>OW386549.1:14921972-16314399 GCA_936435175.1 Glyphotaelius pellucidus | reverse complement strand
AGGAGACAGACATAAAATAAATGACTTAACTTTTTTATTCAAAATACTTAACTCTAAATTTGACTGTTGTGAACTCCTGCAACTCATTAACTCACAAACACCCACAGTAACAACACGACAAAATACAATATTCTACAGCAGCACTCATAAGCGTAACTACATTGCCCACTCTTCGATACAACCACTTCACACCATGGGAAATCAGTACTTGGGTGATGTTGACGTATTCAATATCAACTTGGCGAGTTTTGTGGATCATCTAATACATTTGTTTCAACACTATGTACTACTAAACACATCTTGTAAATCTATAAAATAGCTGTTTTTTCTGTTTTATCTTTCTGTGTTTGTATGACTTTTATCTAATGTAATTTTATTTTTGTTATTTTCTAAGTTTCAAAGTATCTGTCAAATTAAAATTACACTACAAATCATTTAAAAGCCCTTTGGTCGTTAAATAAATAAATAAATGAAAAATAAGTAATGGTAACTAATAGTAAGTAATTAATATATCTATGCAGAGAGGTTGGACTGCCAAACAACTTGTTCTTGGCACACAATACTTGCGTCATTCACATTCATACATTGCCTCATAAATACCCTTCTGTTATTCTGATTCTCTACATCATGACTCGACTAAAGTATTTGGTTCACTTCATCGTGCCATGGCTTCCTCAGGCGTTTCCAACTTCTACCATTCACATTCACGTCATATACTTACTCTTCTTCCTTCATCCTCAACTTCGTTCATCCTCTTTGTCATAATAAAATATTGATTGGTGAAAATGATATTTTTATTGAAGTGAAAACTTCTTTAGCACCGTTGTGATTGAAACTCGATGAAACAAAAAATAGCAACACTAAAAAAAGGTCAAACACATATAACTATAAAATTTAGCTTGCGAGAGAATGAGATTGTATAATCAGTCTCCTCTTGTGCGGAGCTTCGTATTCTCCCCACTCTTATCTTCTTTAGTTTTCTGAAGATTTCACTTCTACCGCTTATAAATTGCACACTCTGTATTTTTTTTTTTTGTTAAATGTTGTGTATTGTATGTAGTTTGTCACATCTGTACAAATTTATGTTTCTTCCTTTCCCAGAACTTAACCAAAATTTACAACAAGAAGATAGCCGTGGATAAATTAACTTTCAAAATATTTGAGGACCAAATAACAGTCCTCTTGGGACACAACGGCGCTGGAAAAACCACTACAATGTCCATGCTGACAGGTAAATTAAATCTTTTTCATCATTTATTTATTCTGGCTTTTTTTAAACAGCCTTGTTTCACAGATCGGAATAATCAGGCACTTTCAAACCTTTCTCTTTCATTTCTCCCTCCCCATTTTCTTTGAGCCTCAATCCACGCAGTGATACGGCATACTTACGCTGGCATCAGATGACTGTCTATATAAGAAGATAGGTACTTTTCATTCACATGAATGTGGACAATTCTCATGATATACATATAAGTTTTGAAGTTGAATATATTTTTTGTACTGCATCTTGCCTTGAATATTGTTGATTGAGATCAATTGGTGGTTGATATTTGATTATTCATTTGACCTTTGATTACTAGTTGACTTAAGGGGGTATTCTATTCTAGAAGCATGAATTGTAGGTGATTTTTCAGGTTCAATAAAAAAAAAACAATAATATTTTTACCAGCCATTACTTTAAAAAATATTTATTAAACATTAAAGAATACATTAAAAAAAAATCAAACGAAAAAAATTGAAATTCAGAAAGTTACTGGGTGTTGAAGTGGGGGGTCTCAAAAAAATGGCGCGCCCTGGTTGTCACAATTGCAACCCTCCTAGTAATCAGAAGAAAAAAAACTAATTCTTAATCCAGACAAATGCTGCCCGTACCTCGGAAAAGTAAAAAAAAATTTTTTTGCAAAATGGTGGCTGTCTGAAATAAAGACATTTTTTTACCCCTTGTTTTGACTTTTCGGAAAAAAAATAGTAAAAATTTAAATTTTGTAATAACTCTGGTAGGGGCGATAGAGTAATGTGTAGAGAAAACTAACACCAAATTTCAAGCAAATTGGTTCTGTAGAACTTGAGATATCATGTCGACCGTCTTGAAAAAAGTGGTTTCGAGAAACATGCGTTTAAAGTTTTGCTCTATTTAGATTCTAGCTAGATTCCATCTAAACCGCGACATTAAAATGGTAATATTTTTTTTTTTTTTTTTTCAAGAGCGGAGACGGTTTACATAAATAAAGTTCCCGTGAGCACTTACGCCGTAGGCCCATTGTGCTATCTCCCATTTTACCCCATTCCTTTGACAGTAATCCAGTCCCTTTTACAAAGTTCACCAGGATTGTCATTGGAAATGAAGCTATGTCTTCTGGTTCGACAATGTGTCTTCCCGGGTCTCATTTCTCCTCTTCACTCCTCCGCGGTTCCCTGAAGGCCCCACGAGGGAAGAGGGCTTCATCTCTCCTCTCCACTCCTTAGTTCCCTGAAGGCTCCACGACGGAGAGTTCACCTCCCCTTGGTTCCCTAAAGGCCCCACAAGAGAAGAGCCCCACTCCACCTTGGCTCCCCGAGGGCCCCAGGAGGGAAGAGGACTTATCTCTCCTCTTCACTCCTCCTTGGTTCCCTAAAGGCCCCATAAGAAAGAGTTCGCGCAGATAGCCTCATTTCTCCTCTTCACTCCTACATGGTTCCCTGAAGGCCCCACATGGGAAGAGGACATCATCTCTCCACTTCACTCCTCCTTGGTTCCCCAAAGGCCCCGTGCCGGAAGAGTGCCCTTCCCCTTGGTTCCGTGAAGGCCCCACAAGGGAAGGGTTCATGGAGGTAGCCTCAGCTCTCCTCTCCACGGCTTCTCCTCTTGGTTCCTCGTAAGGGCCCCAGGAAGAAAGTCCACGGAGGTGGCCTCAGCACTCCTAGGTTCCCAAAAGGCCCCTAGTTTTCGAATGGTCCAATTTTTTTTGTCCCACGAGTGACCAGGGAAATAGAAGGTCCACTCCAGCAGAGCCCCGAATGTTGGAGTAAGGTCTAAATACTCCGAGATGCGACCTTGTTTCTCGGAGGCACCGTTCTTGACACTGTTCCCCGTGACATTCAGCCTGAGCACGGTAGCTCACACCTTGGCTTGGGATGGCTATTGCAGGTTTGTGGTTCCACTCCCTGAGCGATGGGTTCGCCACACTCCCTACGCTAAAAAAAAAAAAAAATGGTAATAACTTTTAAAATAATTCGAATTTCGAAAAATCATTTTAGAGATCATTTTGAATATGTAAACCTGGGAAATATGAAGAAAAAAATTTTTTTTTTCTAGACTAGAATACTGCCTTAATATCTACACAGATACAGTTTGGAAATTAAGTCTAGAAATGTATTCAATTGGAACTAAATTTTTTCATTACTGTGGCAACACCGAATTACTTGCTTTGTCTAAGACGTTTTGTACGGCTGTCATTGTTATGGTTGTGTTCAGTTGTGTTACAATAATACCAGTTGTTGTGTTCAATAATACCAACTTGACAGGGTGTTTTAATGAACTGTTTTAAAATGGACTTTTTAATATTTTTTTTTAAAACTCTACGTTAAATATTATTTAATCAAACTAATATATTCAGAATCAGCGTTTATTGGTCTATATGAACATATTTTTTTAAAGCCATAATATTTTTCACTGGAGTTCCTTATTATAATTTTAATGATGTTATCAACGGTATCAATAAACAAATCTCAATCAACGGTAAGACGAATCGTCAAGGAAGGGGAAAAGGCAGGTGGAAAATTTGAAACACCGGGAAAACAGAAAATGGGGCGCCCTAAAAAAGAGTTGGATGATTTTGATATTTGTGCCATTTGACAAAAAAAATCATTTTTTTCATAGTGCGTAAAGAAGTCCCAACTTTAAGAACATGGTCAATATAAAAGAGCTGACAGAAAATGCTTTTAATAGCGTAAGTGCTGATGATTGGAAAAATTGTTGCAAACACGTGATGAAAATTGAGGCAGAATATTATGCAGGAGGCAGTACTCTATGATGATATCGATGAACGTTTAGATGAAGATAAAGATACGGCAGAAGAAGAATCACGTGAGGACGAAGACAAAATTACATGTCGGGTGTTGAATTAATACTCAGATTCTTAAATACCTATTGCACTTACGTTTTTATAACAAAATAAACGCCCACTTAAACCTGTTTTGTTATATTTTACTTCTATTAAATTACAGTTGTTTGTACAAAATTTTTGAAAATACAAATCCGTTATGAAATAAAATAATTTAAAATTTTTTTAAACATACATTCATTGTCTTATTAGCCATCTTGGTGCTGCCATTTAAAACCTAGAAAACGATTGCAGCGCCAACATTTAATTTCTACACTTAATTGCAAAACTGTACATTAAATTTGTCATTCGACATAACTAAATGATTTTTAAGACATACATATATTATTTATTTATTCATTTTCAGTAAATCGACAGTTTACATTTTATCAATTTGTACATGTGTCATGTAGCCATGGATAAATAAAACTAGTTATGGATTTTCTCCATGTGAGTTTACCTCTAATAAGACAAAATAATGAAATTTTTTTAGATAATTATACAAATCAATAAATTGCTCGTGAAAAGTAAGAAAAACATTTATTTTCTGGAGCATATTCTCTGAAGATGTTACGTTGAGCCAAGAATCATATTATAATAAAAATAAGACAGTTATTATATATATTTACATGCACAGGATGTCCTGAGGGTAAAGCGCATTAACTTCGGGAGTTGATTCGACAAAATGGTATAAGTAAAAAAGATAAATTACTTTTTTTTTTTTAATTCCTTTGTTATTCCCTTTTCAAAATATTTTTTCATAGAATTTTTTTTTTCTATATGTACATGCAATTCAACTTTTTAATCTGAAAACTACATGGAAACATTGGAATTTTGAATAAAATTATTTATCTTTTTTACTTCATGTCATGTGGAATCATCTTCCGAAGTTAGTTTAGCATCTTAAGTTGACCGCACTAGTCTAGGTAATTTCCAACCTTCCTCTTCCCCATTTTATTCCCTTCCCCACTCCCTCCATCCTCACAAAAAACTACAATTAGAGATGTCATAGTCCCACTGGCTCTGGACAGTTGGGACTCTTTTTCTACCATTCACTTCAGCATTATATTTTCTCCATTTTTCTTTCATCTGCCGTAGATGCCCAAACCAACGTATCATGAAATTTATGTCATATTAATCTTAAAATGTTTGGCAGGAATGTTCCCCCCGACTTCGGGAACGGCTACGGTGAACGGCCACGACATCCGGCACGACGTGGCAGGCGTGCGTGACTCCCTGGGCATCTGTCCGCAGCACAATGTGCTGTTCGCCGACCTCACCGTGGCGGAGCACATCTACTTCTATGCACGACTCAAGGGTGTGTCGGGCTCGGCGCTAAAAGAGGAAGTCAACAAGTATGTCTCGTTACTCGACCTGGAGAGTAAGGTACATCTGATTTGATTCTATGATAATACAGAATAGTGAAAAACACCATTAATCAACGAATGCTTCCCCCTCGCTGCAAACCAACAGCATCCCGAAGCTCACGGTAGCCTCGTGGGCCTGGAATTCTCTACGTAAATCAATCTCAAATCCTCAAACATTTAAAAATTTGCTTATTTTTCAATCCATTTGGGAGGTGGATAAAGATACCGCCACCCCGGGAATCATTTATGGAATAACCATAGGTCACCCCAAGTGGTTCTCTACCTTTGGTGACTTAGCAAGGGTGCCCGGGTTGGTTGGGAGAGGTTCGTCTAGGACTTGGTGGCGAATGCATTTGCTCACTTACTGTATGGCGGAGCACAAGAGGCTGGTTGAGGGAGACCTAACCTAGACCTCCAGCCAGACTCTCTTGACCCATCGCCTTGCACCGCAGTGGGGGGGGTGGCTTCATACATCCGTCACTCCCTCATACATTGACCCCCATATTCCTACTCACCTCTCATATCTTTTTCCTTTCCTGTACTTCCTGTACTTCCTTACCTTCCTTTCCCTTAAAAATACCTTCCACAGAGTACCCCCAAAGATGACATAGACCTTGAGGGGTTTTTTCTCAGGGCCTCCTGTGTGGAACTATTGTAAAAAAAATCTTCCTCATGACAGCTCTGACACCGATTGTGTTAGGTTAGGTTACTTGACAAGTAATATCCCAACACAAATTTGTAAAGTTTCATGCCTTCATTCAGCAGTTACTAATTAAAGAATATTTGTTCCCTTCCAGCGTGATGTGATATCCAACAGTCTCTCCGGAGGCATGCAAAGAAGACTGAGTGTAGGAGCCGCCCTGTGCGGAGGCTCCAAAGTGGTCCTGTTGGATGAACCATCTTCCGGTATGGATCCCTCAGCCAGAAGACACCTTTGGGACTTGCTGCATGCAGAAAAGAAAGGTAAGAATAATTGGTTGCAATTTAAACTCTCAGGTCTCAACCATATTCTGTCAGTAGGTCAGAATATTTCCACTTTGCAATAAAATCCAAATAAATGGAATATTTGTGAATGTTTCCGAAAACTAAAAACTGTTTTTGAAAGGTGATGAAATTTGCTTTCAAATTGTATTGTTAGAAATCACCATAATACATGGTGTGGCAGAGAGGACGGACGGTTTTAAAAAAATCATAAAATAGTTAATTTTTACTCAAAAACAAATTTATTGATGGAATCAGGTTCGCAAGGAAATAGCATTTGAGACAGTCAAGTGTGGAAAATCATATCAGGCATGTGGTGGCCGAAATCGTTGATGCAGTGCTGGAGGCGTTCTTGGAAGTTCGCGTAGACTCTCTCCAACATCGCTCTCTCAACTTGGGCGACTTCCACGCGAATTGCATCCTTCAATTCGTCCAGCGTTCGGGGCTTGTTCTCGTATACTCTAGCCTTGAGGTGTACTCTCGTATACTCTAGCCCCATAAGAAAAAATCGCATATGGATAAATCTGGGGACCGAGGAGGCCAATTAACATCGCCAAACCTGGAAATTAGGCGACCAGGGAAGAGAGGGCGAATAACGTCCATTGATGCTCTGGCTGTGTGGGCGGTCGCCCCATCCTGCTGGAACCACACACGTCGGATTGGAACACGTCGCCGTCGTAATTCAGGGAAAAAGAAGTTGGTGATCATTTCGACGTAGCGCTCTGAGTTCACGGTAACAGCACGACCATTACCGTCTTCGAAGAAGTAAGGGCCAATGATGCAAGTTTGCGATACAGCGCACCAAACCGTTACTTTTGGGCTGTGCAGCGGTCTTTCGTGTAACTGTTGCGGATTTTCATTAGCCCAATAATGGAAATTCTGCTTGTTAACCATGTTGTTTAGGTGCCACCACATGCCTGATGTGATTTTCCACACTTGACTGTCTCAAATGCTATTTCCTTGCGAACCTGATTCCATCAATAAATTTGTTTTTGAGTAAAAATTAACTATTTTATGATTTTTTTAAAACCGTCCGTCCTCTCTGCCGCACCCTGTATAATCTTTTGAATATACGTGAAAATTTTGATTGCAAACTTTATAAAATTTTTATAATGGTTAACCTTACGTTTTTTCTAACTAAAATGACTGGTAATGAAAAAAAATAAAAACACACACATATTTTATTAGACAAATATATTATAAATGGTATCATCACCTCATTTTTTTTATCATTTCATATAAAAATAATGAATGAAAAATTCATAAAGTTTAATTTTTTTTTTTCAAATTGTGATTGGAAACTTTAGTTTGCCATAACGGGAGCATTTTGACATAAAGCGCGCTCCGCTCACACTTCCTTCCACCAGAAAATGCTCACCCGAATGTTTTGCCGAATGATAGCCTGTTCACACAGTTCATTCGCACCACTTAGCGTTTCGTGACGTCACATGACGTTCCGCGGGCAAATGAAGACCGATATTCAACATTATTGGAATGCTTCATTCGGTACTGTCTCTCATCACTTTCGTTTCATCGCGTGTTCAGACGGGTCATTTTGAGGGAGAGAGGCGGAATGAAATCACGAAATGAAGGATTAATGAAATGTGGGACATAGCTTTAAGATAACGATTTCTATGAGACCTATATGAGTTGTTCCGAAAAGCGATCAAATTAGCCTGAGGGTATAATCTTCTTCTCTTAATAAATAGTCTTCCAATCTTGTCTGCTATCCGACATACATATTGAAAAACAATATATAATTGTGCTCTATTAGAATCATTTCGCGCAGCTTTATTTATAACATAAAGCCAAACGCGCGCCCAACATATGTACACAGTTGACATATGTCACATGAGAACGGGTCGTTTTTTCGACTCGTTCTTGAGTTCAACAGCTCGGCTATGGAACGATTTGCCGGCATCTGTGTTTCCTCCCTCCTACAACATGGGTCTCTTCAAGACCAATGTTCATTCCTTCCTCTCCTCAAAAAGACCCTCCACAGCATCCCAGATGACATAGGCCCTGAGGGGAATTATTTTCCTCAAGGCCTCCTGTGTGGAGTTAATGTAAAAAAAAAAAGAGTTACTCTTTGAAACTGTTACATACGTTTAAGAACTTATACGGCGAAACGGTTTCACATTATTTTCACCTCTAGTAACCTACCTATAACTAATTACTTGGTTAATTATTTTTTAAATTTTATCTTCCATAAAATATTGGTGTTGTAAATTTTAAACTTTTTTTTCAGGTCGCACGGTCATCCTGTCAACGCATTTCATGGATGAGGCAGAGGTTCTCGGAGAGCGGGTCGCCGTGATGGCCGGCGGAAGCCTGCGCGCCGTGGGCTCGCCCTTCCACCTGAAGAAGAAGTTTGGCTCGGGATACCGTCTCACGGCGGCAACGCGAGGCCTACCATCAGCCCCCGTCACCACCCTCATTAGGAATCATATTCCACAGGCAACACTCTACTCAGACATTGGTAAGTATTCTGGGTTTTTTAAGGGACTAGTCGAAAGAAGAACATGACCAAACATTATAAAAATTAAATTTTAAACATTATTATCTCTTGATTAACCATATGCAGAAATTATTACCAATATTTTCAATAGTTCTCGAATTATCATTTTCTTGCATTTGTTGTTTATTTCATTCAGTTCTGAATTAGTTTCATACAAAACTTGCAAAAATAGATCATCGATAGTTCTCGAAAGATCATTTTCTCGCATTTGTTGCTTATTACTGCCAGTCCTGAATTAATTTCATACAAAACTTGCAAAAATAGATCACATCGATAGTTCTCGAAAGATCATTTTCTCGCATTTGTTGCTTATTTTTGCCAGTCCTGAATTAATTTCATACAAAACTTGCAAAAATAGATCACATCGATAGTTCTCGAAAGATCATTTTCTCGCATTTGTTGCTTATTTTTGCCAGTCCTGAATTAATTTCATACAAAACTTGCAAAAATAATCACATCGATAGTTCTCGAAAGATCATTTTCTCGCATTTGTTGCTTATTTTTGCCAGTCCTGAATTAATTTCATACAAAACTTGCAAAAATAGATAACATTGATAGTTCTCGAAAGACCATTTTCTCTCATTTGTTGCTTATTTCTGCCAGTCCTGAATTAATTTCATACAAAACTTGCAAAAATAGATAACATTGATAGTTCTCGAAAGACCATTTTCTCTCATTTGTTGCTTATTTCTGCCAGTCCTGAATTAATTTCATACAAAACTTGCAAAAATAGATTTTTTAAAGAACTCAGTTTTTGCACTACATATTTTATTCAATCAATCGTTCTATTCCGTAACTAAATAATGCTTGGTTTCACACCGTAACTTTGATATTTGTTTCAATGGAACTAGAATGCCCAGTCTCTTGGTCATAGAGTTGATAAATTATTATTTGACAAAATAAACTTATTTTTAGGTTCGGAACTCTGCTATCTACTACCCGATGATCTATCTGGTGACTTTGAGCCCATGCTGAAGGAATTGGAACTGAGGCAGGATGAGCTTGGCCTAACTAGTTTTGGAATATCAGCCACCACTTTGGAAGATGTCTTTATGAAGTAAGTAAACGGGAACTACCATTTATAATTTATAACCACTTATCCCACCAAATTATCCCGCATATATATTCCCAGTCAAATAAGGTATTCATTCCCGCTTATGTCTCAGGTATCGGTTATAATTTCAATTTTTGAATTCCAGGGTCGGAGCAGATGCTGTTGAAATTGTCGATGATCAAGACCAAATAACATACAAGGAAAATGATTCAAATGGCATTATACTGAGTGATGAAACACAGAAGAATGGCCATGCACTCAACGGTAAGTTCTTAAAGATTTAACTTGTACCAAATTTTATATCTCTCCTATCGTAAGCTGGCAACGAAGGTGTAATTTTTAAAGCACTTCTCGTTCTTTGGTAACAATCTCAAAAGATTCTTCAATCAGTATACCTGAACCTAGATACAGAAGAACCCCCACATATGGTTTCGCATTTAAGAAATAATAATTATTCGGTTCCTTGTAAGTTGAAATAAAAAAAATTTAAGCCCACGTAATACAGGGTTTGTTTTTACCATATAATTGTTTTTATTGCCTTAAAAACCGTGTGATATCTTTTTAGATTGTATTTTTTAACATAAGAAATAACTTTCCACCATAATACAGGGACATCTCTAGCATAGCAGATGAAAAAATATACCAAAACTGTTCAACAACTTAGTTTTATGTAATAAAATAATGTTACATATCCTTCAGTATCGCCTTTGTGAAAGACCACTATTCAGAATTGAAACGTTGCTTGAAGTGTATGGCGACCAGTCTGAATAGCCAGATACTTCCCAACCTTCCCCTTCTCCTTCCCTTCCCCACTCCCTAAAGTCTCACAACTATTGGAGATGCCATGGTCCCACTGGCTCTGAACAGTTGGGAGCAGTTAAACCGCTTGTGCTTCACGTAAAATAAATAATAATAAAGGAACATTTAGAATAATTAAACAGGAACACAAATGAAAAGCATGCTTCCCCATTTGAGGAATGATGTCATTGTTATTTCACAATATGTCTGTTTTCCTAGGATCCAAGAAACTTGAAGAGGAAAAGCATTATTACTCTATCGATGCTCGAGTTCGACGTAATGAAATAATCGGTAAAGAACATACACAATAATGTCATGTGGGAAAGATCCAATAAATAGTTTCCTTGCTAATAACCAAACGCATGCTAATTATAATTAAAAAGTTATTATTGTTATTAACTAATAATTTTTGCAACGATAAATCTGTACGTTATCAAAATGTTGCTCTATTAATTTCAGCCCTGCAGTAACTAACTAGCTTATAATAAATTATATGGTTTACTTGTTAACATTACATTTATTATAGTTATAGTTATTAATATGCATACCTACATCAGTCTTCGAATATCATATTATCACAATGTAATTCATAACATATATTTACAATGAGAAACTCCAGTCAATTAAAAAACATATATACATATTCATTTCTGACTTAAATACCAGGATTTTAAAAAATAAAATAATTAATTTGAATTTTTCAAAGCCCTCCAAAACGTGTCTCAGTTTGTCAGTTAACATTAACATGGGTCGACAAATAAATCAACAAATCCCAAAATAAATATTTATCAATAATAATAAAAAACGTGAATACTTGTGAAATAATTATATACCCTGCAGTGGTGAGCCGTGTGCGAGTCCACGCAGTGCGAAATCACCCAAAATTGCCCTCATTCTTTTGCACATAGCCGACCGACCCATGAAGGAACGGTCCAAGTTCTGTCAGGACACGCCGACCAATCACAGAGCATTTAAATCTCCACTTAAATGGTTGTAATTGTTTTTATAAACGATTTATTAGCTCTACATATAAAACTTCAGAATCAGTATTTCTACATATATGATTTTTTTTAAAGCCATGATATTTTTTTCTGGAGTTACTTATTGTGAAGAAATTTTAAATCCATATACAGGGTATCCGGAGGTAAAGTGCCCAAACTTCGGGAGTGAATTCTAGATGATGATTGAAGTAAAAAAGTTAAATAAACTTTTTCGAAATTCCACTTTTTTTTCCCGTACAAAAATATTTTTCCATATTATTTTTTCCAAACAAACAATTTAACTTTTTTACCCGAAAACTACCTTCAAACTTTGGAATTTCGAAAAAGTTGTTTATATTTTTTACTTGCACAATCATTTAGAATCACCTCCCGAAGTTTGTGCACTTTATCCCCAAACACCCTGTATCTAGTGCATTAACCAAAATTTGTTGTATGTTATGTGTAAGTATCTGTTTGTAGTTCTTAACAAAATTAATAAGTTAATTCTAATTCTAGTTCGTTTACATTATAATTTATTAGTCATTAGATTCATATTAGTTACAAACTGCCATTTATGAAATTAGTCAATACATACATAGTTTTAAAATACAGATTTTCCAATTAGAGGTGTTATTTTGATATTCAAATAATTTCAATGCGTTGTTGAAGCGTGTATCGTTCCATTTTTATTAATGGCATAGTTTCTACTTGTTAAATGTCAAAAAATGACAGCTTCAAATGTGACATCTACCGAAATAGCGGGCTATTCAAAATAACACCTCTTATTGGAAAACCCTTGCGACTTCTTCCTTTGGGGCCACGTGAAAGAGAAGGTCTACGCCAACAGCCCAATAAGAGGTGTTATTTTGATATTCAAATAATTTCAATGTGTTGTTGAAGAGTGTATTGTTCCATTTTTATTAATGGCGTAGTTTCTACTTGTCAAATGTCAAAAAATAACAGCTTCAAAAGTGACATCTACCGAAATAGTATATTATAGCGAAAATATGCGAAATAGCATACTTTATTCAAAATAACACCGCTTATTGGAAAACCCTTTATTTCCTACAACCTTTTCACTGAGAAAAAATCATTTAAAAGATTGTTTAATAAATAATTATGTTCAACCTTATGTATTCTCTGAAGATCATAAGTGCCTTGTGACATTAAGGGAATATGTATCCAATGTATGCATGCAGATGAATTCATTACTAGTAAGCGCCTCCGTACATGGAGCTACTTACAAACTATTCGAGCCTGATGCGCGTAGCACGCACACCGCTCGTGGGTACCCGCCATACAATTTTGCTGGTGTTCGTACACGGCCCTGCGCGACGGATGTCAGGTTGAAGTCGGTAGCGCGCTAACGACGGTGCTGGTAGTGCGCTACGCGTTGTAGCATTCGTGTCTGCTACTTTCGTTTGACGTTTGACAGAAATGGCGTCTGAACATGAAGTAATGTTAGATTTGTTCTGGAAGTGAATAAAAATGCGTGTTTACATAACTTTACATTACCAGAATACGCAAGAAAGGATTTAGTGAAGAAGGCATAGATTAATGTTGGAAAAAAAGTCATTTGACATCGTTCGACATCGTGTTAACTCCACGGCTGCACGTGAAAAATGATCAAGTTCAGTATAATTCGGGTAGTGCCGTGTACGGAAACCAGCTTTAAAAAGTAGTACATCTGCAGGGTACTTGTGGTTGTGTCACAATCACGTAGTTTGTAAGTATCTCCATGAACGGAGGGCCTAAGTTGTGTATAATTTTTGTCACTAACATTCAACTTTAATTAAAAGTATGTATTATGATATTGGTATACAAATTACCAAAGAGGAATGGATGGGATAATTAATAATTTGTTCGAAGTTAAAGGCCCTTAAAAATAAAAATTTTATTGTACGTAATTACGTCATTTTGGTCAAAATTTGATAGCACATAATCATGTCATTTTGATAAATATTTAATTGTAAGTAATCATGCAGTTTTGATAAAAATTTTATTGTATGTAAACATGTCGTATTGATAAAAATTTAATTGAACTTAATCATGTTATATTGACAAACATTTAATTGTACGTAATCACATTACATTGATAAAAATTAATTGTACGTAATCATGTCATATTGATAAAAAAAATGTTGTTTTTTTAAAAGATTTTATTTCGGTAGTTCTTAAAATAGTGCAATCTAAGAGTACTACCTAAACCAGTAAGGAAGGTTCTATAAAAGTGATCCCACTATTATCATAATTAGCTGGTAGTGTATTGTCAATTAAATTTGCATGACAACCTAGTTAATGAAATTGTGTACATACTTGGAATGAAGTCTAACTATATTTTATGTTCCAGAAAATGACAAGTGTTCGGATATTCGGTATACGGGCTTCCGCCTGTATATGGACCAATGGAAGGCCATGCTGTACAAGAAGATGGTGGTGTCTCTCCGCTCGTGGCTGCTGAGCATCCTGCAGCTTGTCATCCCGGTGCTGTTCCTCATCATCGCCATCATGGTCTCCCGCATGTGGCAGACATCTGTGGACCTGCCCGGACTGGACATGACAATAAGTGAAAGCTACACCGACTCGGTGACTCTGGTCAACGCTCCTTCGGATGCGGATGCTGCCACGTTAACGAGGCAGAAGATTTATAAGCAGTTCTTTGCGGATGCCAAAATTGATACTCTGAAAGTTGTGGACACGGGATCAAAGTCCATTGAAGAGTTCTACTTGAAGCAGGTAATTTTAAATCTATTCTTTACAAACCTAATCTAGTTTCATCAATAATTTCCCTTCTAACTTGATGCCTAAAGTTAAGCTGTTTCAACCTTTGTCGCTAGACATCAGCAATGCTTTAAATATAACATAAAAATAAGAAATTGTCCAAAATTTGCTTTATTTAACTGAAAAAGCTAAAAAATGCTTAACCTCTCATCTGTGGTTCGCCCACCGGCGGGCACAAAAAATCTTTGCTTTTTTTTTAAATGCGTTTTTTACCCTTATGCATAAAGAAACTGCATGAAGGACATGGTCAGAATCACTTGCGCCAATATCAAACTAGGACTTGTGTTTTATTTGATTATTGTAGCTACTCTGAATGATTTAAAAATAATTTTCTATGAAATTTACGGGTTATTGTCGGCAGCTGTCAATGGCGGAAGTACTGATATTTTGCATTTTCAAATGAGTATAAAGATCATTATTTCTTTGAAACTCTTTTAAATTATATTTTTCATGTTGGGTATGTATTCGGGTTTGTGTAGAAATAATAAAATCAATTTATATTTGTATGAATATATGTTTTGACGATTATTTCCAAAGTGGGAGATTTTTAAACTTTTTTTTAGTTAGTTAGCTCTGGAAAAACTTCTTACAATATTATCATGTAATGTACACGAATAACAAGATATATTAACTGGTAAACAGAAAACAATCGCTTTGTTTTTATATCGATATATGACCAAAACTCATCAAGGTAATTTTTGCGTGGTTTTCGAAATATTATCCCATGTTTAACAGGTTAAGGAGCTTAATAACACCATCTGCCGACACCACTGTATGATGACAGTCATTATGTATATATTTATTAAATATCTCCCTATATTAAATAGCTTTTTGTCGGTTTCAGCTAACCTAGCAGTATTTTCCAAATATTTACCTTTTAGTGACCTTTTACTGGCATATTTATGATTCAATAAGCTCTACGATTATTTGTTATCTTAGAGCTACATATATTTATTCATTTTTATCTTGTTATTCATCAGTACTCAAGCCCCAAAACAATAAATTCTGTACTCAATTTGTCAAGTAGATACCGTTTGGTTCTGTGCCTTCCATTCGTGTGTTAAACTATACATATCGTCCCTTAGCTAACAACACCGCATAAGTAATTTTTACCAACTTTACAGGAGACGAAAAAACTGTGCGGTGTTGAGAGGCCAACTTGCGCGCTGTCATTACTTTTAAAATTATGGCTTCTGATTGACCAAATCTATATCATGTGACCAGCTTTGGTTAGATGTGAAAACCGCCAATTTTCGACTTGAGCGGTGTTGTAAGCTAAGGGACGATATCCGTAAAACCACAATGAAAGTAAAATCTTGCCAAAATCTTGCGTACATAATATTATATACGTAATAATGTATAACTAATGTTTTTTTTCTGAGCATTACATAATATTTATTAGTGAAAGTTTTCATAATCTTCTAGCAAATTACATTACTAGTATTACGGTGCATTGACATCGTCCAACAATTAGCACCACTTTGTTGTGGAAAGACTAATGTGTTGGACACCATCCAGCAATTAGCTGTCTGACAATGCCTTGGCACACTCTACTTCCGAAACATGATGAGTTGAAGAATTGCGATGCCATTCTCAATTTGTGCAACAAACCTATGCAATTTACTTTAGCTCAAAAAAATAGTAACCCATTACCAAATTAATCTATAAATCAATTAGATAAAGACTAAACTCATGTTATTATCATCATCATCATCATCATCAGTATATTAATACGTGAAGCAAAAACTTTGTACCCCTTTTTACGAAAATTGCGCTGATGGAGGAGTATGAAATTTTGCACACTTGTAGTTTATATAGAGAGGGAGTGCAGAATGCTAATATTTTTTTTAAATAATGCATAAAAAATACATAATACATTAAATCAATAAAAAAACATTACACATTAAATTAATTATGGTCGAATTTTGACCATTGGGCGACCACTAGTTCTTATAAATAAACTCATTATTCCTATAAATAATAAAAACAAATTGTCCTTCCTTACTTCTACAAACATCTTTTCTAACCTCTGAAGTTCTGATTCCAAATTAATAATTTCCTCTGAAAAGGTGAAGTTTTTTTAAACATACAAAAAAATTGTATAATTTCCTTCTGTAATGTACATAATTTTACGTAATTTTCAGTTGTAATTGCAAATATACCTCGTTTTTCAATAGCACACCACGAAACATTGTTCATAAACTCCCTAGATTTTCGGAAATATAAGTTTTTCAACCTTTTTTCTATCAGATCTGGGGAAATTAGTAATTTTCAATGATCGCCCCCTTTTCCTGCCAACTCCAGCTATCAAAACAAACAAAAGAAAATTTATCTATCACATAAATTATTTAAAAATAGGAAACATTTGAATAATTATATACCCATATCCCTTTTATTTTTAAAACCATATTTGTTGTTTTAAACACTTTTTAATGATTAATAATTTATTTAATTTGTTTTGTAGGCTGAATATGACATGCCCCAGATGAGGGTGCGGAATTTGGCTGGAGCCACGTTCAGCAACAGCAGCAATGTGAAAGTTTGGTTTTCCAACTTTGCCTACCACGACCTTCCCGTTTCCATGATGTTAGCCCACAATGCTATTCTTAAAACCGAATCTCCAAGTTCATCTTTCACTTTGATCAACAAACCGCTTCCTTTCACATTGAAAAATCAGGTAAGAATACTTTTTATACAGACACAAAATACTGCAGAAAATAAAACTTAAATAAGGTTTTTGTATCACATTGTACACGCTCCTCATAACCTAAACTAACCCTCCGGATAAAGGACCCAGTGTTGGATTAGCCTGACAGGGTTAAAAAGAGGCATGCTGTTGGGTTGGGTTAGGTGATTATTGTCGATTCTATTTTTACACAGTAATTTTTGTTTTATACGACTTTGATGTAACATGGTCGACAAATCGCAATGGTAAAATCTGTTCTTATTAAAATCCTATGTTTTTCCCACTCCCGTTCATACCCTACCCAATAAAAGTGTAGAAATAATAGCATTTTTTTATTTTTTTGACATCTTAAAATGATTTTGATACAATAGAACCTTCTCCCATTTTCCAATACACATCGACCGTTAGGCACATCGACCAAGAATATCTAAAAAAGGCATGTGGGTCTTAAAAATGACACCGGAACCAAAAATATTGGTTTACTAAAACAAAGAAAGTGCATTATCTCACAATAAAAGATCGCAAGAAGCAAGGTTTTTACCTTTTGTTGATCTGCATGGAGTAAATTTGTTTTCAAGCAAGTTCACGGCAACTGAATCACTAGTTCTTAAAACACAAAATTGAGGCAGTTAGATATATTTTAGATACGGCTATCACGGACTTTATTATTAACAATCTAATCCGTTATATGAAAAATTAAAAAATTATATACTTAACATATAGATTCGAGGCAGCTTATAGAGAAAAGAAAAATTTGATAAAAAAATGTTTAAATTCTTCCAAGCAAAACAAGTCACGCTGTAGATGACATAGATACTACGGAATTCAATGAACTAGTTGTATTATGAAATTACTTATAGGTAGTTATTATATTGATGTTTACGCAGGTTTTTTTACCATTTTTTTTTTATATGTATCCCTTGTGTAAAAACAGAATTAGGTATATTGAGATTCTACTCTATGTTAATTATCATTATTGAAATGTATGTTATCATCATTATTGACATTTTTATGTTTATGTGTTTGTATGACTTGTTGTATAACTTTTATCTAATGTAGTTTTATTTGTATTATTTCCTTAGTTTCAAAGTATGTATCTGTCAAATTAAAATTAAACTACAAATCATGTAAAAGCCCTCTGGGCGTCAAATAAATAAATAAATAAAATAAATAGATTTTTAAACCTCTTGTACACTTAATATTATTATTATGTTTTACTTTTTTCAGTTTGATATGTTAAACTATGGTGACAACTCTGGCTTCCAAATTGCCTTCAATATCGGCTTCAGCATGGCCTTCGTGTCAGCTTTCTACGTTTTGTTTTACATCAAGGTTTGTACATTAAATATGCTTTAACAATGTCACAAATAAATACATTCTGTCCAAGGAGCACGAGGCATGCCTAGATTGCCCAGGCTGCTGGTAGAACCTAAAGGTTATTTATTACTTTCTTCCTAAGTTGACTTCGGAAAGTAATAAATATTATAATTATAGCTACATTAATCAATTATACAGGGTATTTCACCACTCTCTTGATAGTTTCTCTGTAGGATGATAAATATTTTCATTTTATGATTTATTTATAAAGTCCGAGTTTACTGTTCAGTACTCGAACCTATGAATGAATAATGCCTATATATAGGATAAATTTGCAGAGTTTTTTTTAACTATTGTGAGAATTTATTTGTTTATATATTAATATCGTTATCGGATAAGCTATCTAGAGGATGGTGAAATACCCCCATTATATACTTAGTCTTGTTCCCGAAACTATCAAAAGCTTCTCTACATTGCAATACAATTAAAATTCTAACAGCAATATTTTTAAACAAAAATCTTTTAATTTTCTGCAGTGAAACCGCTAATATATAAGAAGTTTTCATGCTTATAATGTTTTGTTTTTTCGGTTTCTTGAAAATTGAAAAAATGGCCCAATTTGTCCCACTAGGATTTTCTCATATATGAATTTTTTTTCGGTCCCTTGGAAAATCGAGATTTTCACTGTATATGAATGTGGAAAATTTTATGTATTATATCTTTGTATTCAAACTCTAACAGTAATTAATATATTACTGCAGTAAATACGCACATTGTCGCTACACGGCTAAAATTGAATAACTAACCAACAACAAAATATATAAAAGAGCACTTTTTGTTGCTCTTTATACATTCTAACTTCTTAGAATTATTATTGTTGCTTTTTTGTTAGTCGAATTGATTGTATTCATTATTAGAAAAAACACAAAAATTGGAAAAACTTGTAAAATTTTATGGACATTATTTAAGATCAAAATAGTTTGATATCCTTGAATGTCAAAATGGCTGTAATAATAATAAAAATAAAAACTTATAATACAAAACCTAAAACTTGCAGAATTTCATAACAACATTATTAAATTTGATTTGTTCACCAGCATATCCTTGATACTTTTAAAATATCATTTCTCGGAATGTATCTAGCTATTCTGAGGGAACCACTATTATTTACTGTTTTTATAAAATTATAAACACATTATCTGGTAAGACGGTACATTTTACAAAAACATAATTTTTCAAAAAACAAGTAAGTTATTACGAATGTAGAATCAGCCTGCGCTCAGCGAAAATTTAGCGTCTGCGATCAAGAAGTTATGTAGGTACTTAAATTTTTTTTTTTAATTTTATTTTAAAAATTACGTTACGAAATATCTAACTTTAAACAGCTAAAATTAAAATAGTGGGTCACCTTTCGCAGATATGCAGCCATTTGGTGAATTTTTACAAAAAAAATCATTTTGCAGTTACATTTTCAATTTTGGTTGTATGGTGATAATCTTTATGTAACCTGTTTAACCAATCCATGCCTAAACCAGCTCAACCCGACCTAAACCCCATGAAATGTGTAAGATAATGTGTTAATATATGTAACCTAACCTCTCTTAATCCAATCAATCTCTTCTTAAATGCACTTGACTTAACCTGTGTCAGTTGCAATCGATTCAATCACTGACCCGATCTCGAACCACCTTCAAGCGATCGAGTCTCTATGATAAAAAAGATTTGATCATTCAATCGATCAGCTGTCAGCACAGCATCCGTAATCGGTATGACTAGTGACAACCTGCAATCTGTAATGCCGGTCGAGCTAGAATTCGTAAGCTACTTGCTACCCACGTGGGCTCAAGATGGCGTCTCTGTCCTGATCCTCGATTTCACCATCGATTAACATAATTTATTAAGGATAATAGCTAATTGAAATAGTCATCATTTAACGACTCGGACCAATAATTTTGTTTTCACGATAATATAACATTACCAGACATATGTATGAAGTGTGCCTGACTTTTTAAAATAATATATTTGCGGTACGTTCCCAAATGGTACATACTTTCAGTATTACCCTGGCAAAAGACCAACATTCAGAATCTGAACGTTGCTTGAAATGGTTTACGGTGTTTGATGACCAGATCGCAATAGCCAGGTATTTTCCCATCATCCTCTTCCCCACTAACTTCAGCCTCACAACATACCCCAATTCGGTATGCCATAGTCTCAGTGGCTCCAGACGGTTGGGCGCAATTTGGGCAAGTTGGGCGCAACTCTCACACGCTTTTCAAAAAAAGAAAACTTGTAAATTTTTGACAATCTTTGATGTGATTTTCTCATAGAACTATTATATTTATTTGGTCTGTAGGGGACGCCCTCGACAAATAGTCTACATCAACATGGTATATGCTGCGTCGATCTATTGAATCCTCGTGACTCAAACTTTGCCAGTGGGTCACGATCGACCTGGGTCGTATAAAATGATGGATCGAAACAGGACTACACTATCTTAATATGTAATCCTACCGGCTGTGTCAGTTTATGTTTGATCACCTAGGATTATAGGAGATTAAAAATACTGTAATCCACCTAAGAATTAAAACAGCCAGGTAGTCATTGTTCTCTTAATATCTATCTTATGACCTGCCATGTGATGTCGCTGGACTCTATTTTTGTTTATCTTAAGAAGTGACCTCTATCCAAGAGTATTAAACTACTTACTAGGAAAGCTATGTATGCTTTACAGCTGAAACTATCCCACTAACCTTGTATGTACAACTGATTGTGTAGGAAAATGTGTGCCGATCCAAGTTGCTGCAGCTGGCCTCGGGAGCATCCCCCATCATCCTGTGGGGCTCCGCCTTCCTGTGGGACCTCCTGTGTTTCCTAATTATTGCCCTGGCCCTCTGTATTACCCTCGCCATTTCCAACGAATCTGGGTTCGCCACTGCGCCGGAAATCGGTAATTTTAACTATTCCAAGTGCACGACACTAACATCTCCTAAATCTGCTTTCATGGAGAACATTACTTTTAATTATGTACACTTCATAAGTAACTTAATTATTAATCCGACCTTTATGTATTCCTAAATGTACACATTCGTTGAATTCCCATGAAATCAGATTTAAGGGACACTATTTAATTATCCTCCATTCAATAACATTCTTGTGAAGAGATAACCCTTTCTAAAATTTTAATTAATGATTGGTATGGTAATATGTATTACATTCTTCTATTTATAATGATTTGAGGCACTATGTATAGTGCATTCATAATTTAAAGGATTCAGCATACATTCAATATACTTCATAATGTCAACATACCTACTTAATGTGGTACATACAAACATATCAATTACACAAAACATGTTCCGTCTTTTGTTACTTACTCAATTGACATTTGTTTCTAGGTCGTGTTTTACTCATTTTGATGATATTTGGATGGGGAATGTTGCCCATACATTTCGTGGCTTCGCACTCCTTCCGTACCCCATCCACTGGTTTCTCCAGAATGTGCCTTTTCAACATATTTACAGGTAAGTCCAATTTATGTACATTCATTCAATATATAATAATAATAATAAGTGCCGTTTTTACGAAAAATCCAATCCAATTCATTAGTCATACATCTCCAAATATTACATTTTGAGATACAGTGAAACCCTCTTAAGAAGTTTTTCAAGGGACCAGAAAAAACAAACTTCTTAAGCAGGAAAGCTTTATATTTGAGAAAAATTGGGCCAATCTTGGGTCAAGGGACCGGAAAAACTGAACTTCTTAAGAGTGAACTTCTTAAGAAGGTTTCACTGTAATGATGAAATCAATATTCTAAAGGTAAGGACACACTGGGTTCACATACGTAACACAATAAGACATCTGGACAGCTTACCAGCCATATATTTTCTAAGAAAATAGATGCTTTAGGAACACACATGTCACACACAATCCATTCCCACACTCCTCCGCAACGCTGATCTGTGCTCTCCAGATTGCGTGGAATGTGTGAAAGGTCGAGGGGTTGGCCATCAGTCGCCTTTCAACGCATGTGATTAGTATATTTTTAAATCTTACGTATGTAATGTATCTGTTGATTTGTATTTGCTTGTGCATTTACCTATATATATATTTTTTTTAAATCATTGCCGCAAACAAGCCACCAGTGCAGATTTAAAAATGCATTCAACAGAAAGGGCTTCAATTATATGTATTTGAGTTATGCTCGACTTTATACTTTACCATTTTGCATTATTTATTTTGCACTATATCGGACCCTTCGGGTAATATGTGATTTTTACCTTCAGTTATGTAAAGGTTAATCGGACAACATTAAGATTTTGTTTAATTCTTAAGTTTATCGCATTATTGTATTCAACCAGATATAGGGTACACTTTTTACATACTTATTTATCTGACTGAATGAAATGGAAGATCAATAACATAAATATATTTATTTTTTTATGTATTAGTGAATTGTATTTTCCATGCTTCTTGTTCCAAGCTGCTGTTTGTAACAGATTCTTCTTTTCCCAGGGGTGGCCACGTTTTTAGTGGTGGAAGTGTTGAACGCTCCCGGACTGGATTTGGAGCATGTGGCCAATATCCTTCACTGGATCTTCTTGCTAGTTCCAAACTATGCGCTCTGTGGAGCCTTAAAGTAAGTATATATTTATTTATTGTTTCTCACAGAGTATAAAGTATATTTTTTTACGTAATAATCAACCTCATTAGGACTGAGCCTGCTTTCGTATTTGAGTGAAGCAACGTAAAGTAATCACAAAACATAATAAACACAAAATGTTACAAGGAGAAAAAAAAACATGTTATATGAGACGCCAGTTTACCTAATATTATTCATCCAGTTTATAGCTGAGTCCTAGGTCTAAAGCAGTGATTCTTAACCGGGGCGCCAGAGCCCCTTTGCGGACATTTTGAAGGTCTGGCGAGGCGTTTTTAAATTTTTAGCATTTTTTAGCGTTATAGAAAATAAGCTCATTCACGAGCAATGCACACTGATACACTGACACGCTTTCTTTAGGCGCTAGCATTTTTTAAGTTCTCTTAAATAAACTTCACTTTCATGCACAAAAATTTAAACTGAGGCATAATATTCAATGTGTGATTTATATAAAATAAAAGCCCATTCCAAATATCACCTATGAGTGAAAGTTTTGTACCGTCCGAGGCTCGACATTTCTTACATATGTGTTCATTCATTAATACGGAACAAGATCAGTAGTATCAGTAGGAAAGGTGGGTGGGGCCCTGGATAGGATAATTTTACTGTGATTTATTATGGCAATATTTATTATTATTTTTTATGGCGATTCTTTCAATACGGTTAAGAAACACTGGTCTAATGGGTCAGGTTTACATCCAGGCGTCGAGGGTTCAATCCTCTGCATGTACTAATCCTCTGCATGAAAGACTGCATAAGTCATCCATCAACGGTAGATATTCTAGCTTTCATACTGGTGAAAGACCACTCGTCAGAAACTTGCTTGAAATGGCTTTAGCCATGTTTGGTGATCAGATCTGAATAGCCAGGTACTTCCAACCTTTCTCTTGACCATGTCCTTCCCTTTCGTACTGCCTTCTGTCTCACAACATACCCCAATTGGGGATGCCATAGTCCCACTGACTAAGGACAACAGGGAGCAGTTGAGACTATAATCAACGATAATTTTTATGATAAGAGTAGCGATAATGGAGAGATTTCCAATGTTTTTAGAATAGGTTATAATTGTGTTACATGTTTATTTTGTTGTCTAATCTGTGGGGACATTTTTAGGAATCTCTACGAAGCGTCAATCACTCTGAAGGGTTGTCAGGCCGTGTGTGACATTCAGAACTTGGGACCCGATTGTAATCAGTATACTGTCTGTGAAATGAGTTCATCGTTTGAACGTTGCTGCAGTAAGTATACATTTTTATTACCATTCTAGTAATTATCCCTGAAAAATCACTGGCTATAATGATTCCATATTTTCCATTAACCCCTCAGGCCATGGGCCAAAATATTTCCGCTTAAAATCCTAATAAATGGAATATTTCTGAACGCATCTGAAAACTAAAAACTGTTTTTGAAAGGTTATGAAATAAGCTTTAAAATTTTATAATTCGAAATAGCGTGTTGCCCTGCCTCCTTCTTTAACCGCTGTTTCAGACAGCCTTACAGTGTCCATTATCAGGGCAGACTGCCGTCATCATTCGTAGAACTTTTCATTTTCCTTTACAAGGAAATGTTGTTATAATGTATTGTTATTGCATATAATTATTAATTTTAAAATGTTGAAAGAATAAGAAATACCATGCATATAACCATACATAGTTTTAGTTTTATTTTTCAATTAACGAAAAAAATTTATTATAAAATCTTTCACTATCTGCGCTTTTTGCAGAGTTTCACAACGTTTTACACATTTCACAACGTACAAACGATTTATCGCATTCAAAGATGAGTGTTGCATCATTTTACTTGTGTTATTATGTGATGCTCCTTTAGCGTTGTTAGCACACGCTCTGACCATTTAAGCTAATAGGCCAGAAGACTGCATATTTATATATGATAATATAGTATAGTATAGTCACGAAATTCCTTGAATGATATTATAGTACGATCAAGGGAGTTATATGGTGTGGTAGCCCTCTATCCATCATCCATGAAGAAGGTTCCCGTTTTTACCTGAAGAGCGTGCTTTTGAAGATATAAGGGATAAAAGTTTCGCCCTCTAGAAATTTCTAGAACAGTCCTGAACATTTGAGAGTCGCAATTACGGTTTATTCAGTTCATTTAATAGCATTATTATGCGAAAAATACTTTGCTAATCATGTTAACAGTCAAAATTTGTGTGGGTAATATAAGAAAAAATCTTACACCACCAATCAAATTGAAATTCAAAAGTAATGCAAAATAATGTGTTTTTGATTTGAAAAATTGATTGCTCAGAAATATTATAAATGCTTTAATTTAATATTACAAGCAGAATACTTTAATTTAATACTACGAGTAGAATCTTGACCTTTGAAATAATGGATCATTTTCTTGCCTTAAAAAAAAACATTTAATATATTTTTTTAAAGAAAAACAAATTAAGCATCAGCCCTCTAAAGTGCAAAATCTCCTACTTACAAAAGATTTTTCCCTTTTCGGACATGGTTTTCATGTATAATGTGACATATTAAGTTCTTTAGAAAATGATCAAAAAACATTTTAATATTTGTTCCTAAACTTCACAAAATAAAATTAAACATACTTTTTGGCATTTTTTTTTTTGCATAAATCCAATGGTGCTAATCGGGAATTTTAACCTTCTCGCCTAATCACATAAAGACTGAGTGATTTCGCCCGATTCCGAATGTTCCACACCGCGGTTTATCGCCTTAAGTCGAACCAGGATTGTCCCTTTGAAGGACAAACCAATTTTTCTGCCCAAATTACATGAATTTTTCTTTTAATTTTTGGATAGTTTCTGACCAACCATACTTCGACTGGGCAAAGCCCGGTGTTGGTGCCCATGTGCTGTACATGATGGTCATTGGCATCGTCATGTTCGTGTTCCTTCTCATTAAGGAATACAGAATTTCCAACGAGGTAAGTCTTTGTAAACGCATGCCCTTATTTATTTAACCTGTTCCAAGCGGCGTCTATCCCCAAATGCGGATTTCGCATATGTGATCCATGAAGTTTCACTAAAAAACATTACTGCTTGTACTGCTTGTGTTGTTACTTCACTAGACACAAATACATACATTTTACCAATGTAAATTTTTTTAAATCTTAATTTTATCATTTTTGTAGATATCGAAAAACTATTTTTAAGATACTGAAATTTTTTTAATAATATAGGACAACCTCGTTTGTAGATTTAATACAATTAATAGATTTAATGCAATTGATAGTATGATAACTAACTGTTTCTTGGTCCGTTAGCTGCTGCACTGCTGGAAGAAACCTCCGCCGCTGGGCGGTCAGGGTGAGGTAGAGGACAGCGATGTGGCGGAGGAGCGAGAGAAGGTGGCCAGCCTGCCCAAGGAAGATTACCAGAACTACAGCCTGCTCTGCAAGGACATGTCTAAATACTACCTGAACTTCCTGGCCGTCAATCAGATATCTCTCGGTTAGTTTACTTTATGTTCAAACCAGTTCCTTGACAAAATCATTACCAACTGCAAAATGACTTGTGTCAAGTTTAATTTGTAGAACTCCATTTTAATTTTAAGTTTTCACTTACTCGGAGAAGAAGAAAAAAACTTAATTTTTATTTTTATTATAGCCGTAAAGAATGGAGAATGCTTCGGTCTCCTCGGCATCAATGGAGCCGGTAAGACCACAACCTTCAAGATGCTCACTGGGGACCTGGACATATCCTCGGGCGGAGCCTGGGTCACCGGACACTCCGTCGCTAAAGACATGAAGACCGTCTACAATTCCATCGGTGAGATTCTTTCCTACACATTTTAAACTAACCTAATCTTGGATATGACTTGAGATTTTCATGGCCAAAAGTATTATTGTTATTTATTTTTAGGGTATTGTGCCATTTAAGCTTCCTCCTCCTTTTTATTCAACGTTTCAGAGTCTTTCTCAAAGAAAATTATTTGTATATCTATTATTTGTGAACCGTCTACATCTGTTTAGACAGGAATTTCCCCGGCATTGAAAAATCAATTTTAATAATGTTTTATCGCGATAAATAAATAATAGTGTGTAAAAACATTGTACCTTCTACCACAAGTTCAACAGAGGACAACATCACCCATTGTGTTAGAAGGTACAATAGTGTAAAAACATTGTACCTTCTACCAAAATGGGTGATGTTGTCCTCTGTTGAACTCGATAACTGCATCACCTATCTTGGAAATTTCCTCAACTTCGCTGACACGGAGGCGACAACCATTGAAATCCACACATCAGCATATGAAGGCCATTGGCTTCTTGGATTCAGTGTCCTTATAAGTGAGGCAGTACAGAGAGTGTGTCTAGTTTCTTGTACCCCAAGTCTGTAACCCGGGAATGGTGACGTTTCAGGTTACTGCCCGCAGTTTGACGCGCTCCTGGATGAGATGACGGGACGCGAGACGTTGCACATGTTTGCCCAGCTGAGAGGCATCCCCAAATTGCAGCAGCAAAGATACGTGTGGGATCTCAGCAAGAGATTGGGATACGTTAAACATCTTGACAAGAAGGTACCCCTGTTCTTATTGACATCCATTATCATTAACCCACAAACAACAACCTGGTGAAAAATCATCTTTCAGAATCAAAACGTTGCTTAAGACAGCTTTAGCCGTGTTTAGTGACACATCTGAATATCCAGGTATTTCCTAACCCCTCCCCATCTCCTTCCCTTCCCAACTCCCTTCAGTCTCTCAACATTGTTCAATTGTGGATAGCATAGTTCCACTGATTTCTGATAATCGGGAATCTCGTGCGGTATTCAGAAAAAGAATCTTGCAACTTTTTTACCATCTTTTGATATTTTTTTGATTCTCATTGTATTTGGATTGTCCGATGCTTTGTAGGGAACACGCTTGCAAGGCGCGGATTTAAAATCTAAAGTATAAGTTTTGATATGGAATTCAATACTTTGTTTGTCTGTCAGCCAGAGGCGGCTCTAGGGGTCTAGAAGTGGAAGGTCAATCGAAAAAAAAATGTCAGAGGTAATGCGTAGGGAATAAAAAACGCCAATATGTATCTACATGTAATTAATTTGGCGGTACTCACCTATTCCGAAGCCGGTAGGTAGCACAATATGGTTTTATTTAATATTATTTATTTTATTCAAAATTATTTACAACTTCAAAACTTTGATGTACATATTATTAATTAATGTTTTTTAACATCGATTGATCTGTTATTACTATGACCGTGGAATTCCCCTATAATTGAAAAATTCTACAAAAATCTATGTACCGAGATAAAAGTTGGATAGCTAGGTAGGCGTAGGTGAGGATTCTAATGGTAAAAAAAAATAAAAAAGCACTCTAACATTTCTTGTATATTAAATCGATCCTCCTTTCTTTGGCTTGTGCGAAATGATCAATGACACGGCTGTAGAAATTATCTATTTTAGAAATATATTTTTTTTCGATGCTAAGCATCGCAAGTGAGCTTAACCTGTCTTGGCTCATTGTATTTCTTAAAAACGTTTTAATACGTTTAAGAGTTGAAAAACATCTTTCACTTTCAACTGTAGTCATTGGTATTACACAAATAAATTGCAGTATTTTTATTGTTTCTGAAAATATTTCCTGGAAATTATTGGTCAACAAAAAATTTAAAAGCGATGCAGCACTGTTGGCATGGTGTAAGTCATCACGTTGGTAAAACACTATTAATTCATTTTTTAACTTTGATGAATCAATTTCATCAAAGTCATCCAATAAATTGAGTTGAGCTGTTGGAAAACATTTATTATATTCAGCAAAATTGTCTTTGTTAAATAAATTCGATAAAATGAGATGATCGCCATATTTAAACCTATTTTGCATTTCCACTAAAATAGTGTCTAAAACTTCTATCGCTACCAAATGACTATTTTCATCTGTGCGCCTCTTCTTACATTCGCCTTGTGGGGAATCGGTTGAATGTGCTGGGTTGGAACTCAATTCTGCTCGTATGGACAAAATATGATGTTGAAATTCACCAATATGCTTTTGTATTAATATTGCATCCAAATTTCTTTTTTGCATTTGCTTAAATAAAATTTCGCAGTGAGGCATTATTTTATTGAAGAATGTTAACCAATAAATAAAAACACTCTTTTCTAGGTTATTAATCAAATTTTGTGCTTGACTTAAAGTATTTTGATCATTTTCCTTTTCCAAAATTAAATTTAAACATTTAAAAATATCAGATTTATATGTAAATACAGTAATTATGCATTTGGCATTAAAAAACCACCTAGTTGGACCTGCCTTTGGCAGACGGCCTTTAACGGTTTCATCTAAATATTGCATTCGCTTTGGAGATCTTCAAAAAAATACGGAAAATGATTGAACGGTCGCAAAAAACACTTTTATGCCCGTCGTTATGTTACATGCTTTTTGTAAAATTAGATTTAGTTGGTGAGCGTAACAATGAATGTAGTGAGCACGGGGAAAAGTTTCTTTGATTTTAACTTGAACACCTCCAGTTTTTCCAGATAAAACGGCTGCCCCATCGTAACACTGCGCTATCAGCTGTCGCGGTTTAACATCCAGGATCCTCAACTGGGTCAATATTTCATTTGTCAATCCAACGGCGGTGCATGCCTCTGGATTAACAAACTTCCAAAACCGTTCGCATACGACATTGTCTTTCAGATATCTGATCACAAATACCATTTGGGTTTTAGTGGAGCTGTCAGTTGTCTCATCCACCTGAATTGAAACATACTCAGATTTCTGTACATCTAGTTTAATTTCTTCCTGAGATACAGCTAAAATCGAGTCCAACAGATCATTTTGAATCGTCTTAGATAACCCTTTAAAACTCGAAGACCTTTCTAAATGTTCTTTTAATACAATGTCTATTTCCTGAATAAAGTTAATCAAGCCACGAAATATACCCGGATTATCCAACTCTTTTGTCTCATCGTGACCCCTTAATGCCAGTTCAAAAGAACCACAAAACTGTATGCATTTCAAAATTTTTGTTAAAATGTATCGATTTTTATCCACTTTTTCGTTGTGGTCCACGAGTGCTTTACGATATGCACTATCTAATTGAATCCGAATATCAATGGTTCCTAACAAAACAAAGCTCATTGAATTGTTAATATGCAATGTTGAATTAGAATGCTTTTTTATTTTTTCTTTCAAATGTTTCAAATCGCTAACACCTATTCGTGTCCATTGAATATCAGTTTCAGTTGAATTAAATAGTAAGCAGTGAAAACAAAAGTAAACGCTTCTTATCCCACAGCCACATATCCACTCACAAAAACTATAACTTTTTAAATTAAAGTAACGTTTAATATCTTTATTTTTATTTTTTGTGACAGAAACTATTTGCATTTGAGGTTTGGGGCGGCCGAGACACTTTATTTCAATACGTTTTTCGTGATTCAATGAATTATTCGCTAATTCTTTCAAAATATTATCAACTGAATTCGACATCGTAATTTATTCAAGGCAAATCACAACAGTGAAACGTGTTGACACGCTGACTAATGATATCCAAGATGGCCTTGCCCTTGTGGTATGCAATAAATCACACAAAAACCTTTCGGCTGATATTTTTGACATCTCTTTCTAACATCTTAAAAACTTAGCATAAGTCGTTTGTCTCCCTTCATGGGGTCATGACCCAATGTTCTCTAAAAAAATATTTTTTATGATTCTAAGCACACGTCAGACATGATCTTGCTTACCTCCTTCTTCTGAACTGCAAAGAAAGAGACAGAAGACCGTTCTGGGACAAATTTAGAATTGACCCTACGGTAGTAATACAATGACTTCTCATTTGGTCGCAGGATGGCGCTGGAACGGAAATTATTTTTTGAAAAATTTAAAATAGCTTCTCATTTGGATACTAGATGGCAGTGGAAACGTTTCATAGTGCTTGTACAAAAAACGAAGCATTATTTTCCGTAAGTATAAATTAAAACTTTAAGGCGCTTTAAAATTGGTAATTGCGTAGTTTTTTCAATCCAAATTTTTGGGAGATCATTAACCCATTGACCCCTACGGAAGGGCCGCCACTGCTGTCAGCGCTGTGAAACAATATTAATTTTATTTTCATTTCAGGTTCGAGAATACAGTGGCGGAAATAAAAGAAAACTGAGCACTTCTCTTGCCCTTCTGGGAGATCCACAAGTCGTATACCTTGACGAACCAACTACAGGTCAGAATTGCAAATTGTATTCATTTAACTTTCTCATTAGATACCCAAGAAGCTATCTCTTACCAGACCTGATGGTTGACTAGCAAAACTTAAAACTTCTTTAGCACCGTTGTGATTTGAATCTTGATGAAACGGAAACGAGCGACTAAAAAGAGACAAACACATACATCTATAGAATTTAACCTGCTAGAGAATGAGATAGCACGGGTACTCGGTTCCAATATAATACGTTAAATCCGCAGTCCCACGCAAGTCTCCTTTGGTGTAGTGCTATAAAGAGCCTGACGAACCTCTGCAGACATTATGCGGACCAAGGATCGAATCCTACGAAATCAAAAACAATATATATATTTTTATTTTTGTAAAATCAATATCCAATCTTCAAACCACTCCAAAATGAACAGGCAAAAGAAAGAACAAAAGAAAGCGACATCTAGCGACTCCAGAGAAGAAAACACAAATACTAATAAGATGACCAAATGTATAGGAAAAGGTGCACTGGAATTCGATGACAAAAATATGGAAAAAATCATTCTTCACACTGATTAAAAAAAGTGCTTTGTAGTGTCCCCACTCTTGTCTACTTTAGTTTCCTATAGGTTTTACTTCTACCGCGTGCGAATTGCACTCTAATTTTTTTTTTTATAATTTACTGCGCAAGTGCCATTTACATCCACATACTTTTAAAATTATTTTATAAACAGTCATATACTGTATAGAAAGAAGAAAAAAGAGAAAAAATTAAAGATTACGTAAGTAAACATAACAAAAGAAAAATAATATACCTTAATAACATGTTAAAGCAATTAAGAAGAAACAGATTCAAAAACAAAAAACCTATTGTTCGGTATCTCGTTAAAATACTTACTGCTAAAATATTTAATTAGTAGATAGAGTCAGTCATATTAAGAATATCAGCAATATTGGCATAAAAGTTACCAATGGTGTATAATACATTTATAACAAAATTGTAGCATAATATAATTGCCGTAGTATAGTATAATTAGGTAAAACGTTTGTGAAAAACTCAGCCCTCGGAGATCAAGGAACTATCCCGCTGTCAGTTCCTCATGCGATTTCTATATTGGTGTACTCCACATAAGTATTAAGAGCGCTTCAAGTTAAAGCTGCAGAGGAGTGCTGCAGGAATAGCTCCAATTTTAACGATGCTCTTTAAAGTGTTCCTGAGTATGACCGTGTGCCCTCTAGTTGAAAAAAAGTGGTCATTCATCCTATTCCCAAGAAAGGAGACCGCTCCAACCCTTCGCTTAAGGGTGGTGCCTTGAATGTTACGCCGAGACCCAAACGGTGGTACTCAACATTTCGAAGACCTTCAACCGGTTTGGCACCTAAGTCTAGTCAACAAACGCACATCCTTGTCTTCATGGATTGCCGATTTCTTAAGTTAGAAGTCGATTTAGATGGTTGCTGACGATTTAACCTACTCACATTCAATAAACGGTGGCATCCCACAGGGATCAGTTGTGTCTCCGACTTTGGTTTTCGTCATGTGCACCAATACATTTTTATAGTGCCCTTGAAGTGTCACGAAAACGGCACTATATAAATCAGCCAAACATTATTATTGTTACGCAGATGATAGTACAGTCCATGATGGCTTTTGGTTTAACAAGGCCCCAAAAGGCACAGAAACTCCAACAACTTGAAAAGCTTTGAAGCAGAGAATCTACAATTGAGAGAGTTTCCTTTTAAAAGTATAAAATGTAATGTGTGTTGGTATTGATTACAGGTATGGACCCCATGGCCAAGCGCCAGGTGTGGAGGGCCGTGGCTGGTCGCAAGACCGGCAGCGTGGTGCTGACCTCCCACAGTATGGAGGAGTGCGAGGCACTGTGCACACGGCTGGCCATCATGGTCAATGGCCGCTTCCGGTGCCTCGGCTCCACGCAGCATCTCAAGAACAAGTTCTCTCAGGGTAAGTGTTACACCAAACTTCATTCTTACGTCTGCGAAAACTACCTGTGAAAATTAGCTGGATGTAACTTTACTTGCACAGTTCCTCTTTTAAATTGCCTGCGGAAATAAGCGGTATTTATGTATGATCGCAAGATTCAAACCCAAACTAAATGTAATCTAGATGGTGTCTGGATAAATTTTTATCCATTTTATTTAATGTGCGACATCTATTGACTTTTCTGCGAGTCTAGGATGAATATTATTATTTATTTTAATTTTTATGAGTAAAAACTCAAATTGTAATAAAGATGGCAGCCAATAAAAATATGCGTTAAGAAAATGAAGATAATATGGGTGGTTCTTAGTCGAAGTATGGTACAGTTAAAAGTGACCGAATTGGATATCGACACCTTAGCTCAGTGGTCAAGAGCACTCACCCGGAAAGTAGAGAGGTCCTGGGTTCGAGTCCCAGAGGTGCAAATATCTTTTTCTGATTTTTCTGTTTCCAGATTTTTGATTGAGTTTCGCTCATAGTGTCTTCATTTAATTAAATATTGAAATTATATTATTTGATTATTTCTCCAGTTGGGAAACTCATGCCTATGTAACAAAAAAATATTGGCTTTCAAATTAATTCTTCGGCAAAATCAGATATGGTCCCCAAAGAGCAATCCGTTCTTGAGTTCAACAGCTCGGCTGTGGAACGATTTGCCGGCTTCTGTGTTTCCTCCCTCCTACAATATGGGTCTCTTCAAGACCCATGTTCACTCCTTCCTCTCCTCAAAAACACCCTCCACACAGCATCCTCAAAGATGACATAGGCCCTGAGGGAAATTATTTTTTCCTCAGGGCCTCCTGTGTGGAGTTAATGTAAAAAAAAAAAAAAAAAAAAAAAAAATCCAGTGCCTTTTACAGCTAAACTATGCATTATAAGGGTTGCCATAGACTTGGAAAACCGGGAATTTTACCAAATCGGGAATTATCATGGGGTGTCTGTGGCAACAGACCTGGAAAACTGTGAATTGTCATGGATATGTGAGGGAATTTATTAATGTTTTTGGAATATCAGGGAATTATTTTATTTTTCGAAAAATCGAAATTTTGAGAAAAAAAATTAATTGGAAATTCGAGTCCCACGGACACCCCTTCAAATTCAGGTAGTATTCAAAGTAAATTCGTAATACGGTAATTTATTCTTGTGTAAATCGAATTTACGTGGCTGATTACCTTCACAGCCGGACCCTCAAATATATTATATTCTAAGTGAATTTAAAAAAAAATAATACACAAGACATAATATTTCCGCGTAAATTGAATTTTCGCGACCGATTACAATTACGGCCGGCTTGTCAGATTTAGATTTACGAAATTATAATACGAATTAGGACGGTTTATAACCTTGTAATTGAAATTCCATTTTACCTGTCTTCGTAAAACGCCGGCCTGTCAGATTCAGATTTACAAAATAAGAGATATCATGATATATATTAAGACAAATTGAATTTTTTCAAATTACACCGACTAATTTTCATAAACCGACAAAAATAAATTTCAAATTACAAATTTTTCTTAAAAAAATTTTTTTTCCAAGGGCTTTTTTTTAATTAAATTCGTAAAACAAATTCAAACCAACGGATGAAATGTTTATCTGTCTGCAAACCAATTTAGAACCATTTTTTAGTATTTCTAACATCTATAATGTTTTGCTTGCAGGTTATACCTTGATAGTAAAGCTACGGCGCTTGCCCACCGCCATCCACGCCCCCATGTCGGAGGGAGCCCCTGACTTGGTGCCCACCGCGCCCCCCTTCTTCCCCGGGGGTGCCGGCTACCAGTTCAACACCGAGTCACTGCACCGCTTCTTGCTAGAGAGATTCCCAGGAGCACAGCTCAAGTGAGTTTTGACTACTTATGCTAAAAGCATCTAAATTAGTGAAATACAAATCTTTTAACAATAACAATGGACCCAATTATTAGTCATTTTCCAATTGCTTACAAGCACTCACTTATATTGTTTCCGGAGCGGTTCGCGTAGCCTCTCTTTTTGTTACATGTGGGTCTTTTGGTAGAGTGAGTGAGACCAGCGGGCTGTGAAGACGTCACAAAAATTAATCACAGGAATTATACCCCCATGTTCCAACCCAACTGCCAACACAACATATTTCAGCCATAGACAAATAATTATTTATCTCAACTCTGTATATTTGAAATTAGAATAATTATTACAAATACCTACTAACATCACTCTGTTAGGTGGTACCATTATTTTTCTTCTTTATTTGGTTGTCGTTAAACAGTAGTATCTACCTGATGTCTAATTTTTTTAAAATTTTATTAGTGATTATAATTTATGGGTTCATTTTTTTTTCAGGGAATCGTACCAGGGTCTGATAACCTATTACCTTCCCGACACGAGCATCATGTGGTCTACCATATTCGGGGTTATGGAGGCGGCCAAGGCAGAGCTGGACATTGAAGATTATTCCATTGGACAAACTTCTCTGGAGCAAATCTTCCTTCAGTTCACCAAAGATCAGAGAGCACACCAGGACGACTAAAAAATATATATTTTTTACCTATTTATTTTAGAAATATTTTTGTTTTTTATTTCTTAATTTTTAAGTTATTTATAGTTACTTAATTTATAACAGGTGGTTCCTGGCTAACAACTTGTATTGCATCGGTCATTAGATTTAAAAATTCAGTAGTTTTAGGACGGACATTAGACGATGCGCAATAAATATCTATTGTTGTCAATTACCATGAACCAGGTATTTCAGTTGTTAGTTAGGACAGAATCGTGAGTCATTTCGGCAACCACCCATAAGTATTATTTATCAGAAAATCACAATCAGTATTTATTTATTTATTTTCTTAGTATTCCTACATAGATACATAATACGTAGCCGACCATTATTTTTATATTGCACAAAATTTATACTAACGTCATAAATTTATCAGTGCTGACCCTTTGTGACTTAATGAATTCTGATAATGCATTGTGTTGACAAACCAGAAATCACATTTTACTATTGTATATTATGTAGCTAAAATAACTGTCAATAATGTCAGTATTGTATTCTTTATTGATGTGCACTACGTAAAGTACTCATTTTTACAAATCTGTTTGCTTTGTCATAAATTATCATTGTTAATTGACAAAACTGGTTTTAAGTATTCTTTCTGGGCTACTCCTCAACGTAGTTGACGGAGAAATACATGCCCTGTGCACTAATGTCTCAACACGTGAGACGACACCGTCGTAGTACAAAATTACTTCCAGGTATATGTTATGTAAAATAATATAATAATTAACTCTTGACAATACAATGCATTATGCATACTTTTAAAATTGAAAAAAATATATATCTTGAAAAACAAATAAGGCCGTGCTCTAGTGTTGTCATAATAGAACGTGTCAACACCCAAGGGTTAAAATTCTGCATAATTTATGACAAAGTTAAAAGTAAAGTGTGAAGATAGAAGTACTGACTTTTAACAGGGCAAATTAACATTTCTAATACTCATTGCTTTCTTTTAAGTTTATTTCCTTTTCCGTACTTAAACTTTATCCATCCAAATTTTTTAAATTATTTTTGCCATGTTACTTAAATTGTTTTTTACCTTTGCCAACGGAATTTTAAATGAGAATTGTTAGTCAAATTAACTTATGTTTTATTATTTAGTTTTTACTAAATATCTTGGAAATTAATATTCCTGAATATTTAATTGACTGCGCATTTTTTAAACTGCATGGACATTTTCAGATTTATATATAATTTATCTATTTAAACATAATGCATGTACCTTACAATGTATTTTTATCTCTCCCTAATTATAAACATTATTGACAAATTTGATACTAGGTTAATAAAGGTACACGCATGTTATTATTTATCTGTAATATACGTATTTATATTTCAACAACAAAATCAATATTATTTGATTCTACAAATTAGCTAAATCTATTTGAATGATGTATAAAAATGTACATTATATTGTTTAAAAAGAAGTATTGTTGTACGTAAAGTGTACTGATTCTTATGTACATACGTTTTAGTAAAATGATTGATTACCTTGCAACCCAAAAAGTACTACATCCTTTAAAAGTGGCATCTAAAGTCAAACATGGAATACTGCTTTAATATTATCAGAATATTATTTTTACCATTTTTTCATTCTAAGATCGTCCAATTGATTAGTCAGACATCCCTGAAAAACCGAAATTTGAGTTGAGCATGCAGTTATATGTAAAAGTGTATCCTCTATCTGGTACAATACTCAGATTACTCATAAACACCACCAAATCAATTACAGTGAAACCCTCTTAAGAAGTTTGGTTTTTTCGGTCCCTCGGCCCAAAATCGACCCAATTTATCCCACATATAAGGTTTTCCTGCTTAAGAAGTTTGTTTTTTTCCGGTCCCTTGGAAAACTTCTTAAGAGGGTTTCACTGTATAATGCAGAAAAACTTGTAGCAAAATAAACAAAAAAATATATGTTTTCTGGATTATTAATAGGAAATTTCTAATTGTCATACTAGTGTACCGAACCGTCACGCTTTCCGGTGTTATTTTATCTAAATAATATTTGATTTATGGCGAGCATTCCAATATTGCTTTCCCTGTTATCTCAAAACCCAGGGTTTGGAGATTGTCTGACTAATCAACCAGACGATCGACATATTAATTTAGGATTGTTTTATATTTGACATTAAAGGCAAACTATTTACCTATATCTTTATTGAATAATGTATTACCAATTTGAAATGTATTTATTAAATAATGAAATCCTCCAAAGCCTGCTAGAGTGGTAAAAGAATTACGTAGAATTAAACTTACTTAATCTTAAAACTATGCTGTGAACCTTTGCTAAGAGTACCTACATACTTAGATAGACTATTTTTATGTAGATTTATAAATAAATATTTGGACAAAAGAAATAAATGTAAGGCCTCAAGATGTTAAAAAAAAAAAAAACAGCAATCTTATCTTCTTACTATATGCAAATTGAAAAGATAACAATATTTTAATAACTCCTCTAGCGCCAAAAGTACCCAAAAAATATGAAAAATTTGAGCGCCGACGTGTCCAATTGGTAATCTGAAAACAATGCTTTCTGTTTGTGGGATTTTTACCCTCCACATACTACAGAGGTATTGGGTTGCGGGAGCTTGGCATTTTAAAGGTTAAAACTGTCTTTACTACTTGAGTATGCAGTGAAAAATTGCCAAAAATGATTGCATCATCTAAATATTGTATTCTACCTAAAATTAACATTTTAATGTTGGAAAATTAATCATCCCTTTGCGCCTGATCAGCGGGCAATTGTTTCGCGTTATTGGAATTCCACTATAATTCTACTCTATAAATAATTTATTATAAATCTTGTGTGGATTGATTACCTTATTTAAATATTTATTTAATTCAACGTAACGTAAGGTATGTTATATTGAACTCTGTTTTATAATTTAAATCTTGGGGGTTAATTTAAACTGCTGTCATTCCAGTGTTTCAGTATTAGAAACTGTATTCGTAAAAGTATTTGAGGCATGAATGATACAAAAATCCCTTTTACAGCTGCCACAGAAATTTCTCTAAACAAGTGTGTCAAATCTGTGCAACTGGACCAAATTATTGACAAAATGCTTTTTATCATATAAGAACTACCCAGTGATTGAAATGAGGTTTTAGTAGAATCCCTAGGAAATGATTGCAAATGTTACCAATAAAATAATAAATTATGCCACAATTTAATATGTTTTCAATTTTTAGAATATATATTTTGACAATATGGAATTTGGTCCACATGTTTTCGTCACACCTCTTTCGTAATATACCTCATAAAAATAGTGATTTCTCTTGGTGATAAAATGCATGTTTTTTTAAACATTAGTATATTGTGCGTACCTTACTTAGAGATTGACAATGTACTAAAGTACAAGTGAATTTGTTCTGTGGTCTTGACTTACCGTTAATTTATTACCTCTCATTTTATTTTTTTAAGTACCTATACAAAATTATACATTTTATCATTGTAGCAACCAATTTACTTAATTTTTTTAAATTGTACTTCTACTCCCAACCATTATCGATTAATATTAAGACCTTAATATGAATGATTGTTATTTATTGTTAATATAATGTTGCAATCTTGATATAATGTATAAACAATATTGTTTCACATTATTTTATGTCTTAAAACAATAAATAACACAAAGCAAAGTATACTAGTCCCAACGAGAGATCTTAGTGCAGCTATACTATACTAGCAAAGTATACTAGTCCCAGTGACGTCATCGTTCTAGTATTTTTTTCGTTTTCAAACAAGACGCGTGAGAAGAGGACGAACATCGATGACATCCACATGAGCTCTCTCACTGGGACTAGTTTAATGTGCCAACTGCATACCTATTTTACTGATAACATGTTTGCAGTCTGTGACATAAGCGAATCAAATACAAAGTATCATTGTCAACTGTTTACTTACATTTCATGACAGTAATTGTGACTCAAACAAATTAAAACATTAATGTGCAAAGTAACGTTTCTCTTATGCACACTTTATTTTAAATAAAAATAGTGTATTTTTGGATTCCAATTACCGAGAAATGGCCTGTAAAAGAGCTACTAATAGCATACAACCTGCGTTTTGACCTGTAATACAAGTCTTCAGTTAGTGTTGAATTAGACATTAGACATATTGTATTACTACTAACGTGTGTGATAATATTTCCTAAATTTAAGGTAGCCTTGTATTTGTATTTCAATATGAAATGGTGAATAATCTTTAGTCAAATTATCCGTGTGTTGTGGTCACACCTTAGATCATAGGTAGATACAAGTGTGCCCACCAAGAGCGATGCTACCTGTAATATTACAAAAATACTTTGTCTAGCGAAACAACATTTGTGTAATGTTACAAGATTATTATGACAGCATTATTTATTTATTTATTTTCTGGAAATCGACAGTTTACATTTTTTCAGTTTTTACTTGTTTGTATAGCCAAAATAAAACCAATTAAGGATTTCCTCATTGTGACTTTACCTCTGATTAAACAGCATTATAACATGTGACAGCATTCTTGTTATGTTACAAAGCGTTAATTTCATGTAATATTACAAAAGTATTTGTCTAGCCAGACAACATTTGTGTAATGTTACAAGATTATTATGATACCTAGCTACAGCATTCTTGTAATGTTACAAAGTGTTAATTTCGTGTAATATTACAAAAGTACTTTGTCTAGCAAGACAACATTTGTGTAATGTTAAAAGATTGTTATGATACCTAGTGACAGCATTCTTGTAATGTTACAAAGTGTTAACTTCATCTAATATTACAAGTAGTATGGCCCACCAAGAGCATATGTTAGGTAAAAAAGAAAGGGTTTCAATTAGACTTGACTGTAAAAATTACTGTCATTTTTTTTTCCTAATTTCACACATTTTCCATAAGTACTGAATAGTGATTACATTTGGCATGATATATAAGGGAAGTGTGCTTAGTGAAAGGTTAAATCTCTGTTTTCTCCTCCTTGCAATGTTTTACTATAATTCATTATGCAACTAACTTGCAGGCAAGTTATATATTACACTGTACTAGATTTTTTTTTATTAATATTTAGTGTGGTTTTGTTTTTTATTAAATGAGGTGTGTAGAAGCAAAGGCAGCAATCTCCACTTTCGTTTTTTTGAAAAAAGGCAACAATCTCCACTTTCCTTTTTTTGAAAAAAAGGCAACAAACACATTGATATCCTTTGCCTTTGATACATATTTTCAAACTCTGATTTTGATGGAAGTAACTAACCAGATTTGCAAATTGAATTTAGGTTCTCAATTCAAATCACTATGAAACTGCATTTACAACTTTTTTCCGATATTTTGGAGATTGCTGCCTTTGCTTTTACACATCTCAAATCACAAATATTTTATTAAATGTTGAAATGGAAATCTATTATTTTTATTGATGAGATGTGATAACTGCACAAAAGTTACCAATGTAAATGCACAAGGAAATGAAAAGTATTAAAATTATGTAATAAATCTTTATTAACTAATAATATGGTGTTATTTATTTATTACCCTAACTATATATATATATTAGGTGCTCCAAAAACGTATCAAATTTTCTATGAGGAACCCTTTCACATGTTTCCATATCTAAAAAATTACTCAGTTTTTTTTGCAGACTTTTTAATGATGTTTTGAAACAGATTCAGATTTTTTCATGTGGAGAGTCACTTTTTCATGTTCCGACTGCAAAACTATTTGTGTTCTCGAAAGTGACAATTTAAAATCCACTGAAAAACAGAAAAAACAGAAAACACAGAAAACCTTTTTTATGTTCTGACAGCAACTATTCATGTAAATGTGTTAATTTAAAAGTCCACAAGCCGTCTCACAAAGGAGATACATCTTTTTCGTGTTCCAACTGCAACAATTCACAACTTTCTCAAAAGGAACATTTAAAAGTTCACAAAATGTCTCACAGTGGAGAAAAACCTTTTTGTTCTGAGACTGCAACTATTCGTGTTCTCGAAAGTGACAATTTAAAATCCACATGATGACTCACCGTGGAGAAAAACCTTTTTCATGTTCCAAAATTTTACAAATAATAAAAAAATTACAAATATTGTCTGAACACAAATTTGGAAAAATGTGTGATCCACATGCGATACTAATGTGCTAGCGGAATGAGTTTTAACCAGAGACTGATGAACTGGAGCGGAAGTCCCGGTTCACAAGTGAGTGACGTGAAGATAGGACTTCTCCTTGCGTCATGCGAAATGTCGCTCGTTATGCGAAAAGTCGCTCATTAAGGGAGCGTTTTTTTCCACAATCTGTTTTGCTCTTTATGCGAATTACTCATTATGGGAGGTGCTTGTCATAAGGGGTTCCACTGTATTTTTTTGTCGATAGTAATTTCATTTTTTATTTTGTGTATTCGATTTTTTTTATGTAATTTTGATTTTTAAGCGGGGTCTTGGGCGGCCCGGTACCATTTGATCAATGGACCGGTACCGGTCCACCGGACCAGGGATTGGGGACCACTGCTCTAAAGGGTACACCATTTTTATGTTTCTCCCGAAAATATAATAACGAGGTTCAGTAATTCTTTGTAATCATCCCGTGGTTAAAACTGCTTTAACTGATGTGTAACAAAATAAAATAATGTCTCTATACATATATCTTTCATTTTCAGACTTTTTTTACAATACTGCAGGGGTCAGGGGGGAGAGGGGTGTGTTTAACTATCTGTGGGTGTATTGTAGCGGCCAGTAAAATTTATTTAAGTGAAAAATAAAAAAATGTATTTATTTTTTTGGCTATTAAAAGCATATACATTGGCGCCCCGATAACAATGACAAACTTTTACTTTTTGAAGCAGCCTAATTATATGCAGGGTGTCAGGAACCACTGGTTAATGCAAGTCAAATACATCCCTTAACACCGTACACAAATAAATAATATTCAGTATAAAAATAAGTAATGTATAGCTGAAGAAGCTTGTACTTTTTCTGCGTCAAATTACATGTGCAACAAACATAGAATCTGATATGATTTGAGATTTTCACGGTCAAAAGTATTATCATGATTTATTTTGGGGTATTTTGGCGTGTTGCGCTTCCTCCTTTTTTAGCCAATGTTTCGGACAGCTTGACAGTGTACATCGTCAGAGCATATGTGTATTCTAATGTGATATGACGAACGCTGTCTGAAACGTTGGCTAAAGAAGGAGGTAACGCAACACGGCGTATACCCCAAAAATAAACCACGATAATCGTAAAATCTTACAAATAGCACATATTATTTGCCCTGCCACCTTCTTAATTTCATCTCTTTTCTGGTAACCCTCCCAATCTGCAGTCATCATCACCTTTGAAGATCAACCTCTTCCCTCTCGTATCTACTCTTATATAATTATTATCTATTCATTCCATTAACTGTACACCCTATACCCGTACCGCCACTCAATGCTTCAACTGCAGACCTTTTGACCATGTCGCAGTCCCCTCCCGGGTCACCCAGCTGACTATGCTGATGCCCTTCATTTGATCTGGCTCACGTGTGCCGTTAACTCTCGTTGCCCAGAATAACAGGGGTTCTTTACCTGTACACACAATTGCTGTGCGTACCGAGTTCCAACACCGGGTACTTCCCACTTCTCTCAGCCGCAAAACATAACCAGATGGAGATATTAACAAAAAAATCATGTTTTATTTTCAAAGTTTATTTGAGTTTTCAAAATAACATATTTTAAACTATATAAATTACAAAAAAATATCCTGCTCAAACAAAACTGATAAAAAATATATGGCAATAAATAAAATATAATATGAAGCTTTCAAACATTGTAGTAACCCAGGCTTTTAATCATTATCTGTCAAAACAGATCTGATGTTTCAAAACATTGTACATTAATAAAATCGAGGAAAGTAAATTATATAACTGGAATAATTTGCAATCCATAAATTAATTTCAGACTAATTCTTGAAAAATCAATAACCCATGAAATAAAATTTCTTATTGTTAACAAATTCTAGAAAGGCAATAATTAATTTGAAGTGCAAGTAAGGTGTAATTAATCTTGGAAACAGAACTTGACTATTCTAAAGATGAATGAATGACTATGTCGTTTGTTTACCAGATTTAATACATTAGTAAAAGAAATTAGGCAAACTGTTGTCTGCAACAAACAACGGTACGGTACACGAAATTGTGCCCAAGTATATTATTCCCTATCACAAGTTTTGGTTGGAATGGTTATCCTAAAAGGCAACTTTTTTCTAAATCTAGTCAATTTACAAATCTTACCGAATCGTTCGTAATTATTAAAAAAATAAATATACACCAATTACGGTGACAAATACCAAGAATGACATTGTTACATATGTGCAAGCATATTACATAATATTTAATTTTCATGAAAACCTCTAATTGTCATGTACTCCAGGGATTAAAATTAATATGAAAATATTTTATGCCAATAAAAACTACTCGTAAGTTTTAAAAAATAAATTACATACACAGTAAACATATGTAAAAAAAAACAAAAAGCTGCTATTGCTGATTTATCCTAGGAATGTTAGGCCTAGAATAATAATTAGTTTGGTGAAACTGAGCATCAACTGAAATTATTATCCTTTGTAACATGAATATAATCCAATATAAATAATCTTTATGAAAAACTAGAAATTTTCTTGTGTATAATAAAGCAACGAAAGTCTGTTGACTTTGAATATAAATATTAACTGACTGATCGCCAAAATATATTAATATCTAACCATTTAAACATAGAATAATGTGCAATTAGAAAATGTTCAGCTGTAAAAATCAGCAGGTGCTAAAGAATATGCATTTCTATGTTTCTCTTAATTTTGCAAATTTTCTGAATTTGAGGTTAATAAATAAATACTAAGTTTATAGTCCTTTGGTTAAGTAAAGTCTATTGCTTTATGATAAGAGCATCACTCTTTGGATTTGTGAAGGATGACGTGAATAATAAAACAATATAATATTTAATATCAGCCTCAAACAACATGAGACCTGCTGCTGACCAATGGCGTACTGTGACTTTTTCTCATTTTGGCAGTTTAACAAAATTAAAAGTTAAACCTGATGCTTTCACCCCTGAGAATATACATATTATTTTAGCATTCCAGCATTTCAAATGGGAAAGGATATCCAGAGGTTTTTACAACAAGATCTTTCACTCCCAACCTCAGTCAATTTTTTTTACAGTTTTCCAAAAGTGAAATTTTTTGGTTATAAAAACACAAGCCAAAAGTCACAGTACCCCATTAGTGCTGACCCTAATACACAAATAAGTGTAGGTCCCTACGCAAAAAACAGTATCAGTAAATCTAAAATAGAAAAGGTAGAGTCTTCTCATATAGATGCACTTTCCTGGTTCTCTGACAACATCCTGCACCACAACACAGACAAATGGAAGTCCACGACAGAATTCCACGTGAACAAAGAAAACAGAAAACATACTTTATATGGTCAGAACATGGCCTCTTACAGAGTAAACGAGAGGCAGGAAAGTAGACAAAAGCCAAAGATTACAGATGCATAGCGTAAAGTTAAATATACAAAACATTCATCAGTTAGTACTGCTCTCCATCATTCCTCAACCATATTCATGTGTATTCACTAGTGGGATACTTAGTGACCAATACAAAGTGACCAGTTCCATAGTCCCGTAGTCCCATCAAGTAGTGGAAACAAAAAAAACTGCTCTAAGGCACAATTTGACATTATCTGATCAGGGGAAGTTGCTTGAAAACATCTATTAATTGTTTAGAATCGAGTTAATTAAATTTCTAGCGACATTACAGTTACCTTATTTTTATATGAAAAATGAAATCAATCTTAATCTCTTCTAAACATCAAAAAGGACAAATAATTTATTATTGCGATTAGCTTTAGTCTTAAAACTATTATTATTACTATACGATAACTCCCCCTGATCATCAATAATGTCTGAAAAAGATTAATGATCCAGAACACAAACACTTAATTAATTAAACCAGAATATCTGGAATATTAATAAATATATATTAATAATTTATCTTTTATACGTTTCGCTATATAAATTTACAACTTTGGTAGTAATATACAAATCTAATTTGTAGGATAGTTTAATGTATGTAATAAATTTACTGCTGATAAAAGTCATTGGTTTAGGTTAGGTTAGGTTGGTTGGTTTGCTGGTTTGTTAGTTACATGTGGCTGCCGGAGTCAACTTACCTGCGAAGGTAACCCCCCCTCTACTCCTTTCTCCCACTTCCCCCGCCCAGGATTACTGGTCGCCGGAGGGAAGGAGATGTCTGCAACAACAACAATCATTCATTTCCATCTCATTTGTACCTACGTCCCTATTGCAGATTTACTATTTTATCTGGGGCCAAAAAAGAACCTAAAGAGACAGGTCAAAAGAGGAACTCCAATTCTAGTTCCAATATTTACAATAGTCACGCTCTCAACATCACAGATTTATGTATCTGTATATTGTTTTCCATTGCTCACGAAATAAGAAATGATAATGTATGCCAATTTAATTATCACTATAATAAAATTATTATTATTAATTAGCATTCATTATCAGCTATGCATGTACTATGCTGCTGTTAATAATAATTATTTTAAGCATCTTTCCAGCAGTATAGATGGTTAAAATTATTATTATTATTTTAACCATCTATACTGCTGGAAAGATGGTTAAAATAATTATTATTTTAACCATCTTTCCAGCAGCATAGTACATACATAGCTGATAATGAATGCCAATTCAATCACTATAATAATAATTATTATTTTAACCATCATTCCAGCAGCATAGTACATACATAGCACGATAATGTATGCCAATTCAATCACTATAATAATTATTATTTTAACCATCTTTCCAGCAGCATAGCACATACACAGCATGATAATGTATGCCAATTCAATCACTATAATAATTATTATTTTAACCATCTTTCCAGCAGTATAGTACATAGTTTGGCTTGGACCCTGAATTTGCCAATTCAATCACTATAATAATTATTATTTTAACCATCTTTCCAGCAGCATAGTACATACATAGCATGATAATGTATGCCAATTCAATCACTATAATAATTAAATTTTCAGATGTAGCAAACACATTGTGGGAATACATTATAATAAACACGATGGTATAACTTTGTTTAATTCCACTTTTTATTTTCTTATCCAACTAGTTTCGGTTCAACCTGAACCTTCTTCAGGGAAGAATAAAAATATACTATAACTATACTATAACAGTATATTTTTATTCTTCCCTGAAGAAGGTTCAGGTTGAACCGAAACTAGTTGGATAAGAAAATAAAAAGTGGAATTAAACAAAGTTATACCATCGTGTTTACTATAATAATTATTATTTTAACCATCTTTCCGGCAGCATAGTACATACACAGCATGATAATGTATGCCAATTCAATCACTATAATAATTATTATTTTAACCATCTTTCCAGCAGTATAGTACATAGTTTAGCTTGGACCCTGAATCCTGGGATGCAATTCAATTGTTGGTTGCATTTAATAGCAGACTAGTGTTGTCTAAACAAGGCGGAGGGAGGGATGTTAACTTACCCACTGGTGGTTAGAGGTGGGCGCCTCGTCATCAGAGTGGTGGTCCTTGTCTGCGGCCCCGAGGTCCTGGATATTGTGGCGGGGGCGCAGGGTGCTGTAGCGGGGTTCCCCGCGCACCCAGGCCCCGCCCAGCAGCGGGGAGCGCACCCAGCTCTCCGTCTCACCGTTCCCCAACCAATCGCCTACCTTGTTGGGACTCGCCTCTGACTTCTTCAACCCGTTCAACTGGCACAATTCCACTTTCATTATTTCGCAGGTCTTGCTCGTTTTAACTGTCATTTTGGGATTCACGTGAATGTCTTTGTGGGCGGGGTAAGGGGTCACGGTGAGGCTCATTGAGTTTCTGTGGATTACACCTTCTTCGTCCGTATCGCCTCCACCGAATTCGTTGCTGGAGTTGCGATACTCGCTCAGTGTGTTGCGTCTACTCTCGCCCATGTTATAAAGGCTCTCCTTGTTTATCAGCTTCTCAGGTTCGGGGATGTCTGACACAACTCGCGACATTTGGCTGGGGGCCACATTCCCGGTGCTAGCTGTGAGATTGTCCGACAACGAAATAGAATTTCGAAGGTTCTTTTCATCTTCGGGAGAAGTCTCGAGCCTGTCACTACCCTCGTAAGTGTTATCTTTTAGACTCGAGAGACTCGTCCGCGAATGAACAAATTCAGATATCCGATTCAAATTAGTTTCTTCGTTTTCGGAGCTTTTACTCTTACGGCTGGGGGTAGGGGATTTCCCATTTTCTAATACTTTAATAGGTGGTGGGGGAGTTTTCTTTTCTCCGTTTTCTTTCTTGGGTAAGTAAGTAAACTTGGGCATTCTGGATGCCCAGTGATCATTGTTGGACCCCATGGAGCTGGTGCTCGCGGCGGAGCTCGTGTTGGAACCGCAGCCGACAAAGTTGCCGTGCCTCCGCTGATAGAAGAGGATATAAGCGCTATTGTTGACCAGCTCTGTGTCCACATCATTGTTGAGAATACGCGTCACTCTGGTGTCGTCAAACTTGTACCACTGCTGGTCGTAAGGGTTCTTGCAGGCGGCCGTGTAGTGTCCTGTCTCCAAGTCATTCCCGTGGTGGTAGCAGACTGCGTAGAGGTCGTAGCAGTTGTCGCTGGCCTCGGAGGGTTTGCGTGGCCGGCGCCAGGGGGACCAGGCAGCCCCGCCCAGCAGCAGTGGGGGTAGGGCGGGCCCCTCGCGCCCCACCAGGTGGGGGCTCATGTCAAACCCGTAGAGTGGGAACTCCACCATGGTTGTCAGTTTGGTACTGTTGCGACCCTTCATCTGCTGTCTGGAAAAATCAGTTTCATTACTCATTTTTTCTTTCGTTACTCAGTTCTCATTACTTTAAAAGATTTACTAAATATTAACACAATTTATGGAAGTTCACAATCGACTGAACATAGTAGCGCACATATCGATTCGGCTGAATATTTTGTATATGTACTGATAGCGATGGTTGTTTATTTGTGCGGTTTTGTATTTGCGGTTAATATTTACAAGTTATACATATTTATATGAAGTCCACAACACATTATGTCCCGGGTATGATTTATTTGACACAATAAATTGTTCTCAAGTGCTCTACTTTGATGATAAATTAAGCATTTAGGTATTCAAAAATCTGTCCCACGTTTGAAAAACCAGAGTTAATTGACTCAGTCCAAAAGTTACACAAAAAGAAACGGAAGATTGTGTTGGATTGAAACGGAAGTTGAAAAAATTGTACAAGAATCTTATTGAATATGAGGTTGATAAGGATCTTACTGTCGGAACCTCTTGAGGTGGATGACGAGGATGTCGGGCAAGGACCACAGGCCCAGAGTCTTCACCACGGGCAGGTATTGCTGGCACTGGGGACATCTACAACACACAAAATTCACATATTACACACGATTCTTCACACAGCATCCCCAAAGATGAGGACCTAAGAGAAATTATTTTCCTCAGGGCTTCCTGTGTGGAGTTAATGTAAAATAAAAATAAAATATAAGAAAAACAATGTGTATTTAACTACTGTTGTCACCTCATAAGAACTTGTAATGAAAACACTCGATTCTGCAGAAACGGGCAATCTATTTGATAGATTCCCCTACCTTAACAAACTGATTGCGATTTTTAGACTACAGACATTAGGTGGGAATGCTGCCTCGTTCTACCGGTATTTTAACAGAAGATGCTCTGAGGAACTTGCATCAATAACGAGGAACTCGCATCGGTGTTAATACTGACAAAATTTGTAAACGGTTAACAGAATGAGTCGCTTCAACGACTCATTCCTGTGTTCATGATTTGCTGGCTTTCTACCTTCCACATGGGTCTCTTCAAGGGTCTCCAGTGTAGAATAAATGTAAGTTTTTTTTAATGCAAAGAACATATAATGAGCCAAATATTGGGTGATATTTAAGTATATAAAAAAAGTATTACCTCCAAGCATCCTCCATGGCCAGAGTTTCAGCGCGGGTATAGTGTGCTAGGCAGTCGGATAAGGAGAGGCGAGGAGCGGCTCCCGACTCCTGAAGAGCCTCCGCCACGCTGCTGTGCTGTTCAATGTTTTCGCCGCAGTCGTCCAGGAGTCTAACAATGAAAATAATAATCAATGTTGAAAGACAATCATGAATTTCAAAACTTTTTGATTTACAAAAGGAAGAAATGGGAGTTACGTATTTCCTTCCCAGAACTTCCTCTCCTTCTTTTCTTTAACCGGTCAAATGCCAAGGGAGGAAACCACGTAAATTTTGCAAAGTTTTGACTTTGACGTAATATTTTGTGGGTTTATTTTGTGATTTCACCGCCGCTGAACGCTTTGAGGCATTATATTGTGTATTGTTTAAACTAATTATAAGGACATTTAATGAGAACCAGCAGCCTACGATGGGCAAGATAAAGCAAGGTAAGTCTTTGGCATATCCCTTGAACCTATCTCTTTTCAAAGTATTTGAGCAGTTTCAGTTTGTTATTTTCGTTAAGTTCGCACCGCACCCCGCATAGCCAACGGATTTTGATTGATTTGCCTCCCCAGCTAGTTTATTATAAAATAAACAAGCTGAAATCTTACTTGTCCTTCAGGGTAGGGTCCCACTCCACCAGCAGCTGCAAATGGGGCGGGCCGGACCGCTCCCCGCTGAGGGCCAATGCTTGCTCCACCGCCTCCGTATATAGGGGGTGCTCCAGCTGGGGACAATGTAACATTACTCATATTACAACTTTAGTCACCGGGTCACACACAGAACTCGTATTTACAGTGTATTTATCATTACCTCCGGCTGCAGGTAGTGAGGGGGATCGGCGATGGGGCTCAGCAGGTGCAGGCGCGGGGAGGTGGTCTGTCCCTGCTGCAGCACGCCCTCGCCCACCATGCCCGCCATCTCCTTCAGGATCAGCTTCTGCAGGTCCCCGTAGCCCACCTCACGGGGCACCTGCATCACGTAAGGGGAGCCTGCAAACAACGCAAACAAATATTTAGCCAAACTTTATACAACCAATTTAGTGCACTGTAATATTTGCATATAGGAAGCGGTTTGGGCAACCATGCTATTGCAGTGCTTCTACGATGATTGCTCTCAAAAATCCTCTTAAAAATATTGTGAGAGACCAGCGCTCTGGCTTAACCCTTGCCTTATGAGTGTAATAATTACTGTAAACCAAATGAGCATTGTTTTAATTTTTACTATGTGTCGAATAATAAATAGTTTGCACTTGTTTAATCATTCTCAATCAACTAACATTTTCTTGGGACTTTTAAATTAGAACGTATAGATTCATCGAAATATAATCTGCTGAAAACTTTGAAGGTGACTATCTCAGAAGCAATTTAGCGATAACGCCTCTGTTGCACCCAATGCTTCAATTGTAACTGATTTTTTAACCTTCCAGTAATCGCACCCTAGCACCGAACATAAACAGATGCGCGGTAGGTGATTCCGCAACTTTAGACGTCTGGTTTTAGAAGACGACTGAATATTTCATGATATTGTATAAAGCATATAATAAAAAAGTCTATTATCTATATAAATATTAAATAAACAAACAAACATTAATTGGTAATCACTTTTTAATTTGTATGTAATAATTTAAGTCTCTGAGATCTCAATTTTTTAGACATCTGTCACAAAACAACACTACAAATCAACATAATGGAGGCACTGCTGAAAACCAGCTGCATTCCAGGAGAAATCCTGAATTGTAGCTGAGCAGTGACCTTTTCATCAATAGATCAATGAATGATAAAAAATCAAAATGTATAATAGTGTAAAAAATTCAATTGATGAATAAACTTTTTTTTATTTTTTATTTTATTATTTTTATAATAACGAAACAAGATAAAATTTTCTTTCTCAGTTTTAATTTTTAATATGTTTACTATAGTTATTATAGAGATCAATCAGCCTTATCGGTAATGGCTCCGTTTTATAGGAACTCTTAACAGGTCGCACCGGTGCGCGCCCTATAGCCGAATAAAATATTAAAAAAAATATTTTTTGATATGCAATTTTAAACCTTATGTATAAAGAAAATGTATGAAGAACAAGGTCAGAATCGCTTGGGGCATTCTTGTTCTTGACGTAACAGATATAAGGAACACTTCTAGCCACTCAAATAATTGTCTATGGACATTTCAATGACTTTGGAAATGAGCATTTCTACCACGATTCGAACTGTCAAACTTTGAGCATCGCGTGTCATAAAAAGATCGATAAACCTATCAATTTGTTAAATAAACGCAAGTAAAAGTGTTTGTAGGTGTAGTTCGTTGTTCAAGGAACGTATTTCGGTAAATATTATATACCATAGCATAAAATTAACCGACAAAATTTACATCAAAAGTCAAAACATCGCGAAATTTTCGAGTTTCATCCGTAAAACCCCGAGGCATTCAACCGGTTAAAAGTCACTTACATAATGTTTTCTGCATGTTTTTTTTACGTAATAACTAAATTCTAATAAGCAATATGGAAGTCAAATTAAAAACTGCTTTGTAGAAGTACTGCTATAAACTACTCATCGTCAGAATCCATAGTATCTGTTGAAAACGCACAATCTTGGCATACAACAATCACATGTTCTGGACACACATGCTTTCCACATTTGAAACAACTTTGTACTTCCACATCCTCTAGCATGCGAGATATTCGTCGTTCAAGTTCTTCGTAATTCATTGTCTACAAAAATATTGTTCCATATAAATAAATACAACACCTTATTTGCGTATAACGTATTTACGTAAAATAAAATTAAGTTCTAAATAATATGATACAAATATCATGAAATACTCACCCAACTCTCAATATTATTCAAGAGATTTTTCACGTATACAACCAGTCGCACGCGGAATCTGAGACCGCAAATATAAACAAAAGAACACATGGGCTTGCGACGAATGTCACTGGGGTACTGAGGGGCATACTTCACCGAGGATATCACGGAAGTGCAATTGTCTATTGTTTATAGTTAGCGCATAATCAGTGAAATAAGTTCGCTGCGAACTCATGGACCGCGCGCAACCGCTGAAAGGTTAAGAGAGCCCTGATAATTGGACGCTAAAAATACCACAATATTGCTCTCTTGTGACAATATTCATAGCCTTCTAAATATCACATATCTTACCAAATCTCTTGGTCTCATGGTCCTGTATGAGCACGTTGACCCACAGCAACAGCAGATAGGGCTCTGGGGGGTCGGGCAGGGTGCACACGGCCTCCACGCAGTACAGGGCGGCCGGCACAGGGGAGGGGGCCCCGCCCAGCCACAGTGGCTGGCAGTCCGAAAGGGTGCGCCCCACACCTATAACATTAATCAAATTAATTTTTTTTTATATTTATTGTTAACCCACTCCGTCCGAGCGGCATCAATTTATCTCCGCTTCTGTAAGAACACGGCCTTGGGTCCGAGCAACGTCAATTAATCACCCCTCTACAGCATGAAAAAAAAAACTGTTAATGATATTTTTTTTAATTTAACTTAGTAGAGTGATAAAATTAAATTATTATTATTATCCTTTATGTTTATATTTTTATTGTTATAGTGAAATTATGTATATATTTAGGTTACTTCAATTATTACAGTACAGAATATCTTATTTTAACATTTATAGAATTTACATCTGTACTAATATTATAAATGTGAAAGCGAGTGTGTTTGTTTGTTACGCTTTCACGCCTAAACCACTAAACCGATTTTAAAAATTCTTTCATCGATAGAAAGCAAACAAGTAACATAGGCTGTATACAATGTTAAGCTCTGACGTTATGAAATTTGTTTAAATGAAAATGTGTGTATTTCATATATTTTAGCGGCAGGGAGGAAAGGCGGGGGAAGATGGGGTTCGCGGAGGGGGAAGAGATGAGGGAGGGGGAAGGCGGAAGGGAACGGGGACACACGGGAAAGGACATGCAGGGAGAATCAATTTATTTCTTTGAATGGCATTGCAACGCATGCCAGGGATTTGCCATAACTGATAAGTGATGAGTGCAAGCGCTTCAGTAATTTCCCCCTAATACCATGCGAGCGAAGCCGCCGGTAAAAGCTAGTGCAATATACATTTAAACTTCTAAAATTACTCAAAGAGTAATACAAATCCATTGATTTCGATATTCACACTAGTCTTCTGCCAGTTGACAGGAGTGTGTTTGGCGTAGTGAGGGATTGTTGTGGAAGAACAAATTACAACAAGAAAAACCAGTGAAATAAAAAGTCAAGAGATTCGATGGATCTTCTCCCAAAAGCGTAAAGTATCAGACAAAATAGCCGTGGATAAAGAAGGATTTACATCATTAGCCTAAAACGGATTATGTGTTTGTACACCTTTCTAAATTAAAGTAGGGGTCACGATCCTCGGCAATGAGTAACTGACAGAAGATGCTCTGTTGGATCTACGCCACCTGTTGTGTAATTGGTAAGGTTGGTACTACTGGTGCAACACTTGATGCTTGATAAATTAAAATAATAAAATGACTCGTTAAAAAAAAGTCTTTTATCTCTCGAATTACATACGTAACCGGACAAAACAACAGCGACAAAACAGAATATGATAAAATAACAGGTAAAGTTGGGTTTGCTAGTTTTTCTTTTCATCAATGTTCTGTTTTGTCGTGCAACTGGATTTAATATATTATACGATATTTAGAGCACTGACCACTGCTGGTGACCTCCACCAAGATGATATCCTCGGCGGCGATGCCTGTATCGCTGTGCAGCAAGTTGCGCAGGTCTCGCACCGTGGAGCTGGCGGCCACGCGGACTCCGAGACGCACACATCGCGGCTGCTGATTTGCGTACACCACCTATAGTAAAGACAATTCAAATTTTTTCCTAATTATCACTGTACAACTTAATTTGCTTTATGAATGTCCGCATGAGCGAAAACTTTTCAAAATTGGAGCCGACGGATGTGTTGAGAAATTTAAAAAAAATTTTAGTACCTATGATGTATTTAAATAATAGGACTTAGGGCGCCCACAGACGAGAGACTTCAGTCCCGGCAACAGTTGGAAAACTATTCCAAAAATCGTACAAATTCAAAGTCGCCTAACTAAAAGTCACATCCATGTACTGTGATGGATTTTTATGCCCGCAACTGTTTCCGCAAATAAAGTGTCATCTGCTGACGCCCTTACTTTAAAAGGCATTTCAAAATTGGAAGTATGCAAGTCAAACAGCTAGTATATTTCATAAGAGACAACACTGACCTTCCAGACAATATTGTACAGTGACAAATCGGCTCATTGGCATAACAAGGTTACTCTCTCTTGAGCCCAGTATCGCTCAATATTGTTAGAATTATGATATCCTAAGGCAAGGGTGGGGAACCAATGGGGAATCATGTTTATATTAATAGCATTTGAGGACCAGACTACGTGGGGATGATATCTAAAATGGGCAGTCACTGTGAATATTTTTCTTTTTAAAGGGCGGGAGGCGTAGTTTGAAAGTATACAGTGTTAGAACGCAGAGGCGCATTAGTCGCATATACATTCAAATCTAAATTGTAAAGCACAGTGTTGAATTATGCAGCAATCGTGTATATTTAACCTTTTTACAATGATTTCGTTAAAGAATTTGCAATACCCGTGGACGGGCAGATTTTTCGCGATTTATAAATCTCATTTTGATTGAATATAGTGTCACTTAAAAAATATTCAAAGACATAGATGTAATCTAAACAGTTCAAAGATAACAAATTAAATCCAACAATCAAAAATTTTGTAATCTAAAAAATTATAATAACGTAATAGCGTTGTGTATAGATGACGCTCGTCTTTTAGGCACGCGATCGGTAAGCATCGGTAAGCATGACGCTCGTCTCAAATAGGCTAAAATATGCCTAGAGATTTTCTGTAAAATATACCATGCCAGTACCGAACTAAGAACCTAGATTTTATTTAATACAAAATAAAAATTTGTAGTTTAGATTTATTTTTTAATAACATTATCGATTATTGTATCAAACTACGAACCTAAGAACCTAGTTTTTATTTAAAAAATACTTTTTTAAAGACTTTTTAAGATTCCTGGGGGGCTTCTCACCAAACGTTTTGCATTAGCATGTTCTGAGTTAAACATTTTCATATTCCTGGGGAATTTTTAATTTCGTGTGGTGAGGCAAACCGATGTTTATATGAAAACAGATAAATTATATTTGTAACGTTACGGTAACAAGCAGCGGATGGTCAGGCAGATGAGGCAGCTGGACACTAATGCAGTGGAAGGGGTCGAAGGTGTTGCTCTGGCGGTGGCAGCGCGGGCAGGCTAGCGAGGAACGGAACTGCGCCTGGAACACGGCCTGTACAAAGGAACTGTTGCAGCGCAAGTGGTTGGCCAGGGTCTCTGCAGCCACCACCTCATCCGGGCGCCCTACCGTATTCTGGAAACAGAACAACAACACATTATATTATGAACAAAATATACATGAAGAATGAGTTTTGACGGTGTTTGGAAAAGATAGTACAAAAACAGTATGCATTAATTTTTTGTTTTGTTTTACATTAGTTCCACACAGGAGGCCCTGAGGAAAATAATTCCCCTCAGGGCCTATGTCTTCTTTTGGGGATGTGTGAAAAAGCAATGATGGGTTTGTAGGAATCTGGGGGTGAGTGTGTCTAGGAGTAACGGACGTATGAATCTATCCCTCCAACTGCAGTGCAAGGCAATGCTCCGAGAGTCCTGCTGGAGAGATCAAAAGATCTCACTCAACCAGTCTCTCCTGATCCGGTCTGCCATGCAGTTGATGGGCACACATCTGCCGCCAAAATCCGGACAAACCTCATCCCCTGAATCCAGACACCCCTGCTAAGTCACCAAAAGTAGCATTTCAAAGCATCATACAGTAAAATAAATCAATAAATTATTTAGGAAAGCTACTTGTCGGAATTTTAATATTAGTTTAAATAAAATCACAAAAAACAATCTGCAAACGTGTTTTGCGATGAAAATACTTGAGTTTATCTTTTGATTTACAGTCTTACAAACTAATATATTTCAGATTTTTTTTTTTTTAACACTTATTTTGCTTAGGCATTATTGAAAAATTATAAATACTTATGATCAAAAAATAATTACATAATTTTAAAAAACTTTATAATGCGCATTTGAGCATGTTTATTGCTAATTTGAATGTAGGTATATATATATTATAACAAATTTTGAATGAAATAAAATCGATATTGAGTTATTACTTAAAAATGCTGGTACAGAGAATAATCATTCTTTCTCGTCGGAACTGCCCTGTACAGTTGCAAGAGTATGATCGCAAGACTATCTTTCGACGAAATTTGAATTCTCAGCCGCTGGTTAATGGGCCTTAATACAGAGATTGTGGATGAATTTGTGTATTTGGGAAGTATAATTATGAGAGATGGAAAGGCTGATAGGAATATTAAAAGAAGCGGTAAATATAGAAAACTACATTAACGGAGGACTGAACGCAGTTTGCACTATTTGTCCACTTCACAATGCGGTGCTAATACCAACCACGATGTATGTCAGTGAGGCATGGAACTGGCAAATGAAGGACAAAAGTAGAATGAATGCTGTAGGAATGAGATTGAGACAACGGTGAATTAACCCCTCAGACTAATTTGTTGTCTCTCCCTCACTATCATGACTAGAAATATGATTTGGATCCAGTTAACAGTTAGAAAGAGTAAACGCCACGCTATATATTCAAATCTAAAAGTTGACCACAAAATAATTAAAATGTACAACTTTATGAAACCAAAGTTTAAGACTGCAATTTAAAAAACATGAAAATTTTGAAATTTTTATTAATTATTTTTACATAAAACGACAATAAATTGAGTTGCCCATAACGTTTATAATACATGTGCCTAATAAAATATGTGTGTGTTTTTATTGTTTTTCGTCATCAGTAATTTTTGTTAGAAAAAACATAAGGTGGGCTATTTTTCAAACTTTTTTATGATTGCACCGGTTGAATGCCTCGGTTTTTACGGATGAAACTCGAAAATTTCGCGATGTTTTGACTTTTGACGTAAATTTTGTCGGTTAATTTTATGCTATGGTATATAATATTTACCGAAATACGTTCCTTGAACAACAAACTACGCCTACAAACAACTTTACTTGCGTTTATTTGACAAATTGATAGGTTTATCGATCTTTTCATGACACGCGACGCTCAAAGTTTGACAGCTCGAATCGCGGGAGAAATGCCCATTTCCAAAGTCATAGAAATGTCCAAAGACAATTATTTGAGTGGCTATGTGTTTTCCTTATATCTATTACGTCAAGAACAAGAATGCCCCAAGCGATTCTGACCTTGTTCTTCATACATTTTCTTTATACATAAGGTTTAAAATTGCATATCAAAAAGTTTTTTTTTTATTAGGCTATAGGGCGCGCACCGGCGCGCAATCGGCACGCGACCTGTTAAAAAAATTTTAATTTAAAAAATTATGTTTATTTCGAATTATAAAATTTGAAAGTGTATTTCATCACCTTTCAAAAACCAATTTTAGTTTTCAGAAATATTCCATTTATTTGGATTTTGTTACAAAGTGGAAATATTTTGACCTTCTGACAAAATAGGCCCATGGCCTGAGGGATTAAATACAGGCAAAATGGTAACCAGATAAAACAAAACAGAACATGTTAAAATAATAACTTAGGTTAAGTTAGGGGTTTTTTTTCCCTTCCTATTTCTTCACGTTTCTTATATTATGTTCTGTTTTGTCATAGAACCAGAGAAAATATCTTGGGTTGGTAATTTATTCACCTTGATAGTCTTATATTTCTTCTTGGTGGCCGTGTTGAGGTCCTCGTGCACTTTGTCCAACAGCCACAGAAGGAACTCCTGGGCATCATGCTGACTGCTCCCTCGGTACTGAGAGCCGTGCCTTTCCACTATCGCCTGAAAAAAACAAATCACAAATATATTAATTGACCTATCATAACTACTCACATTTAAAAAAAAAACACCCCGAGCTGCAGAGATGTGGTTTTAGATTCAGCTTTTTTTCTTTTTTTTTTTAAAGTAGGAGGTTGTGAGGAAAAAATCTCTCAGGGCTTATGTCATCTTCGGGAATGCTGTCTTTGGGGAAACGAAGGAGAGGAAGTTCTGGGAAGGAAAAAGATATGAGGGGTGGGTAAGAATCTGGGGGTCAATGTGTCCAGGAGTGGCAGTGTCCTTTCACCTGCAATGCAAGGCGATGGGTCGAGAGAGTCCCGCTGAAGAGGTCTAGATCAACCAGCCTCTCCCAATCCAGCCTGCTATGCACTAGGTGGGCGAACACATTCGCCGACAAGACCTAGACAAACCTCACCCCACGAACCTGGACACCCCTGCTAAGTCACCAAACGTAAAGAACCACTTGGGGCGGCCTATAGCAGGGGGGTTGGTTAACCAATAAATATCTTCTAAACCGTTAACGGTAATTGTAAAGAAATAATATTAATAAATGTATATCAGAGAAAAAAAATAAAAATCATAAAACATATTATATTAGAGTACCATACTAGCTGGGGTACCCGACTTTGCTCAGGGAGTTGATATGAGATTGAACTGATCTTGCTTTACCTCTACCAATGAGTAGCCCCACCCATAAAAAAAGGCTTCGAATGGTCCATAATGTTGCAGAACATTCCACAACATTCGAGAGTGTTCTGGAATGTTCCGCAATGATCTCGGATGTTTCAGACTATTCCCGAATATTCCACAAGATTCCAAAAATGTTCTGGAATGATGTGGAATGCTCTTGAATACTCTCAAATGTTCTAGACTGTTCTAGAGGGCGAAACTTCCAGCCCTTATGTCTTCAAAAGCACTCCCTTCAGGTAAAAACGGGAACCTACTTCATGGACGGGGGGTAGAGTGCTACCACAACATACAACTCCCTTGATCGTACCAGGACTCGTTTCTGAGTTTTAGCGACACGCACGCTGTACACTTTCTTTTATAATACACATATTATTTTACCAATTTTTAAATATCAACTAATAATGGAGTTATTATTATTAGTCCTGGTCATTATTGTTATCAGCGGAATGGGAGATATTAAAAGGAAAACATGCATCGTTTTTTTCTTATCTTGCATTGAAATGAATGCACAAGTCGATTGTTAATTTCCCCATCAATATGCAAAGTATAAACTATCTTCAAATATAAATTATATTAGCAAGAGCTCTGATAAAACTGAATCAAGACATTATTGATACTAACCAGATTATTTTGGTAAATTGATAATTATTTCTTCAAAATTCGCAAATTCATAATATTTTACATATATACATGTTTTCCTTTTAATATCTTCCATTCCGCTGATAATTATTTAATCAATATGCTATGGAGGAAAAATACCGTCTAAACAATGTGTTTTACTGTAATTTTTTTCCATAATTCTTTACTTTAAATACATCTGTTAATACTGGCTATGCCGGATGGTTGTCTTCTTACGTGAAAGGGCATGATTTATTAGTAGCTTGCTAGTATGCATTGGTGGATCGTCTTTTGTTTTTGGTCAACCTATACATTGCTCCAATGTCCACTAAAATGACGCTAGTCGCAACTTTGTTTACATTTCTCGATTACATGCGCACAAAACTCATTGCTGGCTCATTGCGGCTGCTCTGTTCATGTCAAGTTTGTTCAAACATTAGTTTTTCGTTCGCAAGCGCAATGAATATTTTGATTACTGTGCACAAAAAGATATGCTTCAAATTACTAGGATATGTTATTGGTGATGTACGCTGTAAAATGGGCCCTAATAATTAGACATCGGGATTATATGCACTAACAAAGTGCCAAAATATGCACTAAAAAAGGCCGAAATATGCACTAAAAAGCCGCAAAATGCCCAAAATATGAACAATGAAAAATCAAAAAACCATTTTTATTTTCATATATTTTAATTAAAGACGGCACAAAAGCAGCGAAATATTCTTAAAATTATGCATAGTTTTGGTGACAATATACAAGTATTTTTCCAAATTTTCGAGCGCAACTTTGTGACGTTTGTCGCTCAGTACATCAATTTGTACGCCGAAAACGACCTCTCTACGTCAACTGGCGTCATTGGACAAAATTTAAAATTTGGCACCATTTCGGAGATACCTACTTGTGACCTGTGCCGTTGATGTAGGCATTATTCTCTGCATGTCTTCAAGACTGGTTCATAAAATAATAATTTAAAATAGCGTCTAACTTTTTACGAATATTTTCTGATATTGCATTAAGATGGATAGTTCGGTCATTGTTTCCAGTATTTCTATTGATTTAAATAGAGGAAGGCTTTTTGTTTCCAATTTTTTCTATGGCATCTGGTAGCTTGTGGAAAAGTGATGAAATGAGGGCAATATTCTGTTTAATGGATGCGTCTTCAAATACTAGCTTGCTTGACTGAATTGCAACGGCCCCAGAACTGTCAAATCGACCAACTACTTGTTTTACAGCCTCAAAATTTTCAGCATAGAATAACATCGCCTAAAGATACCCCATCAAGTTATTATAGGTTCTGGCGGCAATGCTAGATTTGGCAATTGCTCTTCTTTGTAAGACTGCACACGCAACGGTGCTTTTAAAACCACTGTTTTGTAGAGGAAATCAATATGTCAACATTCCCATACTCTTGCCTTATCTCTTCTGCAAGGCGATGAAACCGATCAGCTAAGTAGTGTGCCGTAAATTTGGAAAAAAGTTTGCAGGGCTTGGCCAGCTTTCACTATGTATGGCGCAACATCACGAAATATGCACGATTGGGGAATAAGGCTAAAATATGCAATAACGCCGTAATTAGAGAGATATATGCATTTGCATATGCAAATATGCAAGTGCATAAAATCCGATGTCTACTAATAATATTATAGTAAAACAAAAATAATAACTGAATAACAGAGAGTTAAACCTGCGATTTTTCCGCATACCTGAGCAGATTTTACCAAACCTAATTCCTTTGAGAAGCCACTTGTCTCAACTCTAATTAATTTAATCAATTATCAAATGAAACTGAGTTAGGTGAGGCTAGTTTTGATTACACAGAAAACAAAACCATCCACTAAATGGATGAATTATAGCGACCTTTACCCTATACAAAAAGGTGTATAACCCTTGGAATGCCGAGCTAAAAAGCAAAATACAATAATAACTACGGACAGCGAACCCTGGAATATAATGTGCCCAAAATATTTAACATGTTACCAAGTAATATAAAAAATTGCGGTTCACCAAACAGATTGAGATATATGCTGAAAACATGGTTACTAAATAGAGATGCTTTGTACTTCACGCATATTAATTGTGATAATATGTATTTTTATATTAAAATTAATAATTATATTATGTATGTGTGTTTTACACTGTAATTGAACAAACTGAATTATAATTGAATTGTAATTGTAAACATTATAATTGAACATTGATCCTGTTGACAAACTGCTTAATTGGGGCTTAACGGGATTGTACTTTGAAGAACAATAAAGCTATTACACTATTTTCATTAAAACTTATTTGTTTTTTGCATAATGATTTTTTGTAAATAGCACCTTCTAACCATATAATGTGTTCATACATTTATAAAAACAGTATATATTTATGCTATGAAGTTTTTCTAGGACACAAGAAAGCTATTAATATTCAGAGAAATGGTATTTTCTCTCTAATGTTATAAAAATATACAATGTAAGAAAAATGTGTAATGTGAAAAATGATTAAATTTTGCTGTTGATTTCGCAAAGATCATCGTTTTCAAAATGCAAAGGGTTTTCCACGAGGATGTTTTATAATTACATGATTAAAGCTTTTTATAATTTCCCGAAATTAGAAAAGTCTCCGGCTTCGAGCTCGTTCCTGTTCCCATCCCGCGTACTTATCAGTTTTGGTAGTCATTGTCTACTAAAATTGTTTGCAATATCGCGGGGCCGCACAAATATCTGCTCCGGGCCGCAATTTGACGACAACGACTCTACTAGTTTAGACCTCAATCATTGTGTATAATCCTCTAGTGGGTGGTTTTTAAACATTATTACATTTCATTTGTATTTATAGGTATGATAGCACACATAGCAGAGTGCTGAGCAATTTTTGACCAAAAAATAATATTTGACTAAAACTTTTTTCACAGACTGGTTTTCCGGGCTGTTGGGAAATAAAGATAGATGTCGAGGCCAGTAAATCGGCCATTAGGGCCACCAGGCCTACCAGCCTATAGGGTTCAGGGGTTAAGCCAAGTGAAATTGGTTAAATTAAAATAAATTTGTGATTTAAAACAACGTGTTGGTTTCACTTAATTAGGGTATTTCACGCCGGGTCACCTTTTACATCAGAAAGAGGGGGTTACAACGAAGCTCATACGATGTGCATGTGTTTACCTTGAAGCTGGTACTGAGCTCCGGGTAGTACTGGCAGGCCCATAGCGCCTTGAGCAGCAGAGCCAGCTGTTCAGTAAGCTCCCCGCGGGTGCCGAGTTTGCGCGAGTTGGAGCGGCTGCGCCTACCCAGGTCTGCCTTGTACTGGTCCAGCACAAAGTACTCGGCGATGATGTCCGTGTGCGACAGGCACTGCAGCACAGCGTTCATGAAACACGTGTTGCCGTGGTTGCGCAGGCCCGTGGCGCCGGGGGTACGGTCGGCAGGCCACGGCGCCCCCGGCCCACCCAGAGGGGGCACACGTCCCCCGCCACTACCAGCATGATGCTGCTTGCTCTGCAACAGACAATTGGAACTTAAAACCATATATAAAACAAGGGGAGATATGGCATGACCAAACTGAATGAACAGGTGACCGGACAACTCGGAATGAAACCAACTCAGAACCATCTCAGATAAGTCATTTAGAGTGATAAAAAAATATATTTAAAAAATTGGTTAAATAGGTTATGTTAGGTTAGGGTTATCAGCTAATTTATAATTATTTTTTTCACGGAGGCGTTGAGTTGACTTTTCAAGGAGGTGTTGAGTTGACTTTATTCTCAGTTGGCATGGAACCGCGTGAACAATCAAAGCGGCAGAGCCAATAAAAGTTACGTTTGGACTGTAGGAAAGGCAGGGCACCGTTGTGAGTAAATGCGATTTGCAATAATATGGGTGAATCTTGTTGGCGACACTTTTGTGCTTGTAGTTTCATACTAATAATAATGATTCACAGCCCATCTTCCCTTTTTCTATTAACTATGTTCAAAACTCGTAATACTACAATGAAACTCTCTCACAAGGTTCAGGTTTCCAAGGGACAGGAAAACCTTATAACGCAGGTTAGATAGGGCCATTTTTTAAATTTCAGTATTGAAGGGACCGAAAAACAAAACTGAAACGTGTGAAAACTTATGTGGGAACCTTATGTTGTGGGTTATATTATGGGTTTCACGGGTTTTTATTGAAGATATTCAATACATTCCATTCATTAAAAAAATACAAAGAATGAGATGAAAACAAAACAAAAAATATATAATATGTTTTATAGTATATCACGCGGTAATTACTACAACCAGGCGACTCCGAATCAACTTCTTTGAGTTACACACAAAAACAGTGTCTTTAGTTCTTTGCCCATGTATGCCACAAACATGTAACACATAATGGACATGGAAATATGTGTGCAACTCGAAAATGCTGATTTCGGAGTTACCAAGTTGCAGAATACTGTAAGTAATATTTAATAATATACATAATGTGGCGGTTCGTGGGTTTTCAGTGAGCTAGAGTACTAAGATTGAAAAATAGGACATATTGATGTTGTTATAGCTGAAAATGATTTTTTTTTTAATTTCAATATTTTGTATGAAGATTTTCAAGATTCTTCAATGACACGCTGCATCCACCAACTGAAAGATCTTCATACAAAAAGTTGAAATTTTGAAAAAAAATTAAATTCATTTTCAGCTACGACTTCATATTTTTCAATCTTAGCACTCTAATTCCAATTTGGGAGGCGGGAATGGGTACCGCCGCCCCGGGAACCTTTATTGGATAACCATCACCTCTGCCATAGGTCACCCCAAGTGGTTCGCTACGTTTGGTGATTTAGCAGGGGTGCCCGGGTTCATGGGGTGAGGTTTGTCTAGGTCTTGGAGGCGGATGACCAGGACACACTGAACCCCAGATTCCTACCCACCCCTTAAACCCTTTTCCTTCCCAGAATTCTCCTCCACTTCCTTTCCTTAAAAAAATACCTCCACACACCATCCCCAAAGATGACACAGGCCCTGAGGGAGATTATTTTCCTCAGGGCCTCCTGTGTGGAGCTCGTGTAAAAAAAAAAAAACTCTAGCTCACTGAAAACTCACGGACCGCCACTGATACATAATACAGTAAGAAATATATCAACAGATGTCTTTATGGGGGATATTTGGTGATCTCCGGTCATCTTTGGGCTTCATGGGAACATCATCCAGGCAGCCATGGCAATGGCTATAGGATTTGTGGATTAGCATAGTTTGTGTCTAGGATTCATATTTCTTATTATTATTTCAGACGGTTTCTTTATTATTATTGTTTCCTTATTATTATTCTCGGTGTCACTGTCGTTATAATAATAATAATAATCAAATAATTTCAAAATTCAAAGATAACTATATATTTTTACAGTATTCCTTTGATTTTTTTAGTTATTTGTGTAAAATCAAACAATAGCTTTTGTCTCCTACTAAGTGTGAAAAAAACAGTACATATAACAAAGGGTCATAAAAAGCAAAGCTTAATTTGAACATATATCAAATTATAATAATAAATAATTTATTATTACAACATAGGATAAATTTGGAATGATGTATTAAATTCAATTTATTACAAATAAAAACATAATTTGTGATATTTTATTAGATATGGCAATATCAAATTTAAACTAAAACAAGAAATATCAATATCACGGGTCAATACAATATAATATGCAAGTCAAATTTCTTATTTTTAATAATAAATTTAACAACAAGATACTAGATAGATAATTGTATAAGAACTCTGAAAAATATGTTTATTTTGTGTATTGATATTATTGTAGTTTGTTGTAGTTTCTGGTTCTGCATACCACTCACAGAAAAGGGTTTGTGGTAGGAAATGATATAATTTAATGCAAATACACAATTCAAATCTGTGAATCGACGAATTATCGATAAGCTCTGCTTCTACTATCATAAATGTATGAATCATCACTGAATATTGATTGTTTACAGTTATATTTTTGTCGAGTTCGTTTCTATAAGAAAAAACGTTCATGGAAAGAAAAGAAAACAATATTGCAATAATATAAACCACCTAACTATTTGCCAACAGGAATTAAAGTTTTAATAGTTTAGTTCCGTCATAAACAAATGGCACAATTACAGCTAGCTAACATACTTCGACATCCGTGACATTCACTCAGATGCAGGCAAGAGACAGAAACAGAGACAAATAGGGTGCAGGGTCAGGTTTGTGCAATATGACATTGTATGCGTCCTAAAGGTATCAGCATGGTCAAGTTATTTATGAGTAACATATTATATTTACGCGCGGGTCCTTGAAAGCGTACACGCTAGTTGCTAGTTTTGACGTAAATATTGAAAAGACCTTGAGGGGGTTATTAACTACTTTACGACGTAAATAGACCATTTCATTCGCATATTTCCTAAACAGTCCAATACAGAATGTTGCGTAAAGAAAATAATTACCGCTGTCACGCCTACTGAGTTCATGTGATGAGCGATCTTGGTGATAAATTTCTTCCATGATGGTCTTCTAAAAACTTTTTTACCACACTTTTCACTGTCGTTTAGAACGTTATGTTCGCTAGACACATTTATTATTGACTTGGAGTCGGCATCTTTTTGCTTGGATCTGTGTTTTGACATTCTATTATTTCCAAAAGGATTCCGAGGAAGTGTAAATGTCCTTTTTAACCGGGAGCTTTCGGTTTGGCTCTGTTTCACATTCATTGTATCACTGTCATTAATCAATTCACCTTCAGAACAAGATTTTATAAATGTACTCATATTATCTTGAGACATAATCATCCGTACACCAAATTTTACGAGTATTTAAAATGTTATATGTCATATTATTATCTGCTTGAAAAGCGTCTCGGTGCCAAGAGAAGTGTCACCCGGCCGCCATTTTGGAAATGGTTTGTTATGTTGGCTGCCATAAAACCATTCGTTGGCAAGACAAGATTACTTCAGACAGGACAGGAGTGCTTCAGACAGACCAACCCGGACCAACCGGTCTTTCCGCCCGGCAGCCGGACGGCTGTGGACCTGTGGACGGCTATTTCTACGAGTTGACACGCAGACACATGCACCGGCTACCGGCCTTATTCTTAAATCTATTAGATTGTAATAAAGAACTTCCAGCCAATTTAAAAAAATTGAAATTGACCTACTAATTTAATAAATTTGTGGTTGTAAACGAAGTGTTCGTTTCATTTAATATTTGTTTTGTATAAACCCTTTGTTAAATAAATAAATAAAAATATGCCCACTTATAAATAAAATTGAAAACGTGTCCCGTTTTTCGTTCTGTGGGGACATGATGAGAATTAAAATGAGAACGAAAAATCAAATTATCAATCCTTTACACGAACCAGCCCTTGTTCAGCAAGCGGAAGTCATTCTGGAAAATTCGTTATATTGGTTTGGTGATGGCTTGGCAACGGTCTACGTCAAGGCTGCCCAACCTTTTTAGCAGTTGGGCGATATTGGCGGTTTGAAAATCACTGGCGGGCCACTCACTACGGACGCAGTGATGTAGCGTGGGTCAGTGGCGTAGCGCGGGTGTCAGCCGCCCGGGGCGAAGAAAAATTTTGCCACCCCCCTATAAGCACTTTGACCGCAGATTAGATTCCCAAGCGCTGGGGGGGGGGTAGAAATCACGATTTTAATATCACATAATGTTCTTCCAATAAAAATCATCTTATAAATCCTACTAAAAATTTATAACTTCTCTGGGAAATCGAACATTAATTTCGCATCCCGAATTTTTACAAAATGTGTTTATAACACAAGACAGGTTTTAACTAAAGATTGATTTTGCGTAAAAGTCCCAAAATAAGAGTTAATACACGGAACAGACAATTTCTCAGAATTTTACAGCATACGGCATGCAACTCAAATGTTAAGCTTGACTCGGTACAGTGGTACACGATGAATCTTATTATTTGAACTTGTTATTTATATTATCGTTTTATTCTGAACACAAAACTGGTAAATTAAATCTCCATGAATTACGACTACGCTCAGAATATGAAAATGTTTTTTTTTTTATTTTGGCAGCACAAAATTGCTTATAGTTTTTGTAATAATATTTTTAATTTAAATAGATGTTAAAATATTTAGTTGTTTTCACCTAAATAAAAGCAACTAATTTATTAGGAGAGTGATTGAAATATTTATGTTACATTATATTGTAAAATTGTAACTTATTTTATCACTGCACTTCGAATAATATAATGTTTTCCTTCGAAACATGTCAGCAGATGAATCCAACTGGAATTTTACATTCTGAACACAGAACTGGATTATAACCAACAACTCAGAACATGAAAATGGTTTTTTTTTTTTATTCTGGCAGCATATACATAATCTGCAACTAGAATGTTATACTTAACTGCACTTCGAATAAGGTAATGTTTTCCTTCAAAATGTGTCAGCAGATGAATTCACGACTGGAATTTTACATTCTGAACACAAAACTGGTTTTAAATCAAGAGAAAATCTGGTTGCGAGTCCCCAGCTAAAATAAGTATTAGTCTCACAATACGCGTAAGGTTTTCCTACGAATAACGAATCTTAAAGAATGGTTTGAAACAAATGTTTTAACTCCCCTCGAAATATTACAACGTTTTCTTCGAAATGCGTCAGCTGACTAATCCAAACCGCTACTAGAATGTTGACAGATCATTCGGAACATGAAAATGGTTTTTTACCTAAGTGTGAACCTGCACGCGAGTCCTCAGTTTAAATTGATACTACACCCAGGACACGCAAATGGAATACATGGATGGTTTGATGATCCATCGGAATACATGATGATTCATGAAAGCTTCTTAGAATTTTCAAAGCATCGCCCACGGACCTCCCTCAATCTTTCTTACAGAATATTAGTCATAAACAGTCCAAACGCTAAACAATACAGAGAAATTCTTGCAAGTCACTAAAAACGGTGTTGCCATTCGCTACAGCGATCAAGGTGACATTATTATACATTCATTTATAGACAGGGGATTCCTCTGTTTTGTCACAGAATATGTAATGAAAAATTCCGTGCTAATTTCAATCGGTTCGAATCGTAAGTGCGACAAAAATATGAAATGAAATGATTAAAATTTGCACAAGCTATTATTATAATTTATTGTGAAATGCCGCCCGGGCCGGGCCGCCACCCCCTCCCCCCCCCCCCCCCCCCCCCCCTAAGCCTCTGCCTGGGTGTCTTACTTAGGTACTTCAACCGCAGATTTTCAAGAGCCGGAGGGGAGTGTGTACGTGAAAGTCTTATTTTTTTCATACGAACGCTTTTTATAATCACATGTGACGCGTATTCTTCGAATCAAAATTATGTTTATAAATTCTACAACAAATTTGTAACTGCTCTCGGGAATCGAGAATGGTATCCATGTAATAGGATTTCGCATCTCAAATTTTAACACTGTGTTTAGAACACAAGGCAGGTTTTAAATTTAAGATTGATTCTGCGTAAGAGTCCCCAAATAAGAGTCACACACGGAATAGTCAATTTTCAGAATTTTATGTACGCAACTGAAATCCTCAAATGTAAAGCTTCATTCGGAACACTTTGAATCTGCAACTTGTTATTTAATTAATCGTTGTATTCTGAATACAAAACTGATTTATATTAAATCTGCATGCGACGAATAAAAACTAAAGCGATTCAGAATATGAAAACGGATTTTTTTTTATTCTGGCAGCAAATACATAGTCTGCAACAAGAATTTTATAACTGCACTTCGAAAAAGAGAATGTTCTTCTTCGAAATATGTCAGCAGATGAATTCATGACTGGAATTTTACGTTCGGAATACAAAAATGATTAAAATTAAATATGTATGCGGCCAATTAAAACTTCACTGAAAACATGAAAATGGTTCCTCTTTGATTCTGGTGACATATACTTTGCATATTAAATATTCTACAACTTGAATTTTAGAACCGCTCATCGAAAAAGATAAAATGTTGCAGCAGATAAATCAAAAACTGTAATTTGAGATTCGGAACACAAAACTGGTTAAAATTAAATCTACACTCCGAACATAAAAATGGTTTCCCTTTGATTCTGGCGGCCCGTACATAGTCTGCGACTAGAATTTTATGACAACACTTCGAACAAGAAAGATTGTTTATCTTACGTTTTTCAAATTGGCGGTTATTTTGAAAATGGTTCACGCGGGCCACTCATAATTTGTTCGCGGGCCACATTGTGGCCCGCGGACCTGGGGTTGGGCAGCCTTGGTCTACGTATTCAAATTACAATACTTTCGTTACAAACTTAGTTGGGTTATTAAGTTCATCTCCAAATCTTGAGTTGCGATGTTTCAGGCTCCCTATTGGCCGATAAATGAATAAGTTGCATTATACGGTTTGAGTGATAACTCTGCGCTCTATTTCATATTTTGGGAACATACATTTATCATCTAGTTCGAAATGAGGCGACGAAATTCGACGAGGAGTTGGATTGTGAAATTACTCATGGGTGGTTTTACTTTTGGTTTTAAATTAGGTATTGGGAGAGTGAATCTATAGTTATTATATCGATCCATTTGTTAGATGTTTAATCAAAATAAAACAAAATCAATAATAATTAAATGAAAAGTTCAATTGGGTTCTGTTGGTTTTTCTTTCTTCGTAGACGTTTGTTTACGACGAACTGTAAAACTTGTCAAACAGGCGGATTTCTGAAAATGAGTAGTTTAGTTTTGTCATAGTAACTTAAAACATTAGTAAAATTTTATTGTACAAGTAAAAGTTTATTTTGACGCACAGTTTATTGCTCATACAAATTAGCACCGGCCGAAGAAAACAAACCGGCAAGGCTAGCGTGTCTGTCACCGTTCTTATACGACAAGAAAGAACGGCGCTGCCAACCTAAGGATATAGTTTTATTTCTTTGTGGGTTGCGATTGGTTTATTTACTGTCTACAGCCGTACCAAAAGCCACCGCGTCGAAAGGCTCGGCCGCCCTACGGTCCTCTTTTTTAAATCAAGCCTATTGTTCGAACCCTTCCCACATGTTTTATTAAAAACCGTAGATAAACTACCGGGAAAGTGGGAAAACCAGCCATCTCCATCTGTACGGTCTTGGTCTTAATTTTACGTAGGTACAATGTACAAAATTTTGTTCAATGGTTACTTGAAGCAATAATCAGTTGAGGTATTTTGACTTTTTTGGCAAAAAAATCAGTTGGATGCCGTACTGCAATCCCAGTCTGCCATATTTCATTAACAATATTATAATATAAGAGAGTAAATTAAAAATCTAAAAGAAATAAAATGTGGTAACATATTAGGTAGGTACCTAATTAAAACATAATCTGCATCCACTGCTCATTTAGTGGGGAACTAAATGATTGGTTTATTTATGACGAAGCCACTCGGATGCAGCCACGACAATGATGTTGGTTGATTTACGTGTCCTGATCCAGAAGCTGGCTAGTCGGTGGCGAAGTAAGGCTGGGAATGAGTGCACCCTCCCTTCGGTGAACATCGTGGAGGCACTGCAGAACCTCGGCAGTTGCATAAGTTGCCTGTATGCATTATTGTAGCACACCCTCAGTTTGCCCCATTGCGCTGCTTGGTATTGTGTCGACAGTTCAGACGTGTTCAGGGCAGTGCAGTACGTCTTGAAGAGTAATTTTCTGACATCGTCGCTACAGTGGTAGAACCGCCTTGAGAGCATTTCCCCGTACGTTAATCGCTCTTCTTTGTCGTTCCATATCTTCTATATCCTTCATGTCTTCAGTTAGGATATGTCCCAGATATTTATTCTGTGAGGCCACAAGTAGTTCATTTCCTTCTAGATATATTGGAGGAATATTTAATGGCTCCTTGTTGTGTTTGAAAGCGACGATGAGTGACTTTTTAGAATTGTACAACACGTTAGGGGCCAGGGGCCATTGCGGTTTTACCTCCACACTATGTGTAGACCTTTTTAAGGAGCTTAAAATTTTTGGGACCCTATTGTTATATAAAATAATATTATTTAAAAATTGCATTTCCGAAGTTAACAAGCCTGAATAGATCAATTTTAAAATGTTTTTTTACTTCTCAATCGAAATTTCTAGAACATAGTTTATTTATTGATTAATATAGAGATTATAACATTCAATCAATTGTTGATCATATTTCGCAAAGTTGTATAGTACACGCCAAACATTAAAACCGACCTGCCATTTATTAGAAATCGTCGCAATAGATTGGTTTCAGGACAGAAAAATGGCAAGCTCCCCCGTCCACCTCCCTGTCTGTCGCACATATGTTTTTACGCATCTTTCTCTTTCGTTAATTGTAAAGTCAGTAACTGTGCGAGAATGAAATGTACCATATTCATGTCGGTCTTAAAGTTTGGCTTGCACTATAACTAGATATACTGACGGCCTCCGTGTGCAAATAAATTTTATTTGATTAATTTGTGTTTCATTTGCAGCACGTTCCAGAGTGGAAGACACTCAGTATCGCCCTGGTGTAAGACCACCATTCAGAATTGAATCGTTACTTCAAATGGCTTTAGCCATATTTAGTGACCAGATCTGAACAAACAGGTTCTTCCCCACCTTCCTCTTCCCCATCTCCTTCCCCTCCCCAGTACCTCCAACCTCACAACATACCACAATTGGGAATGCCAAAGTCTCACTGACTCCAGACAGGAGCACTCGGGGCAGTACTCAAAAAAAAAAAAGAGAAAACTTTAATATTTTGTTCACATTAAGGGACAACAATAAAAGATTAAAGGCCTTCGCTCGTGGAGAAACTGAAATGAAATTAGTTATCAACGCAATGCGAAATTCGTGAGCGCTACATGGCAACTGAAAAGCTACACAAGCACTTCTCCGTGAGTGAAGGCCTTAATACATTACATTATACCGATAATCCAGAGAAAGGAGACAACTGACCAGACATGGTAGAGGAAGAAGCCACACCTCCTGGCTTCGAAAGATAAATGACCGGTAAGTAAAGTTCATGCCTTGATCTGAAAATGGCCAATCCCTGGTGGCCATCCTGAGGTCATTAATAGTTGAAAAATGTTGAATAAAGATAATGAAAAAATTCATTCAAAACGAAAAGTTAATATAAAAATACTTGTGTATTATTATTTAAATTTCTGATGCAGTTTTCCAAGAATCAACCAAAAATATTTGTTTACACAACAGATTATTGCAAAATATCGTTTCTTTTGAATTTCCTTGTCAGAAAAATAATTTGATTACGAAACTTGACCTTTATTTTTATCAACAATAATCGTTAGTGTCAGCCAATAAAAAATTAGAGCAAAATTGGGTTATTCAGTTGTTATTTAGAAATCAATTAAGATGGTGGTCTTTAAAGATAACTTTAAGTTCTTCCTCGATGCAGTGTTTTTATTTGCTTTTTGTGAGGCGTGGGATCTATCACACCTCGGTATCACAAATTATTCAGTGCACCATGTGTCCATTTTAAAGAACCGCGCTTATTTATCAATAAAGATAATAGACGGACTCAAAAATAAAGTTTATCCAACTCTGATAGATGCACCGTGGCCAGAAAATGATAGTATTTTTTTCAAGGCGCGAGCGTTTCCCTCCAAAGATTTTCATCACCACAGGAATTGTAAATACTTACAACAGGTTATAAGTACAGATGTGGACATACATGGAAGATTGTGGGTTTTAGATGAAGGATCTAAAGATTCAATTTGTTCTGCTAAGTTGATGGTTGTCAATATGTATACAGGCCTCGTTGTGCAAGTGTATCATTTTGACGAAAGAGATTTGAAATTCTCCAGCGTTCTGGCTGATCCAACGCTTTCACAAGAGAAACAAAGTGCTTATATCGGAGTCTCCAATGCAAATGTCCTCTTTGTTTGTAAATTAGGAGAAGATATGTGTAACGAGTATATTCTAAGTGAAGAGAGAAATGATGTATCAAATACTAATACTGGTCTCATGTCTACCGAACAAATTGCTATTTCAAAGTATGACCATATGCTTTACATTACTTCACCTAAATTCTTGCCTCTTTTTGAAATTTCATTGGATTTGTTGAGATCAGAAAATCTAGAGGTTTGTATTATTAATTGTTATTTTATGCTAAAATCTTGAGTTGTTATTGTGTTATATTGGAAAGAATAAAACAATTTTTTTTTTTCAGAATAACATTATACAAGTAGAGGTACATTACCAAGGGGATAAACTTGGTCCATCCAAGGGTTTATTATTTGATTCTGGAAATGGACTTAGCTATTATCTTCCTCGAGACTTTGCGGTCGTTCGATGGGATAACAGGTAAATATCCTTGAATATTCAAAGCCCCTAGGACAAATCAATGAAAACTATTAAAAACTTTACAAGTGCACAAATTCATCTCCTCACTAAGGTTGGGTTGTTTCATAGAATTTGAACAATTCTTCAAATTTCAACATAAAAATTCAAGTTCTGTTGTTGAACTTGGATAATAGCAGAATTTGATAGGACATTCACTATTTCACTTTTACTTATATAATAACAGAACTTGAAAAGGACTTCACTTGAAATTTGATGAATTGTTCAATTCTGTGAAAAAACCCGTCCTAAATTTGTGTCAGAAGGATGGTTAAAGAATAATATAGGGGGGGGGGGGGTTTCTTCCTATACAAAAAACACATACAGCAATTCCATCATTAACTCTTGGAGGGCCGAAGCTAAATTTTCGCCGTCCGCCGGCTGTAATAATTTTTCTTGATTTTTGCAAAATCGTGTTTTGTAAATTGCACCGTCTTACCAGATAATGTGTTATATATATATATTTATTTATACATATTATGCAATCTATCATAAGTGGTTTCCCCAGAATAGCTCAGAGAAATGATTTTTGTATTGTGCCTATTGGCAACAGCGCTACACAAGAGGTTAAGTCACGTTTTAATACCAGCACAAGGGCGGTATTGAAAATGGACTTTCAATTTTAGTTTGGTCTCAATGACATTTGCTTGAATTCAATTTTGGAGAAGAGCCAACCATTTCAATCCATTTTGTGAAGGTAAATATTTTTCCCAAAAACAAATAACGAAAATAGATTCGATGAATCAACCACTTTGTTTTAACCAATGATGTTACAATACATCTAGACTTGCTTATTGTCTCACAAACTCAAAATTAAATGTGACAAGTGAGGAATACTCTTATATTTTCAGTAAATTCCTAATTCACACGTTGTTCGTGTAAGACAAAGATAGACATTCAAAGAATGCGTGCATATCGTTGACCTAGCATATCTAGGTCAATGGTGCGTATGAACGAAATGGGACCGGGATGCGTTTTCGCAATAAGAAGTTCTGTCGAATACTGCCTCAAAGCCGACTAGAGTAGGAGCACGGTTTTGGGGACCCAAGTTGTCCCCATCATGTTATTATTATGATGGGGACAACTTGGGTCTCCTGTGATTAGACGGGTTAATCAGTAAAGTTTACTTAACCACAGCACTAGATTAATAATTTGGCGGTTGCGCACCCAGACCCTGTACTCTAGTAGTCCTTGCATTTTCTAATGACGCATAAAATCTTCAGGCGGAAAAAAATTGTATTATTAATAATAATAATTGCTTCAAAATTATTCTTGTTTCATCTTAATCTTCTACATATGAATTGTATAATTTAAAAAAAATATTGATTTAATTTTTATCTGTCGTTTTCATAATATTATGCAAACAAAAACATAGCTTACAACCACTCTGCAAATTGCCATTTCTACACAGGCGTTTCACACCTAGTGAGATGGGCGATACATCATTACTGTAATTAAATGTAATATTAAAATAATTAAGTAACAAAAAAAAGTTATTTGCATGCATTTACAAATTAAATGTCATGCCTTGGCTTTTATTTTTATTTGCGGAGTAATGAAAACATTTTCTCATCATACGCGAGGACATCTTGGCACTTTTCAATGCAATTTACTTAGAGGTAGTACACAACCTTATACAACTCATGGCAGGTTAGTGCTAAAAAGCTACAATTGACTTGTTTTTATTTTGCCACTTTGAGATTTCTACAGTGCGTCATATATATTGTAAAGACATTGGTTTTAACCACAAGCTTCATTCAATCTCTTATCTGTGGTTTGTCTGCTGGCATCCGCACAAAAAAAATCTTTGCTTTTTTTTTTTAAACTGTCAACCGGTTTCAGAAGTACCTATCCTTACTTCGCCAGGACAAAATAAAGTAGATTAAGTGTGCATTATTTACTTTAGTATGCATTTCATTTTTAATGAAGTCGGGCCATGTCCCAATGTACTTAAACATTTACATTATTATTTTGTATAATTCCAGGAAACCATTGGGAGCAGAGGGCCACAGTGTGTTGTTGCAGTCATTTGGACTACTTCCAGATGTGACCCAACTGTTTTCTGATCAACAAGGAAACATATGGGCTCTTCTGAACAAATCTACCACATCCGACAAATCTACCACAAACACCCACTTCTTCAAAAACCCATTCAAAAGCACCAATTTCAAAAAACACCCTCCTTCAATATGTGTAAAAATTTTCAACTATGATCAATTTTACTAGTGATAGAAAAGTATTATTTTTGATGTATTTTCCATCATAAATAAATAATTGTTTATAAAAAGTGATATTAAAAATGTATATGTATTTATATGAAATGCCTACATCCTTAGTTATTTAATCATTATAGAAGATTATAATATTAACAACTTCTAATGAAATATGAAATAGATTAAGACACAGAAAAGGTAACTATAGCAACTGAGAATTGGATCCAGATCCTCTAGTCTTATCGAGACCAACACTCTAGCAATATTGAGTAATAATACCTACTCATTTATTTTCAATTCTTTATTTATTTTATATTATAGAAACAAACAGTACATTAATAATATTTGGATGATTTACATAGCGCCGTTTTTGTGAAAAATCACCTCAAGGGCGCATTGGTTACAATGATTAAACATATTTACAGATATTAGGTAATATTTTATAATAGAAACCTATAGGTTCAAAGAAATATTTTATAAACATATTATAATATATTTCTTTGTAATGTCTGATTTGTGGTATGAATATTTGTGGTATATGAATATTTAGTAATTACCGGGTGATGTGCGTAGTGTCTAGGTATGTATATGTGTATGTGTGAGTATGTTTGTAGGTGTGATAAGTGATGGTCTGTGAAGGGACATGTATGCGCATTAAACAGTTTATATGATTGACACAGTGCTCCTTTTAAATTAGGTCAGTGAATCTGAGAAAATTTATCTGTCTTTCCCCTATAATTTTTTTTAGATCGGAAACAAAACTTACAAGTCATTGTTTCCACTATTCCTAACAATTTATAATAGTATCCATAAATATTTCATTGTTGGTTCACAAGTAAAAATCAAAATTGTTAACAATTTCGGGAAGAATATGCTTACTTTATACTTAAGGTTCAATGCAATTTGTAATAATGCTTTTAGTGCTAGGATATTGGATTTGCACACTTTTCAGACATATTATTTTCTCATTCTAAGCATTGCCATGAATGAGAATGTTTGGCAAATAGAGAAAAAGGGCAAAAGGGGAAAAGATGAAAATACAGAGAATAAACAAGCGCAATACGAAACTGGGGAAATCTGCAGAGATGTCCCTTATAATGAATTCCAGAAATCGATGAAAACCAAAAAGGAATTTTATTGCCATGAAATTTTTTTCCTACAATAAAATATTGTGCCTTTTTGTGCATATTTGGCAATTTCTCAAAATGTAACAAAATACAAAAGTAAAAAAGTTGTGTTTCAGGAACATGTCAATTCATTTAATTAATTAAATTTTTTTGTGTGTACTTTTAAATTTTGGGATATTTTCTAGTGATTAAGTGCCGTATCTAGACGGCTTCATAGCATAGTGTCTAAGCATTTGAAGTCTGGAGGTTGCGGATTCGATTCTCGTAAAGCAAAAAATAAACAAAAATTTTTCATTTTGTACAGGTCTCGACGTTATGACAAATATTACATATATGTCATTTGATTTTGACATATATATTATATGTCAAAATCAATTCACGCAAGGCATGCAGTTTGGTAGATATTTTGGGAATATGAGAAAAAATTATTAATGCCGGTTTATTAGATGTTAAATTGTTTTATTTATTTATATATGAAGCTCGTTTAACTAAAATCGTTTTGCTGGCCGCCAATTTGCTATACAATAACCTAACCTAACCTAACCTAGACTATTAACATTCTGTTGTCAAGTCAACAAGCTGTTGCATGGCTCCAAAAGTCTTCTCTTCTTCATAGTAGTCTTGGTACGTAGACTCCAGAACTTTGTAGCATTTGAATTTGTCAACCACCACTGCTGTAGGGATGAAGCAATCTTCGCTGGTGTAGATGGGGGTCAATGACTTGGCGTCGAATGGTTTGGTCGTGTCCCAAACGTAGATGTCCGAATTGTTTTGGTAACGGAAGAATATTTTCGTATACTGATTGGTGCCGAGGAATATCATGGGTCCAATTTTTTGCCCCACATCTGAAAAATTGACGATTAAAATTATGTACCAGTAATTCTGTGAACAATAGACCTTTCATCCAAGAAAAGTATGTTTCTAATTTTCTCTTATAATTAAATCATAACCAAAATTTTCTCTGAAAATCATAAGATTTATAAGTAGGCACTTAACCTCTCATCTGTCGCGAGCCTGCCGGCGGGCTTTGCTTTTAAAAGGTTGCAAATGTCAATACTGGATATCTAATTGATGGCATTTTAGCATAAATTCATGTAAATTGATATTATGTGTTGTGTTTTTTAACCCTAGAACTGTACCTTGGGAGACAAATTAAAAAATATATAAAAATTGCCCTAACTTTTTTACTTTGTGCCAGATCATTTTGTGTGCCCGCGAGAGGCCAAGTGTGTGAAATTTTGGAATAAAACTGTAGATTTGTTTAAAGATCAAACCCGCCCAGCCGCTCGGTCGTCAGAATGTTTACAGTTATACTTATTTAAAAAGATTTGTGGGGATTTGAATCCAGTCTCTGTCCTCTTGCCCAAGAATGAAGTTAAATGAGATGTGTATTACAATGTTTTATCTTAAAGTTGGGTATTCAAAATTACCTTCGATTACTCCTTCTGCATCCCCGCTCTTCAGATATTGTGTATCGATAGAGACTAAACGGGGACCATTCAGGTAGGTAATGTAGAGAACTGCTTGTTCAGTGGGCAGGCGCGCTATTGCCATGTACATTACATCCTGGGGGCATGGTGCGGGGGCCACGTCCTGCGGGAGAGAGACTCGGAAGCCTGAATCTTGGTCAACATTGTAAACAAGCACCTGACGATTCTTGGCATCACTTATATACCTGAAAACAAAAAACACAACCAAATTACAAAATAGTATTTAAAGCAGCCACTAGGATATTTTATATTGCCGTATATAGAGTGTGCCTGTCCGCCGCAAGCAATACGAGCATAGGTAGTATTTATGTCAAACTTACAAATGTGCTTTTCCATCGATGTCATAATCAGCTATGAGGTGCTGCAAACGTGAGCCCGGCTCTGCCAAGTGGGACAGGCTGATGGTCCTAAGGACCCTCCCGCTAACTAGAGAGATGCAGACTACCTTTGGCTGGCAAAGCTGCTCGGGTAACTCCATATTGTTGACAATCCCGGTATCAAGAACCCACAATAAACCCTGCAATCATTTTTTTAAATTTGTAAAGGTTGGTAAAAGTATAGGTACATTATATTATTCATACAGGGACTTCACCATTTTTAAACAAAATGAAATATCAAGTACCTAGATTAAAATAATACCATAAGTACATAGCAGTTTCAAAACTCTTTAAACAAAGCGTCTTGTCTTATTTTTTCACAGCTAAACTACAAAAAATGACAGTACTAATATTAAGATAACAAGGCCCAAATAAGTTAAAGTCTTACCAAAATATCCAAATGCATGTCGACAGCATTCTGAATAACTTGGCAGTTTCCCTTTTCATGATCCTCCAGGGAAGGGTATGGAGTGAATCTCGTAGCTCCTTTCTTCGATCTTGCGTCATACATGACTAAAGAGGCAGGAACCCCGGATTTACATCTAAAATTAATTCATAACATCACCGTAAATAATAACAGCTTTCTCAAGAAAGAGTTGATAAAAATAGAGGATACTGCAATCGTTTAAATGGTTTTAAATGGCAATATCAAGATGGTTGAAAGGAAAAACCATGTACCTGTTATTGCTAGCATTATTAAAAATTAACATTATTGTAAAAGAGATTATTTTCATATCAACGTCGAACGATATTCAGAAATTGGTAATACTTCTTGAAAGAAGAGGATTCTACATCATATTCAGAAATTAATAATACTTCTTGAAAGAAGATGGATTCTACATCATATTCAGAAATTAATTATACTTCTTGAAAGAAGATGGATTCTACATCACATTCGGAAATTAAAAATATTTTTTGAAAAAAGTTGATTCTACTTCATATTCAGAAATTAATTAACTTCTTGAAAAAAGATTTTTTTTTAAGAAAGACAAACATTCCCTGGTTACGAATAACCCAACAATGTTTGAAAATCTCCTACCACCACCACAGTAAGCCGAAAATGTTGCTTGAGTCGTGATGGAGGACTTAGCCAGCCGAGGAATCTAACACGTGGCGCCTGGGTGGGACCCAAACACGATGCCCACTCAACCACTGACCGGTCAACAGAAGATGATTCTACATCATATTCTGAGAAAATTATATTTTCAAACTTGTTCTTTTAGAAAGGTGTTTTTTTTTTCTTGAAATGTACATATCAAAAGAAGCCATTTATTAGATACAGACTACGTGAAAGAAATGCACATTTTTAGCAAATAAATTTTTTTTTTAAAGTTAAGTGAAATTGATTTACGTAATTTATCCTACGCAATATCAAATCACGTTCTGGAACCTATTGACAATACAAACCATAAATAAACCAAACTGACAGAAAGGTAGCAATTAACAAGAGATTGTTTTAAAAGAGTTTCTTACCTTGGTGTGAGTAAGATCAGTTTGTCATGCTTCACAACGCCTTTGGTTGCCAATATGTTTTTGGGAATATATTCACCAGTGTCCTTGTAGAGTTTCCTGAGGCTGTCTGATGGGAAGGAAAGAGCTTCCCCGCTCCAGGAGATGGAGTGCGGAGGAAAGCAATGAGCGTTGCTTGAGGCAACCCCTAGTGACATCAGTACTATGAGAGTTAGCATCTGTTGAGATATCATAATACTAAAATCTTTTATACGCCTTTAACCATAGGAGACTGCAAGAAATTTCATAAAATAAAAATATATTTTTTTGTTAAATCAAACACAAGTTAATAAAAATAATGTTAGAAAAACTTGAATAAATCAATAATTTTTAACTTGCTGGAAGACAAATTTGCTCCGTGCAGACAGTCAAAAGGTAAAAAGCAATGCTTCTTCCAATCTTTCGACTGCGAGATTAGATAATGCACTTTATTTTTGATAAAAGACCATACTTGATAAAGTGCCATTTTTATTTTTATCTTTAACTAAACTAGTACATAAAGGTTATATCCAAAGACAAAATGAACGTATAAGGTCCACACTGCAATTGCAGTGCTCCGCATGGTGCATGATGCACAGGCGTGATTCTTCAACATTGCAATCGCAGGGCTTCGACCCCTAGGGAACTAACCTATATAACACTGGCCTTATCAACCAACCTTTCGCAACATGCACACTTTTTGACACAATTAATGCATTTCAGTGAAACTTTATGGATCACATAGGCGACATCCCCATATTGAGAAAGCCACTGATGGATCACATATTACGTGACAGCTGCGTAGACCAGGTTAAATATTTTGAGTCATATTTTTAAATGAATGCTCTTACAGGTCAGGTTTTTCTGTTGTCACGTTTTAATATAATAATTCATATAGCACCATTTTTGTGAAAAATCACCTCAAGGGATCTATATGATGCATACTTTCACATGCCCTTGTGAGCATGAGAGTTGGTCACTTAGTAACTCTTGCAAAGCATACCAAGAGCTAGTTGTTTTCTGGCACACTTTAGAATTTTTGAAATCGATCGTCCAGTCAGACATCTCCGAAAAAATGAAATTTGAGTTGAGTATGTGGTTATGTGTAAAAGTGTACCCTCTGTCTGGGACAATGCTCAGATTACTCATAAACACCACCAAATCAATTATAATGCAGAAAGAATTGTGAATTAAACAAAAAGTTGATGTTTTCTGGGTCAGAAAGAGATTTAATGTCTTACTAACGTATCATACCGTTATATCTCCCAGTGTTTTATAGCGTGTTTAATATGTAAAACACAGACACGTGTACACAATATTTGATTTATGGTGAGCATTCGAATATTGCTTTCCTCATTATGGCAAAATTTTGTATTTGGAGATGTCCAACTAACCAACTGGACAATAAAATTAATAATTATTTTAAGTAATCTGCAATGTTCAATAATTATATATATTTTTTAATTGTGTTATCTGGCGAAAGTATATCTTGCAACTGTAAAAACTCATCATTAGAAAATTTATCTGTAACAACATTGTTTCAAAAATACTTGCGTTGTTTTAAACTGCGTTGAGGTGATCTTTCATAAAAACAGCACTAATTTTCGAATTATTATTACAAGCTTATCTGTGCAGGCAGCTAAAAGATGTGCTGATCGTCGATTCGATTGCCATGCTATGTTTTTTTTGTCTTGATAACATTTATAACAATGGGTTTCGACAAAGATATTGAAATATAAGAGATGATGTGCTATCCGCAGTTTTTACTGGGTGGACTGTGTTTCCTGGCGTCGCCGATATTGTTAACTCTACTGCACACCTTAAAAAATCAACTAAATGAACCAATTCTTTCCGTATTAAAACTATGCCCATTAGGCAGTAGTCCACCAACGCGCGGTCGGGCGGCCATCATAGCATATCCTTTGTATTTCAATATCTTTGGGTTTTGAGATGCACGTCTTACTGGAAGGAATTCCTGTGATGAAACACCTAATTTAACTCCATCAATTAATTGGTTTGTTGATTTTGTTGACAATTCATAAGATACGGTTATTATAGTTACTTCAAATGAAAGACACAAAACTTGACCAAGAAAATGAGATACTTAGTGCAAATTTACCATTTTGTTTTGTTTTTTTTTTTTTTTAAATTGAATATTCATTTAGACTTTCATAAAGTCAATAGTTCCATATGAATAAATTCGGATACATTTATCCGAGACGCTATTCAGGTTACAAACCAATTCTTAGAATGATTGTTTCCAATAAAAAGAGTAGTTGCCTATAATATGGAAAAAGAACTAGTTGGAGATAATATTAACGATTCTAAATATTTGAAATATGAGATTGACAAATATGACGGTTTGACAGAAGGTGGCAATAGCGAAATTGGAAAACGCGCACGTCCCGGTTAGATGAGAGGTCTGGGTCGAGTCCCAGTTGCGACCATTGTTTTTTTCTGTTTTTCTGTGTCTTGTTTTCTTTCACATTTTCATTTAGATTATAAGTGTTATCTTCTTCTTCAATGATATATTACCATTTTGTACTTATCAAAAGTAATAATATAATGAAAACTCACCATAATTTGTATTACAAACTTTGATTAATTTACCACTGTAAACAGATTACATAAACACTATCAGAATCCTCTGTTGAATATTTTGAGCCTAATGGCTGCAGCGTAAATGGGGACACAAATATATAAGATTTTAAAAAATACACAGCACTTTTTCCATACATGATTTTTCAAGGTTTCATTTGGAACAAGTGTGATTGATTCATAAGCTGTTTTGTTTTGTTTACAATAAAAAATTCTGACTCGACTGATTCGCAATGAAATTAGCACTTCCTTAAAAATAAATAGACGTGATTAAATAAACAATTGCTCTATTTCCTGTAAACAAGGTTCACATTAAAATTAAAATTTCTCTGCTTTATAAGCCTTCTCGAGACTAGCTTTGGACACGCCACCCTCAATTTTTTCCATATTTGCCAAATTTTGGTGACTCACCTATCCAAAGCCTGCAGCCCATCTCTCCTGTGGGGGACCTCTGCTTCTCTTTTGCAACCAATAAATGGTGCCGACCACCCATGTAATAACTCACAACAGTAGTTAAAAATCCTACCGATTATCTGACTGAGTTCATTCATGTATTCAGTGTTACCATCTTGGAATCTATATTTCTGCTAAAACCTACAGGAAAATCCATTAGAGTTCCATCAAATACCCAGCATCGACTAAATTATTGAATTTTTTCTTATTCTGGGGGAGGGGGGGGGGGGGGGGAAATTTCCTCACTAATATTCATATCTTGGGGTGGCTAGGACATTTTTTTTTTTAATGTGCCCCACACAGGAGGCCTTGAGAAAAATAATTTCCCTCAGGGCCTATATCATCTTTGGGGATGCTGTGTGGAGGGTTTTTTTCAAGGAAAGGAAGGAGGGGAGAGTTCTGGGAAAGAAAAAGGTTTAGGGGTGGGTAGGAATCTGGGATTCAGTGTGCCCTAGTCATCTACCTCCAAGACTTAGACAAACCTCACCCCACAAACCCGGGCACCCCTGCTAAATCACCAAACATAGCAAACCACTTGGGGTGACCTATGGCAGAGGTGTTGGTTATCCAATAAAGGTTCCCGGGGCGGTGGTAAATTGTAAAAAAAACGTATAGGCCATGTCTGCCAAAAAATGATGTACTTTGTTCTTTGTTCAATTACGCCAGGAAATCCATCATGTAAATCCCGTTAAGACACAAAATTCTCCCGTTTCGAGGGCACTCCAATGGAAATCTGTCAAAATCCTTCAAAGGGAAATCTTTCAAGATGGCAACATTGCTGGCATTGTGATAGTTATCATTTATATAAGGGAGACACGGCATGGAATTGTACCAACTGTCACCGAGCTACGACCAAACCGCACGGATTATCAAAGTGGCGGAGCAAATGAAAGTGATGTGTACAGGTAGAAACAAAGGCAGAATGGCTCTGTGCGTAGATGCAAGTTGTTTTAATATTGTGAACCATTTTGACGACACTTTGGCGGTTCATGGCCCATCTCCCTTATTTCTATTTCTACGGGTGCAGGGAGTAATAAATAAAAACGTATTTGACGGTACTATTATGTTTAATGCAAATGCAGGCTCTAATTAGCCAATGATATTTCACAAATAATCAACTATCCTTCCGATTACACAGACACATGGTCACATTCAACACGCACATTCATTCACAACAACTCATTTCCACTATACAATTTTACAATAATATTCTGAAAATATCTCAAATAAATAATACATCATTTTAAAACAACATACAAATGATAAACAATTATAATTGTGAGTGAATTAGCAATAATAATAATTAACATAATATGCTAACAAATATTTTTTAAATTAATTAATGGTAGAAAACACTTTTCTGTGATGGGATGAGATTCAATTTTATAAGGTTTGGTGAAAACCAAATATTCTATCAAAATTAGGGACATTTATCAATTTGGCAAAGTACTTAATGTTTTACAAAAAAGGAAGTTTCTCTTAACCCCGCCCCTCACAGCTCATATTGATTCATGATTCGACAGATGCCACATTTAGGTTTACTACATGTTCCCTCTCAAGTAAATATCCCTTCAATCTCATGTAATACACAAATAAAGACAACATTAAAATATCATTATATATTGTGATTGGAAATAATACAATATGAGTCGAGTGTTTTGGTGGAAACTCATTAATTTGTTAAACTGCGTATGTACTAAAAATATTCTAAAATAACAATCCTCCGCTGATTTGGCCGTTTCTAGGCCTTTACGCTATCACAGTTTAAATCATCTCTTAAACATTTAATCCAGAAACATTATTTTATTGCCATAAAAGTGCACAATTTCCAATAATAAAGTAACAGTAGGTAATAATGAATAATAAAATAATATGTTAACAAGGTTAATATGTAATGTATTGTACTATTTCTCCAGTAATAATATAATATGGAAACCGTATAAGATTGCACAAGATTCATTAGCCATGGCCATCCCAACAAATGGCATTAAATGCTTTTCATTTCAAATATTTACAAATAACTAATTTGTTTAATAATTCACTTTCTAATTAAATTGGGAATTAAATTTAATAATATAATACAGTTGACTAAATACAATAGGAAATCTAAATCCCCTAATGACTACTTCTTGCCTACTTCTCTTTCTGGCCTTCATTTACTATAATCTAAAAACACATTTCCCCTTTTCAAGTCAGTTCTTCCGCTCGCCGCTCTGTACGCATTGCTCATTACATATAACCGTCCTGGTATGTATTTCAAGTCATACGTATTTCAAGTCGTACGTATTTCAAGTAGTACGTACTTCACTCATCGATAGAGAAAATGTGACAAAGACAATAATTATTTAAGGTAATAAAATTTTATATTATTTGTAAAGTCGGCATATAAAAAGTTAAAAATTAGTATATAAAGATCAGTAAAATGGACTGAAACTATTCTTTCGAATGCAACATTATTCACTAATGCAGTGACTGATATTTGCCATTAAAACTATATTAATTGACAAACAATTAAAAGTTACTCTAAATGCTCAGGATTTGCTAACCCAGTTACAGTTAGACCTAGCCAACGCGGTTACAGCCTGGCCCCTAGTCGAGTTCTCACTCGCCACTGGTCACTGGTCACTGGTGAAACAGTCCTTCCATTGCGGCTAGTATGAAAACTAATTTGTTAAGTTAGGCTAATTGATAAAATCACACTAATTTACGTGTCTTTCATTAGTACTCTTGCTTGCCTCCGGCTCCATCTCTTTAGAATCCAACTTCCTTTCCAAGGTGGCGTAAGCGCTGCTGCCTATTCCTGAATCTTCATCTCCGCTGTCCAACAGAGTCCCCTCTCCCTTGACGGGCTCCAGACTGGCCTTCCTCCAGCTAAAGCTGGTCTCCATGCCCATGGGCACAACAGCCTTCTGTAAGGTGCTCGTGTCAAACTGGCCCGTTTCACCATCACCATCCGGTGACTTTTCTCCTTGGGACTTGTAAGAGCAAATATTGCCCTCAATTAAACTACTTTTATCTGGGACCAAGTTTCCTATCATAGAGATGGGGCTAAAAGGAGCCGTGTTTAGTGTTTTGGTGTCATCCAGCTCTAAGATATTGGGGTCTAACCCTTCAACATTGCACAACTCCGAATCCAGATGTTTATCCGAGCATTTGGAACTAGGTTCTTCTAAAAGCCTAGATGATTTGTTGGCAGGTTTGAAATCCGCGTTTTCTATAAAAGTGGTGTTGGTGCTACTGACGTCGGAAGCTGACCCGCTGAGAGTTTTGTCCAAGTCGTCGGATTGGAAGGAATCCATGTTCTTGAAATCAAATATCTTGACATCTTTGTTGGCATTCTTGCCCGAAGTGAGGATGATGGCCAGCGGACTGGGCGGCAAGTCCAGTTTGAGCTTGTCGCGGGTGTGGCGCAGGCCCCCCAGCGGGCCGGAGGGCGGGGGCAGCGGCGAGGTGGAGCCCGAGCTCTGACTGCTGTGGCCCGACAGAGATGGGGAGGGAGAACTGGGAGTGAGGGATCCTGACGATCCTCGCTCCGGAAGAATCAATGTGCCGCAGAATGGACGCCCAAATGATCCATTCTTATTGGTTGAATTCAATAGAATCTCTTGTTCTGTAAGTGTATCTTCTATTCCAGAATTAGTGCCTATATCAATGTGAGTAACATCATTCTTATTAAACGGTTCGTTGTTAGTGAATGAATCTTTAAAGTCATAATCAATAAGAGAGCCCGGGGTAATGTCTTCCGTCCCAGAATCCGGAGTGACGTAATCAAAGGAAGGCTTAGTGATTATGTGGTCGTTTTCGGTATTAGTGCCGGCGTTGTTAAAGGTAGATTGCTGAATTTCGTATTCGGTTGGAATCGTGGGTAGCGAATCGTAATCGTCGATCTCTGACGCTTCTCCACCATAGGGTTTCATGTTGCTGAATAAAGATAAATGCTGTCCGGGGAAGAACTGACTAGATGAACTGATCAGATTGTACGTCTCAAAGGGACGAGTAGATGATGAAATGTAAAAATCATCTTCGGAGAGCAAATCTGAAAATATTCAAGTTATGTAAATAACTAAAGCAGCAAAACAAATTGCGTTTATTCAAATGAGTGTTTTTTTAAATGTGACTAAAAATTCTTTTGTAAAATAATAAAAAATAATGGAATAGAAGTATTACCCGAAGAAGGCTGCTGCAGGTCCCCAGGATGTGCATTAAGGAAGTTCTCAAAGTCCACAGCCATGTACGAGCCATTACCACTTCCAAATGGATGCCAGTCTAAACAATCAAACGAAAATGGTAAATGCAAATGTTTCCCAACACGTCACAAAGAAAAAAACATTGAGAAGGTTTTTTTGAGAGTTTTTGAGTTTAATTGAAATTTATTGTGAAAATTATTCATGGGTTCATTGAAGTATTTATTAATTGATGTATTTACCAGAACATGTGAAGTTTCTTTTACAAATTATGAGTTTTTGACCATAATCTTAAAATTTGTATTCTTATATTATGCAACAATTGACATCCCCCACCAGCCTCAAGGCTACAAAAATATATAATAGAAAAAAGAGAGATATGGCGTGGAAGCGCGCATTATGTCACCGGTTTGCGACAAAACTGCACCAAATATCAAAGCGGCGCAGCCAGTGAAAGTCATGGTGTGTAGGTAGAAACAAAGGCGATGCAATGCGTTTACTCATACTACTGTGATTTACAGTAGTATGAGTGAAAAATGTTGTTGATGTTGTTCAAAGCCCATCTCAAATGGCACTAAGGAACTGAAGTAGTAATTGATGTATTTACCAGAACATGTGGAGTAATCGGGAAGGGTCTGCATGTCGTCATCATCATGGGATAGTATTTCTCGTGGGTACTCGTAGATGCACTGGTATTTCTGCTTTTTGAACATCACTCGTTTCCTGTTATCCTGGTAGATAAAAAAATATATATTATTAAAATAATGCAAAGACATACATATTTTGGTTCATATTAGCGGGATATCTACCACTGTAAGTCAATTATGCAAAATTCAGACTATTGAAAAATACTCAAAGTAAATGTTAACTGCTGCCAACTTTACGTAAATTTAACATAGTAAGCTGATTGTAGTGGCTGCCGACCTAAGTGGAACGGCTGCGCGGTCTTTTTCGTAAGCAATTTTTGTATTTATTTGCGAGTTAAAGACAATTATTATATCAATCACTTTAGTTTAAATGAAATCATAAAAAAATTCAAGCACATGTTTTGCGATGAAAATCATTCTTTTTTGTTTATTTATTTATGGGCTTAACAAACTAATATATAAATAAATCTTTTGCACACTAATTTTGCTTAGACATTGTTAAAATTATATAAATAATCAAAAAATAATTTAAAAAGTAAATCATTTTAATAAATTTAGTATCACTCGTTTGAGAATTTTTATTGCTATGAAGTCTCCATTCGTTTTCCTGTTTAAAAATGTCTTTTATATTACTCTCCTGTAAAATTTTAAAAATTTTGCAACAGGCTTCATAGTCTTTTTTTTTAAAAGAAAGACAAACATTCCCGGGTTACGAATAACCCAACAATGTTTGAAAATCTCCTACACCACACCACACCACAGAAAGCCCACAAAAAGCCAAAAATGTTGCGTGTGTTGTGATGCCAGCCGAGGAATCAAACACGGGACGCCCGGGTGGGACCCAAACGCGATGCCCACTCAACCACTGACCAGTCTGACAATCAGTCAGTTCCTTTACTACTTCAATTTGCATTTGTACCAATATAGTAAGTACGTAAATCTTAATATATAAAAATGAATGTTTCTTTGTTTGTCCCTTATGCATTCCTAAATCATTCACCCGATTGCAATGAAACTTTGGTGATTTGTTGTGTGCATGCCCGCAAAGATTCTATATATGATGGTGAACTCCTGCACTATGAAATTATTTCCTATACCATTCATCCGATTGCGATGAAAATTTGGTGAGTTATTTTTTAATTTTACAGTAGGTGCCGGCCCTGCGCCTTCCCGGCAGGGAGGGGTGGAGGTATACGGAGGGGTAGAGGGCGGGACTGCAAAAGAGACGTAGTAGCAGTAGGGTACAGCAGGGGGAAAGTTTGAAGGAAAAATTGAAAGGATTAATAGCCATTCACTAAAGCTCTTATTGAATATAGGGAAGTTTAAAACTCACAGAATTCACAGGTTCCTCTTCCTGCATATGGCGATATGGCAGCAAATGGAAAGAACACAAACTTAATATTCATACAAAAAGGTATGACTTAATAATCTACAAGTTCAAAATTTCCAATTTCAATATACAAAAACATCAGTTTTTCAGAGAAAATTTGCAATGCTAACCAGAAGATAGGAACGTTTGAAAATCATGAGTCAGTGAGCAAAAAAGGTTTCTGCTCATACACTGACTTCTTTCTCTAAATGTTTTGAAAAAACATTTATAAAGTGTATCCTGTTTTACAATTTTAAAATCATGTTTTACAATTTTAATAGGCTTCAAAGTTGAAAAGCCCAGAAAAGTAAAAAAAAGGAAAAAAAATTGAAAAATACGAACTATAAATAATAAGTCAAATGATCAAATGCCTATGGCCAGGATTGGAGAAAAGCATAGAGCTCTAGTGGAAGATCACCAATTATAAAATGGTTTTAACCATTTTTAGTGGCCTCCGTCTTTCCCATCTTTTGTCTTCCTCTCTCCCCACCCTTCAGCCTCACAAAGTTCCCCAATTGGGGAAAACATTCTCACTGGCTCTGGGCAATTGGGACTCATAATAATTAATTAGTTGGGTACTGACCATCTGGCTAGTTTCAGGGCTCTTGAGTGCGCTCTTGGTGGGGGTGGCGCGACAGTCCCAGCTGGATGGCACAAACTCCACCTCCTCGTCTTCATCATCCTCACCCTCTCCCTCCCCATCCTCCCCCGCGTCTCCCCCCGCCGTCTCCTCTTCGGGAATGTCGGCAAAACTCTGCGACGCTCCGCGTGACCCCGGACCCTGATTCTTCTGCTGTGGAAACCATACAACATTCACATATTAATTAAATCTAACACCCGTAATCACACATTAATTTAACATAATGGTATCTAGATTCACATATTAACTAAATTTAATTCCTGTATTCATATATTAATTAAATGTAATGCTTGTATTCACATAATTAAATATAATGCCTGTATTCACATATTAACTTAACGTACATTCACATTTTAACTATCCTTACTGGGATGAAGGCGAAGATGGTAGCTAAATTAGAAAATAATTAAAAAAAAAAAAAAATGGTTCAAGTGAACATTTTTCACACGTCAAACAGCATTCAGAAATTAGTGGTAATAATTCTTAAAGTAGATGATTCTAAATTGTATTCGAAGGAAATTTAAAGTTCGAACTTGTAATCATTTTCTAACCCTTGAGCTATGAAGAAGCTATGAAGATTTGAAGAAGTAATGAAGATTTTTGAATCTATTTTATCAAATTTCTAGACTTTCTCGACAGACTCTGTTGTACACTTTGAAAATGTATTGTCAACTCTGAAAAACTTTGACATCGGGCTACTGATAAGGAAATTTTACCTACGATAAAGCATGGGAGATGGTCTAAGTTTTATGCTATGCTAGCTGTGCACACCATATTATAATTGAATATAAATAATTATAATAAATTAATGTTACAATACTACATGAAATTATGATACAATAATGATTGGAAATGCTTTTGGGAATTCAGTTTTGTACATTTCGAGACCATAATTCTGGCTCCCTAGCAAAAGCACATCGATACAGGATTAATAGATAATGTCGGTATCTTGTTATAGTTCTCGAGCAATGACTGCAGATCGCCAACGAACGAGTTTCCGTTGACGAAAGATGTATGCTAAATTAAGTCATCGGGAAGTGTTTTTGTTCAAACGTTGATAAGTTAACGACATTATCGATAAAACATTCATACAGGAAGGTGAAATGGAACATATACCCAATCTTGACACTTTTACCATAATTAAAATTTTGCAGTAATGCTATTTTTTTTTGCTTACTAATACATATATTTATCTACTTACATTAACACTATGGAAAGTATGGAGGCTTGGAAATCTACAAATTAAATAAAGGGATCTTTGTTGATATAATTTATAAATGAATAAAAGTAGATAACATAAAAAACTGACGTGGAGAGTGTTTTCAAACATTTGAAGATAATAAACAACTTAAGCTCACACTCTTAAGAGTAGAAACCTGGATTATCAGGGCTAATAATTTATTAGGACACGGTAATTCATATAATATGTAAATATTAAATCCGGATATTAACCTGAACACTGCTCAACAAATCATCCCGCGCGGCTTGATTTGATATTATTAATTTATTATGTTTTTTTTTTTCAAATTCCTAGATGAAGAATTATTGGCCTATACATTTTGCAAAATAAAAAATTGAATCCTAAGTGCCGGTTGATCACACACATATCGCTTGCTGAGGATTGGTTTGTACTCCTGTATTTTTAGGTTTTTTTTAAGCTGTGAATTGAAGTATAAGTTAGTTCGTTCAAAATTCGATCAAATACGTTGTTCTTTTACTTATAGGTAGATTAAACCTTGTATTTTAAAAAAATATTTATAGCAATTAGTTTGAAATAAAGGAAACATAAATATGATTTTTTGAAACTCAAAAACTTTTATTTTTCAATACGAGTTTTTGTGGACATAGTGCAAACCAATCCTCAGCAAGCGATATGTGAAAGCCACTCAGGTCTAGACTATCCAAATTACACATGCGTGCTTCAACCGTGGTTAAAAGATTAAATCTCAAACTTAGTAAAATAAATAGAAAATGTAGAAATTTAATAAAATTGATCAAGAAATGTTCATTACTATAGAAGCACCGATTTTAGAACAAACTATGATAAATTCAAATGTGAGGTTATTTATAATTGACTCCCGAATTTGACATTTTGATAATGGACAGGAAAGTTAATTGTATTTTTGTCTTCAATGTTTAAAAGCACAATGTCCGCCAGCGGTGGAGAGGGATGAATAAGAAGAGAACTAGTAGCCTACAACTCACCGTGAAGCCGGGAGAGGAATACGGAAGAGCGGAGACGCTCAACAATTGCTCCTTGCCTCCTTCCTGAAAGGAGTTATCGCCAACCCACAACCAAACAAAGCAAATATTAACAAAGTTACAACAATGACGCCACTGCCACAAGCCATACATGCAATAATAAATAATACACAACTAGAAGCAGAGAGAATGCGTACCAAATAAATATTTCATTCAAAAAAAGGAACTTAGCTTGACACACTTAACAGTGTAGTTGGTGGCGTCGCTATAATGTTTCTTCAATATACATCATAATAATTATATAAAGACTAAATAAAGACTATTCCAGGGAATAGTCTTTATTTAGTCTTTATTTTATCTTGCACTGGTATCCCCAATATACAGTGGAGACACCGCCAACTGCAGAGTTAAGTGTGTCAGTCTATATTTCAAGTTTCAGTCTTATTCAAATAAATCAATAGGCCAAACAATTGGGCTATATTATAATCCATCAGGATTTTAAAAAATATGTTCACAAAATGAATATCTTGTGAAATTATCAGGTGAAAAATGTACATAATAAGGTGTTCAAATTTAAACAAGAGTTCAAAATTAAACAAGAGTTCAAAATCATTGTAAAATATTAGGTTTAGTGAAATTGAATTGAATTCATTTGGAAAGTATAAAATATGCGCAGGAATATAAGAATTTTGTAAATTAAAACAATAATACACAGAACTGATGTTAGAATTATCGATACATTTGGTTTTATAAACAATAACAAATAAAGCTTAAATTTAAAATATCATTAAAGTGATAAAGGTGAAATTTTATGAATATGAAAATAAATTATTCTACATCAGCCAATATTTTATAGGTAGTTAAGAAATCTAGTTTCCCATTTTTTTTTTTCTTTGGTAGCCGGCGTGGTCTAGCGGTAAGGCTCTTTACTTGCAATCCGAAGGTCGCGGGATCGAATTCCGGCATGGTAAATAAATTTTATTTGATTAATTTGTGTTATTTCACAATTAATTCATTTAAAATAATATACAGTATATAATAATATGCTGCACGTTCCAGAGTGGAAGATACTCTTAGTATCGCCCTCATGTAAGACCACCAATCAGAATTGAAACGTTGCTTGAAATGGCTTTAGCCATCTTTGGTGACCACTTCTGAATAGCCAGGTACTTCCCCACCTTCCTCTCCCCATTTCCTTCCCCTCCCCACTACATTCAGCCTCACAACATACCCCAATTGGGGATGCCATAGTCTCACTCGCTCCAGACGGGAGCATTGCAAATAATCCTCCAGTGAAATTATTCTTTTGTGCATTTTAACTATAGAAATAATTCAGACATTTTTTAATACCATAAAGTAGAAAATCTGTGTGCTGAGCTATGGAACAGTGCGAAAAAACTGACAAAATGCCATATTCTTTATTACATTTTTTCGATTGTTCTAACAATTTTGATTTAATATTATTTTTAAATAAAATACACATAAAAAGCAAAGATTTAGAATAAAATGAAAAAATGATATATTCAATTCTTTGGTGTTTGGTATTAAGGACTTAGTTCTATTCATTCAAGGTGGTCGACCGAGCAGTTACGAACGCTCGCTGTTGCCCGCAAGATTGGGGCTGAAGGCATTATCACACTGACAGTTTGATAATGCCCTCATACCCCAATGCAATAAATTACACACCAGAACTTGTTTATAAATAAACTGTTTTTTTGTCAATCGAAAAGTAACATTATCGAATATATAAAAGAAAAACATAAAATTAAAATGGAGTTCTACAATTGAAACAATAAATAAATGCTAGAAGCATTTTTTTAGGTTCAAAATACCAAAAAAATGAGTCAAGTGAAATTTAGCTGCTAAAGTACAGAGAAAGGGTACAAATGTTAAATATCCGCGGCAATAAAAAAACAGGTTACGTTGTCATCGGATCCATGAAAAATAGTGTACCCTAAAAGCCTAGACTGCGAGGAGTGGAGGAGTCTCGTTCACCAGGGAAATTGGAGTGGGGTGAGGGAGCAGTCACTAAAGAAGAAAACTTTAATCTCGAACTTAGCAGTATTTCAATTTTAACCCTTCGACTAATGAAAAAATAATATCTATGGCCTTTTGCCTGTCAAGATTTTCGCGCAAAATTCCCGGTTCTTCCCATGCATTTTAAATGTTCCTTTTTATTGATTATTTTTTAACTTTTTTGCAAAAACAAAAATTGTTCTGAAATTTAGATAAAATAATCTTTCCGATTTATTTATTAAAAATCAACATTTTTGTTTTTAAATATTTAAATTTTGATATTGAAAATGTAAATTAGCTTAAAATTACGTATCTGAGGATTCCTCGAAAAAGTATGTAAAATAAAATAAACTGAAAATTTTAAAAACAGATTCCTTTTTTGAATAAAATTTGTAATAAAACTGTCACCTCACATTTTATGACATTCATACAATTTTATTTTTAAATTAAACGTTTGTTACGTCACAAATTGGCGCAAAATATATCGTCACTTATGATCGGGTTTGTAAAATATCTGACCAATATAGCTCGTTTATTTCTAAGGCAATAAGAAGCATTATTTTTTTCGCTTCCTAACATAAAAGAAATCACAAATGTTTTCATGACAGGAAGAGAGATATCTAACTTTTAATAATGCACGGTCCCTCTGGGACAATCTGGGTCTCCTGTTATTATAACGGCATATGATGTTTTGGGACAACTTGGGTCTCCTGTGATTAGACGGGTTAATACTCATTTTGTACTTTTATTATTTATAAACTTTCTTTTACCTTTACTTAAAAAATAAGTTTTATTTACTTAAGCCCTTAATACAAAGAACGTTAGAATTAAATAATGATTATAAAAATTTTATCAAAATGTTAAAAACAAAATTACAAACATTTAACATTAATTAGATACACATAATATGCATATTTTCAAATATTAATTCCATCAAACCTTCCAGACAAAGTCTCCACTAGAGGTGGAGCTGCAGTTGGAATCGTCACTTTCGGAGTCCCAGTCTTTGAGCCGCTCGGGGGCCACGTGGCCGATATCCTCGACGGCCCTGGCGCCCCCAACAAGGTCTTCCGGGCGTTCCTCCTCGCTTCTCCCCGCATGCTCCGATACCGGGGACATCTCGCTGAAGGAGGTGGACATCAAGTCATCATTGGATGGCCCTGCAATTGAAAATATAAAAAGTTATTAAATTTCAACCAGTCGAAACTTTGGTTCAATTGGAGCCGATGAACGTGTTAAAAAAGAATCTTTTTAAATCCAGACAAGCGATTGTACCCACCTGCAATAATATTATTATTTTAATTCTAAATTTAAAATGAGCAAATGGATTGTCAACAAATAGTAGACAAAAATGGAGTGCGCTGCAATCATTTAAATGGTTTTAAATGGCAATACGAAGATGGCTGAAGGAGAAATAAGATATGTTAAAAATAGCACCATGGTGGAAGTGAACATTTATGAGGTTACTATTATTACAACATGTAATTGTTTTTTATTTGTCTACACCTATCTTTGATTAATTTATTTTTTCATATTCATATTCATATTGACTGTGTTTAGGAAAAAGGCAGTAAACCTTAAATTTTGTGATAATAATTTTTTTATCCTGACCACCCAATAAACATCCTGAAGAAAGTATCAGGCCACACAAATCTAAATTTTCGTAAAAATTCAGTTTCAATTTTTAAAATTCAAGGGTGTCTAAAAACAACTTCCCATTTCACCATTTTTGAGCAAGAATTTATTGTCTCTACAGAATGTCTGTATTATTTTGGTCCCATTTTTTTATATATTTTTTGTTGGAAGATGTTTTGTCCATAGGATATTTTATTAGAGGATTTTAATATCCGCCGGAGATAATTTGTTGCGGAATGAAAATGCGCATTACCAGTAAGACACCTACACTACAACCACTAAACATAAAGATTTTTTTTTAAAATCCAACACATAACTAATACCACACTTGATTAAGTGGCATTTTTATTTTTGTCTTTAAGCCGCCACTACCCAAATTTCTACCGATTTCTTGCATATCTTCATTGAACATTTGAAGTTTTAAAAAAATTGAACTCTTGAAAAAATGTATGTTATTTTTGAAGATAATATCTATACATTCCCCACGCCGAAACGCAAATTATATAAAATTCCCTCGATAGAAAAAAAATCGCAAAGTATGCTCCGAAATTTTTTATTTTCACGTCTGTCTCTATTATTTAACAAGTTACCTGTATGAAAAAATTCACAGTGTTTCTTTGAATGTTATTTTAGTCAACCCCAACGAGATTTTTGCTCTATTCTAAACGAGTTGTGTTTTATTAAACATTTTCACAATTTTTGCTTCAATTTCATCATTTAAAATATTAGTGCGCTCTCTCCAACAATCGTAATTACATATCTCTCCATCTTTTTCTTTTCGGACGAGGATACGGCGCCTTAACTAACCTAGTAGAGGTAATATCTGAAGGCAAAATAAATATTTAAGGTCGACATTGCAATTGCAGTGCTTCGTACCGTGCTAGGCATAATTCTTCAATAATGCAAATGCAATTGCGGGGCTCTGGACCCTAGTTATTTTTTTTTTATTCGCAAAGACGGTGAGCACTTAGGCCCATTGACTTATTATGCTATCTGCCATTTTACCTAGGGTTATCATCGGATATGTGGCTATGTCTTCTGGTTCTACCAGGGGTAGTAACCTAGGGGTTAAATGTATTGAGATTACAGCTATTTTCGACCCCGAGTGGCAGAAAATGATCTACTAGGAATGCATGTACAGTCAGGTTTTCTTGTATTTTACCGGGAATTATTTAAGTTAAGTTCAGTTTGTAAACTAAAAAAATGGCAAGCTAAAGCTAAGATAAACCTACCTATAAAGCTAAGATAAACCAAAATGATAATAATAAATGTAATAATAATTAAACATAACTTAGTTCATTTGGGACAGCCGCTTCTTTGGAACAAAATGTATGGGCCGAATGTGTCCCAATTAAATAGAAAGAACTGTTATTGTAAAGTTCACCATAAATTATTGTAAAATTCAAGAATAGGGTTTTAAAAAGTATTTAAAAAAAATAATGAAAAATTGATAGTGGCAAGCCTCTTATATAATGTATCTCAATAATTACATACCTTATTATCTTCCAAAAACACTAGATAGATACATAAACCTATGTAAATTGATTTTAATTCAATGCACTTTTGAAAGAGGTTAATTTATTGAAGCAGGATTTCACAGAGAAGTGTCACACATTCCAAATAGTTACTCACACAATCATTTAATGGTGATTCACACCTGATGGTTGTGCAAAAATTGCATTATTCATCCAAAATTCAGGGAAAAATAAACTGATGAAATACTTAGATAAGTATCCATTATATTTTTATAAATCACGGTTTTAAATAATACTTGTGAAAATTTGTGCATACATAATTGTTTTCGTAAACATAAGAATTCAAAAACAAAACAAAAACACAGTGGATACTAATCCCCTTGCACCAGAGGGGGGTAATACAACCCCTCAAACAAGAGTTTTGGGTGCTATCTAAGTTGTCTTTTACATCACATACTTTATAACTTCGGTTATTCGAGAAAAACCATTATGTAATCGATCTGCATTTAACCCTTCGAATAATAAGAAAATAATATCTATAAACTTTTACCTGTCAAGGTTTGTGCACAAAATTCCCATTTCTTTTCTTCCCATGTATTTTAAATGTTCCTTTATATTGGTTATTTTTTTAACCCTTTTCCAAAAAGAAAAATTGTTCTAAAATCTAGATAAAATAATCTTTCCAACGTGTTTATTAGAAATCAACATTTTTGTTTCTAAATATTAAAATTTTGATATTGAAAATGCAAATTTGCTTAAAAATACATGCCTACGAAATTTCGAATTAAAGTATAGTAGAACCCCGTTAATTCGAAATCCAAGGGACATCAAAAATAAAATTTCGAACTAACGAATTCCCCACGTAATTCGAAATTTTATGAAAAAAAAATTGTAAAAAACCACCGAAAATTAGTTTCTCGGCCGCTAATTCAATTTGGGGCAGGTTCTTCGGAATAAATTCGTAATAATACAACTTATTCCTATATAAATCAAATTTTCATAGCCGTTTACTGCGGCGGTCGGCCCTTTATTCAAAGTAAATTCAAAAAAATATGTTATTTTATTTGCCGTCTTTTTAAACTAATAAAACTGTGAAATAGTACGGCGTAAAATGAATTTTCGCAGCCTATTTCCGAAGCAGCCAGCCCTTTGAATTCAGATACTCAAAATAAATTTGTAAAAATATGGTATATTTGGCGTAAATCGAAATTTCATGACCGAATCCCGTCGCTGCCGGCCCTCTAAATTCAGATACCTATTCGAAATAAATTCATAAAAATACGATATATTTCCATGTAAATTGAAATTTTGTGGCCGATTTCTGTGGTAGCCGGCCCCATTCTAATTCAGAAATTCGAAGTAAATTTGTGAAAATACCGATAAGTTCCGGGAAAATCGAAATTTCGCAATTGAAACCCGTCGTGGCAAGCCCTCTAAATTCAGATACCCATTCAAAATAAATACATAAAAAACTACATAATTTCCGTGTAAATCAAATTTTCACTGCTTATAACCGTCGCGGCCGGCTCTTCAAAGTAAATTCGTAAAAATACAATATATTTCGCGTAAAGAGAATTTTCGCAGTCGAATCCAGTCATGGCCGGCCCTCTAAAATTCAGATAGATACCTATTGGAAATAAATTCATCAAATACGATATTTCCGCGTAAATCGAAATTTTGCGACTGATTTCTGTCGCAGCCGGCCATTCCAATTCAGATATTCTAAGTACATTCGTAAAAATACCGATGATTTTCACGTAAATCAAATTTTCGCAGCCGATTATCGCCGCGGCCGGCCCCTTCAAATTTGAATATTCTAAGTAAATTTGTGAAAATACGATAAATTTCCCTGTAAATTGAAATTTTGCAGCCGATTCCGCCGTAGCCCTTTAAATTAATATATTCAAAGAAAAATCCTAGAAATACAACATTCCAATGCTAACCAATCAGATTTAGAAGATAATAATACGAATTAGGATGATGTTAACTGCGTAAATCGACATTTTATGGCGTTTTACCACCACGGCTATCTGTCAGATTCAGATTTAGGAAATAATTTTTTCTTTTTTTGCAAAAATTGATGTTTTTTCGAATTACACGAATTGACGAATTTTCACGTGGGGGGAATAATAAATTTTGAATTAAAAGATCATTTTGTATGAAAAATTTTCTGGTGACTTTTTTTTGGCAAAAATTTCAAATTATGCAATTTTTCAAATCATAAGGGTTCGAATTAACGGGGTTCTACTGTACTTAAAATAGAATTAATTTTAAATACAGATTCCTTTTCTTGAGAAAATTTGTAATAAAACTGTCACTTCACTTTTTATCACTTTCATACAATTTTATTTTAAAATTAGCGTGTTACTTCACAAATTGGCACGAAATAAAACCGTGACTTATGATCGAGTTTGTAAAATATCTGAACAAAGTAGCATGTGATTTCTAAGGCAATAAGAAGCATTATTTTTTTCACTTTCTAACATAAAAGAAATCATAAATGTTCGCATGACAGGAAGAGAGATATCTAACTTTTAATATTGCTCGGTCGCTCTGAGACAATTTGGGTCTCCTGCGATTAGACAGGTTAAAAAAAACTTATTCCATTACTATTTCAGATATTAAATAACATCTATCTAATTCCAATGAAATTACTCTCCCCTTTCACTAAAACACATATGTTGTGTCAAAACATGCCGTGTCATGGAAAGATTGCGCTGAAAAGATTCAAGAAAAATAAATTAAATTAATATATATCTACCAGAGAAATGTATTTCGCTAAGGGGGGAGTTCCTCTTCTGCTGAAGGTAGGGCCCCGCTTCACTGCTGAGGTCCTGCGGCACCACCACGGCTGTCTCCTTGAAGGTCTCGAAGGTCGGAGACTCCTTTACCACTGTCTCTAGCAGCCTGTCCAGGTTCTGCGCTCCCATGTTGAGGCCCGTGTACTCCGCGTACTCATCCAGGGCATTAGACTGCTGGTAGCTCAGGCTGTTGGAGTAGGCTTCAAACTCCTCCAGGTTTAATTTATTCACATCCACTGAAATTTAATAATTTGTACGTTCAATAATAGGTTGATATTATTTTTATCAATTGTTATTCAAATTGGGTATACATGTAATACATAGTGATGGGCATAATCGATATTAAGTGGAACATGTGGATTTGAGACCAAAATGCCCAACCAAACTGAAAAATTATTTTTGTAATCAAAGGGTGTATGAAATATCTAGTGCGGATGTGAGTTATTTTTTTTTTTTTGCTTTAAATTATAAGATATTAACGATTTTAGTGTTTTGTGATTTTAGAGGCAACTTGGGCAATTATTTGTGAGTAAATGAAAAACATTAAAAATTATTTTACTACCCTTATTTAAAAATATGATGAAGCTTTTTGGTGCGACCTGTGAGCACTTTTGGTGCGGCCTGCTAAAAGTACCACAAAAAAATTCAGTCAGAAAGCGAGAATGGTTTACTTTCTCCGTGTTTCAGATACATTTTAAATTTATTGTTACAAAATCCATAAAAAGTTTTAACATAGCTGATAGGTATGTGTTTACGTATGCACCTTTGTTACTAGAAATCAGTTTAGACACAAATAAATAAGCGATCCAACATCTTTTTTCAAGTTTTATTTTTATTTATTTTTTTATATGATAGTGAAATTAATGTTGAAAAAAAAAAAACAGAATTGATGACAACTCTATTCAGAAAGGATAAAAAATTATGTGCTTTCTTTATACACTGCCACACTTCTGCAATAAAAAATAGTTAAATAAAAATAACACGTAAATTATTGTAAATCAATATATATTATAAAAGTCCCAAAAAACGTGCGGACCGCAGAAACGAGTCCCGATACGATCAAGGGAGTTATACGGTGTGGTAGATCTCTATCCCCCCTCCAGGATGAGGGTACCCGTTTTTACCTTAAGGGCGTGCTTTTGACGATATACGGGCTGGAAGTTTTAGAAGTTTTCTAGAAATTTCAAGAACAGTCTTCCGCAAAGTTCTAGAAGGTTTGATAAAACTCTAGAAAATTCTGGAAGGAGTGGCGGAGTATGTCAGTGAGTCTGGAAGGTTCCAGAATGTTCTGGATGGTTTGCTAATCTTCTAGAAAGTTATGGAAGGAGAAAGTTCTAGAAGATTTCGAAATAACCTGAGCAAAGCCGGGTACCCCAGCTAGTAGATACATAAATCTTAAATTTTATACCACTCCTCCAATGGCGAATTCATCTGCTGACGCATTTCAAAGGAAATCATCCACGTATACCAAGCGTAAAAATTGGAGGAAAACCATTTTCGTGTTCTGTGTGTAGTTTCAATCAAAGGAGGGGACTCACATGCAGATTCACTCAGTTAAAACCAGTTTTATATTCCAAATGATTGGTCAAAATTCCAGTTACGGATTAATCTGCTGGCGCATTTTGAAGAAAACCTAATATTAGATAAAGATTAATTTTTTTTTCAAAGCGTATTCTACAAAATTCGCAATTCGTAGGAAAATCATATGCAAATTATGAGAGTAATACTAATTACAGCTGCGAACTCGCATATAGATTCACTCTGAATTTAAAACCAGTTTTGTGTTCATAATGTAACGATTAAATTCTGGATTAATTGTAAACAGATTCATCTGCTGACACATTTAGAAGGAAACCATTCTCTAATTAGAAGTGCAATTATACAATTCTCTAGTAGTCTCTGCCAGAATTAAAAAAAAACATTTTCATGTTCTGAGTGTAGTTTTAATCCGCGCGCACAGATTTGATTTAAACCTTTTTATTTTTTCAGAATATAACGATAAATTAAAAAAACAAATTGCAGATTCGTGTAGCCATTCTCATGTACCTAGTGAAGTTGAAGAAGCGAAAAGGAGAAATTTCTAGTTAAAAAAATTAGGATTTCAACCCCCCGGGGTGTGAAAATCTATGTGTGCTGTCCGTGGACGCTACCACAAACATCCAAATGGCCCCCGATGGCAAAAAGGTTCCCCATTCCTGCTCAAGAGGATGAGAGATGAGTGGGAATTAAATTTAAAACAAATGAACTAACTTCATCACTGTCCCAACGTGAATTACGAAAACTACAAAATATGATCACAATGTACCATTACTTTTATTATGAGAGATTTATGTCATAAATCTTTCATAATAAAAGTGAAAATTGGATTTAAAAAATAAATTAGAGTGTAGAGCAACGGTCGACAATTAGTTTTGGTAGAGCCGTATGAATATGTCATTCTTTTTCGGGGGCCACAAAAACGGTGACGTCACTTGTGCGTGTGCCAGCCTGCTCGGGCAGTGCGCTTGTGACTGCCTGTCTGATCAACCGTCTGCCGTCACCGACCATGCTTTGTGCTGTGGGTAGCAGAATCGCATAGTGCAGAGATTCCAAACTTCATCTGAAGTATAGTTTTCTTAATGCTCAAACACACATTAAATAAAATTTACTTGCGCATGCCAGAATTTGAACCCATGACCTCCAGAATCCCCTTGAGGTCTTACCCCTCAACAACCGAGGCCGTCGATAATAAACAAGATTCACTCTGCCGCTTTACTAAACTATAATTAATGAACACTCACCGATTTGATGTTGTATTTTACTGAGATTAGGTGAACTGATATTCACCAAACCGGTAGAATTGATAATATTTACAATCTGGCCATCCAGAATACTTTCATCGCTGATTTGTTGTGGCGCCATAGCTACATTCTCCATAAAGGAGTCCAAAGAGGGGGTGTGGTCCATTTCATGTTTGCTTTTGATATCATTCGAGAGCGAGCCATTCTCCAGTAGGAAAACGGGAGCTTTAGGAGTCAGCGAATTAAACTGTCTCTCATTCTCAAGAAAGCTAACAGTCACGTTATTTACATGCCAATCTCGCACTTGGTTTGTTGGTTCTAAAAAGTAAAAGACAACAGTCGTTAATATAATGCGTACACTGAGTTACATCTTAAATAAAATTAATAAACAAATTAAATTACCAGGAAACGAAAGACCATTGAAGCTCGAAGAACTCATTTCAAACAAGTCCAAAGAATTCATGCTTGGTTCAGGAATATTCTTGGAGTCCTCGCTAGAGTTGTGTGTTTTATCTGCTGTGCTGCTTTGTCCTGGTGCTTGAATGATGCTGAAGTTCGGCGAACTCATGTCCCCCAGTCCAGTAGAATTACTCTTTGGATTAACCGTTTCTAAATGTGCTTCACGAGAATCTATGGGATTGGTCCCGGAAGATATCATACTGAAATTTGGAGAACTAATATTTTCCAATCCAGTTGAATTCTTTTTAATGTCTCGAGTAGTTTCGGGTCCTGTGCTTATATTAGAATCTATCAAGTTGGTCCCAAGTGCAGGAATTATACTAAAGTTTGGCGAATCAATATTCTCTAATCCAGTGGAATTCTTTCGAGGTTCTAAATCGGAATCAAGATTGGTTTCAGTTGACGAAATTGTGCTAAAATATGGAGAAGTGTTATCTTTTAATCCAGTCAACTCAGTTTCCTTACTTGTATTTGATGTGTCCGATAGGTGAATCTTAGAAGTTATCATACTGATATTTGTTGATTCAATATCTTTTAATTCAGTGGAATTCTTATTGGTCTTATTTACATTTATATCTATGTCAGTGGTGGGAATTATACTAAAGTTTGGTGAGCCAATATCATCCAATCCTGTAGAATTCTTCATCATATCAGGTTCGCTACTAAGCTCTTGTTTCTCACCCAAATCTCCGTGAGAATGAATAGTACTAAAAGCTGGCCCACTAATATCTTCTAAGCCTGTGGAATGTTTCTTAATATCTTCCAGCTCATCGCTGTTAGGATCTGCTAATAAATCTAAATCTTCTATAACAATAGATGGAATACTAATCAAGCACTTGGTTGAAATATCAGGCAATTGCGATTGCCCTGTAGTAGAAGGAAGTGCGATACTCAAATTCTTTTCATGCGTTATAAAGTTTTGACTAGCATCATCCTTGAAAGAAATATACGATATTGACGAATCAACAATGCCTTCTAAAAACTGAAACTGTTCATCTATTATATTATCTGGCGATTCTGCAGCCTCTGCAGGGGGTAGACCTCCATTTTTTTGCATATGAATAACAGATGTTGGTGTCGAGGTCATTGCTGTTTTCAACGATTGCTCGAAAGAATTTAAATATAATTTATTATCCACAACATTTCTTGTCTCGGCGGGTTTAGGTAATTTAAAATCTTCTTTCTGGTCACCGGAAATAGAAGTAATCTCATTTGTACATGAGCCATTATCTACAGAAGCTTGGCTATGGCTGTCCACAGTAAAGGTTTCACACAAGATTGCAGGGGGCTTACCCTCCCTACTTGGCGAACTTAATAAACTTTCTAATATCTTGTCCATTTGTGAAGTATCTTTGTGTATATTTGAGTCGGTATTTACAGATGCTTGACTATCGACAGTGAAGGTTTCACCCATGATTGCAGAGGTTTTACCCTCCCCACTCGGCGAACTTAAACTTTCTAACAGCTTTTCAATTTTTGGAGTATCTTCGTGTGAAATATCAATCACCTCATCAGAATTGGAGAACTGGATTGTAGGCAGAGTTAGAACACCACTTTCAGCAGCAGATACGGGAGAATCTTTCAGTACCTCGTCTAATGGAGCCGAGAATTTGACTTCACTGTTGACCAAGATGGAAATGCCAGACTCTGCAGTTAGACTATCCTCAGATTTATTGATCAATGAATTGAAACTTGCCCCTTCAACAGTTGGTTCCATGTTATTAAGCAATAAAAGTTTGGGCAAATCAGGGGAGTTTTTGGCACTGTCTTGCTGAAAAGCTGAAAATAAATGTTCCGGTTCCTCTCCATGGTGAGCGGCGTAGAATACCTCTGGGCATCCCCTAACCATCTCCACAGCTGGGAGCATATTAGAGGGCAAGGCCTGTCCGCATTTCAAAACAGGAAGGGGTGTCTTTTCAACAGCATTGGCAGTATCGGCAGTATGGGTAAATGTTTGTGATTCTGCAAAAGCATCTCTGGGCACGGGACTAGTAAGGGTTTCGGTAGAGCAGACATCATCAAAGTTCTCTTCAACGTTGAACAAAGTATCGTTGGAGCACCACGAGTCCATACTGGGTGTTTTAGTGTGCAAGTTGATCGATATGGATCTATCTGATGGTTTGATATCAGAATCATTGGGACTCGTCAATTCTGAAATGAAAGACGGCTGGGAAACTTTTGAAACATTTGACAAGTCGTCATGCAATTCAGCTACTTTCTTGTTAAAGTCAATGGACATGTCCTTGAGTGTTGCCTTTTTATCTTCGATGATATATGTTTTTGACCCATCATCAGATTCATTTAGTGAAAGCTCAAGGGGAACTTCTTGACTTAATAAATCATCGATCGGCATCTCTTGATATAAGAAGTCATCAATTGGAATTTCTTGATTTATAAATTCGTTGCTTTCAGAGCTGAGAGACATTTTAGACGCATTTTCCAATGTCTTGCTAATGTTCTCCAGAAGGTTATCAACATTTTGAGAGATCTCCTCCGTGGACTTGTTATGAGAGTGTTCCTCGTAGAAAGGTGACAGCAAGTCGGAAGTTTGTAACGTGTGCGGAGGGAACTGAGAAAGAACAGGTGTCATTTTCTTTTTAACCACCGGAGGTGCGTTGTCATCATCCAGACCCATATGCTCGCCATCAAAACTATCTAGGCTGTCAGCACTGAGACTGCGCCTGAAAACATACAACATACATTGTAACTCAAACATCTCAAAGAGTTCCAAGTGACAGAAACGAGTGGTACTATGGTAACATTCCATCCTGAATGGTTGCTTGTAATGGCTTTAACTCTCATTAAGAGTAACTTCCACCATGAAATATGCTGAAAGAAGAAGGAGATTAACCAAAGCCATTACAAGCAACCATTCCATCCTGAATGGTTATCTCTAATTAAGAGTAACTTCCACCATGAAATATGCAGTGCAAATATTTTGCACGCAACGGTGAAACTCACTTAAGAAGCTCTCACTACTTAAGAAGTCTCCGTGCCGGTAGTTTGGTTTTTTACCAAAGTATGGCAACAAACTTGTCCCTGAAGGACTGAATTTGAAGAATTAGTCCAGGAAGTTTTTTCCCGGTCTGCTGGAAAGCCTTACAAGATAGTCAAATCTAATTGTGAAATAGCCCATATAAATTAAATAGTAACAGCCTTACTTATAAAAAAAACTTTTTTAGAAGTTTTAATAGAAAGTGGGGTAAGCTTTTTGTTCAACTTTTTTCATGCTTAAAGCTTAAAATACTGCAATTTTTAAACACCAAGTATATTTAAAATACAAAAATGTAAAACTAAATTTTATCCAGTTTCTTACATGGTATTTGTTTAAATGACATCTTCAAAAATAAGAAATACATAAGGACATAAAAAAACACAATCCACATGTTAGGTAACCAGATAAAGTGACAAGACAGAGTATGGTAAAACTAGAGGTTAGGTTAGGTTTTTGTTTGGTCTCTTCTTCGCTTTTCATGACTTTATTCACTGTTCTATTTTGACACGGAACCCTATTGATAAAATCAAAAATAAACCCACTGCCGATCGAGGTTGCTAGGTCCGGCTTCATTGAGTACAAAGGTCCGGTTGGAGCAGTCGGAATGGGTGTCATCGTCCGACCAGTTCTGATGCCGCTCCTCATGCCTGGAGACCAGTTGCGTATTGACGGCCTGGCACACTCCATCAAAGGGGAGGATGTTTTCAATGTTGCTGGTCTGCTCGCCCAGGGACAGGCTGTTGGATGTGTCGGTTTTGTCAGCCGCTGGAATAATAGCAGAGATTAGAAGATTCTAACGACTTATTTGAAATTTTGAGCATAAAAGTGTGTACAAATATAAAAAGCGAAAAAGGAAAGGGAGCAATAGTATGGGTGGACAATGTTGGCGAAATATTGCACGCAAGATTTCATACTAATAATGGTTCACGGCCCATCTCCCTTGTTTCTATTATCTGTGCTGCATACCATGAAAGAGAGAAGAGCCATGGAACCTGTCTATTAAAACGGTGATTATTCAACAGTTGAGGAAAGATGTTGTTGAAATACAATACCTTTTTCCATTTCTGAGAACTCTGACCAGCTCTCTTCCTGAATGGGGCTTAGCGGAACGACTCCATACATATTATAATGGATGAGCACTTCGTTCCTGACTTGCTGAGGACTGGACTTGACCTCCTCGACCAGGGCTTCCTCGCTGAAGAGGCAGCCGGAGCCGGAGCTGGTACCCGGCTCGGAATGCATCATGGTCATCTTTTTCACGGTCGGCTCCACAAAACTCTCAGCTCCTCGCTGGTTCATCTCGGGGTCTGTCATATCCATGGACCAGTCCTTGCGCGACTCGCCCAGACTGTCTGCGATGTTGTCATGGCGTATCTGTCCCATTTTCTGAACAAAAAATTAAAATATAGTTTATAGAAACATTTAAATGGGCAGAAGTGTGATATTATGGTAAGAATGTAGATGACCCAAAGCAAATCATAATTATCATTCCACCACATTTTTACCACCGTACGATTATGACCCCCTCCACCTCGTTATAATACGGCTCTCTGAAATATTTGTTAACCTGTTTCTTTGACAAATTGGCTCTTCTCACTTGACAAACTGCTTGCCCCTGGTCTAGGTGATTTGACAACCTAAAACCGCCATCATTAAAGAATTGCAAATATTCAAAAGAAACTTGGATTTTTTTTATACCAATGATTATCAGAAAAAAGGCTTCGAACAGGAGCTTTAGTTAAGGCTGCAGTGACTTCCAGCCCTGTCAAGCCAGCCTTCCAACACGAGCTGCAACCTCCTGACTACCGAATTGAACTGATTGAACTACCTTCCAACACCAGCTGCTGCTGCTGAAAGGCGCAACTACCAATACACTTTTCTTCCAGGAAACTTTCCATCTGCCAATAAGGAACTCCAGTCCAATTTTTTTTTTTTTTTTTTAATGAATAATAATAGTTTGATAGTTAAAATAATTATCAAAGTTTTAATTTTTTCAAGATCCCCCGAAAACCACCGTATCTAGTGTGAATCAATGGAGGTTTCAGAAGTTGATGCGTTTTTTATTCAAGATTACCTGCTTTTAATATAGAAAAACATTAGGTAAAATGTCAACATCTCATCGCTACTGTTATTGTTTTGTACCAAATGCAATAATACATCTGTGACCGCACCTGATAAACGTTTTATTAGTGATCCACGATCTGCATTATTAATATTATATGTAGGCATATTGACTTCCCCATAGTAGAGTTCGGAGGGGGACATCATTTCAGGCCGCCGTGCAGAAAAGTCTCTATATGAACATATTTTTTTAAAGCCATAATATTTTTCACTGGAGTTCCCTATTAGGGCAGGATGTTCTCTAGCCCTTTGGCCCGCTCGGGACAGATCTTTTCAAGAACAGTTACACCAGAAGAAGAGAACCATACCCGCCTCCCAAATTAATTTTTATTCGAGGTACCGATTTGGTCGCATATCCAATCATATATTATATGCCATGAGCTAACTAAACTAAATAACATCCACATTTAGGTTTACAGATAACTAACTAACTGCTTTGTAAAAGTTATAGCAAGGATCTTATTATAAAAAAACTCACTTCCAATAAATGGCGAAAATAACGAAATTGTTTTTCTTTAAAAATGCTTAAAAAGATCAAATATGTTTAATATGATTGGATCAATGAAAATACTTGAATAATTTGCAAAACTGATTAAAAAACTCTTAGATTGTTAGAGCAGACATTTTCACTAATCATATTCGTAGTTCGAATAGGATTTGAGTTTTTTAAAGTTTTCATCGAACTTCAACAAAATTAATTTGAATTTCTACGGTGATCGATTTGAATCTTTACACCTGCTAATGGACGGAAGATACCCTGAAAAATAACATGGAACGAAGAGACATGGCCAAACCCAGGTGGCTTCAATAAAGCGACTACTGTGAAAGGAATCTGAAAGGACTGGGCTACTGTCGGGAGAAATGTGTCTTTTGGTTTTTTGAAGGAAAATTTCAATAGATCTTACCTGGGCCAGTGGAAGTTTGAGCTCCAATTCATTCCTCAGCGCTTCCACACTCTCCGCATCCACAGTGTACCGCTCCGAGCCACTGTTTTCAGTCAGAGACTCGGTGCTGCTGCCGTTACTGACTGCGAAGTTGTGAGCCAGTTCAAAATTCTGCTGAATACCATCACTGGCCACGTTTATCCGGCTTGGATCTTCAACACCCTCTTTCGGATGCAAGAACCACCCGGAAGAGGATTCTTCTAGCTGGGAGGTACTGCCCACATTCACATACTGCGGTTCAGAATTATTCTCATCTGAATAATAATTAGATTCATCTTCATTTTCTGCATCCAATCGTTGTAGTTCGAGGTCTAGATTCTGCGACAACTCATCTCTGGATTCAGATTGATCAAAGTCATTTCTTTGTGTGGCCAGCTGAGTTTCACCTGAAAACTCCTTGGGTTGCGCCTCAACATTTGTTGCAGCAGTGTCCACAAATTGACGATTCATGGATTCATCATCTTCTGGTGTGTTGTTCTTTTTAGTAGTAGTTTCAGCGGAAGTTTCTTCTTGCTTATAGCCCTCTGATTCAAGTAGTGCCGTACTAATGTCAGCATTAAAGGTTGTTTCTTTCACTAGTTCCTTTTCTTCATTATGGGCATTTAAAACTACGACTGTAGATTCAGCTTCCGAAATTATTTTATCAATAGTTTGAGTGATTTCTTTGTTTGTTTTCTCAATTTTCTCGTCATCTCTTGTGGTCTCATTCAAGTTTTGATCATTACCATCTGAACCCACGTCCATTACAAGATTTCCTACGGTTTCAAGTTCTTCTATTTTCTGATCAAAGGAAACCACGTGATCACAAGTGGCTATGTTTTGTTCAGCTATATTAATTTGTTTGACTTCTGGAAAATCCCCGGCAGTCACAACAAAATCTGAATCCAATTTCTGATGAGTCAATAAGTTATTGTCATCTGACACGCTACTTTCGGTCGACTCCTTGAATGGTGGTGGTAGAAAATTCTCTGACTCAATAAACATTTGATTAATATCAGAAATAGGTGTCGGTTTAGAATTGACAATATTGAAAATATCATTTTCAAAACAATTTTCATGCGATGCCAGATTTGGATCACTGTGATCCAGCGATACAATTCCACTCTCCAAATCATTTGAAAGTGAGCCATCATTAGCGGGTTCCAAGTCAGATCTCTGAGTGCTCGCATTGCCTTGTTCTAAAGTTAATTCAGAAGTGCATTCCTGAGATAGTTTGTCCATTGTTTCAAACTGTGATTCTATCCCACTTTCTGTGCCAGTGAGCAATGAATTGGTTTCAGTAGAAACATTATCAACTTTCCTATGGTCTTCTGCTTCAATATTCTCCTCTGCAAGAGAATGCTCGTTAGATGCAAGACCCTGACTGCCCTCTTGCATTTCTTCCGTGACTTGTTCTGTTTCCAAAGGACCTGAGTATTCAATGTTTAAATTGTTCTCATTTTCCGCTATGGCTAATGTTGTTGTGAGATTCAGTATTTCATTGTGCATTATATTTTGGATGCTTTGATTTACATGCCCATTGACTTCATTTGTGCATGGCTCAGTGTTCTGACAAGCCGCAGCATCATTGATTGGCACAATAATTTGATTTGATATGGGAGTACTTGTGGACACTTGTTCTGTTTGCACATTATTGTGGAATATTTTTGATGCAACTGAAGGTTCAAGATCCAGTTCCGTATTATAAATAATGTCACTTTTGATGATAGAAATGTCTTCACTATTGGGTACAGAAATATTCTCAGAGTCATATAAGTTCATGGCTCTAGATTCTGCATCTGAGAATATTTGAGAGTCAAATTTATAATTTTCGGGTAAGTTCATATACTTGGTAGATTCCCACGGGTCATTTTTCGGGGTACCTTCTGTAGTACTTCCCTGCGTTTGTTCACCAGCGTAGAGATTCAAATTAATATCGTTGAAGTTGGATGAAAACTTTAGGTTCTCTTCTTCTGATGTAACATTGAGAAGATCTGCCCCGAGGGGGGCCGAGGGGTTGGGGAACATCCTGTCCTTATTTGGCAAATGGAAACTAAAGTTTCCTGGAAGACTGAAGTGTATTGGTGGTTGTGCCTGGTCCCCTTCGTCAGCAGGTTGCAGCTCGTGTTGGAAGGCTGGCTTGGCAGGGTTGGAAGTCATTGCTGCTTTAACTAAATCTCCATTTTTCGAAGTTATCTTTTTTTGGATGGAGTTATTTGTATCTAAAAAAAAATCCAAGTTTCGTTTGAAAATTTGCAATTCTTTAATGGTGACGGTTTTAGAATCAGTCAAATCACCTAAACTCTTGTTTAGCCTTAAGCTCTTCACAGCCATTGTGCGGTGACTCTTCCACAGCCGGTACAAGTCTAGGTCAGGGCGGAGACTCTCTACGCGGGATAGCAGGGTGGAGGAATAGTTCCTTGGGAATGACAAGTACTTCTCAGTAGGCAAACTGGACTCTTTGGGAGGTGAGTCTTGCTTGAATTTCTTCTGAATCATGTCAAAGAACATATTGCCATAACCCTCCATAGAAGTGAAAGATGTCTCCTCGCTTTCCATATCGGTGAAATCAGTATCGATATGTGTCAAGACCATAAAGTCTGTGACCGATTTGGACTTCAATTTAATCTTTTCCGTAAGAGTTCCCAATTCTATTCTCTTCTTCCAAATTTCATCTTCAGTTTCTGATCCTGAACTGCATTGCCTTCCAAGTTTAGAATCTCCTTCCCCACTCTCAGTCTTAATTTGATTATCTTTCAACGGATCCGGAGTATAACTAGAATCCTGCAAAGAATCGAACAGTTGTACATCTTCCTCGCAGTCTATTTGGAATATGGGTAGACCTGCGGGATAAGTGGGCGTCTCTGGCATCTTGATTAATCTAAAATCCAAGGTGGGATAAGATTCTTTACTATCCATATTAGAAATTTCAGGTACATGGTGCAGCGGGCTATTTACAATGTCACTATCTATATTGGCATCATTTAGAGTTCCTTCCGAGGGACTATCACTATCACATCTGGTTAAATCACTAATGGAATCCCCCCGGGAGACCTCGGGGTCCTCCAGGGCGTACATTTGGGAAGGCTGCGTGGCTTCGCTGGCGGACAGCAGCGTCGCCTTCGGATTACCCGAAACATCTCTGGAAGGGCTGGTCTGGTGACTCGACTCAGAACTGGATGTCTTTTCCGAGCTCAGCATGTTATCAAAATCACTGATCACGTCGCTTACGTTTTTGATATAAGACATATCTTCAGGTGTGGTGAACGGCACATTGCGTAACCACGGCGCCACTTGAGAAACCTCAGAATCAAACAGTAATTTGTCAGAGCTGGTATCGGAGAGAGCCAAAGGGTTTTCCGCTAGAGATGTTTCCCAAAATGCACTAGATTCCGGAGTGGCACTGAAAGAAGGGTTCTCCACACTCGATAGCTTCTCGCGATTCTTTTCCAAAACAGATTCCAACGAGCCGTGCAGGTTGGTCAAGCTGTCTGACTTGGTTTTGACGGAGAGTTCGTCCCCGGTGAGAGTGTCGGAAGAGATAGCGAGATTGTGGTAAACAAACTGGTGCTCTCGAATGGGAGAGGAATCGTGGACGATGATATCACTGGGAGGGAATTTGAGTTCGTAGAAGTTTTCATGAAGAGGGGAAGCAACCGCAGCGGTAAGTGGTAGGCCATTGTCCACTTTAGGGATGCTGTTGGGCTTGAGACTTTGCCAGCGAGCCTCGAAGTCGTGGGTGATGGACTCTCTGGGCTGACTGGCCGCTAGGTGGTAGTTGGAGTATATGTTTTGCAGGTAGGAGGCCACCTGCGAGGAGGCGCAGCGCTGCCCAGGGTCATCGTGCCAGCAGGATTGCATTACGTTATATCTGAAAACATTATTATTATTAATATTTGACTAATTATTTATTCAGGGGAAACTGAAAGATTGTGCAATGAACGGAGGACCTGAAGTAACACTGAACAGGGATGCCTGGAAGCGTTGCGTCTTGGTGACGACTCCCCGACCCGATTAGAACAATGGGAATAAGATGATGGTGAAAGGAAACTTATTTTAGTACTTATTTTACTATACTCACAGGTAGGTCACGTATTCTGTGTAGTGGGGCGGCGGGGGCAAGCGGGGACCTGCGGGGCGCATCACCTCGGCCAGAACCTGCTCGTGGCTAAGGCCCTCATAGGGCAGAGCACCCCAGGAGCAGGACTCCCACAGGAGCACACCCAGGGACCACATGTTGCCTTCCGGTGTCGGCTGGAATGGTTGAATTGAATAGTTTTGAATGTTTTAACCAGTCAGGCTAATTTGTTCGGTTTACCGAACAAACAAACCGTACAAGCAACTAATTAAACAGCTAATTATAATTAATATTTGTTCGGTTTTCGGAACAGGTCATATGGTCTCATAAAAATCGTTGTATTGATGATCTAAACCAGGGGTCGGCAATTAGTTTTGGTGGCAGGCGTGTGAATGCCAGCCCATATTTCGGAACTATGTGTCCAACAAAACTTAAGCGATAGACAGCTTACTCTAAGGTCAGCAGATCTAGATAGTAACTACATAGTCGTTTAATTGAACTTTCTAGGTCAAATCCAGCCATTTACCATGATTGATCTTTTCGTAAATGGCCCGCTCATTTGGAATAAGCTTCCCTCAACTCGCTCGCTCTCGACTCGCATGCAAAAAATTTATCGGGTAAGTTCGTACTTTACGGTAAGGATTTTTGGTAGGTATGTTTTTTTGTACGAAAAAAAGATGGAATTTCGGTAAAAGTTATTTATCTTTTTTACTCCTACCAACATGTAGAATCACCTCCTGCAGTTAATGCACTTTATCCCCGGACACCCTGAATATCTTTTTTCGTGAAGTGAAGTACTCCCTCATGTTAGACGGTTTAGAAAAACAACAAAACATGGCCTGCTCCACCGCAGCTTCCTGACCTTGACCATCTCCAAGCACCCGCAACACCTCATTCTACGGCACTTCGACATGCTTCCTATTACATCAGACCGACCTCAGCTACGTAGCTCACGCTTCAATAAACAACTTGACTCGCAACCAACCCGGATGCCTTTTATTTCTCCTTCCGTCTCTATCGACACCGGAGTCCGTTCCCTCAATTATATCTATGAAAATAATAATTTCATGCTTTGTTTACTCGCTTTTATTGCCTCCTTTACTTACTTTCATTCTAAAACATATTTCTACCTGTTTTCTTTTTTCTTATTTGTAACTATTGTGTAACTACATTATTATCTACCCAACTTATTTTCTTTAAAAACGTTTTTAATTAACTGGCATATTTTTTTGTTAGTTTCAATGGCAAAGTTTGTACATGATGTAGGTATAAAGTATAATACATATAAGTATAAATTCAAATTTTTCACAGTCCTCCCTCCTATCTAGGGTTTCGTTTAGTTTTTTAAACTACAGGCTTCATAATGTTTGTAAGTTGATTATCACTTTGTTTTCTCAGATATTTTTAAACTTTTGTTTTAAATATATTCATTTCTGTTAATATTTTTTTTGTTTGATTTGGTAGAGCACTGTATAGTTTCATAGCATATAATTTAATGTTGTTGGTAATGTTTTAAGAAATAAAAAATAATTTGATTATAATATTTTACCAGTATGTCGTGCGCTGCCTCCGGGGGCAGCCAGCGCAGAGGCCGCGGGGGGCCCTGCCCGGGGGCGCTGTGATAGTCCCCGGGATGTCGGCGGGGGGCATCTCCGTAGTCCCCGAGGCGGGCGGTCGGCCCCTCCGCCACCAGGCAGCTGTGGCATGCCACGTCACTTTAAAACCACACAAACAACCATATTAATAATAAACCGAGGTTGACACACAAAAACTACTAGTGTTTTCGTACCTTGAATGAAAATCCAAGTTTACGTATTTGCGAGAATTGAACCCACAACCTGCGGAAACAAATTCAAATGTGTAGACCTCTATGCTATGACTGCTTCATTGCAAATGTTAATGGCCACAATATTATTATTTGTATGTATGTAATAAAAAAAATAAGAGTATAGAGTAAAGATTAATGTGTAATAATTACTTAAATATTTTATTTTATTAACATAGAGATTTTTTTTTTTGAGACTTTTTAAGAAATATTAAGATTGGCGTCTATTGCTAGACCGTAAGCAAAAGGTGCGCAGATGCACGTTTCGAGCTATGCGCAGAAAGAGCATGATTTATTAGTAATTCGCTAGCGTTCATTGGTGGCTTTCTGCACCGCATTCGTCTCCCGCACTGCACTTCATTCCGGACGAAGCTAGGGAACGGTCATTTGTTTACGGTCAAACCATGGCAATGCACGCCCTTGGAGTGAATATTCTCACTTATCATTGCCCCATAAAAAAGCTAACCTAATCTGATCTAAACTACTAGAACTTACGGATGGGCCAGGTCGTGCAGGTGCAGGTACTCCAAGGCGGCGGCTATCTCGCACTGGAACTTCAGGGGAAGACCATTCTGGCTGAGAGAGGTCACTTGCGGTTTGTTCGACTGGAGGAATTGCTTCAAATCACCCTGAAAAATTCATTAGCTTTAAATTCTTTACTAACTTCTATGTAAAAAAAATTTTAAAATTTTTATTTTGTTTAATTTTTTTTAAAGACTAAGTACAATATAGTATATTCAAAATATAATGGTGAATTTAAGTATAGATTTTAATTACTTAGTTCTCCTCAATAAGGGGGTCTGTGACGAGGCGGACTAAAGTTATTTAAATATAGTTTATTTGTTTCTATATCGTTTTTAGTAGAAATGCCACAAAAATTCGGCTACTATTTGATATTCGGCCTGTTCGGCTACTTTTTAACTATTCAGTATTCGGCCGAATGGTTTGAAAATTATGAAAAAAATTATGAAGTTATGAAAAACACGCCCGATATTACTCACAATTTTTTTTTTTTTTACAAAAAATCTGTATATTCAATCCTTAAAATCTATCAATGTTAAGTTATGATGAATGAAAACATTTTTTCAGCATTTGATGATATCAAACGATTGCGTTTTTCCTCATAAATTATACCTGCTTCCGCAAAAAGCCGCTCACTATATACACTGCTACCGGGAGACGAGTCCTTAAGGCGATGCACCATGTCATGTAAAATTCGGGATCAGGCCAATAACAATCAACACACCTTGTGTAGATGGCAATAAGGTTAAAATTACCATTTAACACCATCCGCCTGTTTTGATTTATTCAAGAAAAAAATGTGTAGGGAAAGTGTGTAGGGAAAAAATGTGTAGGGAAAGTGGAGAGAGTGACCGAGCATCAAGCACCAAAGTCCGTGCAGAACTCAAAACCGATAGGGCGAAGGAGCCTGGGAAGACCAAGATTAAGATTCGATTCTTAAACACACATCTACCTTGGAGTTTCTAAACTGGAGAGAGCTGGCACAAAACCGAGATGAGTGGAGGAAGACTCTTGAGGAAGCCAAGACCCACCAGGGGTTGTGGAGCCAAGAGTGATAATGATGAAAATAAAACCATAACCGAAAAGGAACCTCTTTTAAAGTAGGAGATTTTGAATTTTACAGGCCTGATACTTTATTTTTTCTGGGCTTTTAAAAAGAGTAATAAAAAAATACTAGATTATTTCAAAAGTTCTATGCGGTTCCATGCCAACTGAGAATAAAATCAACTCAACACCTCCTTGAAAAGTTATTAAAAGCTATGAAAAAAATAATTTTAAATTAGTCGAAAACCCTAACCTATCGTAATCTATTTAACCAATTTTTTATATATTTTTTTTATCACTCTAAATGACTTATCTGAGATGGTTCTGAGTTGGTTTCATTCCGAGTTGTCCGTTCACCGTTCTATGCGCAGTATTTAACTAAAGCATCTAAAATATTTCTAAGCAATCTAATTTTCAAACGATAACCATATGATTTTGCATTACTTGATAGTGCTTCACCATAAGCTATTTTTACGGTATTATTATTTTTTATTTTAACTTTTATGAGTAAAACCTCAAATTGTAATATTTAATTAAATGAAGACACTATGAGCGAAACTTAATTAAATGAAGACACTATGAGCGAAACTCAATCGAAAATCTGGAAACAGTTTCGCTCATAGTGTCTTCATTTAATTAAATATTTTTACAGTGATCAAAAGACCCAAAAAATAATCACCAAACAAAGTAAAAAAAAAAAACAATATTTTTTTCATTTGAATTTTATATAATAACTAACTGAAATGGCCACGCGTTACTGTGACAACGCCATCTACTGGATGGTTATCCAACCTAGATAACCAAGTGTTGTGTCGCTAAATTAACTCACACCGCCATTTGTTAGAAACTTATGGAACTTACAAAGCATTGCCCTACAACAAACATTAAATGAACATTTAATTCGCAATAATAAATAGAGGTCAATAATCGAGATAAACACTAACCTATCTTTTAAGTTGGACCAAATTACACATAGTAAGCCAAATTTCATCTAAATCGGTTAGTAGTTTCAGAGTTTATCTTGAACAAACATTGTGATTCGAGATTTTTATAAATATAAAGATAATTATTATATCATTGAAGAAGAAGATAACACTTATAATCTAAATGAAAATATGAAAGAGAACAAGACACAGAAAAATAGAAAAAGACAATGGTCGCAACTGAGACTCAAACCCAGACCTCTCGTCTAACCGGGACGTGCGCGTTAACCAATTTCGCTATTGCCACCTTCTGTCAAACCGTCATATTTGTCAATCTCATATTTCAAAAATTTAGAATCAACAATATTATCTTCAACTAGTTCTTTTATTTTTTTTTTTAAATCGGTTAGACGAGAGGTCTGGGTTCGAGTCCCAGTTGCGACCATTGTCTTTTTCTATTTTTCTGTGTCTTGTTCTCTTTCATATTTTAATTTAGATTATAAGTGTTATCTTCTTCTTCAATGATATATTACGTTGATGGGAATAACCTTCAAAAGTTATAAAAAGAGAGTTTTTCTTATAAAAAATTGAATAATTATTATTCTTAATAATCAAATTATTCTTACCAAAGGACAGTGTTCAAACAGAATTAACCGCGGGTCCTGCGACACACTTCTGCCGTAAAACTTGAGCAGGCTCTCGTGCGTCAGGTCTTGGTAGAGTCGAGCCTCTTCGAAGAAGGCGCACTTGTCTGTCGCTGTCACATTCTCGTCTAGTTTCTTCACAGCTACCCCGCTGACTGTGAAGTTACTGGAAGAGACATCCTGTGTAGAGCCGTCACCTCTGGCCGAAGCGTGGGCAGGAGTCAGATTCCTGGAAGTCAGCGGTTGCTCAAACACCTCCACGGCTCTTGGTCTAACTGCCTCAAGGTTCAAGTTCCTATTCTCATACTCGCTTACTATATAACTCTCCGCATTGTTATTGACAATGTTCTCCAGTTCTTGCTCGGATATGGGTCCATTGTTATTATCTTCAAAGTCCTGATCGACTTCCACTTGGCGGAGGTTCAAGTGGGGAAGTTGAGGAAGAAGCCCTTCCTCCCCAAGAGGCGCACGGGTCGGTGTGGATTCTGGTACCGGCCCGGGCCCGTGGCCGAGCTGGAAGCGGGGAGACTGCGAGGAGATGGCTGCCGTGATGGGGAAGCGGATGTCGTTCAGGGGGTTGTGAATGCCGGTCTCGATGGCGGCACCGGAACCTGAATTCTCCAACGGGATAGGCTGCCCGACCACCACTTCTTTCTGCAAATAAATACAACAAATGATTCATTAGGCCATACAGATAATAAATTTATTATACTGTTAAAATAGCAGTGCAGAGCAACTAAAGAATAATAACTGTTATAAAATAGAAATAATTGAGCCCTTGCCCGAAATAATGTTGTTTCTAAAAATATTCTTGTTTTAAGAAAGATTGATAAAACGAAACCAGTTACGTTAACATATTACATTTTGTAATTAAAATACAATAAACATACAATTCTTAATTGTTACGCATGAAAAGTGGTAAAGAAAAACAATTAAATCAGTATTCCATCAATAAGTCAACATTGATAGTTTTGCTGGATACAACCTTATTCCGGGCAAGGGTTCAATTAAAAAAGCATTATTGTCTAAGTACATAATCCATTTAATTTTCTAGACAGCGGTGCAAATTAGTGGCACATGACGGCACCCTATTTATTAATTTAAATTATTTATTAACAATGAATGAAAAAAAGTCCTGACCGTAGGGCACATTGGTTTAGCTAGATTCGGGCTTATCTGTTAATGAAGTGGTTAAAATAATGAAGATCTAAAAAAAAAAAAAAAAACACGCATTCCAACAAGATTCTTGTTAGAATTCATTCCCCATGAAAAATCAGGGAAAAAATTCCCAACCTAAAAACGTTGGGTAGGGGATATGAGAAATACCTGACTTATGAAATTGAAATGTTTTAAAAATCATATCCACAAACAACAGGATTGAACATTTTTATTTTAAAACTGGTCATTGGTACCATGTTCCATACTATATTATTTTTTTCCACATTTGTGCAAATTTAAATATAAGCCTCTGTTACAAAGCTTTGGACAGAAATATGCCTTTTATGCCTAAGACACTTTTACCAGAGGTGTATGTACATACATGGAAGGAAATAATTGATAATGTCAATGAAGAGTTAATAATTAAAATTTAAGAAATAAATCCCAACAAATTTATTACAACAAACAAAACTAATATCAGTATATCAGCATTTTCAAAAATTACCTTTGATGCCTAAGCATTTCTTTTGCTCATTTCTATACCCAAAATAATTTGCAGAACCATCTGTGTTGTATTTTCGTAGATATATGAATGACAAAGTTCTAACATCAAGCATTTTAAATAATCAATTATTGCACAAGGTTCTAACGTCACTTACGCTATTTATTTTGTTTGTATATAACAGTTGATCGTTTTTACAAAGCGCATTATGGTTCGTCACTTTGGTTAGATAGGGTTCTAACTTCGCCTTAAAAATTGTAAGGTTTCAAAGCTTCAAAAGACGAATTTTCATAATCTGTTTAACAATTTTAGTTAAAATATTTTAGTATACCACATTTTAATGGAAAATATTTGAATAGGACATGGCCTTAGCTTGGGATTGCAATAGGGAAATGTAAATAGAAACTTGTGCAATGAATTATTATGTCCCAGCTGGTTGCATGTGGTTCTATTTGCATGCTTAGGTATGTTCTAAAATGGTAAGTAAAAGTCCTATTTAAATATTTTCTTTTAAAATGTGTTGAATTAAAATACTTTAAGCATGATTCAACCTTTAAATCGGAAATTGGTAAATAGATTATGAGAAATCGTCTTTACAAACTTAGACATCTCAAACTCAGAACAAGGTGAAGTGAAGTTAGAACCCCATCCAAATGAAGTGACGATATATAGATACAGAATTTTAAAATGTGCACAAATTAATGATATAAAAGGTAGTAGTATCTGTACATACCACCACATCAATACTTCCACGAGGCTTGAAAAAGAGAGATGATAGTTTTATTAGTTGGAAAAAATAAATAATATCCTCTATTGCTGGGGAACACGGGGATATAAACCTCTCCTATCAAAAACCACCTAATATATTTTTTTATGTTTTAATGAGGTACATGTATGTAGATATAATGAGGATCTTAAATAAAAAAGAGGCCAACTTGATCCAACCTGGTCTGGGTTGAGGCAGTTTTGCTACAACAGAGAAATGAGCAGTGAACACACCCTTCTGGCAGCAGCCTGACATGAAACCATTAATTGTGTTTAATTAGATATGAAGGCATTAAAATCCATTATAAAAGATGACTCAAACATCGTAATATTTATTTTTTACAAGGACATGACACAACAAAACATTTATCACGTTAAAATGAGATAAAAAATGTTGTCCGTTTCGTCTTATCTCTGACATTGTAAGTCACGCACAATGAGAATTAACCATATTAATTCCGTAGAATCTAACTGAATTCCGAGAAGAATCATTGACCTTTCACCCCAAGCAGATGCGTAGGTACCTAGCACCAATACACTTACCAAACTACGCAAGTATTAATAAGTTCGGAAGTTTGCGGGAATGAGGGCATGTTCGCTCAAAGAGAAACTAGTGTATAAATAGGGGTGAAATTAAGAGTCAAATTTAATAATATTACGATTTAGGAGAAGGTCTGACTAGATTACATAATAATGTGTTCATTTTTTTAAGAAACTACTAGAATCTAGTAAGAAAATTTTCGATAGGGTTTTTGCAACAGACATAGGTGGAACCTTATTGCATTCGTAACGTCGCCGCGTCGTGTTACCAAAAAACTATTGAAACCAGCAATATTCTAGAAAAAAGTGAAAAGTGTATCTCGCAACGGCAAAAATAAGTACAACCCTAGTGAATTTATCACGTCGCTTTTCCAAATAACCACAATAATCTAGTAAGATTCTTGAAAATAACAACAACAGGTTTATGTTTAAATGCAACTTATGTAGGTTTTATACCATCTCTCAGTTCAGCCCGATTCTCGTATAGAGACAAAAGACAAAAATTTTCGCTTTACGCGATCGCTGTTTTCATCTCTATTTTCATATCTATGATTTCAATTGGCATCACTGCAAACAACACATGAACCAAGTTGTTTGCTGTGATGCCAACTGAAAGCGTAAATATCGACCCGTGATCGGCAGAACAGCGTAACCGCCGAACAGTAAATTATTCAGGAGAAGGTTTTTTTCAATTAACTTTCTTCATTGATTCCAAAAATGATTTTGGTTAATTAGAAACCTACATTAGGCATTTTTCGAGAGATTTTTGCTCCAATTTAAACGAGTCGAGTTTTATTAAATATTTTCATAATTTTCTTTCCACTATTATCGTTTTTTAATATTAGCGAGCTCCATCTAGCATTCGTATTTACATATCTCCCTTTCAAACAATCTTCTTCTTCTTTTTGAGCGCTTACTACGGAGCCTTAATTAATTCTGCAGAATACGTAAGGATTGATAGAAGGAAATAGACAGGCATTACAATTTCCTGTTTCTCACATTTCGTATGGAGGACCATCGTATTGCACAGTATTATGTCGCTGTTTAGTATTCAAGAAGAGGCGTTCGACCATTTCCTTTTTAGAGTTCACTCTTACTAGCTGTTATCAACGACCTTTCGACATGCATTGGACTGGTAATATAAATAAAAGTTGAAAATAAATAATAATCAGCTTGCAAATGGCAATAAGAACACATGGACGTAGGTTAGGTTAAACTCTTCCCGCACGATCTATGCGTACAGATGGCAATGAGAACACATGGGCGTAGGTTACTTGTGCTAAGCGTACAAATGGCAACAAGAGCACATGGACGTAGGCTAGATTACACTCTTCCCGCACGACCTGTGCACACAAATGACAATGAGGACACATGAACGTAGGCTAAGTTAAACTCTTCCAGCACGACCCATGCGTACAAATGGCAACAAGAGCACATATGTACGTAGGCTGGGTTAAACTCTTCCCGCACGACCTATCCACGCAAATGACAATGAGGACACATGGACGTAGGCTAAATTAAACTCTTCCAGCACGACCCATGCGTACAAATGGCAACAAGAGCATATGGACGTAGGCTAGGTTAAACTCTTCCCGCACGACCTATGCGTGCAAATGACAATGAGATCACTATTATTAATAATGGTTGGTGTGTGGTTTTAAAATGGCGTGCCACAGCTGCCTGGTGACGGAGGGGCCGAGCGCCCGCCTCGGGAACTACGGATGCCCCCCGCTGGCACCCCGGGGACTTCCACAGCGCAGAGCAGGGCCCCCACGCCCCCTGCGCTGGCTGCCCCCAGAGGCAGCGCACAAACCTACCGGTAAATATTCGCTTCAAATTATTACTTAAAACATTACAAACATAAAATTCTATTATGAAAATTTTTATTTTCTATGTACATTTGATATTTAATTTTTTTTCTGCTACCGGTTTCGCTATAACCTACAATATATAATAAAAAAAACTTCTTTATGTAGCCGACTTATTTTTTAAAATATCCCGCATATATCAATTTTATTATTATTTATATATCAAATTTCTCCAGCTTTCTATAAAAATTCAAAAAAAAAAAAAAAATAATAACAAGGATGTTTCTAATAAATTCTAAAAAAATGGGATATATACTTTGGAATGTGTCTAATGATTGTGAGGCACAGTATGTAGGTAGGACTACTAGAAATTTTAAAACTAGAATCAGGGAACATCAACATTGTTTACAAAATAATAACTATTCCGAGTTTCCTAACCATTAAATAGTCAGGTCATAGCTTCAACAAAGAAAAAAAAACAAGTTTAAACATTCCAATATAAATAAATATTTTAATTTGTGAGCTTTAGAAATCTTAGAAATAAACAAGAAAAATTAAAATAAAAATTAATTTACTTAATAAAATAATAGAACCCTGTAAATCGCCCTTATTAACAATGTTCCCATGTAATGTCGACTCCCTCCACCGTTCTTCCACTCCCCCAAAATTACCCCTCCCACTGCCTCCACCTTTTTTTTATATGAATCCGCACACAAGAGTCTCAACTGCTCCGGTCTGGAGCCAGTGAGACTATGGCATCCCCAATTGGGGTATCTTGTGAGGCTGAAGGTAGTGGGGAGGGGAAGGAGATGAGGAAGAGGAAGGTGGGAAGTACCTGGCTAATTAGATCTGGTCATCAAACACGGCTAAAGCCATTTGAAGCAACGTTTCAATTCTGAATGGTGGTCTTACACCAGGGCGATACTGAGTATCTTCCACTATGGAAAGTTCCTCAAATATACTATATATTATTTTAAATGAATAAATTGTGAAATAACACAAATCAATCAAATAAAATTTATTTTCCACGCTGGGATTCGATCCCGCGATCTTCGGAATGCGAGTCAAGAGCCTAACCACTGGATTATGCCGGCCGCCACCAAATTAAATCTAATCATTTTTTTGTATTTGTAAAGAATTTTTAAGTTAGTTTTAAGTTTGCTAGTGAATGACACGGATGTGTCGAAACCGGGAGGAGAAAAAAAATTTAAAATTTTAAGTAACAAATTCACATTGAAAATAAAACTTTTCAAAACAAAATATCTAGAAATTGTTACGTAGTCAATGTCCAAGAAATACAAAAAAAACATTAAATTCTATGCTTTAAAACTATATATACAATGCTCTTAAATAACAGAAATGAATATATTTAAAACAAAATAGTAAATCTCATCTCCTGGAAGCAGCATGATGTCACGCTCCAAAATCCACCGTTTATTTCGTCATAATAACCCTCCACTACTGTTTGTGTTTTTTATTGCATGAATGAAAACTCGGGAGTGATAAATATGCGGAACCGTGGGTCCATTGAAAAATTATTTACGGACGTTGCGCTTCGTTCACATCTGCCGCAATATTGTCGCGGGAGGTATCTATCTATGTACGTGCACACTCACTAATAGGACCTTGTCGCAAAAACGAGGTCTGAACTTTTTTTAAATTCTTACCAAAAATTTTTTGTTTAGTAGGCACACGCCACACCTACATGGTGTTTGAGAAAGATTGAACATTGTTATAATGCAAAAAAAAACAAGCTGTAAGCCCTAAGATTTTTAGTGAATACCTTTTAACTAAGCTTAACTAAACCTAAGCGAAAGTTAATGGTAGAAGGAACCGGAACGCAAGAGGAAGACTTGGCAAAATCAAGTGATTCAAATACTTGAGACGCGCCACGTCAAAAGTCCGAATAACATAGTACGCATGGATGAGAATGAAGCAAGGACTTCTGTACCTAGAAAAATTGTGTGGCGATCCATCCTCTCTGCCTCATCTGTACTTAACATGACATTATAAGAAATCGAACCTTTTGTATCCATCCTCTCTGCCTCATCGTGTACTTTTAACTAAGCTTAACTAAACCTAAGCGAAAGTTAATGGTAGAAGGAACCGGAACGCAAGATGAAGACTTGGCAAAATCAAGTGATTCAAATACTTGAGACGCGCCACGTCAAAAGTCCGAATAACATAGTACGCATGGATGAGAATGAAGCAAGAACTTCTGTACCTAGAAAAATTGTGTGGCGATCCATCCTCTCTGCCTCATCTGTACTTAACATAACATTATAAGAAATCGAACCTTTTGTAGGTTTGGTCTCTAGTTCAAACGTGCGATATTTTGATGTACTAATTTAAAAGCAGTTAAAACGACAGTAGCTTCGTCAAAAACTTCACTTACAAGTCATCCTTATCAAGATTGGGGAGATTCATGAAAATGCAAATCCAAGAGTACTTACGTCTGTCAGCCGACGTTCCTCATGCTAGCTGTTAACATAAGTGGCGCCATTTTTTGGCATTATTCGCTACTTGCTTTAATTCGGTTTTACTACTATAATAGCTTAGTCACAAACGTCACATTCACAAATAGTTTCATAGGCGTCAGAATTGTACTCGGAGTAGGATTCTTAAATTTCAACCGTACGGTAGCTTGGGTATTAACCCTTCGAATAATGAGAAAATAATATCTTTGAACTTTTGCCTGTCAAGATTTGCGTGCAAAATTCCCGATTCTTGCCATGCATTTTAAATGTTCTTTTTTATTAGTTATTATGTAACTTTTTTGCAAAAACAAAAATTGTTCTAAAATCAAGATAAAATAATCTTACCGATGTGTTTATTGGAAATCAATTTTTTTGTTTTTAAACATTAAAATTTTTATATTGAAAATGTAAATTGGCTTAAAAATACGTACCTGGGGATTCCTCAAAAAAATACGTTAAATTAAATAAACCTGAAATTTTAAATACAGATTCATTTTCATAGGAAAACTTGTAATGAAACTGTCACCTCACTTTTTACAACTTTCATACAATTTTATTTATAAATTTAGTGTTTGTTACGTCACAAATTGGCGCAAAATAAAATCGTCACTTATGATCGGGTGTGTAAAATATCTAATCAATACAGCTTGTATATTTCTAAAACAATAAGAAGCATCATTTCTTTCGCTCTCTAACATAAAAGAAATCACAAAATTTTTATATGACAGGAAGAGAGATATATAACTTTTAATAATGCACGGTCGCTCTGGGACAATCTGGGTCTACAATTATTATTATTATTTTTTTTTTAATTAGCGAAATTTTTTTGATATATCGAAAAAGGTACATACATAATAACAAAAAAATATAAAAAAGTAGCAAAAAAAGATCCCACAAAGGCGAAGCCTGTGCGTGGGTATTATATTATGTTTATATTAGACGGTGGCAGTTAAAATATTATAACGGCATATGATGTTTTGGGACAACTTGGGTCTCCTGTGAATAGACGGGTTAATACTGTCAGATAAGTGTTAAATTTTATATTTCAAACTAGTTGAAGTCCACGGCGTTGCCAGGGCTTTGCGTAGAGTTATTGAAAATCTAATGTGGACATTGACCTTCCTTGTTTTGAAGGCCAAGTGTGCAAAATTTCACCAATCTCGGAATAAAGCTGTAGCTTTGTATAAAAATCAAATCTAATTGCCGCCCGCCAAGCGGACACCGCCTGCCACAGATCTCTTCTTTGCCGCCGCTACCCGAATTTTTACCGATTTCTTGCATATATATCTCCCTTGAACAACTAAAGTTTTTAAGCTCTTTAAAAAATATAAGATAATATCTATACAATCCCCACGCCGAACCGCAAATTAAATGAAATTCCCTCGATAGAAGAAAATCACAAAGTATGCTCTGAAAATTTTTATTTTCACGCCTGTCTCTATTATTTAACAAGTTATATGTATGAAAAAATTCACAGTGTTTCTTTGAATATTGTTTTAGACAACCCCCACGAGATTTTTGCTCTATTCTAAACGAGTCGTGTTTTATTAAACATTTTCACAATTTTCGCTTCAATTTTATCGTTTGAAATATTAACGCGCTCTCCCCAACATTCGTAATTACATATCTCTCCATCTTCTTCTTTTCGAGCTAGGATACGGCGCCTTAAAAAGATGAAATTATTTTTCTCTAAAGGTGAGACCCTGTTTTTGCGATAATAACCCGGGCCCTACAAGCATTTCATTACTTATGAACATAATTATAACTTCTGCACAGAAATAGGTAAAACGAAGGGGGAGATTATTTGTACGAAAACAGCAGTTTTCACTGAGCCGATTAAGTTCACAATAATATTATGCTTCTAAATCTGACTTTCGTCATCCAAATAAACAACGTGCAAATAATTGGAGGTCGGCCACTTCGGCCCACGCTTTCTTTGATCGCCTCTCGAACTGTTCTTCGAATTGTTGCTAAATCCGTTTCAAGGTCTTTTAGTTCAGGGAACACAGGCTTATCTGGTTTAACATCTAATACGGGGCACGTTTCTGAAGATAATAGAAACAAGGGTTCAAACAAAACAATTAATTACTGTAAGCGTCTGTTTCTAATAGCTACACGCCAAAAAGTTACTCTCATTTTCATTGCCACTGTGATAGTCCGTGCAGTTTGGTCGCTCCTATGATTTCACTGCAAAGCGAACAACCAGTATTTTCACTATTGTCAGATGGGAGTAAAAAAACACCTAGTCTCTTTCTAGCCAATGACGGTCGATGTTTGCTAGAAACACCGAAAAATGAATGAAATTTGAGATGTCTTTGGGTAGTAAAAGACTGCGGAAGACTTTTCGTACCATTTTTCATTATTTTTTTTTGTCTCCAATTAGTCCGATTGATTTCCAACGCTCTAACGCCGAACGACCGGAAACTACGTAATCCGGCCCCCAACCACCGCTTCTCGCATGATTAAAGTGGAACACGTTTCGACGAGATATTTGAAAGCAATAGCGTCTCTGAGACTACCTCGTGATTTTCATATTATAGGTTCATAAGTCTTTAGGATCTTAATTCAGGCGGCCAAATTGATTCAGTATTCCTGGGTGGAGGTGGTTCTGCTTCAGGGCATATAACTCAGGACTCCAATAGTTAGTTCTGTGAACAGCACACCTCGCGTCCAAAAAAGTGTTCTCAACACACACTCTTTACCTCATTTACATTCATACATACTCTTCTATTATTCTGACTCTTGACATGGCCCGACTCAAGTATCTGATTGACTTGATCGTGCCATGTCTTTCTCGGGGGTCCCCCACTTCTACCATTCACATTTACGTCATGTAATGCGTTTTGCACCATTAAAACGACCAGCATATTTAACCAGAACCGGAACGTAATGAACAAATCTACAGACAGACGAAATACCAAATTACGCTCAGTCAATTATTACAGAAGCCTAGAAACATACATCACTGTGTATCATTTGTAGGATAGTCAAGTGTAAAAAGAAATGCATAAGTTTAAAAAAAACACTTAATGCTATAAGCAAAGAGCACATAATATTGGGTTAAAAAACCTTCCTTAAAATCAAGTAACAAAGAAGATCCCTTTGACTGGCATATCCTTTCACGAAGAGGTTTTCTAAAGCATGCCATACAATTCGCTACTAGTGCACTCACCGTTTTCTAAAGCATGCCATACAATTCGCTACTAGTGCACTCACCGTAGAACCTTTCAAAATATAGGTCAATACTCTCGATGTTTGCTCCTACCGTTTTTTACGCTAAAATACATTTTCAAATGGCTGTTTCAATAAAGTGTCCGACAGAAAGAGCTGTGCACATTTCACGATGAAAGAGTTCCCCATTTTTTTAGAGACACACGACACACACTAAGGACGGGTTGTTTAAAAGAAATTGATGGATTCATCAAATATTTTAAGTAAATTTTCACGTTTTGTGTAAGTTCTATTCAAGTTCTGTGATTATTTCAGTATTTTGAAGCAACTGTCCTATAACTATATAATAACAGAACTTGAAAAGAACTTACACAGAACGTGAAAATCAACTTCAAATATTTGATGAATCCATCAAATTTTTTGAAACAACCCATCCTAAGATTTTGGGGGGAGTTGTCTGGTGTCTGTTCCAGCCGAGGGTTTTTTTTTCAATGCTTATGTTTTTGCTTATGTTTTGCTTTCAAAGGTAAAATTATTTATTTATTTACGGTCACAAAATTATTGTATTTTTTGTTAAATGCAAAGGTACATTTGAACACTATTGAAAATTTGAATTGAATATCTATATATATATATATATATATATATGTAGCGGCCGCAAGCGGAGGAGAGACCGAATCAGCTAGAATCCTGTTCTTGGAAATCATTTGAAACAATTTTTAAAAAAATCGCTGTATGAACGTGGAATGCCATGAACCATAGTTTGCAAAAAAAAGTTGTTAATTGCAAAAATGGCGGACATAGAATGAAAATTGACAAAAAAAAAATTGGTCTTAATTTTGCAATAACTTTGTCGTATATTAATAATTTTTCAGAAGTCAAGGTTCATCCGCATATAAATTTAATTTTCTTTAATTTAAATTTAGAATGAAGTGAATCCGATTCCAGCCAAATTGAAAAACGTGGTTTCGAGAAAAACGCTTCAAGTTGTCTCTCGTAACCGGCTTGCTCCGTTTTTCATTCTACCTGCTTGGCGCGCATCGCTCCAAACTAAATTTCAAAGTCGAATTTGATGCTATAACTTTGAAAATGTATTTTCCACATGCATAGAAAGATTTTTAGGATCGGTTTTAGGATCGATTTTTTGGATTGGCCGGATCAGACTCCCCCCACCGAAGTAATGCAAAATCACGTTATTCTATTTGATCGCTTACAAATATTATACATGCTTTAATTAAATGCTGCGAGTAATCTAAATCTTGGTCTTTGATATAATCGATCCTGTTCTTTCATAAGCCTGGAAAAAATGAATTAACAGGCCTGTAAAAATACTTTCAAGTGCAAAATCTCCTACTTACGAACGCCTTTTCGGATATGGTTTTATTTTATAACGTTACAAATTAAGTTCTTTTGATAATAATCCGAAAATGTTTTTATATTTGTGCCTGAACTTCATAAAATAAAATAAATCACGGATTTTGGCGCTGCTTGAAAAAAAAATCAAAATATCATTTCGCCATATTTTCCAAATGGATTCATGGTAAAGGGGCACTGTAAAGAATGCTAAATATTAAAAACTCAATTAGGAAAAATGTTAAAAATGAACCACTTGTAGTTACAAGATTTACCATATTTATAGTTCATTTATATTATTATTAGTTTGAACGATGCGTTCATTTTTACGACGTAATTTGACGGATACGCATAAAATAAATGCACACTACAAAGCTGTTAATTTCCAAGAAAACTTGAAGAGGTGTGTTAGCAGAGTGGACTCGAAATAATGGTTGGATTGCATCATCAGGTCCGGTGACGTTTAGACACTAATGTCTAGCGATGATCAAATAATGGCCGATGACCGAAACCAAATCCTCTGAACGTAACGATATAACGATATAGCGGCATCGGTCTTGAGGTTTTTTCGCGGTTTTAGCGGTAAGAGCGATAATAAAATATATCCAAATTTAATATAATGGTATCCACTACCAAATTGACAGCTGGTACGAACTAAACTTTGTGAACTGAAATTAGCTTCAAACTTGTTTAATTACATGACTTCTTTCATTATTTTTGGATTAACTTGGATTTTTTCTAATAGAAATACAAGAACTAAAAATATCTTTCACTGAAACAATCATGTTTAGTATTTCGTTTAGTATTTCCTCAAACAACGCATAAACAGTAAAGGTAACCAATATGCAGAAGTAGCAGATATTTTTAATAGCACCGAAAGAACTTTTTGAAAACAGTTACCTAATAGTTCACATTTTGTTTCCAAATTTTAAAATTTTAGATAATTTAAATCATATTTTTACACTGACACATATTTTTTATTCGTATCGTGAATAAATACATATAAAGTAGAGTATTTGTAGCGGGCGGGCGGCATGGCTTTGATTTTTATACAAATTTTCAGTTCTAAATCTAAACTTCCGAGAATGATGAAATTTTGCACACTTGACCTTCAAAATAAGAGAAAGGTCAATGTCTCTACGAGTTCTCAAAATACTACCCCTCTTCCCTTTTCTTACTCCTTTAAGTGGAGAACGTTTGGGCGGCCCTTTTCGGCCCGTTTCATACAAATCTTAAATTTGGATTTGAGATCAAAATACCCAACCAAACTGAAAAATTATTTTTGTAATCAAAAGGTGTATCAAATATCTAGTACAGATGTGAGCTACTTTATTTATTTTTAAGGAAAAAAAAAACAAAAGTTGAAAATCATTTAAAATAAAATGTTTAAATCAGAAGTAAAAATAGTTTTGTTAAACCACAAAAAGATAAGACACTATTTTCAGGAACCATGAATTAATTAATAGAAGATAACAATATCGTGGATGTGGTTGAAAAATGTATTTTGTGGTTGAAAATGTATAAATATACATATATGCGTACGCGTACGGATGTGTGCAAGCATACACACATATATATTAAAAAAAATCAGAGTGTGCAATTCACACGCGGTAGAAGTGAAATCTTCAGAAAAAGTAGACAAGAGTGGGGGACTACGAACCACTTTTTTATCAATGTGAAGGATGATTTGTTTCCATATTTTTGTCGTCAAATTCCAGTGCACTTTTTCCTATTTAGTCATTTTATTAGTATTTGTGTTTTCTTCTCCGTAGTCGCTGGATGTCGCTTTCTTTTGTTTTGTTTTGTTCATTTTCGAGTGTTTTGAAGATTGGATATTGATTTTACAAAAATATATATTTTTTCGATTTAATATATTTCGATCCTTGGTCCGCTGAGGATCTGGCCGCTAAGATTCGTCAGGCGCTTTAAACCACTAGACTAAAGAAGACTTGCATGGGACCTTGGATTTATCGCATTATATTGGAACCAAGTACCCGTGAAATAAATAAATATTTTATTGCCATCTCATTCCCTCGCAGGCTGAATCCTATCGATATGTTTGTTTGTCTCTTTTTAGTGTCGCTCGCTTCCGTTTCATCGAGTTTAAAATCATAACGGTGGTAAAGAATTTTTCATTTCAATAAAAAAGCAATGTATTTTTAAAATCTAATCCCTACGCACGTCTTTTTCTCCTTTCTGTTTTCTACTTTCTATTATAATTTTTCCAATTTCAGCATCATTATTATACTAAATCCATTTGTTTACATTAGGCTAGCTTTACACTCGTAATTAAAAATTACGGATTACGTAATATTTTGACAGGTCACTCCCAGGAGCGTTTACATATGAATCTGACTTGTGGCAATTAATGATCACGGAAGTTTTTCGGAAGTTCGACCTGTGTAACTGCTCATGCGACCGTTTACATCTGTAAATGTATTTGCGGTAAGATGGCTTCCTTTCAACAACGACATGCTACTGTCAAATTTACGCGATTTTGTCAATAAAGACGAAAAGGACCAAATAAAGTGCTGAAATAGATTTTGACTTTAATTAAACAATTCTCCACGCACTTTTGTGCCGTCAAAGGCGAAAATTAATGGATTTCTTTCATTTTATTCGAATGACAGCTACCTGACAGCTGCCGACTGCAACCGACTTCGTATTCAAATATGTAATTTAAAAAACAGAAACATTGAGATTAGAAAGGTTTGGACCGATAATTGAATAGAAGGATGCTCATTTTCAGAAAACTCAAATAAGTGGAAATAAATACTAGTTTTATAGGAAAAAAATCCAATAAAAACAAATGTCTTTTGGTTTTTGACATTTCGCAACGGCGCATTTTGGTACTATTTCTTACAAAAGGTCCCTCAGCTTATCAAATTGATTTTATAAGCTGTGAGAAGGCTGTAATTTCGCGCGGACGCGATTAGACCTGTCAAAAAACTTCCGGGAGAAGAAGTTCTGTAACATGCTTTAAATTACGTTAAGTGACTTTTGGTGTCGTTTACATTGGTAATTTGGCCATAATTCACTTACACGAGCGAATTACGGGAAAAAAATTACGAATGTAAAGCCAGCCTTAGACTTAAGTAGTAACTATACTCCATTCACTCCATTGGTCACCATGAAACAGGCAGCCGTCTAGTATGGTGATTTAATGTATCTACTATACGTAAATGTTTTAATTAAATACCGTGTATTTTATAAACAAACAAAAAATACTTAATAATTTGTAACAAAAGCTCTATTGAAGTGAAGTTCGAGATTGAAAAATACGGTAGTCACTAAAATAGCAAAATATACATTTTTAGCTCAGTATAGATCGTACGTTCCACTGCAGATCAACATTTTTACCTCAGTAAAGATCGTACATTCAATATTTTTAACTCAGTAAAGATCGTATATTCCACCGCAGACCAACATTTTAATCCAGTAAAGATCGTACATTCTACTGCATATCAACAATTTCAACTCGGTAAAGATCGTACAATCCATTGCAGATCAATTTGGGGGGCGGACATAGATACCGCCGTCCCGAAAAGCAAACATGGTGCGAGATGTTGTTTGGGTCTTGGCGGCCAATGCATTTGCCCAACTACCGCGTGGAGAGATTAGTTGAGGGAGACCTAACCTAGACCTCTCCAGCCAGACTCAACCCATCGCTTTGCCGTGGGAAGGATGGATTCATACGTCCGTCACTCCTATATACATTGATCCCAAATTCCTACCCATCATATCCATTCATACCTTTTTCCTTCCCTCTCCTTCTTTCCCCTAAAAAGACCCTCCACACAGCATCCCTAAAAATGACACAGGCGTTGATGGATTTTTTTTCCTCAGAGCCTCCTGTGTGGAGCTAATGTAAAAAAAGATCAACATTTTTAACTCATTTTAGCCAATATTTATATAAATTCCGAGCCAACGAAATGTTCTTCATTCCAGCCCACTGTTAGGATTTGGCCAAGAAGTGTATTAGTGCGAACAGACTTCACATAAAACAAGACCATTGCATTGTGCAGACTGGAATACTTTGTATCTAGAAGTGGTACAAATGCGACCGAAGGTTAACCTTTCGGCCTTGAATCAAATGCACCACGAAACGCCTTAAGGCCCCGCCCACACCGCGACATGCGTCAGAGGCGACTTCCTTGCAGCGAGAGATATGTAAAGGTCATCAACATCAACATTACCGTCCTTAAACTAGTCCCAGCGACTGCTCGTATTGACGTCATCGACATTCGTCTTCTTCCTTCTTACGTATCTTGTTTAGAAACGAAAAAGAAAGAAGATAATAGAACGATGACGTCACTTACGATCTATCGCTAGGGCTAGTACAGCAAGACTGTGCCGCGAATATTATGTATGGAATATGTACGATCGTCAATGTATGGAGGCTTTTTTAGTTACCATTCTATTTCTACCAGGGATCTCAGGGATCGCAAACGATTATTTAGATCAGTGCTCCGCAACCTTTTCTCATCCACGACACACAAAAGGAATTCTGGAATTCATTCGCGGAACATCGGTCAGAATTCCGTCAGACACAAGGTGTCGACCATATCGTTGGGTCCAACCTGCAACGCACCCGCAACGCAGCAGATGGGCAGATTCACCCGCCACCAAGACCTAGACAGTATCTGCAAGTATTTTCAAGACCATTTTCATTACAAGACCATTTACAGACCATTTTCAAACTGTGAAAATGGTCTTGTAAAGCGAAACAGCTGTAACAAAAATACATACTAAAATACTTGCAGAACTTGATAATAAAACTATCAAATTTAATTTTAATTAAATATAAAAATATTAAATGGAGTTCTACGAATTAAAAACAATTAATAGACAGTATCTACCTAGTACCTACAGAAACCAACTCAGAACCATCTCAGATAAGTCGTTTAGAGTGTTAAAAATATGTACAAAAAAAAGTTTAAATAGGTTACGTTAGGTTAGGGTTATCGGCTAATTTAAAATTATTTTTTTCATAGCTTTTAATGACTTTTAAAGGAGTTGTTGAGTTGACTTTATTCTCAGTTGGCATGGAACCGTACCAGGGCACCCTTGCTAAGTCACCTAAGGTAGCGAGGAAGCGAATCACTTAGAGGTGACCTATGGTAGAGGGTGGCGGTATCCATACCTTCTAAAGATAGAAGAATAACCTAAAGAAACTTTACATCTGATATAAAGTTTCTTTAGGTTATTGATTGAAGGTTGAAAATTGCTTAAACGTATAAAAAAGTGTGTGTTTAGCCGGTTACATTGTCTAAGACCCCGTTACTTATAATCGCGGTGTAAATTTTACGATCGAAATAAGGAAAAACTTGGCTTATTACCACAGCGTAGGTATGGATAAAAAGGCCTTAAAGTCGCCGCATACCGAATTTCTACCGATTTATTACATGTTTTCCTTAAACGCAATGTTTTAAAGGCTCTTAAAAAAATGTTATTTTTTAAGATAATATCTAAACATTCCCCACGCCGAAACGCAAATTATATGAAATTTCCTCGAAAGGAAAAATCGCAATGTATGCTCCGAAAATTATTATAATCACGTTTTTTCACTTATTTTAGAAATGATATGTATGAAAAAATTCAGTGTTTCTTTAAATGCTATTTTGGTTGTTCCCCGCGAGATTTCTGCTCTATTTTAACCGTGTTTTATTAAAAATGGTGTTTTATAATTTTATTAATTATGAGTCGTGTTTTATTTAACACTTTCACATTCGCTTAAATTTGATCAGTTTTAATATTAGAGCGCTCTCTGTAACATTCGTATTTACATATCTCTCCATGTTCTTCTTTTTGAGCGGGTATACGGCGCCTTAACCGGGCTTAACTATACCAATGATGAATCGGCGCGTAAGAGCCTTGTAAGGCAGTAAGTCAGGAAATAAACATACAAGGGCATTATTATATCAATTTTGTCTTCATCCGCAAAAATAAATTACACAAACATACCTCCTAACATTACGCACAGATGTTTATTATAGTGATATATTGAAGTGAAATGACATAAAACTGCGCTTTACAAACATAACGTTATTATTATTAGATATATGTGACACAATACACATGCTCAAAAGGGAATTAATGAATAATTACCTATAAAGCAATTTATTACTACAGTGAGCTTAATTTTAAATCAAAACAACGCACCCAACTCATGGCTTTGCTTGCGAATTGCTCATTGCTCCCGCATATTAATCAAATTACTCCGCATAAGCTACCTTACCTGTCTGCAGTAAATTACGTGCTTTATTATCATACATAATAAATAATAACAGTTACCGTTTGTAAGTGAAATTTCCGCGTACGACGAATTGGTAACCAGCGGAACAATTTATCAAATTTGTAACGCGTGGTTTTCAGACAAAAAGTCTCATCTCGTAAGACATCCCGCACATCCCGTAGAAAAGGGTCGTAAGTCAAATTTTTCTGTTTTATAAAGTTTTATTTTTATCGCTGAATAGTATAGGGATTGCGACCCACGAAAACCGTATTTAAGTAAGATTTCTCTATATTTTTTTCGAAGGGACCGCCTGTTTCACCAATCATTATTTGTTTTCATTTCCTGTACAATTAACTTTTTTGACTTACGACACTTTTCAATGGGATATCCGATATGCATGTATTTTATGCAGGTGCCCACATCAGATTTTCGTTATGACACATTTGTTTTTTTGAAGTGAAAACTCTTTTTGATTTGAAACTCGATGAAACGAAAAATAGCGAAATTAAAAAGAGGTAAAGGATTTAGCCTGCGAGAGAATGAGATAGTATAATCGGTCTCTTTTTTGTGCGGTGCTTCGTAGCTTCCAACCCTTGCGTACTTAAGTTTTATGAAGGTTTCACTTCTACCGCGTGTGAATTGCACTCTTTTTTATAGATATTCAACAGATCCTGGTATTTACTTACAAATGGGGCTCCCAAAAATAGTTGAAAAGGGGCGTGCATTGCTTACGTGAGCTCAAAATGAGGGGGGGGTCCAGTAAAATCCCACCAAATCAAAAAAAAATTGTTTCGCTTAAAAAGTCTTATGGCTATTATCTTTATGAAAATAAATATAGTCATTTAATAAGTCTAGTGTAAGTCTCAGGTGAGGGGTAGGAGGGTCCCACCAAATATCACTTAATCTCACCAAGGGGGAGGGTTCTAAATTTAAAAACAAAAACAGCTCACATATGGATGACCTCAAAAGCTTTCAGAGTCTACGCAATGAAAATTGAAAAAATCGAATACAGTTCACATGCGGTAGAAGTGAAACCTTCACCACACAATCTCATAACCAGAGCTCATATTCAAAACGGCCAATGCGGTAAGTTTCATTCTAGCTCATTCTCTCGCAGGCTAAATCCTGTAGAATCCTGAAGCTAGTAATCCTGTGTTTGTCTCTTTTATCGAGTTTCAAATCATAACCGAACTAAAAAAGTTTCACTTCAAAAGAAACGCTCTTTTCTTCCCTTTCAGCTTTTTAGCACAAACCGAGTATTAATAATCCTGTTTAGTAGGTTACCTACAAAGATAAACAATATGTATATTTCAAGGTTGACTGAAGCCTGTGATGTCAAATGTGCAGTTATACTGTTATACCAACAATTAAGCAACAGACATTTTATAATACCGCGAATTATGTCATGCACAAATATGTACACAGCTGTCCTTCAGTAAACAGTTTGGAAACGGAAACTAAATTTAACTGCACAAAGCAGATCATTCTATGCGCTAAAGCAGCAAATTCATGATCAGCAGAATCCGTGTAGTTATTACTGAAAATAAAAGAGTTAAAATTAATGTCTACAATTATTGCAGAGCGAAGCCAGACAATAGTAATTACCAGGGTTGATAAAAATCATGATTTTTTTTTTTAAATCTTAAAAATCTGTTTTATTTGATTTAAATCGGATTTTTTGAATTTTTAAAATATTTCGTCTATTTTAACTAGGAAGTCGTCCTATATTAAAAAAAACAGTGTTGTTGTTCATTTTAAATATTAATTTATAAATTTCAATATCAATATACCAGTCTTTCCAAAATGTCATTATTTTTATTTATTTATTTAAAATTTTACTGTACAGAAACATTTTTGAACATTATAACATTAAAAAATTAACACAGCATAACAAAATAGTGCACAAAACGTAGGGGTTTGTCTTTTAAAGAAATTTCTTCCGACCCACATGCAATAGGAAATGTGCTTGGAGAGATTATTTTTTTTAACACTAGCAATATAGTAGTTGCTTATTCATTAAAAAAACAACAACTAAGAAAATTAAAAGGACTTAAAAGTAAGAATACTTCGCCGTACAAACGAATAATACTATTCATCAAACTAACACGTGCAATGCTATTACTGTGTGGACAGTTTTATAGCACGTGGTATGTTCACGCTATAGTTTATGTCGGGGGGAGTCCCTTGGCACTTTGGGCGGGTGATTTAGTTGCAGTAAAAAATAATAATTTAATTCTTTGATTTTTTTTTAATCACTTGATTTTATTCGCGATTTAAATCACTGATTTAAATTAAGTGATTTAAATCATCTCAACCCTGGTAGTTACTAATTACTGACAAAAACCCGCATTTGCGATAGTTGCATCAAAATAAGCAAAGGATTTAAAGATTGCAGCGCGGTCGAAATAACACCGAGAAATACTTCAGTCAAGTGAAGAGGGAAATTCGCATTTATATAGTTACTAGCTTTTCCCCGCGGCTTCGCTCGCATGGTATTACGGGAAATTACTGTCGCGCTTGCACTTATCAATTATCTCCCCCCCACCCCACCCCCATCCCCTCACGCATTCCATATATTCATTCCCTTACATTCAGTTTTCAAACATCGCGCCTACCACCTAAATTTCATAATGCTATAGATCAAAGAAAAAAGAATTACTTATCCAATTTTGTTCATTCGTTCGGAATTTATGCGCTTACAAACATTTCGGATGTTTATTTTTAATTAAATATTTGAAAGTTTGTGAATATAATAAAAAATTACACTATTTATTCAGTTCATTTATTCAGTCTTTATAATCGTTACGAATTATATTTTTAATGTAGGAACTGACATTTATTCCAAAACAGAAGCTTGTCCAAAAAAATAAAACATATTCTAATATTTGAATTTTCTGAAGCAGTAGCAATCGTTTCCATGGAAACGATTTTTTTCTGACGTTAGCAAAAATTTGCTTTAGTTAGCGACAGAAAACGTATAACAAATATAATATATTAATATTTATAATTTCATTACGCCAGAGCTTACCATCATATACAAAATATAGTCTGCGCATATAATTTAGCTTTCTATTGGTGAATGAATTTTTAAAGTCTTTATATTGTGTTATGCGTGAAAAGGTCATAAACAAACTCGAGCAGTTTCGCATTTATAATATTAGTATGGATTTACGACCGAATCGACGCGTACGCTAACTACCCGTCCACCGTCCGGCCGGGAGTAAAGAAACGATTTAAAAACACGAAAGATGCCGATGAAAGTGAAGAAAAAACTGTATATTTTAAATTTTCACGGTCGGTGCGGTTGCCATTAATCACGAGAACGAAGCGGATGTTTCGGCAGTTGGTGGTATGAATTCTGCGATGGCGGGACTTACGAGTGATCGCTTTTTATTGCTAGTTTTGAAAGTATTTACTTTACTCGCTCATATTTGAAATATAAATCGGTATTTACCGATATTTATTTCAAATATGAGCGAGCTTCAGAAGCATTAACAGTACATTTATATCCCTAGAAGCAATAAAAAGTGTTTAAACACACGTGGCTCGTAAACTTACTTTACACAGGAGTGCGTCCACAAGGTTAACCACTTATGTACTTTTATTGAAAAATTATGTATTTTAATAATAATTAACCATGCAGGCATCAACATTAATAAGACAATTTGTTCTAAAAGGTATGCAAAAGGATCGCTGTTATGTTTTCTTTATTCTTTTGTATGACGACGTAGAAACCTGAACACTAATTGAAACAAGTTTCTGAAATGAGATAGGTATATTTGTAGGTGTAACAAAATAGACCAAACAAATAAGTGACTAATAAAAAAAAAGAACTAGTTGAAGATAATATTGTTGATTCTAAATATTTGAAATATGAGATGGACAAATATGACGGTTTGACAGAAGGTGGCAATAGCGAAATTGGATAACGCGCACGTCCCGGTTAGACGAGAGGTCTGGGTTCGGTCCCAGTTGCGACCATTGTCTTTTTCTATTTTTCTGGGTCTTGTTCTCTTTCATATTTTAATTTAGATTATAAGTGTTATCTTCTTCTTCAATGATATATTACGTTGATGGGAATAACCTTCAAAAGTTATAAAAAGAGAGTTTTTCTTATAAAAAATTGAATATTCATTTAGACTTTCATAAAGTCAATGGTTCCATATGAATAAATTCGGATACATTTATCCGAGACGCTATTCAGGTTACAAACCAATTCTTAGAATGATTGTTTCCAATAAGAAGAGTAGTTGCCTATAATATGGAAAAAAGAACTAGTTGAAGATAATATTGTTGATTCTAAATATTTGAAATATGAGATTGACAATTATGACGGTTTGACAGAAGGTGGCAATAGCGAAATTGGATAACGCGCACGTCCCGGTTAGACGAGAGGTCTGGGTTCGAGTCCCAGTTGCGACCATTGTCTTTTTCTATTTTTCTGTGTCTTGTTCTCTTTCATATTTTCATTTAGATTATAAGTGTTATCTTCTTCTTCAATGACTAATAAACGTTACAAAAAATAAATATTTTAGTAAAATAAATCCAATATCAGTAAAAGCGACAAGTATAAGACCATTAATCTGATATTTTACCGGCTTTTAAGAATTGCTCTACAATTTAACAGGATCGGGAGAAACTGGTTGAGGGAGACTGGTTGAGGGTCTCAGGAGGGCCATGAAGGGGTGCAACGTCCTTGCAGAAGTGGCATTAATCGTGTTAGTTGTTTGATTGGATAGGCTTCCCGAGAGGTGGTGGAGAAGTGCTCTCGTTCCTCCATGAACATTTCCATAGCGATGCAGTACCTCGTTGTTAATTGGTTGGTGATGGCGTTTTTAGTTATTGTCATTACTCGTACTTATTATTTATTACTAATTACCTTTAGCTTTTGGGATGAGGAATAGTCACTGGGTTATAATAAACCTATTACTAGAAACATGACTTCACTAATAATTTTCTCTTTTGACAAGTCCTCCATCACAGAAATTGTGTGCAAAAAATAATAAATTAATGTATTATTATGTCAGTCTTCATGATAATAATAAGTATTTTTTTTAGATTATTTTAGAAAAGAATGTGTTCTTACTGGGGTACGCCGTTCTAAGGTCACGTTGTACATGTTTTTGTGTATAAATTATATTATAAGTTAATACCTATTTAAAATATTAAAAGAGGAAAATTATAAAGTTATATCTAAGAGAAAGCACAATACAAGCATTAATCTTTATTTGGTTGTAAAATTGTATCCATGTTCTTCCTTCCCATGTCCATAATCCATATCTTAATTCTTCTTTTGAAGTCGTTTATTTTTTTAACGGTTTTATTGCAGGAGGGAGGTGAATTATTATTCAGTAAACCTCTCCACAATAATTACACTTCTATTGGCAGGCAGAAAGAGAATTTTCTTTGAAAATGAAATTTCTTTGAAAAACAGGCGTACATAATACAGATAATTCTCCAATATGGTGGATTCCTGAAATCTCGACCACAAAACGTGACGCAAACTCCACGCCTTCCGATATGTTTCAATAATAATCGTACAATATATATCTTATAACCTGCACGTATTTTGTAGGAGATGAGACTATTCGTCGAACCGACACGGCGTGAAACATTAAAAGTATTGTTTTGCCTAATACGTTTTCCTGAAATGTTTTACCTGCTCAACGTTCTGTTCTCAATAAACCTACAGTGTCTCCAGAGAGAATTCTTGGTACATCGCTAGCAGATTATTACTGTTTTCCCAAGTCTCACGATTCCTACCTATTCAAACAAACAAAAACCGGTACAGACGTTAATGTAACCAATAATACTTTAATGATCACACCGATTCAGACATGGAGAATTACCGAGGAAACGAGACACAGTCTGCAAAATGCACGTATTCGAACTTCGCAAATTTGATCACATAACATTCAAATACCGTATATGATTACACTGCACTCCCATGAATCTACTACCATCATTATAAACGAAAAATGTTGTTTGTGTAATGATGGAGGACTTAGCTAGCAGAAGAATGGAACCCACGATGCCTGGGTGTGAACCAGACGCATTTTCAATTCAGTCACCAACCGGTCAAAACGTTGTCGGTAAATATTCGAACAAATGTTATTTCCTCTTTCAAGTGATGAAATAATCATTGAGATTCCCACTTATACTCCTTACAATCCTTTCCTCGTACATTCGCTCTTCATGACCGAACCACCTGAGCGTCCCTTTCTTAATTTTACTCATTACGCTTACATCAGCCTTGCATTATTTGCGGATCTCCACGTTTTTCACACGACCGTACACGGTTTTCTCACACATTCAACAAATAAATTAACTAAAAATAATCCTTAAACATACTTATAAACACATTAATTTAACAAAATTTCGGTATCAGATGATATTTTTGTAATTCAGGGTTATCTGAATATTATGCATAGAGAAACAAATAGTCGTAAAAATTTAAATAATTTCATGGGTAACCGAACAATTCGGAATGAAAACAACTCAGAACCACCTCAAAAAATTCATAAAGACTGATGAAAAAAAAAAAATATATAAAAAATTGCTGCGTTGGGTTAGGGTTATGGGCTATTTTAAAATGATTTTTTTCATAGCTTTTAATGACTTTTGAAAGAGGTGTTGATTTGACTTTATTATCAGTTGGCATGGAACCAATTCCATGCAGTTCTATTGATGCATATGTTGCATGGTAAGAGAGAATTATTACGCGCTCTGGGGAAAACTGATTTAACATGACACCAGGTAGATTAATCGCATTGTGATGCTTACAAACTCGTAACAAAGACAGAGATTTATACATTTTATAGAAAGAAAGTAAAACAACATATAAACAGGCGGAATAAAGAAGCAAATCACGCCGGAATATAGCGGGAACCGATTGAAAGGAATTATTCAAGTATTTCGGAGATTGTGAAAAGTTACGCACGATTTCTTCTGAGCGCGACACAATGCTCGAAAAAATTGCGGGATTTTTCGTGGCTCCGTTTATCGGAAGTTGAAAGCTTTGCCGAAAAAATATATCAAAAGAAGTTTTTTTGAAGTGAAAACTTCTTTAGCAACGTTGTGTTTTGAAATTCGGTGAAACGGAAGCGAGCGACATTAAAAAGAGACAAACACATGTATCTATAGGAGAAACACGTCATGTATCTGTGAGAAAATCAGAAAGCAATAAAATATTTATCTATTTCACGGGTACTCGGTTCCAATACAATATGATAAATCCACAGTCCCATGCCAGTCATCTTTAGTCTAGTGGTATAACACGCCTGACGTATCTTAGTGGCCAGACATTCAGCGGACCAAGGATCGAATCCTACGAAATCCAAAAAAAAAACATTTTTATTCCAAAATGAACAGGAAAAGAAAACACAAAAAATCGACAACTAGCGACTCCGAAAACATAAATACTAACAAGATGACTAAATGTATTGGAAAAGGAGCATAGGAATTCGATGATAAAAATATGGAAAAAATCACCCTTTACATTTATAAAAAAAATAGTCTCCCCTCTCTTGTCTTACTTTAGTTTTCTGAAGGTTTCACTTCTACCGCGTGTGAATTGCACACTCTGATTTTTTTTACATATTGATCGATTTCAAGGCACATCGCAAATTTTAAGAAATAACCTAAAGGCTACACTGCATAAAGAAAATAAAGACGAAAATCTTTATCATACGCAACACTTGGGTATAACCCGTTAATTTTGCTGAATTCTTGAAAAACTTGCTTTCGAACAACTTATTCATGATCAAGTTAATAATAAAATCAACATAGTAAATAGCTACACTTTCCTCAATAACTACTTTTAAAGTACCTTAAGCACTCTTCTGTTTTACCATTATTACTATGTAATCTTATTAACTTCTTTGTACAATTTTAACGAAACTACATACCTATGTACATATTAAACCTGTTTGTATCCTTAACCCTTTGAATGGCAGTAGACCAGATTTGTCCCAGCTCACATGCGTCTCGTATAAATCGCTGTAACTCCGTTACTATCAGAGTGAGAATTATATTCTAAACAGTTTTAAAAAGGCAAAACATCACGCTTTTTAGTATAATCTAAAAAATAACGACGAAAAAAGTAAAATGTATACCTTTATGAAACCAAAGTTTTGAATCGCAATTTGAAAAAAAGATTTGAAACTTTGAGAATTTTTTTTTAATTATTTTTATATAAAAAGATATAAAAGTGAGATAACTGTAACGTTTATAATACATTTGTCTTATAAAGTATGTGTTTTTTTCGTTATAAGTAATTTTAATAAGAAAAAGGGTGAGGTGAGCCATTTTTAACACTTTTTTATGTTTGCATGCAAAATTTTTATATTTCAAAAATTAAATGTTTATTTTGAAATATAAAATTTGAAAGCGTATTTTGTCACTTTTCAAAAACAGTTTTTAGTTTTGGGATAAGTTCAGAAATATTCCATTTATTTGCATTTTATTGAAAAGCGGAAATATTTTGACCATCTGAACAATACGCCAAAATTTTGAAGGGTTAAGTACAGTTTATAATGTTATATACTTCATGCTTACAATTATACTCCTGAATAACATGTGTAACTTTAATAATGTGATTCTATAAAAGCCTTCAAGGCGTGTATGAATAAATAAAATAAAATAATAGAACGAATAAATACTTAGTTTTTAATATCATCACGCTATCTCCCCTCGCAGGGGTAAACAGAATGTTGAATAACAACACAGATGCCTTGACACACACTTCAACGACCCGTCTCGAGTCCGCTGCCCGGGCTTTACACAGTTTTTCGAAATCAGATGTAGGCAGTGACCTTCCCCTCGTTTTGAAAGTCAAGCATGCAAAATTTCATCAATCTCGGAATAAAACAGAAGATTTGCATAACAAAATCAAAGCCACGCTGCCCGACACACACACTCTTCATTATATAAATTTTCAACTAAGAGAAAACACGGGCGCCGAGAAATTTGAATAGTAGATATTCTACCAAACTGTTGTTATCACTGTCGCTGTTACCCCCCACCCCACCCCCTCCCACCATCACCCGAATACAGAGCGAAAGGGACAAACCTCACGCTGATAATACCTAAATAAAATCTAAGTATTAGAAGAAAATATTGTATGTCTGTACATTTAATTGGGTCTTAACGTTTTTTTTTTTTAAATACATACAATACACACATTGTTTAATTTTGAATACTGAACGTCTGTTGATAGTTCTCAAACCAGGTAATTTTGAGGATTTTTGGAGGGTCCTATCTCCCATAAGAAGTAACTTATCAAAAAAAGCAAGGCGTACAGACAGAAGTACAGTGGCCGATATTCATATGAAAAATATTTAATCAAATAATAATAATAAAAAAGTCTCAAAATACGTCTAATATACAAATAAAGAGAGGAAATTGGGGAATTTTTTTTTTTTTTTACATGAGCTCCACACAGGAGACCCTGAGGAAAATAATTTCCCTCAGGGCCTATGTCATCTTTGGGGATGCTGTGTGGAGGGTTAAGGAAAGGAGGAGAGGAGAGTTCTGGGAAGGAAAAGGGTTTAAGGAGTGGGTAGGAATCTGGGGTTTAGTGTGTCTTGGCCATCCGCCTCCAAGACCTAGACAAACTTCACCCCATGAACCCGGGCACCCCTGCTAAATCACCGAACGTAGCGAACCCCTGGGGTGACCTATGTATGGCAGAGGTGTTGGTTATCCAATAAAGGTTTCCGGAGCGGCGGTACCCATTCCCGCCTCCCAAATTGAAATATTGGGAATACGTTTATACGGACAATACGCCTTACGGGTTTCCTCTTAAAGGCGAAATAGATGTCACATGTTTTCATATACCAAGCAGAACTCTAAAAAATCATTTTTAATTTCAAAAGTAAGTTAAAATAAAATAATTTATATATTTTTTTAATTCGGTAGGTTTTAAAGCCGTGCAAGTTTATTATTCAGCTAACATCAAATTAAAACTCATAACAAGTAATTAGAAACAGATCCATTCATCGTATTATTTCATCTCATCAGAAGTAAGGCGATATAATTCATTTTCACTTCATTCAATTAGTAAAAAACAAAAACCGAGAGTAATTTTCGGCGTTAAAGCGTTAGACGCGTGCCAGATTAAACAGCACAGAATATATTAATACAAATTGAATGTTTATTATTGTGGATTATTGCAATAACAACGTAAATAGTAAACAAACAAACTATTATCTCATTGCTACCGATGCGCCCACAAATCCAGTTAATCAAGAATTCCCACGCTGCGCTTGATTCGATCATGACATCATTAAAATTAGATACAGCAGCCTCACTCTCCAACGAGCTGCCAGAAGCATTCTGTTATCTAATATATAAAGTTCATTGTCTGTTTGGGCGAGCAGGCGGCCTGGGTTTGTATGCAAATGTATAGTTTTATTCCGAGGATGATGAAACTTTGCACACTTGACCTTCAAAACAAGATGAAGATCGCTGATTACAAGAGATTTCGACAAATAACCCCCACCCCCTTTTTCCACCCACTATATTGAAACTTTTTGATGAAATTTGGCACACATGTTAAAAATTAGAGGAAATTTACTGTCTACATCTGATTTCGAAAAACTCGGCAAAATCCGGGCGACGCCCGAAACATCTTACTTGTCTTACCCGTCTCAGAACGGACATAGTCGAGAGAGCCGGGTAATTTATGATTAAGGGGCGGAATGCGGAGTGCTGAAATAGGCCAAAACCAAATGATCTTTAAAGCTAAGTCCGTTGACCCCATAAAACAAGTTAGACCGGTCAAATAACGATAGTTTAATTGTTTTGCCTTAATAATTAGCGGCTTTGGAAGTTTCGTTTTGCCTCCACATTCCGCCTCCTATTTATGATCATTTTATCTCAATAAACGCCCGGGTTGCCGGCAATTAAATTAAAATTATTAACAGCAACATTATCTAGTAATTAATATCTATGTATGGATTAGTTTTTTATACAAATCTACAGTTTTATTTCGAGATTGACGATTTTTTTGCACACTTGACCTTCAAAATAATATGGTAGAAGAGGTTGAGGACCCTGGGCAAGACATAGCACGACCAAATGCATCAAATATTTGTGTGATAAAACGAGGCGTACGTGATGAACAAAGAAAGGGAGTGTAAGTGGAAAGTGTAAGGAATAGAATGGTAGAAGAAGTTGGAGATGCCCGAGGAGGACTTGGCAAGGCCAAGTGAAACAAATGTTTGGTAAAATGGGGCGTATGTGATGAACGAAGAAAGGGGAGTCAAATTTATGACGTGGAAGTTAAGTCAAGGACGCCTGAGGAAGACATTATTTTTCAATTCTTTGCACTTTTCTTCAGTTTCAGGTACACTAGAACTTCCAACCTCAAAACTTTAGGTACTCCAAACAATTCATAACTGTGAGCAACGCCGGGTACACGTCAGCTATCAGCCATAGTGATGCAATACAGTCGATAACAATGTAAGAACCGGCCACAAAACGGGGAATCGAGTACCCACATAAAACCGTACCTAAATACATTAAGTAGAAAATTAAACCATAAACTTTGTGCATATCATTTTAATGTCCAACAGCACGCCAAAGGGTTTTGGCACACCCGCGCCTTCGTTGGGTAGATAATAAAATGAATGTACTTAATAAACATAAATATAATGAATGAGTCAAAGACACGAAGACAATTAAAACCTGATTAGGGCAGGTGCAAGAGAGGCGGTGGTAAGAGCCTAGAAGGGGTAAAGTGTCACAAGTATGTATAGTGCATAATAATATTATTGAAGTGAAAACTTCTTTAGCACCGTTGTGATTTGAAACTCGATTAAACGGAAGCGAGCGACACTAAAAAGAGACAAACGCATCATATATTACGAGCGCCTTATTGTTGTTTAAAAAATTTTATTTTCTTTAACTCGGGTAGAGGGTTCGCGGGAGAGGGAGAGGGGAACCTGGGATGGGGGAGGGGAGGGAGTGGAGTGGGGAGAGGAAGGTGGAGGAGGCGGAGTGGGAACGCGAGGGGAAGGGGACGCAGAGGAAGGGGAGGCGAAAGGGGAACGGGAAAAGACACGCAGGGAGAAAAATTCTTTATTAAATGATAGAGCAGGTATATTATAATTATGTAAATGGAATTTGTGAATGTTAACCACACAATATGTGAGTCATCATGTACCTACCTACCTAATATAAACGAAACCTGTCAATTTGACTGTCCTTGAACGGAGACCTTCGTAGTTGGACAGTCGAAGCTTTTTTATACTGTTAATGAGGATTCTCGATGGATTCATTCGTCACTCCAAACACATTGACATATCCTCATACCTTTTTCCTTACCAGAACTTCATCTTCTTCCTTTCCCTAAAAAGACCCTCCATACAATCCCCAAAGATGTCAAAGGCCCTGAGGGATTTTTTTTCCTCAGTTCCTCCCATGTAACAACATCTGTACTCTTAGGAGCCTCCTGTAGAGCTAATGTAAAAAAATACAAGTGTACAGCTCGCACGCGGTAGAAGTGAAACCTTCAGAAAACTTAAGTAGATAAGAGTGGGGAGGCTACGAAGCACCGCACAAAGAGAAGACCGATTATTCTATCTCATTCTCTCGCAGGCTAAATCCTATAGATGTACGTGTTTTTCTCTTTTTAGTGTTGCTTTTTCGTTCCATCGAGTTTCAAATCACAACGGTGCTAAAGAAATTTTGACGAACGAACCAAGCAGTGTCGTAAGCAATAAATTCAAGACCTCCTATGCGATTTTCTGTGTTTTCATGTTTGTAAACCGGGTTACCGCCCTGAACCTGAATCCTTATTTAAGCCGCCGCTATCCGAATTTCACCGATTTCTAACATATCTTCCTTAAACATTTGAAGTTTTTAAGCTCTTAAAAAAATATATGTTATTTTTTAAGATAATATCTAGATACGTTCCACGCCGAAACGCAAATTATATGAAATTCCCTCGATAGAAAAAATCGCAAAGTATGCTCCGAAGATAATTTAAAACAAGTCTACTTTTATTACTTTACAAGTTATATTTGTGAAAAAATTCACAATGTTTCTTTAAATGATACTTAAGACACCTTCCACGAGATTTTTGCTCTATTTTAAACGAGTCATGTTTTATTAAGCATTTTCATCATTTTCGCTTCAATTTGATCATTGAAAACATTAGCGCGCTCTGTCCAACATTCGCAATTACATATATATCCATCTTCTTTTCGAGAGCGGTTACGGGGCCTTAAGGAACATGCAAACGTAAACGAAAGCTATTCGTTAATTGTTCATACTTGTGAATGAGCTAATAATTGTTATGTAAGTCAAAATTTAAAAATATACTTCGCATGTTAAATAATAATACGTATGTAGACATTTACATAATTTAACTAGATTAAAAAGGTAACTACGTACAGCAACCTGCAGCATGTACCGCTTTAATATCCTTTGTTTCAAGCCTTAGGGACTAGGGACACGGGCACAGCGTCGATATGAGGTAAAATGATGGCTCGAGGGTACCGTTACCATACCTTAATTAATGAATTTATAGTCTGAGTACCTTACCTAACCATTCTACGACGAAATATATTGTTAATTTTATCATGGGCGTCATTTTCACGCAGACTTAATCATATATAATATTCACCGGTGTAGCTATAGTACTTAGTAAGTAGTGGGGTAAATATTGATAATGGATATGGGACAGTACGTCTATCTATTAGTGGTAGAATGCCTCCTATTAGGTGTTGGACAAGGGAGAGTCTTTATCAGTGATGGAGAACCTAAGTACTTCTTTTGTAATTAATTATATTATAATAAAATAAGATCTCCCCTTTGATTATTCCGCTTACGGGCCAAGAACCGCGGACTTTTAGTAGTCTGCTAATGCGTGGAGTGAATTTCTCTCGACGTTATGGCAACAAAACAGAGTTAATAGTGTGCAAAAAGGATACAAGTGTCATGAATAAGAATGCTGGGCTTTGTTCTGCGCACTGCAAGGAATTTTAGAGATACCCGGGTTCTCATAATTACATTCAATTTTTTTAGTAAGTAGTAGTCTTGAAAGTGGGTCGGTATTTGGAATCCACACCAAGTAAAATATTTCCTCATGTTGGAAAGAGTTCAGAAGAAATTTCTGAGATTTCTCTACATGAGGGAGTATGGCTATTTACCCGTGGCTCTAACCTACCGACTTTCTTTTGGGTATACTCGGAATGAACCATATACGGGTCAGAATGGATGTACACATTGCTACGCTTGATTCGCGGATGGTTTGAAAACTCGGCTCTCATGGAGAGCATTCATTTCTATGTTCCCGATGATTACCTTCGCCATCGACAGCGTAGATCGTTCTATCTTCCGGCCTGCAGGACCAACTTGCCAATGGCCATGCCGGTCGGGAGAGCAAACTTGCTGTTGAATAGAATTAATTCGGATATCGACATATTTAGCGTTAGCGAAGCTACCTTTAAAAGGCAAGCTCTATTAATGCTTGTGCAGTTTGTAAACCTACCACATATGTTCAATGGTTACAAATGTATTTTGAAAAAGTATTAAAATATAAAATTTTGTAATGTTTTTGAAAGAATAAAATTTAATTGTATTGAACTGTACTGTAATGTATTGTAATAATTAAGTTTTTACACTTTCCTATCCTGTATTTTTCTTACAAATTTTTTTCGTTAACCTGGGGTCTCTGATAGCTTATTCGCATTGGGCAAGTAGTTAGTCGAGTAACGAGTATACTCGCTACTTGACTGACCAAAATGCTACTACTAACTACTAAATTTATGGTGTTCGGACACGTTTAGTTACTAAAATGCTCGCTTGACTAAATTAATAGCCTAGTCTGTACGGGTCGTAAAGGATTTTGTCATCATGTTAATTTAAAAGATAAGAAATATACGTGATTCATTTAGAAATATTCCCGTTCGACATTAATTTTCAAATAGATTCGTTGTTTTAGAAGGTATCCTAAAATGATATCTTTTTTTGAAAACAGATGAAAGGACTCTTTCAGATTTGAACGTTATAAACGGACACTCGCAAATTAAAAATATTAACACTTTTATTCCACTATTTTGTCGCTTATCGATTATTTTTTCTTGTAAATGTTTTATAAAATACGAAAAAAATATTGTCATTTCTTTTTTTTAGTTTCTTATAAATACAATTAATAAAAAAATTGCATAGTTAGTTTTAATGTGTTACATGTGTGGAAATTCAAATTATTAGAAAATGATTTTAACATTTAAATATTTGTGTTAACAACTTGTTAAAAACGTGTTTTGGTGATGTTTTTTCTTGCACGAATCAAAACAGGCGGCTTGTAGTAAACAGGAATTTAAACCTTATCGCCATCTAAAGAGTGTTATTGTTAGCGACCTGTTCCCGAATTTTACACGACGTGGTTGCATTACCTTAATATGAGATTTTACAACTCCATACGACCGACTTCCCATTTTCCCGGTAATTGTGTTAATAGTATAAAAAACGCCTCTAAAATCAAAATATATATTAAAAGGTTGTTCCTTTGAAACTATTCTACATCATGAAACCGCAAAAAAAAAACTCAAAAAAATGGTGGCCAGAAGTTTTTTATTTTTAATTTCTTTTAATTTTTGTATTATCTATCTGATAAACAAAGTAGGCAGTATCTCAAAAAAAAAAAACAGTTGAAGAAATGAGTTCGCCATCTCTGGTCTAGATTACGAATGACAACATCACCAGACAATCTGACATTCGGTCAATAGAGTATAAAATAACCATTAGTGCGCTGTCAGCCGCGTTCGTGGCAATTTCGAGGTGAAAACACTAGAAAATAGAGACCGTAAAATAATAGAGGTAGAGAAAATATCATTAATTTTAGTTGGTATTTAATAGAAAAACACAGATCGTTTACTCCGATTACAACAACAATAAGAGAATAATGTTAATGGAGTTGGCGGTAATGCACATTATTGTATGTAACAAATGAATGAAGCTATGAATAAAACATTAAAATATGAACACAATGTTATTGCAGCTAGCAATAAAGTTGTACGTATCCAGATTAATGGTTAAGCGATACACTACGCTAAGCAAATACATATACCGTAATTATGAATGTTAGCGCAATCTACTGCATTATTTTACGCTCGCCGTTTCTAAAAATGATTCGAGACATTGACCGCGGAGAAGGGTAAACTGTTAAATTAACTAATAACCAGTGCCGCACCTATCGTTCGGACAGCTCACGGAGTCATTTAGGTATAAAAATACTGTATGTAAAAAGCTAAGATCGGGTTGTTTCACAGAATTTGAACAATTCATCAAACTAGTGGTCGCCCAGTGTTCGAAATTCGAACATAATTAATTTAATGTGTAATGTTTTGTATTGATTTAATGTATTTTATAAGTATAATATTTAAAAAATATTAGCATTCTGCACTCCTTCTCTATATAAACTACAAGTGTGCGAAATTTCATACTCCTCCGTCCGCGCAATTTTCGTAAAAAGGGGTACAAAGTTTTTGCTTTGCGTATTAACATATAAATAAATAAAAAAATAATAAAATAATAATATACTATAATAATAATATATTGAAGATAGATAGATATATAGATTTCAACGATAAAATTCAATTTCTTTGAAAGTTCTTTTCAAGTTCTGTTATTGTAATATATTATCATCATGGGCCGGTTGTTTCGCAGCGACAATAACAGAACTTGAATAGGACTTTCACAGAACTTAATTTTGAAATTTGATGAATTGCTCAAATTCTGTAAACAACCCATCCTTAAAATGTGCGCCTAAACCGAACTCCATAAATATTTTTAAAACATTCAAGAAAATTATTTTGCATTATTCTTTTTGCACGCATTTTGAACGAAAGTGAGACTAGCTTCGGACACGCCTTCTTCTAGCAGATGTTGTATACTTTAATTACAGCAGAAAATCTGTTACCCTACTAAAAATTTCAAACCTATGCCATAAAATTTGCACAATTATGTCTGCCTAGTCTTTCAGATACCAATGATTTTATTGCATCATGAATTTTGGAGCGTAAGTAAAGTGCAAAAATACATACCCGCCACTGCACCATCTTACATTACGCACAGATTAACAAAAAGGAAGGCTGATTGAATTTAATTCAATATATTTTTTTAATATTATGATAGTAATTATTTACTTAATAATGAAGCAGGTGATCGTACTACTACACAGTAACCGGCTTTCACAGTGCGGTTTTTGTTTGTTTTCCACGGTTGCTAAGTTTTCCTCGGGCTCTTGTCATCTTGAGGATGCTCCGCGGAGGGGCCTTTTAGGGGGCAAGGAGTCAAGCTGGGTCTTGAGTGAATCCATGCGATAGGAGGGAAGAAATACAAATAATGGCAGGGGGTTACCCGAACCTGAATCGTCTATATCTTAAAGGGCGTTATCGTGACCATTACAGCAAATTTTGTTAGTTCTCGCATTTTAATATTAGATGGTCACGGAAACTCACGTTAAGATAAAGAAAGCCTGAGGTTGCCTGGTGGGCAGTATTTATTTTTTTTAATCTGAATCGGTCCTAAAGGCAGTGCAAAAACTGAAAAATTGGGTGACAGACTTCTCGATGCACCAGAATTTCTATGACCAGAACAGACAAGTATCTCTTTGCCAGGGTTCAGGTAAATTATTTTTTGTACCTATCTGATTCATTCGTTCTACGTCAGGAGCCTGGTAAAAAATGATTAAATGCCACCTTACAGGACCGAAGAGAGGAACATTTCAGGAAAGGGCAGATGGGACCCAGAATGTGTCACCCATCCTTTTCACCTTCGACCAAATATATCCCTTGGTCGAAGCTTTCCGCCACACGCGAGAATATTAAGTGAGGTGCAAAGAAAAAACATCCGGAACCACAAAACCAAAAAAAAGTAGACACTCTGGAGTATTGCCCTGGTGAGAAATCACCAATGGCTTGTTCCTGTGTAGTAAACAGATCTGAATAGCCAGGTATTTCCAAACCTTCATTTCCCTTATCCAATTTCTTCGACCCCACAAAACACCCCAATTTGACTATGGGTACTTTAAGACTTTTGTGCTATCAACATTTTGTGCTGTCAAAAGTGGCAAATTTAATTGGAGATCCTCTTGAAAATCAGTATCAATTCAGTCTCATTGCCCACTAAACGTCTGCTAAACGTACACACCAACAGATAAAATATTACAGTCTGCGATTGCGGGCATTCAAGCATTTGGGCGGACAGACAAAACACGTCTGTAATGCGCCCGAATACCTTGGGCGGCTGCGGGCCGGGGCGGCGCTAGAGCTGGGCGGCTGCCAGGCGGCGCCCGCCCTCCCTACCGACGCTGAGTCACGCGGCCGCATGCTGCATCTATACAATGTATAAACACCTTACGGCAGCTGCTGCAACTGGTGCATTGATTTCCCGGGTTTGGGGAACCGGCTGACTGAATTATGGACCGGTTGACCGAACCGGTTGACCGAACGAAGTTCTTAAAAAAATATATGTTATTTTTGAAGATAATATCTAGATACGTTCCACGCCGAAACGCAAATTATATGAAATTCCCTCGATAGAAAAAAATCGCAAAGTATGCTCCGAAAATTATTTAAAACAAGTCTATTTCTATTATTTTACAAGTTATATTTGTGAAAAAATTCACAAAAATGATACTTAAGATACCTTCCACGAGATTTTTGCTTTATTTTAAACGAGGCATGTTTTATTAAGCTTTTTCGTAATTTTCGCTTCAATTCTATCACTTAAAATATTAGCGCGCTCTGTCCAACATTCGTAATTACATATCTCGCCATCTTCTTCTTTTTCAGCCGAGAAGCGCCGCCTTAATGCTAAACTATTACGCAGATGATAAAAACCGATAACATCATTAAAATAACGCGGGAAATAGGTCGGATAACGGAATGGGCCACCTGTATCGCAGCAGAAGATGAAATTCGAAGAGTCTTCAGAAGGTAAAAAATCAAAGAGCGAATAGGGAAGGACTTTTTTTTATCTAAATCTGAAAGCTATCTTTACAACAAAGATATACATTGCACTTCCAATGGCCATTAGTCAGAACACAACTTATTTCAAACATATATCAGACACCAAGTATTAGATCATCAGCCAAGATAGATCTAACATCAAAGATTTTATCAAAACCAATTAATAAGTATGCATTTCCAATGGTACTATTGCTGATTGTCTTTTATTTTAAACGGAATATTGTGTTGATATTTGTAGTTCTGTTAACTGCTTTATAAATATTCAAATATTACATCATTTATGACGTTCAGAGATCTGGTTTTTATTTGATTATAATCTATCTATCTCAAACTGTTCACGAGTTTAGACAATACCGTGATAAACATTGCTATAAAAACAGTTCATAACAAAAAATACATTAAAAAAGCGAACCGGTTGTTCACCTTTCAGGGGGACAACTAAACAATTATTGTAACAACTCGCCGAGCTGAAAGGTTTTGCTCCTTTTAGATGAATCTCGTAATAAAACAAATTATACCGTGCTGTGTGCACCGGGTGCAGTTGGGCATCAAGAATTCGTCGAACCAGCTGCGTCATCTTTCTCAGCTCAGGTATTCGTAGAGGTCGTTGTTAATGTGCTTTTTCACAACCGCAAATAACGCGCAATTTTCCCACTGAAAATGCAAAACAGAAAATGGGTTTCTATCGCTGTTAAATGAGGTTTAAAATAGCAATCAAATACCGAAGAGTTGACGTGAATATTGTATAAATGAATAGTCCAATACTAGAAGGAGTTGTTCCCAATCCTACTGATCAACTGTTGAGCTAAAATTTTGGCTAAACACTCAACAAATGCATAAATGCGCTCTTCCCAACGCAGCCCCCTCCGACCAACAGGCGAATAGAGCGTTACTAAACAAATCATCGGAGACTCAGATTGATCGATTGAAAAGTTAGGAACAACGGCCGTTGGTCATGATGTGTTGAATGCATTTCTTAGAAATTAACTAAAAAATACCCAATAATAATATTGTATTGATAATTTAATTATTATCTAAAAAATAAGGAAAAAGTATCTAGAAAAGCAGCGGGAATAACCCACATGAATAAATTGACATTTCTAGGTAAAATGATTGTTCACAGTCATTTGTAAAATGAGTTCACGTTTATCATAGGAACAATAATTATTACAGTGATGATATTTCACAATTCATTCATTTAAAATAATATATAGTATATTTGTGGCACGTTCCAGAGTGGAAGATACTCTCAGTATCGCCCTGGTGTAAGACCACCGTTCAGAACTGAAACGTTGCTTGAAATGGCTTTAGCCGTGTTTGGTGACCATATCTGAATAGCCATGTATTTCCCACCTTCCTCTTCCCCATCTCCTTCCCCTCCCCGCTACCTTCAGCCTCACAACATACCCCAATGGGGACGCCATAGTCTCACTGGCTCCAGACGGGAGCAGTTGGGACTCTTGTGTGGTGTTCATGTAAAAAAAAATGAGAATGATTTATTTACCATAATAATACATTACACAAACATCAAGAAATATTATCTTTACCCTACGTTGGGTAGCTACTTATTGAATTGAGTGATGTGATTTGTCACTTTCTAAAAATACAGGTGATGTATCTATTAATGCATTACAATACGAATGTAAAAACTATTTTTTTACAGCCGTCGGTGTAGCTGCATTTCACCCTGCTGTAAAATGAAAATTGAAATTCGCCTCTAGCGGCTAAGCTTACTCTGCCTTGTAATTATTATAAGACAGAATTTCACTTTAAATTTACACATTTTAATTTAAATCATTCTAAAAAAGTTTTACGCTAAGGGCCAGTTGTTCCACAGAATTAGAACAATTATTATCAAATTTAAAAGTTAATATTCAATAACTTTGAAATTTTATGAATTGTCGTCCTTATAATTCGCTTCCACAGCCGTAAAACTGATTTCTTTTACAAGAATATGAATTTTGTCAGAGAAAGAGTAAATAAAGCGGGTTTTTTTTAATTTGTTTTTATTTATTTATACAGTATGTTTACATTGGGTTTCTCGGTGCCTGTCTCACTAGGATTTACCTGTGTCGAGACAGGCTAATTTGTTAAGGGCTGGTTGTGTCACAGAACTTGATCGATTCATCAAATTTCAAATTGAAAATATTCAAGTTCTGTGAATGTTTAATTGAAGTTCTGATATTATTCCCTCATGGGCCACCTAGCGGTTTCACATTACTTGAACAGTATAGAATTTGAAAAAGAACTTTTACAGAACTTGAATATATTAACTTAAATATGTCGAACTATTCAAGTTCTATGAAACAATTGACCCATCAAAACGTATGTAAAATATATATGTTTTTATTAGTATGTCGTGCAAGTCGTTGGCTCTTCGAAGGGATTATCAAACGGTGACTCGACCACACACCGATTTATTTATATAAATTAAATAAAACAAAAGCATGTTAATAGTCCTTTGACCTACTTTGCCAAGCCTTTTTTAGAAAGAATTCTGGCCCAACGAGCGAGCCACGGTCGCGTGACTCGATAATTCGAATACGACCTTACCCATTTCACCGCTGTCCTTTTTATAAATTAACACTTTCACAGAGAGACTATGAGCCCACGCGAAATTACTCAATAAAACTGAATGGAAAGCTAGACAGATAAATCATTAGCAGGTAATCAAGATAAGTCCGAAAAACACAAAAGTCATTAAAATAAAACAGTCTGGAGAGAAGAAATTCTTATTTATTATTTTTGACAATTTTATCTTCCAACTGCCCACGACATGACAAAAAATATGTTGTTTTTTGACATGCTTTTTTTGTGAATGTGTTTCTGTCTCGCTCGGGGTGTATCCCTAGATTCATTAGCTTTGTCAGTTCAGTTTAAAGGTCAACTTGTATTTTATTTCACGCAAAAGCTTAATGTTATCAATTTGTCACGAAATATCTGCGAAAGAAATAACAAACTAACACGCCATTTTTCTTCAAACAAACAACAGTGAAATTAACCGAGTGCTTCAAAAACAAAATATCTTGTCTAGAATTGTCAAAATATCTTGTCTAGAATCTAATAAATGGTGTTCCAAAAACAAACCGTGCGTTATAACCGGTTTTATAGAACGCGGTATTAGTTAATTACTAATTACAAATCCAAACATTTGGAAACACAAAACAAACAATGGGTACCTACCTACTATCTTCCAATATCACCTTATTACAAGCAATAATAAAGATAACCTGCCATAAAACATCAAATACTCGTACATAAAAATGATCTCATCTAACCTGACATCATTAAAATTACACGAATGACTTAACTTAATTCTTATAAAAAAACCAACAGTAATATGGTAATACTCATTTGATGTGCTAATTATTTCTCTTTTCGGGTTCGGGTTTAATTTTTAATTGTTTATTTGTTAAAAATTATTATCCACAAATAGCAAAACGTACATACGAGCGATATTGCGGGAGTTTTCCGTTATGTGTGTTTAAGCTCTCAGAAGAGCGATTCTATATCTTTTGTGAGATCGAGATAGATATCGGGCGAGATCTGTCAGATTTGTGTGATTTTCTACGGCTGTTATTTGCTTTTTCTATGGGCCGATGTCAGAATTTCAGTTTTGAGCTGTCACGTATTTTGGTTTAGGTCGTTTTAAACACGAATTCCTGAAAGTACGCATGATTATTTATTCATTTAACAGCCATAGAAGATCACACAAATCTGACAGGAGATCTCGCCCGACATCCCTATCTCGATCTCGATCTCACAAAAGATATAGAATCGCTCTTCAGGACCTCTAGAATGTGCGGTATTGAGACTGTCCATAATTTTTTAAACCTCTTAATTTTTCGGTTCCACGACAACTCGGAATCATGCAATTTCAATACCTCTTTGAAAAGTTATTAAAGTTATGAAAAAAAATTGAAAAATAGCCCATAACCTAACCTATTTAGCGATTTTTTTATATTATTTTTCAGCACTTTTAATGACTTTTCAAAGGAGGTGTTGAAGTTGAATGATTCCGAGTTGTACAGTCATCAATTTTTCGTAGTGGAGAATTGAAATGAAAAAGGAATTTGTTTTGGTTGTATTGAAGACCAATGAATAGTCAGTTTCCTTGGTATTCCTAAGAATGTTTTCCGCAAGTTTTAGTCCCAACCGCCGTAAAAATATCAGTGTGTCCAAATCAATGATGGCTGTAATTTCAATCTGTAGTTCAACGACAATACATGCGTACACATACGTACTTACAAAAACGAAATAATATGTAACAACGACAATACATGCGATCAGCAGCTTACAGGTTAATATTAGAATCAATAAGAATGTTTGAATCATTCCTATAGCGCATTTTCGCAAGAAAATTACCTCAAGGGCGCAATGGTATGTTTAGTATCGATAATTTGTTTAATGATGCCCCACAAATTTTTACTTGACGGATCTTGGTTAAGTTAATGCTTATTGTAGTAGCTTATTTTGAATTGCATATATCATCATTACAAATATTACACCACCTACGGTAATTCTGTTGTCTGAGAGTATTTTGTGGATCTTTTGGCGCCACTCTATGTATAGCCTTTGTAAACATTATTATCTATAAAAAATATTTTGTATTTAATTTTCTCTTCTACTCACTATGGATGCAGGAAAATAAACCTTTTATATTTAAGATTTTATTACATGTTTTGTGAAAAATAAAGAAATTTTGAATTAGTGATATCGAAATTACCCTATTAAACGTTAAGTAAGTCTTAAATCAAATAAAAGTATCCGTTACATAGATACCAATAATATTTTTTTATTAGAAAGGTAGTATTTGTTTTTAACAAAGACAAACATTCCAGGGTTATGAATAACCTAACGATATTTGAAAATCTCTACCATCACAGAAAGCGGAAAATGTTGCTTGTGTCATGATAGAGGACTTAGCCAGCCGAGGAATCGAACAGGGGACGCCTAGGCGGGATCCAAACGCGATGCCAACTCAGCCACCGACCGGTATTCATAATACATGTGCAAAGAGGTGGCCTTTTATTATCAATCACAACTAATAAATTGGGTTCTATCAGACCAATAGGTAGGTGTACAGTCTCCTACGCGTTTCTCCAAATTGTTTGGCAAAGTCGCAATAATTATTTTAGTCAAGTGTGTTATTTTTGCGAAGTGCATGAAATTCCTGATTCAAATTCCACAATAAATAGTGCACGTTAACGTCACAATATCATCTGATGAATGAGAACATGGCAGCTGTTTCTTTATTATACTCGTATTTATGATTCAAATCATGTTTAAAGAAAATGCACGAATTCCAAGCAGTAAGTTTTACCCCTCGTGCATCGGGCCTATTTTTTTGAAAGGTCAAAATATTTCGGCTTTGCAATAAAATTTAAAAAAAAAGAAATATTTCTGAACGCATCCAAAAACTAAAAACTGTTTTTGAATTACGCTTTTAAATTCTATAATTTGAAATAAACATATAATTTTTTAAATATAACTTTTTTGATTGCAAACGTAAAAAAGTTTTAAAAATGGCTCGCGTTTTTTTCTATATAAATTAATGTAAGGAAAAAAAAAACATTTTTATTAGGCAAATGTTTTATTAACGTTATCGTCAGGTGACTTGTTTGTCGTTTCATGGAAAAATTATTAATAAAAGATACCCACACAATTTTTTTTTCCAAATTGTGGTCGGAATTCAAGGTGTATGTATGTACATTTTAATTATTTTTCGGATAACTTTTAGATTTGAATATAAAGCGTGGTGTTTTCTTTTTCTAAACCGTTTATGAATAACCTGACAATATTTGAAAATCTCCTACTACCATCACAGTAAGCGGAAAGAACGCATCACGACACAAGGAACATTTTCCGCTTGGTGTGGTGGTGGTAAGGAGATTTTCAAACATTGTTGGGTCATTCTACAAAAACTCTACAATTCTAAAAAAACTCTACACATAAATACGCTACAAGGTTTACAGAAAATTTATTAATACCAAAAGCAAACAAAACAATTTTCCAAAAAGGACCCTTTTACATGGCCATTAAAGTATATAACAACCTTCCACATGATATTAAACAAATACCAGATACACTCAGATTTAAGTCATCACTAAAAACATTCCTTCTGAACAGGTCTCATTACACATTAAGTGAATACCTCACATAGGTACAACTGTTTTTATATTTATGTTTATATAATAAATTAAAACAAACTCAATTTGTATTACACCACTTTTATATTTATATTTCATCTGTGTTCATTTATGTATAACATGTTAGGTTAACTGGAAGAAATAGGATGTAGGTACCTTTAAGTTATACCTTTTGTACTAAATGAAAATTTTGTACAATAAATGATTTTGATTTTGATTTTGATTCTTAACCCGGGAATGTCTGTCTTTCTTTTGAAAAACTAAAAGAAATTAAACTAAATTCTGAATGGTGGTCTTACACCAGGGTTAAACCAAGAGGATCTTCCATTCTGGAAGGCGCCGCAAATATACTAAATATGATTTTAAATGAGAAAATTGTGAAATAACACAAATTAATCAAATAAAATTTACTTGCGCACGCCGGGATTTGAACTCGCTACCTCCAGCTTGCTAGTCGAGTCTTACCCGTCGACCAAGAAAGCAGTGTTATATTTTGTCTTAAAAAATCAACTAGTCTGATTATTTGCACCATCCCCCCTTTTTGGCTTATCTATGGATAAGTACAGTTTTTATACCTACAGCAGTAGCGGCCAAGTCAACATAACAACAATCAATAATATTTGCTGCCATTCTGCATGAAGCCATTCAAATGCGGTTTATGATATCATCAAAATATTATATCTAAATATACTTTTATTGTTCATCGAGTACCACGTCCGCAGTATGCGAGCAACTTCTGGGCTAATAACGTGACTCAAGTGCATCTGAGAACAGAGCACAATGCACATACAGCCATATGCAGCTACAGGCTCTAAATACAACGGATATGATATCAATAAGAGAAGTCTTTTCATCAACAACCAACAGCGTAGTTATGAGGTTTCTATAAGCGCTTAACCCCTCAGGCTATAGCGAACACGCTTTTCGAAACAATTTGTATAGGTCTCGTAGAAATCGTTGTCTTCCTTGCTATCAGTGATAAATATGATATAAATGGTGTTAGAAAGAGAAAAACACCTCGCCTTATATTCAAATCTGAAAGTTAGCCAAAAAATATGTAAAAATGTATTAAATGAGTACAAAACTGTATGATATATTATGGAACGACTTATATTTTTTACTGCCTCTTGTTGTAATAATGTAATTTCTCTTAGCTATTGTAAGATTACTTTTTTATTTTATAGATACATAATGTAATAGTATAATGAGGAAATCTATAAATGGTTTTTCAGATAGGTAAATTAAACATGTATAAATTAATCAAGTTGTAAACTGTTGATTTCCCTAAAATAAAATAAATAAATAAAATGTACTCTTTTATGAGAAACCAAAGCTTCGGATCGCAATTTGAAAAATATTTGAAAATATTTATGTAAATTTTTTATTCATTATTTTTACGCGGAACGACAAAAATAGTGAGGTGATAATAACGTTTATAATACACTAGCTGGTTCCCGGCTTGCGTTGCAATGCCATAATCAAAGAAATAAACTGAGTCTCCCTGCATGTCCTTTCTCGTGCGTCCCTGTTCACCCTCCTGACTCCCGAGTCCTCTTCCCCTCCCGCGTTCCCTCCTGCCTTTCTTCCTTGCCACTAAAATATATGAAATACACACATTTTCATTTTTACTAATTTCATAACGCCAGAGCTTACCATTATATATAGCCTATAACCTTCGTGGTGTGCGCATAACAAATCACCAAGGTTTCATGGCAATCGATTGAACGGTATGGCAGCGCATAAAATACGAACAAACAAATATTGATTTTTATATATAAGAAGAAGATTTGTCCTATAAAATGCGTATTTTTTTCGTTATGAGTAAATTTAAGTAAGAAAAAATGTATGGGACGTTTTAAAAACTTTTTTACGTTTGCATGCAATTTTTTTTTATTTAAAAAATTATATGCTTGTAATAAAATTATAAAATTTTAAACGTATTTTATCTCCTTTCTAAAACAATTTTTAGTATTCGTATGCATCCAGAAATATTCTATTTATTTTGCAAAGGATTTTATTCCTTCAGGACCTTCAGACAAAATAGGTCCGAGGCCTGAAGGGTTAATGTAGGGAGAAACACTATATACTTATTCTGATTAACATATAACACGTGTTATATATTTTGTACAGTATTTTTTTTTATATATAGCCAGGCAGAATTGGAGCATTTGATTCCATAATCGTTAATTACCATTCAAGCAAAAAAAAAATAAATATCAATCATTGATGATCAACCAAGACCGAATTATATGTATGGATAAAATAGGACAACTCAGAATGAACTCGACTTAACACCTTCTTCAAAAGTCTTTAAAGTTATGAAAAAATATAGTTAAAAAGGTTACGTTAGGTTAGAGTTATGGGCTATTTTTCAATTTTTTTTGAGAGCTTTTAATGACTTTCCAAAGAGGTGTTAAAGACTATTGAATTGAGTTGATTCTGAGTTGGCATGGAACCGAATTAGAGTGTCAGTAGCAGCACACTTTTGCTTATTATAGTTATTATGACAAGTGCAACCGAGGAAAATTATTTGGGTGTACACTTTGATCAAAAACTAAATGTTATTAATCATATTAAAATTACATCAAAAAAAGCTTTGAAATGTTGGGTTTTGTATTAAGAATATGCAGCCAATTAAATAATACTCAAACATCGATGTAATAACTACTCAAACAAAAAAAAAATTGTACATGTCATTAGTTAGGAGTTAAATAGAGCACTACTCAACAGTGTGGGCACCAAGTTATGCTGTTCATTCCACTCACGATAGAAAGAATTCAAAATATTTTTTTAAGATTTAATAACTTTATTACTTTAACTTTATTTTTTTAAGATTTAATAATTTAATAACTTTAACGAAGGTAATTTTTCAACTATGATTATCTTTCATGTCAACTAAATTTATTAAAATTATTCGAACTTGGAATACAGTTTATATAAAACCATAAATTCAATAACTGACAGCTCTGAACTCTTTTCTCTCCATATACCTTGCAAACCAACATCGAGACAATATCTACCGTTTTATTGTGACAACTCCCGGAATCACAATATTGTGTACTCACGTTCGCCATATACAAAATTTGAATAAAGATTATAAGGATGTTTATGATACATTTAACGTGTCAATCACTAAATTTAAACATGTCGTGGTAGAATTAAAATAGAATGGATAATCCATACTAATATTATAAATGCGAAACTGCTCGAGTTCGTTTATGACCTTTTCACGCATAACACAATATAAAGACTTTAATAATTCTTTCACCAATATAAAGCTAAATTATATGCGCAGACTACAGGTTGTGTATGATGGTAAGCTCTGGCGTTATGAAATTATAAATATTAATATATTATATTTGTTATACGTTTTCTGTCGCTAACAAAAGCGAGTTTTTGCTAACGTCAGAAAAAAATCTTTTCTATGGAAACAATGTTGATATATTTTTGGGCTCTATGCTGGTAGATACTCAGTCTACTGGTCAGCTACTACTGCAGAATATTCAAATATCGGAATTCGTTTTTTTTTTTGGACAAGCTTCTGTTTTGCAATAAATGTCAGATAAGAGTTCCTACATTAAAAATATAATTCGTAAAGATTATAAAGACTGAATAATAAATAGTGTAATTTTTTAATTATATTAAAAAACTTCCAAATATTTAATTAAAAATAAACATCCGAAATGTTTGTAAGCGCATAAATTCCGAACGAATTAACAAAATTGGATAATTCTTTTTTTCTTTGAGCTATAGCTTTATGAAATTTAGGTGGCAGGCGAGATGTTTGAAAACTGAATGTAAGGGAATGAATGTATGGAATGCGGGAGGGGGTGGGGGTGAGGAGAAGGGGGGATAATTGATAAGTTCAAGAGCTACAGTAATTTCCCGTAATACCATGCGAGCGAAGCCGCGGGGAAAAGCTAGTAACTTTATAAAAAACATATCTACTCAAAATGTTTTTTTTTCAATGGAAATGCAAGAAAGCATTAAAGAAAAACTTTTTAAAAACACAATTTGATGGCTAAAAGTATCTGCGACAGTTTCTATTGATTTGCTTTTTTACTTTCTTATAAAAAATATTCACAAGATACAAAAAAAACCACTCTTGCGCTTGAAATCGTGACCTCTGTTTGCCAAGCGATTTTTATGCCTATTTAAATATAATATTCGTGGCGACATAAGCACTCAAAGGATACATATATTTCTGGATTTTGGCTTACTCTTAAATTGAAAATAAATTGACCACATTTGCATCGAGCTAAACATATCACTCTAGTGGACAAGGCTTCTTATTTAAATACTCGTACTAAATTTGTAAAAATATCAATTTTTAGCAGTACCTAAAGAGTAAAAAATGCATTGTTCTAATTTAGGAAAATATTAAAACCTACGTGTAAGTTTTTGGGCGTGTACGGATTATATTAATTACTTACGAAGCTTTCTAAATGTTCATAAATCGTTCGTAAAACATGTCAAGCCAATTTCCCTTTTAAAATTCCACTTCTGATCGAGGGCTTATCAATTCAAATACAACGATAATATGTTTCCAAGAACTGACAGATAGCAACTGCAGACATAAATACCCATATCAACGAGAAACTGCAGAGCGTCAAGAGGGGCCCGATGGATTAATTCAGTGGCGTAACGATATTCTAAGTAGTCAGAGTAGGCGCACGGGGTCCCGGAATTTTTGAAAAATGTTTGACATATTCAGTTAAGTCTTGACATGTAGATATATATTAATCGCCATAGAACAGTACAGTACATATTCATTAACTCAATTTTATTTTTAAAAACAACATTTTTTACGTGAAAATATTCTTTTCTGACTTACGTTTAATTTAACGGGCCCTTGGCTTAGATTTGCCCGAATAAAAGATGGGAACGCAAATTAAAACCTACTATGAAAAGATGCATACAAGGAGTTCTCATTTTCGATATCTCTATATTAGCGGTCTTGTTTATTATTTTATTATATTCTTTTTTTTTTTTTGTTTTAGGCAATTCACCCTGGAGAGAGTGCTTTGTGCCGGTAATATTTAAAATGGATAAGAAATTTCGGTTAATCTAATGGGAAAATAATAAAACAAATTAAATATTGGACTCATTTAGATCACTAAAACAAATTAAATATTGAATTCATTCAGGTTAATAAACTTACATAAAGCTGTATGAACACGAGAATTGTTAAGAGATAAAAGGTATGAAATATTAAGGGGGGACTGGTGTGTGATTTTAATAAGCCGGCGGTATATGTTCTTGAAAGATGAATGGTTTTTACAGTTAAAGAAAACGTGGTCGAGGGTTTCCTCTTCCACACCACACTGGCAGAACGGATCATCTAAAACTCTAATTCTAGACAAGTGAGATGCAATTGAACAGTGGCCAATTCTCATTCTCGAGATACATGAAATGAATCGTTTTGAAAGTTTTTTACCGTGAAACCATGGCTTAGCAGGGATATGGTTTTGAATTCCCGCATAGAAAGATCCAGTTCTTATTTTGGAGACTGCCCAATTTTCTTCCCAGGCACGAGTCATATTGGATTTAAGAATCGGAAAGACATCGGATATAGGAATTCTAAAATTTAGTGGAATAGTTCCGGAATCTGAACCAGATTTGGCGAGAAAATCGGCCATCTCATTACCCTCGATACCCAAATGGGCAGGGACCCAGGCCAATATCGTCTCAAACCCAGATTCACTAAGAGAATTGAGAAGATTTTTTATTTTACATATAATATTGTCTTCCGGATAACGTAAAATATTTGACCTAATTTTAGTTAGAGCACTTAGCGAATCAGTACATAGTAAGGCTCGATGAATGTTGAGAACCTGAATTTGATTTAGCGCTTGTTCAATTGCAAAACATTCGGCTGTAAATATGGAAGCTTCTTTCGGTAATTTATAAGTGAGATTGATGTTGAATTCTGGACTATATATAGATGCTCCACATCTTTTATTTTCAAATTTGGAACCATCCGTGAAAAGGATGGAAAATCCAGGGAATTTCGAAGCCACTATGCTTTTAAAGCAATCATCCACATTTTGAAATTTATTTGGGGAAGATAAAATATTCTTCTGAAAGACTGATGTTGTTGTGTTTGGCATAAAAGTGATTGCCTTAAATGGAATATTGTATATAGGAAGATTGGGAACTTCTTGAAGATATTGGAGGGAAGATGATAGAGAATTATAGAGATGAAAACTTTTAATTAAGAGAGGAAAACATTGTTTTTCTCTCAATCTTTTGTTAGAATTCAAATTAACACTTAACCTATTAAGACTTTGTTTAATAGGATGATGTGATAACGATAAAGCCTTGAAAGTATATTTATTGGCAAGGAATTGCCTTCTGAAATATAATGGAGGCTCCACACATTCCACCTGAAGCGCATTAATTGGAGAAGACTTCATAGCTCCAATAATCATTCTGAGGGCTTTTGATTGAATTCTTTCCATTTTCTTATCTAGATATTTAGGGAGTGGGTCAAAAAGAAATGAGCCATAATCCAAGCGGCTCCGAACTAGGGAATTATACATTAATTTAAGAGTGGTAGGATGAGATCCCCACCATACTCTGGAAACTGCTCGCATCATATTAAGTCCCTTTTCACACTTTGTAGAAATTATCTGAATGTGTGGAAGCCAGGAAAGTTTATGGTTCAAAAGAAGACCAAGGAATTTGATTTGAGTAGCGGTTTGTAGAGGCACATTATCAAAAGAAATTGAGAATTGGGGAATTTTTCTTTTGCGCGTGAAAGCCACGACCCTTGTTTTAGATGCCGCCAGATTCATCCCATTTAATGACAACCAGCTTTTAATATATTGTAAAGCCAAATTCATTTCCTTAGCTGCAAGAATAATATTTTTATGTAACAAATATATAAGGATATCATCCGCAAAGTAAAGACGCTTGATAGAAAAAGGAATTACTGAGTCTAGGTCGCTTATATAAATATTAAACAACAGAGGACTAATAACAGAACCCTGGGGCAAACCTCTCCATAGTTTGCGCCTTAAGCATTTAGAGGAAGACTCAATAATAATGGACCTATCTGAGAGCAAATTAATAATAAATTGGACTAATTTCGGGGGGATTTGTTTTTTAATTAGCTTTTCTTTCAAAACATTCAGTAAAACATCATCGTAAGCTGATGAAAGGTCAAGGAATGTGGCCAATGTATAAGAATTTAGGGATTGGGAAACTCGGATATCAGTTGTGAACAAACTTAAATTATCCATTGTAGATTTCTTTTTCCGAAAACCATACTGATTTGGTGAGATAATATCTTGACTTTCAACAAACCACTCTAATCTGTTCTTCATCAACCGCTCCGCTACTTTCATCAAACATGATGAAAGAGCAATAGGCCGATAAGACGAAATTTCAGATGGATTTTTTCCAGGTTTTAAAATGGGAATGATTTTTTGAGTTTTCCAATCATCCGGAATTAGTCCTGTTTCAAACATATTATTAATAAGAGATAAGAAATATTCAACCGCCATATCAGAAAATGATTTAATGAAACTATTAAGTATTCCATCGGGACCCGGAGCAGAGTCAGAAAGGGTTCTTATTACTAGTTTCATCTCATCAATGGAGAAAGGAGCATCTAGCCAGTTAGAGTGAGATGGATATGGCTTAATAGAAGGCATTTCTTCACATCCGGCCACTGATGGGGGGGCTATTTTATCCGCAAATCCTATAAGAATTTCTTCTGATATATGCTTGGTTCTCGGCGGAGAATACGATGATCCGAATTTTTTTAAGCTAGACCAAACTGAAGATTGGGGAGTTTCCGGAGACAGGTTCTCACAGAACTTCCGCCATCCAGCGCGTTTTTTATTTTTCAAAATTCGTTTGGTTTCTGCCTGGGCTTTTTTAACTGATAAAAAATTTTCTAGTGACATACACTTACGAAAAGAGGAAATTGCTTTTTTACGAGAGTTGACGGAGCGAGTGCATTCCTCGTCCCACCACGGAGTAGAGTGTTTTATTTTAATGTTCGCATTGCGTTTCGGGATGGATTTTTCTGCTGCATTTATAACCATAGAGGGAAACGTCTCACATTGCAATCTGATGTCTCCCGGGGACGATTTTTTTTTTAAATTAATAAGGTTATCTAGTTCAGAAGAGAAAGTGCTCCAATTCGCATCATTTATTCTAAATTTGAGATTATTTTTAACTGGTGGAGGATAAGTGTTAGATTGATGTTGGAATCGGATTATAATTGGAAAATGATCACTAGAGAGGGGATCGTTTAGGATGTCCCAAGAGCATTTAGATGCTAACGAATATGAACAAAGAGATAAATCAACAGCACTTTTCCGTTGATGAGGGGGGGTGAATCTGGTTGGAGATCCGTCATTTAAAAAACATAGGTTATGGGTATCAATAAAATCTAAAAGATTGCGGCCAGAACGATTTGTTATTTTGCTACCCCAAGAAGGGGAATGTGCATTAAAATCTCCAAGGATCATAAAAGGGGAACAAATCTGGGTTAAGATTGGTGCCCATTCATTTTCAATAAAAGTGGTAGAGGGAGGAATATATATTGATAATATTGTGATATCAGATAAGACAGCTGCTATTATCTGGATATCGTCGGAGGGAGTATGTATATTAATTTGTTTAAACGGGATAGAATTATGGATTATCAGAGCCGTGCCGCCTTTACCATCCGGTCTGTCGTGTCTGAGACAATAATAACCCGGAATTCTTAAGTGAAAGGAGGGTTTTAACCACGTTTCAGAAATGGCGGCCACTGAAACGTCGTGTTCGTCGAGTAACTGAATTAGGTCAGATTTGTTAGCGAAGAGGCTTCTACTGTTCCACTGAAGAATTTTGTTCAGTTTCGAAGTCATTGGGGAGGCAAGATAATAAAGATTTAATGTAATCGGCAGCGTTGGACGGTACAGTATTGTTGTTTGTAAGGATAGAAATTAAAAGGGTAATTAAAGTTTGTATAAAAGAATTATTATTCAATATTTCGGGGAGAGCAGGAGGGGATGTATTACTATTAATGGCACACCCATTGGGGGTCTGAGATTTGGCATTCCCATTCGGGCTGGTCAAAATATTATTCAATTGTTTTTTATCAAGGTAAGGAGTATATTTTGGGTTGGGTTTGACTGGCTTGAGAATGGTTTCTCTGTGAGAAGATGACGTTGAATTTAAAAAGGTGGTTGATTGGAAAGGAGCTGAGGACGATGTCATCTCTGCGAATGATTTTTTCGCAGGAGAGAATAACTTTGAGGCCTGGAAGTACGAAATGTTGTCGGTAGCCATTTTATGTTTTATGTTCCTCTGTCTTGTCAATTCCGGACAGGCTAGACTGACCGCGGTATGTGCACCCGAACAGTTAATGCAAATGGGATTATTGGAAGATTTTGGACATTGATCAAATGGGTGACCTTCTCCGCAAAAGTAACAACGTGGAGGGGAGCGGCATACGGATTTTGTATGTCCAAACCGGCAGCAATTGAAGCATTGAACAGTTGGAAATTTATAAACTTCGACGGGAAGCGAGGTATAATAAATAAACACACGAGACGGAAGGGATTGTCCCTCAAATGTAACAACAACAGATTGGGAAGGTTTCCAGATCGTGTTCCCATCAGTAGAATCCTTGTAGTTCAGTCGACGTGCTTTTATTACTTTCGGGGTTCCTTGGGAATTATTCAAAGCATCAACAATTTCAGCCTCTGGGATCTCCGTGGGTATTCCTCGAACAAGACCCATTCTCGTAAGGTTAAATGACGGGATGAACGATTTATATTTGTGGTTTGAGAGCGAGTCAATTTTTTTTACAAATCCATTTGCGGAAGCGGCAGTATTAAACTCGATAGATAATTTATATCGCCCTTCCGGTTTAATTGAACCGTTAACAATACCAAGGTTATTATTTTTTGAGTCAAATAAGAATTTTCCAAAATCTAAAGGATGAATAAGTTTTCCTTGTTCAGTTCTCTGAACAATTACGATAAAAGGACCGGAAGCGGAAGCAGGATAAAGTAAGTCAGTACTTTTTGTATTATCGCTAGCTAAAGTACTTGTCTGGGTGTTACTATTGGGGTTAAGGTCGTTAGAGGTCGAGGTTTGTTGAATCGGCGGTATAGTTTTAATTTTCGATGGGATGTAAAGGCTATGCGATGGTCGTCGTTTACGAGATGGAAGCGTAATAGAAGCCTGGCTAGTGGTAGATTCCGAATCAGAAAAATCTAATATCGATCCTGGGTCGGGAGGTCTATCTTCGTCTTCCTCCATTGTATAAAAAAAAACTTAACTTTTAAAAATTAAACTGAAAAAATAATACGCAGTCTATTTCATTGACTGTACAAACAAAAACGGATTAGCCGTAAGTAGGAATGCAAACAAATAAGTATACGATAAACAGAATTAAATAAAATGTAACAATAATCTCTTATCTGTATGAGGCACGGGAACGGGCGAACGGCACTAAGCAATAGGTAAGGTACACACAACCACTGTTGACCGCGGCTCGAATCGGACTCTATTATATTCTTATGCACCGGGATCAGCGCAGGTTCAACAAGCCGTGGTTATAAATAAAGTTTTTCAGTATACCAATATGCAACATTTTTTAAGCCGGATTTATAAGCAAGGTGGTTTGAATCTAATTTAGATCAATAATTGCTTGGTATCATATAATTCCATAATACCACTAACCCTAATTCAAACTTGTTTCCCACAATGGGTATATTTTTTCTCCTTTTATCTCTTTTTCGCAAAGAAATGTAAACTATTATAGAAAGTCGTGCGAGCCGAGAATATCTCGCTACTCCACTTAATTTTTCAGTTGAATCAGTTGCATAATGAAGACGTATGACGCATCACAGGGACCGTCATGAGTTGTAAATTATAACTCTTCCGAGTTCGGCTTCTCAATGGAGGCGAGCAGTCGAAGTAGACAGGAACCAGGCGACATCTTCTGGCGCGGATAATATTCGGAGGAAGCCGAACAAACATTATTATCGGCGTCACGCGATCTCATAATACCCATATCAAGTTTCTCAAGGCTGCTGGATATTTCGCCAATGAAGGTTAATTCGATTAAGAAAATATTATCAAGTTCATCTCGCAAATTTTCTTGGGAACCAAAGTACTACATACATACAATTTTATTATATTGCTGCGGTATTAAGTTCTTCTAGTTTGATTCTAGATCGTTAAAACGTGGACCTTGGAAAGCTACGTGCAAAACTTGGAGCCATTTGAAACAGGGGACCTATCCCTGATCTGGAGCAGAAAGGAGAAATTTAATATATTATATTTTTTTTAAATAAAACGCTGTGATCAACGTATTTGTTTTAATTTTCGACAATGAACAAAATGTTACAAATGAATTAAGTTTTCCGTTATGTCCCAGAAGATATGATATATAATTTTACTTATCTTTCGAGTTGAATGCTGAAAAATGGTTAAATCTAACGAATGGAAAAAGTCGCCAATGAAAAAGTTCTGCAACCATAGACTGCAACGCACTAAGAACTAGTCATTTGACACGAATACTTTGACCATATGAGGATGATAAAATTGATAAACAAAAATCTCTACAACTGTTTATTCCAAAACTTCAGCCATAAACTGTGTCTAATCTCCAATACGAGAGGCAGAATACGAAAAAGATTCTCGTTAATCATGGAGCCATGAGGGAATCAATTTACCACAAATTTACAATCATTCCTAAGAGTTTACGTGGATAAAAAACAATGTGATATAATAGGAAGTCGACGGTGCTTCCACGATCAGTCATTCTTACCACGAACTAGGTCCCAGCGGAGACATAAATATTCAACCCTATCACCTTTCTCTTTCAATATTACAAGAGGTACGCCGTGATTACGAAATGCTAATATATTTATACGTATATTGCGGTTATTCAACGTGATAGGTATCTGCTTTTCCAACTCATAAAAACAGGCATGATGAAAGTGACATAAACGAGGAATTTTACATACTGTCACCTCGTGATAACTTTTCAAAGCAATGTGGAAACAATGGTTGGGATTCTCACTCAGGTTCAGCGCACTCAGTGGTTTTTAACTCAACATTTCAGTAAATAATACAAAGCCAAGTTGTGTTCACAAATCTGTATCTTTTCACAACATGACAACGGTGCGTGACACTTGGCGAGTAAATTAATATAAAGAACATTCATAATTTTGGAATAAATATTACATAAAATTATTGTAATAAACTAAAAATAGTGAAGGAAAAAACTACAACAATTCATTATCAAACTTACTGTATGCCCCTTCCTGAAGAAGGCTTCGTTCCTCACAGATCAATTAGTTCAAATATTTAGGAATTTTGTAATTACGTTTATAATCAATTTAATGAATTTATTATAAAGTAAGTGGTGTACACAAAATGATTTGTTTTCATTTAATTAAAATGACATCACAAAGTGAATTTGCGAATATTGAAGAAGAAATTTTATGCAATATTTCAAGTTGATGCAATTTATATTGATTTGATGTTTTGATAAAGTTAACTATCTTATAAAGTTATTATCTTAATGAAGAAGCCTGATCAAACAGAAGTACATGGCGACTTGCGATTGGCGACCTATTTCCCTGGATGAAATCGTATTTATATAACATAACATAACTGGTGCTTATGAATGGAAACAAATCATCCCCAGTAGTTGTACCTTCTGTTGTACCACAGGGATCAAATCATGGCCCCTGCTTTTTCTAATATTCATAAATGAACTTGGTTAAAAATTAAACTGCGATTATGCTTTCATCGTCGAATATTTCGATTTTTTCCCGTAAAACTGAGTCGGATTACGAATTCCGATCAACAAATGCTTCTAAATGACCTCGACACACTCAATAACTGGTGTATTTATCATGTATGATATGCACTAAATGATGACAATTTATGTTACACTTTACATTTCATTCGGTAACAGAATAGATAATAATAAGATTTTTTTTATTTTTTGGTAGAAAGCATTCACTTTGCGGTTTGACATATTTAATGAAATAAAAACATCACTTTGTTTATATTATAAACACGACTTATTATTTATTAATCGGATTTATTTAGATTTATTATTAATAAATCGTGGTTATAAACAAATTAAATGTTTTATTTTATTTTAAGATTTTTTATTACGTTATTAATAAAAACTATTCAAAAAGAGTTTATAGATATGTTAACCCTTTACAATACCTTAATTAGAAGTAAACTGGAATATCAAAACACCATTTGGGATCCACATGCAAATATGAAAACATCGTAGAATCTGTTAAAAAAATTGCTAAGAATTCTTTCAAATGGTGACCATCTTTGATAACATTAATGCACTTAAAATCAGAAGGCGATCGATTTAACATTTTCACATAAAATAATTCAAGACATCTCCATAATACATGTTTTAGCATATTATTTCATAAGAATACATTTAAAAAATATATTGTATATTTTAGCCATCTGTCTCGAATGTGTCAGTTACACATTGAGATAGTGTGCTGAAGAAGACATTTTTGTGGATAATTTGTAGTTTCAAAAAAGGTACTGATTTTTTTAAAATCTGGATTGTTCTCACGTAAGTGAGTACATCTATAAGAACCCAGTATAAAAATCAAAAATATTAATTTCAGTTGTGATGATACGCGTTAGGAGAATTTTTTCACGTTCAAATTTGATTTGCTAACCGATAAACTCAAACTCATTTGTTTTTAAAGGCACGTGATTTTTCAAGTTCGTTCGAATGTATAATTCTGATCGTCTTCTCTCAAATTGGTCCAAACAAATATATAATATTAGATATTAAAAAGAACAATGATTGTATTTTTTTAAGGCAATGATCCTGAGGCAAATATTTTATAAATTTCAGCTTCACGAATCCTACACTACCCCGTGATTTTTCTGCTCGGTTGTGCGCTAGTATAAATATAAATTAGAATAATGTTAAAAATCAAATACTCCAAATTTGTCAATCCCCATGAGGTTAACAAAACAAATAAATTTTTCGTCCGATCACCAAAGGTTGGCATTCTTTTAACCTTCTCCCCTCCGATATACAGACGACAAAAATTAACCTTGGTCATAGAGATTCAAATTAGACGCAAAATTAATTTTTGAAAATCTTTTAATAATTCAATCGATTAATATATTTATTTTTGATTATGCCCATCGCTGCCAAAGCCTCCCTGTGAAAATATTCTAAATTCAGATGCAATTCGTCTTTTAAGCTTGGTTTGAAGTTCCTAATGTTTAAGAAGACAGATGTAGCCACCAGCCACTTAATAGCGGTAAATTGGTATTGTAATGTTATTTATTATTCAACAAACAGGTCCGAGTGACTAAAGATGCGAACAAGAACGGCAATTTGACTTGGACATTCTACGGTTTATGAATCAAGGCTCCGCTAAATTTAGAACAGGGTCATAGCCAGTCAAATGAATGAATTGATATTGGCAGATAGGAAATGAAATTAATCCGAAGAATGATTCAACCTTTTAATCTTCACGGCTATCGGTCCGATAAACCCCATCACCTGGAATTGGTAATAATTTATTCAACAATGGAAATTGTGGTGTGTACCCAGAAATACCTTTATTCGCTACAGTTCTTTCAATGAAAATTTGACTAGGTATGCAAAGGAAGACAAATTTGAGCGATTTTTAGGAAGAAACCAGAAATTACTTTGTGTAAAATATAAAAGATGTGAGTGAGATTTTATTGTAGGTACTATTATTTCATTCCATTTTATTTTTGTACGGAATTTGAGCATGCAAGTTTGTCATCATTTAACTGCATTCTGCAATTCAAATTGATACTCAAAGAAAGTGTTTGTGTTCGTCCTCCTCCCGCGATCCCCCCCCTCTTCATTCCCCTCCACCCACCCGGATTCTATTCCCCATTCCTTCTTCCCACCACGCCGCTAAAATACATGAAATACGCACACTTCTTCAAACAACTCGCGCACTACATATCGTATTTTTTTACAAAAAATTTATAACGCCAGAGCTCACTATTAAATATAAAAACCATCGCGGGCGTGCGCACAACAACTCACCAAAGTTTCATCGCAATATGATGAATGGTATAGGAACGCTTATGGGCAAACAAAGAAACATTCATTTTTATAAATAAAGATTATAAAAGATAGTCAAACAGATATTGCTGTTTTGCTACAAGTTTTAATTTCGGCTAAAGATAGATAATTTTCACAGGGGAAAAGGCCTATACTGATTTTATTATATATTTTATACGGTTCCATGCCAACTGAGAATAAAGTCAACTTAAAAACTCCTTGAAAAGTCGTTAAAAGCTATGAAAAAAATAATTTTAAATTAGCCGATAACCCTAACTTAACGTAACCTATTTAACCAGTTTTTTAAATATATTTTTTATCACTCTAAATGGCTTATCTGAGATGGTTCTGAGTTGGTTTCATTCAGAGTTGTCCGGTCACCATTTTATACTGTTCCTAAACCACGGTGAATCTCCCCTTATAGAAACGCATTGGCCAGATTACCACTGTAATATATTATCCTTATCAGTTTGGGACGTTAATAGGAATAGTGGGAGTATAAAACACAAGTATCGAATTAGAAGAAAATAATATGGCAATTCAATAAGACAGCTTTAAAATACTATTACAAAATAAATAATACATATTTTCAAGCTGAGAATATTAGTAATATCCCTTTTTGGATAAAGCGATAGAGGTAAGTCGTCAATTACCATTGTCAGACTGATGTTAATTAGACAATTTAATCAATTAAAAGTGATCAGTGCACCGTTGGATGATTGGTACACGAGTGGCGGAGAGGGGAAGCATTCCCCTGCATGCTCGGCGCTGTTAAGTGTCAAGTGGTTATTTCATCATGCCGGTCGCTGTCTGCTGGCTGCTGTCTGCCGGCCGTTCATCTCGATATGGACATTCCATATTCGACTTACTTCGTCATTCATCGGAGGTTACGCTTTAAATTGTCATTAAGACATGCCTAACACAGCGACGTTACAATATACATACATAAATGTTATGTCTCGTCTCTCGTTTTCAGCGGTATTACAAAACTGAGAGAAATTTTTGGACGATACTGTGATTATTGGTATAATACTTAGACCCGGTATATCAGCCAGTACGTATCCTCGCTAAATACGACATTCATCGCTCGAATTTAAGCGGGCTAAAACTGCCGCTCAAGCCTCGATTAAGAAGGAGAATAGTCCATGTTTTAGACACCGAGGCGCTGGCAGTCACATGTTAATTCCGACATCTAGGTAAATAATGTTGAATAATAATAATAATAATAATAATTGGACAATTTATAGAGCGCCGTTTTTGTGAAAAATCACCTCAAGGGCGCTTTACAATTTTTTTTTTTTTTAATTCTTAGGATCTATCTAATTTTATTATTTACAAATAGATACAGAAACATACTTACCTGGCAGGTCACTTCCGATAAACACACTTTTTAGAAAGTTTATGCCTGGGGACGATACGACTTTGCACGTGGAGGACATTATATTGAAAACACTGGACATAGCATGAATTTACCTTTGCTACCCTCATCACTGTTGATTTTACATTTATAAGAAGATTAATGCCAAAATTGAATTAGTATTTATTTTGAAAGACTAGTGAATTTAGATCTCTTTGGGACAGGAAATTTTCATAAAATGACCTTTGAAAAAGCTTAAAATAAGAATTTGGTTATATTTTACACAATTAGGCCGTGAAGGCGAAGGTGAAAGGTTTTTTTTTTCAATAATACAATTCAATTCAATTCAAGAATACTTCCATATCACCGAAATTTACGTAAATTGCCTAATTTTATAAGTATAGACAATTACATTCATCGAGCGACGAGGAATCTCGATGTATTCATTGATAATAAATCTAAAATATATTAATAAAGGTTTTTTTAAGTTTCAACGTCAGGACCGTTTGTATTCTGCGGTTAATTTCATTAACAGTGCTTGAGTCCGGCAAACAAATACTATTTAAAATTAATATCCTCGCGTAAGCAGGACCATGCTGATTGAAGAGGGGAATTTTTTATCGTAAAAAATATTAATTTTTGGTTCAAGAAATAAACTGTCGACGTTAATATTTTCAAAGATCGCGGTCTCCAGCTGAAAGCCTAGATATAGTACTAACATAGATAGTAGTTTGTTTTTAATAAGAAAAATCATTGAAAATCCAAATAATAACGATATTTGGAATCGCAACCTGCATACGGATTACGTTCCAAGCCGCGCTAAGCTCGACATTCCAACCAAATCGAGCTTAAAATCAACTGATATAATACCTGGCCATAATGTATTAACCAGTTGTCCTACTGGCTCGATAAGAGTAAGGAATCAGGAATCAATCAGGAATCAAAAACCGAAGACCGTGCGCAGAAAAATACCACAATGGTTGCCCCACCGTAGTGAACTTTACTTTTCTGATTTTTGTCGAATTCTTACCAACTTTACAAGAACTTTACTTTCCTGATTTTTGTCGAATTCTTACCAACTTTACAAGAACTTTACTTTCCTGATTTTTGTCGAATTCTTACCAAGCATGTGGGATGACAGGCTAAGAGTGGTAATACGGTGTTCTACTAACGCTTATAAGGTTTGGAGATCAAACAGCATAGATCTCACCGACACCATGCCATGCTAGACATTTATCTCAGCAAGCAAATGACGGTAGATGGGCGAATAATTTTCGAAACCGTTGAAAAACTCCACTTTTACCAAGAGATTTCATTGTCGAAAAGCAAATATTTTATTTAGAAATCTCAAAATCTAGGTACTTTCTATCATCACAAGATTATAAAAATAATATTGCTGTCATGTTCAGTGATCTTACAGCTTAAAAAGCAACAATTACCTATATTCGTTCTTGTACCGCGAATAATTCCTTGAACCATTGCTCAGCTGACTGCAAACTGGCCAATGCTTACGGCTTATGATCTTATGAATGCGGCTATCGGCTCTTGTTTGAGCTTAGTTGATGGAACAAGCAAATGGCAATTATGTGGCAATTAGAATATTAGTAAAAAGGCCACGGCTGACACGGCGCGCCTGCATTGTGCATTGCATTATGGCAGCTGAAACACGATTCTAAAATTAAAATAAAGTATTATTTCCATTTAGCGAATAAAATTATTATTATTTTCTGCCGCTTTATACAGGAATGTAAGCTTAGATACAAACTGTATAGAAAGATATTCTTCAACCATATTTTAACAGAATTTTTAAATTGTTTTTAACTCAGATTTTTTTCAATGTTGTTAGAGCGTATTCACGCACAGCTATAAAAGATGTAGCTTGGCCTATTTCAGCATATCACCCGCCATACATTCCCAATGGGAATGGCGCTCTTAATCTAAGTTTAGGCTACGGTTTACTCTGCTTGTGCGAGTCCGACACCACGTGAAAACTTTTAATAATTTAAAATTAATGATTGGTAAAAACATAATTCTAAAGATGAACTTGAATAATTTGTTACGAAAGTATGTAGATAGGCATCAAAATTAAATAAAAAGGCCGACAGATTGGATTGAAAGTATCCATCTCATCAACTCATCAGTGCGCTCGCTATACTCTCATAATATATGGTGAAATAGGCCCCGCCTACATATATTATGAGAGTTTGGCGCTCGCGTAAACACCAGTTTAAATGTGAAACATCTCTATTTATTTTTTTAAATAATGTTTAATTTTTTTTATATTTAGTTTTACGTCACGGTATGCTTTCAAAACTTTTTGTATAATTTTCGATAGTTCATTAGGTACATTCTGTTTTTATAATCTATGTATTGTAAAACCAAATAAAATTAAAATAATTACTGAAGACGGAATTCAAAGTCTTGGAGGTTAATTAATAGCAACATTTGGTCAAATGTCGCAAATTCGTCGTCGATGGGAATTCCAACAAATTGTGGAAAACCCCAATTTGAAAGATAATATTTTGTTTGGAAATAAGATACTCAGTTTCATGTAGATATACCCATCTAAAATAGACAATTTATCTTTGACCCCGAGTGTTGCGCGAAGGCTCAATGAGGCCAGGAGGGGTTGATTGGTGGGTTGTATTAAGATGTGAGGGGTGTTGGTGTTACCTTGATAAACCTCCGGCACCAGGAGCAGCCGGCCAGCAGCAGTACGGCGGTGAGCACGGACAGAGCCGCCAGCAGAGAGGGCGCCAGAGCCCCCAGCTCGGGGCCTGCGGGAGCGCCATCTAGAAAAAAAAAAATAATATCAATCAATTTGTCCATAAAAATATAATTTTCATTGAGAAGGAAACAGTTGAGCAGTGACCCTTTTCAAAATGGGCATGTTGTACCTACACAGTTCACAAATACTTTAATAACAGTACAGATCTTTACCGTCTAACTACGTCTTTAACTTGTGAAAACAGAGCCCATCTGAATTTGATCACTGAAGAATTATTGCAAACGTCGGAAAACAGTATGGTTGACGGATGGAAATGCTGTTTCTTTGAAAATGGGTCAGTATTACAACTTTTCTTTTTTCGTTCTTTTGCTCAACATCTCGGTTTCAGAAAGTCCTGCCGACTTTTGTATTTCCTCCCTTCTAAACACGGGACTGTTCAAGACTCAGATTTATTCTCTCCTCATTAAGAAGCCCCTAATTGCATTCCGAAAGATGAGAGGCCCTTATATATGAGAACATAGGCCCAATTATACAGACGAAAGATTACATGGGCATGTGACAAAAGTAAAATAAATTGATAGTAATAACGTGCGATATTGAAAGAACGTGAAGGATTTAGATAAATATTGCCAGAAACATATGTACAACCAGTGATTCCTGACATTATTTGGAGTCATCATCATTATCACTCTTGGCTCTACAATCCCTGGTGGGTCTTGGCCCCCTCAAGTCTTCCTCCACTCTTCTCGGTTTTGTGCCAACTCTCCAGTTAGAAGCTCCAATATAGATATGTCTTTGAGGAAGTTGTCGGTCCATCCTAATCTTGGCCTTCCCAAGCTCCTTCGCCCTATCGGTTTTGAGTTCTCTCCACATGACTCAGCCACCTAAGTCTTGCCAGTTTTATACATGTTGTGACGTTTAGCTCCTTAAATAGAGTATAAAGCTCATTGTTGTAACGTCTGCGCCAAAAAGGCATTTCTGAACCGGTTCGAAGATACAAAATTTGCCTCAAAATTTTCCTTTCAAAAACGTCCAGTGCTCGCTCATTCCTCTTAGCTAATCCACGTCTCAGCTGCGTCTGCGTACGTGAGTTCTGGTTTAATAAGTGTTTTGAACACTAATATCTTGGTATTTCCAGACATCAGTCTGGATTTTATCTGCTTTTGTAGGCGGAAAAAATAGCGATTTGCGCTCACTATGAGCTTCTGGAGCTCCTCCGTTGTATTATTGTTGTTTGTTATCAGGGAGCGGCACGGGTTCAAAATTTTGACTTCCACATGAGATATGAGAGTTGGTGTTTGTTGGATGCATCCTATGGCGATTTATTTGGTTTCTGCTGGTTTACTTCGAGACCCATGTTTTTGGCAGAACTCAAGATTTATGAAGGCGGCGTAAGGCTTTCAGGATTTATGAAGGCACGTAAAGCGGGAGTTTTCGCAATTATGTCGACATCATCAGCAGTCAATAGTTGCACAGAGTTGTCAAATATCGTTGCTCTTGTCTAAGTCATCTTGCTAATCTTGTTGCTATCTGAATGCCTGAGTAACGAATAACTTTTTCTAAGGCTAAGTTGAATAAGAGGCAGGCCAATCCATCTCCTTGTCTCACCCCGTGGAGCTCTTCAAAGGGCACGGACAGATCACTGCCAAACTCTAAACGTAAATGGGGACATTGTTAGTTTCATCAGATTGTAAAGATTTGGAGTACAAAATGTTAATGAAATTTCGTCTCCGGTTGTTTTTTAGATTTTTTCTTCAAAACAAGAAAATTTACCGAATGTATTTTCACAGGTCACTCAACCGAGTAACTGACCAACTCCTCACAGTTAGTCAGTTACTTTTATAGTTATAGTTTAAAAACCCTCCACACAGCATCCCCAAAGACGACATAGGCCCTGGGGGAAATTATTTTCCTCAGGGCCTCCTGTGTGGAGTTCATGTAAAAAAAAAGTTACACTATCTGTCCAATACCTACTGATTTTTAATCAAAATGTATCAAGTACGTCCCTTAACACCCTTTATAAGTATAAGGTGGAAAGTAAATAAGATTTCACTTTCTGAAAATTCTATAAATTCGAAACACACAGAATTCTTTATTTGACAGATTTTGATATGAATAATTTAATCATCTTCTTCGAGTCTCGTGAGCTACAAAAAACTTTCATCGAACGATTCTGATTGAAATAAATGAAAAAGTTCCTACCGTTTGAGCACGGTTGACGGCGGACAAATTAGTTTCTGTGCAAAATCAATTTTCTCCATGTCCAATCTAATGTAATAAAACAAGGAAAACAAAAATCCAATATGAAGAAGACTCGTGGGTCTCCTTTTGATGGACTTATGGAAGCGAAAACTTTGCTACGGAAATACATGAAATTGATGTAGGAGGTAGATGAGTTACGAAGGATTATTTTTTCTGGGTCTTACTGAGAATATTCCTAAAGTTTTTTTGAAAAAAGAATAATTTTTCTAGTTTTACCGTCTCGCTTCGCTTTGGGTTTAAATTTTTTTTAGTACGAATTAACATTACGCAACAAGCATTGTTTCATGACATTAGTTGCACCGTTAGCTTCACGTGTTAACATTATAGGTTCATCAAGTGTGTATTAGTTGTTGAGTAATTAGATTAGAATCGCGTCAGCGTGAAATTATGGCATCACCAGTGGTATGCAACTAATTGCGTAGTGTAAAAATGTGATGCAACTAGTGTCGCGAAACTATTTCAGCTGGGCGAACATGTGTGTTTCTTTTAACTGCATTAGAATTGTGTACAACAAAGTGCATTGCAGAAAAAGCTTTGATGTTGATGGTGCCATAGTTAATGTAATAATGAAGGTTACTACACTACACAAAATTATCGCCAATTCACAATAACTTTTTGGTGATTAAATTAAATTATCGCAATTTACCTACAATAACATTTACAATAACAATTTACCGTAAATTTTTGCAATTATTTGGAATATGTATGCAAATAGTCGCGTAATGTAAATTCGGCTTTAGGAACAAAAATTCCCGCCAAACTGATGATAGATTTTTCTGTGAGTCTCATGAGCAACGGAAAATTTTTGCTCTCAACATCATATTCGTTATCAGCTATGAAAGAAGCATTGAAATATATCAGTGAAACCTATATTATTTTTGAAGGGTAAAACCAATAGAAACTAAAATGTTCAACAAGAAAAAGGAGTAATTATTGAAATGGCGGGGGAAATCAGGTAGCAAATCTGATGACAATATTATAAACGAGTGTGTTTCCAAAAAAAAAACAAATTTGTTATACTTGGGGGGGACCTAAAAGTAATGAGAATCGAGCGGTAGAGGGGAGAAGTGGAAAGGGTTTTGCGCGGTCGGCTGACGACGGAAACTCTTTCTCGGTCAGAGTGCGAAGCCCTGCCGCTGCGGGTCCACGCGTCCGTCCAAAGTTTAATTTTAAGTAAATCAAGATTTCTTTATTCGGCGAAAGGAGAAAAAGTGTGTTGCCGTTGGCATACAATCCTCGACAAATTATAATATGATTGGCAGCCCTCAATCTCTTTTTTTGCTGTGAACGATAATGGATTACTTTTTATGATCCGAGAATGTAATGTATTGAAACTTATCTTCAACCCTTCTCTTTCAAAACTTATTTTCAACCCTTCAATTTGGGAGGCGGGAATGGGTACCGCCGCCCCGGGAACCTTCATTGGATAACCAACACCTCTGCCATAGGTCACCCCAAGTGGTTTGCTACGTTTGGTGATTTAGCAGGGGTCCCCGGATTCATGAGGTGAAGTTTGTCTAGGTCTTGGAGGCGGATGACCAGGACGCACTGAACCCCAGATTCCTATCCACCCCTTAAACCCTTTTCCTTCCCAGAACTCTCCTTTTCCCTAAAAAAAACCCTCCACACAGCGTCCCCAAGGATGACATAGGCCCTGAGGGAAATTATTTTCCTCAGGGCCTCGTGTGTGGCGCTCACGTAAAAAAACCCCTGTAATTTTCTTATTTATACATACACCGCGCTTTCACACATGAATATTGTCGGTGTTTTTCACAAACGTTTGTTAAATGTCAAACATAAATTGCAAATATCCCCCAATAGTTTTATGGATGTGCGAACCATCATTTTACATGTATTAATTATTTTATCTTTAACTATCATAAATATTTACTGACCGAGCAAAATTCTAACTACATATCACAAGTTACATTACAATGATAAATATACAAGTTACATTATAATGAAATTGAGACCGTAAATTGGGTACCTACATATGACACATTACGAATCATAAATATTTAAAGCTCGTTCACACACAGCTATGAAACTGCGAGCAGATATCTGTTGAACCGCGAGCGCTTATCTTTTGTACTTTCACACGACGCTATCAAGTATTTCTTCCTGTGGTAGGAGAGGAAGTCAGTTGAATTAGGGAGCGGCAACGGAATGCACATTTTTTGTACTGAAATCTGTCAACTTGACATCTGTCATCCATCGGTCTAGGCAGCTCCGTGATTACAATGACCCCTTCTCCTGTTTTCGTCGGAGAGGGGAGGCTTATTTTTTGGCATATCGCCTCTGGAGCGGTTCCGTCGTAAGATGTGTATTGTCTATGATTGATCTGCGCTTAAAACCGCTTAGGTGTGAACGGTCTGAAGGGATTGTTATTTGGCGTGCGATGATCTTTTATATTTTATAGCTGTGTGTGAACCAGCTCTTAACGTCTGAGTAGCATATCATTATTTTGATTTCTAGGCACCTAAAGGTGAATTTCGATTTTTTTTTTAATTGGTAAGTTGGGTACGTAACAAAACTAGTAGTAGTCTGCCGGGTGGGGGTCGCTTGGACAACCTGACCAGTGGGCCCATAAATATGAGGGCAATCATATCCAATTCTACTCGAACTCGCTATCAGCTCATCACGATTTTATTTATTACTGCACCGGAGGCTCGCAACATTAGCGATACCAGACATATTTGTTATCTCTAATAGTCGGAAAGTTTATATACCATTAGATCGGGGTTCCCCAAACTTATTTACTTCTTCTTTTCAAAAAGACATTTTTTCCTACAATGCCTCCCCCTCACCTTATAATAGAGTTGGGAAAATCGCACAAAATAACTTTTTCTACATTTTAAAAATGTGGAGATCGGGAAAGAGTGAAAGGCTGATGAAAGCATAATAAATTCTAATTCAGATGAAGAAAGAAACAACGTTTAGGGCATGATTGTTTTTAAATTTTTTTTAAAGAAAGACAAACATTCCCGGGTTACGAATAACCCGAAAATATTTGAAAATCTCCCATTACCATCACAGAAAACGGAAAGTGTTGCTTGTGTCGTGATGGAGGACTTAGCCAGCCGAGGAAACGAATACGAGACGCCTGGGTGGAACCCAAACGCGATACCAACTCAGCCACCGACCGGTCAAATGATGAGCGAATGAACGAAGAAAGCAGTGTAAGGAAATATATTATCACGCGAAAGTTAATGGTAGAAGGCATGGCTCGATCGAGTGAATTGAGTATTCGAGTCAGACCATGTCAAGAGTCAGAATAAGAGAATAGTATTTAATTCCGTGTAGTATGAATATGAATGAAGCAAGAAGTGTGTGCCAAGCAGAGTTGTGTGGCAGTTAGAGAATACAATCCTGGGATCCCGAATCCCGGGGTCCCGGGATCCCGACCAATTTTTGATCTCGGGATTTTGTTGAATTCCCTTTACAAAAGTATAAATAGGTCAGTTAGGATTTTTTTTTCATTTATTATTCTTCCAGCGAGCAACAAGGTCAGATCCTAAAGTACAAAATGAATCGGGGTTGGATAATAGCACAAGGCGTGAAATGGGCCTGTTCGAAAATGGAGGAGTTCGGGGATTTCATTTAGAATTGGCTTACAAATTATCTATTAACCATTCCTCCGACAAGTGTAGAATCCGAGTGAGCATTCTTAGCTGCTGTTTATGTCGGTAATAAATTAAAAAGCAGGCTTGGAAGTCGAACACTGGTTGCTTTGACATTTCTGCGTTTCTTTTTCCGAAACTCCAAAGTATTTTTTCCAATATCTCGTGTAATTATTAATAAATAATGTTTAGGAACTTACTATCTTTGCTTTTATTTTATTTTAACCCAATTATTTACCGCATTTCTTAATCCCGGGATAGTACCGGGATCCCGGGATTTCGCATAAAAAATCCCGTTATCCCGGGATTTAAAAACATTCTCGGGATTATATTCTCTAGTGGCAGTTCATCCTCTCTGTCCGTTCGGGGAAGCAGAGTGATGGTTAGTTGGTTAAATCACTTTTTCGACCTATAGTAACATATGTTTAAAGATCCCGCCTTAGAAAGGGTTTTATTGTTAAGATATCCAAACTATCTAACTACAAACCTATAAAACCGTGGATTACTCATGGTTTAATAATATCTGTACGACATAAACAAGCCCTTTATAAACTAACTACTCAGCAACCAAATAATAAAAATTTACTAAATCGTTTTAAAGCATATAAAAACAAACTTTCATATATTATAAAAAACAGAAAAGAAAGTTATTATAAACAGAAGCTTGATCAGGCGGAAAATGATAGTAAAAGAGTATGGACGGTTATAAATGAAATAATTGATAAGAAAAAATGCAGGAATAACGAAATCAGTGCTATTACTCATGATAACTCGAAAATATGTTGTAAAGAAAACCCTTCAAAAGCTGCAAATATATTTAACACATTTTTTGCAAACGTAGGGAAAAATCTTGCGAATCACATAAATATCAACCCAATTTCAGACTGTAATATTGATGCAGAAAATAAAATAGCAACATTCCAAGTCACAACAGAGGATGAAATAGTATCTATCATAAACGGTATGAAAGGAGGTTCTGCCCCAGGATTTGATGGAATTACAGTTAACATTTTAAAAAATATTAAAAATCAAATTTCTAAACCATTAATGCATATAATAAATATAAGTCTCCAAAGCGGAGTGTTTCCATCTATTTACAAACAAACTATCATTACTCCAATATTTAAATCTGGTAATCCAGAAGAAGTAGGCAACTACCGACCTATATCAGTAATTTCGAATATAGCAAAAATTTTTGAAAAGATAGTAAAAAAAAGAATAAATCAGTTTATAAAATGTAATAAAATAATTAATGAAAATCAGTTCGGCTTTATGGAATGTAGAAGCACACAGGATGCAATTGCAAAATTAACTAGCCTTGTTCACAATTCATTAGATAAATCACTAAAATGCCTTGGAATTTTCATAGATCTCAAAAAAGCGTTTGACAGCATATCACATAACAAACTTTTAAGTAAATTAAGAAACATTGGATTAGATGGAGCAGCTCTAGAATGGATAAAAAGCTACCTTTTCGAACGTCCTCAAGTCGTTAAAATCAACGATGTGCTTAGCCAACAAGATACTTGTATACCTCAAGTAAGTAACTTTGGCATACCTCAAGGTACAGTCCTGGGACCGTTACTGTTTATCATCTATGTAAATGACATATTCACACAAAGAATAAACGGAAAAATAATATCTTATGCTGACGACACTGTCGTAGTAATTGAAGGTGCTGATTGGAATACTGTGAATAATCTAGCGAATATTGATATTAATACGCTGAAAAACTGGTTCGATAAAAATCTCCTCTCATTAAATACTGAAAAAACAAAATTTATCCCTTTCTCTATCAATAAATGTAAATCAAATCCAGAAATAAAAATTGTAATACATCAGAGTAAATGTGGTGGAACTAATTGTAATCAAACATGTTCTACACTTAATTCAACTTCAAATATTAAATATCTTGGTGTATATATAGATCAACATTTTAAATGGAAAACACATATTTGTGAACTTGTCAAAAGAATTAGGAAATGTATATATATATTTATCAGAATAAGAAATATTCTTAGACTAGAAAACCTCAAAAAAGTGTACTACGCAATTGTTCAATCTATATTACAGTACGGTATTATAGGGTGGGGAGGAACTTATGATGTTATTTTAAATCCTCTGAAAATAGTTCAAAGATTGATAATTAAGGTTATCTTGAAAAAACCATCTACATTCTCTACTGAAAGAATCTTTTCAATATTCAAAGTATCTACAATAGACAATATATATAAAAAATATGCAATTCTACAGACTTTTAAAGAAATACAGCTAAAAAAATTACAATTCAATGTATCAGCAAGATTTCAAAACAATATCAAAATCCCTAAATTTAATACCAAGCACATCCAAAATACCTATCTGTATCTAGGTATAAATTATTTCAACAACCTCCCTTTAGAACTAAAAATTATCGAAAATATAGATACATTCCAAATTAATTTGAAAAATCACCTGAAACAACTGTAAGAGTCCATTTCTACCGCTAATATTTCATTTAAATCTTGAAATTTATTTATTGTTATATCCCGAGTTTTCTTACATATCTTTTGTTATTAGATGCAATATTATTATTTTCTACTAAATTTTACATATACTTGAGCTTGAATTCCCTCACCAAACACAAGAGCCTTGTCTCTTTATGATGAGGAAATGCTATTGTTATGTTCATTTTACAACTCTGTTTAACATGTAAAAAAAAAATGTATACTTATTGTAAAAACATACAAATATTAAATAAATAAAAAAAAAAAAAAAATATATACATTAACTTGATCGAGATATAACTATCTACCGTTTGTAAATCGATCGGGTTAAATACAAAATTTCTTTAGAAAATAAATCATAATGAATGATGTATATTAATATCCACCAATAATTATTTATTCAGGAATGTCGGGAGGTTAGCGCAATCCCATACATCCCATGAAATACCATATACTGAACTGTTCAAAGGCAGGTATGGATTTTGTGACGATTAATCATCATCAATCATCAAACAGTATTAATAGCCTAGCGACTGTGCGGTTAGAATTTAAGAATCCGACTAGGAATACATCTCTGACGCCGCGCCTTACGCAAAACCGTTTTCGTACGTAAAGTTTGTGTACAAACCTACTTTTGTAATAGAAGCGAATTAAAGCAATGCCGAAAGCTGGCGCCACTTACGGTTAACAGCTAGTGTAAGGAGTATCGCCTGGCAGGCATAAGCACTATTGGATTTGTAATTTCGTGAACCTCTCCGGATACGGATAGATTGACGATAGTATGATTATTATTGTAATTGGCAGTTGTGAATAATAATACCAAGCGTCTATATATTATGTATGACGTCATGGCCTGTCGCGATTACTTTGTCCCGGTGACTAGCTGTCACTGGATCCGAGGAACCGGCTATTTTTGGAACCAGTTCCAATCGGATTTATAAAATGGTCGCCAACACTAAAAACTGGGCGAAGCCGAACCAAAAGCCACCCGCATGGCCTAGCAGCAAAAACCTGCGGAGCTAAGCAGTCTATCAAAAAAATAGACTTCTTATTGCTCTCACCGCTCCACTGTATCTTAATTAAGCTAGCAACACTCCTACCCCAGCTCACTGAAGCTCATCTGTTACCCCGGGGGGTGATACCATCACTAATACCGAAATCACTGAATCCGCAAACCTCATCCAGAAAAAGGATTCTAGCGCAATGCAGTTTTCAGCGATCTATTTTTGATGTAATCTGCCAGGAATACGGCAATGTTCGGCGATTACGCCTAGTAGTGGATATTAAAAATTCTAGCTGCTAAAATAAGCCGCAATTATGTAATTCCATTACACCAATGGATTTTAGTAATCACTTTAATGATGAACTTCAATGTAATCTTTGATCCATTGCCGATGTTTTTAAATAATTTATATTTGAAAGAAACCAAATATGTAGGTGTCCATCGACTTTGCACAAACTCTACAGTTTTGATGGAAAATTCACGATAAAAACGAAATGTATTCATTGAGCGCTTTATTATTACCGTGACATCCACGTTTACGATACCGTGACGGCAAAAAAGGTCAATAAACATACGTTCCTTAACGCTATAATGCTGCAGCTCTTTCTTACACATTAAATAATAGTGAGACACACAAAATACGTGCAACTGTTTCCTCCAAACTTTCCTTTGGAGGAAACAGTTACAGCTTATTACGGCTCAGCCACGGCGACTGGAATTGATTTTATTTTTTTTACACGTTTGAGGGAGATGTATGATAATGTTTGTATGTTTCCTTTGGAGGGGGTGCAGACATATGTTCACCGTTTGTCTCAATTTCGACTGTTGTTATTTAGTATGTAAGAAAGAGCTGCAGCATTATACGTTTAAGAACAAAAGCAAAACCATCAGCGCATTTACATTTGACGTTTTTGAATTTTTTGAATTCACTCACACTTCCATATTATCCTTGTAACTATATTCCATACTTTCAAAGTTAACATCATGTATAGTAGGGATCTACGGAGACGTCACGGTGCGGTGTGTGAGAGAGTTGCAAGAATTTTTTTTTTCTTTTGGAGGAAACAGACCTACGTACATTGTGTATCCCATCTTTTAAAAGAGCTGCATAAATTATTGTGATAAGGAGCGTATGTTTATTACCTTTTTTATGCTGTTACGGTACCGTAATCGTGAATGGTCCGGTAATAATAACAGCGCTCATTTAGTGTGAATTTCCAAAGCGTGGACAACAAATTCACGGCACGTTTGTCGCAAAAAAACTCCCACGTTCCACAATAGGTTGGCGCCAAACATTTTATTCTCATTTGAATGAAGCTTTAAAAACATACATCATTCCTGCTTCGTAAAGAGGATAGGTTTCTATTGAATAAATACAAAAATTTACATCAGAGTTTCCCAAACTTTTTTTTCTCGTAGACCACTTTCAAAATTTTACTGGTCACGGTGGACCCCCTGCTGGCACATTTCTATCATATTCCCAAAACTCGACACGCGTTGCACTGAATATGGAATGGCGAGGTCTGTCACAACGGAGCAGCACCGGATCTACGACTTTTTTAAACGGGGGCAAAATGGACCAGTATTCGAGATTATATTTGCCACGGGCGTAATGGGATATCGAGTGAAGGGGGGGTATGGGTATGTTCCCATCCCAGTACAGTACACCAATATCCCATTACGCCCCCCCCCCCCCCCGTTTTACGTTTTCGTTTATTACGTTTTAAGATCTCATGCATAACCAATACAACAACGTGCGCTGTACGCCAGTCGCTCTGTTACGGAGGGGGCGTAACGGGATATGAGACGGGGGGTGGAATGGGATATGGATATGGGGCAAGTGGGGGTCCACGAAATCAGTTCGTGAACCCCCGTTTCTTTATCTCGCCTACGTGGACCCCCGTCGGGTCTCCCGTGGACCCCTAGGGGTCCACCTGGACCACTTTGGGAATCGCTGCTTTACATCAAACACACTAATGTACATATATAATTATTGACAAATGATCATCAACTAAAAACTAGATTATATTCAATCTAAATTTAAGTATTGAATTAAGGGTTTCATTTAAAATGCACCCTGATAGTACAACAATAATCAGAAATTAGAGAAAACCGTACTAACTAAAAACTCGTTTGTTTCTATCTTGACAACATTATTAATTGTTATAAGAATGTCAGAGTTAAAAATAGAACTGGATATTTTATAATAATAATTAACAGGTATATTCCAGAAGCGAATTTAATGCTGTTATACTAGATGACCTCATAAGGATGTTGCAACGTTAGGTTGGTTGCAGATTTATTTGCATTAACAATGAATAATTTATTATAGATTATTATCATCCTGCATTGCTAATAAAAAAAACGCATATCTAATTGTTGGAGTCTGCTTTCTGATCAAACGTCGTAATAATTGATTACACGTGGAACTAATTGCAAATAAATAAAGTGTGATTAGAAAAACCATTATTAACGATATTTAAAGATACGGATGAAACACCCCCATGTAAGAAAATTTCTTTTTGATGTGAAAACTTTCTTAGTACCGTTGTGATTTGAAACTCGATGAAACGGAAACGAATGACACTAAAAAGAGACAAACACATACATCTATAGTTATATAGGATTTAGCCTGCGAGAGAATGAGACAGAATGAAACCTTACCTACGTACAGTACCTAGAAAGCGTCATGCTTTGTCAAGCTGCGCACATTGGCCGCTTTAATTATGTGCTCACTTTTCAAGGATCCTATTGGTTGAGATTGTGTGGGTGAAGTTTCACTTCTACGGCGTGTGAACGACAATCGACTTTTTTTAAATTTTATTTATTTGCTCGGGATCACTTACCCACTGGAGCGATTTTTGCCATATACTGGCGCCATTTCAAATGTCTCCGATTGCTTTTCGGATAAAAAAGGCAATTATCTCGTTTTGGCAAAATTAAAAAAAAAATGTAGCTCCCACGTTTGTTATTTTAAAACGAAGCTATTAAAATGCTTTATGGCCATAGATGTCGCAAATCCGAACTTCGTAGACTATTTTATAACGATGTTAAAAATAAATTATTAAAATATTTTTTCACGCAGAATTCCTGATCAGCTATTTACGGTTAAAATTAAGTCATTTTTCCACAGATGCACCTTTCATTATCAAGTACACCACAGACAGTATACAGAAATCGAAAATATTCTATGTTGACTCGAATAAGTACCTCTCACGGTAGTTTCAAAGTAACAAACGCGCAGAATTCGCGCGGTTATAAACTTTACGATTATTTATAAATCCTACAAATATGAGATAAACGGTAAAATACAGGTTGATTCAGTGGCTATACAGCACTATAATAAGTTTTTATGTCTCCATGTTAAAATTCGAAGGTATGATTTTTTTAATGTTGGCGAAAAATTTTAAAAGTTATCTTCTGAAAATCTCGAGCAAACAGAAAAAAGTTTTAAAATGCGCTGTCGCTCCAGTGGTTATACACTTATGTAATAGCATGGCATCCAATTCAAAGCTTGTAACACACGACGAATATAATATATAAATATTTGTGGGCGTGGCAATACAATCACTTATAAACGTTACAGATATACATTATTATATAACCCTCTGATTTTTTTTTTTTTTAATGTTAATACCGCACAAGAGTCCCAACTGCTCCCGTCTGGAGCCAGTGAGACAATGGCATCCCCAATCGGGGTATGTTGTGAGGCTGAAGGTAGTGGGGAGGGGAAGGAGATAGGGAAGAGGAAGGTGGGGAAGTACCTGGCTATTCAGATCTGGTCACTAAACACGGCTAAAGCCATTTCAAGCAACGTTTCAATTCTGAATGGTGGTCTTACACCAGGACGATACTGATAGTATCTTCCACTCTGGAACGTACCGCAAATATACTATATATTATTTTAAATGAATAAATTGTGAAATAACACAAATTAATCAAATAAAATTTAATTTAATCTGTAAATACTGTATGGGATTGTACGGCGAGCGATATCGTGAGATGGACCAAGCCCACATTACAAGATAATATAATAATAATATTATCATATTCCTCGTGTGTAACAAGGTTTAATGTAATCTACTTAAATTAATACACTGCTGAAATTCGAACAAGACGCCGATGTTTCTTTCTCGGCTTTCATATAAAGTGCTGGTGACATAGGTCTGCCAACAAAATGTCGATAATCATGTTTCGTATTAAATTAAAAGAAGAAAATTTAACGTAAAGTTGTTGCCAGAATTTATTCGCTTTTAGATAGAAGTATCTAACTTAAACCGAAAAGGTAAGTGCTGGAAATTCTTGTGTATTTTGGAAATTCTTCAACAAACAGAATTAAGACAAACATTTTCTTTCTTTAAGTGGCTTGCAACGCGAGCCGGATACTCGCTAGTATTGTTAAATGCAGTGTTTGCAGGTTGGGTAGCGAAGAATCGCCTGTGCCGATCAAAGCGCCGTTCTAGATTCTAAACGACGCGGTTAATTGGCTTATTGCATAGTCTGTAGTGCATCCATTGCACTCATACTGGGGACAATCACGAGTACTGTACTGCTGACTGAATGGTCGTGATGACTCAGTGGCGATTATACATTATGAAGAATGAAGAGAGACAGTGATAGGGGGCCTTTATGCCTGCTCTGAAGAGCGATCCTGTATCTTTTGTGGATACGGAATCGATTCCATACGTTATCGCCTGTCAAATTTGTGTGATTGTCTATGGCTTGCATTTGCTTTTCCTACGGAAAAATGGATGTTGAAAAGCCAGCTGAAAATGGATGATCACAAAGCATTCTAAATTGTACACATGCTCAAAAATGAGCATGGTCATTCCCCTTCGCCGCGAATCAATGAGTATGTTATATACTGTATATTATACTACTAGGTATCATTTAATCATTCGTAGCAAGAGAGCATGCGACTAATGAGCATGTGTGTCCGTAGCTCAATGTCTAAGTATTTCCAGGCAGAGCTCGTAGGTATCTAACTCGTAAAGTCAACATGGAACGTACGACGTAACTTGCTTCATTTTATTTTATTTATTTGTAAGAAACAAACATCTTATTCAAGGTGTCCGAAAACTTGTAGTACAAGCGTAAAACTGGTGAATCCACATCACTTAGAGAACCCAAATAAACATAAAGATTTTCAATTTAAGCATTTCTAGAATTAAAATTTAAAAAAAAATAAAAATTCGGCTACTTTGGGGTTAACGCGGAAATATTTTGACATTGGAGCGAAGATGCTACTCTAAAATTGTTTATTTATGCTACTATTAATCTCTTTTCGTGTCCTTAGTTTATTTGTTTTCATGTTACTAATTTATTATTCCACCTCTTCTAAAATTTCACTTCTTCTAGGCATTACAATGTGATTAATTAGCGTATTTACTTTGTTGTGTAGCAGCCCACTAATGGCGGCCAATAATGTACTCTACTTGAAACTAATACGAACAATTTTCGGCAAATCAACTATACTCGCTACTGGACCAATTCGAGCAAATATTGTGAGATAAATTGATAGCACAGATGGGTACCTACTTACTACTTACATTATGTAGCAATGTTCCGTTTCCAATCCAAAAAACACTGCACTACAGAAATCCAAAACTACACCACAAAAACACATTTTACGTGTCATATATTCTGCGTTGGTATATTACACAATAATGAATCAAGCACTATTGTTTAAATAAGAAAATAACACAAAAGTAATTCACAAACACACATTTTGTTTTAAAGTTTATAATTAACGAAAGGATTGTTGATAGATGTCAAGGATGAACCGACGTCAACTAAACTGCGGTAAACCCGAATTCGGGGATTTCGACGGTATCATAACATAACAATCAGCTGTGATTTAACCTTTGAGCAGCCGACTATTTTATTTTTACATTGATTTAATGATAGGCGATTTCAAATAATGCTTTAAATCCGGATTTCTTTGTTTGTTTGTCTTTCAAATAGTTTTTATTACTTAGGTATTGTGATCGTCACTAATAATTTACAAGAATTTGACCAAAAAAAATCAACTTCCGACCCGATTTACTCGAAAACGGAAGCTCAAATCAAAAAAAGTTATACTACAAAATCGACTCCAAATGTGATGTAGATCAATTAAACAATCCCAGTTTTCCGCTTGTACCACGAGTTTCCGGAAACCGTGTATAAAATATAGAGATAAAAATAAAAATAACAAACTTCATGCTATCGCAAACGCCAAATTTGTAATTTGTATGTAATTTCTCTACTTATAACATAATTCTACAGGAGGATCTTATATAAATAGCCGCCCAACTTGATTCAGTGTTCTGGTCTGAGTTGAGATGGTTTTGATAATAAGACGATTCATACGACATGCCATCAAGAAAGTGAATAGTGTATGTGTTTCATATTTTATCTCAATAGTCGGCCAGGCAGACGAGAGCTATATTATTATCTTCTTCGCTACAGAATAGCACAGTATATTGTAAGGAGAGCTGGCGTCTGCTAGCTGCCTAAATAAACATATAAATTTGTGAGCATGACTAATCCTCTTAACCTTGGCAACCTTTCCTCTCAAGTCGATAATTGGCGACAAATTACACGAGTTATATTAGTTCGTCTGATCAACAGATAGCAGTGATGAAGGATTTAAACAACCGATGGCGAGAGATAACATTCATATTTGATGACAATTTGATGACCCTTGAGCCGGGATGAGCATCTGTGGACGCGTATTTAATGAATTAGTCACCCCGGATCAGATGAATTAGTCACTCAGTCAGTCAGCCAGTCAGCTAGCGGCCAGTTGTGATAGCCGATTGATACAACACATTGTCTGATGTATGCGGCCAACGCCCACAGCAATTTAGCTTCATAAACAAGTGTTTGACGTGACTACAATACAATAATACAACACACAATATGCATATTATTGTACATCGGTGTAGATAGCGTAGCGATATAGTCAGCTGTTGTCAACGGTATCCGGGTTGTAAGCAGGCCACATAGTCTGATTGTGAAGAATTTTATTACAAACTGATAAGCAAAGTTCATTCTCGGTTATAAAATACACATAAATTTAGTATTACTTGCCATAATGAAGAGGGATAAAAAAACTAACACACAATTAAAAAGGTTAAAGCTCTATTAGAATTTTAAGTAAGGAGGCACTGCTGTAAGCCCCTTGACCCTGACCGATGGTTCGAGGGTTTGAAAACCAGGCAAGGGACATGCAAAATAAATAATACCGACTGCAAAATACTCGCAGAATCGATTTGGTGAGAGATCTAACTATTCAGGATAGAAACAAAATGACTTCAGCTACGTTTAGTGGCAAGATTTGATCAAGTTTAGTGGCAAGATCTGATCAAGTTTAGTAGCAAGATCTGATCAACTTTAGTGGCGAGATCTAATCAAGTTTAGTGACAAGATCTGATCAAATTTAATGGCAAGATCTGATCAAGTTTAGTGGCAAGATCTGATCAAATTTAATGGCAAGACCTGATCAAGTTTAGTGGCTAGATCTGATCCAAGTTTAGTGGCAGGATCTGAACAAGTTTAGTGGATCAAGTTTAGTGGCAAGATCCAGGCATATCCCAACACCCCTTTCTTTCTCCACTCTTCATTCAATATCACACATTCACAAACTGAGGCCCCCATAATTCCACTGACTCCGAGATAGTCAGAATCTTGTACTTCATCAAATAAATAAGAATGCACATAAAGATCAATGGAATCCAATGTGGAATCCGAATAATTTAGGAGCATTCAAGAAATTTTAAGAGAGTCGATAAAAATCAGAAAAAAACATAAGAAATATCCGAATGTCGTAATGTATTAACCACAGTATCGATGTATATAAATTGGGATAGCGAGGGAAAAACGAAATATTTGTATTACGGACAAAAAAACATTTTATGTAATGAAAAGCAGATGAGAAACTTTCATTATTTTATTAGTTAATCATTCATTTAATATTTTCTTGGATGAAAAAAATACATTTGAATTGAATTCGCAGAACGCGAGCTACACAAGTATGATATGTTTCGCTTAACATTTTCCTGCTCGTTCGAGCGTTTTCTGCGAGCCAGTAGACCACTTACTTCAAGGCCAATTTACTCGAGAAATTTTCTGTTAAAGGTCAAGTTCGTTGTACTAGATATTTAGAGCTGGGATCAAAGAAAACTGAAACATCGCTAATCGCCATATCTGCATTTTTTTGCATTTGCAATATTTTAACTAAGTAATGGGAGCAAAGCAGCCAGTAGGAAACACACTATTATTTTGTTCTCTATTTTCATTTGAAACAACATTGATTTCTAATTTATTAATTATTTAAGTTAGCATATGTTGAATGTGGTGATGGTTTAAACTAAATCCAAAAGGCCTTTAAAAAATAAAAATCAATTAAAATAATTATCCAAACATTGGTGGTTTTATCATATGCGGACGGTGACTGTTTGGTACAACAGTGCTACAATTTTAAAAATATATAATAATGTAAATATACTGTTATTATAATTACAATTGTTTTACTACTCGGATTTGCCCGAGTTTCAACTCCCTCTTGTTTTAAGTTTGACATTTAAATCATCACCAGTCAGTATATTAATACGTGAAGCAAAAAAATTGTACCACTTTTTACGAAAATTGCGCGGACGGAGGAGTTTGAAATTTTGCACACTTAAGTTTATATAGAGAAGGAGTGCAGAATGCTAATATTTTTTTTAAATTATGCATAAAAAATAAAAATAACACCTTAAATTAATTGTCGAATTTCGACCATTGGGCGACCACTAGTAAATATTATAAAGCTAGCTAAGTCGTGAGTAGTGATGGATCTCGGTGCAAGCTGACGATAGTTCTAGTAAACTATAAATTTCACGACTCCAAATCTTAGTTTGAGGTTCAACTGCTTCAAATCAAATTTTTTAAATATCAATAAGTTTTACTTGATGTATGTTATTTTTCGAAGATTTTGTCAAACTGATCAAATAAAACAAAATAAATAAATTGTATAGACTTTTTTCTACAAGTAATAAGGAATTCGATACTATTTATTTTTACTTTGAACAACTGGAAACGGAACGTACAAATACATTTACAGACAGACGAAATGCAAGACGGTTGAGTTAAAATAGGAATTTTCACATAAAATAAATTTTCACATAAAATCTTGAATCGCATTAAAGAGATAAACCGGTAGAAGAATGTTGGATGATTGTGGGCGTGTCTGGGGTTCCTGCATTAAGGTCAATTTGGAAAAATTGTAAAAAAAAAATATAAAACTTTTCAAATATAGAAAATCTTTACTAATAACCAACTCATTGGGCATATGTATCAAAAATTAATTATAAGTTGCAAAAATTAATTATAAGTTGCGGGTACAATACATTATGTATTTTGCAGAGCACCTCGGGGGCTTTTCACCAGATCTATATTTCAGTGGGTTCAAGAGAAGTCTTTGGCATAATAAAATACCTCAAACATTTCATTTCCAACTCGAGTTTTAGGCTTATTTTTTTACTAAAAAGTCCCAAGAGTAGGGTTAGTAGAGTTTCGGATAATAGTTGGAGTTTTTCTCTGTAAAATAGCTTTTAGAAAAACAAGCTAGCGGTCCATACTTTTTCTAACGTGGTAATGTTACCTGAGTTGAGTAATGCTTCAGCAGAATGAATTATTTTCAACTGAATGGATTATTTTCGGGAACCATTTTTCGTTTAAGGATATACCCTAAAATATATTCAGAATCTTAATGACGTAAGTAAAGAAGCCGTGTATACAAATTGCGACTCGCGACCCGTGTATTGGACGTCGAATTTGCTCTATCAAAGAAAAGAAGAAGAAGACAAATAATGTGGGAATCTTAACGACTAAGTGAAGAAAGCGTGTAAACAAAATACACGGCGTATTAGACGAACGTGCGGTCGAATTCGCCCTAGCGGGCCTGGAGATTCGACCTTCCCGCCGCGTTCATTTTAATTAATTCTGAAGAACGTGTTACAAATATTTAAGATGTTTCTAAATGAATACCTCACGAAGTTATTAATTCATCGTCTAGAAAAATAAAATCTGGTGCTCACCGCTAACTTTGTAGTTGAAAAACTTGTTATAAAGTTTTAAAATAGTTGTACGTAGAATATATTAATGGTAAGGTATTGTTTTTATTAATTTTAAATATAAAGAACTTACATCCCCAGGGGTCTGTTGGAATAAAAAAGTTATTTTAGTTACGAATTCGCTGGAAATGATTAAAATGTGAGTTTTGAGCAAACAAAAATTATTAGGGTTGTGTACCGCCTTAAGTGAAATTTGCGTCCATCGAGTTGTTCTCTGGTAGGAACCCTGATAATCTAATCTGACTGATAACAATCCTGAGTATACTTAAAAACCGACCCTTTCACCCAGACAAAATTAAAATATCAAAAGCAAAAATGTTTTTGGACTTCCATGGGACACTCATGTTGTATGGGACATCTCTATTCGGTTTCCGGTATCCTTCCAATCACAATCCTTCCCAAACATGAAAGCACCATCCTAAAAATTACTCAACAAATCAACTTACACTAACATCAAGCCACTTTATAATCTTGACATTCGTAACCACAATCCTCAAAAACACACAACAAAATACGAAGTAAAATTTCTACTATATTACATAAACATAATTCGCTTCCAGATATGTACAAAAACATACAGCACAATAAAAAATTTCAAAGTTATGGTTTAAAAGAATATTTTTAAGTAGGTACATTTAAAAATGAAAACGTGTAATTTAATTGCCATATTTTGTTTATTTATTTCTCCGTTTCTTTTCCCTCCATTTGTAATCAATCACCAGTACAATTTGTTTTTCCTTGTTTTTATTTATTTGTTTTCTATTGTTGTTTTTTTTTTTTTTTTTTTTTTTTATATTAACTCCACACAGGAGGCCCTGAGGGAAATAATTTCCCTCAGGGCCTATGTCATCTTTGAAGATGCTGTGTGGAGGGTGCTGTTGAGGAGAGGAAGGAGTGAACATGGGTCTTGAAGAGACCCATATTGTAGGAGGGAGGAAACACAGAAGCCGGCAAATCGTTCCACAGCCGGGCTGTTGAACTCAAGAACGAGTCGTAGAAACGACCCGTTCTCATGTGACTAATGTCAACCGTGTACAAATGTTGAGCGCGTGTTTGGCGTGTTTCCCGACTATGCACCGGTGCCGAGGGGATCAGTGACGCTAGTTCCTCGGAGCATCTTCCATTGTAATACCGGTAGAACAGGGACAGCATTCCCACCTGACGCCTGTGCTCTAAAGATTGCAGTCCATTTGTTAAGTTAGGAGAATCTATCAAACGGACCGCCCGTTTCTGCACAGAGTCGAGGGTTTTTTTCAGGTATTTTGGGACTCCAGACCAGAGGTGGCTGCCAAATTCAACCGTGGGGCGCACTTGCGATTTGTACAGGGTTAGCAGTTGTGTACTATTAAAGTATCTGCGGGCCCTGTACAGTACGCTCAGTTTCTGAGAGGCTAACTTAACTCTGGCCTCGATGGAGCCCCCGTACCTGAGCTGGTCACTTAGAGTTACACCAAGCATATCAATGGAAGGCCTGTTCGGGAGATTGCTTCCGTTGAAGAAGACTAGATTATCATTCCGATCCCTTTTAGACGTAATCAGACATGATTGGGTCTTTGAAACATTAAATTCGACGAGGTTATTCTTACCCCAAGAGAAAACACTCTCGAGGTAACCGTCCATTCTTTGTTTCAAAGCCCTCCGAGCCATTGGGATTTGTGAGCCCTTTGGAGGCTTGTCAAACAAAAAGCTATCATGGACTGTACTGTCATCCGCGTAACAATGAATCGGTGCACATGTCAAGAGGTCATTGATGTGCAACAGAAACAAAGTCGGAGACAGAACCGATCCCTGTGGGACGCCAGCATTTATCGAATGCGAGGAAGAGGTGAAACCATCAGCAACCGCCTGAATCGACCTCTCCCTCAAAAAGTCGGCAATCCACGTACACAAGGAAGCGGGAAGTCCGTAAGAAGGCAGTTTGTTGACAAGCCCTCGGTGCCAAACCCGGTCAAAGGCCTTGGAAATATCCAGTGCAACGGTTTGGGTCTCACCAAAGCGTTCCAGGCACCGCCCCCAAACATGTGTCACATACGCGAGAAGATCACCGCACGAGCGGTTCCGCCGGAATCCGTATTGACGGTCGTTAATAATTTTGTTCTTCTCGAGGTATGTGAGTAGTTTGTCGTTGACCACACGTTCCATCACTTTTGACAGAACAGATGTGTGTTTGTTCTACTTAATCTGTCTTTCATTTTTGTACTCTGTACTGCATGTGAAACTTATATTTTTGACATCAAAATACTTACGTAAAAATATATCTGTTACCTCCCACTTATGAATTGTAAAACCTAAAACCCCCCGTCCTAAAACGAGTTTTGTATCTCATCAGAATTGCCCTAACAAGAAATAAAAACAATTTTTATTAATATACATTAAAAAAATGTATTCACCAGAACTCGATAATTAATTAAAATTAATTTACTAATGATCTCATCGGAATATTGATTAGGCATAATCAAATAAGAATTGTATACAAAATGACGATCATTTGCATCACACATATTAAATATTTTTGCATTGGCTTAGGTTACAGTAAATAAATAGTGTCATAATAAATAATTCATGCCATTCGTGTCAAGAGTAGAATAACGTGAAACGATGAATGAATGTTAACGAAACAAGGAGCGAGTGGCTGTCATACCTCTGCCCACTCCTGCATGAAATGGCGGCATGGTGAAGGGTTTATATAATGTAATGATACAATGTATTCTAATAAACCGAACAACTTATTTTTACAATGGGTAACACTTCTCTACTTTATAATACAGGTATATTTTAATGCTAGTATATGAATTGTGAAAGGTGATTCTGTATCTTTTGAGACAGCGTATTAAATCGGCCGTATACGACACATTTTAAATTTTTTTTAAGTATGGTATCCTTATTGAGCTAACGAGCCCAATACTGCACTCGTGTTAAGACATCAACTCTTAAAAGTAACCATAACGCCAGAGATATCGCGCGTTTGCCGCCTCGTTAAGAGGTGTCAGTCGCGGGGAAATTTGCGAATCGAATGTCATAGCGTACAAACATCAAAATAATACGACAAACGGATAGTCATTTATGAACACCGATTAGGTTTAAATGTAAGTAGTTATAATAACTAATAAATAGTAATTGGTGTCTTTAAGTAGGCAATAATCCACACCAACTGACATCAAGACACGATAGGCACAGACAAGCCATAGTAAGCCACAGAAATTTGACAACCGATATCGCACGACGGGCGTCGTCTGATATCCGAAGGATTTTACCCTTTTGTCTCAATTGTCTCGTAACGCTGAAACGCATAAGATAACACAAAAGATACAAAATCACCAATCTAGTGGCAATATCGATAACATGTAAATTTCTGCCTAATTTTTAGTGCACAAATATTTAATTTTAGTAGTAAAAGACGTATCATATATCAAGCCACATCTTTATAGCTGTGTGTGGCACAGGTCTTAGGCTCAGTTAAAAAGAAGGCACTATTTATTAAGCTAGCTGAGAGGGCACGTGAAGCAGTGAAGTGGACCTCATCTCGACCGTGTCCCAATCTACCGAACGAAACCGCACAGGTGATGTTTAAGGCGATCGGAATTCGGAATGCCACGAGCCGCAAATACGGTTGGGTGCGGACCTCCTATTACTACTATTAGCCCCTCGCAACGCCCGAGTATGTATGCAATGGTGACCGGCAAGTCGGAATGAAACCAACTCAGAACCATTTCAGATAAGCCATTTAGAGTGATAATAAAATATATATTAAAACATGGTTAAATAGGTTACGTTAGGTTAGGGTTATCGGCTAATTTAAAATTATTTTTTTCGTAGCTTTTAGTGACTTTTCAAGGAGGTGTTGAGTTGACTTTATTCTCAGTTGGCATGGAACCGTATGCAATAGTGCAGGGGCCTGCAACTGAATAAACGCGAGGACTGCACCTTGAGTAAACGCGACTCGAACCAACTTATAGATTAAACTAGTCCCAGGGAGAGACCGTACGCACGTCATCGACGATCGTCCTAAAAGCAAATCTTCCTTTTCGCACGTTTGTATGAAAACGAAAAACACAGAAGATAATAGATTGAATGTCGAGTGTCTTTAATCATATTCCGATCGACATTTCGCGAACGTAGTTTCTTTCGAATCGTAGAATTATTATGATATTGCCAGATATAAAAATAAGCAAATAAAAAAAAGCTTCATTTCACGACATGCATGTTATGGTAATAAAATTAGCACAGGATAAGGTAAACAAATAATATTAATTACATTAATTACATACTCATTCGTTAATAATTTTAACGTAAAAAGATTATGATAATATGATACAAGTATAAAAGTTTGAACGGGACGACATATTTATAGATTTGTAACACTTTTAATTTAAATGTCCCTCAATAAAATGATATGGTGACGCTTTAACCACTTGAAAAAATATATATCGTACATCGAAGAGTTAACTCACCCAATTGAAAGCGAAACTCTTTATGTGAACACTGCGTAATAGCCCGAACTGCTCTCCGGAATCAGTGGGACCATGGCATCCCCAATCGGGGTATGTTGTGAGGTTGAAGGGAGTGGAAAGGGAAGGAGATGGGAAAGAGGGAGGTTGAGAAATACTTGGCTATTCGGATCTGGTAACATTTTTTTTTTTTTTTTAAAAGAAAGACAAACATTCCCGGGTTACGAATAACCCAACAATGTTTGAAAATCTCCTACTACCACCACAGAAAGCCGAAAATGTTGCTTGTGTTGTGATGGAGGACTTAGCCAGTCAGGACGCCCGGGTGGGACCCAAACGCGATGCCCACTCAACCACTGACCAGTCATAACATAACACGGGGAAAAGCCAGGGCGACACCGAGAGTATCTACCACTACCACTCTCACGCATCTCGTCCAACCCAAATTTCAATCTACTTTGATATTTTCATATTTCCTATTAGTACCGCCACTTTATTTTACATTAGCTTCACACAGGAGGCCCTAAGGAAAAAAAATCTCTTTTGTGTCTCGTGTGTCTCCGGTCTGTTTAGAAAGGAAGGAAAATAAATTCTGGGAAGGAAAAAGGTGTGAAGGGTGGGTAGAAATCTGGGGGTCAATTTATCTAGGCGTGACGGACGCACTAATGCGGTGCAAGGCGATGGGTCGAGAGAGTCCAGTTGGAGAGGTCTAGGTTAGGTCTCCCTCCGACCGAACCGGCCCGCCAGGCGGTAGGAGGGCAAACGCATTCACCACCACGACCTTGACAAACCCACGTCAAAACCACCCTATGAACCCGGGCACCTCTGCTAAGTCACCAAACGTAACGAACCACTTGGGGTGACTATGGCAGGGGTGTCGGTTATCCAATAATACTCATACCCGCCGCCCAAATTGAAAAATATTTCACGAAATGCAGTTGAAAAATGAGCTTTAACGGCTATCAGTTTTTCGGTGTAAACGAGAGTAATAATCATTAATTACACAAAATATCGAGTAGGCACCTACGCCGAAACCGGTTCTGGTAAAATGATCAAAACTGGTTTACGGCGCGTGTAAAAAGAGGTCTCATTTCGGCGAACTGGCTGCATTCCGGTTTCGTAGGTGAGCCGGCTATTACGTAACTTTATAGTAGGTACTATCAATAGATGCGAAAATATTCCAAATTAATTATGGATTTAAATAAGGGGACCATATTATTTATATTGTTACTAACAAGTTTATGTTGTTATATTAGAGTAACAAATTTGTTAAAATATTTATGACGATCTATGAAAAAATATTTATGACGATCGATGAAAAAACATAAAAACGAAAAAACATATGTATTAGCCAGTTTAATTACTTATGGTGACCGGACAACTCAGAACCTCAGAAAAATCATTAAAAGTGATGATGGTTAAATAGGTTATGTTTATCATGTCAAATTCTGTGTCCAATTGTTTTAGTCTTGACAGTGAAATTGTCGGAATATTGGAACAAGAAATGTTGTGTGTATTGGTGAATAAGGAACTCCAGTCCATTTTTATTTTTTAAAATAAATAATGACCTTCTAACTTAAATAACTGCATATTTATTTTTATTTTTGTAATTAAAATAAATGTCAAAGTTTTAATTTTTCAAGATCCCACGAAAACCACCGTGACGTCATCTGCCCCTGTGAACGTCATCTGCCCAAAAGTTTTAGTTATTTTCAACAGATGTTGTAATTTTGTATGGAAGAAGTAATGAAACTATTCAATAAGTAAAACGTTATTTAGGTGTAATTATTTATTTATTATATTATTATATTTTTCAATATTATTACGGGAGAGTGGTATAAAAATTGTTTGAAATTATTATTTTTTTAGCTTTACGAATCGAAATCAATATTAAGGAAACCGAAGCATGAATTTTGTAGGGAACTGGAATCAGCTGTTCGACGCCCGCCATTTTGAATTTCAGCATTGGAGCGTTTTACTGGGCATTATGATCGTTTTTTGTACAGTTAGAGTTTTTGAATATTTTAAATAATATAGATAAACTAATAGAGATACCTACTTTATTTTTGATACCGAATTATTTAGGCCTAAATAATGTTTCAATAAAAACAAAAACTATTATATGTCCAAATCTCTATAAACCAATAATACGGAATGTTGGATGGCTTGCCGTATCTTCAATACAAATTTGAGGGTGACAGGAGAATTATGGAAGCGGTGACGTCACGCCTCACAAATTCAATAATACCAACTTGGCAGGGTGTTTTAATGAACTGTTTTAAAATGGACTTTTTAATGTATTTTTTAAAACTACGTTAAATATTATTTAATAAAACTTATATATTCAGAATCAGCGTTTATTGGTCTAAATGAACATATTTTTTTAAAGCCATAATATTTTTCACTGGAGTTCCTTATTATTTTTAGTTGTGGAGTCATGACAGGTGTCAAATTATCAGATAGAGGTGTAAGAATGTGATTTTGTCACAAAAACGGCGCTGTAAAAGTCATCCAAATACTGTTTTATTATTATTAAGATTTTATGAGAGTAAATTAAATCATTTTGAAGTGAAAACTTCTTTACCACTGTTGTGAATTGAAACTCGATGAAACGAAAAAGCGGCACTAAAAAGAGATAAACACGTACATCTATAGAATTTAGCCAGCGAGAGAATGAGACAGACTAAACGGTCTCCTCTTTTTGCGGTGCTTCGTAGCCTACCCACTCTTGTCTACTTTAGTTTTCTCAAGGTTTCACTTCTACCGCGTGTGAACGACACACATTTTTTTTATTATATCGTCTGAGTGTTTAATGTAAGGAATGTTTTATTTTTCAACTTTTTGCGCCATGACGTTTCCATCTTTTGTCCAGGCAAATGTGTACCCCTTACTTCTGGTCGATAGCCCATAACCACATTTTTTTCTCTTCGTAAGTGAAGTCAAGCAAAGTAGTTTTTTTTACAATTGAACCCAAATAATAAGAATCAAAGTAAAACTTCCAACTCGTAAAGAAGTTCAATTTGTTAGTAAAATAAAATAATTTTTTTGCTATAATAGGTTGGTGTTTAGCCAGATACAGAGGTAACAAGACATTCGTTAATTAGGCACCTATTTTTCCATTACCCCCATCCTAATAAATGAGATATAACTTATAAAACAAGTTATTTACTCTATTCGTCAGCATTTATCAAAGTAAGAAATTTTTAATTCCTTCACTTTACACTATTATTAATACGTCGTGTCAGACTCTATTTGACACCAACCATAAATAACATAACAAAGAATGTGCGCTACTAGGGTCTAGTTCGTGTCTATCTTTTCTTTGGTCCGTGATAGGGACATTTCAATCAGGCCTTTTTATGATAGAGTATTCAATTTGATGAGCAGTCTCGTGAGCATTGGATCATTCAATAAGACAGTTGCGAGTCACGGACATAAAATACCACCGATCTCCGTTGAAACCTCTCCCATTATCTTGTCACTTTAATGTCAATGCCAAAGTATTTATTTTTTTATCACAGCTGTAGATTTTCCAAGAATCGCCGCATTGGTGAAAGACCACAATTCGGAATTGTTGGTGATCAGATCTGAACAGCCAGGTACTTCTTAACTTCTTATTTCTTCTCCCCATTCACTTTACAGACATACCCCAAATGGATATGCCGTAGTTTAACTGGCTCCTGAGTTTTGCGATATTCACATAAAAATCGACGAAGACCAAAATCTTATAAAGTGAACGCCAATGCCCAGATACTTTTAAAATAGACATAGAAAAGATTTAAAATAAAATAATAAAAAAAACTGCACTAGACACTACAAAATGTAATGCTGTGTGTACGTTTGCGAACCGAGACTCGAGCCGAGCCACGAATTATGGAAAAGAAACGAAACCACCGCAACCATGGCGTTTCGCGCTGATTGCGGTTGCTTCGTTTCTTTCCCATAATTCGTGGCTCGACTCGCATTTACGTTAGCAAATGTTTACGCAGCCCTACCACCCGTTCACTGTCAAACATTCATTTTTTTTAATCTCTTCCACTATGATTATTTTAAAGCTCTCCCACGTGAATGAATATAATAAGTGTAATCTGCTTTCACTCCTCCCAACATAATAACTTCATTTCCTGTCTGGAACGATAAATTATTATTCCTGCAAAGTTCGGTCAGATGATGCCTGCTGCACTCTAAAATAATCAGAATTATTAATAATGGACGACTGTCCTTGCTCAATAATACAGGCGTACTTAAATCGGTTTGCGCTTTATTGGTGTAAAGCATAGACAATAATGATCAAAGAGCCCGAGGCATAATAATCAACAAGATAAAAATATAGCATGCAAGATTGAGTACGTACCTACCTACCCACCGCCCACATAACATTATTTAAAAATTTTACCGCTTTTTTTCCATTTAAAATAATTTTGTCCTTGCTTGTATGTGTTTCCTTTCCTTGAGTTTTGAGACAGCCGATACATTATTTGATTTTTTGTCAAACAATAGTACATGAACAATAAATTAACAAAATGCAGTGGTGTTTATTTTAAGAGTGTCCAGCGTTAGAGAACAATTTGAGGGGGGGGAGGGGAAATAATAAAATAAGGAGGGGAAAATGTGTTTATTGCTTAATAATGCGGGAATCAGACGGTACACTTTTTAGTTCATTTCTGTCCTTCATTCTGTCTCTTTCACTCGGAGTGAAACGTCTGAATAAGAAATGAAACAAAAGTGCCAAACGAATTCATTAGTGAACCGAATCGACAATGCTGAATTTTGGCATTCGGCGTCTTTCACTCGCGCGCGGAATGTAGGCATAATGAAACGTCTGAACACGGAGTGAACAATTCTTCAGTCCGCCTGGAGTCCTATACTGAAAGAACGTGATAACGTCGCACGGATAACTTTAAAATGGTGTTCGTTCCGCTAATTTGTTCGCTTTTCGAAATAACTCATATGGTCTCATACAAATTGTCGTCTCTCCCTTGCTATCATCATAGTGAGAAATATGATCTAAACGGCATTGGAAAGAGAAAACAACACGCTATATATATTCAAATCATATATTCAAATTAACCACAAAATAATTAAAATTCCGACCGCAATTTGAAAAAAATATGAAACTTTGTGATTTTTTATGAATTATTTTTACATGAAACGACAAAAAAGTGAGGTGATGAAAACGTTTATAATCCACGTATCTAATAAAATATGCGTGTTTTTATTATTTTTTCGTTACTAGTAATTTTAGTTAGAAAAACGTAAGATGAACCATTTTTAAAACTTTTTTGTTTGCATGTAAAATTTTCATACTTGAAAAATTATAATCGATTTATTTAAATTAAAACAAAGTATTTTATCATCTTCTAAAAACAGCTTTCAGTTTTCGGATACGTTCCCAAATATTCAATGTATTTGGATTTTATTGCACAGCGGAAATATTCTGATATACTGACAGGATATGGTCGGGGCCCGATGGGTTATTTGTGCGTGATGTGATTTTATATATATTTTTTAATCTAAGATTATTAATTTGTAGGTAAATTTAATGTTTCTAATAAAAAAGTTCAATAAAATTGTGTTATTGTGACATAAAAAAAAGGTTTACAAGACGAAACTGCGCTGTTTTTTTTTTTTTATTTATTTAAACGTGTAAGCAAAATTGCGTAAAAATTAATGCATCTGAAGCTCTTAACACGTTTCTCTTTAAAATTCATGGCCGGACCTCACCGACGGCGTTTTCTTTGCTTCTTTTTAGTTAATTCCTCGATCAAATTATCACAAATCAAACGAATTCCAACTCGCACGACATCATTCGATGACATTGTAGCAGGAATGAAGGTTCATTTCTAAAGCACCATCTGAACGCGGAATGAAGGAATGAAACAAAGACTAACATTCACTCGAGTGAACATTAACCCGAGTGAAGCGTCTGATTTCGGCATAACGTCTGTTATCAACCAATCACAAAATATGTTTTATATAGGGGCAGTCTCAATAGTTTTCCTTGGTAATCCTTTTTTTCTTCATTTTAAGCACCATCGTTCAATTTGGAAGGCGGGTACGGGTACCGCTGCCCCTGGAACCATTTATTGGATAACCAACACATCTACCATAGGTCACCCCGATTGCTACGTTTGATGAATTTATCGGGGTGCCCGGGTTCATGGGGTGAGGTTTGTCCAAGTCTTGGTGGCGATGCGATTGCCCACCTGCTGCGTGGCGGGCCAGATCGAGAGGATCGTTGAGGGAGGTCTTTTGATCTCTTCAGTCAGATTCTATCGACCCATTGCCTTGCACTACAGTTGGAGGGATTGATTCATACGTCCGTCACTTTTGGATATACTGACCCCCAGATTCCTACCCACCCCTCATACCTTTTTCCTTCCCAGAACCTCCTCTCCTTCCTTTCCCTAAAAAGATCCTGCACACAGCATCCCCAAAGATGATATGGGATTTTTTCTCTTTAGGGGTTTTTTCTCTTTAGGGCCTCATGTGTGGCGCTAATGTAAAAAAACGCGCTAAACTGCTAAAATTATGTTTGTAATTTCTTTTGCTTGTATTTACTTTTGACATGCAATAATAATGAATTTTAACGGAATAGGTATTACTATATCATTGATATATAAAAAAATAATTAATCTCTAACACACTTTAAAAGGTACTACCTACCTAGCTACCTAGTCCTTTGCGGGATTAATTCATTTTCAAATAATTGGCTATGTTCATGATCTAACAAATTTCATGATTCTTGAAACGGCATAAAACTCAGTTGAAGCTATTAATCGAATAGAATAGTATTAATACGTTTGCGTCTGCGTGGTTGAATTTCAGAACCCGGCTTCAAGTGTATGACTGCCGCCGCCCTCTACCAGCGCCACATAAACATAAGTGTACATGAAATTTCAAACAAAACTACCATTGTAATTCGGTTTCGAATTCAAGAATTCGTCCAAAAGACGTCGCCACTTGCTTCAGCAGGTTGCATGGGGACGCACCCCAGGCAGGTATAAGTGCTACGAATTTGTGAATTTGAAGTATCTCGTCGGATATGGAAAGATTGACGGTTATACTATAGTGAATAATAGTATCAAGCGACTATATATGTATATATTACATATGACGTCATTGCCTGTCCCGCTTACTTTGTCCCGGTGACTAGCTATCACTGGATGACAGTGGATCCGAGAAACGGTCTATTTTTGGAATCAGTTTCTATTGGATTTATAAAATGGTCACCAACGTAACTGGGCGAAGCCGAACCAAAAGCCGCCCGCAAGGCCTAGCAGCAAAAACGTGCGGAGCGGGTTTTTAACTGCTATTTTTTTATCGTTTTCGTAGGGGTGTCTTACCCGAGTGAGTTTTTGAAGAGATCCGGAAAGTCTAATTTTCTCAAAAACGTAGACAATCCTAAAGATTCAGCAACTTATTTGATTTTTTTATAGAAACACAGAGACTTAAATTATAGTTACCAATAATATGTGTGCATGCACTTATGATCACCTCTCCCTCCTCAACTTGGGAGGAGGGTATGGGTACCGCCGCCCTTGGAACCATTTATTAGATACCAACACCTCTGCCATACATCACCCCAAGTAGTTCGCTACTCGCTACGTTTGGCGGCACCCGGGTTCATGGTGAGATGTTTGTTCAGATCTTGACGGCCAATCACCTGCGTGATGAGCGGGATCGGGAAAGGCCGGTCGAGGGAGAGAGGCCCTTTGACCTCTCCTTCTGGACTCTCTCGACCCATCGATGGATTCGTGGGCCCGTCATTACTGGAAACACTGGCCCCTACATCCTGCCCCACTCATCCTTTTTCTTTCCCACAATTTCCCCTCCGCACAAAAAAAAACTAAAATTAGTTCTTAGAACTAAAATCTACTTTACAAAACAAGTTCTTATTTTGGGTTTTATAAAAATAAAATAAGATAAAACTAACCAAAAACCGACTTGTCATATCGTAAGAAAATAGTCTCAAAGTGAACACGAAGAATTTGAAAAAATATTAATGAAAATGCATTATTTTGCTTTTCCGTGGACTGAAATAGAAAATTGTTCCTCATTGTAATTAAATTGATTTGAAGTGTTTTTTTTATAATTTGTGCGTAATAATAATTGGATGAGGCGCGCCTCTGTATATTTATCAAAGATCCTCCCCACAACATCCCCAAAGATGACAAAGATCCTGAGGGAAATTATTTTCCTCGGGGCCTCCTAGGTATGTGGAGTTGTAAAAAAAAAAGAAGCTACCTACGTTTGTTATTATGAAGGTGACACTATGTTTGCGGGGAAAACATTTCCATCCCACGTATCGTGGAAGGTAAATACGCATACTATATTTATTTATTATAATATTTTTACATCATTGACAAAACCAATAAAGTGCTATTGTAATGCATATTGCACAAGCACTGTATTGAACGTGTATAAATCAAAAGTTTTTAACTTGTCACATTTTTGATAAGATACTTCAACAGAAAGCTACAACTCAAAATTAATGACTCCGGTAACAATAATATTATGTTAACAATTACATCAAACACGTCGACATGTTTATCACTAGTCCATACCTAATTTTAGAACAAAAAGAAATGATAAATAAGAATATCGATTAGATTATATGGCGCGAATCAGAAAACAGCCATTGCAGATCATAAAGAATGACATTATAATAAGATGTTTAGGGTGACTCACCTTCGCTGTGCGGAGTGACAGGGAAACAGTTGCATAACTCTAGAAACTGCAAACCCAGATATATAATCCAGGCGATGACAGCCTCCATTCTTTCACTTGATTAACAAAAAAAACAGCCTTTTTGAAATCATCAATGTTTTAGTACGCCATTGCACACACAATGCTAAATAACCGTAACAATAACCAAACTACCCAAATCACAACACTACACACACTTTAAAATAAACATACAACACTTATCACTATATTCTATCGGATTATTTGTACCGTGGCTATATCATAATGCACTAATTCACTGATTTATCAAATTTTGACGCAACATGACGTCGCGACAACCCGACATCGCCATTCAACAAAATAGGAAACGAGACCACAGACATTTACAGAAATACAGATGGTTATGTTGTGTCATATATATGAACAACCACAAGTTCTATGACTCAATCGAACAGCTGATTGGCCGGTACTTACTCAGTTCGAATGGCGGTCATTTTGAAAGGAAAAAAAAGGTTTTTATAATGCGGCGATGATCCTTGATGATGTTAGATGATTTGCATTCGCAAGATGTAAAGGTTGGTTGTACAGTTCCAGTCCATGGCATATAATTAAAAGATTTTACAGCCCATTTTGATAAAATATCACGTCATGGATGCTATAAAATTAGAAACTAACTTTAAGTTTCTAAAGGGATTACTCAGTAATAAAACAATAATATTATTGCTCTTAAAATTATAATGGGTGATTTTTTTTGAATTCTAAAAATGCCGGTGCACCTTTAGGAATATAATATATATTATTGGCTCTCCACACCAACAACCAATTTCTCATATGGAGAATTACTCTTTATAAGATTCAATCGAAGATCTAAGCCATAAAGGGCAAAAAATTTAAAATGCTGCGCTGCTTCTCATTTTTCTTCAGATTTCCATGTATTGAATCTATATATACATTTATAGATTTATGAAATTTGTAACTTTGTGGTCAACACTTGACCTTCAAAATAGGAGGAAAGTTGCTGTGTACCTGAGATTTCGAAAAACCACCCACACTCCCTATCCCCACTCCTTGAAGCAGAAGTGTAACATTACTTGATGAAATTTTGTTTACATGGCATTTAAAATTAAGAGCAAAATACTATCCACGTCTGATTAACTATTTTTTCATTTTTTATACAAAATGAATTTTTTATATGATTATTGCAACTCTAGCATTTTTTTGTTAAAAAATTATATTTTCATCAATTGAAAATATGAGTTGCAGAATGTGTGGGAGGGTATTTTCCTAAAAGCTCTAACACTCATTCAATTTTTAAAGACTAATTTCCAAATCTTCAGTTACCTGCATAATTGATTATTATAACTCTTTGGGAAACGTGGCTTGATACAGCTGATATTTATGCTGACAATTACGACGAAATTCCAAATGTATTTGACGATCTGGCTGACTCTTCCTCCACCGTTCTATCACAATTGAAAGATTTAAGAGGCTAAGGACGGGAATATATAGGGGGGAGGGGTAGATTGAACTTCCTAGTTTGAGTCATGTTGCTTAGTGAGTTTTCATTTTATATCACGTAACATTGAGTTAAAAATGTAAATGTGGTAATAATTTACGTTAAATGAATGTGTGGATCTGTAGATAAATGAGTTCTGTTTGGAGTTGGTCTTCCAAAGAGTGAGATTAAAAGTAAGCAATGTCTACATTTGCAAATTGGAATATGGAATGATAAGCGTTGAGGAAGATCAGGACTATTGATTAAGTTATTACCGAATTATCGAATTAATATTAATAACATTACCGAATCTGCTATATTTCTTCGGCAAGTTAACGTCTGTATTTTGAAGAACTTTGCAGAGTCTTCATTACTAACATGAGATCGAAAAAAGCGGAAATTGAGGTACCTCAAAAATCTATTTTGAACGCTTTCAATTCTATTTTTGTGTACTGCATAGCCTGGGTTCCACACTTGAGATGCGTATTCAAGGATACTACGAACATACGAGAAATACGGTGCTTTGAAAGTAATAAGATCTTTGATTGTTTACAGGAGCGGACTATGAAACCAAGATAGAAGATGCGTTAGTGACTACGTGATCGATATGTTTATTGAAATTCAGTTTACTATCAAGTATAACCCCAAGGTCCTTCCTTTCGGATTTGATAGATAACGGTACTTGATTTATTGAGTATTTGTGGATAAATACGTTTTTATTTCTTGTAAAGCGCACAATGAAGCACTTACATATATTTATTTCCAGGCAATGGTCATTACAATATGTGCTCAAAAGTTGCAAATCATCTTGCAGCTTCTGACAGTCCTCGATTGAGTTGGGAGACATACGCGGATTTCCATAAACAGGGACAGTGCATTCGGTTAGAGAACGATTGAAAATTAAAGAGAGGGGTAAGGCTAGATTGTGTGCACATCATTTAATAAGGATTGAAGGTATTTTGTTAGGGCCGGCACCTTTGCGAGTATCAATTTCCTTAAGGTACTTTAAGACAATTTCTTGTGTCACCTCAATATTGCTTATACTAGATATATGGTTCCCGATGTCAGTTGGATCACGGGCAGGTGGATTGGAGGGTTTACTGAAAACCGAACTGAAATATTCTGAAAATAAATTTACAACGCCTGTTCCATTATTGGCTTTCAGCTCTCCAAGATACAAACATTTTGGGACACCTTAGGATTTGACGTGGCTCCAGAAGTTTTTCGGGGATATATTATTTTCGATATTGCTTAAATGATGAGATTTGCTTTTCCAACATAAATCTTTGTTCCGTTTACGAAGGAAAGAAAATGCGCCGTAGTCAGCCTAGTTTTAGTATTTTTTATATTTATTAAAATATTTAGTTTTTCTTTAGTTATCTTGATAAGGGTAGCATTGTACCAAGGAGAATATTTCAAGTTACACGAAAATTTACGAGGAATATGAAGATTTATGAGGTGTTTCAAAAACATATAAAAATCGTCAGGCACTGGTTCTATTTGAGAGTTAGAGAAAATGGATGCCCTGCCAGCTTGTTCTAGGGCGAAATTAATTGATTCGTAGTCTCCACGATTATAGAGAAAAACTTTTCTTTTCACATTTTCAACGGAGGAATTTCCTGAAATGGCACACTAATGGACACAGCCTTATGATGTGCATCTTCGGGAACTAGCGGGTCGTCATTAGATTCGACGGAGATTAGTAAATTTGACAGGATCAGATCTAGGATATGGCTGCTTGAGTTTAGCTCACCGTTGTATTGAGAGAGATCCAGAAAATGCATATAGTCTACGAAATGATTACTAACTTGAGTGGAGTAATTACTAGCTGCGTAATGAGCAGACGGCGTAGCTTGGGTCCATGAAATTTCAGCAAGATTAAAGTCCCCTAAGATAATGAACAAGTCCGTGGGGTTATTTTATCCATGTATAGATTGAATAACCTCAGTAAATGCAGTCTTGCTTAACACCTTTTTTGATGTCAAACCACCCCGTAAACCCACCGCTCACCCTAATACATAAAGGTTCGTAGTAGCGATGAGTAAGTTTAGCTGGAGTGGTCTCTTGAACTCGGGTTCTTCGCGAAATGCAGATCCTTTTCAAATCAACTATTCCCAGAGAACCTGATCCAGGACTCCGACCCAAACCCAGAACACGAATGCCTCCACTTTGTCGTTCAAGCCACCTGCGAGTCGTGAGGGTTCTTGTCCGGGTTCCGGATCCGAGGCCCGGCTCCGGCCGGTCCCAGTAGCTGCAACAGCACCCAGTACCCAGTCCATACCCAAGAACACGGACCCGGGACCCGCTCCTAGAATTCGAGTACTTTTAAAAGGAAGCACGCCACGGAGGCCTCTGGCAAAATCCAGAACTTACCCATCTCTACTGCCTGCCCCTTCGGAGAAACGGCGTGATAGTTAGTTTACAAATATGCTCGCTCCTGTTATTGAATTGAGAAAAGTTTTTCATCCGAACATGTGTTTGAGAATCAAATAATAATTTCCTCCTGGAAAACTTTTAAAAAGTAGTTGTTGACGGTTATTGTAATTATGTATTTATTGTAAGGCGTAAATTAATTTAGGCTTTAATATAATTTTCACTGCATTTTTCATATTAATAAACCATTTTTAAAAATGCAATGAATGTCTCCTTTTATTGAAATTACTTGCCATAATTCAAAATTTCATAACCATTTCCTAATATAAAAATCAATAGAAAATAAAATAAATTTGAATTTTTTGTTAAATTTTGGTGCAATAATGCGCATATTTAGATTTTTCATGGCATTTTTTTTACATTGGCCCCTAAAACCAAAACAAAGGACGGTAGTTTTATATTGGAAAGAAAGAAAAAAAAACAGATTTTTACTTAAAAAATTGTTTTTATTAAATTTATGGTAACATAATATAATAATTATCATTATATCTTTAGAGAATCTTATTAGTATGCGGCTGGCGGTGGCAAAACGAAAATTTAAGAGCCGCTCATTTATAAGGCTAAACAATTAAATTATAGTTATTTAATCAGTCAAATTTATTTTATAGGGCCAACAGACAGAACAGTCTATAAAAGATCATTTGGTTTTGGCCTATTTCAGCATATCGCTCGCCATAATATATTCCCAATGTTTTTGCCACCGCCAGCCGCATACTACTTATTACACATTATTATTATTTCCAGAAAGAAAAATAAATAAGAATACTAATAATTATACATTATTAGCAAAAACAATATTTTCTTTTGATGTTTGCATAAAAAATAACATCCAACTTATAATAATATATTTTTTTTTTTGTATTTAAAAACCAAAAATAGTTACTAAAATGATCTGTAATGTGAGGGTTGTCCAAGAATTAATATCTTTGTTATTTAAAAAATCAAGAAAATATTGTTAAAGTTTCAGGTATATATTCCCTATTATATATCCACTATTTTTCAACATGGTAGAATAGGTTGGAGACGCCCGAGAAAGACATGGCAAGATCAAGTGAATCAGATACTTGAGTTGGCCCATGTCAAGAGTCAGAATAATAGAAGAGTATGTTCATTCTTACATCGTCTCATGACGCTAGCCCTGTAGAGAAATGGCATAATGGATATTTAGTTTGTTAATTTTCGATATAGTCCCTATTAGGATTGATGCACTTAATGAGCCTTGGGACTAGGTCCTTAATTTCCTTGTCGTACAACTCCCATGCCAAATCTTCCACCAAATCTCACCTCTTCCACCGTGACCTTGTAGCCTCCAAATGTTGCTTCAGGAAAAGAGAAATTTGTAAATATGATTCCCGAGTTAGGTGGCGAACCCATGTTCCAACCCAAAAAAACGCTTTGTCTTAGTTGGAAAGAACCTTCAAAAGACCAGAGCACTTTCCACATAACAATTTTCCTATGTGGTAGACTTACTGACAACTGGGATCAAAATTGCAAGCTCATAGACTTCAATACAATAATTGAAAGCACCTCGCAGGCGGTGGGATTTGATAGTGGAGCGTTCATCTCAAACAGAAGCAAAGGTCGCACTGAAGCAGCTACCGAGACGGATCACTGCTTGTTTTGGAGGGAAAAGTAGCTTCCGAGTAGCTGGTGCTGTCATATTTTGAGAAATAAGGCCCGCGTCGCCAAAAATTGGTCTTTACTTATTGGACAACCCGTGTATTTAAAAAAATACTATACTACATAACTAAATTCAAATGTCTTTCAAAATCAAACCAAGGTATAATTTGTATATTTTATAACTAAGTATGTAAATATAAGCTCTAGGAACAGCTTGACACAGTTTACTCTGCAGGCAGCCAAAGGAGGAACTAAAGATGTGATGTTTTTTGTTATTCGGCTGTAAAAATATTTTCTTGAGTTTTTCGCGAAAGCGATTCGACATTTGGAAAAAAAAAAACCATAAAAAGTGATGCACAAAGCATTACACCACAGGTTTTGGCATTCATGGACGCCTACAAAACGCCTCCAGACAATTCAAATGTTAGGACCAGTTACCACTGTTGAAATTGCGATGTCAATTTGGTGCCAACCATAATTACCCACGAGAAGAGTTACATAATTCTTTTTTAGGGCCTGTCATTTTTGGAGAAACTATCTTATTATTACATTATTAATTGATCTGAATAACGCTAAGTTCAGGGATTTTCTTTGTACTGGTATCACAATATCAACAGCGGCAGTGCCATCGACTGCAAAGTTAAATGTGTCGATCTGTATTAGGTATGTACATAAGGCAAAAGGTGTTAATATATTTGAATTGATAGAACTAGATACAGTGATGCACAACCCACAACCCCCATTTATTGTGGCTTATTATAAAATATCACAAATTTGGTATTTTTAGAAAAAAAAGAACAGAACTTTTCACAGAGTGGATAGGGAAGTATTGTTTCACTAAATATTTAAGAAACAAGGTTTAATATGAAATGAAGGTATTTGAGTAGCAGTGGAATATAATCTGAATTGTCGCTAAACATATTTATAAAGAAATTGACTTCAACATAAATATACTAACGATTGTGAGTTTTTACATTACAAGCTTAGATAAGAATAGTTCCACCATTATAAGATCCTACTAGACTAATACTTTTATGGAGACCGCGTCTTAAACCAACAAGTAAGTGTGTTAGTGTCAGTTGTGTTTAGGCGGTGCATGTGTTCAAACGTACACGTTTTAATCAAAACTATAGGAAGTTTGCGAAGTTACACACATTTTTCTGTTATGTAATTGTTATTGCGGCAAAACTTAGACGTGATATTCCTTTAAAACGATATACCAAAAAAGTTATTACTAATGTGATGGACATTTCAAAAACTTATAGCCGATGAAAAAATATCTTCTTGAATAGGGATCGGAAGAGACTGACTTATCTGCGGCGTCAATAAAAAGGTTGGACGCGGAAAAAAGAAGGACGGAAATTCTAAATTCACCCAAAGGGAAATGGAAAAGTTAAGTACGAAAACTATATTGACGATTTCAACAATGCGTAATTCAACAAGAAATTCACAAATTCCACAAAAAATATAATTATTATTAATTTAATAAATAATTAATTACTACAGAATAATAATAATTAAAAAAAATCAATAATTTGGTAATTTCTGTTAGATCGAATCTGATGAGAAAGTATTATTTGATTCATACAACTTTGTGTATGGAAAAGAATTCTGACTGCTTAGTCACGAGGGCTGCTATTTTGCATTACCATAGCCATTCTTGGATAGCTATCGCTTTACTCATTGCTCGAAAATGGTGCCCTCAAATAAATTTTTTTTTTTGAGCAAAGTAAATACGAACATTCCTAGACCCGAGGATTTTATAAAGGTGAAACAGCTCTAGTAGCCATCAATAAAATTTCTGGGTGCCATGATCAAACATTCGACGGCTTCCGTTCTGTTTTCTAAAATAGAGTGATGGTTCCCTACCTGTGTTGAGCTACTTATCATCCTAGTTTTCAGGGGATAAACTTCTAACAAGAATCTTACAAAAAAAAAATCTGTTACTTTTTTTTAGTTCTTCAAAACTTCACCATTTAACTATTGATCAGATAAGCACGAATCTAGCAAAAACCAATTTGTCCTGTGACCAGGATATAATTTTTTTCATCCATATTTGTAAATTTAAAATATGGCAACAATAATAATACCTAATAATGGGATCTAATAAAATTTGCTCTGTGACCGACCGGTTGGGAAAATATAAAAATTAGTCAAATGTAATTAATTAATATATTATTAAAAAGGTTGTGCATCACTGATGTAAGACAATCAAAGCGTTGAGCAATCGAGTTAAGCAAGAAGAGACTCCAGATGTTTATCGAGAGTTTCAAAAGCTTTCTTATTTCTGAACACATTCATTTTGGCAGTTATCTTCTTCTTCAGCAGTGTGGGATGAATTTCTGATATATTTTTGAGGGCATCTGAAAAAAAAAGAAAATAAATGTTAAAAATTCATTACTCAAATAATATGCGTAATATTAAATCATCAGTTTATTAATCATCATCAGTATATCAGTATATTAATACGTGAAGCAAAAACTTTGTACCCCTTTTTACAAGAATTGTGCAGACGGAGAAGTATGAAATTTCGCACACTTATAGTTTATATAGAGAAGGAGTGCAGAATGCTAATATTTTTTTTAAATTATGCATAAAAAATACATTTAATCAATAAAAAAAAACATTACAATTATGGTCGAATTTCGACCATTGGGCGACCACTAGTATTAATAAATACGCATAACAACAAAAATTAAACACAACTAGCTGACCCGGCTACGCGTTGCTGTGACGTGAAATCGAAACACTGGATGGTCACCCAACCTAGATAACCAAGTGTAAATTAACTCACACCGCCATCTGTTAGAAACTTATGAAACTTACAAATGATTACAAAGCATTGTATGCATTGCGTATCCTATAACAAACATTTAATTCACAATAACAAATATTGAAGTCAATAATCAAGATAAAAACTATCCCATCTTCTATGTTGGACCAAATTTCACACAGAAAGCCAAATTTCATCAAAATCGGTTAAGTAGTTTCGGTGTTTATCTCGAACAATCATTGTGACGTGATATTTATATATAAAGAGCAAAAACTATAGAAAAATGATGTCTGGCATCATGAAATTTGTCTACTTAAACTATAGACTATGTTTTTAGTCATTTCAATGTAGTCTTTAAAATATAATTAAAATTTATATTATGTAAATTTATTCAGAGATAAAAAAAAAAAAAACTAAAGCATGTAGCACTATTTTGCGTCTAGCACTCTAGCCAACCGTTATTTACGTAAATATCTCATAGAAGACTCTTACAAATTTAATGGCATATAAAAAATTACCTAGAGACCGTTCGATTACATCCTAGATGAAGTCAACATGTCAAAAGGTATTGAAAAGCGGATGAACTTAGATTGGTTATAGGCCCCAACAATACATTGCTAGAGCGCCATTAGTAAAAAAATGAACTGCACAGTCAGACAAGAGATTGTAGACAAAAATGGGGGGTCGTTTAAACGACACCACCAAGATGGTTGGCTAGAATAAAAAATAATGTAACTTTAAAAAACACTTTCGGTTCGGGTTCACGGGGTGTGGGGGGGTGGAAGACAGGGAAGGTAGAAGGGGAATTGCAGGAGGTAAAGGGACACGGGAACGGGAACGGGGCGGGAATAGGGATGCGTAGGATAGGACACAAAGGGAGAAACAATTTCTTAAACAACGCATGCCGGGTACTCGCTATTTATACATAAAATAACGGACCCAAGATTTCATTCTGGATGTTCTCGTCAGAGTCATCGAGGTGGATGAGCATGCTGCTGTAGACAGCCTCTAGGTGGGCGCCGAAGGTGACGATGTCGTAGGGCCGGGGGCCCGCCATGAACAGGATCGTCAGTGTCTGGATGGACGCAAGGCGAACCTTGTCGTTGGTGTCGTCTAGACGCTTCATTACCACTGGAAATACAAATGTATTATATCTTTACATTGAATTAAATTTATAAATCGACAAAATAGTAAATAAGAATGTATCGCAGACTTCGAAATAGTATATATCGATTAGTTTTCCTTTTCAGAACTTCCTCTCCTTATTTTCCTAAAAAGACCCTCCACACAGCATCCTCAAAGATGACATAGGCCCTGAGGAGAATTATTTTCTTCAGGGCCTCCCAAAGATATTGAAATATAAGGAGATGGGTTATCGGCAGTTTTTACTGGGTGGGACTGTGCTTCCTGGTGTCGCCGATATTTTTAACCAATACTATTGCACACCTTAAAAAATCAACTAAATGAATGAATTCTTTGCGTATTTAAACTATATTGTTAACCAATACTACTGCACAACTTAAAAATCAATTAAATTCCGTATTCAAACTATTCCCATTAGGTAGTAGTTCCGGCGACAGTCGGGCGGACATCATAGCATATCTCCTTATATTTCAATATCTTTGGGGCCTCCTGTGTGGAGCTAGCGTAAAAAAAGCGCAATAATAATAATACAGTAACTCAAAACTAATAAATAATTGCGGTGGAGGCGGATTCACAATCCACGAGATAGGTTATTCCAGGTTATTCCAAAGAATGTTGTGATAAGAGCACAACATTCAACAAGCAGCAGTGTGCGGTGTTCAACATACATTAAAGTACTAAAGATATGTCTGTGGTTCAATAGTCAAGGGTGGATCAATAAGTATCGGTGTAAGGATTAAAGATATTTTAGTTATCTTCTTTTAGGTCGATTCGCTTTTCCCAATGTTTCTGTACTTTCTTTAACCCCTCCATCAACTGCCGTCATTCAAACCATCAGTAAGCTTCAATTTTATAGTCGGGGGATGTGGTAAATGCTTTGTAAAAAAAATGTTAAAAGTATTTTCAAATAGTAATTTCGAAGAAATAGCGCTTTAAAGCAAAAATTAATTTCCGTGAAGAATTGTGTTAAAATCTTGGATACCCGGGTAAGTTTTGTGGAGATGTTCATGGCTGAAGCAGTTCTTCTTCTTGGCCAGCTTGGTGACGCAGCAGATGGCCCGCAGCGAGTAGAGCCGCGTGGCTTTGGAGTTGTCATCCACCAAACCAACCAGCAGGGGCAGGAGCTTCTCCATGTGCGGCTCCAGACTCTCTTTCGAAGGAAACAGTTCCACTTGCTGGAAGAAAAAGTTTTGATATTAAAGTTGTTCCCAATAGTATATTAGCGGGCGGCACCTTCAGGGGGATGCAAATACACCAACTCATCACGATTAAACAACTCAATCTCATTAATCTGGCATTCTGGTCGCTCGCGGGATCAATAGGTCGGAATTTCTGCAAATCCAGTCTACCACCTCTTACCAGACCTGACGGCTCACTAGCGAACATCGCCGCCGAAAAGGCTAACTTATTAGGCAAAATGTTTGCGGATAATTCAAGGTGCTGTCCCGACGTCGGTTCCTCACTGCGGTTTTCGTATGAAAAAGCTGAGGATCCGGCATCGGGATGTAATCCAAGTCTTACGAGGGCTTGATGTTAATAAAGCTAGTGGGCCTGATGGAATACCTGCCCTGGTATTACAGAGGTGCGCTGCAGAAATTGCTCTAATTTTGACGAAGCTCTTTAAAATGTCCCTGAAGTCTGGTATTGTGCCCTCTGGTTGGAAAAAAGCGGTCATCCATCCTATTCCAAAGAAGGGTGATCGCTCCAACCCGACCAACTACCGCCCCATAGCGATCACATCAGTTTTGTCCAAGGTGATGGAACGTGTGATCAACGACAAACTGCTCACATATCTCGAGAAGAACAAAATCATCAACGACCGTCAATACGGATTCCGGCGGAACCGCTCGTGCGGTGATCTTCTCGCATATGTGACGCATGTTTGGGGGCGGTGCCTGGAACGTTTCGGTGAGACCCAAACGGTCGCACTGGACTTCCAAGGCCTTTGACCGGGTTTGGCATCGAGGACTTGTCAACAAACTGCCATCTTACGGACTTCCCGTATCCCTGTGTACGTGGATTGCCGACTTTTTGAGGGAGAGGTCAATTCAGACGGTTGCTGATGGTTTCACCTCTTCCTCGCATCCAATAAATGCTGGCGTCCCACAGGGATCGGTTCTGTCCCCGACTTTGTTTTTGTTGCACATCAACGATCTTTTGTCATGTGCACCAATTCATTGTTACGCGGATGACAGTACAGTCCATGACAGCTTTTCGTTTGACAAGCCCCCAAAGGGCACACAAACTCCAACGGCTCGGAGGGCTTTGAAGCAAAGAATGGATGGTTACCTCGAGAGTGTTTTCTCTTGGGGTAAGAATAACCTCGTCGAATTCAATGTTTCAAAGACCCAATCATGTCTGATTACGTCTAAAAGGGATCGAAATGTAAATCTAGTCTCCTTCAACGGAAGCAATCTTCCGAACAGACCTTCCATTGATATGCTTGGTGTAACTATAAGTGACCAGCTCAGGTATGGGGGCTCCATCGAAGCCAGAGTAAAGTTAGCTTCTCAAAAACTGGGCGTACTGTACAGGGCCCGCAGATACTTTAATAGTACACAACTGCTTACCCTGTACAAATCGCAAGTGCGCCCCACGGTTGAATTTGGCAGCCACCTCTGGTCTGGAGCTCCAAAATACTTGAAATATACCCTCGACTCTGTGCAGAAACGGGCGGTCCGTTTGATAGATTCTCCCATCTTAACGAACGGGTTGCAATCTTTAGAGCACAGGCGTCGGGTGGGAATGCTATCCATGTTCTACCGGTATTTCAATGGAAGATGCTCTGAGGAACTAGCGTCATTGATCCCTTCGGCACCGGTGCATAGTCGGGAGACACGCCAAATGCGCGCCCAACATATGTACACGGTTGACATATGTCACATGAGAACGGGTCGTTTTTTCGACTCGTTCTTGAGTTCAACAGCTCGGCTATGGAACGATTTGCCGGCATCTGTGTTTCCTCCCTCCTACAACATGGGTCTCTTCAAGACCAATGTTCATTCCTTCCTCTCCTCAAAAAGACCCTCCACACAGCATCCCAGATGACATAGGCCGTGAGGGGAATTATTTTCCTCAAGGCCTCCTGTGTGGAGTTTATGTAAAAAAAAAAAAAAATCAGTACAGCATTACGAATGTCATACTTATTGGAAGCATTATCTCACAAGCCGGGTGTCAGTTTTCAGTGGCACCTCCCATTGGATAGAACCGGATAACCACTACCTCTGCCATAGGTCACCCCAAGTGGTTCGCTACATTTGGTAACTTAGCAGATGTGACTGGGTTCATGGAGTGAGGTTTGCCTATGTCTTGGCGGAGGATGCGCCCGCCCACCTATCGTGTGGCGCCTTGCACTGCAGTGGGAGGGATGGATTCATACATCCATCATTCTTTGATACACCCCATACTTTTTCCTTCCCAGAACTTTCTTTCCTTCCATTCTTTAAAATTATCTTCCACACTGCATCTCCAAAGATAACATAGGCCCTGAGAGAAATTATTTTCCTCGGGGCCTCCTGTGTGGAGTTAATGTAAAAAAAAAATCTGGTACACAAAATGGAGAATAAGGCAGCATTCCAGATTCACAGGAGCATTGTGTGTCATACTCTTGACTTGACTATGGCAACCAACTGGTTTAGCGGTGAGTACTTTGAGCAATGGCGATTTCCGTGATGTTATGGCAGATGTGTTCTGGGTGGAAGTTCCAGCTTATCAGATGATCCAGGGTGGAGGCAGGGGTCAAGTCGAAAGGCACAAGCTCTAGTAGAAATGCAAATCGATAGAGGAGGGTGCTGAATACCTGCCTCAGTAAAGTAAGCATTTAACAAACCTTTGTGCACTTTCCAAAGTCAACTTCGTAAGTGTCCTGGTTGAGCAGCTCGCCGTCCTGCAGCACGGCGCACAGGCAACAGACGGCCGCAGTTCTGATGGACTCCGCCGTCTTGCCTGCCGCCCATACCAGGTTGGGTCTTATCGCATCTGAAGGAAAACAAAAATAGAGTCAGATTAATGTTTCCTTTCTTCTTCTTGCTTTTTCATTCCTCCTTCTATTGAATAATCTAAGATTCAATCCAAGATCTATCTTATAAATTGCTAAAACTCCAAAATCGAAGTTCTTTTTGTGAATATTATGCCAGAGCCCCAACTGCTCCCTGCTAACTGGAGTGGCATCCCCAATTGGGGTACATTGTGAGACTGAGGGTAGAAGGGAGGGGAAGGAGATGGGGGAAGAGGAAGGTGGAAAACTAATTGTGACACAATTATTATTTTTGTCCAATATATATTTTTTTGTTTTTTTTATGTGAATACCGCACAAGAGTCCCATCCCATCCTGTCTGGAGCCAGTGAGACTATGGCATCTCCAATTGGGTTATGTTGTGAGGCTGAAAGTAGTGGGGAGGGGAAGGATATGGGGAAGAGGAGGTGGGGAAGTACCTGGCTATTCAGATCTGGTCACCAAACACGGCTAAAGCCATTTCAAGCAACATTTCAATTCTTAATGGTGGTCTTACACCAGGGCGATACTGAGAGTATCTTCCACTCTGGAACGTGCCGCAAATATGCTATATATTATTTTAAATGATAATTGTGAAATAACAAAAATTAATCAAATAAAATTTATTTGCCATGTCGGGATTCGATCCCGCGACCTTCGGATTGTGAGTCAAGAGCCTTACCGCTAGATCATATAAAATATGTGTTGAAGAAATATTTAACCCCTACCTTCTAGAATGACATTGAGAAATGACTGCAGATAGTATTCAGAGGCCAGTTCCAAGTTTTCATCTCTGTTTAGAAGCACAGAGGATAGACTGGTAAATAGCTTGAGCTTCACTTCGGGATCTATGTCTTTAGAGGCCAGGGCTTCAACCAACAGCGGAGACAGCAGGTGGAGATTTAAACCTAACGCAGGACCTGAAATCAAATATTTTTAGAACTACATTATCTTTTTCACAAATGTGTGCATACCTACCTACTTATGTTTATACATTTGAAATTATTGTCAATAATTCGAACTGTAATTAGAAATATTGCGTTGAAAAACACATTATAATTTTTTTTCTATTGTTTATCTGAGGCAAAACGGGTTTCACCCTGCTACGGGCATCTTCAGTCTGGTCAAGATGATTATAAGAAGCCTGTTGTAAATATGCAATCTATAATAAGTGGAACAATGTTATAAAATTTTAATCACAATATTTAATATGTATAACGTACATATATAATTGGTTTTCGAGGGCCGTCCGTTTCAACAGAAAGCTAAATCATGAACCAAAAAGTAACAAGGATGTAAAATAGGACCATGCGCTGTTTCAAGTATACTTTTGCTAATGTAATAATTGTTAGTGTGGTCAGTCTAAAAAGCAGAATATTTCCCGAAATTATGTGAAAAAACACACAACATTATTTTTTGGTGCGGCAACACTATAAATTAAATTTGAAAACCAGAACAACTGTCAATATCTGGCTGTATTCTGTTTTGTGTCGTACGATCTGATAGCTTGGTTCCTATAAAAATAATTGTGTAAGTATTTAAACATAAATGACGACCTGTCATCATAATACATACAGTATTACACGGAATTTTTTTTTCTTCCAGTAGTAGTAATGTCCCCTTGAATTTGATGTGTTACAAATTTTAGGAGATCTTGTTAAAATGGCTGAGTAACTGTATTATAACTATCGGTTTTCGGAAAGTAAAAGCAAAAGTTAAAAGTGACATAAAACAGACAGTTAAATTAATTGAAAAATGCATTTTTATGATATTGAACTATAGCATTTTCTTTTACCTTTATTTTTACTCTAGCAACTGTTGAAACAGACAGCCTTCAAAACACTAATGATCGACAAAATGAAAAAAACAGCAGAATGAAAGTATATGATCTCTCTGTTATTAATTGAGGGAATATATGTAAGTACCCGTGAAACAAAATTGTTTTTATTTTTAATTTCATTAAGACTCAAAAATTAGAAATCCTATTTTTGATTGTAGACTTAAATATTATGTGTCAATATCGCATAATACGATTTAACTTTGCCAATTATGTGCAAACAATGTATAACATGAAATGAAACAATAATTTACCAGTGTGAATCAAAATAGTATCCAGAATACATCTGTCGGGCGTGTAAAGGGTCCAGACATTAGCGTCAGATGTGATATTTCCCAAGAGAGAAGAAATGTATTTGCAGAATAAATCATTGAGATGAGTCCCACAGTTAATTGTTGATCTCAGTTTCTCCAGAAGGCCTAAAATACATTTAAAACATGTACAAATATTCTAACTTTAATATGGATAATATTTAATTATACAACTTTACTAACAGCAGAAATAGGCAAAAATTTTAGTTACAGATCACTAATTAGGCGCTGGTAAAACCAGATCGCATGCACAGATAGATGGTTCGGTTTATGTATGCCCGATCAACAGTCCCTCTCTCAACATGGCCGCCCACATGGCTGACCGTTTCTCTGTATCGTAAAAATACTTCTTTAATAGATTGATTCAGCTAAAAAATTGTTGGGATTTGGCCCCAAACCACGTTAACTCTTTGTACATATTGTATTTTCCAATCATAAATAACAATTATTTCTACGTAGTAAAATGACAATTTCACAGACATGCATATGATTTTAAAGTGAAATTTGATTATAAGGTCGGCGTAGGCGAGTTTGATATACATTATTGTGATTACTTTTGGGAAATGAATTGCTTTGTTTATTATAAAGCATAATATGAACTAAAAGAAAAACTTACATAGAGCTTTATGTTCAATTTCTGTTTCAGATGGCATTGAATAAACTGTGAAGATAATGTCAAAGAGATCCTGAGCAACTTTTTGGCAATCCTCTTTGCAGACATTCAAGATACTTTCGCAAGTGTTCAGCAAATTTATTTGGTATTTATCCTGCAAATAAATTATTTTCCATTTTAATATTTATTAAATTACATTCCATACATATATAGCAAAAATAGCATAGTAATAATATTATATAATAATTGAAAATACTTAAAATGTGTACAAGTGTTATGTCTTGTTAGGTCAATATTAGTTGCTAGCTAGGCAAATTGCCCGTCTTTGGAACTAAATGCTCGTGAAAATGCCAAATTTATTCTATAAAAAATTTGTTATTAAATAAATATTTTATAAAAAGAATTTTTTTCATCGTAAGTACTTATTTAGAAATAATATAAATGGCATAAACACAGTTTGATAATGCCTTCAGAAGGCGAAACAGCTGTCACAAGTAATAATAATTACATAGCAGAACTTGCTTAGAAATAAACTGTTTTTATAAATTAAATAATAATATTATTGAATATACGTATAAAAGAAATGAAAAATTAAAATGTAGTTCCACGAATTAAACTTTATAACATTGTGTACATAACAGAAAAGTATTTATGAATGTGAATGAAATAAGGAGTGTGTTAAAGAGTCATGTGTATGGAGAAATGGCGTAATTATTATGTAGTAAAATAATTAATCAGTATTTTTTACCTTCCGGATCCTACAATGAAGTGGTTTTGAAAGTTTCCTAACTATTTTCTTAAGGTATCCGTCCTTCAGCTGGTCAGGTTTTGAACCTTTGATAATGTTAGCCAAGACCCCCAAGCACGGCCAATTGTCCACTTCTGTCTGCAGCAACTCCCACCAGACTTTGGGCTCAACGAAATAACCAAATAATTCTGAAGCACGATAAATCTGTTGGAAAATAAAGCAAACAAAATAAATTCAAAAATTTTCTTAATATACAATATTTTGCTAGAATAGATTTAGGGGCCTTCCAGACTATTTGATTGAGCTTTTTACCAGGCGAGGCTATTATAAATTTATGGGCATAGCACTTAAGATATTATGTGATATGTTTTGTGCCGGGGTGGATCAATAAATTCCGGGGTTAGGAATGAAGATGCAAGTTTTTCAAAACAAAAATTATTATTTTTTATTCAACTTCTTCTATCTTCTTTTAGGTTGATACAACGTTTTTGCCATTTCATTAGCCCCTTCAAAAAAACAGTTTGTTCTCATAACCTCCTCGTTTGGCCACGTCAATTCCGGATGAATGTGCTGGTGCGCTATCCGCTCGTTAAGCAATCGCGACACCCATCGGGCCGACATCTTTCTCACACTTAACTTATCATGTAAAATATTAATTGTCTTTCCGGCCTCTGCTACTTCGCACCCTTCAGTTCAGAGATCAGCAAGAATTATGTCCTGGCCCTTTTCAAAGATTACCTCGGCAACCACGTCTCGGCAGCCATTTGGTCTGGGCGCTCCTCATCTCAAAAACAATGTACAACCACGTTTAAATTTGTTGAACCAATATCTCACGGTTGAGATAAATAGTGAAGGGTACCCAGAGACAGCATCCAACTTTTTTTTTATATCTTCACATGTTTTTCCACCCAAAAATAAAATGCGAATTACAGATCGAATGTTGCTCTTTTTCTATTTTATCGAAAAACACATGTGATACAACTGGCTGCCCAATAAAAACCAACCAATGAATCAATTTGAAATTTAGAATGGTGACGCTTGACAGATGGCAGTACATGACGGTAATATCAATTTCTCTCAGCAATGCCACCTGTCTTCGAACGCGGGTACTTATTGATTGACCCTCGTACAGTTAAACCTCTGTATATCGTTACCTAAAATAATATATAGTATATATATATGCGGCAAGTTCCAGAGTGGAAGATATTATCAGTATCGCCCTCGCCATAAGACCACCATTCAGATTGAAGCATTTCTTGAAACGGTTTTAGCCGTGTTTGGTGACCAGATCTGAATAGCCAGGTACTTCCCCACCTCCCTCTTCCCCATCTCCTTCCCCTCCCCAGTACGTTCAACCTCACAACGTACTCCAATTGGGGATGCCATAGTCTCACTGGCTCCAGACGGGAGCAGCTGGGATTCTTGTGAGGTATTCACATAAAAAAACGAGAGTCTAGAATAATATTAGGAATTTTGTTAATAAACCTTTATACTTTATACATTACTAGCTTTTCCCCGCGGCTTCGCTCGCATGGTATTACGGGGAATTACTGTAGCGGTTGAACTTATCAATTATCCCCCCTCCTCCCCACCCCCACCCCCTCCAGCATTCCATACATTCATTCCCTTACATTCAGTTTTCAAACATCTCGCCTACCACCTAAATTTCATTAAGCTATAGCTCAAAGAAAAAAAATTGTTATCCAATTTTGTTCATTCGTTCAGAATTTATGCGCTTACAAACATTTCAGATGTTTATTTTTAATTAAATATTTGGAAGTTTGTTAATATAATAAAAAAATACACTATTTATTATTCAGTCTTTATACCTAATCGTTACGAATTATATTTTTAATGTAGGAACTCTATCTGACATTTGTTCCAAAACAGAAGCTTGTCCAAAAAAAAACAAAACATATTCTAATATTTGAATTTCCTGGAGCAGTGGCTGACCAGGGGGCTCAGTACCTACCAGCTTAGAGCCCACAAATATATCAACATGGTTTCCATGGAAACGATTTTTTTCTGACGTTAGCAAAAACTCGCTTTTGTTAGCGACAGAAAACGTATAACAAATAAAATATATTAATATTTATAATTTCATAATGCCAGAGCTTACCATCATATACAACATATAGTCAGCGCATATAATTTAGCTTTCTATTGGTGAATGAATTTTTAAAGTCTTTTTATTGGTTAATGCCTGAAAAGGTCATAAACAAACTCGAGCAGTTTCGCATTTATAATATTAGTATGGATATATTATTTCCTTGAATGAAAAACATTTTAGTATGCCATTATGTCACAAAATACAATAAAAAAACCAAGGAAAGTATGGTGAACTAACAGCAAATCCATGGAGAATTCGTCGGCACACGTCACAAAAGTCAGAAATCCATGGAGGATTTCTGAGTTGAGGTTTAAACAATGCACAGAAGAACGATCAATGCAATTTATTTTTGCAAATTTTGTATGAAATTAATTCAGTAGTGGACAAAATTAACGGCAAATGCAGGAAAATGATTATTCGAGGAATGGTCGTTCAAACAATTTCACTGTATTTTTATTACGTATTTCTTTAAGACGGAGGACATCCAAAATGAATTGGCTTATTAATGTGATGTACTACACAGTACACAGCAACAGATACCTAGGTAAGCAGTTGTAATTTATTCATAAATGTAGGCATGGAACTGATTGACGAAAGTTGAAAATAGACGAATGTAGCAGAAATGAGATCCCGAAAAAACCGCGTGATCAAATAACAAATGAGGAGATTTGAAAATAATGTAAGGCTGATGTAAATGTAATGAACAAGATTAAGAAAGGGACAGGGTGGAGAAAGGCATGTTGGATAGAAGTAGAAGTCGATATGCCCCAAGAAGACGTGACTTAAGTGAATCAAACATTAGAGTCGGGTCATGTCAAAAGTTGTAATAATAAAAGAGTTTGTAAAATTATTGAATAAAAGACTGGCTGTAAAGTGAATGGGTGTAGACATCACCTCCTTATAGACCTTGCAGTCCTCGTCCTTGGCCCCGAGCATGAAGCAGCGGACGGCGGCGGCAGAGTGCTGCAGGATGGCCTGCTCTGAGCACAGCACCAGCCAACAGAGCAGCTGGGAGGAACGCAGTCGGGCGTCACCTTGCCAGCCCTCCAATTCTGGAACATTTACATTGCCAAAATCAGATATGGTTCTACCGCTGAGACCTATATATTGCTGAGAGTTTTGCACTGCAATTCCCCTTGATGCAATCAACGCAACTCTTAATGTTAAAAGATAGAAGAACATTTATTGACATTATTGAATTGAAAAAACTAACACCCATTTAATTATAACCAAGAATCTAGTAGATCATATCGCCTCAAGTGTTGACAACTCGTCGCCTTAGTTTGTATTTGTCCAACAGACCATTAGAAAATTTTACAGGAGGAGAAGGTTTTCTTTCATTATTTCAATGAAACATTATGATAGGTGTTTAAGATTAAGCTATTTTCGTAAAGGTAAAGGTCTCATTAGTTTAACTAATTCTTAGTTAAGAATAACTATAATATTTTATACTTTATTTTTAATTTTAAAGTGGAGGTTGAACAAAAACTAAAATGGTCTGTTGGACAAATAAGAACTGGGGTGACGAACTAACGCTAAATACCAATGAATAAAAAATAAAGTCTGATGAGGCACACAATCTAGTTCACAACGAATTCCTCCTGCTCAACAACCGTTTTGGGTATGGCAGCGGGCATCTCACAAACGCTGATGGCAAGTGAGACCTGTGCGGTTCCATGCAGCTCGCTGTTGTTCCTTTGAGGTCTTGAACATTTGGAACGCCCGTTAGGGTGATCCTCAAAAGTTCAACATCAGTTAGGCTCGGTATATTAAAAGAAATCTACCTCGGGAGTCGCTTGGTGGGTAGTTGGACATTGTGCACTCAAGTTATCACAATAGGGAGCATTTAATAATTTTTCCTGCTCTCCTGCGAATGTTCCGTTGTATTGAACAGATTTGATAATTATTGGAGTTGGTTGGTGAGTATCATTTGACTGTTTTCGGTCCATGTCAGCAAATGAGAGACTAGCCTTCATTGCCACATCTATTCTCCGCATAATGGCTCCGAGATCAGACTCGAGCTGAACAATTTATTGCTCGAGGTATCTTTTTTCTCTTTTCCCCCTTTTCACAGCATATTTTAATTTCTGCCTGATTTAATCAGTGGCGGATACATATGGGGGGCGCGCTCCTCGCCCTTGCGAGGCCGCCAGTCCGCTCGCTATTCGTTAGTTTCTTTCATCATTCGACTCTGAGTGGAGTTATCAAGTATTCATCATTTAAGGAAGAGAACCACAATTGTAATTTTTCATAAATTGGCATTGTCTTGTATATGTGTAGGTACATATAATCAGTTTTAATAAAACTTTGCATGTGACTTGATAATATTTTTATTACGATAAAAGTAAAAGTAGCTCAAGATATCTTTAGCGCCCCCCTTTGAGTTTTTTCTGTATCCGCCACTGGATTTAATTTACAATAAAATGTCTTATTAATCAAACCATAAACAAAGCAGCTAAAATGCTTGGTTTCATAATAAGAAATACAAAAGATTTCACTAATCAATCAACTACTTATGTCATTATCAATCAACTAATGTAAACTTAAACTAAATTTTACATAGACAAATAAATAAAAAAAGCTTTGCATGCATATGAAGCTTTCTAGAGTTTGCGTCGATTGTGTGGTGTCCATATTATGTACTACATTTAACAAAATTGAATGATTCAGAAAATAATTCATAAAATGAAGAGTTTTACCTTACAATAAAATATTATGTGCTTAGCTTTATTTAAAACCTATAAAGTGAGATAAACATTACCACTTTGCAGTAAAATATTATAGTCCAATATTTGTGTTTAAAATTCCCACCAATGTCGCCTGTATTTGTCAGGCAGCGTTATTAGTAAGAATGCTACTAATAATGCCATACCGTGTTAGATCGATCAGGCTGCCCTTGCCTACATTTTAAATAAAGCTAAGTAAATAATATAAGTTTTATTGTAAGATAAAACTCTTTCACTTCGACTTTATTTAAAACCTATAAAGTGAGATATTGTTTGTTATCACGTGGTGACATGATGCTGATGTGATTCAAATATATTACTTATATGCTAGAAATAGTGGCAAGATTTCAGAAATCAGCTATCCAATTACATAGATTAAAAAAGTCAGCAACATATGGGTCGGTGTTGATTCAGCCAGCTGATTCTGCTGTTTCCCTCCTGTAGAACCTGGCAAAGATATTAGGACATCTGCGGTTTCCACGCGACAGTATATGATCATCCAGTTTATAATTCTGCAACCAGTTCAGGGATGCCCATCGCTGAACGGATGCTGCAAGGTGGCTCCCCAACGCCGGCATCCCTGAGGACTGTTCTAATCAAACCTGCAATTACTGTCCTGGAGGCTGCTTTCACCGTCCCACTAATTGTAGTAAATAGACTATATTTAATGGCCGCTAGCAGCTCGTCCTTCCTCCTTTTGGAGATGGATTTAGCCACCATTATCGGAGGAGCTGCTGCTATTCCGTCTTGAGAATGTTGACTTAGATTGGTTCTAGTAATGAATTCATCTTCCTTAACGATTTGTCCAATGTTTGATGCAATTTTAATAAGACTGGCTGCTAGGTTTGCATCTTGTTTTTTCGTGAGACTGAAGATTTCAATGTTATTGATGAGCAGCTGTTGTTCTCTTTCATTGTTTGTTTTGTCCAAATACGTAACGAACTTTCTTAATTCCATTACTTCGGCTTCAAGCTTATCCATTTTTTGAAGTTTTTCTTCTAATGCTAGAATTTTATTGGTGTAGTCTTCGGTTGTGCTGTTATTGTGAATGATTGTCTGTTCATAGGAAACCAGTTTTGAATTCATTGAGTGCAGTTGAGAGGAGAGTTTCTTTATTTCACTAAGAAGAATTGACGAGTCAACAGAGTTGAGATTAATGGAGAACGGCGATTGTCCTGTTTTACATTTAGCGCACTTCCAAGACTCCCTGTTCTCCCCAGACATCTTAAAAATTGCAGAGGTAATTTTGACACAACTGAGATGCACTTGATTTAAAAAAATTAAGCAATACATTCATTGGATGCAGGCAGAACTCATGGTGGGTAGATTGGTAGTAACATATTCCTGGTAACATTGTTAGTTTTGCAGATGACACTACCTTAATATTTGAGGGTAAAACTTGGGATGAAACTTTTGACAAATGTAATACAGGTTTAAGAGTGGTAAATAATTGGTTAAATGATAATATTTTAACTTTGAACAAACAAAAAACAAAATATATCACTTTTAGCATTTCATGCAAAAGTCAGCCTCCTGCCACTCATAATTTGATCATACACAGTTGCTCGCAAACCTGTAACTGCAATCCTTTAGAAAATGTAGTTAACATTAAATACCTTGGTGTAATAATAGATAAATTTTTAAGATGGAACGATCATATCAATATGTTGGTAAATACCACAAGGAGACTTACCTATATCTTCAAAGAACTCAGACATATACTAGACAAAGAAAAATTGAAAACGGTTTATTTTGCAATAATCCAGTCTATGCTTTCTTATAATATAGTGTGCTGGGGATCCTGCCAAAAGACCTACTTAGAACCACTTAATATTGCCCAAAAATTGATTCTTAAAGTTATGTTCAAGAAAAAAATTTAGATATCCAACTCATTTACTTTACAAGGAATGCAATGTCATGAATGTAAAACAGTTATATATTACACAAACGCTTTGTAGATTTTTTAATAATATTAATATGGCAGAAAGAACACAGCAAATTCGTACTACTAGAATTGGCTTTGGTCTGAACTTTGTTGCAATTCAAACTAAAACTTCTTTTGGCCAAAGAAATTATTTTTATCAGGCTCCGCTCATTTTTAACAGCCTTCCAGAAAATATCAAGTCATCTAATTCCTTGAGCACTTTTAAAAAGATTGTCAAATTATTTATGTTAGCCGAGGATTGCCAATTGATTTTTTCAACTTTGTCCTTTCTAAATTATTAGCTAAATGATTATGTTTATAGTAATAATAAGCCAAATTAGTATTAGCATTCTTCTGCCAAATTTAAAGCATATTATATTATATACATATATTTATTATTTACAACTTCATCGTTAAAACAAAAAAAAAAAAAAACTTTTATTTTTTACTTTAAATCAGTCCTCAAAAAAATGGTCACCCTACCAAAGTCTACATGTTTACATGAATGTACTACCTAGCGCCAGCAGTTTAGTAATAATCTCAACCTGTAAGAAATGCAACAATATTGTTCTTTCAATATCTGTATAATTTTGTGTTATTTTGTTAATTGTAGAATTGTTAACCTCAACACAGGCTTGTCCTAGTGAGGTTGCAAATTGTTTTGTAAACATTTTTACCTGCAATGTAAAGATACAATAAATAAATAAATAAATTTAAAAAAAAAACAGTAAATTATGTTACTACGATGATAATTAAATTCTTCAATTTTTAATTTCTAAAATGTTATGTTATTCATTCCACCAATTCCAATGTTGTATTGGAATTACTATTAGAATAATAATAGCTTACACACAATGTAGTACTTAGGAGTTTAGGTATATAGTTTTAAATAAGCTAATAATGTTAACACTTTAATTTTTAATGACTTTTCAAGTGATGAATTTGCATATTGTTGAGTAGTCTGGTAACCGTAGGGAATACATATAAACAAATAATAATTATTAAACAAAAGACAATACCTTTTGAAATTGCAGGGATAATTTTGCTAACGTTCCTTTCCACTAGAGATCTGCATCCCAAATTAGGACGAGGCACTGCAAGAAAATAGACACATTTTACATTATAAAATTTTTCAGATGTATCCGTAATGTGGGCTCAGTGTAATATCAAAGATTTCAAGTCACTAAATAACCAGATATTGATTTGAGTAAGGTATTATGTAAATTGTTGCAGCAAGGCATATTGACCAATAAAAAAATTACATTTAAAATTGAAGACCAAAATAAGAAAAGTTTATAAATAAGAGTTTGAAGTGCAAGAGTCTTAAAATGCCAAGTTTCAATGCAATAGTTTCAAGTGCCCGGAGGCAGGGAACTGTAGCATCATCAATTTAGGAAATGCTGTGAGATGAAGGAAGTGGGGGAGGGGAAGTGTCATTGTAGATGTATGAAATGGGAAATAAAAATTAAGTTAAACCTGAAGGATAGTGGTCTGGGAACTCTCGCATGAAATCTGTCTGTGGCTTCAAATCCTCTTCATTTTCACTCATGAACTGTTTCCCCACGCGGTCCCACAGTTCAGTTGTCTCCTTGCGAATATCCTCAATGACATCACTCAGCCTGTTAATCAAATACATGTTAACATCATCATGCATGTAATGTACAAAGTTTACAGATGATGAAAAATCCCTTATATACACCAGACATTCCTCTCTGGTTTTGAAATGAGAATATGAATAGTTTCTACCGGGATGTCATTTACCCAGTACCTACTTTTCCCTAATCACATCGCCTTGTTGAAAAGCGTTTTGAATTTGAAACAGTGACAGGAGAAAAATACCAAAGTGCATTTGTTTTATGAAAAGCAGAAGAAGAATTGGGACTACCTTGGAAGCAAGTTGTTGGTGTTGTTCGTGTTCATTATCTCGTTTTTGAACTAAATAGAATTTTTTTGACAATATTGAAAGTAAACAATATCGTTTTATACTTATTTGTGTTGTTGTGGCGATAATTACACGAGTTACCTAGGTGAAACTGTATAAACTATATTTGTGATTGTGTTGTGTGCTCCTTTGAAGAGGTTCAATGGTTACAGCCTGTCAATTAAGAGTAGAAAATATTAAAAATGGAACTACAAAATTTGTAGGCTGGCAGCACCAATTTAACTGTCAAATATTCTTTTAGCGCAATGACACTGAAAATACAAAACACTGTATAAACATAAAATTGCAAAGGATAATATATAACCTATATGCAATTTTAATTTTGAGATCAGTGGATATCTATATTGCAATAAAAAAATATTTTTTTCGCTTTTATGCCTTTTTAATTTTTTACAAATATGCAGGTTACACAGCTTTACATTTTCACTGTGAGTTATATTTTTAGTATTGCCATTTGACGCCCTCCAATGTTTTCTACTCTTATTTGACTAACTGTAAGTGATTGGTTATCCTTTGTCCTTGCATCCACTGTTTTTGCTTACACTTATTACAAGCCAATTCCAGCAAATACCATTTCATTGCAGGCAGGGCATCTACTAACTTCAGTGCTATCTGTCTCATAAACACCACACAGGAATCAAAACCACATCAACCCGACTCAAAGAAAAAAATGTGTAGACTGCTATGCTATGAAATGACCGAACAGGTGGTAGCGCTAGCGAGTGCCTCTGCTATTTTTTATTGAGCGAGCATTTATCCATTGAGCGAAAAACAGCAGCAGAGTGATAGGTTCACACTTTACAAAATATCACCGCTGGTAAAAGCTATTAATACCTTATGGGTTCACGTGTTCAAATTTCATAACATATAAAAGGCACCAATTATAGGGTTAGGGCTGCCCCAACCAAAATCCTGCATGTTCGCGGGATCAAATATTATGGGAAGCAGGATTGCAAACCCCAATTATATCGCCTTTAAATCAACTTCATATTTTTGCTACTTTTTGCTATCATACTGTATGCCAAATTGTTACTTTAAAAAAAACTACATTCCATCGACTTTAATTCGACTCAATATCTAAAATTTGAAAAAAATGCATAATAATTCTACTCCATGTCTCATTCCAGTGCAGAGATAATGCGCAAGTTTGGGTTCCTGACTTTTTGCTATTTTTTGTTACCATTCGCTTTTTGCTACTTTTTACTATTTTTTGCTACCATTCACTACTATAATAATAATAATATTTGAATGATGTATATAGTGCCGTTTTTTTGAAAAATCACCTCAAGGGCGCTGTAAATGTATTACTATATTGCCAAATTGTTACCTAAAAAAAAATATATTATATCGACTCCGTATATCAAATCTGAAATAATGCGTAACAATAAAACAGACAAACAAACATTCATATAAATAAGAATGAAAAAATAACCAATAGCCAACTGCCTCTGGGCATTGGGAACTTTTGTGCGGATTCACATAAAAAATGAACAAGTAGTAAAATTACAATAAAATGAAAAATAATAATCCATAACAAGAAACAGAAATGGATGTGAATTTTTTTTTAAATCGAGTGTTGGTCTTATTTCAGTCCTTTGTAAACTTGAAAATATGATGAAGAATACAAATGGCCACCGCGCATCTATTTTGTATGAATGCGGCAGACGTTTTGTGAGCACCCTGTCCATTGAATGGTCAATGCGTGAGCCGCGTTGTGGGCAGCCAACCTGTTAAGCTTGGATTGAGAGATATTTACATTTGTCAGGTTGTTCTGGTAGAAACCCTGAAAAGCAACAAGCTTAAAAAGCAACTGAAATACTGGCCCTAAATGATGGTAAGTACATTTAGTGTAAGGCATGCACATATATGGATTACGTACCCTGTGAGAAGAAGCGGTATCATTTTGTACCAGTAGGAATACCGGTCCTTATGGTGGAGCATCCACTCGGCGACTTCTTTTATCACTTGGAGTCTTACGGGGGGAAGTTCATCAAACAGCTTTTCAGCCATGGGTGTGATGGAGTTTTCAAAGCATTTGGCGTTTCCGTTTAACACCACCGCACCTTTAAAATAGCCATAACAAAAATAAGTCAAATAGTATGTTAATTATTTTGTAAAATACACATTGTGTGATCTAATTAACAACAATTAAAAAAAATAATAACATTAATGCTAACCTCAACGCAGGCTATCGGTCCTAATGAGGTTATTTTTTTATGATGAGAAATTATAAATAAATACAAGACTGAAAAATTGATTATTATTAGTTTCAGGATGAAAATAATAAAATGATATTCATGTAAGGAATCATAAGGATTTTAAGGAACTGCTACCAATATTACATATTTTTATAAATACAATCGAAGAGTTACGTTTTTTTACAGAATTAAATTAATACAAGGCAGGATTTTTTTTTATAAGTAGGTACATCAAATTATCAATTTCCCTTGCACCATAACAATATGGAACACGTAAGATTGCACTACATACCGTAATAAATTATTATTATTATCTTCGTTAACACATGGTCCTGGGTTCTGGCTTGGTAGATACAGAGCTAAAGACATACCACTGATAGCTTTCTTGTAACTTCTTCCTCATAAACAATGCATTTAAAAGGGAGAGAGGTTACAACAAAGCTTTCGGCAGGACCATATCACAAAATATGTAGATCTGGATTTACGGCACATCGTAGATTGCAATATGAAGAAGGTGTTTAAATGGTAAATTAAAAATACTACCTATACACCGCACTGCTGCGACTCGCACGCGGAAATGCTGATGAGAGAAGTTACTAATGACTGGCTTAACAAAACTCTCCGACTGCATATGGAAGTCTGCCTTAATTGCATAAGAAAGCAATATGATAGTCTCGCACGTTTCCAACTTCACTTTAGCATAGGGATCTGTAGAAGTCTTCACTAAAATATTTGTCAAGTCATTGAAAAACCGAGAGAGATACCCTGTGTCCTTATATCGTACTACGATATTCCGCACTAAGATCACCAGTTTTAAACGTAATTCTTCTGAGCTTTCGATGGTTTCTATCATGCCAATCCTCCTAGCAACCACAGGAATTACGTAAGTCAAGTAAAAATCATTTAAAGGCAAATTTTCAATGAACAAAGCAATAATATCTATTGCCAGATCCTTGCAAGTTTCAGCTTTGTCGGAAAAGCATCTCAATATATTCGCATGAATCGAGGGAAATATATTTACTAGATCCGACGAATTTTTTTCGTTCGTTTCATGTAATTCTTTCAGAATTTTCTCAAGAACCCTCTTCCTGTCGGTTTTCAGTTCACTCTGTAAATCTTCAATACATTGTGTCATATTAATTTTTAGGTCGAAATTAGAGGTTGCATCCATTTGGGTATCCATCTTTACAGATATTTCGGTCGAAATCGAAAAATAGGCAGTGTTTGTAAACCAAAATTATACGAAAATACGAATACACGCCCGATAAACTAGAGACGCCATTTGTAAATAAACAAACGTCATTTTTCAGTTGTCATGGATTTTTTAAAAAATATGTCTAGTTGTTGAGTATGATAGGTACCTAGCTACCTTGGTCCTGGGTAGCTATTGATTGAATTTATTTCGAATAAAAAAATAATATTTCTCAAAACACTAAAAGCTGGAATTTTACCCTATTCATGTTAACTATGGAAATAAATCAAAGGGTATTGGAAGGAGCGTGAAGGGATTTTTTACATCATAGGAGAGGTTGATTGACTTTATTCAACTATTGCATTAATTGCAATTTTTTTTCTCTGGCGCATTTACCTCAAGGGTAAAGGGGATTCCATGGGCTGTAAACATTGGAATTTTACCCAAAATCTCCTATCCTAGGATAAATTTTAAATCCATCACCGCATGTAGTACATGACCAGCTTCATACTTAGATTCTGCGGCTAGAGAGGATTTTTCAATTTCGTCCAGTCTTTTTTTCAATCAATCATATAAATTACGATTTTGGCGCACACTAAAGCTGCCGCCCGGGGCAGACCCCCGATGAGATGGTACTCATCACAGACCAAAAAAAGATGAGCTTGCCCATAATATTCACATTAAAAAGGGAACCAACTTGTGCGGAGCAGGAGGTGGTATGGGCAGGTCTTTTTCAGTGGTTTGTCAATGAATGAATCCAACAGTTTACAAGCAACTCGCATTGTAAAATCACTATTTACTCTTAGAAAATAAAATCATTCTCCCTGCATGTCCTTTCTCGTGCGTCCAATTTTTTTGTAAGTAGGTACTGCGAATAAAGATACTTACACTGATTTCTGAAAGCAGTCCTGGAAGGAAATGTGTTGCATAGTAGAACTTTAGTCTCTCAAAGAATTAAATCACAACTCAATATAAAGGCCTTCGCTCACGGAGAAACTGAAATGAAACCAGTTGTCAATGCACCAACTTTTGCTTGTGTGGCAGTTGCTTTCAGTTGCCTTGTCAACAGGTTGCCAAGGTAGCGCTCACGAATTTCGAATTGCGTTGACAACTGGTTTGATTTCAGTTTCTTCGTGAGCGAGGGCCTTAAGAAAACACAAAATTTTCAATCAATAAATTTATTCAACAATTTTCCACGCAATAATAAACAACTGTCTGCCTGAAAACAGACTGTCTTACACAACATTCTTTGCTCAGAAACATTCAATTTGTACAAATAGAACGTTATTCAATTATTTGCCAAAGAACGACAATAACTGACATTATCAGTTGAAAATTATACAGTACGTCACTTTACTTAGAACACATGTATTTCATGGACAGTTAGGGAAGTCAAGGAAATCATGACATTAGAGGTCTGGGTACAAAAAATAATGAGATGTAGTAAAATATTATATATGAAAAATTAAGAAAAAACAATACATATAAGAATATTTTGAACCATTACATCGTATTTTGCTGCAGATACGTTTACAAACCGAGACGCGAGCCAAGCCATGAATTGTGGGAAGAATGAAGCAACTGCAAGCTGCTTTTCGCACTGTTTTCGGTTGCTTCGTTCCTTTCTCATAATTCGTGGTTTGGCTAGCGTGTTTAAACGCAGCCTAACAAATAATCAAACAAATAACAAGGCTTGAACAGCCTTGGTGATATTATAATCAATAGCCATGCGCCTTGCGGTGGGTTCATAAATGGTGCAAAATGAAACAAAATATGTCCATGTCACAAATCTAATCAAGGAAAGAAATTAAATGCAGTGATGAAAGAAACTTAGAACTAACCAGATGATGAATAAATACACACCAATGATCAGTAATCCAGGAAAAACACGTTTTATATTATTTTACAGATCCTTGGAATTACCAAATCAAATAATACTATAGAACACACATTATCGTTTTAAAAGATCTTACATAGAAATAGAACATACATACTTCATACTGGATGATGCAATTTTGAATGTGGTTATAAAATTAATCATTAATCTCATCAATTGCAAATATTACTTTTACAAGTTTAAGTATGGATTTAAAAGAAATAATATTACATCTTCGTGATAAAAGTAGGTTGAGAAGGGATAAAATATATAACCCTCCAATCTATCACTGCATCAAAAATAAATCAAAGGAACTTGAGCATCTCACTGGGATGAGAACAGATGGCGCCAGATTTAGTAGTTTCCGGTGTTGGATTGAGATTGGAGCAAACGTTTCTTGGCTTCGCACTCCGCCTCTAGTCGTTGTTTCTCCATCAGCAGGACTTTGTGTTCCAACCTTAACCTTTCTTTTTCTATCTTCATGTTTTCCCTTTCTTCCCTAAGTTTATCAGCTGCGTAGACCAGCTTCTCAACCTGAAAGAAGGACCATACATTAATCACGGCGGAAATTTAAACAGTTCAGCCAACATGACCAGCATGATGGAGAGTGAATTACTAATACTACTTCCTGCGCCAGTTAGATTAGGTATAATATGTTATGTTGTGGGGCTGAAGGGAGCACTGAGTGGAGGATGCTGGCTTAAACCGCAGACAACACGCTTTATATTTAAAATGAAACCGTTCAGCCAACATAACCAACACGAGAGAAAGGACGTGAATTCTAATACTACTTCCTGGTGCCAGTTCGACTTAAGTATACTATGTTATGTCCCGAGGCTAATAGTGAATACGGAGTTCATGTTCTGAGATCCAATGGCATTCGACTGGATATGCAAATATTTTTTTGAAACAACACATTGCTTCAAAAAGACAAATATTTAAATCAGAAGGAAAGTAAAGCATCAAATCTTGGTGTGCTACCAGAAAATTTTCGCATTGCGCCATCTGATTCTATTTTCGTCAAAACTTACTTGTTTTTTGTACCATCTTACCAGGGTTCCATGCCAACTGAGAATAAAGTCAACTCAACACCTCCTTGAAAAGTCATTAAAAGCTATGAAAAAAATCATTTTAAATTAGCCGATAACCCTTTTTTTATATATTTTTATCACTCTAATGTTTAGTTCACACTGAGCTATATGTCTGCGAGCAGATATCTGTTGATTCGCGAGCGCTTATCTTTTGTCCTTTCACACGAGGCTATCAAATATTTCTTCCTGTGGTAGGAGAGGGGGTCAGTCGAATTAGGGAGCGGCAACGGAAAGCATATTTTTTGCACTGAAATCTGTCAACTTGACATCTGTCATCCACGGGTCTGGGCAGCTCCGTAATTACAATGACCCCCTCTCCTGTTTTAGTCGGAGAAGGGGAGAGTTATCTTCTGGGATATCGCGTCTGGAGCGGTTACGTCTGAGATGTGTATTGTCTATGGCTGGCTTTACATTCGTAAGTTTTTTCCCGTAATTCGCTCGTGTAAGCGAATTATGGCAAAATTACCAATGTAAACGACACCAAAAGTCACTTAACGTAATTTAAAGCATGTTACAGAACTTCTTCTTCCCGAAGTTTTTTGACAGGTCTAATCGCGTCCGCGCGAAATTACAGCCTTCTCACAGCTTATAAAATCAGTTTGATAAGCTGAGGGACTTTTTGTAAGAAATAGTACCAAAATGCGCCGTTGCGAAATGTCAAAAATCAAAAGACATTTGTTTTTATTGGATTTTTTTCCTATAAAACTAGTATTTATTTCCACTTATTTGAGTTTTCTGAAAATGAGCATCCTTCTATTCAATTATCGGTCCAAACCTTTATAATCTCAATATTTCTGTTTTTAAAATTACGTATTTGAATACGAAGTCGGTTGCTGTCGGCAGCTGTCAGGTAGCTGTCATTCGAATAAAATGAAAGAAATCCATTAATTTTCGCCTTTGACGGCAAAAAAGTGCGTGGAGAATTGTTTAATTAAAGCCAAATTCTATTTCAGCACTTTATGTGGTCCTTTTCGACTTTATTGACAAAATCGCGTAAATTTGACAGTAGCAGGTCGCTGTTGAAAGGAAGCCATCTTACCGCAAATAAATTTACAGATGTAAACGGTCGCATGAGCAGTTACACAGGTCGAACTTCCGAAACACTTCCGTGATCATTAATTACCACAAGTCAGATGCATATGTAAACGCTCCTGGGAGTAAACTGTCAAAATCTTACGTAATCCGTAATTTTTAATTACGAGTGTAAAGCTAGCCTTAGATTGATCTGCGCTTAAAAACGCTTAGGTGTGAACGGTCTGAAGGGATTGTATGGAGAGCGTTATTTGGCGTGCTATGATCTTTTATATTTGATAGCTGAGTGTGAACCAGCTTTAAATGACTTATCTGAGATGATTCTGAGTTGGTTTCATTCCAAGTTGTCCGGTCACCCTTACCAGATACATACTGTGTTTATATATATTTGTAAAACTAATAAGTAATCTACCATAATATGTAGTTTCCCAGAACAGATTACATTCAGAGATATGGTTTTTAAACATATCCATATGCTGGCATTTCAGGCTGCGTGTACATAAGCAAACTGATCCACCCATATACCCAAACTGCATCCTTCCATCATTTGTGGCTAGGCTTGCGTTTAAGCTGGCAAATTTCATTTTTGGAATGGAATGTTAATGTTCCATTTTTGTCAACCAACGTTTCAAAATTGAATGCGTTTTGACGTTCATCCACGTTTCTTTTTACATATTCATATTGAACTTGTCCAGCAATTCTAAAGTTTACCCAATGTATTGAGCACCCATAATATGGAAAAAATTTAGTTCTTCAAACGAGTTTGGAAAACCCACCAGCAATCCAAAGACACTGGATATTTAGTGATGTTTAACAATATCATTTCAATTTAAACTCTCAATTTAATTCCAGAATGTTCTTTTTATGTTTTTTATTAAATCTTCAACTTCCAAACAAAATAATTTGAAATAAAGTAATTTATTGATCCATTTAATACACCACTACACAAGAGTGTGTTAAAAATAATATGCCTTTGTCTACGGTTTTTATTATTTCAACATCTTGAAAAAAAGCTAATCAGAATAATTGAAATTGGTTCTGGAGAAAGCATAGTATAATTAAAATTCAACCAGATCAATACAGTTTAGATTGAATTTAGAGAAAGGATTTTTTATTAGAACAAAAATTGAGGGAATTTTGAAGCGGTTATTACAAAAGTGATTTTTATAAACTTGAAAGAAACAACTCGCATGCGAAATATATTTGAAGTTATGACTTAACATCTGACAATAAGTAGGTAAAATAAAATGGGACAGATTCAGGGCAGAACTGAATACACGTTTTCGTATGGCAAATGTCAAGTTTCCCACTAACATTTTAAAATTTTCAGTGACAGAATAATTGAAAAGGAATGTGTCACGGTACAAAACGTATGGTAAATAAGAAGTCGTGTCTACCTGTTACATTCCTAGGTATTAATTGTTCCTAATTGAAAGTCCTATAGTTCTGAACGTGGCATGTATTTTGGTTTAAGCTCTTCTATCCGTTTGATAAAATCAGTCTTTTCTAGGCAGCCCTCGCAGTTCTCGTCCCAGTCGTTGAGGATCTTCTTCAGATCTCGGACTTTGAGTTTCTTCAGGTCTACTTTATTGAGGTCGATTTGCTTGTCGTATCTGAGGTCACAGATCTGTGCATCCATCTTCTTGAGCTTCTCGCAAATCTTGCTGGCGGGCAATGACCAACTCATGGGCTTGGAGATTTCCCCGAGGATTCCGGTGGCAGACTCTTCCAGCCCTCCTACGTAGTAACAAAACCGATTCTCCTTGTTTTTACTAGTCTTACAGTACTTTCTAATTTCAATCTCGATCTTCTTCGGGTCCTTTTTGACATCTTCAGTGAGTTTTTCCGCGAGAGTATCTACGAATTTTATACAAACTTCACAGTCACCTTCCCGCAAAGTAGCCGAGGTGGAAATGTACAAAGCGAATAAAAATAATAAACAGATTTTAACTGATAACCCACTGTTAAAGATCGTCATTTTGGCGAAAAAAAGGTAACCGGCTAACCAAATATGTCAAACTGAAATGAATGCAGAAATAATGAACTCGCGGCTCATACAAATTCCCTACAATACGTTGACAACCGACATGGCGCTTTATGATTGGTGCACGTTTACTTTAACGCCGCCTCCCGATTCTTTCTAGAACTATTTATCTTGGATATGCTTGGAAGGTTAGTTTACAGTAAATAAATTGAAAACGTTGCGGTTTGACTTTACCATACCTTCAAAAGCATTACTTCTCTGCGAAGAGCTTCCGTATCTTTATTGCTATCCATCTTGAAATAATGTGAACTGCTATATTTTAATATTTCACTTTATTTTTCAACTTTGACAGGTCGCGGGGATTAGCAGGAATCTATGCCATAGAAATTACTAACGACATCTGTGACAAATTTATTTCAATATTCTAGGAATGTCATTTTTAATTGGTACGATTTCAACAGATCTCATCTTCCTCGCGGATTCTCAGGAATATTAGATAAAAATATTTTCATCGCTCATCTTTAGGAAAACTAGCCCATATTGTATGGTTCCATAGGTAGGTACCCGTACATTATTCAATCTGGAAGTAAACATGTCCATTTGAATGGTTGAATAGACAATGTATGGGTATCATCAGTATTACTTATTCCCAAACCTAATTCTGGTCAATAGCCCTACCTGGGTTCTGTACTAGTAGGATATTCCTGGGTGCTCCTGTAGCAGTTGGACGGATCAAGCTCGATACCGTCTCACATCAGTGCTGACTTATTACCTTTTCAAAACGAATTATGCATAATGTGGCCATAAGTCCTGTCTTCAACAGAACCTACCTGTTTTCACGGACCATGTCCCGTTGTGGCAGAGGAAAGCATCGGAGGATGCGGAAATGTACTGTTTTTAGAAAATGGACCACTCGCGACATCAAACTGGGAGCAAAGGATTATCTCAACTAGGTATAATATTTGAAGAGTGATCCATACCGATTTAAAAGAACTGATGTCGCTAATTGATTGCCATAGGACCTTTCAACTCCTGGGCCCCAGGCAGACAATGAAACTTGCATATCCGTTGAAGAAAGGTTTGATATTTGCAAATGTTGGATCAATTTCATTGGGAGATAGATCAAATTGACCGTACCTTGGGTATATTTCTACTGTTTTATCTCTTCAGTGTGTACCGTGGCCAGAACCACCCCACTATCTCATTAACTAAATTACAAGATATGTACTTACCAGCTCTTTGTTATTATCCCGTATTGTGCAATTTTACAAGTATATAAGACTACTATATTCTTTGAGCGATGGGAAATGACAATGTTATTAATTGATAATTTGACCGCCTACGTGGTCCAGAGGTAAGACTTTCAACTCACAATCCGAAGGTCACGGGTTCGAACCCGGCGTGCGCAAATAAATTTTATTTGATTAATTTGTGGTGTTTCACAATTAATTAATTAAAAATAATGTGTAGTGTATTTGCGGCACCACAATTCAGAATTGAAATGTTGCAATGGCTTTAGCCGTGTTTGGTGACCAGATCTGAATAGCCCGGTACTTTCTACCTTCCTCTCCCCCCCCCTACTACCTTTAGCCTCACAACATACCCCAATTGGGGATGCCATAGTCTCACTGGCTCCAGATGGGAGCAGTTAGGGGATTTTAAAAGAGTTAGGCCCTCCGTTCATGGAGATACTTACAAACTATGTGATTGTGACACAACCACAAGTACCCTGCAGATGTACTACTTTTTAAAGCTGGTTTCCGTACACGGCGCTACCCGAATTATACTGAACTTGATCATTTTTCACGTGCAGCCGTGGAGTTAACACGATGTCGAACGATGTCAAATGACTTTTTTTCCAACATTAATCTATGCCTTCTTCACTAAATCCTTTCTTGCGTATTCTGGTAATGTAAAGTTATGTAAACACGCATTTGTATTCACTTCCAGAACAAATCTAACATTACTTTCATGTTCAGACGCCATTTCTGTCAAACGTCAAACGAAAGTAGCAGACACGAATGCTACAACGCGTAGCGCGCTACCAGCACCGTCGTTAGCGCGCTACCGACTTCAACCTGACATCCGTCGCGCAGCGCCGTGTACGAACACCAGCAAAATTGTATGGCGGGTACCCACGAGCGGTGTGCGTGCATCAGACTCGAATAGTTTGTAAGTAGCTCCATGTACGGAGGCGCTTAGAGCTGGTTCACACTCAGCTATCAAATATAAAAGATCATAGCACGCCAAATAATGCTCTCCATACAATCCCTTCAGACCGTTCACACCTAAGCGTTTTTAAGCGCAGATCAATCATAGACAATACACATCTCAGACGTAACCGCTCCAGACGCGACATCCCAGAAGATAACTCTCCCCTTCTCCGACTAAAACAGGAGAGGGGGTCATTGTAATTACGGAGCTGCCCAGACCCGTGGATGACAGATGTCAAGTTGACAGATTTCAGTACAAAAAATATGCGTTCCGTTGCCACTCCCTAATTCGACTGACCCCCTCTCCTACCACAGGAAGAAATATTTGATAGCCTCGTGTGAAAGGACAAAAGATAAGCGCTCGCGAATCAACAGATATCTGCTTGCAGATATATAGCTCAGTGTGAACTAAGCATCATCGTCAGGAGAGTTTGTTTTCAGCAGTTAATTTCATTAATAGTGCACTGACTCTAACAAAACAAATACTAATTAAAATAAGAGTACTCGCATATAGTACCGTGCTAATTGATGTGGGGAACTTTATCAAAATTTAACTATTAAATTAAATGTGCTTAAAAATAAACTGCCATCGTTTTTGAAATATCGCAATTTTCCAGTGCATAGTCTTCTTAGTTAATGACAGTAGAGAGCGTAGATGTACCATTCATGTAGACAGCAGATGTGTTTTACAAAGAAAAAAAACAAGTTCCTCTATTAAATTCATAAACAATACAATATTGGTGACGTCTAGGCTTCCGACTTATGTACAGCTTATGTTCCAAGCTGTGCTAAGCTCGACATTCCAACCAAACCGAGTTAATAACTAACTGATATACCGGGCCATAATATTACAAGTGCTTCATCTAAAATAAGTTATAAATAAATGAAAGAGGGTAAAAAATAAGAGAAAAAAATAGTGTTTTCTTAATATCTACAGCATTATGTATTTTACAATCGAATTGAATAAGAAAAGAATAACAGTTTCAAGTTTTCAATTTGAGATGACGGCTAACGAATATCCCAAGATGGTTGCGTGAAGTTCAGGAATAATCCATTTAGTGGTACTTGGCGGACTTGTGTTCAACTGCAAGAAAAGAATTACATTTATTAGACCATAAAATACATGATTCATCAATGTCTTTATTCTTGATGTACCAAAAAGCATTACATACATATAATTCTGTACCAACAAAAAAAAAGAGGATGCGATTCATAAATGGTCATATAACAGGAAAGCAATAATCATCATGGTCTTTTAGTTTGAATATGGTTTTTTAGTTTCAATTGAAAGAATAATTACATAAGGATGTATGCAATAAGATATGGGACACTTACCATTCCTGGAGTAGTTGATGAGCCAGAAGAATACGATACCGCCAGCAACCACCTGGTACCAGGGCGCCATGCTGGTACGCTTGGGCTGCGCATACTTGTGCTGCCACCTCCACCAGCCTGATAACCAAACAAAACAATCAATCTATCAACTCACTGGACAGCCAATCAACCAATCAATGAATAAAAGGAAGACAAAACATTATGGGTTACGAATAACCTGACAATCAATGAATAAAAGAAAGACAAAACATTCTGGGTTACGAATCAATGACAATCAATGAATAAAAGAAAGACAAAACATTCTGGGTTACGAATAACCTGACAATCAATGAATAAAAGAAAGACAAAACATTCTGGGTTACGAATAACCTGACAATCAACGAATAAAAGAAAGACAAAACATTCTGGGTTACGAATAACCTGACAATTTTTGAAAAACTTGTACTATGAACCACATCAAAATAAGCAAAAAAATCTTGCTTGGTCATGTGGTGGAGTACTTAGCTAGAAGATGAACTGAACCCACACTGCCTGGGTGGTAATTTGACACATGTGCCAACTTGGTCACTAATAATAATAATAATATTTGGATGATTTATATAGCGCCGTTTTTGTGAAAAATCACCTCAAGGGCGCTGTACAAACTTACAAAAAATTCCTAAATTTAGAAAACTACAAACTAGACAAACAATTAAAAACAACTTATTACTAAAAATTGCATCCACCGGTTCATACTCTAACCGTACCGGTTCATACACTAACCTATCAGTTCTAACATAGAGTTGAAGCCAGAGTCGAAGACACCCTTCAACCTTCACAATTCTGCCCTTTTCAGTGTAATCTATTCCATCATGAGGTACATTGATATTTTGGTGAAACTACATGAATAACATATGCAATATCCGCATACTGGATAGCCAACAGTGGATGAATATGCAACATCAGTGTACATGATAGCCAGTGATGAATCACACCTGCGATGTCCGCATACAGGATGACCACTGATATATCACTGATGTATGCGACATCAGCATACACGATAGCCACATGATGGATCACAAATGCGACATCCACGTACGGCATGGCCACTGATGGGTCACATAATATGCGACATTAGCATACACGATAGCCACCGATGGATGACATATGCGACAACCGCGTGGATGAGGTTAATAATAAAATATTATTTTATTCTACTGCATTTCCTTATTTTCATGACCCTATTTTCACATTCGCACAAGGTTCTTAGAAAATATATACTATGCAAGGTTAGATCATACAGGGAGTAGAGAGGTGATTGGTTAGAAAATCGTGGCGTAGCTTGAAGTCTACACCAGAAATAAACCTGAACTTTTGCTTACCCGATTTGGAATTTGTAGTTAAGTATTTTATGCAGTCAGCAATTTAGGCGCCGTTGTAAAAAGGTCTATTAATTACTAAGCAGATTTTATTTTCGAGGACTAAATAGTGATATTACAATGAGTTTTTTTTTTTTACATGGGATTCAATTGCTCCCGTCTGGAGCCAGTAAGACTATGTTACCCCCAATTGGGATATGCTGTGAGGCTGAAGGTTGTGGAAGGGGAAGGAGATGGGGAGAGGGAGGTGGGGAAGTACCTGGCTATTCAGATATGGTCACCAAACATGGCTAAAACCATTTCGGTAAAATTTGGATATTGGTGGCCACGGCTATTACGAATAATTTTTAGAAAAAAACTTTAGATTTGCCTTAATCACTATAAAAGGAAACTTATTGCATCACGGCTGGCGGAAAATAATGCATTTTAATTTTCAATATCGTTAAATAAAATTTCACTTCGCCAATCGATCTACGACAGCCCGCCCGCTGCCGGTTGCCGCCCGCCATTTTGTCATTGTTGGTATCCCTGACCTCACAACTAAATACGATTGTAGGCAACTTCGCATGATACATGATGGGCGCGTAATTATGAAAAATGTGTATAATAATAATTGTAATAAATATTGTGTAGCGGGCTTGTGTATGTTATCTTTACTTTAAAAAACAGCCTACGTTTTTGAATGGTTTGTTTGGCTACGCAAAGTTTGTGTAGCGGGCTTGTGTATGTTATCTTTACTTTAAAAAACAGCCTACGTTTTTAAATGGTTTATTTGGCTACGCAGGGTTTGTGTAGCAGGCTTGTGTATATTATCTTTATTTTAAAAAACATCCCAGGATTTAAATGGTTTGTCTCCATTCCAGTACCTACGCGCTTCCAGTACCTACGCGCCTTATTATTTATCCCGCGAAGTCTACTACAATCGTTTGTGTGAAGTCAAGGATACCAACAACACAACAGTTGACAGAATGGCGAGCGGCAGCGGGCGGGCTGTCGTAGATCGATTCGCGAAGTGAAATTTTATTTAACGATATTGAAAATTAAAATGCATTATTTTCCGCCAGCCGTGATGCAATAAGTTTCCTTTTATAGTGATTAAGGCAAATCTAAAGTTTTTTTCTAAAAATTATTCGTAATAGCCGTGGCCACCAATATCCAAAAATTACCACCATTTCAAGCAACATTTCAATTCTGAATGGTGTTCTTACACCAGGGCGATACGGAGAGTGTGGTTTTATGGTTTATGTATATACCACTCTGGTTCGTGCCGCAAATATACTATATATATTTTAAATTAATAAATTTTGAAATAACGCAAATCAACCAAATAAAATTTACTTGCGCATGCCGGGATTCAAACCTGCGAACTTTGCATTGCTAGTCGAGAGCGTTACCCCTCGACCACGGAGGCCGTCACAGTTGCCTGTAAAGTGCCAGATTAATTTATTGACAGATCACAGGGCGGGAGACCGTCACGCCACCTCCCCGCATCTTGGTTTGTTCCCCTTTCCCTGATGGGCTGATCTATCAATTAGGATGAAAAACCAGGTTCTCTCAACTTTCCTTCTTCTTTTAACTCGTGACGTGCCTTGGAGCAAACGGGTAAATTTCGCGATGTCTTGACTTTTACGTAATATTTTGTGGGTTTATTTTATGCTATCTTATGTAATATTTACCGAAACACATTCCTTGAACAATAAACTATATCTAAAAACAACATTACTTGCGTTTATTCTATGAATTTATATGTTTTACGATATTTTTCATGACAACGGCGCGAGAGTGACGCAAGCCAATCTGAGAGTTCAAAGGCGGGAAAAATTCTTGGCCGGAGATCATAAACAATTCCACAGAAATTATTCCGCTGTGCTAGATGGATACACGGTATCTTATACCTTATGAACAAGAATGCCCCAAGCGATTCTGACCTTATCCTTCATACATTTTCTTTATAATTAAGGTTTAAAATCGCATTTAAAAAAATACTTTTTAGAGTTTAATTTGGCTTGCATCTGGCGCGCGCGGGCGCGTTATCGGCAAGGGACCGGTTAACATACCCTATCTCATCACTTCCGTAACACAATTCCTAGTATTGGAAATATACTTTTAGCGTCAAAGAGTGTGTAAAGAGTGTCACAAATTAGAACTGTTAATGTAATATAAAGGTGACGATCAAGATACATGCAAACTGTGGCTATGTTTGTATAAATATTACCTCGGCTGACGGCTCCCACAATAGCCTGAGGAGACTTCTGGCGCCTGCTGAACCAAGCTCCGAGCTCATTGATCTTCACCTGAGCCAGGGGAGTGTCGGCTGAAATCAATTAATAGTACCGTGTTTTAATTATGATAATATTAAAATAACATGGCTTAGAATCTTTGGTAAAGTTGCCGAAATCCGTTGCATAAAAACTGTGTATTAAGAAACACAATTTTTGTTTTAAATAACACTTGGTTTACTTAATTACTATTATTTTTTTCAAAGTTAAGTTTGAAGTTTAAGAACCACGCTTAATTTATTTAAGTAACTCCAACCAAGAACTTAATATCCTCTTTGTGCGTGTTTTTTCTTCTTAAATGAACAAATAACTTAAATAGTTTGTAATTAACCTATTAGCCCAACCGTACCAATTTTAATTTTGAACAAAAAATAATTATAAACAAGCATAAAGTTTAAAAACATAACTTTGTCTATGGCTTGTGTTACTTGCTGCCGTTATTTGATTAAAAAATTTAATCGACGTTTGTGACGTCACAAAATCGAAAAACATGTATTTTAGAAAGTAACTATGTGTATATTACAATACTTTAAAAGTATATGAAAAAATGCGTTTTATATCAAAATGTAAACAGTTTCATTTTTGGAGGCGGGTATGGGTACCGCCGCCCCGGAAACCAATTATTGAATAACCCTCCGGAGGGAAATTATTACATCCTCCACAGCATTCCCTAAGATGACATAGGGCCTGAGAGAAATTATTACATCCTCCACACATCCCCTAAGATGACATAGGGCCTGAGAGAAATTATTACATCCTCCACACATCCCCTAAGATGACATAGGGCCTGAGAGAAATTATTACATCCTCCACAGCATTCCCTAAGATGACATAGGGCCTGAGAGAAATTATTACATCCTCCACAGCATTCCCTAAGATGACATAGGGCCTGAGAGAAATTATTACATCCTCCACACATCCCCTAAGATGACATAGGGCCTGAGAGAAATTATTACATCCTCCACAGCATTCCCTAAGATGACATAGGGCCTGAGAGAAATTATTTTCCTCGGGGTCTCCTATGTGGAGCCAGTGTAAAAAAAATAAATATTTATATTGAAACAAAAATCATAGGTAACATAATTTACCAATACCTTTTGTGTACCAAAATTTTGTGTTCCAATTTTGGTACGGCAGGGTAGGCATCTAACATATTTTATTTAAATTAATTTTCAGTTGGTTGTCAATGCACCAAAAACTGTATTTTCTGAAAGAAGGTGATGATGAATGTGACCAAATAAGCAAAATGTGCATACATCCACCTGTTAGGGCCAATTCTGACCTCACTGACCTCGATTCCGGTGATGAAAATGAGGTGCAAATTGAAAATTTGCCAGGCTACAGTTTCAAAATAAATGGAATATTTCGATGATGACAAGTGTTATACTGATGAAGACATTCTATTGTTGGACCTTGCAAGAAAAAACATAACCTTTATCGTGTAGGGTTTTCTACCTTAGAAATCTTTTAGGTATCAATTTAAGTACCCTTTCGGGATTCGCAACATCTGACAATGGAATATCTTCATACACTCGTTATTATTGAAATATTCCACAAATGCTTCACTGTGAAACTGTAGCCCAAGTAAATTTTCAATCTACCTCATTTTCATCACCAGAATCTAGATCAGTGAGGTCAGAATTGACCTTTACTGGTGAATGTATGCAAATTTTGCTTATTTGGTTGCATTCGTCATCACCTTCTTCCAGAAAAGTCAGTTTTTGGCGCGTTGACAAGCAACTCAATTTGGGAGGCGAGTACGGGTACGGCCCCCTCGGAAACCATTTATTGGATAATCAACACCCTGCCACAGTGGTTCACCACCCCAAGTGGTTTGCTACGTTTGGTGACTTAGCAGGGGTGTCCGGGTTCATGGGATGAGGTCTGGCGGCGGATGTGTCTGCCTACCTACTGCATGGCAGGCCGGATCTGGAGAGACTGATTGATGGAGATCTTTTAATCTCTCCAGCCAGACTCGATTCATCACCTTGCACCGCAGTAGAAGGGATGGATCCTTAGGTCTGTCACTTCTAGACTTATTTACCCCCAGATTCCTACCTACCCCTTTCCTTAAAAAGACCCTCTACTTAGCACCGGCAACGGGTCGGCTTGGGTCGATTGAACAATTTGTCAAAAATATTTTGAAGGTTAGTTACGGATTAAAACACAATTCAAAATGTTGCAACATTAATAATATCAATGAATTGTATTCCCAACCCAAATATATAGAATATAGAACCCAAAGATATTTATTTTCAAATTCAAATGTGAATTTGACAAGTCAAAATTATATAATAGTACATCCATGTAACACGGGTGACAAGAGATTGGAGGTTCATATTTTTGAGAAATTATCATGTATATATGTTTCAAATATACTACCTTTGCCATACCACCTAGCCGGGTCGTAGGGGCCGTGCACAGACGGATTGTATTCCTTTGGGTAGTCTCCGAAAGCCATTTTTGCGAACTAGGAAAACGAATCTGAAAAATTACAGTGGCCGAACTGGGGATAGCAGGGATACCAGTCGTAAATTAGTCATATTCCCCACAACAAAATTTAGCGCCTTCAAAAATATTGAGATAGATGTGTCAGTTTCATCTAAAAAAAGATAAAAAGTAAAATATAATTGGCACGTAAATCAGTCATTTGTGTGCAGGGCCGGTCCTGTACAGGTGCAATCGGAGTAGTTCGCTCAGCGGCGCCGACTAGCCAAGCTTGCCAAGGAGTCAAGGCGCTGATATTAGCACCCCCCACCCGGACACTTCGGAGTGCGTCACTTCTGGTCACCGCGCAGAAAAGTAAAGACCGAAAGTTAGATAATGGTTTACAGCGCAGTTCACTGTGAGACTTTTCTGCGCGGTGGCCTGAAGCGGCGCGCTCCGAAATATCCGTGTGGGGGGTGTTAATACCTAATACAGCGCCCTTGATGTTTTTACTAGCGCCAGGGGTGGCCCTACATTTGAGTATAAGTAGACTTATCTTGCCAAGGCTCCCAACAGAGAGCAACATGACGGACATTATATGTTACAAGCTGATATGGCCAGCGACTAGATCTGGAGAATAAAATGTAAACGTTTACGCTCTTACTTCCTTCATCCTTTCGCAGATTTATTTGATCTAAGATGTTAATCGTTTTTGTATTGCCCATTCAGTGGTAAGACAATAATAACAGTACATTATTGTATTACACTCGTACTAAAAGATGGTTTGAAATTATTTTTAAATGTAATAATAGATTATTCTGGGAGTAAGTGAAAAGGGACAATTTTTGTTGTTTAAAAATCTTAATATAAAAATCCAGCATGTATTTCCCCAGCCCTTACCAATTGGAATTTTAAAATGTGGCAATGCTTTTTGCACAGTTTTTTCATTGAACCAAAGACAATTTTTTAAACAAGTCCTTTCATAGAAACAATAAACATCTATGGAATTACTTGGCAGTTTTTGATTGCATGAAAAACTGTCTGTGGCGTTTGGAGAACTGTCATTGCACAAATCTTTTAGTTGCATTGTCCAGATTATTTATTCGTTACTGAAGCTGAAAACAAATAAAATTCAAAATGGTGCTGGAAAGTACTATGATATGTGTAGATAACAGTGATTACATGAGAAATGGGGACTTTCTCCCTACACGACTCCAAGCACAGCAGGAAGCTGTGAATCTTGTTTGTCATACCAAAACTCGCTCGAATCCCGAGAACAATGTAGGTTTGTTAACCTTAGCCAATGTCGAAGTGTTAGCCACACTCACCAGCGATGTTGGACGCATTCTGTCCAAACTTCACCGTGTGCAGCCAAACGGAAATATCAACCTTCTGACCGGAATAAGAATCGCTCACTTGGCGCTGAAGCATCGTCAGGGGAAGAACCACAAAATGAGGATCATCGTCTTCGTCGGCTCGCCAGTGGAAACGGACGAGAAGGAACTGGTGAAACTGGCCAAGAGGCTGAAGAAAGAGAAGGTAAATGTTGATATTGTCTCTTTCGGCGAGGACACTGACAACAATGCCTGTCTTACCATCTTCATTAACACTTTGAATGGCAAGGACGGAACCACCGGAGGCAGTCATTTGGTAGCAGTACCTGCTGGCGGTTGCGTAGTGTTGTCGGAGGCTCTCATCTCTAGCCCTATTGTGGGCGGTGAAGGTGGTGCTGGGCCCTCAGGTTCCGGAATGTCTCAGTTCGAGTTTGGTGTGGATCCCAATGAAGACCCCGAGCTGGCCCTGGCCCTGCGCGTGTCCATGGAGGAGCAGCGCCAGCGACAGGAGGAAGAGTCTCGCCGGCAACAGACTGCGGATCCGAGCACGGAAGGCGCGGCGAGTACCAACCAAGAGAGCGGCATGATGGGTCGAGCCCTCGCCATGTCTCTGGAGAGGGAAGCCATGGATCTATCGGAAGAGGAACAGATCGCTCTGGCCATGCAGATGAGCATGCAGCAAGAGACGGGTGCTGATGAGAGCATGGATGTTGAGGAATATGCCGAAGTGATTAACGATCCAGCGTTTCTCCAGAGCATTCTAGAAAACCTTCCCGGAGTGGATCCGCAGAGTGAGGCGATTCGCCAAGCCGTGACCACACTCAAAAATACCAATCCCAAAGACTCTCCCAAGGATGAGAAGGACAAGGATAAGGACAAGGAACCCACCTCCTAAGAACAAAGATGCCACTCCATTAAATGTGAAACACATTATCTATCATTGTATGCAGAAATGATTAAATAATATTCCTTACATATGTATATGGAAGCTGTGTTTTCAATAACAATTTGTATCTTTTGCCTTTTCATTTAAATAAATACTATTGTTTGTAAGTTTAATCACTTTATTATATATAAAACCACTTGACGAAGGTATTTTGCATTTTTTCAACGTTTGTTCCCGATTAAAAATGACCGAATCAGCGTTTGGCGGCCTGCGAAGGGATTCCTTCTGGCCCGCAGGGCTAGAAGGGAGTCTCTGAAAGTACAATTATTCCTTCCCACCACACTTGGCGCAATCATATTTTTTTCATATCTAGTTCTTGTGAAGAAAACAAATGTAAGTTTTTAAAAACGAGCAACCCCTGCGTGGGATTAAATAACTATATACAACGTACTAACTGGTTAGTTGTGATATTTCAAAACATGAATTAAAAAACATTTCCGTGTGTGCTACATATACAAATAATCTCAAAATTTACAATACAATTAATCACACGAATTTCTTGATTTTTGACCCCCCCCCCCCGTCCCTGTCACATTTGCGAGACCCCCTCCCCCCTAGTGTGACGTCACATATTTTGCAATTTTACATCTGAAAATAATCAAAATTTAGATTTTTACGTGTGACGTCACAGAACTCATGACCCCCCATGCCCCTTGTCACACTTCTCTACTCCCCCTCCTTAAGGTGTGACGTAATTTATGGATGGCCCCTAATGATGGAGGACTAACTATTAGAAAATCGAACCATCAATGTCCGAGTGAGAACCAATAACTACTACCAACCGGTCGGTCGTTATATATAAAAATGCAACTTTTTTTCGCCTGCTACGCTTTCTCTGTTTTCTGTCTTAATTTTTTTAGGAGTTGGCAGGGGGGGGGGCGCATTGATGAAAAAAATTACTTAAGATAAGGGTGGGAACCTCTACGACGACAGGCGATCAGTTGACGGTTACATGGCTCTCCAAAAAATTTTACATATTCATACGGCCCGCCACCAAAACTAATTGCCTGACCTATTTAATAGTGTATGTATGGTATGTGGCAAATGAGCTAAAACTCGATTTATCCAGATATTGTCAGCTATTCCTACGTAGGATTATATATATTATATTGTTCAGCTATGTAGGATTCAGGCATTCTTACTTGAGTGAATGAATGTTAGTTAACTACTTGCTCAGGCGAATCAGCCTTGTGTGATCAACACGCACTTGGTCAAGTCTTAGCCGGTGACTGAATAAAATACATACCTGTCTTAGCCTACTGTAGTACTAGATGTGGATGTGTACACAAGTAGAATAATGAAATAAAACAGGAGAGGAAATTTGAGGGGACTTATAAGACAAAAACAAATTAATGTAGGAAAAAAGTTTTCTGTACTGAATTAAATAAACATTAAAATAACTTATACTTACATAATTCACAAGTCATTACTACAAATAATGCGATCGATAGCGGAAATTTGGAATGCTGTAAAGGACAATAAATCCAAAAACGAGTTAAATATGTAATTTTTCTGGTTTTTTTGTACTCTACGTTTGATCTACGTTTGTACGAGTAGAGTGGAGACGTATGTACAGATACTGTATTTCTGAATGGTGCCGGACACAATTTTCATGCCAAGAGCCTTTCAGAGAGTTACGCAGAGATCAATTTACAATTGTGCGAAAATGATTTTCATTTCCCATTTATGGGAAAGAATCTGAATGTAGTACTGAAATAAACACTTGTAAATATTTAAACTCGGAGACTAGGATTGTAGGAGGCCTGTTGTTTCTTCAATGATAGTTTTGAACTAACTTGTGATCAGATTTGGCTCTATATTTATAGGACCATCCCGGCTTGAGCGTTTATAGCAATAAAACTCCCACTTCTTGGGAGTTGTAATTTAGGTATCTTTCTTGATTGCTATGTTTTGCAGTCGGATGTGCAAAAATTGTATGCAATAGTTCTCCCCAAGTTAGAAAAAATAAAAATAAATTAAATACTGTTATTTTACAAAAAAAAATGAGAATTCTGAAAGATCTATTCAATGTTATTTGATAATAAAAATTCATAATTATAGATTTACAAAAATAGGAGATATGATTTTGTAAAAAAATAAAAAAAACTTTCTTTTCGCTCTCCTGAACAATCAACATTTTGTCCTTTACAGCAATTTAAATTTCCGTGATCGATGTGTACATATTAACAGGATTACACTATGCACTTTATAAACAGTGTTGAAGTTTCAAGCAAGTTTTACTTGTGATATAAAAATATGTATATACACATCGGCAACATAAATAATAAGATACGAAGGCACTTAATTATTGTGAAGTCAAAATCCCAGGTTCCCAACTCTGAATAAGCATTGGAAAAACTCACTCCCACAGAGACATGTAGAAGTAAGCATGACGACAATGTGTATATGACTGACACATCAGAAATGATCAATTTAACCAAAAAAATGTTATATTCGGTCAGCTCGTTGAAGTAATGCTTGAGTTAGTTCAATTGAAATATCAAGACAGATTGAATGTTAAATTTGCATCAATATTTTTGAAAGTTTGCTGTTTAGCTAGTGACCCCTCAGAAAATACTTACTTATTATGACCCTTACGGCTTGTTCGCACTGAGAGAGTAGTATAGTCGAGTAGCGAGTAACTTGTAATTTGACTCGCCGAAAAGTGTTCACATTACAGCCAAGTAGAATACATTAGTGAGCCGAGCATTGCAAGATGACGGGCTGCTACGCAGCATTGTAATGCTTCGTTTAGAAGAGAGACAATTTGGGAGGCGGGAATGGGTACCGCCGCCCCGGGAACCTTTATTGGATAACCAACACCTCTGCCGTAGATCACACCAAGTGGTTCGCTACGTTTGGTGATTTAGCAGGGGTGCCCGGGTTCATGGGGTGAGGTATGTCTAGGTCTTGGAGGCGGATGACCAGGACACACTGAACCCCAGATTCCTACCCACCCTTTAAATCCTTTTCCTTCCCAGAACTCTCCTTTCCTTTCCCTTAAAAAAAACCCTGCACACAGCATCCCCAAAGATGACATACACTCCTGTGTGGAGCTCATGTAAAAAAAAAAAAGGTGGAAGAAAAAATTTGTGAGATGAAAATAAATAAACTTGAGACACGAAAAGAGATTAATAGCAGCAAAAATAAAGAATTTAAGAGTAGGATTTCGCTCCAATGGCACGACATATCCGTGCGTCTACTAATGAACTCTACTAAAATGACGGGTTCGCGCATGTCAGTGCGCAGGGATGCATGGTGGGGGGCGCTACTCGCCCGAAAAAATAGAATGAAATGGATTGACTCTACAAAAGAGCTGAACTACTCTACTAAAATTGTGGTGTTCGGACACTACTGTAGTCAAACAGATACCAAGCGCACTCCCAAAATTTTAAACGGGGAAGAACGCTTTTTTTGTTATTGTTTTTGGGGTGTTACGCCGTGTTTTGCTACCTCCTTCTTTAGCCAACGTTTCAGACAGCGTTACAGTGTCAAAACAATGCTGAATTTTTTTTTTCTAACACCAGCTCGTAGAGAAATGGAGCTGGCAGCACGGTATCGCTTCGACACACATAAGTAAACACTCTCACCAATATCATTTGCTCATCTGCCCTGATGATGGACACTGTAACGCTGTCCGAAACGTTGGCTAAAGAAGGAGGTAGCAAAACACGGCATAACACCCCAAAAACAATAACAAAAATACTTTTTGGCCGTGAAAACCTAAAAACATACCGGGGAAGAACGCTCTTCCCCGTTTGAAATTTTGGGAGTGCACTTGGTATCTGTTTGACTGATAATAGTTTTACGCCAATAATGTTTAGTTACTAATATACTCGCTACTAGACTAAAGTACTCTCCCAGTGCGAACAGCTCATTAAGTTGGGAACCGTGGTGTCAATGATGATTTTGCAAATAATCTACATTAATTCTCTAAACTTTAGAAATACAATTTGTAAATATAAGTGGGCTTGTACAAATATAGATCAGTGATGAGCAACCTTTGTACGGGAGGACAATTTTTCCATTTTCCCTTTGTTCGTGGGCTACAGGTAAAACTGTCTCCAAGGGTAAAACAACATTCTGTAATATTTATTAAATAAAATTACATTAAACAAAATTGCAATTTTGGTCGGCTGATTCAAAACAGACAGACAAAAATTTATTGCGAAACCCTTTCAAATTTTGAAAATGTAAAATATTTGATAATGGCACATATTTATCAAAACTCTCTTCTGTTATATATGTTTTCAGAAACATAATTTGGAAGTGCTACCTTCCCTTATAAAACAGAACTCGTGCAAAATATCAAGACTAAAGTTTTTCACTAGACCCCTTTACAAAACGGAAAAGAATCCGGTTAATATTTTTCATTGCAAATTTTTTGATATTTTATTTAGCCAAGACATAGGGAGGTACGAAAATTTTCGCGAGCCGTACAAAATAGGGACACGTGTCCAACCACCGATATAGATCATATTATGTAAACAATGGAAGCTGTACGACTTAATACGTGCAAGACTAAAGGGAGAAGAGGCATAAAAAAGTTGGAGGGGGGTGCGGTGCGGCTCATATCCCGACAAGGTATGGCAGGAGAGGGGGAAAGATAAATTACAACACCAAACTGGCCAGGAGATCAAGAAATATAACCTAGGCCACGCCCACATGTTGTATTATATTACTCGTCTGTGACAACTGTGTGTGATTGTGTGGTGAGCAATATTGCGAGATAGGTCATGCCCATATACATTTTCATATTATTTCTCTCATGTGTAACGGCTTTTAGCCCTTTTAGAGTGTCAATTTATCGACGCACCTAGACTGTGCTGATGCCTCATAATAAACTTTAGTAGGAAACAAGGAAATAATTTTTTCACATAAACCCCTCACACTTCATCGTTGGGGATGCTGTGTGAGTATTTTTATGGGAAAGAGGGAGAGAAATTTCTGGGAAGGAAAAAGCATGAGGGGCAGGTAAGAATCTAGGGGCAGTGTGTCTAGAAGTGACAGACGTATGAATCCATCTCTCCCACTGCGGTGCAAGATGATGGAATCGGCTGGGAGATCAAAGGGTCTTCCCAAACAGGTCCACCACGGTGTGGTGGGCAGACGCATCTGCAACCAAAACATGAACATACCTCACCCGATGAACCCGGGCACTTCTGGTAAGTCCCCAAACGTAGCGACCACTTGGGGTGACCGATGGCAGAGGTGCTGGCTCCCAAATCGGAATGGACCCCTTTTCATCCAAATAAATTTATTTGTGAAACATTATCTGAGAACATTAATTTTTTTAACTATAAAGGGGCTGAGGCCAAATGAAATCATAATTTTATTTTTTCAACAAATTTGTACACAACTTAATAAATAGATAAAAAAATGAGCATTGCTTCATCTGGGATCTTGATTACAATTACTAATTTTATCACAATAAGGGATGGTGTCTGCGTCAGTAATAGAGCAGCTGTTCATCTCAACGACGGCCTCTCCTGAAGCGTTGTTGTCCTCGATAGCAGACGAGGGTCGCTTCCTTGAGGTGGCGTCAGATGACATGGAGCGGGAGTGCTGAGCTTTAATACTCAGCGGACTACAGTCTCTTTCTCTCTTCATGGCTCGCTTGGCAGCCTGGAAAATAAATAAAATTAGAAGAAGTGACTTTTCTTATTCTTCTTATTCAATAGCCCTCCACGTACACTTCAGAGCGTGCCAATTCTGGCCGCCGCCGAGAAAAGTCTCACAGTTGTAAGCTCTGTCGCTATTTTACTTTCGGTCTTTGCTTTTCTGCGCGGCGGCCAGAAGTGGCGCGTTCAGTGTCCGTGTGGGGGGTGCTAATCTGTCAGATTCAGAAGTCAAACATAACCTCACATTTGAATCTTTATTTGTTCTAAAATTGGTGTTTTAAATTTGTAGTCTTTGTTGACAGACTTTATGGAAAGACTTATTTTTTTTATTGAATAAAAATAAGCAGGTTTTATTTGTAAGTAGAACTATATTTACCCTGAATTCCAATAATTCACAATGCTCTGCAAACATCAACTTGAGAGGGGGGTACAGGTGTGGGAGGATGTCCAGATCATCTAACGTCACCTAAAAAATCGAAAATAGGTACCTACATAAACACAAACAATGATTTTTCCTCCACTCCAAATTACGATATTTCATAACTGTTTTTGTAAGCATAAGGACTAGAGGGTGATAACACTCTCATAATTATTATCAAATGAAAAATAGTAACATCATTTTTTTAACGTAAATAATGAGCAAGAGTCCACTGCTCTTAACCGTCTGGAGCACGATTGCTACGGATGCAAAAATTTTGACATCCGCGGATTCGGATGCAGATGCGGATTATTAGGTTCACATCTGCGGGTGTTATAGAGGTTCACATCGCAGGTGCGGATGAAGATGTCTGAATTGATGCAAATAATCAGCATTTGCGGATACGAATATCCGTAACACCCCTGGTCTGGAGTCCCAATGCTCTCAATCAGTGGGATCATGTCATCCCTAATAATTATGGTATGTTGTGAGGCTCAAGGAAGTGGAGAGGGAAGGAGATAGGAAATAGGAAGGTGGGGAAGTATCTGGCTATTCAGATCTGGTCACAAAACACAGCTGAAGTCAGTGACAGACCTTCCTCTTGTTCTGAAGGTCAACAGCGCAAATTTTCATCAATCTGGGAATAAAAATGTATGTTTGTGTAAAAATCAAAGCCAACCCGCCACGGTGACCCAACAGTTGATCCCCTCGACAATTGGCCCCCAAATTTATAAATATTATAATGTTTTGCGCATTGTTTACCAATTTTAAACCTAAAATCGACTTCAGAAATACCTTTAATAATAAGTGGGTACGGATAAATACTTAAATATCTCCAAATGTCAAATAGTTAGATTATCTCGAATAAAAAATCAAGTGATCTCTTATTACAACATTGATAACAATGCTCTTGAGACATTAAAACAAATTAAAGACTTAGGCATCACTTTTCAATCAAATCTTTCATTTGTTAACCATATAACAGAAATCTGTAATAAGGGCTTAAAAATGTTGGGATTTATAACAAGGCTAACTAGAAATTTAAACAATATAGGGTGTATTAAACTCTTATATTTTGCTTATGTTAGAAGTCAGCTGGAGTACAATTCTCCTGTCTGGAATCCACATTATAATACTCATGTACAAGCTGTTGAAAGAATACAAAACAAATTCTTACATTTTCTAAATTTTAAAAAGGGTATTCCAGCAATTATGTAGAACTATAACACTGCTAAATGATATGAATATGCTCAAATTGTCAGACAGAAGAACTTTCATTGACTTGGTATTTTTATATAAAATTCTAAACGATTTAATTGATAGTCCGGTATTGCTTGAACTGATAAGCTTCCAGATACCACAACGTAATACCAGAAGTCAGGATTTATTTCAGTGCAGAAATTCTGGAACTAACTACCATACGTATTCCTCTTTGCCCAGAATACTAATGGAAGGAAATAATTATACCAAGTCAGTGGACATCTTCAATGTATCTTTTAACAAATATAAAATATTGTTACTGAGGCAATTCAATTATGTACAATAAATACTGTATATATCTTATTATTCATAAAATATGTAAAAGCCCCCAAAAAGGGCGTTAATAAATAAATAAATAAATATCAAACAAATTTATTTACTGTGTCGATTTTTTGTACTTGTATGCTGGTATATACAGTATATAGACACGCAGTTTTTTCCTCGAAGCAGTCGAATGAAAATACGATTTATACTTTCAGTTATTCGGCGGTAAATCCTCTCTGCACACCCCTTCGGGACTTACTTACATTTTGTGTAAGTAAGTGTATCGTATTTTCCCTAAACCAACTGCATATTGTCGGGGGATCAACTGTCATGGAATTGCTCGCCAAAGACTCTTCTTTATATATATATATACAAATAGAAACTTATTGATTTATAAAAAGTCACACCTGCATATTATCGAAAGCAATCCCCACATTGGTGGACTTCTCGGCCTCAGCGGACATCCTGGGCAGTCGGGAGTACCGCTGGCTAAAGTGAGTGAGCAGCGTGAAGGAGGCGGCCATTTCCTGCCCCACGGCCACGGCCTGCCCCATGGTGGAATGCATCTTGCGCCGGGCCTCGCTGGCCAGGTCATCCTCCATTGTCGCCTCATGGATCAGCAGATCTGAATCTTGCCCTGAAAGAATTACATTAAACAATAAACAAGGGTTGGTGTCTGTAATATATAATAAATTAATTTACATCTTTAATGTATAATAAATTATAATACATTTAAATATATATATATTTATTTAAGTGTATTTTATTTAGTTATAACAACATTTTTATCAAATATATTCTCTTCACGACATAGAAAAAACTGTAAGACTTTTAGCCAAGAACATTTTATAATCTTTATGATAAATATTGTTTTGTGTTCCAATAAATTTGTTTTAGGAAGCCTAAAATCGTAGAAGTTTCTCGTATGAAAGCAATGAATTGTACTATTAATTCTAACATTATTCAACATATAATCTAGGGTTAACAATAAGTGTGTGGCAACGATTAGTGTACAAACACTAATCGTTGCCACACACTTGAGTTATTGAGTTGGCGTTACATGGTTTTTATCCTAGTATATCTGCTACAGCACAATATAGACCTCACGCTTCTGCTCTGAATTATTTCCATTCTTTTAACTTGTGTTTTAATGCTCAGAAAGATTACACTTGTGCAGTAATTCAGGTGGGATGCTACAGGGGTGTCGTAGATAAATTTCCTTATTTTAACGTCTAATTTTCCCTTCATCTTACTTAAGAAATTAAACTTTTTTTAACATGTCCATCCTGCCCTGATGATGTAAGCTAAGGAAGGAGGTTGACGTCAAAAGCGTGCCCAATATCTGTGCACGGTTCGAATTTCTGCATGAAATGGGTCACATTTACGACTCATTATTGTTTTCAATAGCTTGAATGATTAGCCAGCTTTTGTGCTTTCTCCCTCCTAAACATGGACCATTTCAAGAACATGGTTCACTCCTTCTTTCCCTCAGAAATCACAGGATCCTCCTGTTGTGACGGCATCACGGTAAGGCACTCTAATTTGTATTATTTCACAATTAATTAAAAATAACATTCAGTATATCTGCGGCACGCTCCAGTGTGGAAGATTCTCTAATTATTGCCTAGGTGTAAGACCACCATTCAGAAATGAAATATTGCTTGAAATGGCTTTAGCCATGTTTGGTGACCAGATCCTAAATAGGCAGGTACTTCCCCACCTTCCTCTTCCACTTTTCCTTCCCCTTCCCACTACCATCAACCTCATAACATACAATTGAGGATGCCTATTCTCATTGACTCCAGATGGGAGCAGCGGTAAAAAAGTAACCTGCTTCAAATTGCTGACAACGTAGCTGTTATTTGTATCTCTGAAGGCAGAAATAAACTGGCTCTTTGTAATATCTGATAGTTTTACATATTATTCATAAGGAATTATAAATACGGAATAATAAATTTGATAACTTACCGATTTTAACCAAATCCCGACACGGCATAGTGTCTCCGGAATAAGTGATCTTCTTTAAGTTCTTTGTGAGCAAAGTGACCCCGAATGAGTTGGGACAGTGCCTCACATGGCACGTCTCAATAGCGGTCAGGCCTAGCTGATTTAGAACATCCTCAGCTACTGGTTTGAACCTCGTATCCCCTTTATTCTACGTAGAGAAAAAAAATTTAATGCATAAAAAAAAAAACTTTGAAATTTCTGTTACTTAAAACTGCATTTTATAGTGGATTAAAAATTTGTAATTTCAAGCTTTCAAATTTGTAGTATTGTGTTTGGTGACTTTGCCTCAACGCCGACGACAGGGCTGGCCCTGTCTAACCCCAAATGCGTGGCGCTGCATTAGGTGTTGGGCAGGCTCTTTGGTGCATTGGGAAGTCGGCGCCCTGAGCAGACTGCTTCAATTGGGCCTGCATAGAGTCAGCCCTGGGTGACCATATTACCTATGCAAATGCATACATACGTATACATATATACTAACTTGCCAATGGTTATGCCAGTCGGGAGAGCAGTTGTTGTTAAATAGCATCACTTTGAATATCGACATGTTTAGCATCAATGAAGCACAATTTAGACAGCAAGCTTTATTGCTGTTAGTCTGATTGTGCTTCATTGATTTTTAAATTGTTCATTGATGTTTAATTATACATAATATTGTATAAATTTTTTGAATTATTTATATTATTTAAATTGCTTAAACATGCTTTAATCTTAATATTTTCTCTATTTTAAAAACGATTTGAAATTTAAATTTTGCAATGTTTTTAAAGTGAATAAATTGAATTGAATTGAAAAAAAAACACAGTTGTATAAGTATGTGTGCGACACACTGTAATCTCCAGGTGAAAGTTGAAACATTCAGAAACATCAAAATAGTTTAATCAGTTTCTTTTACACTGTCATTGTTTTATGATAATAATAATAATAATGTGTTGAGAATTATACCTATAAAATAATAAAAAAATTGTGTGCAGTTCATACGCGGTAGAAGTGAAACCTTCAGAAAACTAAAGTAGAGTGGGGAGGCTAAGAAGCAGCGCACAAAGAGGAGACCAATTATTCAATCTCATTGTCTCGCAGGCTAAATCCTATAGATATATGTATGTGTTTGTCTCTTTATCGTTTCATTGAGTTTCAAATCACAACGGTGCTAAAGAAGTTTTCACTTTAATAAAAAAGGTAAAGAATGAGGTTTCATCAAGTTTGGAGTATCAAAACACACAAAAAAAATCCCACAGAAAAATTAAATATTGGGTGGTGATAAATCACAAGCATTACGGCATTAGCGATTTTAATAAAAGACGATTTATACAATTTATTTCATAAATATAAAGATTTAAAAATAATACTCACTAAACTTGCGTTCGGTATAAGATCAATTTCTTGGACAATTCTCTCAAAGCGCCTATCATACAACCAGAGCCAGCTCATGATTTGCTTTGGAGCCAACAGATACAGTCTATGGTCTTCCGTCAAGGATTTGTCAAGAGATTCTAATGCGATCCGCCTTCCCTGAAGGACACCAATTAAACCTGCAATTAAATTCCGTAAAAGATTATAAACAATAAGAATAGATTGTGAATTAAAAAACTTAAAAGATTTACATTCATTGTTTCCAATTTTTAAGTTAAATTTATTATTTATTTGATATATTTTACCAGTTAGGACTACAATTGCAAAAATAGTAACTAACATAAAGCATAGTTAACATAATATTTATACAGAATGTAAGTTACAAAGGTTTCATGTAGGACAAATAAAAATTACAAAATGGTGCATATGGATTTCAAAGATTGTATTAAATCGAGTTACCTATATGATGATCAGCGTGTAAATGAGATAAGTAGATTGCTTTCAGCTTTCTCATAACATTATCAACTTCTTCCCTGCCGTAGAACCTCACCATCTGACCGTATGTACCCTCTCCACAGTCCAGAAGGATACAGGAGTTTTCACTGAAAAACATAATAAAGTAGCTATAAGAACTGATCACGTATCATAGGCAAAGTCATTTGAATTCTGAATGGAACATATTGACATTTTTTTTAACTCTTAAATATATACACATCTATAGTGATGGGATACGCTATGAAATCGAAGGGAGAAGAAGGTTGGAAAGTACTTTAAAGTAAATGTTCTTACTCTGTGTGCAACATAATCCCACTTGTATTTCTAGTTTTGTTGGGAATACAGGAGCCGGTGCCAAAGAACACGATCTTTGGGTATTTCCCCTTGGGTTTGAGCCTCAGCTGACTGACATTGGAGTAAAATTCCTGCAGAGCTTCGGGGAAACCTTCGAAATTCATCGCTTCTGAAATGTATTCTGGGATATTTAATTTCAGCTCTGCCGAACTGTAACACAAAAAAGCATATAAAAATTAATATTAAGTCCATAAGACATACAGCCTTACTAAAAAAACTTGTGAACATTTTATTCAATTGATAAACGACCGTGGATTTAAAAACATTACTAATTAAAAAATGACAAAAAATTGTTCATGAAAAGATATATACATACATTGCTTACACAGCCAAGGGGGTTTGTTTATCTATTGTATATGCTTATTTTATTAATAATTTCTGAATGAATTTTGGAATTTTTCGGACGTATTTTAAATGTCTTGTATATTTTTTATTTTTGAAGATGTTATAAAAATAAATACCTTTGTAGAAAGTAAATAAAATCACCCTTTAGATTTTTGTATTTGAAATATACTTAAGCATTTAAAAATTGCTGTCTTTTAAGCTAAAACATGAATAAAAATAAAAAGTTTTCCAAAATTTTTTTTAATCAAAACGTAGAGAAATTAAAAAAATTAAATAAAATCATTTTGTACAATGAATTTGGAAGGAAACTGTCACCTCACTTTTTCTCATTCATACAATAAAAAAATAAAATAAATTTTTGAAGTTGGCTTTCAAGTCCCAAAAATAACCAAAAAATAAACTGAAATTTTGAACGGATTGCTTGCATCTCTAAAGATGTTCATTTCTTTGTTACGTTTACCAACATAGCATTAGCCATTTATCTTATTAAAAAAAACATCACTTTCAAGAAATACTCTGATAAATAGCCGATAAAATCGAAAATTATAAAGGAATATCCTCAATTTTGACACGAAAATACGATGTAATACAAGCAATTACTGCATAAGTTCTTGACGAAAACTAGCGAAATAAAGCACAAGTAACTTTTAAATATATTAAACCACCCAAATCTAATAATAAATTCACCGTTTTATGAAATAAAAACATGATTCACGAAGACATCTCGATTACAAAATCCGTAACATCAATGTCAGTGCGCCATCTTAAATATTCACACCGGCGCACGCGCAACACTCTGTGTGCTGGCCTGAAAAATAAATTTCTTACTTTTTTTTAAGAATTTTTTATTGTACGGTCGGTCGTTGTGATAAAATATCGTTTAATGGATGTGAAGTGATTTTTTTTAGTAAGGCTGATAGTGTTCTGAAATGAGATTATTTCACACCAAAATACGTTTTTCAAGAAATTACTTACTTGTCTAATCCTTTCCTTGGCCTCAGGTGAAAAGCAGTAAAAGTTTTGGCTTGGATCTGATTGGGAGCTATTTCGGTGGACTCATTTGAATTTTCAGAGCCAAAGTTCAGTTTGCTCTTGAATTGTTCCATCGTTGCCTGAAAATGGAATAACAATTTTAAATTAAAAACTAACCTTATCAATTTAACTGAGCCTAGCAGATGGGAAAAACAATTATATGTATAAGAGGTTATTGGCACTTTAATGTTTCAGTTGATTTGTTAACGTTATTTACACTTATATGATTCATCAGCTACTATCCCCTTAAGCGGATGTCGCATAAGTGATCCATGAAGTTTCATTAAAACCCATACACAGTATCAAAACGTTCCGTGTAATGAGATAGATTGTGTTGAAAAGGCCAGCATTGTAAAGGGAGAAATAAATGATTACCGCATCCAGATTCTTCATACTGTCTAGCATCCCATTCATCACTTCAGGGTCAAAGGCATTGGGCTCCATAGGTATCCCATTATCTTTTAAGATGGGGAAGATATCTTCATGAACAAGGTTAAGTTTCCTCTGCACCCGGTGTATGGCCACAGACCCCGAGCACACATTACCATCGTTCACTACCAGATGTTGGGTGTCGGGTGAAAAGGATTTCATAAATCCTTGGTACCTGAAACAAAGAGAACAGAATGTGTAATCAGACATGTTATTGGAAAAGATATGAAAACGGTACACAACATTGTTATTATTGTTATTGAAGCGATTATCGTAATCTTTAATCAGAATCGAGGGTCCAGAAATGGACCAAAATGAAAAAGTGTTAAATCTTGGTGATTACCACAAACAATTCTTTGTCCACTGCTGAATGACGGAATCTTTAATATTATTGAAATGAAAATTGACTCTAACATGACACAGAGAGAAATGTGGAAGGATTAGGGTGTATAACACACAACAAATAAATGGCTTTGACATCATTTCCACAACACGGACCGTTGGGTTTTGGCGCTAAGTCTCAAACCAATTATGAATTTTATTAATTGGCTATTCTTAATACAAGTTAATTAATTTGGGTCGTAGATGGCGCCAGTACTTATAGGTGTCGCTAACGTATAATTATCTTAAATGAACTCCTTCCCTTTCCAATGAACAAAAGAATAAATCTATATAAACTCTGATTTAACTAAAAATTACCACTTTTCGTTCATTTCTTGCATAGAAAACTTAATACATATATGTACCTTCTTTGTCCGTCAGGTGGGGGATCTCATTATGTGCCGGTAACATGGAAATTTAAAGATAACAATAAATCGATGGATTCAATTTCTAAAAAGGGTGCTTCATTTGAAACAAATATCTACTTCTTTCTCAAGTCCTAATTTTTTACACAGACGTTGATAAAAGAATGGCACAGCTTACGTAGAATTCGAAGAAGAAAAATAATGATATGAATTACCTTTCTTGTTTCATTATATGACTGGGAGTGAAGTGGACAATGACTGCAGGTTTGTCTTCATCAACAATTTCAGGACTTTCTTGGTGAATTTTGAAATCTTCAGACTGCAAGAGCAAATCCAGAAATCTTTCATCAGGAATATCCAAAACTGTAATGAAATATAATATCATAGTTAATTTTATCTGACCTGCATTGTGTTTGAAATTACGGATAAATGAAATAGAAATTTCAGAGCAGTATCAAAAGGAAATTGACGGTGATCTAAAGATCCCAATCACACAGAGGCTGCCAACATTCATTAACCCTTGAGCATATGCACTATACCAATTGCATTTTTAGGGCGCCTAGTGGCAATTTTGACACATTTAAATTTTTTTTAAATTATGTTACCTATTACTATTAAATGCCCAAATTTCGCACTTATTTATGAATCGTAAGGGGAAAATTAAAGGAACATTTTAGAAGTGTCAGAGTAGAGTAACACGTAGAAGCATTTGAAGAGAATCAGTCAAAACAGATCAAGAAAGGGACACTCAGACGGTATGGGCATGTAGAGCGAATGAACAAAGAAAGGAGTGCAAGGAGAATATTTGACTCAAATATGAATGTTAGAAAAAAAAGTCGGGAAGCCCGAGGAAGACATGGCACGATCAAGTGATTCAGATACTTGAGTCGGGCGATGTCAAGAGTCAGAATAATAGAGGAGATGTATGAGACGATGTATGAATGTAAATGAGGAAAGGAATGTGTGCCAAAACCGAGTTGTTTTACAGTCCATTCTCACTGCCTACCCCTGGAAACAGCGTGATGGTTAGTTAGTTAGTTCAAAACACCAATCTATTTGTTTATTTACTGATTCAGAAAACATAGCTTTGCAGCTAATGAATAGAAAAATAGTAAACAGGAAATGTAACGGTACTTAGGTTTGACAAAAATAATAAAAAAATAGGACAGTAGTTTCCAATTTAACTATACCTACATGACTGTAAGGTTCACCTTGCTCGAGGTCGTTAACTTTGGTACTGAACTGTGTGGTCCGACATTGTTTCCGTCAATTCTCTTTTGTGCCACCTCTTGTCTTGTTGAGTAAATTTGGGATCCTGGGGTGGGAAATCACGATTTCCAGAAGTGACAGCCTTTTTTTGAAAAGAGCAGCCAATTTGATGCGCACAAGCACGCTCGAGGATTGATTATTGGAGAAAAACTTAAAGGAGTTGTAGAGCACTCTACTCAATAACCTATTTCCGTATGACAGCATCAGCCATTGCCAGCAAATTCAAAAATTTATTTTAACTACCGCTCATTATTTTTTCGTTGAAAAGAGATCATAAAAATGTCCAGTTATTCTTTTAGATGTCAAACACTGCCATAATTCAATATGAATGAATATAGTACCTTCATTCGATTTTGAAAGATTTTGACGGATGCTGTTTTACTAATCAAATAAATTAAAATATTTGATGAAAAAAATCTGATGTAAAGTCTTAGGGGGTATTCCATCATCTTCTCAATAATTTATTCATAGGGTAACATATATTAATAAACATACAAATAAATACTCGCAATAGGTAGAGAGGTCAATTTATCCAATATACAGCCACTGTTCATAGGTTCGAGTACCAACTAGTAAACTCGGACTTAATAAATAAATCATAGATCGTAATCTAGACCTACTGATCAATAAATGTAAAATAAAACTGATGGTCAATACGACAAACACTTTTCTAAGAAAAAAAAATGTGTGCAGTTCACATAAGTGAAAGCTAAAGGAAGGTAGAAGTGAAACCTTAAGAAAACTAAAGTAGATAAGAGTGGGGAGGCTACGAAGCACAGCACAAAGAGGATAACGATTAGTCTATCTCATTCTCTCGCAGACTAAATCCTATAGATGAATGTGTTTGTCTTTTTTTAGTGTCGTTTTTCGTTTCATCGAGTTTCAAATCACAATGGTGCTAAAGAAGTTTTCACTTCAAAATTACTCTCAACCAATAAACAAATAATAAGAGAGTATCGTAAGCATTTTCTTGCAGAGTAGAACTTACACGCTAACCTCTGAACTTTTAGTTAGGGGTTCCATAGCCCCATTAGCATGACGTAGTAAATGGTATCACATAAAAAAGAACACTAACCAATAAAGACTGGGCCCGGATCATCAGGTGTCTTGACATCCTTGGCGTAGACCATGGTCCCATCAAGCAAGGCCACGTCTTGACCTTTCTTCAACAGTCCCAAGATAGGTCCAGGTTTAATTCCCTTATCCACACATTTCTGGAGATCAAGTGTACCAGCTACAGCCTAAAAAATAATTTATGATAAACCAAAATACATATAAAACGAAAAATTATGTAAAGAAAACGTAGTTTTGTTGTGTTTCTACAATCACTAATATTTTTTTTAAATTTCATCGCTGTTTTTTTTTCACAGGGCTTGTTTACTTTTCTCGTGTTACATATATGATAAAATGTTTTTACAAAGAAATATACTTTATATTTATTTAACCTTTTCGTCCCGGAACGAAAAAAATCACACATGACCCGAAGGGGGGTCACTCGGGGACCCCAATTTGTTTTGCTTATTAAAGGGTGTTAATGACATATTTGTTTGTAATTTGTTATTATAATAATTAGAGGGAAGTATATTCATCGTATTTCAGTAGTCATTTTAAAAATCGTTTGATAAATAAAGTCATAATTAATATTCTAATGAATTTAGACCATAGCATGTATTTTTCCATAGAAAACAGAGAAGGCGGGCCGATAGCCAGCATAACACCTTGTTTCCGAATCTCGACTGGCGATTGGCGTTCACCGGAAACGATTCAGACCGAATGATCTTTGAAAGGCAAGCGAACATTATAGCATTGTAAAAAGAGCAAACGAGATGCGCAGTGTAAACGAACGCGATCTAGTCCTTTCCACTAACAACTTAGAAATTACTTGCTATCGCTTAGAATTATCCCGATACATTCAGCAGATAGGAACGGGGTACGCCCGAACAGAGGGGAAGGGGGGCGGGTGGCACGGATTATTGGCTGGAATTTGTTATAAACTATTTAATTTTAAGAAAAGTAGTAATGCGATATTAATTTTTTTAATGCAAATCGATAACCAAATATATTTTCTAGGATTACCTAAATTATTGAGTATGTGGTTTAAAAACCAACTTAGATACAGCGTAAAACTCTCGTTAGTGTAAGTGCGTTCCCCTGGTCCGGTACGGAAGTGTTAAAGGAGTTGAGAGAAAAATAATAAATATGTACCTTTATTCGACAAATGAATGCCATGGAGCAAAGCTGTTCATTTCGCGGTTCCTTCAGCAAACTATCTATGAAAGTGCTTTGAACAGTAGCTCGCCTGCCCGTACCTTAGATAAAGAAGAAGATTAATTAATTAAAATTAAGTGATTCAAAGAAATCACACCCTAATTTAGTATTTTCCCTCATTAAATTAGACATACTAAAAGGAAAACATAAACAAAAAATTAGAAAAAAAAAAAATGTATATTGTGTACAATACACAATCACAACCCACAATTTAGGAAATGTTATGAGAGAAGAGGAGAAGGAAAGAAGTCGAAGGGAAGGGAAGGGAAGAGAAAGGATGGAAAGTACCTGGCTATTTAGATCTAGTTATAAACACAGCTAAGGTAACATTTTTAAAAATTTTTATGTGCCACCTCGAAAGAGTGACACATAAAAAACTGTCACACCTTGCACGGTGTGACTGGGGAATATCGCCACCTGGCGGGGCAGCATTGTGGCATTGGCAGGCTTTGAGCAACATTTGGTACATCTCTAACTTCCTCTCACTCAACATTTCAGCCTCGCAACATTTACCAAAAGGGGAAGCAATAATTATGTACACTCGCAGTTGGGAATCTTGTATGTTATAACGGCAAATGAGAATGTTTCTATGTAGATAAATGAACACATACGAATGTGCGCAGATGCCTTACTTTCGTGGGCGTAGTAGTCAGTGTTGTCTGGCTCCACGGATTCGTCTCCCGAAGACTCCTCATCGGAAGCTATAGTCATTGAACTGCTATCAAGTTTCCTGAAAAATAGGGTTTACAAAATATGTACATATTGTAACTGAGGCGATCATCGCTAATGTAAGTGCGAGCTCTCGCTGGGACTAGAATGATTCACTTTAATAACAATAGGAGAGATACAACCATAGATATAATTATTAGTGACCGACCGAAGGTTTGGTTTCGGTTTCGGCAAGTTTCGGCAAAAAAATCTAGTTTCGGCATCAGTTCCAGTTTCGTCAGAAAATCTGACGACCCTTCGGCCGCACCGAAACTCTGCATTCATGAATTATCGCACGTCGTTCGGCTGACTTCAGGTGACTTTGTGGCTTGTGTGTCACCCGCCATCATCGCTGAGTTCGCAGGCCGTTTAAAATACTCAAATAATGAGGTCCTTCCTTTATAATGTAAGTGCTAATTATTGACAAATTTTTGTTCCAAAAAGTAGTTAACATGTTTGTTAATTTTTATAATTTTTTTTTTGTTTTATAGCAGTAATATCAAAAAATAAATAATTATTTTTTCACATACTTCAATTATTGTTTTTTTTTTTTAAATTTCATTTCACGTGTTAACTGTCTGTAAAAGTGTAAAAAATAAGCCAAATTTCAGTAAAAAATAGATTTTTAACATATCTAAAAAAGTTTCGGTTTCGGCCAAAACTGAGACAGATACCGAAGATTCGGTTTCGGTTTCAGTAAAAAATCCTGTTTCGGTCGGACACTAATAATAATCATATTTCTTAAAGCTAAAATGGATTGTGCCAAGACCAAAACAAATATGAATGACATAATTAGTTGTTTCTTGTAGTAATTAAGTTGACACCAAGTTATTTCTGCGTATTAATCATGCATCGGAATTGGGCAACTTTACAGTGTTTCTATAATACCTTATCAACGGAACGTATTTGACGGTCATAACAGCATCATCGTACTCTGTTTCAGGAGTACACTCTGCCATTTCTATCTTCATGTCTTTTAGGATAACAAACTTCCGTGTGGCGGTGAAGAGGTCATCCTAAAATGATGCATAAATAATAATATAGATATAAAAATGGCAAAGAGCGATGCAATCTAATGTAAAGTAGCTGATGTAACACTTTTGAAAAGAGATTCAAGTGATTTCACTGCACTCCATTGGAGAATGTTTACACACAATTAAAATGATGAAATATCATATTTTTTTAATGAGAACAAATAACTTTGTGTACACCACTATTTAATTAACAATATCGACATGTTTCAAAAACTATGTTTTCTTCGTCAGGATAATAAGTTAAAAATAATAAAATTTAATTAACTTATTATCCTGATGAAGAAAACATAGTTTTTGAAACATATCGATATTGTTAATTAAATAGTGGTGTACACAAGGTTATTTGTTCTCATTAAATTAATAATGACGCCACAAAGTGAATTTGCGAAGTTTGAAGAAATATTATATTCTTCAGGATAATAAGTTAAAAATAATAAAATTTAATTAACTTATTATCCTGATGAAGAAAACATAGTTTTTGAAACATATCGATATTGTTAATTAAATAGTGGTGTACACAAGGTTATTTGTTCTCATTAAATTAATAATGACGCCACAAAGTGAATTTGCGAAGTTTGAAGAAATATCATATTCTTCAAGGGTCACTTAAAATTAAATCATTCAGATTAATTTATAAGCATAGACGTATGAATGTAACTAGACCTACCCTAAGAGATAAAAACATATTATTTCCCACCCCCCATACCGGTTCCATTTGGAACCGACTGGGCTCGCGAATGGCCTCGAGCGAATCTAAAAAATGTGACGTCATAATTTTTGTCGCCAGCGTCGAGCTCTCATCTGAACATTTTACGAAATAACACGGCAAAAATGGTGGCTTGTTCCATGAAAACGTGTAAAAATGGAAGTGAAAAAGAGAATAAACCTAATTGTCGTTTTACATTCCATAGGTAAGCATTATTTTAAGCTTATTCAGATCATATATTATGATCAGTTTTAGTAATATCTATCACCATAACGAATGTAGGCGTTTCTCAAGTGTGCTCTTAGCTGTTTACTGATTAAGAAACATTTGTAAAAGTGCCTTAACTAAATACGGCAACAAAATATTCGACTCTGAAAACAGGTGAACTTTACTTTGCCGTATGTGGACTTCGCAAATTTGTTCATAACGTGGCGAGCAATTCGCGCTCCCATGTAAAAAGGTCTATTCATTCAAAAGCAGATTTTACTTTACTTTACCAAATGGTGATATTATAACGCGAGATGCTTATATACTGTCAGATTGATTTATTGACGAATCACATAACATCACAGTCATCTTCCCCCTTCGCGTTCCGCTGTAGTTGTTTGTACCCCTCACCTGTCTTTTCTTGTCTAGTAATATTCATAATATGTCTATGTTTATAAGGTAAATAAAAGGAGGGGTGATGTGTCAAATGTATGTAAAAATACAAAAACAATTAAATTAGGTCCATACTACTAAAAATGCTTTTTTGGTATTTCATATTACTGCAGAAAATATAATATAAATATTACTTTAATTAATAATGAATTCGTCCTAACCTATTTTGGAAGCACTAATGAAAATACAAAAGGGCATCATATAACATAAAGTACTGTCAAATTTAAAAAAAATGTGGGATGCTGTTTATATTGATTACAATTTTTTTTTTTAAATCTGTCATGTTGGGAATTTAAAAAATTATTGCGCAAAAAAAAGTTAAGTGTCGTAATATGGGATATTATTTATCCTAAAGGAATATATATGTTATCACGGTTTAGTAGCAGCTTATAAAATAACAAACCAATCTGGGGGGTCCATGCAATGTCATTTTTGGTACTCCAACATCTTGCAGTGTGAGTGATACTCCAGGTAGGCCCCCCATGTTCCTCCAGTTTGCAGACGTGAAGAATATATGCTCCAGTCGAGCGAGTTTCATCTTGTGTTCATGGGCCAGTCGTTGGGTTCCTTCTCCACAGTTGAAAAGATACCTGGAAATATATATTGTATTACGGAAAAATATGTTTAAAGTATGTCTTGGATATAACAGTAAAAAATACTTGGAATGATGTAATTAAATATTAATTTAGGTACAGAGTATAATCACCTTGATTGATCTGTAAACATGAACACAGATTTCGGTGAACCTTTGGCACCGGATCCCAAAACTTGAAGAGTGACTGTTCCAGGTGCATACTTAGAGCCTCTCTCTTTAATTAAATTCCGCTGCTTTTGAGCCTCTGCGACATGTTTATCCAGAGGTCTCGACATCTTCGATATAAGATTCAACGTGTAAGAGGAGTCAAATTTTGAATAGCCTCGATGGAAAAGCTTCGATAAACTTTTGACCTGTGTCATAAAAGTATAGTTTATTATTGAAGGCATGAATGAGAAAACAAGAAACGGTTAACGTTCTACCTCTCGTACGTTTGTTTTCAAAGATCCAAATCCTAACCTAGAAAAACTAATCACATGTCAAAAATACATACGTCAAATTTCATAAACAATAAACACAGCTCTCCGGAATTTTATCTATGTCGCTAAGGGCAGTGTTGCCAGATGCATGATTTTTACCGTGTTTGCATGTTTTTTGGGTCAATTACCTCTAAAGTTTTTTCTAATACCGGTTCGGGTTCACTCTCGTGCATTTCGCAGCCAAGACATTTGCCTTTTAATATTAATTGGAGCAAGTCATATTTTTCCCCACGAAGTATATGTCCCTGATAAGAAAATTTTCCTCACTTTTACTAATATGAGCAGTTCTCTATCAGCTCTAGCCCGCCTGAGAATGACTGTGTTGGTGATCATGTCGGTCCATGGGTCTTTGAGCATTCTCTGGTGAATACACATTTCAAAAGCCTCTAACCTGTTCATGGTATTCACTTTCAAAGTGAATGTTTCACATCCATACTGCAAAACCGACCATACATAACATTTTAACATTCTCTGCATTGTTTTAAATTGATATTGTCATTACAGAAGTGGGATTTCATTTTAATGAAAGCAGCTCTTGCTGCTTCAATTCTGTACCTAACCTCTACATCTGGGTAAGAGTCTCCGTAAGAATGCTGTCGAGGTATCTAAATCTTTTCACCTTTTCGACATTGCAATCATTGTTGTTACGTCAATCAATGATTGTTTCCCCCAATCATTCTAAGAATTAGTTTTTAATCTAAATAGCTTCTCGGATAAATATATCCAATTTTATTTATGTGGAACTATTGACCTTTTCATAAAAGTCTAAATGAAGGTTATTTCATCTAAGGTAATTGTCTATAATTTGGAAAAAAATGAGTTCAAGAAAATATTGTAAATTCTCAAATTTTGGTTGAATATGACGGTTTGATAGAAAGTGGCAATGGCGGAATTAGTAAACGTGCACGTCCCGGTTACACGAGAGGTTCAGGGTTCGAGTTCCAATTGCGACCATTATCTTTTTCTATCTTATAAACAACGGTTTGTTGCCTAAACATAATAAAATAAACCTAAACATTATAAAATAAAATAAGCCAAACAACAGTTTGTTGCCTAAACATAATGAAATAAAATAATATGTGGCTTTTTCTAACATATACTTTTTTCTATTTATTCAAAAGAAAATAATAGAATCGTTATTTTTAATAAAGCGTTATTGATAATTGATCAGGGTGCCATTGTTTTCTTATTTAATTCTTAATAAAGCATGTTTTAACAGTATTTTTCGTCAGCATGTTTTTGTCCCCAAAGCATGTTTTTTAAATTTATTTTTGGGATATGGCATCATTACTTAGTACACTCCGTTTCTTTGTTTCTGTTTATCTTTTCAAATTGTCAATTTTCAAGTTTCGAGCCGCGTCAAGTTTTCAAGTGTTCCAAATTTGGAATGAACGCTGGATGTTTTGCAAACTTTTATTATTATTGTTGACTGCTGTTGACTATCTAAACAACCAGTACTATAATGGAAGTAACAAGATTAAGTGAGTATTTGACAATCGTCTGTTGTTTCTATAATGTTATCAAAAGATAACCCTAATTGTGTGTTTCTTTTAGATTTTAAGGAGTTGATGCCCGATATCGAGATTGCCATATCAGGCGCCGACTTTCTGTGCATTGATGGAGAATTTACTGGGCTCCGGACTGGCCAGGGAGTGAATGCGTTTGACACTCCATCCGAATACTATCGGAATGTTTTGTCATCATCCTCTGACTTCCTCCTCGTGCAGTTTGGTCTCTGTGCCTTCAGATGGGATGAGAAATCTAAAACATTTCGCCATAGCGCTTTCAACTTCTACACATTTCCGCGACCACAACATAGTCAAGCCCCAGATAAAATATTCTCATGCCAGAGCTCTTCCATGGACTTCCTAGCGGCTCAGAAATTTGATTTCAATAAGCTGTTTTATGAAGGTATTTTTTTGTCTTCAATTTTCAAGAAAAAACATTACTTCATTTAAAAAAATCACAAATTCAATACCGGGAAGAATGAAGAACGAATCAGATCAATGATTAAAAAATAAATTATTGTAATTTTTCTGCTTCCTAGGTATATCTTATCTTTCAACATCCGAAGAATTGAAGATGAGAGAAGATCTTGAGGAGAAGAACACTTACGATCGAGAGGTTCTGTCCGCCAAGTGCAATGAGAGTGATGCTAAAGTTTCCAAAGAAACTCCTATTGCTATTCCATCTGAACACGCTCAACAAATTGAAGAAATTTGGTAAATATTCTGTTTTCCTAGGAATCACAAATCATTTTTTGATTTTTTTTTTTTTTTTACAGTTAATACCGCACTAGAGTCTCAACTGCTCCCGTCTGGAGCCAGTGAGACTATGGCATCCCCAATCGGGGTATGTTGTGAGGCTGAAGGTAGTGGGGAGGGGAAGGAGATAGGGAAGAGGAAGGTAGGGAAGTACCTGGCTATTCAGATCTGGTCACTAAACACGGCGAAAGCCATTTCAAGCAACGTTTCAATTCTGAATGGTGGTCTTACACCAGGGCGATACTGATAGTATCTTCCACTCTGGAACGTGCCGCAAATATACTATATATTATTTTAAATGAATAAATTGTGAAATAACACAAATTAATCAAATAAAATTTATTTGCGCACGCCGGGTTCGAACCCGCGACCTTCGGATTGTGAGTCGAGAGTCTTGCCTCGGGACCACGGAGGCCGTCAGGATTTTTTCATTTTGGATTTCAATTTGGATTCATAGAGATATATTTTCCTGTTCGTAAATAATAAATTATTCTAATGATTTCTAACATTTCCAGTGAGCAAGTTACCGACTTTGTGAATAGCGACAATGAAGGAAAACTGGAGTTTCCTAATCTGAATGCCTTTGTGAGGAAACTGGTCTACCAAGAACTCGAAGATAGATTTGATAGCAAGTTGTTCCTTGAAACCAACCAAAGGTATATTTATTTATGTTATCACTAGTGGTTGGGTTGGGTACATTGAAAAATATGGGACTCATTACGACAATTAAATAAATATTTCTAAGCTCAAAAATGTTAGCTAAAAATACTTGCATTGACCTAGAAATTCGTAATAAAAAAGCTGTGAGAATTTCAGTACCCCAGAATTCACCATTCAATAGATTTGTCCGCTTTATACCATTGTTAAAAAATCGTAAGATTGTAATTAAAAATACTAATTTTGTTTGTGACTCTGCCTGTAAGTGCCCATTTAAAAATCTGACGACGTTCCATTCAAAAATCGGATACCCTAGTGGCTAAATAGGATATATATACAGCTGTTCACACATATCCGACATGATTAAAAAACGGATCTGGCAATATTTCCCCTCAACTCGCCCGCTCCCGGTAGCAAGGAAGCACGTGCGCAGCGTCTGCGTAATCACCTGATTTTTTCATCATTCCGTTTTTTAAAAGGAAATGTGAATTAAAGTTTCATTTTTAATGGAAAATTATTTTGATTGCCATTATCAAAATTGGGCCGATTTGTCAAGAATTCAGTATATCCCCAACGGTTCCACTATAAAGTTCCAATGATACATCCATTGATGTATTTTATTTAGAGCAAAAAATTTTTTTTCCATTTTCCATAATTTTTAACTCCAATTTGACCTCTAATGCCGAACGACCGGAAACTACCGAATCCAGTCCCAGGCAAATGCTACTTGGGTAATACCTAATAGTTGAACACGTTTCAACAAGATATTAGTACATAATAGTGCCTACATTACTATCCCGTGATTTACGCATCTGTCAATAAAGAGTTTCATTCAGTTATAATGCAACTTAATAATTTCTAAAATTCTATGGATATTTGATAGGAAACATTCCATATTCTTGAATATTCTGTCTTTTTCTTTTTCGTGGAAGAAATGTGAGAAAGAAAAATTTGAACAAAACTATATTTCTATTTATTTAATTTATTTCAACGCCATGAAATGGCTTTTACATTCAAGTGTTTGTGATACAATTATGTGTTACAATCAAAAAAATAATAAAGTGGAAACTTGTGGAAGAGAATAGAACATATTAAAATAACAAAACATTATATTTACGCTGAATAAAAATATATAAGTAAAGGTAAAGGTATTCTAAATATTAATCTTGTAATTGACTTTCTTTTAGAGTGCTATGTGTATCGAAAGCCTTGACTAAAGAGGAACTGAAGAGTAAAGTAGAAGAAAAAATATGCAGGCAGTGGCAAGAACTGGAAGATGCTGTCGGCTTTTCCCAAGTCATCAGGAAGATTAGCAAATCCGTAAGCTATTTATGAACAGTTATATATACATCATAAAATAATAAAATAATGTATAAACAATTTATACCTACATCTTATCAACACATGCACCCCACGTAATGTGATTCACGACAATGGTAGCTTCTCTCTTTATCAGGGATAAAGCATTCCTTCCATTACTGTATTGTATTTTGTATGAATCACAGTCGTATTTTATAAACTCGCAATTCCAGACAGAACAAGGTGCAGGGCTTGTTTATAATATGTCTCTTATCTTAAATTATGTTTTATTATATATCTTAAATAATGTGTTCAATTTATATATATACATCCCGCTATCATTGCGGCGTTTTCTAATAGGCCACTTTCATTCAATCCTGCATCCAACAGTCATTCTGCGTCTGGTATACGGACTGGAATTTCAAGTTTTCCCCACTCCTGTATCCTCACCCAGTCCAAAATCGAAAATAAACCAGACGTGATTTTGGCACCTAATTGAACTGGAATATATTATTTTACTTTACTGTTTTGCCTCCGAGTGTCGAGGCGTATCGTCGCAAGAAAGCAATACTGCTGTAATAGCCAAAAACCAAACTGTTCAATTGTTGATTTTGAGGTGTGTACATCAGTTAAAAAACGTATTATTGACAAAAAGGCTAGTTTTGCTAATAATACGTTTGGTTTTGTTAAAAATGGCTAGTTTTGCCAACATCGTACAGTTCTTATTTATCGTTGTAGAGTCAGGGGACCCAGATAGAAAAAACGCAGAAAAAAAAACTGCACAATGGTGTATATAAAGTATTTTTATAGGTACTGGCGGTTACAGCAGTTTTGCTTTCCCGCGACGATATGTATATATGACAATGTTAAGTTAACTGTGATTATGAAAATTTTTGTACTCCATCTGTATCGAAAAAGTGGAAACCTGTCAGATTTCAAAATTTATTAGAAAGAAAAGAGAACTCTTACTGTGGACACTTGAATAAGAAAAGACGTTTTTTTTTTTTACAAAAATTATAATGCCTCGAATACTTCCAAAAAGAAATTAACGTAAAACTCTAATTCAAAATCACCCAGAATTATTAATTGATAACAGGTAATGGTCGAAGCATAGAATAAAAGCTCGTTCACACGGCTATAAATCTGCAAGCAGATATCTGTTGAACCGCGAGCGCTTATCTTTTGTACTTTCACACGACGCTATCAAATATTTCTTCCTGTGGTAGGAGAGGGGTCAGTCAGAAATCTGTCAACTTGACATCTGTCATCCACGGGTCTAGGCAGCTCCGTAATAACAATGACCCCCTCTCCTGTTTTCGTTGAGAGGGGGAGGCTTATCTTTTGGTATATCGCCTCTGGAGCGGTTCCGTCGTAAGATGTGTATTGTCTATGATTGATCTGCGCTTAAAACCGCTAGGTGTGAACGGTCTGAAGGGACTGTATGGAAAGCGTTATTTGGCATGCGATGATCTTTTATATTTGATAGCTGTGTGTGAACCAGCTCTAAAGAATGAGTTGAAAGTTTTTGTTCAAAAGAAATCAACAAAAAAATAAATTTAATATGATAATATTAATAATTTTTGGATGATTTGTACAGCACCATTTTTGTGAAAAATCACCTCAAGGCATTGTACAAATTTATAATATATTTCTACAATCTTACTTCTAACTAAATACAAGACAAACATTATATGTACCAACTTAAGGCTAAAAAAATTGCATCCACTGGTTGCACCAAATGCACAAAAAAATATTAGAAAAATTCAGAAATAAAATTTTCCGAGTAAACTCACGCACAATCGTGAAGGTCAGGAATATCTTCTTCAGGATTTTACCAAAACCAAGTCTGAAATGTGTTTTAAGGTTCATTTTTTAATTTTGACTCCAAGTGCTATAATACTTTATTTTCTGGTGGTAAAACTATACACCTCCCATTACCTTGGTATTTTTTTTGTAACTTGTGGTGCCCGAACACCCATGTATGTCTTTGTGGATTTGTTCCACGATGAAGTAGATGCCACAGGTTCTACATCATCCAACACGTCATCATTTTCATTCTCATTCTCTCCGACGTTTGGAATAATGGTTTTAATAATGCGGGGATATCAGCGACATAGTCCTCATCTTCACTAGAATATCCTTCCATTTCCGAATCGTTTCCGTCTCCAATAGCATTCAGGAGAAAATTATCGAAACCTTTATCACCTGTTGATATTTCAGTAACTGCACCTTTAAAAATAATAGTATTTAATTAAAAACATATTCACAAATACTCAAAGACAATGACATTACTTGCTCAAACTTGGCTAAAATGAATGTCTGGTGATATTAGAGTGATACTACCTCGTTGAAAATTTAAAAAGATGAGAAAAACTATAACACATCGCGAATATTTGTATGATTGTAACTGAGTAAGATTAAGAATGGGATGCTTAGATGGTTTGGGCATGTAGAGCCAATGATCTAAGAAAAGGTTCTAAGGAGGACGCAAACTTGATTGGTAGAAGAAATCGGGGATGCCCGAGGAAGACATGGCGTGATCAAGTAAAACAAATTCTTGAGTTATGTCAAAAGACAGAATAGCAGAGCGATGTATGAATGTGAATGAGGCAAGGAGTGTGTGCCAAGACAAAATTGTGTGGCTGTCTGTCCTCTCTGATGCAGAGAGGACAGGGGTATGACCCCTGCTGAAAAACTGATGATTTTTTTATGAATTTTTCTTTATTGATTATTTTCTTTGATGGTTAGATAATTTGTATATTTTTCGACCACCATGCTAGGTACATGTCCGTGTTATGATGGCCGATACATTGCATGATGTCCTTTTATTAGCATAGTACAGTAAGTACATCAACACAATACAGTAAAACCCTCGTTCATGGTTTTCATGCTTCAGAAATGTTGTTTTTTTAGTCCCTTGGAGAACCTTGTAAGATAACTTCATTCATTTTTATTTTCTTGGAATGAAAATATTTTAATTCCCCGTTATCCCTTTACCGTGCAAAATTACCTTCATGTTGCCGTCATGTATGCCAGGTTCATGGGGTGAGGTTTGTCTAGGTCTTGGAGGCGGATGATCAGGACACACTGAACCCCAGATTCTTACCCACCCTTTAAACCCTTTTCCTTCCCAGAACTCTCCTCTCCTCTTTTTCCTTAAAAAGAACCTCCACACAGCATCCCCAAAGATGACATAGGCCCTGAGGGAAATTATTTTCCTCAGGGCCTCCTGTGTGGAGCTCATGTAAAAAAAATAAAAATGTAACACAGCGTTACCGTAAGAGATTTGGATGTTATTACACTTTTTGTGTGGAAATATTAATTAATTTGTTCTAATGTATTTTCAGGGCAAGCTTGTAGTCGGCCACTGCTTGCTGTTGGATTTGATTCACATCCTCAATCAGTTCTTCGCTCCGCTTCCAGAAGATTATCAGGAATTTAAGGATTTTGCGAAATGTACTTTCCCAAGGTAGGTCACAATTTTCATACACAATTTGCATAGGTGGATTTAAATAATTTGCCATCTTCAACATTCTCACTCATTATTATTTACCCAATCCTTACTACCCGGCTTCACTGGAGATTTGGATTGAAAAAACTTTTGTCTTTTTTTTTGAGAATTAAATGGATATTTCAAAGCTCCATAGATTATGAGAAAATAACTCTGCGAAAATAAATACAGAGAAATTAATAAAAGAAAGAAAGAAAGAAAAGAGTTGTGCACTATAACATGCAGAACAACTCACCAAAATTTCATTGCAATCGGATGAATGGTTTACGAAATAATAAGTGATAAAGAAAGAAATATATACAGTACAATCTCACTAATTCGGCACTTCAATAGACCGATACGTCCAATAATCCGGCACCCTCCGCCCGCGCCTCCCTCGCCCCTCTTGCATAACATGGGCAGAAGAAATCAGCAAATCTGCCAAAGATATTATAATTCTTCGAAACATGCGAGAAAAGATTTTTAAGTAAGGACTACAAGTTGCACAAAAGCAGACCTCAATTAAGGAGTATTTTAAAACTATGTAATTTTGAGATATGTTACAGTTACAATAAAACCTGTCAAACAAGAACACAAATATGTACATACATTGCATAAATTATATTCTCTTTATGAAATGCTTTGTTTTAATTATTATGATTTTTTTCTCTATATAATCCAGTAATCCGAACATTCCGATAATCCGGCACCCTCTGGTTTTTAATAGTGCCGGATTAGTTAGATTGTACTGTATTCATTTTTATACATAACAATTTATTTACAGAATCCTGGATACAATGTACATTGCGAGTTTGCCAGAATTTAAAGAACTCATACCGTATGTGAATCTAGCAAACCTCATGACCAGGATGTCTGAAGAACCATTTCAAATTCCTTCTTATGGTAAGTTGTTTTACAATTTTTACTGATTCAATCAGTTAAAACTAACAGCCGTACTAAAAAACGTTGTGAAAATTCTATTCAATTGATAAATGACCGTGAAAACATTACTAATTAAAAAATACACGGGGTATTATATGAAAAAAGAAAATAAGAAAAAATGTTTTTAAAATAATTACATTTACGAGTCGTAAAAGCGACCCAATATCAAATAATGTCACCTGGGTATAAATGCTTGAATGGGACTCGCTTTTGGCATGTTTCCCGACTGTATACCGGTGCCAAAGGGATCAATGACGTTAAGTCTTTAGAGCATCTTCCATCAAAACAATAATTGATCCCCTGTGCTCGGTGCCAACGAGTGGAAAACCCATTCTCAGCTGATGTCGGCTTGGTGAGAATGGGTCATTTCTCCGACACGTTTTTGTGTAAGTCGGCTTGCATGTGGAACGAGATACCGACATTTGTTTATCCTCCTTCTTATTATCCGGGCCTTTTCAGGACCCGAACTAATAAAACCCTTCCTACAACCTTGACCATTCTCACAATGCTACCCAGCCAGGTGGTGATGTAGTTTCCCTGTCTTTACACTGTACAGACTGGGGGGCTCTTGTGAGATGTAAAAAAAAAAAAGAACAAAGACAACATTCTCAAGTGCACTCTAAAGTTTACGATTTGTTTGTTAACCCTTCAGAAATTTGGCGTATTCAGATGGTCAAAATATTTCTGCTTTACAATAAAACGTAAATAAATGGAATATTTCTGAACGTATCCAAAACTGTTTTTAAAAGGTAATAAAATAAGCTTTCATCCATACTAATATTATAAATGCGAAACTGCTCGAGGTTGTTTATGACGCTTTCACGTATTAACCAATAAAAAGACTTTAAAAATTCATTCACCAATAGAAAGCTAAATTATATGCGAAGACTATATTCTATATACGATGGCAAGCTCTGGCGTTATGAAATTATAAATATTAATATATTATATTTGTCGCTAACAATAGCGAGTTTTTGCTAACGTCAGAAAAAAATCGTTTCCATGGAAACGATGTTGATATATTTGTGGGCTCTAAGCTGGTAGTTACTCAGCCCCCTGGTCAGCTACTGCTCCAGAAAATTCAAATATTAGAATATGTTTTTTTTTTTTTGGACAAGCTTCTGTTTTGTAATAAATGTCGGATAAGAGTTCCTACTTTAAAAATATAATTCGTAACGATTATAAAGACTGAATAATAAATAGTGTAATTTTTTATTATATTAACAAACTTCCAAATATTTAATCAAATATAAACTTCCGAAATGTTTGTAAGCGCATAAATTCCGAACGAATGAACGAAATTGGATAATTATTTTTTCTTTGAGCTATAGCTTTATGAAAGGTGGCAGGAGAGATGTTTGAAAACTGAAGAGTAAGAGAATGAATGTATGGAATGCGGGAGGGGGTGAGGGTGGGGAGGAGGGGGATATTTGATAAGTTCAACCGCTACAGTAATTTCCCGTAATACCATACGAGCGAAGCCGCGGGGAAAAGCTAGTATTTTATAATTCAAAATAAACATATAATTTTCGAAATATGAAAATTTTGCATGCAAATATAAAAAAAGTTTTAAAAATGGCTCACCTTATATTTTTCTAACTAAAATTGCTGATAACGAAATAAAATAAAAACACATTTATATTTTATTAGACAAATAAACAATAAACATTATTACATTACATTATTGTCAACTCACTTTTTTGTCGTTCCATGTAAAAATGATCAATAAAAAATTCCCAAAGTTTAAAATTATTTTTTCAAATTGCGATTCAAAACTTTTTTTTCATAAAGGTGTACGTTTTACTTTTTTGGTGATTATTTTTTAGATTTGAATATAAAGCGTGGTGCTTAGTCTTTTTAACACGTTTAGAACATATTTCTCACTGATAGCAAGGGAGTTACAGCGATTTATATGAGACCTATGTGAGCTGGGACAAATATGGTCTCCTGTGATTAAACGGGTTAAGATTGGAGAATCTATCAAACGGAATGCCCATTTCTGCACAGTTTTAGCTATAATTGTCACATTGTAGCTTTAGTTTGCAACTCAGTGTGACAAGACAGAGGACAAGATAGGTTACTTTGTTCTTACTCTCCTCTTTGCCCGAATTTAGAGTATAATCAAAGAATAACTGACTTATCAGTGTAATAGTATGTGTATGATGTTAATTTTTCTCTCCAGAAAAGGAGTCATGCAATAACCTCAAGGGCTACGAACTCAGTGGCTCCAAGTTCCATGAGGCTGGCTATGATGCCTTCACCACTGGCCTCTGCTTCGTCTCCCTGCTGAGCTACCTGGCCTCCAAGCAGCACCTAAACCTGGAGCAGGTGACCATCAATGCCGAGTGCGGGCTGGTCAAGCCATACATGAATAAGATCTTCCTGTTTAAGACGGCGCCGCAAGGCTCGCCCTACATCAACCTCACGGGAAAAGACAGTAGGTCTTTATTTACATTAATAGAAACAAAGGGAGAAATGGCATGGAAGCTTGCTACCAAACTGCAGGGACTCGCAGGTGGCGGGGCCAATAAAAGTTATGCGTATGGTGTGCAGCTAGAAATAATCTGTGGCGCTGTTATGCAATTTGCACAAGTACAGAATGAAGGATGTTGGCGACACTTTTGTGTGCGCTGTTTCTTACTAATAATGATTCGCTGCCCATCTCCCAAGTTTTTATTCTTATATAAGAAGAGGATAATTATTCTCATTTTTGGATCCCTCATTTTTCCTACATGAAATTTTATTAAAACATGAGGACTTGATATTCTTAATAAAATGTTGTAAAAAAACAGTTAGTTTAAAAACTTTAGGCATCATTCAAAGAAGTGACTTCATTGCATTCGATGTTCCCTTTTGTCAAAAATGTTCATCTTCATCATCTGACCAGTCAGTAGCTGAGTTGGCATTGCGTTTGGTTTCCATCCAGGCATCGTGAGTTCAATGCCTCCTCCTAAGTCCTCCATCACGACACAGGAAACTTTCTGTGACGATAGTATGAGATTTTCAAATAACGTTAGGTTAATCGTAACCCGGGAATGTTTGTCTTTCTTTTGTAAAATTTAAATTAAAATATCTTGTAATAATTATTTAAATTTTCCCCTATTGCTCCCCCCAGGGTTACTTCAAAACTAATTATTAATAAAACATTTTTTCTTTCAGTGAATCCATCTCGTGACAATGTTTTCCATGTGACGTTTCCAGACAATTGGAAAAGAAGTGACATTTATGACCTCTTCAGTCCTTTCGGTTTGTAATATTTCTTTATTTTTGGGAAATAGAGAAGTTATAAAAACGCTATTCTATTTTAAGCTGGTGTGTTTGGGATTTTAGGTTGTAATGTGTCGAATTGTAGTTATCAAACTCTCAAGTTTATCACGTTTTATAAAGTACTATGGTTGATGTAAAATTTCATTAGGTATTCGGTACTCGTAATAGATTGGTTCCAAGATGTTTCAGATATTTTATAATGGAGGTAGCAAATACCTGCATTTCTTTGGTTTCCAAGGAAATCATCCTAAAACCGCAGTTGAGTAGACTTTAAGCGTACCTATTGTGCTATCTGTTATTCTAGAACTACACATTGCCGCTGTGCACATAATACATACATATTCAATCTATTAACTGTAAGAGTCCGTTGATGACGGATGACAAAAAACTGAACATCGGACGCCCTGTTAACAACCTCCTTTTTAAAAACGAAATGTCAAAAATCGGATGTCGGATGTCCTCTTCACACTTCCGTTTAAAAACGGTACAAAAAAAATCGGGCGATTACAACCGCAGACGCTGCGTGCGTGTTTCCTTGCGACTGGTAGTGGGCGGGTTGAGGGGCGTGATGTAGTGCGGCTCACGCTGAAATGACTGGCCGGCAGCTTCATACAAACCTATGAGCTGGTGAGTTCCGACACGATTTTTAAACGGCCGCGCTGATCTGTTTTTTAATCAGACATGTGTGAACGTGCTCCATATAATCTCTACAGTCACTAGAGCATCCGATTTTTAAAAAGTGCAATGTCCGTTTTATAAACGGAAGTGTGAATGGGCTCTAATTGTAAGACAACAGATCCTGGGTAAGACAAGAGATCCTGCTCCCGTTAAGAGAAGAGATCCTGGGTAAGACAAGAGATCCTGGGTAAGACAAGAGATATTGCTTCCGGTAAGACAAGAGATAACTGCGTTCGATACCCACTTGCAACCGTTTCCTTTTTATTTTTGTGTTTCTTGTTCTTTTTCATATTTCGTTTAGATTTATCGGCATTTTCTTCTTCTTCAATGATATACAGGATGCGGCAGCATAACTTCATTTTTTCAAAACTTAATAAAACCCATTGTATGAATGAAATGAACATACCTAAAGTTTTGTTTTACTTAGTTTTTGAAGATCAAATCAGGTAGGTGACGTCCCCCATTCTCCATACACTGATTTCTGGCGTTTGTCATGACTCTTGCCAGCATAACAGGCGTTATCCTGGCAATTTCTTCCTGGATGTTGGTCTTCAAATCTTGTAGGGTCCTTGAACGATTCACATAAACACGGGATTTCAAAAAACCTCATAGAAAAAAATGGGACATCGGGAGAGCGGGCCGGCCACTCCAAATTGCCCAAGGGCAGACGCATGTTTGCTCGCCGTGGTGATCGCAACATTGAAACTCTCACTGCCTCAATGTTCTCAGGTGATCTAATGGGACGAGGGACTCCAGTTTTTCCTCTTGTCGCACTTGCAGTTTGTCTGAACGTAATGACCCACATAACAACTATCTATGGTCCTATCAATAGTCCTAGTTACCTTGAGCGAGTTCTTATCCAAACTGAATATGCAGTTGATTGGTGTTTCGTTCGTCCGTGAGTACTTTAGGTTGTCTAAGCAAGTAATATAATAATTGTTTAATTTTTTGCAGGCGGCGTGTTTATTTCATTTATCGACCAGACTTCGGCGTACGTTGCATTAAGACGGCGCGACCAAATGAACCACGTTCTTTCGCGTCTGCAGCGAAGCCCCAAATACACCCTTACTCCATTCCTCAAGTACAAAGCTTCTATCCTAAAGATCGCCCCCAAGGTTAGTGCCTTCTTACTGTCTCTGCTCTCTATCTTAGTATATATATTATAATGTTTATTATTTTATTATTATCTTATTGACTTTATTATATTTTATAGTTTGTGCTGGTGGATTGAGTATATCTTGCCGAATGAACTGGAATGAAAGGTGGTATGACAAAACGACCTCGGACAAAACTGCCTCAGAAAAAACAGTAGTCACAAAATGACTGCAAAAAATAAATAAAAGATCTTTCTGACAAAATAACTTTGCAAAGAATTGCCCTTTCATAATTCAAGTGATTCATAATTTGATTTCAAAGAGATATTTTTTAAAGCTCATTAGATTTCCTGTTAGCAAATTGTCCCTTACTACTACTGTATAAAAAGTTTATTTGTTAACTTTCCATTAAGGCTATTTGACACGTAAATGATCGTTAAAAAAAGGTTAAACTAATCGGAACAAAGCAGTTCTCCATTTATCGATAGTTGAAATGAGGAATTTTGTTCTATTTCGACATATCGGTAACAAAATAGTGCGATCTATAGTAACTGATTATTGACACAATGTTAATTTTATTGAAAGTGAAGACGGTTTACGAATGGTTCCCGTGAGCACATAGGCCCATTGTGTTATCTCTTATTTAACCTTATTCCTTTAACAATAACCCATTCCCTTTTACAAAGTTCACCAGGGTTGTTATTGGATATGTGGCCATGTCTTCTGGTTCCACAATATGTCTTCCTAGGTATCTGAGTCTTGTTCCCAACAGAGCGGAATATTGGCACCAGAGGTGAATTGGACTATCTTCATCACTTCACATTTCCTGCATCTATTTTTGTTTTCAACTCTCGACAGCTGCACGTGTCTCCTGAGAAGGCAATGTCCCCTTAGTAGTCCCAAAAGCTCCCTCAGTGAGTTTCTGTCCATATTTCAAAATCGTATAAAAAAAACAGCGTCGACCGTATATATTTGTTTGTGGCTGTTTTGTCGTGGCTTGTTTTGTCCCAGGTCGTTATGTGAGTATACTGGCTAGCATGTACAAACAGCTCTCAGCTATGGATCTATGTAGGGTTGTGGTCACTGATTCTTAGTACTGTGTTTTCCTTGAATGTAGAACCCGTTGGAGCGCCAGGAACTGCCGGAGACAAAGGGAGTCACCAAGAGGAGAAAGGTTCCTGCCGAATCAAGGGGGTACAAAATACATATATCCGCTTTCTTCCGATGTATTTTTAATTTCCTGACCAGTCCTATAACGTTTATTTATGCCACTTTTTTCATTTTTCTCTATGAGATATTCTCTCTGAATGATCAAATTGTAGAAAGTTAAACATGAATAGTTTGTTTTCTATAGTCATTTATTTTACGTGTTGACTTCACTCATCTGAACAATCAACATAAAAAATCAATGTTACTTAATTTGCACTGATTAAAGTTCAAACAAATTAATGTACCATCCATCGACTTTAGACAATATTAATGGAAGTTTTTCACAACACCTATTTTCGTACAGATCATTTTTCCAAATGGTTTTGGAATGAAAAGTAGAGCGTGCTCTATTTTGACATTGATTTTTGTTCATTTTTATGGCAGACCTTATTTGACATCTATCATTGTATGCCGTGCTTATATTATGTACTTTGCATGTTTATTTCGGTTTATATTTAAATATTTATAAAAATACTTAGTATCAGACTTTTTTTTACTGATTTTGAATGTGTGTGTTACTGTGTGTATTGTGAATTTCTCATGTATTTGTTGAATTTTGCAACAGACACTTTCATTTGATCTATTGTTATATTGAAGGTGTTTCCATTTTTCGACGATTATCATAAGTCCTTTTTTTTCATCGATTTTGACCTTAAAGCGTTTATTATAAACGTATCAGAATAGTTATAAATGATTTTTCACCGGTTTTTGGGTCGCTTCAGCGACAGGTTTAAGATAATAAAAAAAAACTGAATTTTCAAATAATAACACAACCCTGAATTATTCTAACTTTGACCAGTGACTGGCACTTTCTACGTTTTACAGGGATTATTTGGCGGTGTTCAATGTTAGAAAAAATTAAAATTTGATTTACTATTTTGCAGAGTTTTCTACAACTTTTTTTTTTTTTTTTACAGTTAATACCGCACAAGAGTCCCAACTGCTCCCGTCTGGAGCCAGTGAGACTATGGCATCCCCAATCGGGGTATGTTGTGAGGCTGAAGGTAGTGGGGAGGGGAAGGAGATAGGGAAGAGGAAGGTGGGGAAGTACCTGGCTATTCAGATCTGGTCACTAAACACGGCTAAAGCCATTTCAAGCAACGTTTCAATTCTGAATGGTGGTCTTACACCAGGGCGATACTGATAGTATCTTCCACTCTAATTTAGTTTTAATAAATAAAAATTTATGGTAACCACCTCAATGAAAAATGCAAATGTAATAATGCGTATTCACTAGGGTGTCCCAAAAAAATGAAAGTTGTTATTTTTCAACGCATACCCTCTAATTTTGTTTGAATAATGACAAAACACTTGTAAAAAAAATTTCGTTTACGTGGAACCACGGCAACCCGTGCCGACTTGCATCGAAACATGTTAGTACCTTCTTGTATGAAGACGCCCGCCAGCAAACATGTTATGCGCTTGTAGTAACTTGTTTTTTTGTTAGTAAAAGCATATCACTCATTTAGGCAAGATGTCGTGAGTTTAACGCAGTTTTAAAAAGAGTATAATTTTAATTGGAGTCGTAAAAGACCAAATATTGGGTTCTAAACTACCCTCTTATGGACAAGTTCTTGAAGCTTTGTTCTATAATATCCGGGAAGTGAATTTAACTGTCAATGAAAGTCCTCATCTCATTATTCGCGAGGGTGTTATCTATTGTGAAAAGGCTCGTATATCAACCAAATCTTTACCTAATTGTGTGAAGAAACTTGTAAACTTATATCAAGTTTGGAGCAACTTGCAAAAAATGCGCAGAAAACGCAAGACAAATTTGAACAACGTCGTCGAGAGTTTGTCAAAAACTTAAATAATTTATTTGATATTGCACACGCCGATGCCTTTGAATTAATAAAAATAAATGATTGAAGAATCTTTTCGCAGCAACAAACAGATCCAGGTCGTCCTGGCTACTTAGAGGGGTGGACAAAAAACTGATAGATAAAGAGGGGAGAGCGCGCCTTAGAACAATCGAGGAAGAAAAGCGGCTTACTAAATATTGATCTGCGCCCACTCCTTCTACATCGTCGTACAAACCGTTACAAAACGTCTCTTCTTCTGATTCTGATGAAGACACAGATTTAAAAAATCAGTCAAGTGACTACAAGCCCTGACAACCCACTCTTCAAAAAGTTTTCAGATAACTGGAAAAATGTTGATCCCGATAAAATTCAGTGCTACGGAGAAAATCCCACATTGCACCTAACCGCTTCCGAAATCGATGATTTGCTTGACTTTACCGTACTGCACTGCACTGACAACAAAAATACTTCGAGATGACTATCGAAAGTTTTTAGAGCTCTCTGTGATATTTTTGGGCGGAGATACAGAGAGAAAATTTAAGATTCGGCCTCCAGGTGCTATGCACCAAGCTCGATGGACGGCAAGGGCGCTTTATTCATTGAAAATTTCATTACTTAGTGCGCAATTTAAAATTACCGGTAAGGATAAGGCGACACTCTTAGACGTTTGCCTGTTTACAGTAACATCCTAATAGGATGTAGCCATGTAGCCATGTAGCCATGTAGCCATGGCTTGACATAGTATGTCAAGCCATGGCTACAATGTATTGTAGCTGTTAAAGCACCTTACCAGGACTTTTTGAAATCTTTGAAGGCTTATGAAAAAATCGATGAAATCATCTCATAGGCAGCTTTACAGAAGTTCAGTAAGCATTTGCGTATTTGACCGATGAAGTATCTATTTTTTCGCTGTTTGACAACGCTGTGGATCAAACAACTAAAATAAAAATGCTTGAAAATATAACCCAAAATAATTTATCCACCCATGACAGTTAATTTAACATCCCATCGAAAAAAGATCTTGATGGTAAATTGTATAAGTTTAATAAGTAGTTACATTTATATTTTGTATTGAGGTTTTTGATCATATCATAGTTTAGTGAATTTTGTTTCAGAGAAAAATATTTACGACTGAATTTCAGTCAAAAGCAAAGTTTTTTTTTGATCGTTTGAAAATAGATGCCAGTTTTAGAATGCCCTACGATGTGGTCAAATAATGCTTCGTATCAAGAAGCCAGAAAGAAGGTGTCATCGCTGAGGGTAGTGAATGATACAGCTGAAAGAGCTGTTAAGTTAATGCGAGATATTCATGGCTTAATCACGGTCGAAGAGAAACAAAAACTATTTTTGTTACGATGCGTTCAGGAACACCAGAAGATTTATCCTGACTGTAAAAACAAACTTTGAAGCGAAAATTCAATCAATAAACCATTCTTAAATATAAAATACTACACAATTGAACATTTGTGAATTTTTTAGTTTTATTTATCTGAAAAAAATATGGTTTAAAATCCTTCCATATTAACTCGGTACAAATTTTTGTGCCATATGTTTGACATCAAGTCGGCACGGGTTGCCGTTGTTTAATCAAAATAATATTTTTTATACGAGTTGTTGGGATCAAACGGAATAAAATAAGAGGGTATGCGTATTTAAATTCATAAAAAAAAAATTCTCCCTTATGTCTTGGGACACCCTAGTATTCACATTTGATTACCATAAAAATGACAAAATTGCATAAAAAAAAAGAACATAAAAACAAAGTTATACACTGAAATAACCAAATTAATTGACACTTCATACACAATATCCTCCCGACTCCTTTTTTTATGAAAACAAGGCCATGTTTGATAAGAAAATAATTCTATCTGTTTCTTCCCTGTGATTCTTTTGTTGGGAATTTATGGCCACACAAACCTTTCCCCACTTCTCTCCGTAAACTTTGCAGAATTTACCTTTTCTGATATTTTAATGATTTGCTCGATGTATTGGCGTTGTCCACACTTTTAAGTCTGAACATTGACAATTGCACACATAATTTGATTATCTTTATTGCCCACTGAGAATCAGGTAAATTATCTTTGAATTGAGGCATTTTCCTTCTCATCTAGATCTTACCTAGATATATTTGTGTTGGGCGTCTCAAATCATGTATATCATATGGAAACCCCGTGAACTAAGGAGATACGATCTACAAATTTGGCTTCTTTTTTTAACTTCTTGACATGACATGTTAGAATAAAATACTTCATTATGCAGCAATATTTTTTAATTGTAAGTCTTGTCTTTTAGTCGAGGTATTTTTTTTGCAAAAAAAATGACATGTCACCACCCCTTTGGCCGCTTCTTATGAACTAAGCGGACGCTGACACGCTTGACTAGAGGAGTCAACGCACATAATGAAACAGCTGTATTAATCTTTTGGCTCCAGTGTGACGCGAGAGTAAATTTTTTTTTTGGTCAAAGTTAGCGTGATGGTCAAAATTAGCAAGTTTTATGGTGCCATATAAAATATTTTCTTCTCCGATGGCAACCCGTAACCAGAATCGTGAAATGGGGGTATGATTTGAGATTTTCATAATCAAGGTATTTTCGTTATTGTTTTTTTGTTTATTATGCCGTTACGCACTTCCTCCATTTTTAGTTAACATTTTACATTATCAGCGTACTGTTGCGTACAATTGCCCTGATGACGGACGCTGTAACTTTGTCCGAAATGTTGGCTAAAGAAGGAGGAAATGCAACACAGTATAATAACTCTAACATTAATCATGATAAGATAACACAATCAATGATTTCAAGGGTTTGCTTCTAAATTTGTCCAATTTCAATTTTTTTTTTTAAATTTTATTATTGGCGAAATTTAGTTTTAAACCTTCAAACCTACGAAGGGACGTTTTTAGGAAGGGAAGTTAGCGGAACGGGGGGTAAGGAGTGGAAATAAAAATCCAATTTTTTTTAATTGTTTTTTATTTCTTGCCAGGGCAATCCCGATGAGTTACAGAACTCATTTTAGGACAGGAGGAACATACAATTCATAGGTGAGAGGAAATAACAATTTTACATAGGAGCTTACATATAAAAAATATAAATTTCATATATAATGTAGACGAAAAATAAAAGACAGGTTAAGTAGAACAAACAAACAATAGAAAACAATTAAAGAAAAAAGGAACAAGTTTATACAAATATGGATGATTACAACTAAATTAAAAAGAAAAGAAGAGAAAGGGAAACAAGACATAATTGAACATGACAAGAAAATTACATAGTTTCATCTTTAAACCTATTTAAAAAATATTCTTTTAAAGCATTACTCTGAATTTTTTTATTTTGCTGGATTCCCTTGTACATATCGGGAAGCGAATTATAAAGAGTATAGGCAATGTAGTTCAGAGATTTTATCCCATATTTTGTAGTATGTATTTGAGGTACGCGGATTTTATTGCTATTTCGAGTATTGTGAGGGTGGATGTCTTGATTGTAAAGTGGCTTGATGTTAGTGTGAGTTGATTGTTGAGTAATTTGTAGGATGGTGCTTGTGATTTCATGTTTAGGAAGGATTGTTATTGGAAGAATACCGGAAACCGAATAGATATCTCTGACATGGGTATCCCATGGAAGTCCAAAAACATTTCTGAGAGCACGATTTTGAACCACCTGCAGATCAGCTATCAATTTCTTTGAGGCAAATCCCCAGATACAGCAGAGATAGGAGATTTATTTTTCCTTTTCAATATATTCACGTGCTACATATGCTAATACATTTTTCGGATCCTTCAATTAACTTATGTATACCCTCAAAAAAAAATATTTGTCTTTGTCTAAAAAATACGCTGAAATTGCATCCTTCACTTCTTCATCACTTAAAAACTTTTTCCCACAAAGTTCCTTTTTCAAGTTTGGAAATAGGTAATAATCACTAGGTCAGGACTGTAAGGTGGGTGTGGCAAAATTTCGAAGCCCACCTTCTGCAGGGCAGCTATCGCAACACGGCTCTTGTGAACAGGTGCGTTGTCGTGCAGAAGGAGGACAACTTTGGTCAATTTTCCCCTTCTTTTCTCCTTGATGGCTTCCTTTAATTGCTTTAGGATTAAAGCATAGTAATCTCCGGTTATGGAGACACCTTTATCTTTGTAATCGATCAACAAGATTCCTTCTGAGTCCAACTGACCGTCGCCATGATTTTCCCAGCCGATTGTGACACCTTGAACTTCTCGGGTGCCACTGCATATCCTGTTTAGATTCAAGTTCATAATGATGAACCCAATTTTCATCACCAATAACAATTTGAGCCAACACCCCATCTTTGTCTTCCCTACAGAGGTCCATAAATGCACGAGAACACTCCACGCGCTGTTGTTTTTGAGGATGAGCAGTCCCGGCACCCATTTTGCGCTGACTTTAGTCATGCCAAGAATTTTGAAAATGGTTGTATCTGATACTCCAACCATTTCTGCGAGCTGTTTCTTCTTTAGTGGGCCATCTTTTAATATTAATTTTTCAACTTTTTGAATTTCCGGAGTGGTCACCTCGATCGGCCTTCCTGGCCGTGGGTCGTCTTCAAGTGATTCCCTCCCTTGTTTAAAGAGGGTAGGCCACTTGTAAACTATTAAAAAAGTTTTACTTGGACAAGAGTCTCCGTAAACGGATGACATCTCTTCCAGTATGGTCTGAACTGATTTTCCTTGCTTGGTAAGGAACTTTATAACTCGATTAGTCGATTGAGCGGAACTCGATTTTCTCCATATTTCACAATTTTTTCCCGATTGACTTGTTTGGTCGACCATAGCTCAAAGACTAATGACCTAATTACTATAAAACCTGGTGTTTATACTGTTAGTGGCCGATGCGGGCCCACCTTACCTTTTGCCGGCGGCCAGCTCAAGTTCGTCGGGTAGGCAGGAGAGTCCCACCTCATCAAGGTCGTAGGTAGGTAAAATTACCTGGGTACATTGTTATTTGCCAAAACCCATCCCCGTGTCCCCAATCAAATGAAACAGGTTGTATGGGGAAACATAATTATATTTTCAGTAATTCCACGTCTACATCATCGGGAAAGTACATTACATAAATCACAAATACAAGCAGGGTGGCTACGTAATTATCTCCTATACAAGGATCTCTCTCTTAAGTTTCTCTGGGGGCGCAGTGTTTATAACCGAGGGATTCTACTGGTCGGACACATTTAAATAACAGAGAGGAAGTAGAGTCTACTCACAGCGGTGTTCAGCAACCAGGGGAAACTACGAGGGAACGGCTATAGTCAGCGCTCCATTACCTCGTAGTTGGCGGTGGGAAGATCGCGGTCGGCGATCGCCATAGTCGATGCCGGCGCGAAAACCTCACAGAGCGTGTCAAATTGACACAGCTATCTTACTCAAAGGCGGGCGGCGGAATGGGCGAGCTGCGGGGCTCGCGTGTACGGGCGGTCTCGCGGAGGAGGGTATGCGGTGCTTTCTTTGCGGGAGGGGAGGCGGCCTGCGCTCAGCTGTAGGAACTGTGACGTCATAGTACGTATCGTAACAATACTAATAATGAGTTGCTAAATTAGTACCTAATTCAGCGACACCCCCACTAATTACCTACCTACCCATTCCGCAAACTTAAAAACGCACCCTCGTATCTTAGTAATAAAGATTTTTGACATTTTAGCATTTCTGTTTGCATCAGATGATATTATATTATGTTGTTGAATTCTGAGTATCATCTGTACAAAAAGAAATGACTTTGCATTATCCCAAAATCAACTTTTGTGTTTAACAATAAGTTATTAATCCTTTCACTGCGGTAAGCGCATTCCTGCGCCGCACTATGCATGCCCTGTTCGCGGGCGACTCAAATTGCCCCGCAGCTAAGTTTCTCCGGCGGTATTTGTATGAAATATACTTGAGGACGGTAAATCTTATATCTTTAAAAAAATCTCAAATCTTCACGCTACTGACATCTTGCGGATTTTATCCTTTACACATAATTTCCCAGTGTAACGGTATGGTCAATTTAATAAATAAAATCCGCACTTTTATTCCGTAAACACAATTTGTCTTTATTTGGGTATAATCAATTTGCAAGTATACAGTTCAATAATCGTAACACACAGTAGTTTATCAATAAAACTACCACAATAACTTTATGGGTATTTCTACACTAAGTAGCCCAAAGGAAACCAATTGTTCCTTAACCACTCGTCACCTTATGACAAAGGCTGTACGAGGACCTTTTCTCTCTACGGAGACCTGAAGCCGCGCGAGCTAACCTCGGAAGGCAGACTTCACATTTTAGGGTTTTGCTTGTCTTTTATATCGGTCCGCTACCCCAGCGGTGTTGGGTGTAAGGGACAAGCGATGTTAGAAAGGGAGAGCCTTCTATATTTCAACACTTATACGCTAAAATAATTAGATTCGCTACAGACTCCCCCTAAATGGAACTTAAATCGCCTCGATAAGTTTCATTTCCATAAACAAAATTATTTTCTTAACCTAATTACACATAAAAATTATAATAGAAGAAGTTGATTTTTACAGTCTTTACACATAACAATTATAATAATAGAAATTGTTTTTTTTTTTTTTTTAGTCTTTACACATAAGAACTATCATAGGTTTTTCAGTGTGCGGCATGTCAGCCGCTGGTGTTGCGCTATTCTGCACGTGGGGTCCCCATCAGTTGCCATTGTGGAGGTCTGCCGTCTTGAATAATAGGGTCCAACTTCCGGTGATTTATGATAGGTCCCTGTTGTCTTCTAATGTGGTCCGTCTCGTGTTGCAAGTAATGATGGGTAGGTCATTATTACTTTTATGAAGCTATTTAGATTTATGGCTTTCTTGTTGTTCGCTTTGACTCTTGAAGATTGGGTAAAAATCTGCGGCATATGCCACACGTGGCCAGTTGACTCTTGTTGCAGTGATTGAAGTCGTCCTTCTCGAAAAATGGTCCGGTGGCAATGATTTACGAGTGTTCATCTTGGCTGTTCCTGTTTCTTTGTTTCTGTCGAAAATAATTGTTGGTCTGTACAATTTGGTAGGTCGTATTACCTCGGCGGCTCGTGATTCATGGTCTCGTAACTTTCGGGCACCATCCTTTTTTTGTGCAATCGACCCCACAGATTTAATGGGTCTAGCACTTAGTCCGTCCCTTTTACGTGTTATTATTTTTGATGCCATATCTCCGATGTCAGTGTGATTTTTGGTTACATCTTGCATTTGCTGAATGGACGATATATTGACTTCGGAATTCGTATATAATGGTCTTTGAGGGGTCGGGTAACAGACCTTCTTCGTTTCGTATAATAAATCCAATTGTTCGGCAGAGTATTCCATCTGGGAGGTAGCGAAGTCTTCTAAGTTCGTCGTTTTCTCGGAATCTTCGGTTAATGGGCCCATGGCCCCAATCCGGGTGGGAGGTCCGTAACCTCTCTCATAACTTTCGACGTCTATCTCGGCGGTTTCGGATTCTGGATAATCTGCGAATTTTATGTCCGCCGAGCGCACTCGCTTGGGCTTTTCAGATAAGAAGTTATAGGGTGATTTCATGTCATCCCTGAAGTACCACGTTTGATTAGCAATGTCTAAAACCAGGGATGCAGCATGCATAAAATCAACCCCCAAGAGAATTTCGTTCGCGTCGGGCAGCACGACAAACGAAGTATTTATGATCCTGGTTTGTAATTTCACCGGTATCGTTACTCAAAGGATTTCTTGTACTCGCGGTACGCCGTCGGCTAAAATGACTTGGCTGCGTACTTGCCTAAATTTATGGCCGCGTTCCAACAGGATTTTGTATAGGTGTCTACTGGCAACGCTCACCCGAGCGCCCGTGTCCAAAATTGCGGTTTCCAATACGTTTTCCACCGTTATGTTTACTTTCGGAAGGTTTATGATTAGTGGCTCTGTACCCAAAGATAATAGTGTTACTTCTTTATGCTCGTCCTTGTGAGGATTGCAGGTGGGACATTTTGATCTAATTACATTAGGGCGATTGCACCCGTAACACGCAATTTTAGCGCGCTCTCTGTTATTTCCGTAATCCCTTACATTTCGACGGATCGAGTGTTCTCGCATTTTGCTATAACATTGGTCTTGAGTGTGACCGTTCTTTTTGCAATGTTCGCAAAATTCATGACTCCTAGGCCCCAATGGTGGTCTGGCAAAGTTCTCTTTGACTTTTGCCAATTTAAAATATTGAGCCTTTTCCGCAGCGCTCTCCTCAATTTGTCTCGCCTTACGTAGCAGTTCATCGAATGATTTAATTGAGTCCCGAGATATTTTTTCCCTTAGCATTGGTCTGAGACCACCATACACCAGGTCGAGCTGAACGACCGGATGATGGTATATTTCTACAGGTAACAACTCAGCCAACAAAGCCCTTTTTATCGCTATGAACAAGTCCGTTGGCATTTGCTCGTCTTGTTTTTCTGTTAAGATTTCGTGCAGTACGCGATAAGCTTCCCTTTTGGGCGCAAAGGCATCTCTGATCATCGTCATAGCAACATCCCATGATGAGGCTTCACCTTTGACTCCTTCCCACCATATACTGCCTGTATCTTCTAAAAGTAAGGGGAGACCTTCCAATGCTCGGGCATCCGATATCCCCTCATATTGTTTGAAAATCGTCGCGGTTCTTATAAATTCTTCCACTTTCTGTGGATTCCGCGAACCATTAAACCGCGACGTACAATATCGAAAATTTTTCCGATCGTCTATTGTTGCTTGGGGAGTGGAAAATTTCGCCAATATCTGCTCCAGCTGTTCTGCGGTAAGCGACCTATTTGTTGTTTTAAACCTTGGGCTACGGCGAGGGTTGACAATGTCTCCTGAATCCTGTTTCGTAGACGCCACTTTGCGCTCGTTGTAAACTGCACCTATGCAACAAAACACTTTTATAGTGAGAGCTTTTCCCCCTAAACAATACTATTATCTCGAAGTTTTCACTTTAACTTTCGTGATTTTACTTTCACTGGTTTTCACAGATTCTACGTAACTTATAACACTCGCGAATTGATTGGCCTCGAGTTGGGCGCCATTGTAACGGTATGGTCAATTTAATAAATAAAATCCGCACTTTTATTCCGTAAACACAATTTGTCTTTATTTGGGTATAATCAATTTGCAAGTATACAGTTCAATAATCGTAACACACAGTAGTTTATCAATAAAACTACCACAATAACTTTATGGGTATTTCTACACTAAGTAGCCCAAAGGAAACCAATTGTTCCTTAACCACTCGTCACCTTATGACAAAGGCTGTACGAGGACCTTTTCTCTCTACGGAGACCTGAAGCCGCGCGAGCTAATCTCGGAAGGCAGACTTCACATTTTAGGGTTTTGCTTGTCTTTTATATCGGTCCGCTACCCCAGCGGTGTTGGGTGTAAGGGACAAGCGATGTTAGAAAGGGAGAGCCTTCTATATTTCAACACTTATACGCTAAAATAATTAGATTCGCTACAGACTCCCCCTAAATGGAACTTAAATCGCCTCGATAAGTTTCATTTCCATAAACAAAATTATTTTCTTAACCTAATTACACATAAAAATTATAATAGAAGAAGTTGATTTTTACAGTCTTTACACATAACAATTATAATAATAGAAATTGTTTTTTTTTTTTTTTTTAGTCTTTACACATAAGAACTATCATTAGATTCGCTACACAGTCAATTATACAAAGTTTTGAATGGAACCCCTAATTTGGAACATAAATTGAATGAGTTTGAATTCTTCCTGGGTCTTTACACATGTGCACGTTTCATAAGATTCTCAAGCGGAGAGGCTCGCAGAGTAATATATAATATTACTAGCTGACCCGGCCACGGGTTGCTATGACGTTAAATCAAAACACAACGTCATCTACTGGATGGTTACCCAACCTAGATAACCAATAGTCGATAAATTAACTCACACCGTCATCTGTTAGAAACTTCTGGAACGTACAAAATAATTACTATTGAAGCCGCTAATCGAGTTAAAAACTATCCTATCTTTTTAGTTTGACCAAATTACATACAACAAGCCGAATTTCATCAAAATCGGTTAAGTAGTTTCGGAGTTTATCTCGAACAAACATTTTTTGATATATATAATGATTGTATAGAGATTTTTATATACATAATGATTGTGTAGAATTATTGTTTGCTTTTTTTCATGGATCTGAACTGCATATTATGTTTACAATATCATTATTTTATTCTTATTATTTATTTTCTTAAATATACTATGCTTAAACAACTTTACTTTTTCTTGTGAAAAAAATATAATATAATTGAAGTGTTAGATTATTTACAAATAAAAATACAAAGTTAAAACTATTTTTAATGAATAATCATGTCTACCTAGTGACGTAACAACAACCATAATACTGCTTATACACTTGCGAGTCGAACCACGGGAAAGGAAAGAACCATCTCAAGTGGCAGTTCATGCTGTATGCGCTGCGTAATAATTAATTAAACTGTTTACGACTATTTTTCAATAATGGATATAAAGGCAAGTAGGGTATCTTTGACGATTTTGTATTTTTTTATCTTAAATATATATCATTGAAGAAGAAGATAACACTTATAATCTAAATGAAAATATGAAAGAAAACAAGACACAGAAAAATAGAAAAAGACAATGGTCGCAACTGGGACCATTGTCAATGATATATTACGTTGATGGGAATAACCTCCAAAAGTTATAAAAAGAGAGTTTTCTCATAAAAAAATTAAATATATATATTTTTTTTAAATTGGAGCACGACAAAAGCTTGTACCTTTGGATAATTTTGTATTTTTTTAACTTAAATTTTTTTTTAAATACCAAATTTTTATGCCTTAAGATTTTGTTTATTCACATTTATAAAACTTGAAAGCTTATTGAACAGTTGGAGGCGGGGCGAGGGGTTGAGTGACCGGTGATGACATGTGAATATATTTTTTTTTTGTTTGATTTTGAAGAAAAAAATTTTAAATAAAAAAGTCATCAAAAAAGTCACCGGAGACCAAAATTTTATTTACATTTTTTATTCCAAATATGCTCAGGAATCACTGGTTAAAATCCCTCGCGTATGTCCTGTTACACCATGTATAGATATTCAATAATATTGATAACAAAAACATTTATTTATGAAAAGATTTTGACAATCTTGTTTATTTAACATTAATTTTATTGACAAATGGGTCACGCTCAGCTCAGCATGTATATATTCAGGATTTGTTCCGGAATGCAGCTGGTTTTCAGCAGTGCCTCTATGGTAAATCCTTCAGTGGAAACATGGAAACCATATCTATATGGAAACCATAGAAATTATATAAATATCTTGTTACAAAGTCTAAAGTCATGGTGTTTGAAAGAGAAAGTACGAAAACAGTGTGTGATATAGTTGTGAATGATGAATACTTGGAACAGGTGGATGAGTTTGTGTATCTGGGTAGTATTTTTGTTATTGTTTTTGGGGTGTTATGCCGTGTTTCGCTACCTCCTTCTTTAGCCAACGTTTCGGACAGCGTTACAGTGTCCATCATCAGGGCAGATGAGTGGACACTGTAACGCTGTCCGAAACGTTGGCTAAAGAAGGAGGTAGCGAAACACGGCATAACACCCCAAAAACAATAACAAAAAAAACTTTAAAAAACTTAAAAACTCACTCATCTGCCCTGATGATGGACACTGTAACGCTGTCCGAAACGTTGGCTAAAGAAGGAGGTAGCGAAACACGGCATAACCTCCCCAAAAACAATAACAAAAATACTTTTTGGCCGTGAAAACCTTAAAACATACCTGGGTAGTATATTTACGAGAGATGGGAAGGCTGATAGATATATCGAAAGAAGGGTAAATGCCGGTAACTCCATTAATGGAGGACTGAATGCCGTTGGCGCTAATAAAAAACTGTCAAAAGAAGCGAAGCTAGCAGTCCACAATGGAATCCTGGTACCTACCCTGATGTATGGCAGTGAGGCATGGAACTGGCAGAGGAAGGATGAAAGTAAACTGAATGCTGTTGAAATGAGATCCCTGAGGTGTATGTGTGGTAGAACCATGTATGATCGTGTGAGAAATGTGGAGATCCGCAAAGAATGGAAGGCTGATGTAAACATAATGATTAAGATTAAGAAAGGGACCCTCAGATGGTTTGGGCATGTAGAGCGAATGAACGAAGTAAGTATTGTAAGAAGAATATATGACGCAAATGTGAATGGTAGAAGAAGTCGGGGACGAGGAAGCCCGAGGATGACATGGCACGATCAAGTGAATCAGATACCTGAGTCGGGCCATGTCAAAAGTCAGAATTATAGAAGAGTATGTATGAGACGATGTATGAATGTGAGTGAAGCAAAGAGTGTGTGCTAGGACCGAGTTGTTTGGCGGTCCGTCCTCTCTGCCTACCTCTGCGGGGAAACGGCGTGAAGGTTAGTTAGTTAGACTGACTATATTTTGCGGCCCAAAATGAAGTTTTCAGATTTATTGTTTTGGATTTTTGGTATTCTCACAAAAAAAGAAAAAAATCGGACCTCGGACTCTCGATAGGGGTTTTGATTTATTGCTTGAAAAGTGCCAGGCGCATGGCCGCAATAGGCATTTATTTTCGCAATCAATTCCAACCAGTAGGTATATTTTTTCCGCACATTTCTCGGAAGATCGAATGCAACTGACCTGATTTTAATAAGTGGAGGGTGAGTGCAAAGGACACACGTAGGAGCATGTACAGTCAGTTTTACAGTGAGTGCAAAGGGAACACATAGGCGAGTGCATAGTTAGTTTATGCTTTTTGGCATTGTAGACCGCGGTTTCACAATAATAGTATTTTTGAACACTGAATTATCGGTAAAAATTAACGTTGGCGATAATATCCGCCATTTAACTACATTCATGAGCGGATCGACGCTCAGCATTTCAGCAAATGTGACCGAAAAAATTTACTTGTAGTCACTTTTTAATCGCGTAATTTATTTGCAATCAACATCAAATTGTAGTCATTCATCATCTGACATCGGATTATAAATGCATCGAGATGGCGAAAATAAGCGAGAAAACGTTATGATAGATATTATTTGTTCACCAATTCGGAAATATGCACCAACAATGCCAAAAATATACCTACACTAACAAAAACATTGCCAAAATGTCCACTAACATCAAAATGTGCGATTTAACCCATCGATATATTTGATAATTTGGTCGATGCTTAAACCTAAGGTATAGATGGGTTGTTCTTCTTTTTAAGCCACAAAAAGTTGTCTCCACCAGTAAGTGGAGAAAAATTCAACAGAATAACCAATATTTTAATTTTATAATTACATTAAAAATCTACTGTACTAAAGACGTAACGACTGTGTGCGTTTCAAAAAAATATGTGTTTATATTTTTGTAGAAAAAATTACGTTACAGACATCGACCAAGTATTTGATCGAAGGTTACAGAGTTGTAAATCCTCGTGATAGAAGTGTATTTCATACAAATCATAGTTGTCTCCCTCCACATCGACTTGCGTATATTCTATAATGTTACAAAAAATGATATGACGACGTAAAATATAAAATTATTTTTAAACTCCAAACGGTATAACCTATAAATAACAGCGATTATTATTTTTTATGATGTTTAATAAAATGTTTTTAAAAATCTCAAAAACTTGTCTCTTACAACTGTTATTACGTTAATTCTGTCACGTGGGTTGTCATACGAAATAGGTATACACGCAGCTCGTGTTTGTCACCCCCGATAGGCGTTTTAGGCTTCATTCCCCCTTTGCTACAATTCCCCCCCTGAGATCCAGAGAGAATTCATTTATATAGTAAAAAAAAATCCTCACTTTAAGTGGAAATGTGACAGAGTGGTATAAGTTATGTAGGTTAAAAAGAAGAACAACCCAGATACGACAAAAGACAGGAATGTCTATTGGAATCGGTTCTTTGGGAAAATTTTTGATATCATGGGGGTAGGGGAAAATACAAGAATATCGACCATTTTCAATTTGAATGACGGAATAAGGCTCAAATTGTATTATGCGACAAAATTTAAATACGCATTATGCATATAATATTTATGCAAATCCGATGTCTATTCACCATCGTGTTGATTCTAATTTCCACCGACATCCCGAGACCTAGAAAGGCGAATTGTTTATGAAATACCGAGCTTTAATTTGCTGTCCACGTCACCCGACATAATCCAGGATAAGCTATCGCCGTTAGCTCGACCACTGCGGCCGTATCGGGGACTTAGCAGTATTTACGGTCACACTTCCTTTGTGACAGGGTATAAGGCGACACTTCCATGAATTAGCCTTCATTGTGTGCGGGGATTACGTTTGCGCCGCAGGTGATAAATTATAAGGCGGCCATGCTTTATACTTTATAAGAGTGGACGGGCCACAGCGTGATTCGCGCCTGTATTTGGAAAGATGGCGGCTCGGGAGATTGCTGGATAAGGTGAGGTGATGGTCTCCCCGCTCCTCTTATGAAGGGGTATTATTATTTGAAGGCGCGGACGCCCCAGATTTTGTCTATGATAAGGAAAGTTGCGCGCTTGTCAGCAAGCTTTTTGGCGCTTAACTTATCCTGCTATTAAAGCCTCGATTACATTGAGCGAGTTTACAAGCCGGTAAGTTTAAAAGCGGGTGAATCGGCGAGTGAGATTGTCATGATGACACACAAAACTGTCTACTCGCCCAGTAGCGACAGTAGCAGCTAAAATAACAACTCTCGCACGAACTAATTCTGTCGACATTTTGTAGAAAACTTGAGCTCGCAGCTAGCGCCACACGCTAGCCAGTAGCGAGAATAACGACTTCCGCGAGAACTAATTCTGACAGTTACGAAATCAATCGCTCGAAATGGGCCGCCATCTTGAGCGAGTAGCGAGTAAAGTTGACCACCTCTCAACTTTTTTCGTAGATTGTCCACAATCTGCTAGTTAGCAAGTAATACGATGAATAGACATCGGATTACATGCACTAACAAATATGCGTGCAAATTTGCACTAAAAAAGGCCGAAATATGCACTAAAAATTCACGATATGCCCAAAATATGCAAAATCAAAAAAAACCATTTTCATTTTTATATATTTTAATTAAAGACGGTACAAAAACAGTGAAATATTATTAAAATTGTGCATAGTTTTCCAGTACTAATTTGTACGCCGAAAACGACCTCTCTACGTCAACTGACGCCATTGGACAAAATTTAAAATTTGGCGCCATTTTTGGAGATACCTGTTAGGGTTGATGTTGCTGTTGATGTAGGTAGGTATTAATGTTCTTCATGTCTTCAAGACTCGGGTTCTTAAAATAATAATTTAAATAGCGTCTAACTTTTTACGAATCTTTTCTGATTTGGATTAGGAAGGGCGTTGGCGAGTTTTATTTATTTTTATTTATTTATTTGAACAAAAATACATATACATTATAAGAAAACTTTGACTGTCCAACTAGGAGATTTCCCATTTTAGGACAGTCAAATTAAATACATGTTGTTTTTTTGTAGAACTTTTTAAAAAAACTTTTTAACTAAAATTTTTTAAATAATTTTTACATTTGTAATTGTTAGATTCACAGTCAAGTACAAGGTTATGAAAGCAATAAAGTAATTAAATATGGTATTTGTAGTAAAAAGTTACTGAGAATAGTTACAAAGTATAAAAAATTAAAATGATAATATGTTAAAGCTATAAAGAAAAAAAAAATATAAACTCATTGGTTTGTAAAACAGAAAATAAAAACTAAATCTTTCCTCGATATATTTCCTATCCGAATGTTCGAATAGGAAATATATCGAAGTTTTTTTAAAATAGTTTTTAAGAAAATATATGATTTGAGTCATTGTGGTCGAAGGTTTGAGTAAAGGTAATTTTTTTATTTATTAAATGATTTCATGATCTATCTTATATTTTCATAATTTTATTTTTTAATAATAATAATAATTTAAACAAGTAAAGTGAATGAGAGATATCAAAGAGTTCTTGTCCATAAATGAAAATTGAGAAAGATTATGTCTAATAGTACTAGTAATATAATTCTGATAGTAGTAAATAGTTCTATAATTCTCACAGTATTTATTACATTGGAATCTCAATCAAAACTATGTCATGTAAAAATACAAGAAAGCAGGAATCGTTATCATTTAAAAAAAAATCACAGAAATGACCAGATATATACTTGCTAACATAAGGGAAAAATTACCTTAAGCTTTACAATATAAGATATTATATAAATGAGGTAGGTGTCTCAATTATTTGCTGTTTCTATGTGAATAATTTGTGTACAAGTTTATTTTTTAGAGAGTTATTTTGATTTATTTGAGACGTGTTCATAATACATTTTATATGTAAATGTTCGATCATTGATTCCAGTATTTCTATTAATTTAAATAGAGGAAGGTTTTTTGTTTCCAATTTTTTCTAAGGCATCTGGTAACTTGTGGAAACGTGTTGAGATGAGGGCAATATTTTGTTTAATGGATGCGTCTTCAAATACTAGCTTGCTTGACTGAATTGCAATGGCCTCAGAACCTTCAAATTGACCAGCTACTTGTTCTACGGCCTCAAAATTTTCAGCATAGAATAACATCGCCTTTAGCCAAGTACCCCATCAAGATATTATAGGTTCTGGCGGCAATGCTAGATTTGGAAATTGCTCTTCTTTGTAAGACTGCACACGCGACGGTGCTTTTAAAAATTCTTTTTTGTGGAGGAAATCAATTTGTCAACATTCCCATACTCTTGCCTTATCTCTTCTGCAAGGCGATGAAACCCGTGAGCTAAGCAGGTAATATGCCGTAAATTTGGATAAAAAAGTTTGCAGGGCTTGGCCATGTATGGCGCAGCATCAGAAATAAATATGTATCTCCCGCTACTAAACGAAATATGCACGATTGGGGAAAAAGGCTAAAATATGCATTAAGGTTACGCAACGTACGTTATAATCTACGCATTCACAGATGGCGCCAATAAAATTATTTTAGGTTTTAAACACTTTTGCAAGTTATGCTTTAAAATATTAAGAATAATTAATTGTTCGCGCCCGTACATACGCAATATGAATATGAATAAATAGTTTTGTCCATAAAAAAACTCAAATCTTTCAAGAGAGGCTGACAAATACAATATTGCATCGGTGATTCAATTCAATATTGTATTTGTCAGCCTCTCTTGAAATATTTGAGTTTTTTTATGGACAAAACTATTTATTCATATTCATATTGCGTATGTACGGGCGCGAACAATTAATTATTCTTAATATTTTAAAGCATAACTTGCAAAAGTGTTTAAAACCTAAAATAATTTTATTGGCGCCATCTGTGAATGTGTAGATTATAACGTACGTTGCGTTTAACCTTAACGCCGTAATTAGAGAGATATATGCATTTGCAAATGCAGATACGCAAATGCATAAACTCCGATGACTAACGATGACACTGAGCGAGTTTACTAACAGATACTGAATTTTCCAGATAGTAGCTTGTAAACTCACTTAATGTCAACGAGGCTTAAAACATATTGTATACGGTTTTAGGTAGGTATTTAAATAATAATTTAGTTTTCAAATGGTACCTACCTATGCAATCTTTCACCTTACTTTTTCATTTAACAGCCTTTTTCGAATAGCATACAAAACAAAGGAGCTCGGATACATGTCGTGTAAAATAGAACATTTTTCCGTACTTAGCCACATTTTTTTTATCTACGTTTATTATTTGATTAATAATATCTTGCCTATGCGTTTTGTCGGTACGTCATTCGCAGCGCCCGCTCTCTTGTTAAATTTCAAAACAATCAATAACTTAATGTTACCAGCATAAAAAGCCACCTTTATTTGTGTATTTTATTTATCGGCACGAACGGTGATCAATATAAAGTGAAAACTTCTCATACGCATTTGACACGGATAACTTTGTAGGCGACCAGAAAATAAAATAAATACGCCGTATTCTTAAAACTTCATTGCTTTTGTTTACGATATAATATGAAGCGACACTCATGGGATAACCCAGGACAACAGGATATAGATTTTAAAAATATGGTGCACAATACATTGTTCTAGAGGTTTTTGTATTTTATCACTTTGGTTGGACAGGATTGTAACTTCTCTTTGGATTGTTCTGAGTTACGCGGTTTCAATTTGCAAAGACGATTTCTCATAATCTATACACCAATTTCTGATTTTGAGGTTGATTCCTATTTAAAGTGTTTTAGTTTAACGTATTTTAAAAGAACATTTTTAACCTTGACGATTTTAGAACATACCTAAAGGTGCCAATGGAACCATATGCAACCAGCTAGGGCCTAATAATCACTGCATAAGGCACCAACTGCGTTGCGCTAATGCCATTCCAAGTTTAGGGCCACGTCCTATTTAAAATTTTTACTTAAAAATATATCAAACTAAAATACTTCAGGTACACAAAACTTAACCATAAAATCAGGAATTGTTAAATAGATTATCAGAATTCGTCTTTGTAAACTTTGACGCCTCAGAACATGGTAAGGCGGAGTTAGAACCCTGTCACTATATAAACTTCGAACAAACAAAATGGCAATTGCAATAGGTTCGAAGTGATATTAGAACCTTGTAAAATTTGATGTTAGAACTTCGTCATACGGAAATAAAACGCAAATATCTCTGAAAATTATTTCGGTTGTAGAAATGAACAAAATAAATGGTTTTGCATTCAAAGGTCATATTTGTTCTTGTCTAAACGGGTGGTTATTTGGATTTAGTCCCATTCGCTGCCAGTTTAATTCGTTTAATCACAGGAGACCATATTTGTCCAAGCTCACATAGGTCTCATAGAAATTGTTGTGTCTCTCTTACTATCAAATAGAGAAGCATAATCTAAACGTTACTGGAAACAGAAAACAACAGGCTTTATATTCAAATCTAAAAATTAACCACAAAATTATTAAAATGTTCACCTTTTTATGAAACCAAAGTTTCCGACCCCAATTCGAAAAAAAAATGAAACTTTGTATATTTAAAAAGTATTAGTTTTACATGAAACGACAAAAAATGAGTTGACATTAACGTTCATAATTCATTTGTCTAATAAAATGTGTGTGTTTTTATTTTTTGTTTTCAGTAATTTAAAAAATGTAAGGTTAGTCATTTTTATAACTTTTTAAAGTGTGCAAAAACTTTTATATATAAAAAATACATGGTTATTTCTAATAATAAAATTCGAAAACATATTTCATCACCTTTGGGAAACAGTTTTGTAGTTTTCGGATACGTTCACAAATATTCCATTTATTCTAACTTTATTTCAAAGCAGAAGTATTTTAACATACTGACAAAATATGCCCGAATTTCGAAGGGTTAAACTGTGTTGTCTGTGGACAGTAATTTTGGGAGAATTTGGAGTTTGAGAACAAGAAAAGGGTCTGTTATTTTTAATTTTGATTTGATATTCATAATTTTAATGTTGATTTCTTGATTGGTCGGGTGTTGTGGTTTTATTAACAGCTAGCTGGTTCCCGGCATACGTTGCTATGCCATTTAATAAAGAAATTGTTTCTCCCTGTGTGTCCTTTCCCATTCGTCCCGTTCACTTTCCGTCTCCCATTCCGTCTCCCATTCGTCCCGTTCACGTTCCGTTCTCCCGCGTCCCCCTCCCCTCTCGCGTTCCCACTCCGCCTCTTCCACCTTCCCTCTCCCCACTACATTCCCCCCTTCCCCCGTCCCCGAACACCCCTCCTGAGTTTCCCTCCCCCCTTCCGCATTCCATACATTCAGTCCCTTTACATTCATTTTTCAAACAGATCGCGTGCCACCTATTGCAATCTTTTAATACAAATTTCATAATGCCAGAGCTCACCAGTAGTTTTATATAAACCTTGTCCTGACAATAACGAACACAAAAAGAAACAATTATCCAATTTGGTGCACTCGTTCGGAAGTTTTGCGCGTACATGCATTTAGGGGATTCATTCAATATGTTTTATTGAATGTGCGAAATCAATAAATTGATCAATTTTTATGTTTTCATTACAGTTATTGTTTTTAAACTCTAAAATAATATATAGTCTAGGATTAAGGCGATACCAACGACTGCAAAGTTATCCGTATCGTCTTGCACTCATGCAAATTAGCTGGAGTTTGTAATGAATCATTAAATTATATCAATATATTATTAGTATTTGTAACCGTAACGCCTCGCGGCCATTAGCTGACAGAAACTCGTATTTTGAGTAGGTACTTGGTATATTATAAAGCATTATTATCTTGGTTTTTACAAGAAGTTTCTAGACCAGTTCATGTTCACTGTATAATTCAAAATGTATTGTTGGAATATTATGAACTAGCTGGCTATGCCCGGGCTTTACATAGAGCTTTCCAAATCAAACGTAGACAGTGACCTTCCTCTTGTTTTGAAGGTCACATGTGCAAAATTTCATCAACCTCGGCATAGAACTGTAGATTTGTATTCGGAAACTTTTGTACATTTTAATTATTTTGCGGTTAACTTTTAGATTTGAATATAAAGCAAGGGGTTTTCTCGTTCAAACACCGTTTAAATCACATTTCTAATCACAATAGTAGGGGAGACAACGATTTCTCTAGAATATTCGAGACCTATAAGAGTTGTTCCGAAAACCTAATAAATTAGCCCGAGTGATTAAACCCCGGGCTTTATGCTAAAAATGCCTACGTCAATGGTGTGATGAATGGTTCAGAAATGAAAATTGTCGCTTTCTTGGTATAAAAAAATACAAATGACAGACTATTACGACTAAAAATGACTACCGCATTAGACATTTCAGAATTTCGATACTAGTTAATACAGGGACGTTTATAGTATTTTCTGATAACTAAATCATATTTACCGAAATATCTATCATCAATGTTTTGATTGTTAATCTTTTGGCTACCAATGTTTCGACTACTAATTTTTTGGCTACCAATGATTCAACTACTAATATTTCGACTAAACATTTTTCGGTTACCTATTTTTCGACTATTCATGTTTCGACTACTAATGTTTCGGCTGCTAATGTTTGGACTACTATTTTTTCGGCTACCAATTTTGTCGACTACTAATGTTTCGACCACTAATGTTTCGACTACTAATTTTTCGGCTACCAATTGGTCGACTACTAGTGATTTAGCTACTAATGTTTCGACTACTAATTTTTCGGCTATCAATTTGTCGACTACTAATGTTTCGGCTACTAATGTTTTGGCTATCAATGTTTCAACTATCCATGTAGCGCCTATAACTGTTTCAGCAGTGCTTTCAAATATCAATGTTTCGACTATAAATATTTCTGCTATCATTGTTTGATTGTGTCAATCAATAGTAACACCCAGAGATTTGACTGAACACAATCACACGATTCCGAAATCAGCTGGATCCACCCGTTTAGGGCGAGATAAGATCCGGATCTCGCAGCATCTCGCACAGCGTCTGAACATCTCGCAGTATGAAAATAGACGTGTATGTAAATGGCGGCCGTGAATCTACCGGCACGAGACGAGGAGCGAGCGGGGGATAGATCACGCTGATTTGTTAGCCATCGGTAGATGTACAATCTCCAAGTAGTGCGGTTCGTTATGGATGCCTGAGTTATGAAAGGTGAAGGGACTAAGTAGGTACGGTATCTTGCAGGCATAGTTGCAACCTAGACCTGCCCCAGCCGAACTGGAGAGCTGGGGATTCTCCGTCATCTCTACTGTTTCATATTTTCAAAAGCAATATGGCATAACTCAAAAATATTTCCGTTTAGGTTTAGACACGAAGAAGAGGATGAGTCAAAGCATCGAGTTTTGATTTAAGTATGCAAAGTAGCCCATCAGTCGCAAGAAAGCGACACTGCTATAAATGACCGCCAATTTTTCTTCAAAATCATCAACTATATTATTGACTCACCTACATTATTACAACTCATCTCATTCAATATACCCTCTCGTAGACTCAGAAATAAAGAACTGCTCTTCCTCAATTAACACTCGAATAATTATGGTTATAATTCACCACTATCCAGAATGTGTATAATGGTCAACTCACGTCAAAACCTTGATTTTTTTGGCATAAGCCTAAATGATTTTTGTCGCTCACTAAACAATTGAAGATATTTTATATTAATCTATTTTTAGCAAAGTCTCGACTTGACTTGACACTTCTATTTTCTTATGTTTTATCTGTTTGTCTTTGCTTTCATATAACATCCTTTATTCTTGTAATGTACATTTCCAAAATTTCGTGTTACTTGATAAATTAATAAATAAATACATTTTTGAAGTTAAGCTTCTTTACGCACGCTTGACTTTGGGAGTAATCTGGTGAATGCATGACGAGAGCGTTACGAAAAGTGTCGAAGTGAAGTCGAGAGGGAGATATAAGTTAGTGAAGATAGAAAGAGAGAGAGTTACGTTTCGTATATTACTGTAGGGGCAAGAGAGAGAGGTGCGAGCACACATTTTCTTTCTCTCTTTCTCTCATTGCCAGTTACGTTTCATATATCTAAGACACAGTGCAGGTCTATTGTCTGTATCACGCTGTAGGAGCAAGAGAGGGCAGTGCGCGCGCACATTTACTTTCTCTCTTCCTCTCATAGAATTTTCACTTCAGTCGTGTGATCTAAAGCACACTCGTATTTTTTTTAAACCCAAAATCGTGAAAAACATATTTAGAACGGTTCCATGCCAACTCAGAATCTAGTCAACTCAACACCTCTTTATAAAAGCTCATTAAAAGCTATGAAAAAATAATTGAATAATAGCCCATAATCTAACCTAACGTTACCTATTTAACCAATTTTTTATGTATTTTTTCATCACTTTTAATGGCTATTCAAAAGAGGTTGATTTTTTTCTGAGTTGTCCGGTCACCATTTTAAACTAATGGACATTAAATGAGGAAATGTTAATTCGATTACGTCAAACACACAGATATATCCTTGTATTTTATATTTTGTGTCGTATAATTTTTGTATTAATTTGTATAATTTTATGTCGGTGAACATTGTTTTTTTACAACGTAACGTTTTTCCAAATGATGTCTGAAATATCACTTTTTACGTCATATTCAACAAGTCTAAAAATCTGGATCTACGAGTATAACAATTCGCGACAAATTTATTTTACAAGAACCAACCCCGGTCGGATTCACATTGTCATAAAAAAGTAGCTACAAAAGGAAATACCATTAATTTCAATCTTACATTCAAGTCGGGAAAGACGAATGAGCTCTCCCATATATAATGTATGGCGATATCTGACCGGTGCGATCACACGAGGACAATAAAATAAGGAAACAAATACTGGCGCGTTGCTCTGTCATATAAGTCAAATATGGAAACCTATTTTATCCCAACGTATCTCGCATCACATATGACATCGGGAGGCGGCGGGTTCGTTTCCCGAAGTGCAGAACTATATTAATATTAACTAGCAACAAAAACCCGCTCTGCAGGCTTTTGGTTCGGCTTCGCCCAATTTGAGTGTTGGTGGCCATTTTATAAATCCGATAGGAACTGGTTCCAAAAATAGTCGGTTCTTCGATCCAGTGACATCTTGTCACCGGGACAAAGTAACTGCCACACGCAATGGCGTCATATATAATATGGTTCCATGCCAACTCAGAATAAAGTCAACCCAACAACTCTATGAAAAGTCATTAAAAGCTATGAAAAAAATAATTTTAAAATAGCGGTTAATCCTAACCTAACTTAACCTATTTAACCATTTTTTTAATATTTTTTTAATCATCACTCTTCATGACCTTTCTGAGGTGGTTCTGAGTTGGTTTCATTCTGAGTTGGCCGGTCACCATATAATAATATATAGACGCATGGTAGAAATCACAACGTGGTTTTGTTTTTTTACAACTCAATATTTACAATAATGTCAATAATACAGTTACAATAATAATCATATCATACCATCCACCACTTCATACCCGGAGAGGTCAGCGAAAGTACGAATCTAATACTACTTACGCCTGCCAGCTGTCGCTCCTCACGCTAGGTGTTAACGTAAGTGGCGCCATCTTTTGGCACAATCATTCGGTTCTATTACAAAAGTTGATTTGTAACAAACTCCACGAACGAAAACGGTTTTGCGTAACGCGCGGCGTCAGAGTTGTATTTGTAGTCGGATTATTAAATTTCAACCGTACAGACGCAAGGCTATTAATAACGTCCGATTGTTGCAGTTGTATTATTGGTTTTTATGTTTATTTTTACAAAAATGGCTTCGGTGCGGTTGGTACCTAAATGGATTTTTTTTCATAATTTGTATTTTCTCAATAAATTATCTCAAATTTTTGCCGTCATAGTTGTTATTGTTTAGAAAAAGACGCCGGGAGCTTTTTCCTACTCTATAAATATATGAACAGGACATTTTATAAGAACCTTGATTTATGTAGATAATTTATCGACCAGAAGTATCCATAACAAATACATACAGACGGCACGCGCTCGTACATAGATATTAAATTAAATAATATGATTTTTATCTACCTTACCTTGTTCCTATGATAATTTCTGTTCACAAAAACAATTGTGAAAATTTATTTTATTTTTAGAAACATTAATATTTACTTATAAACATCTTGACGGTCCCTAAGAACAATGACGTATGTGTAATTTTGTAGTTTTGCAGTAGAGCTGTTAAAGTTTCGTTTCTGCTTTTGAGAATTTTTCCTGTTTTTGAGATCAAGAATTCATTTCATTTCCATCAAAATTCCGATAATACAGACTTTTAAATGAACAAAAGAAACTAAAATAAGCTAACTAAATGGTTATTTTTAAATTTTTAACAGATTTAACATTGTTCTTCGGGATCGTCCATCTGTGTATTATAGTGAAATTGGTTCCATGACAACTCAGAATCACACAATTTCAAAACCCCTTTGAAGAGTCATTAAAAGTTATGAAAAAATAGCCTTAACCTAACGTAACCTAGTCATTTTTAACCTATTTAAGACGACAATATACCCTAAAATATATTCAGAATCTTAATGACGTAAGTAAAGGAGCCGTGTACACAAATTGCGACTCGCGACCCGTGTTTTGGACGGACTTACTGTCAAATTTGCTCTATCAAAGAAAAGAAGAAGAAAACAAATAATGTGGGAATCTTAACGACGTAAGTGAAGAAAGCGTGTAAACAAATATACGCCCGCGGCACGGCGTATTAGGCGAACGTACGGTTGAATTCGCCGTAGCGGGCCTGGAGATCCGACCTTCCGCCGCGTTCATTTAATTGATACTGAAGAACGTGTTACAAATATTTAAGATGTTTCTTTATGAATACTTCCCGAAGTTATTAATTCATCGTCTAGAAAAATAAAATCTGGTGTTCACCGCTAACTTTGTAGTTGAAAAACTTGTTATAAGGTTTTAAAATAGTTGTACGTAAAATATATTAATGGTAAGGTATTGTTTTTATTAATTTTAAATATAAAGAACTTACATCCCTAGGGATCTGTTGCAATAAAAAAGTTATTTTAGTTACGAATTCACTGGAAATGATTAAAATGTGAGTTTTGAGCAAACAAAAATTATTAGGGTTGTGTACCGCCTTAACCATTTTTTTTCATCACTTCTAATGACTTCAAAGGAAGTATTGAAGTTGCTTGATTCTGAGTTGTGAAATTGAATAGTCATTATTTACGAAATTGAAAATCGGAGATTCTTGATATAGACATTCTGTAAAATCCTAACCGCGAATTTAAATCCTGTATACATACAAATATAAACCTTGAAACCTTGAAAAAGATTCGTAAGATACTTATCTTATCCATTATCTGAAATTTCACAGGCTCTTTTTTATAGTGGAATTACATTCACAATGACTTTATTACTTATTTTATAATATCTTGGCATTTTTTTTACCGTTTTAAGTAGACAACAGCCTTAGAATATTATAATGCTTTTCCACGTAATTTATGCACCAGAATTGATACATCACATTTTTAATGAGGATCAGCTCAGGACGGCCTCCGTGGTCGAGGGGTAAGGCTCTTGACTTGCAATTCGAAGGTCACAGGATCGAATCGCAGCTTGCGCAAATAAAATTTATTTTAATAATTTGTATTTCATTATTAATTCACTTAAAATAATATACAGTATATTTTCGGCACGTTCCAGAGTGGAAGATACTCTCAGTATCGCCCTGGTGTAAGACCACAATTGAAATGGCTTTAGCCATGTTTGGTGACCATCTGAATAATCAGGTTCTTCCCCACCTACCTCTTCCCAATCTTCTTCCCCTCCCCACTACCTTCAACATCGCAACATACCCCAATGGGGAATGCCATGGTCTCGCTGGCTCCAGGCGGGAGCAGATGGAACTCTTGAGATATTCACATTTAAAAATGTACATAATACCTACCCTAAAATATCTAATTTTAAGTACTGTTAAAAATAGGAAAATCAAACACAGGTTTTTCATTATTTTTTTTATATTTTATTGTAAAGTAAAAAAAATATATTAAAAAAATGTTTGAAGGTTACCTATACACAAACCATAAATATTTAATCTTTGAAACAATCAAGAATCTCTGTTTTACGTATTAAACAATATGTACACGTGCGATCGTTAATTTCCTCCCTAAAACAGATAAATTTCACTAAGTCGTACAGACCTCGTCGCATTAGTGGACGCAGCCGAAACCTGGGTCGTGCCGCGGGCCGCAGGTTACGGGGAAGGTAGTCATGATAAATAAGGCCCATTAGTCTTAATGCTCCGCAGAAAGCCGCGAACTTTACACCTGTTAGCCTGATCTTATGTTTGCATACTCGTTCATCAATCCATCCCCGTTCTTCTAACATCTTCTGCGTTCCGGAGATCTCGCGGCGTGTTGTAATCTAAATATGTCAGACGGAATAGTGGATTTTCTGTCTTTCCAGTCTTCAAAAGCTTATCTATGCGGTCATAGTATATAGCACATAAATTATGAACTAATGGCGTTGTATTGGAGTTATCAGGGGTTAGGTTCTTATTACTCTTATATATAATCACTCACCACAGGTTATTTCAAGCAAATTGTAAATGACATCTCATCGATTCGCAATTTGTTTTAAGTCGGTGGTCGGTCTTAAGAATCGAATCGAAGATCGGTCTTCTTCAGAGGGGGCGAATTCGCCGCAAATCGTTACGCGCGTTGGCGAGGTGCTGGGCGTCAATACATTGCGTTCACAAGCAGCGCGCGTGTTTAAAATAATCGCGTGTAGTACTTACACCAGAATCCCGACTCGCGCGTCCCTCGTGCGAGTCGAGATACTACAAACTCGGTGGTTGCGTCCAGTCAACTGCTGAGCGAGTGCACGTAGCAAGGGCAATAGAGCGGCAAAATTTTGATACGGAATAGTACCCTTTACACGCAGAGTTTGGAGCGGGACGTGCCCCGCGCCACTTCAGGCCGCCGCGCAGAAAAGTAAAGACCGAAAATAAGATAACGGCTTACAGCGCAGTTCACTGTGAGACTTTTCTGCGCGGCGGCCTGAAGTGGCGCGGGGCACGTCCCGCTCCGAACTCTACGTGTGGGGGAGACTAATATGTCCCCCAAATACCTACTCGCGCGTTCCACGCTCCTTCCGGACGCAATATACGCGCGAAACGATTCGCTGCGAATTCGCCTCTTCTGAACAGGTCTAAGATAACAATAATTAGGCAATGTCATTGCCTGATAGCGAACTCCAGTCCTTTTTTTTATTTTTTTTTATGAATAATGACCTTCTAACTTAAATAACTGCATATTTATTTTTATAGTTAGTTTTAATAGTTAAAAAAAATGTCAAAGTTTAAATTTTTCAAGATCCCCCGAAAACCACAGTGACGTCATCTGGCCCTGTGACGTCATCTGGCCAAAAGTTTTAGTTATTTTCAACAGATGTTGTCATTTTGTATGGAAGAAGTGATGAAACTAATCAATAAGTAAAACGTTATTTAGGTGTAATTATTTATTTATTATATTATATTTATTATATTATTATATTATTATATTTTTCAATATTATTACGGGAGATTGGTATAAAAATTGTTTGAAATTATTATTTTTTTAGCTTTACGAATCGAAATCAATATTAAGGAAACCGAAACATGAATTTCGTATGGAACTGGAATCAGCTGTTCGACCGCCGCCATTTTGAATTTCAGCATTGGAGCGTTTTATGGAAGCGGTGACGTCACGCCTCACAAATTCAATAATACCAACTTGACAGGGTGTTTTAATGAACTTTAAAATGGACTTCTTAATATTTTTTTTAAAACTCTACGTTAAATATTATTTAATAAAACTTATATATTCAGAATCAGCGTTTATTGGTCTATATGAACATATTTTTTTAAAGCCATAATATTTTTCACTGGAGTTCCTTATTAGGTAAATGCTAATTTGGATGCCTGCTACAATTTTTTTATATCAAAGCATAAGAAACCAAGTTTTTTCGATTCTAATGTATTTTTGTGATAGATGTTTGGCTCGAGGCATTTTGAGTATTTGCGTTCGAACGTTATTGTAAAATACTTTCGTAATTAAGTGTATCCAAATAAATTTATTTTTGATTTATTTATACCTGCAGCTGTTGTGAAATTTAAAGCTACAGAAATTTCAATATGCCGCCTAACAATACTTTTTTTTTGTAAAAATGGTCTTTGTAATGCTTTAAAATAGTATATCTCAGCATGCATGTTTCATAATATTGTAGTTTAATGTATCTCATTTCTATATCTCTAATATATAAAGTTGATTGTATTTTTGATTTGATTTGTGTACAAATCTATAAATTTAACTCTACCCACATTTATTACCCCTCAAAGTAGTATTTGCATACTTTTTGATGAAATTTTGCACACTTGACGTTGAACGTATTTTGAAAATAAGAGAAAAATTACTGTTTACTGATTTCGAAAAACTCTACAAAAGGCCCAGGCAACGCCGGGGACATCAGCTATATACTATCTATAATTAATATCAGATGTGTAAAGAAGTGTCCCGGTGTAGCTTTATTTTTTGTACAAATGTACAGTTTTATTTCGAGTTTAATGAATTTTTGCATATTTGACCTTCAAACCAAGATGAAGGTCACTGTGGCCTATATGAGATTAAAAAAACACTCAATTTCCCACCCCTTACTGTCTGCTTCTGAATTTGAAAAATTGTGCGTTAAGCCCGGGCAACGTCTACCTGCAGATGTAAAGACAAGTGTCCTGGTGTAGCTTTGTTTTTTTTTGCAAATCTATGGTTTTATTCCACGATTGATAAAACTTTGCCCTTCAAAACAAGAGGAAGGTCACTGTTTACATCAGATTTAAAAAAAAAACTACCCTCATCCCATTTTTCCATCCCTTAAAGCAGAATTTTGATACATCGTGAAGAAATTTTATTGAGAAAATTGACGTTGACACTTGACGTTCTAAAATAAAATGATAATGACTGTCTCCATCTAAATTCGAAAAACTCTTTGTTAAGCAAAGACAAAGCTTTCTTCGAGATATGTCAAATATGCATCTTCAAAGCTTAACACTCAAAGACCAAAAACTCAACAAAGCTCAAAATTTTGTTCCACACTATCGCACTTTTTTGTAGGTAGTTACCTCAAATAATGACTAATTATTTCGAATTATTGTACTTGGTATTATGATGGCTTATTTAATTGCCGATAAAATAAATCACAAACTTTTTTCAACATACATATTTCATAATGATGACAATAAGCCACTATAATCTCCTGTAACTCTCCCGGGCCATACAAATAAGAAGAACTCTTTAAGAAACATATCTGCCATGTTTGATAAGTATTTATAACGATCATTAACGTCGATTTTGAGTGTTGCCAGATTAACAACGGTGCCATTATCGCGCACGAGTAGCTCTGTTACGCATCTCTTAACTCAACATCTGCGAGCATAATTGCAGTGTCTCTTAGTTCTCACGTTTCCCCTCGAGAATCTCCGGCCATATTTATATTTGCCCAGTGGTCGGCGTTCGTTATTCCAGCTCTAACTCACCGTGTAATGGCTATTTTAGCCCTCAATATTGGCCACTGCCGGTGGAAGCGAGCCACTGTAAAACACCTTGTCGTAAAATGAACACTAGCGGGGCCATTCCGGCTAAGTTATTCCAAATAACTTAGTTTAGATTGGCTCCGCACAATCATTTTGCGTCCCTTGTTAGAGCGTGGGTGCTTCGGTGCCTCGGTGAGAAGTACAAACTGTTTGGAGGAAGTCACTGTTCCTGAATATATTTCCATATAAAAATAAAGGAACAATTCCTCGGAAGCTCTTTGCTGGGCCACTTCGCACAATATATCAACCAAGGCTACCTTAAGTAATTGTCACCATTTCGTAAATGAAATAAATTCACAGCACTGTAAAATAAATTTTTGTAGGTGGTAGGTAATTTTGTTAAAAAGTAGCTCAATCGTAGAATGTCGGTATCACCAACGCGACTGAACACTTTTTTCTCCCAGGGATAATTAATTACATTTTAAGAAAAGTTTACTGTATGGAACTCGGCTAAGTATTGAACTGTAAAAGTGACTTACGCTAAGGGACTCAATCATATTGCAAAAAGAACATTATGCTAAGTGGCCCAATTAAATTGCAAAAAGGTATTACCTATATAATACCTATCCCAGAATGTATAATTTAATTACTAAGAAATAGGAAAATCAAACACAGATTTTTGGCTATTTTCACATTTTAATGTAAAATAATAAAAATAATATTCCTTCAAAATTCGCAAATTCGCTTTGTGGCGTAATTATTAATTTAATGAAAACAAATAACTTTGTGTACACCACTATTTAATTAACAATATCAACATGTTTCGAAAACTATGTTAACTTATTATCCTGACGAAGAAAACATAGTTTTCGAAACATGTTGATATTGTTAATTAAATAGTGGTGTACACAAAGTTATTTGTTTTCATTAAAATATAATATTCAATTTATTGAAATAATGTTTGAATGTTACGAATACACATGACATCAATATTTAATCATTGAAGAAGAAAAAAGATGGCAGCCAAAAATATTGGTAATTAATTGAGGAAAATGTTTGTAATTCTTAAATTGAAGTATGAGATCGATTAAAATGACGGAAAATAATCAATTCTCAGTAGCTCATTCGAGTAAATGTCTAAAGAGGTCCTGGTTCGGTCGGCCCTGGTTCGATCCCCAGTTACGACCTCTACCTTTTTTAGTTTCGTGTTTCGATTTATTTATAATATTATCTTTTTCTTTAATGATTAAAAAAATAGTGTATGGTTTCTATCGTCCTCTTTATACTTAATGGTATACTAAATCTTGGTAAAACAATTCCTTGAAAGTGCATTCCAACGTATTTAAACATTCAATAGATGTGTTTTTATAGTTGCATTCGCTAGCAACGATTTGTTCCCCGTTTCCAGCCCGTCAGTTTCTTAACGCGTCGTGTTCACCGACCAAGGAACGTTCGTTATTTCAAACAGCCCGGACGACCTTTTAGTCTGCGTCCTGTTGTTTTCTGCCATTAACTTCTGCTCCGACTCCCCCCCATGGAGCCGATAATTACCCCAGAATCTGAGGATGCTGCGAGGGGATTTTTCGCGTGGATGGTCTGATATTCGATCTCCAGTCTCCATTACAAGTTTGATTCATGGCTTTCAGTTAAAGTACAGGTACGCCTTCAGCATTTCTGCTTGTACTTAGGCAGGTTAAACAGGAGCTAATGGATTTAAATGGTTTCTCATCTGTAAAGAGATACATTTTGGATAGACTATCATTGTTCATCATTCCCAACCGGTAAAAGCGGCTGGGGAATCTTGACATGTAATTTTAGTATTCTACATTGTTGGATCTTCTGTAGTCCCGTTTTTCGCTGTTAGGTGTTCCGATTTGGAATGTAAAACGGAGTAGTTTATTTTTCATACTTCGCAGTCGATGCCCCTAGGACTCCGAAAGAATCCTTTCGACTGTACAGGTGCGGTGTACAATTTTTGTCATTTATCTTCACCAATAAAGATACTTCAATATGCAACCACCACAGTCTGCGTAAGATTGGCGTCTGAACCGTCTCTCTACCACATAATAATAATATATCACACATGCAGTCAATGATGAAATGGTTACAATTGTAATATTTACGTCAGGAAGAAAGCAGTGAAAGCTTTCCCCTTTCTCACTGACGTGAAATTGTACGAAATCTGGAACAATTCTGTTCTACTAATAATTATTTATTAGATATCCATGTATATGTGTTATTTTAGATCAATTCTTAGATTTCGACCCCTTAAAATTTCTTTCAGTCGAATTTTAAGGACTGTGTCCTTACACAGTCCTTAAAATTTGAAGCCTCGATTATTTCTGTTTGAATTCACATTCGTTCATATTCAACTGCATGGTACCTTCGCATGCTGACACGCATGCCACTGATAGCATAATATACAGAATGGCAGACCATCGTATACTGCTTCATTAAGTCCACTTCTACTATTATGATGTAATATATATATATTGCAACTAACCTAATATACATATTATCACCGTATCCTCCTTGATAGTCCCAAGGACGATGATGTCATTTTATGCGATTACTTATGACGGCAGAATAGCACTTTTTCTAAAACATGCGAACACTGCACATCTTCTCCTCCACATTTGTAACCTAACTGCTCGGGTTCTCCTAGTGAGATGTTCACAATTTTACTACTTAACCAATTACATAGAATTCCTGATTGTTTTGTACTCTAGTACCATGTTTTATAATCGAAAAAATAGTATTAGCGACATTTATCATCTATGTAAACTGTAAACATTTTTAACCCGTTTAATCACATGATACCATATTTGTCCCAGCTCACACGGTCTCATAGAAAGTGAGAAGTATGATATAAAAAATATTGGAAAGAGAAAACAACACGCTTTATATTCAAATCTAAAGTGAAACCAAAGTTTCCGATCGAAATTTGAAAAAAAATTATGAATCTTTGAATTTTTTAAGACGTTTATAATTCATTTATTGAATAAAATGTGTGTTTTTTAAAATTTTTTTCGATGTCAGTAATTTTAGCAAGAAAAAACATAGGTGAGCCATTTTTAAAACTTTAAAGTTTGCAATCAAAATTTTTATATTTGAAAAATAACTTGTTATTTCTAACAATAAAATTTGAAGCGCATTTTCCCACTTTTCAAACACAATTTTTAGTTTTCGGATACGTTAACAAATATTCCATTTATTTGGATTTTATTGCAAAGTGGAAATATTTTTACCTACTGACAAAATACGCCCGAATTTTGAAGGGCTAAACTTAATGTACGAGTGTAGAAAAAAAAATCAAGTGCAGTTCACACGCGGTAGGAGCGAAACTTCACTAAAACAATTTCAACCAATAGGAGCCTTGAAAGATGAGATCATAATCAAAGCGGCCAATGAGCGCAATTTGACGTTTCGTAGGTACTATAACGCGTCATTTCCGTTTCATCCGAGTTTCAAATCACAAAGTTTCACTTCAAAAAGGGGTATTCCTAAATTGAAAAAATACAGCTCAATAACAATAATAATTTGTGATGTCCACCGTATAGTCTTGGTATGCATTCATCTTTGCATACTGACTTGTTAAGGTTCCATTTGATGCAATAAGGAGTTCCAGCTGTAGGATATCCCTAATTTGAAAAATACAGGTCAGTAATAATAATCGTTTGGGATGCCAACCATAAACTGTTAGTACACATTCATCTTTGTATATTGACTTGTTAAGGTTCCGTTTGATGCAGTATTGGGTTCCAGGTTAGGCGTGCCGGCTTTTCAGCATACCATTTAGTCGAACGTAACATTGTAGTGGCGCACAGTGCTACAATTCTATGCAAAATTACGGACAATTTACCGAAATCAAAATAGTCGCCCAAGTAATTTACATCCAGATTTATCATTCATTATACAGGTTGAAAGACGAATGCATGGTACTTATTGTAAAAAAAACATTTTCGAGACACTGGGAGTTCAATCGGAAATTAAAAAAGTGAGAAAAAATCCCTCATCTTAATGAAAAAACTCTATATTGGTCTTTTTCAAAAAGAAATTTCATCCTACACTGCACCAGGGAATACAAACCTATCAACAACATACAATTCGGTGATTCTTTAAAACGCCTGTGGCTAATGAATATAAAGTCATAGGTTTCGCCAAATAGTTTTAAAAACGAAAATAACAATTTACTCAAGAAACTGTTCTTTTTTGATATAAAAGTAACATAATATGAGTGATTAATTTATTTAAACAACAACAACTTGACAACAACAAAAAAATTATTGATTCTTGTCAAACATTATTCCGTTACAAATTTACAAGTAATGTGATATGAGATTGAAGCGGGATGGGATATGGGCACGGGTCTCAAAATGACAATTTTTCACCGAAAGTGAAAAGTTGTCATTTTGTGAGTTTCAAGTGAGTTACTAGTGTACTATCTGCCTACATTGGCAGGTAAAGCCAAGCCAACATTTTTGTTCTTTACTATCGAAACCAGCAGGCTTATTCTCTATCTTTTGTGGGATCGTTATCGAGATAACGGACGTGATCTCCTGACAGATTTGTGTGATTTATTTGCTTTCTCTATGTACAACGTACATTCAATGAATAAATATGCATTCTTGCAGAAATTCATGTTTAAAACGATCTAAACTAAAATATGTTAAATTTTCACATGTAGCAATCACTTTGTGGGAATACATAATTATAATAATAATACAATGATATAACTTTGTTTTATTTAGAATTTATTAAATATCTCTCTATCTAACGCTAACTTTACTGAAGAACTCTCTAAAATCAAATCAATTGCATTAAATAACGGATACCCTCATAGCCTAATCGATAGAATTCTTTCAAAAAAACTTAATTTCATCTCTACCAATATATTCCTTTATAATAATAATACATCCAACATTAGAGACAATAAAAACCACGGTTGGCGTAGAATTTTATTCATAAATAATTTTTCATCCTCTTGTGTTTCTAAATTCCCTACTGAAATTAAACCTGCTTTCTACACTAATAATTTTTTTTTTTTTTTTTTTTTTTTTTTTTTTTTTTTTTTTTTAATTGTACAACAGATAAATAATCCAATTACCGTACAATTTTCTCATTTAGACAAGCTTAACACCTAAGAAGATGATCATTATACAAAAAAATCTTAAGGTTATCTAAAGAAGAGTTGTATACATCTAGTGTTTTTGATATTTCGTTCAACAGTACCATTCCTCTTGTTATGCTATGCTGTGCTAGAACATAACTAACCTTGGTAAACTGTTAATAAATTCTAAAGATAAAGAAAATAACTTAAGCCATTCTGGCATATATAAACTTAAATGTAATGATTGTCCAGCATTTTACATCGGTAAAACGGCTAGAAATGTTCACACAAGGGTGGTCGAACACTTGAGATGTTTAAACAGTGTAGGGTTTTCAGAATTTGCCACCCACCTAATAGATAAAGATCATTCTTTTAATAAATCTTCCGGGATAGATAATATATTACACAGAAATGGGATAGGTCTACGCCTTAATAATCTTGAAGCACTTGAAATAAAAAAGTCATTAAAAATAAATAAAAATAATTTACTTAATAAACAATTAGATTTGTCTAATAGCCCCATTTTTAAAATATTTCCACTACCCCCGCCCATTTTCACCCCTCACTCGTAGCCACCTCCACTCCACGCCCCTACTTAAGTTGATGTTCTTTCTCCCTCTTCTAATTTTCTTATAAGTACACTGTAATATATGTATTATATTTAGTATATTTCTATTCATCCCTGAGGAAGGTTCAGGTCGAACCGAAACCGGTTGGAGAAGAATGTAATAAAGTGGAATAAAACAAGTTATATCATTGTATTATTATTAAAATATGTTACAGTAAATATGTAAAAATCAAATCCGTCCGTTTTCTCGATAATGATCCCACAATAGGTAGAGAATAAGCCTGCAGATAAATTTTCGTGGACCCCCACTTACAACTTGTGGACCCCCATTTTTTTTATCACGTCTACGTGGACCCCGTCGAGTCTCCCGTGGACCCCTGGGGGGTCCACCTGGACCACTTTGGGAATCACTACTATGTGTATGTATCTCTTTTTAGTGTCGCTCGCTTCCGTTTCACTGAGTTTCAAATCACAACGGTGCTAAAAAGTTTCACTTAAAAATCTTATTTCCTAAGCCTTGTGTGGGCTGCAGCAATGTGCGGCCGGCGGGTCGATAGTTTATGCAGAATTGCAGAGTAAAACGTCCGAGAATGAGAGCGGTCCTTATTGGAGGACCGCGGACAGTGGACAGTGGACACATGCGACGACCCGAGCAGTTAGGTTACAAATGTGCCCCGCGTGTAACGATATCATTTCTGCGCTGTTGTGATCTTGACATCGCTCGCCGCCAAAGAGCATCGGACCGTTCACATTTTGCATTATATGCTCTCCGAGCGGACACATTGTTCAGAAATGCGACAGAGCCGGAAAAATTGAAACGTTGCTTATTTATTATCAGTTTCTATACCTTTGAACGTTTCCAAAGGATCATTTATTTATCACGATAAGTTTCCATTCATGTATACTGATCTTGAATATTTTATATGTAATCATCGCCCGTTCACATTATCCGGGCGGACACATCAGAGCGTGTTCACATAGCTATAAAGTATGTGTTTTGGCCTATTCAGCGTATCACTCGCCATATATTCTCATTGGGAATGTATGGCGAGCGATATGCTGAAATAGGCCAAGCAATATCTTTTATAGATGTGTATGAACACGCTTTGACTGGGAAATGCATCAGAGCCGGAAAAATTAAAACTGCTTATTCAGTTTCCAAACGTTTGAACACTTGCAAAGGATCATTTATTTATACAGAGAAGTTTCCATTTATCTTTGTTCATTAAGGTGACCAGACAACTCGGAATGAAACCAACTCAGAACCATCTCAGATAAGTCATTTAGAGTGATAAAAAATACACATTAAAAGTTGGTTAAATAGGTTAGGGTTATCGGCTAATTTAAAATTATTATTTTCATAGCTTTTAATGACTTTTTCAAGGAGGTGTTCAGTTGACTTTGTTCTCAGTTGGCATGGAACCGTTCATTATCTTCTAAGGCCCAATTGTTTCGCAGAAATTCACGTGTGACAAAGTCATCAAATGGCCATTCAGCGCCATTTTGTTTTTTTGTCATTTGAAAGGTTCCCGTTAAATGCTGATTCTCTGTCTGTTTCAGCTTTTGAACAAATTGTCATCAGCAGAAGAGGACAACTATCGTGTCGTTAAACTCGTCAACTAATTACCATTTGATAGATAGTTAAAATGCACCCAGAGTCGGCATTTAACGGGGATCTTTCAAATGTGAAAAAAAACGGCGCTGAATGACTATTTGATGACAATGTTACATTTCGAATTTTGCTAAAAAACTGGGCCTAAGTTATCTGGTTTTGATAACATGCAAATCGCATTTCAATTTCGTCATCGCTACTACAATCCTTTGAGAGTCCTGACCGCCTCTGGGATATGCCTCCACCCCTTCTGGTGTCCTCCTGTCTCACTCTAGTTCATTGTTAATGTAAAAATCGCACGTAAGTTTACGATTGCCCGAAGCCGCTCTATACCATTTTTCTATACCGAAATTCTATACCATCTCCGTTAGGGGAGTGGTGTGGCTGCACAATAAACTTAGCTAAAGCTTTTTCAAGCAACGTTTGTATTATGTTTTTTTTTTCTACACTTTCGAAGTAAGAAATAACACAACAACTAACTACACTTGTCAATTTTTTGCTGCATTTTATTTTTTAAATAAAAAAAAAAATGCAGCAAAAAATTGACAAGTGTAGTTATTTCTTCCAAAGGAATTTTTTTTTCTGCACCCTAAATTTCATTCTCCTTAACATTGTCCATAACTGCGTTTGTTGCCAAGGTTATCAAGGTTACCAAGGTTACCAAGGTCGCCATTGAACCGACTTACAAAGAATTTTCACGGAGAGGGCGCCCGGCGGCTCTTCAGCTTCACGCCCCGGACCCGCATCCCAGTTCGGCGGAGCACTAGAGCCCGGAGACCCCTGCGCACGGCGGGTGATAAATTGGACGGAAACAGGAATAAAATAATGCGCAAACGCGAATCGGCCTGCGAATCCACGCGTGCACTTTGTGTGGTCTGATGCGGGAGCCGATTCATCACGGTGATCTAGGCCTAACAAACGCGAATCGGCCTGCGAATCCACGCGTGCACTTTGTGTGGTCTGATGCGGGAGCCGATTCATCACGGTGATCTAGGCCTAACAAACGCGAATCGGCCTGCGAATCCACGCGTGCACTTTGTGTGGTCTGATGCGGGAGCCGATTCATCACGGTGATCTAGGCCTAACAAACGCGAATCGGCCTGCGAATCCACGCGTGCACTTTGTGTGGTCTGATGCGGGAGCCGATTCATCACGGTGATCTAGGCCTAACAAACGCGAATCGGCCTGCGAATCCACGCGTGCACTTTGTGTGGTCTGATGCGGGAGCCGATTCATCACGGTGATCTAGGCCTAACAAACGCGAATCGGCCTGCGAATCCACGCGTGCACTTTGTGTGGTCTGATGCGGGAGCCGATTCATCACGGTGATCTAGGCCTAACAAACGCGAATCGGCCTGCGAATCCACGCGTGCACTTTGTGTGGTCTGATGCGGGAGCCGATTCATCACGGTGATCTAGGCCTAACAAACGCGAATCGGCCTGCGAATCCACGCGTGCACACTTTGTGTGGTCTGATGCGGGAGCCGATTCATCACGGTGATCTAGGCCTAACAAACGCGAATCGGCCTGCGAATCCACGCGTGCACACTTTGTGTGGTCTGATGCGGGAGCCGATTCATCACGGTGATCTAGGCCTAACAAACGCGAATCGGCCTGCGAATCCACGCGTGCACACTTTGTGTGGTCTGATGCGGGAGCCGATTCATCACGGTGATCTAGGCCTAACAAACGCGAATCGGCCTGCGAATCCACGCGTGCACACTTTGTGTGGTCTGATGCGGGAGCCGATTCATCACGGTGATCTAGGCCTAACAAACGCGAATCGGCCTGCGAATCCACGCGTGCACACTTTGTGTGGTCTGATGCGGGAGCCGATTCATCACGGTGATCTAGGCCTAACAATTTTGACCTCGAGCTAGAGTCTATTATGAATAACGTCATTCTCAGGGGCTGTCATACTCATCGCAATTAGTATATTGTAATAAAAAAAAAACTAAATATGGCATAATTTCATTAGGTTTAATTTATAAGATTTTCCTATTCCGTTCACCTAATCTATTCCGTGACGTAACAACATAGTAATGACACCCACTCTAATATTTGATACCTTATTCAGTGAAAATTGTAAACGAATTATTTGATCTTGCATTACGCATTTTCGTGCTCTAAATTGGGAGTTTAACATTTAAAAAAAGCGATTTTAAAAAAGGAAAGGATTTCGACCTTCTGTGAGTGTTTGAGCATCTTTTCTTCTTTACCGAATGTAGTCGATGTGGTAAAAGAAGTAGACATTAAATAATTTTAATACAGTCACAAGTAGTATTAGGTAATACGAGAAAAAAAACATATGGCATAATTTGTGACAGGATACATTTTTCCACTACAAAAACTGAAACGGCGGTTACATTAAAAATATGTATAGCATTATGACGGAAAACTTTTAATAAATATGATATTTTTAAAAATTAAATTCCTCCATTAATGAACCGTTTCAAAATTAGAAATAACAATTTTCAAATACTAGAAGAATATTGATAGCGTTCATAAAATGAAACAAAAAACACAGAAACAAGCTCTGTCGCTGCGCACCCGACTAGCGAATTTTGGCTCTATCATTCGCTCCGGTGTCGTTCGAAACCGTATTTGTGTTGTATGAAATATTCTTTAGGTTTTTTCACTTCATATATGCGTTCCCGGATCGGCACATATGAAGCTGTGCGCCGCGTTCCTATTCGTAGATTTTATTTTTACTATGGCGTCTTGGCGCGCTGTTTATTTGTACGGCTAAACACTATTCATATAAACGCATTCAGCTAATTTGATGGGTCTGTTTTTAATAATAATAAATAAATTGTAATCCAAGGAGCCTCGTTCGTTTTTCTTTGGGAGTTCACTTCACAACAGCTTATTTGAGAAAACAGCCACTAGCTAGAATCCTTGTTTTCTTACTGGGCTCTTACGAGAGATCATCGTAGTTCTAGCTAGGTCGCTGAAATGTATCGGCTCATATCCGTGGCCACGGGTCATTCATGCAGCGGGCTGCTCTGATGGATTGGGATTTCATTAAAATGGTTAGGGATAGGATAATGGTAGGCCTCGGGCTCCGGATATGATAGCATTCTCGCACGGGAACATTTTAATGATGTTGATTCAATAAAGGTCTAATTAAGTTTAAATATTTCTTCTTTAGAAAAACGTAGAAAGGACACTGATCTAATTTGCATATTCAAAATTATCAACAGTATTACTGACACACCTGCTTTGTTACAACTCATCCAGTTTAACATCCCTTCCCGTAGACTCCGAAATAATGAATTGCTGTTCCTCAATCAACATTCTACTAATTATGGATATCATTCTCCTTTATCCAGAATGTCAAGACTTGTTAACACAAGTCAAAGCATTGAATTTTTTGGTGTTAGCCTAAATGACTTTCGGCTGTCGATACGAAATGTGTAATTTTTAAAGTCTTTTAAATCCATCTCCAAGCTTTGACTTGTAGTCTTCTATATGTTCTTTATATTTTAATTTGTCAATGCTCTTCATTTATATGTACTTTCCTTTCATTGTCATCTCTTTTTTTTATTCGTGTTATTGTTATGTTATTAATGGACTATTTGTCCGTGAAGAAATAAATAAATAACTCCTGCGCCAGAGGAAGGCTGCGCACACACGTCTTTGTAGTTTTCATGCTCTATTGATAAATATTTAGGGACGTAACCAAAACAATGGGCCAGATGAAAGATAGATTAAAAGGAACATTAAAGTTACAAAAATATATGTTTCGAGAGGGTACTATAAAGAAAATTGTCGGATGGAAATGAGTTGCTTCTTGTGCCGTTTTTAAGACCGTAAGATCGTAATGAACCAGATACAGAATGGGACGCTTGGATGGTGTGGACATTTTGATCGAGGGATTATTAGGAGTTGTATAGATATGATTGTAATAAAATAAGTAATTGGGATTTGTGATCGCCCAAGGAATGAATCAAATCTTGAGTTATATCTAGAAAAGAGGTAACAGAAGGGTATATATTTTTGGATAAGGAGTAAGTTTCACGCAAGTATTATTTTTTAAATGCTGTTGGCGTCCAGCGTGGGTGCTGATGCCAACGGCAGGGTTGGAGAAAGCTCCCACATATTTAATACAATTAGCTGCTGTATCTGCCCCAAATTATAACTAGCTCAAGATTTGGCACAAGCAGGATTCCTCGTAAACTCAGGGCTAGTGCTTATGGTTCGGAACTTCACGTTTCTCCATTGTCCCAGGGCCTCCCTCGTCAAGCAAAACACGGTAGGTTATCACATAAACAGTTTATTCAATTCTAGGAGACACAATAATACATAAGGAACGAGCCTAGCTGAAAGTTTAGTTTGAATGTCCGTCTCTCTTCTCTAACACGCGTGGCTAGGGTTAATACATTTAATTGCACACAAGGGATAACATGGTAATTGACTCACGTTTGGTTTTGGGCCAACAGCGGCTCCACGCGCTTGATTCTATCACGCTAGGCAGCGTCCATCGGACACCGGAAGCGCACGAACGGCGAAACTGGTGTCGCCCATGTTCGGGCGGTACGTGGGCCCTCTAAGCCGGCTTGCTGGAGACTGACGCGGGCAGCGGTGAGCGAGCGCGTCTAGCGGCCGTTCGGTTTGTTGCTCGCGGGAAGGGGTAGAGTGCGCGCGCGGGAGGGGATGGTGCGCGCGCATCTATATGGCGCGTTATTCTGCAGTCCGTGGCGAAGTCTAATTCTCGAATTGTAACGTAACACTTCCCCCCTCGCCGCAATAAAAGCGACGTGGTAATGGAGCTGTAGGACTAATAAATCCTCTTACCTTTTCAGCACTTGTGCCAAAAACATTTAAGAGAAACGAGGAGAGAGAGAGAGAGAGAGAGATTCCTAGCTGGAGAATAGTTATGAACAGAACACAAAAGAGAAGATACATGGTGTAACAAGGAATTGTCAATAAATGTATATAAAGGCAGTGGCATACATAAATACAGTTGCAAAGAACAAGGATCTGTTGAAGAAAGGTACAAGGGTTATGCAGTGATAGAAAAAAAAAACTCTAAAATTGTATCATTGGTCTGTGAGCTAATGTTTGCGAACGTGGTTTGCGTAGGATGTCTGGGGTGGTTGGACGTTTCACTGAAGTTACAAGGTTACTTTGTCACAGTAACCTGGCCCATTTGAGATTACACTCAAGGGACACTAGGGCCTTTAAGAAAATACGAGGAAGAGAACACATGATGAGGCTTCTAGGTGGTGTGGAGAGTTCTACCTGTCACAGAGGTCGAAAGGGTAACTGCTTCCGGATCCTGTGGGTGAGCCAGTACGAAACCATTGAAGTACTGGAGAGTGGAATCGCAATTGGTGGTTGGTACACTGGTTTTTGTATGTAGTGGGATTGTTTTGTGAACAATCGTTGGTATTGTTATTTGCGCAAGGGCACAGGAGCATCCGCACAATGGCAGTAGGGCATTTGCATTATGCAGCAGGAACATTTGCATAATGGCAGCGGAAACATTTGCACAAGGGCAACAGGAACATTTGTATTATGCAGCAGGAATATTTGCATAATGGCAGCAGAGCATTTGCACAAGGGCAACAGGAACATTTGCATTATGCAGCAGGAATATTTGCATAATGGCAGCAGAGCATTTGCACAAGGGCAACAGGAACATTTGCATTATGCAGCAGGAATATTTGCATAATGGCAGCAGAGCATTTGCACAAGGGCAACAGGAACATTTGCATTATGCAGCAGGAACATTTGCATAATGGCAGCAGGAACAGGAACCAACCTAGAGCTGGCGTGCTCGGGTTTGTTTGGAGTGTCGGTTCTTTGTGGTGATACGATTCGCAACTACACGCACGACTCACACTAGGTTATGTTAGATGCGGTCGGGTGCTTTTGGTACGCAGGGATTGAAGGCAAGGGACCTCCGTGACGGTAGCGAGGGCAGCATGAAGAGGCGCAGATGTAGATAGGGTGCAGAGCTGCTGGTTTTCTTTTTTTTTAAAATCCGGCAAAAATTATTATTAGAACAAAATTCTTGAAGTTTACCTGCCTAGTAGACCAATGATGAAAAAGTTTGGAGAGAAACAAGTGTGCATGTTGAGAAAAAGTTGGATTTGTTTGGCGTGTAGAGAGAGAGACGGAGAGAGAGCTAACTAAATGTGGCTAATTCCTAATACATGTTACAAAGGTACGTATTCAAGGACAGGTTCTGTGTAACCCCTTTTGGTTTTTTTCTTTACCAAATACATTTCCAAGAATACGTGGTTGAGGGATTGTACGTATAACAAAATTCCCATTCGAAAGAAGTTGGTCTTCCATGACCTATGCTCACGTCTATACGGTAGCATTTTTTCTACTTTCGAAAAACAAAACATTGCGTACAAGATTAGTTATAACAAAGTGGGAAAGGAGTAGGAAGTTGAAAGGATCCGCGTATGAAGATTGTCCCATTTGACAAACGAAACGCCAAGTGCGTAACGCATATATCCCCATTCACGGATAATTTCGAGGAAGGGGAAGGGTGATAATTGGGAACATTTGAACGAAGAAAACTGCTGGGGACTCGGCTATTTCCGAAATTCGACCTCTGGGTGGAGGTGAAACAAGGTCTACAGCAGTCATCCTGGCACATTACAATAATATTTGGTAGTGTTGGACAAAAGAATACACTGACATAAAAGTCTAATCCTCTACGTGTATTGGGCAGAAGATTAGGGGTCGTTTTATTCTCCTACTTGTTTGCGAGAAATGACAGACCCTTGCTCAAATCTCACAAACCTGGGGATTTTCTTTGTTCGTCTCCCAGACAACGAGTTAGGTGTGTTTGTGTCCATCAACTTAACTCCCACGACACGATGCCCCATAATCATGCGTGAAGCGTATGATTAGTCCTTTTGAGATAGTAGATAGTTCCTGGGTTCTTGTGACAGGAAGTCCACGGGCATATTAATGATTACAAAAAAAGGGGTGTGGACTACATTGAGTAGTTCACACATAAAGGTTTGATATTATTTCGTTCGCACGATTCATGGTGAGTATTGTAACGTCTTCACGTATAGCGTACAAAATTGCAAAATCAAGAGATTTGCAAGTAAGTTTTATAACGTCTTCACGGATAACAATGAACGAATTACAACTGGGTTGCCCAGTATTGAAGGGAGGTGCAAAAGACTAGGTGTTTATGACATTTCTGACAAAAACCCACAGAGTAATTATAACGGGCTCCCCGTATCGCATTTAGTAGATATTCTGAGATTCCCATCTATGACGGCAGATTTTATAAGGTTCCCACCTATGATGGCAACAAAAGGTTAACGTTCATATAAAAGTACCTATTCAATACAGACGGCGAGACATACTGATGTACTTAGTACAACAATACCGTAGCATAATAAATCCATATTAGCGTACGTTAAAGACTTGCACAAAGGCAAAAACATATTTGAAGATCTGGCCAAGATTTTATACTTCAACAATTAAGGGACGAAAAATTCTGGCGTGCTGATGGAATGTGAATTTCATCTAAGCTTACCGCAAAAGAGATCCTTTGTGGTACAACCCTTTTGGTTACGCACAGAGTATCGTATCGTGATGGTACAACTTTTGTTGTACTTACACGTACGATGGTAGCAACAATACAAGACATGCGCTTATCGTTGTTTGACAAGGCAAATTATTTACAAAGGTCCGATTTGAGTGTTTAAGACCTTCTAGGTTTTACTTACTTAAACAGACTGCGATGGACACACCTTGGTGTTATGAAAATTATAATAATGGGATGGGTTGTTCGCAGGGTGTTCACTTGGAGACCTGGCTTCTTGTTGTGACCTCGTACTTTGCACGTGATAAGTCACAACAAGGCAACCCCAAAATTTCAGTTTGAACAGTTGAGACCCAGGGTGACTCAATGTTGCTGAAATGTTGTAAAAAAAATTTATCGTTAATGAAGAGGCACGTTAAAAGTTGTCCCTTTTATAACGATACTTTCCAGACTCCACATTCAGTTCTGGGGAGAGCTAGAGCAATTAGGGTTATTTATTGAGCGCCATTCTATTTTCTTAAAAAAACAGAAAAAAACTTAGAACTGGTAGCAAACATCTGATACCGTCGTGGGTTTACACAGGTTTGCTTACCTAATTTAATTACATATGACATAAGGGTTAGATGCACTTTGGCGAGGACCCGATATTTAATGTACAAAAAGATTTTCTAATATTTAGAAAGGGGTGACGAGGTATGACATGATGATGTGAAAATATGATGCTGCCAGTTGTGACGATGCACAAAACCTTGGGCACGTAGTCTCTGACTACTTGCAGTAAGCCACAGGGAATTCCTTTCTCCGAAGTGATCAATTTCAGGTAGAGGTGTGCATGCTTAGAAAAAACGATGTTTCCAAGGTTTGACACCTGGGGCAGCGATTAGAGGCGAATGACTGATGATGAGGAGATATTTATACAAACAAAAATAAAATAAAATGAAACGAAACCACAAGGGAGAATTATATTTTCTTCCATGACTTTGGCTACAGTTGACAACACTGTGCCAGAGCTAGAAAGGGTTTCGTTTGAGTGTCCCAATGAGTGACAATCGTTTACGAGAGGCCGCTCATTAGTGACGAAACAAAAGGGTTGACTTCCATAGTGATCCATGTCACGGTGTAGACGAATGGTTGCTAGGAGTCGAGGAATAACCGTTGGGGTTATACGGGCGTGGCAATGGAGTTTGTTTCCATGTTCCCACTTTTTACAATGTCCTTTATGTGGTAGTTACCTATGTGTTTACCAGAGATGTCGGACAATCGGTAAACCAGGTCTGAGATTTTCTTTAGGACTTTCGTCTTTACAAAACGGGGTGCCAATTTGGCAGAGAAGTACAGCGCACCTTGTGACAGAGTGTTGTTTCTCCTCCAGACGATGTCTTCTTCCTTGAATGTGACGTGCCTCCTACGAAGGTTATACCTGTCGGCGCTCTTTTGGTGGGCCAATAGTAGAGCGTCTGTTACTTCACTATAGATAGCGGAGAGTTCCTCCAAGCGGTGGGCGTAATTTGCTGCGGGGTCTGCTGTGGAGGAAGGGACGGGTGGAAGGCAATTGTCAGGGTGTAGTGAACCGTGAACTACTTGTTCCATGCCGTGTTTGAGAAAAAATGGTGTATAGCCTGTAGCGAGGTTCACCGTGTTGTTCATGGCTGCTTGTATTTTGTCTAATTTTTTGCACCATGTGCGTTGGTCTTTGCCAACCAAAATTGCCAGGGCCGTGTTTATGGTTTGGTTGTATCGTTCAACGGTGTTGTTCTGTGGGGTGTAAAGGGTGTTATAGAATACATCCTTTATACCATATTTAGACAAAAACTCCTTAAATTCCAGAGCTATAAATTGTTTACCATTGTCGCATATTATAGTACGAGGGGTACCGTAGGGTATGAAAATATGTTTTTCCAATAGATTGGTTATTGCTGCTGCAGTTGCCCTTTTCAGAGGAAACAACCAGCAGTATTTGGAAAAGATGTCCACTACGCTGAGTATATGCATGTAACCGGCGTAGCTTCTAGGGAAGGGTCCAATGAGGTCCATAGAAAAGGATTGAAGTGGTCTATCGGCACGCTTGGGGTTGCCCATTAGACCAGACGGTGGTGCCGTACTGTGCTTGTATGCCTTACAGATGTCGCACTTGGAGATGTATAAACGTACTTGTTTGAATAGACCCGGCCAATAATATCTTAAAGATATTTTTTTGAATGTTTTGAAGGTTCCAGGGTGTATGGAGTCTACGGCACTGTGGTTATCAATAATAACTTGTTCTCTATTTTCGAGAGGGACTACCTTTTTCCAGGCATAGTCCTCTAAGATTGACAGTGGAGGCTTGCAGTTGCGATATAGTTGTCCGTCCTTAATCATAAAATTCGGGAACTTCTGTGGGTTGTCACTGCATCCTCTAAAGGTTTTTTGGTACCATACGTCTTTTGTGGGGAGACTAGAATTGGGCAATTCGGCATTTAATGTTGCTATCTCGATCCTAGAAAGGGCATCCGGGACGATATTATCGGCGCCTTTACGGTGGATGACATCGAAAGTATATTGAGATAGGCGGGACGACCAGCGAGCCAATCTCCCAGAGGGGTTGTCTAGCGAGATCAGCCATTTTAGGCTGCTATGGTCTGTGACGACGGTAAACTTACTGCCCTCAATGTATCCGCGGAAATGTTGAATGGATTCCATGACTGCTAACAATTCTCTCTCGGTAATCCCGTAGTTTTTTTCGTGTTTATTTAGGGTACGAGAGAAGTATGCCACGGGGTGTTCGCCGTCCGTAAAATTTTGAGTGAGGACTCCTCCGATTCCGACGTTTGATGCGTCCGAATGGATCGTAAAGGGAAGATTGAAGTCGGGGCAATTCAGTACTGGGGCTGATTGAAGAGCCTCTTTCAGGGAGTTGAATGCTGACTCAGTCTCCGCAGACCAGGAAAAGTTACTGGTACCTTTACGGATTCCCGTGATTTTGTTGAGCGGCGCCGCGAGAGTTGAGAAGTTTTTTATGAATCTTCTGTAGTAACCGGTGAGTCCGAGGAAGGCTTTTACCTCTTTTGCATTTGTAGGTCGGGGAAAATTTGTCATAGCCGCTACTTTTGTGGGGTCTGTTCTTAGGCCTTCTTCGTCTACTATGAAACCCAAGTATCGTAGGCGGTGCCTGCAGAATTCCGATTTCTTCAGGTTGATAGTCAAACCGGCCTGTTTGAGTTGTTGAAAAACCTTTTCTAGAATAAGTATATGTTTTTCAAAGGTATCGCTAATGATGATCAGGTCATCCAGGTAGCAAAATAAATTGTTATCAAACTCTGGGCCAAACAATTTATCCATGAGTCTTTGTAGTTCTGCTGGGCTGTTTTTTAGACCGAAGGGTAGTCTTTTGAAATGGAACATACCCCTGCCAGGCACCACGAAGGCAGTCTTTTCGCAGGAGCTGGGATCCAAAGGTATCTGCCAGAATGCTTTGCTTAAGTCTATGGATGAGATGTATTTAGCGTTTCGAAGTCTGTCCAGGATGGAGTTGACCAAGGGGAGCGGGTAGGCGTCTGATATTGTACATGCGTTGAGGCGTCTGCTGTCGAGGCAGAAACGGGCTGAGCCGTCTTTCTTTGAAACTACTAAGGTGGGGTTGGTCCATGCACTGCGGCTGGGTACCACCACTCCCAGTCTTAGCATATCGTCCAATTCTTTTTCCAGCGTTTTCAATTTTTGTGGAGCTAGGTTGTAATACCTTTGTTTGATTGGGGGGCCTGTTGTTTTTATATGGTGTTGTACTAGGTTGGTTAAGCCTAAACCGCACCTTTCGAAGGAGATGGATTCATACTTGTTGATCATTTGATTTAATTGTATTGTTTGTAAAGGGTTCAAGTTTTCGTAGGGTATTACCGTACGGATTTCGTTTACTTGGGGAGTGACGGAGGGGTTGTTAAACAGTTGCGGGGCAATTTTGAAAGCCATCCAAAAATCCACTCCCAAGATGAATTTCTGTGTGATTGTAGGTACAACTAGAAACTTGATCCAAACTGTTTTTTGGTCACAATTGATCGGCAGGGTTAGAGAACCGATGACGAGTTGTGAAGTGTTGTCTGCCGTGGTAACATGTGAAGAATGTTTTCCCATTTTAAAACCACAGTTTGTGAATAAGGTGTGGGCGTTGTCGCCCAGGCAGCTGACAGAGGCGCCGCTGTCTAGGAGACCTGAAAAAACCACGTTGTTTATGGAAAAATGCGCGAAGGGTCTACCGTCTATTGCCTGTTTGCAGCAAACTGTAGAGAGGGGTAAGGCCTGTTTAAAAAATTTGACGTGTTCCAACCACTCCGACCATTCCTTTGGCCTATGGGAGGGATGGCCCGGGGGGTTGGGGTCTAGTTTTTTGTCTTCCTGGCTGTCCAATTGGGAGGGGGTCTGGAGAAATCCATAGGGGGTTTGATGAATCTGAGATCCGGGATGGACGTTTCGGTATTGTCTTGGCGTGGTCTTTTGCCAAACTTCCTCCCTTCATCTCTTCTTGGAGAGCGATCGACGGATCGCCTTTTGTTAGAGTGGGTGTCTTTGGAGGATAAAAGTTTTGCTTGTTTAAAGCAGGCGGCTTGGGAGTGACCAATCTTGTGGCAAAAGGAGCAGGATTTCTTCTCGTTGTGCTCCGGTTTTATGCCGGACGAAGTGCTTGGGCGAAAGTTTTCTTTGGGGAATCTTTCGTCTTTCTTTCGATCCTGGTATGCCTCTAGTAGCTGGCAGACATCTTTCAGTTGCTCCAGCGTGGCAATTTTCTGAGAAGTAATGATGTTTTCGTATCTGGGGAGAAGACCGTCGATTAAAACCGGGAGAAGTTCCGCTTCAGGGACAGGTTGGGTGAGCTTAATATTGATGGCCTCTGCCCTCTGTGTGAATCTAGCAACAGGCTCTCCGGAGTGCTGCTTGATAGCGAGTAGGGATAACCTGACTCTATGTTGGGCCTTTTTTTCTCCGAAACTGGATAAAAGTGCCACCTTAAGTTCCCTCCATGAGTTTGTTTTTCTCTTATGTATCCTGTGCCAGGTAAGCATTTCAGGAGCGATGAGGTCTATGAAGTTCCTGTGCAGAATACTTTCGGGTATTCCTCTGACTTGGGCTGTTTCTTCTATTCTGTTGATGAAATCCTCCACATCCGTGAGTCCGTTGTATTTCGTCTTCCAGGTTGTCAAATCGTATATTTTCGTCTGTTCCTGGGCTTGTACCACCAAGGGTTTTGCTTCGGAGACTGTGAGGGAGGTAGAGATGATTTCTGAGGTGTCTTCCTGTTGGAACTGCAACTTCCTGATGTACTTCTTATTGTAGAAAGAAGCATATTGAATAAGGCATTTTTTGGATTTATTCCTGGGAGAAATCTTTCTACTTCTCAGGGCCTGTAGTAGTTCTTCTTTTTTTGACGTAGAAATGTGGGGGATTATACCCAGCGTGACTTGAGGGACTTCCATAGTGTATAGGGTCGTGTCAGGGTGACCTTACGTTGGGAGAAAAACGAGAACTCGACTCTTTATCCGTAATTGGAAAGAAATTTTTGCCAGGGATTGACCACTGGGGACGTATATATATTTTTTTTTTTTTTTTAAAAAAAATGCTTCTGCGAAAAAAACGCGTATTTGTAAGTGTTTGGGTTATTTGAAAATTTGGGCAGAGGTTTGCCTCTGGCCGCGTGCTTTTTAGGAAAAATCCAAGCGTTTTGAAAAAAAATTTTCGAAAATTAAAAAAATCGAAAAAAGGAAAAATCGGAAAAATTTTCAGAGTCCGAAAACTGGAGAAAATTTGCGCAGCGATTTTCCTCTGGCAATGCGTTTTTAAGAAAAACTCCAAGCGTTTGGAAAAAAAAATATTTTGAAAATTAAAAAATCGAAAAAAGGAAAAATCGGAAAAATTTTCAGAGTCCGAAAACTGGAGAAAATTTGCGCAGCGATTTTCCTCTGGCAATGCGTTTTTAAGAAAAACTCCAAGCGTTTGGAAAAAAAATATTTCGAAAATTAAAAAATCGAAAAAAGGAAAAAATCGGAAAAATTTTCAGAGTCCGAAAACTGGAGAAAATTTGCGCAGCGATTTTCCTCTGGCAATGCGTTTTTAAGAAAAACTCCAAGCGTTTGGAAAAAAAAAATATTTCGAAAATTAAAAAATCGAAAAAAGGAAAAAATCGGAAAAATTTTCAGAGTCCGAAAACTGGAGAAAATTTGCGCAGCGATTTTCCTCTGGCAATGCGTTTTTAAGAAAAACTCCAAGCGTTTGGAAAAAAAATATTTCGAAAATTAAAAAATCGAAAAAAGGAAAAATCGGAAAAATTTTCAGAGTCCGAAAACTGGAGAAAATTTGCGCAGCGATTTTCCTCTGGCAATGCGTTTTTAAGAAAAACTCCAAGCGTTTGGAAAAAAAAAAATATTTCGAAAATTAAAAAATCGAAAAAAGGAAAAATCGGAAAAATTTTCAGAGTCCGAAAACTGGAGAAAATTTGCGCAGCGATTTTCCTCTGGCAATGCGTTTTTAAGAAAAACTCCAAGCGTTTGGAAAAAAAATATTTCGAAAATTAAAAAAATCGAAAAAAGGAAAAATCGGAAAAATTTTCAGAGTCCGAAAACTGGAGAAAATTTGCGCAGCGATTTTCCTCTGGCAATGCGTTTTTAAGAAAAACTCCAAGCGTTTGGAGAAAAAAAAAATATTTCGAAAATTAAAAAATCGAAAAAAGGAAAAAATCGGAAAAATTTTCAGAGTCCGAAAACTGGAGAAAATTTGCGCAGCGATTTTCCTCTGGCAATGCGTTTTTAAGAAAAACTCCAAGCGTTTGGAAAAAAAATATTTCGAAAATTAAAAAAATCGAAAAAAGGAAAAAATCGGAAAAATTTTCAGAGTCCGAAAACTGGAGAAAATTTGCGCAGCGATTTTCCTCTGGCAATGCGTTTTTAAGAAAAACTCCAAGCGTTTGGAAAAAAAATATTTCGAAAATTAAAAAATCGAAAAAAGGAAAAATCGGAAAAATTTTCAGAGTCCGAAAACTGGAGAAAATTTGCGCAGCGATTTTCCTCTGGCAATGCGTTTTTAAGAAAAACTCCAAGCGTTTGGAAAAAAAAATATTTCGAAAATTAAAAAATCGAAAAAAAAATTTTCACAAGTTTTCGTGGAAGTAATTTGTTTGAGAATTCAACAATATCTTGGGGGCATGGTTTCATTACGCGGCTTCCTATAGCCTGGCTTTAAACAGCACCAATTTTTTGGTATTTACCCGCGAATTCCCTTCGTCTTTTCGACAAGATATTACCTTCATTGTCAATTGACAAGGTATTATAGTGTCAGATGTCAAGGAATCCACGTCAACGCGAATTTAGTATTTTTTGCAATATTCGAATGTGATTTTGGCATGGCATGGCATGGTCCGGTTTCATCAGACGACAGAGTCAAAAATACTTAATTGTCAAATGACAGAAAGAATTTAAATCCACTTGTTCCCTAGGTGTCAGCAAGTGTCTCGATTAAAGAAACGATACCAGCGAGCTGCAAACTAGTATATTATTAAAAATATTTAGCACTTTCGAGACCAAGCGGATGATTTGTTTATCATGTACATGATTTTAATTGTTGAATAAATTCTTCTTTAATTTGTGTTTATTTCCACTATTCACTTGTATTGAAAATAGCACTTTTAATCGGCCGACACTTGTAATCACTGTATTATTCGCAGCGACAACTTCCTAGGTTGGGCACCTTGCGTTGGAATACCGGTAATATTTTGTCGAGTGACGAGTCACAAATGATAAAATCGCGTCCGTAATAATTTAAATTGTGATTCGAAATTATGTTCGCGCCGAGATTCCTGTTGGAAGTGCTATACAATTGGGAATAAACAATACATCATAATAACATTTCAGAGTTTACAATTGTTGCTTGGGAACGAGGCCGTGGTAGAACAGAAAAAATTTAAATGGCCCCACGTTGGGCGCCAGTGTTGGCGTCCAGCGTGGGTGCTGATGCCAACGGCAGGGTTGGAGAAAGCTCCCACATATTTAATACAATTAGCTGCTGTATCTGCCCCAAATTATAACTAGCTCAAGATTTGGCACAAGCAGGATTCCTCGTAAACTCAGGGCTAGTGCTTATGGTTCGGAACTTCACGTTTCTCCATTGTCCCAGGGCCTCCCTCGTCAAGCAAAACACGGTAGGTTATCACATAAACAGTTTATTCAATTCTAGGAGACACAATAATACATAAGGAACGAGCCTAGCTGAAAGTTTAGTTTGAATGTCCGTCTCTCTTCTCTAACACGCGTGGCTAGGGTTAATACATTTAATTGCACACAAGGGATAACATGGTAATTGACTCACGTTTGGTTTTGGGCCAACAGCGGCTCCACGCGCTTGATTCTATCACGCTAGGCAGCGTCCATCGGACACCGGAAGCGCACGAACGGCGAAACTGGTGTCGCCCATGTTCGGGCGGTACGTGGGCCCTCTAAGCCGGCTTGCTGGAGACTGACGCGGGCAGCGGTGAGCGAGCGCGTCTAGCGGCCGTTCGGTTTGTTGCTCGCGGGAAGGGGTAGAGTGCGCGCGCGGGAGGGGATGGTGCGCGCGCATCTATATGGCGCGTTATTCTGCAGTCCGTGGCGAAGTCTAATTCTCGAATTGTAACGTAACAATGCTTATAAGTATATACCAAATAGAAGGTGAACGTGTCTCATTGCTTTCGTTCCCTTTGATCGAATGATAATTTTCAACATCAAATTTTTAAAAAAGAGGACAGGCTGCGCAGCCCTTTTCATGCAAAACTTATTTTTGGTTTTGAGAGCAAACTGATTATTAAAAAAATCGAAATGCAGGGCAAATAATATCGAGAACGGATTTGAGCTATTTTATTTATTTTCAAATTATAAAATAAAGGCCATTAAAGAATTCGATTTTTCGTAGTAGAGGCAAATTTTGGCAATTTTCGGGAGTCAATAGTAGGTAAGTATTAAAAAAATAATCGCACCTAACCTACTTTTGTACACACTTAATCTATGTTTGGTATGCAAAAGGTCGCACAGCCGTTCTAAACGTTTGATAACTTTACGAGTTGACTTGTGGAAGAAACAAGCAATATTCTAATATTCCCTTCTATCACACGTTCTGCCAAATGTCACCTTCGTCCGACAGTAAAATACTTATTTAATTTCGGAATGCGTCGTGTGACTTAATCCGAAATATATTTCCTATAAAACTATGATTCTCAAAGTATCTCTCCCCTGGAGTGGGGCGTTGAAGGGCAATTATTAGAGATTGGCAAGGGCAATGGGATAGCGCTAAAACAAGTTATTAAAACCTTTTTTCATTTACAAACAAAAAAAATCATACCTTCTGGCCCGTTCGTGTATATTTCAAAATGGTTTATTTTCAAAAGAAATATCTAATATACATTAATTTCCGTTTCGTGACAGATTGCTACTTTTATAAATTCCTCGGCAACGGTTAGGCTACGCCAACGGCGTACGGCATCTCATTTCTTCAGTAAAAATGAGGGAAATTCAGGAAAATTACAGAATGTTTGTTTGTTTCACTATTATCTAGTGTGTTTTTTTTTATTTTTATTTATTTATTTTACACACTTTACAAATACAAGACAAAAAAGTCCCGATAAACTACTTTTTAACAGTTTGTCTGACGGGTTCTTTACATTAAAAATCTTATTAAAATGAGTTAATAGTTACATTTTAACAATTATATAAAATAAAAATTAAAAATTTTACAGAAATATAGAGAAAAGAAAAATTATGAAAACATAAATAACAATTTTAAAATCTTAAGAATAATATGTCATTGTCAGCTAATACAAATTAATTCTTTCAGTCAGCCAAGCTTCTGTAAATTCACCAATTGTTTGTTTTGGGCACAGTTTTTAATTTCAGCAGGTAACATATTTAAACAACTGGGAATCATGTAATTTAACGTTCTTTCTTTGTGTGTAAGACAGAGTTGCAGCATTATTGTAATAATGAACGTAGGTTTGTTTATTGCCTTTTTTATGTCGAAGCCACGCCGTAACCGTGTGAAGCGGCCATTGTACTGCATTTACCGACGTAATCTAGTAACGGATGGTCTCTTATCAATCCCCGATTGTTACACGTGAGTAGTTGCTTTCTGGAATGCTTTAGAAATATTTAAAAATGATTTTAGCGAAATTAAAATTAACTACAAATGACATGCGCTCTCTTTGGCTAGTTCACTGTTCTACACAAAAATTATGTGAGTAGCATATGTTTTATAATTTTGTTAAAGTCGAATAACACACTATTAAAATTTTGACAGTGCTTTTGTCGCATGAGTAACATTGCCAGACGTAACAATTTAAGTGGGTGTCCCGCTTTTTAAGGGAAAATACGTTTTCCCGCGCGGGACAGCTAAATTCAAAATTGTAGAAATCTGCTAACAATATCAACGTTAGGTATCAGCGATTGGGACCCACCTTTCATAAAAATCAAATTTTGAATATTGAACTGTGTGTCCGGAGTTTTGTAACTAAAACCCGTTTTTTATGAATTGCACATGATAAAAATCCTGACTTTCAAAAAAAAAAAATCTGGCAACGCTGGTAGGTACCTACCTAAAAATAAGAAGCAACAAATCTTTGAGAAAGGATCAAGTAAGGGTCTGCGAGCTAAATGCATAAGTTTGAGAAATTCTGTTTTAAAATGTAATCATTGTCAGTTTGGGCACACAAAGCCAGCATATAATAATAAGATGCGGGAATATCGGATAACATTCCAGTTTCCCTATAAATGAGTGCATGTGTTTATTTGTCGGATGCGCCGAGGCAGCCGTGACCATATTAACCGTGACAGGGACATGTTCGCCCACGCCGTGTCTGTACTGTACCTGCGCACGCAACCAACATACATGCCTACCTGTTGCTGATCATTTAGTGTGACTGGCTATATTTAATGTCTTACTTTCAACTTTAAATGAATTTTCATAATATTAATAATCACACCCTTTTCCCGGAAGATTTTCCGGCCTTACATTCTTTCCGGATCTCTGCATATGGAATACGACCATACATGGTTTTGGAACTCCTCACGATCTCCTTTTTATGTCGCGGTTAATAATAATTGAATAATTTTATATTAATAATATTTTAATATCTGGAGTCGGTAAATTATTTTCCCATTTGGCCTCTGGTAGGTTGACATGTTGTTCTTGTATTGTTTTGTATTTATTATACTTATACAGTGCAATTACATCGCGTGGATTAACTAGATGATCATTTGTGGAAAAGTGTGTGGAAGGGTTAAGTTTTTCCTGTGGGGAAGATTTAACCCGGGCATAAAAATTATATATCAAATAGTTTTTTATGAAAATTCACAGGAAGGCGCTGCGAATAATAAAATATTATCTTAATTATATTTATATGAATCGAAGGACGGGCTAATACCCAGAAGTCAAACAATTCGTTAAATTTCAATTTTAATATCCAAGTTCTGTAAAATTCCTATTCAAGTTCTGTTTTTTCCCAAGTATATGAAACAATCGGCTCATAATGAAATAATAACACAGCTTGAATAGAACTCTCACTCAACTTGAATTTTGAATTTGAAATTTGATGAATTGTTCAAATTCGGTGAAACATTCTGTGGTGTGAAACAAACTAATAAAAAAATTATTGAATTAGAAATAAAATTTTATTAGTAAGTTCTTTAAACTTCGACATTACAGTTTATCAAATAAGAGTAGAAAACATAGGAGGGCACCACTGTTGTTCAAATGGCAATACTAAACATATAATCATGGTGGTAACCTACATTTTTATTAAAAATTAAACAGGCATAAAAGTGAATTTTTTTTTTTTTTTTATTGCTATGTAGATACTCACTAATCTTAAAATTAGAATTGCATATAGGTATATTATTATTATACCTTTGCAATTTTATGTTAACATAATGAAGAATAACGATATTGTAATCCATATCCATACTTCCATACTTTTACTTATATATATATATAATATTATAAATGCGAAACTGCTCGAGTTTGTTTATGACCTTTTCACGCATAACACAATATAAAGACTTTAAAAATTCATTCACCAATAGAAAGCTAAATTATATGCGCAGACTATATTTTGTATATGATGGTAAGCTCTGGCGTAATGAAATTATAAATATTAATATATTATATTTGTTATACGTTTTCTGTCGCTAACTAAAGCAAATTTTTGCTAACGTCAGAAAAAAATCGTTTCCATGGAAACGATTGCTACTGCTTCAGAAAATTCAAATATTAGAATATGTTTTATTTTTTTGGACAAGCTTCTGTTTTGGAATAAATGTCAGTTCCTACATTAAAAATATAATTCGTAACGATTATAAAGACTGAATAAATGAACTGAATAAATAGTGTAATTTTTTATTATATTCACAAACTTTCAAATATTTAATTAAAAATAAACATCCGGAATGTTTGTAAGCGCATAAATTCCGAACGAATGAACAAAATTGGATAATTCTTTTTTTCTTTGAGCTATAGCTTTATGAAATTTAGGTGGCAGGCGAGATGTTTGAAAACTGAATGTAAGGGAATGAATGTATGGAATTCGGGAGGGGGTGGGGGTGGGGAGGACGGGGTATAATTGATAAGTTCAACCGCTACAGTAATTTCCCGTAATACCATGCGAGCGAAGCCGCGGGGAAAAGCTAGTAAAATATAAAGAACACTTTAGAAATTGCTCACATTTATTTAATACTACCTTAAGTACCAAGCGTTGCCCGGGCTTTAGATCATGTCAATTTTTTCTAATTTTAGATATGAATATATTATTTAACTCATTCAGATCTTAAAGTAGTGTAACTAAACTCACCATTAATGATTCTTCCTTTTTGCCTACTGTTAAATTCAAATTTATGTTAAATTAAATGAAAGCCAATCACTTTGTAATACACAATTTAATCAAATTTATGTCATTATGTAGGTACTTTAACAACAGTGCTTCTTCGATTTAATTTTTTTTAAGAATAAAATGATTTTTTTAAATGCTTGTTCTGTATTTTCATTGCACTTTAAAATAATATTTTGGATCAAGAAAAACCTCCTGACCCCCCAGATGATGGTTTACTATCTGAATCCTCGGGTGTTACGAAAAAAATGATCGCGGTTAATATTCCGGAAGCTTCCGACTTCGTATTGATTACATCTAAAAAAAGGAAAATCGCTAAATCAGCTCATACCTGTACAACAGATTTTGAACAGATGCATCGCAAAATACCTTCCACTCAAAAAAAAAATGACTCCCTTCAAAACAATTCTTCTGTTTTACCTGAACAACAGGATGTAATTCCATCTCCGTCCACTTCTTCCTCGACTTCAATTCACCCAATTAGTCCAATTAGTCCTTCCACCACACTCGCCCCATCAGAAACCACTACACCTTTAAATATGTCGCGTTTATACAATAATCTTGATAGACCACCATATATAACACACGTAACTAAAATGTCAAATGACGGAAAACAATCCAATTTATATGATGTTGACTTTGGACATTTTATGTTTAAAAATAAAATCCACCCTGTCTGGAATGGAGTTAAGTCGGTTGGCCGCAACCGTCTTTCTGTCGAATTCAGGACAGCGGCTGAGGCCAATAGCTTTGTTAAATCTGATGTTGCCAAAAAAAACTCGTATAACGTTTTCATTCCTACATATCAGGTAACAAGGCTAGGTGTCACAAAAGGAATTCCACCGCACTGGTCGATAGAGGATATCTTGGATAATATTACTGTTCCCCAGGGTTTCGGAAAAGTATTAAAAGCGCGACGTCTAAATTACAGATTTAATACGGGAAACTCTGTAGAATGGAGACCCTCCCAATCCGTTGTTTTAACCTTTGACAGCAAAGATCTTCCGCAAAATGTTAGCATGTTTAACGTCTCTCTTCCAGTAGAGCTCTATGTGTTCCCAACTGTGCAGTGCTACAAGTGCTGCAGATTTGGACACACTAAGAACCTCTGCAGATCTGAACCTCGTTGCTTCAAGTGCAGTTCGTCTCATAGTGGCGATTCCTGTGATAAAACCGAGGAAAATTATAAATGCTTAAACTGCTCCGGAACTCACATGTCCATTAGCAAAACTTGCCCTGAACTGTCGAGACAGCGCAATATAAAACATACAATGGCCGAGAAAAGCATTTCTTATGCGGAAGCATCAAGAATGTTTAACAAATCCATTCCATCTTATTCTGAAGTAACTTCCAAAAATTCAAAAAATTCCACCACTTCTCAACCTACTTCTTCTTCATTTAGAAAAACCGTTCAAAAGGTCGTGACACCTAGATTACCAACAAAAAAAAATAATGCCAATCACGAATCCCTTCTGTGGTTCCCCAATGGACAACTCCCTTCCAGTTCAAATTTCAATGCTTACCCAAAGTCATCTAGTAAAGAACACAATTATAATATAGACCTTAACGCTACACTAATCACCTCATTTTTACATATTTTACAAACTTTAAATAAAAACAACATCCAAATACCGTCCCACGTTGCTAAACAAATTACCAATATTATTAACTCAACCAGAAATGGCTCCTCCGATGAGGATTCTTCAGTGGAATTGTCATAGTATTAAAAACAAAACTGAAGAATTTTCAAATATATTAAATTCGAACTCTATTGCAGTGGCTGCCGTCTCGGAGACATGGCTGGAACCGGATTCTGATTTCAGAGTCAGGGGATACCACTGTCTTCGAGACGACCGTCAAGATGGGAAGGGCGGCTCCGCCCTTTTCATTAAAAAATCATTACCCTTCACCCCAGTAGATGTAAAACCAATTGGTTCTCCTTTTCAAGTGACGGCCGCAAAGGTTTTTGACACTACAATCATTTCTTTGTATATATCACCATCTAACAAACCTTCAAAATCAGTTCTGAAAGCAATGTTTTCAAAGGTCAATCCCCCTTCTCTTATTCTGGGAGATTTTAATGCCCATCACGGATTATGGGGAGCTCACAATTGTGACAGAATGGGCAGAGATATTGTTGATCTACTCGATGAACTAGATTTTTGTATCATCAATGATGGCTCTCCTACGCGTCTTCAGGTACCTGGTCAACGACCCAGCATGGTTGATCTTACTATTTGCAATTCCAGCATAGCCGCATCCCTGTTATGGGAGGTTTTGGATGACCCGCATGGGAGTGATCATTACCCTATCCTCATAGAATTCTCAAATATTTATCACCCCAACAAAAATGTCAAGTGCAGTAGTCGAAAACCGAAGTTCTTAACTGCCAATGCCAACTGGAATGATTATTCAAATCATGCAAAGTTCTCCGTGCAAAGTCTACCCTCTCCAACTACAGAAAATGTTGCGGAATGTTACGATTTATTGGTGTCTGCAGTCATTACGGCCGCAGAAAAATTTATCCCCATTAAAACGACACGTAACAAAGGGAAACCTCCCCCAGCTCCTTGGTGGGACATTGAATGCTCAGATGCAGTAGATATGAGGAAAAAATATGCGAAAATTTATTCAACAAATATGAATATGGAGAATTTCCTTCAGTATAAACAGATTGAAGCTAAAACCAAACGTCTTCTAAAAAACAAAAAACGTCAAGGCTGGAAAAAATTTTGCTCATCGTTATCTCCCGAAGTTCCTCTTTCAGTAGTTTGGAATTCAATTCGTCGATTTAAGGGGTCTCATATCCCAACGGTGACTCGGCCACTCTCTTCGGAGTGGGTGAAGGAATTTGCTGATAAACTAGCTCCACAAACTGCGAGTAATTGGAATGAAACAGAATTCACGTACTCATTTAAAACACGGGGTTGGATGGACACCCACTTCAATTTAACAGAGCTTAGGGAGGTCTTAAACGATCTCACAGACTCATCCCCTGGTGTAGATGGAATTCCATATAGCTTTATTAAAAACTGCGATGTTACCACACTAAACTATTTTCTTTCAGTTATAAATCTGATCTTTGACTCCGGCAAAATTCCATCATCCTGGAAAACACAAATAATTGTTCCCATTCTGAAACCCCAGAAAGACCCTAACTCTGGACTTTCTTACAGACCTATTGCTTTGTCATCTTCCTTAATTAAAATAGCTGAACATATGATCAAAAGACGCCTAGACTGGTATGTAGAAAATGAAAAAAATCTTCCCAGCTCTCAGTTTGGATTTCGAAAACGAAAAAGTACAATCGAAAGTGTGTCCATCCTGACTTCTGATATCCAGTTGGCCCTGGCTGATAATGAATTTCTTGTCGGTGTTTGCCTTGATGTGTGCGGAGCTTTTGACAATGTTTTATTAGATGTTTTATTTAGTAAATTATTAAAAATTGGCATCCCTCGTAAGCTTTCCAGTTTTATAATTAATCTCCTTCTTACCAGGAAAATTCAAATCCAGGTGCTGGATTCTCCTCCGCTGGAAAGAATAGTAAACAAGGGTTTGCCTCAGGGCTCCGTCCTTAGTCCTATCCTTTTTAATATATATACCTTTGACCTGCATCGGAGTATGCATCCATCTTGTAAAATACTTCAGTATGCAGATGATCTTTTTATATATATTTCAGGACGAATTATTACTATTCTGGAGGAAGTGATTAACATTTGCATGAAAAACCTTGACATCTGGTTAATGAATCACGGCTTAGAAATTTCTCCGTCCAAAAGTAATGTTATCGTTTTTTCCAGAAAACGTGTTACTCCGCGTGTAACAGTCCAAATAAATAATTCAATTCTCCCTATCCAGGCACAGATAAGATTCCTTGGGGTAATTTTAGACTCTAAGTTAACATGGAACCCGTATGTTAATTTTATAATTAACAAATGTCAAGCTGGCCTCAACACTTTACGTGCCGTTTCAAGGGTCTGGTGGGGAAGTCACCCATTCACCCAAAAACTTTTTTATAATGCATATGTTAGGAGTCATTTGGATTACGCGTCATTCCTCATCGAACCCACTTCTAAAAAGAACCTCGCGAGGTTGGACCGTATCCAATTTCAAAGCTTAAGATTGATTATCGGAGCAATGCGTACTTCCCCAATTAACGCTTTACAAGTGGAGGCTGTGGAGGCTCCTCTTCATTTCAGAAGACAGTTCTTGGCTGACAAGTTTTTATTTAAATGCTTTAGGCTCTCCAATCACCCATTGATGGACAAAATTACCTCACTCTCTGCTCAAGTGCAATCACTTCCATATTGGAGGAACAAATCAATCCCTCTTCTTGTTAAAAGTCTCCATACGTACAGTGCATATAAACCCCTCTTAAATCCATCTGATAGACTTCCTTTATATGCTAACCCCTTTCGTATTCATTTACGTAAACCAAATATTCTTCTTTCTCTCGGCATAACTAACAACCACGAAGCTCCAAGAAAGCTTATCCAAATTTTAAATTCGAAATATTCCGACTGGAAAATTATTTACACAGATGGTTCCAAATCTCACTTATCAAACCATGTGGGAGCGGCATTCCATTGTCCATCAGATCAAGTCAATAAAAAAATTAAACTTCCAAAAGAGGCTTCCGTTTTCACTGCTGAATGTATAGCCATTTTTGAATCCCTCAAATACATTGACGATGATCACATAGGAAACTTCTTAATTCTCTCCGATTCCCTAAGTGCACTTCAAAAATTAAACTCTTCACCCTTCCATTACCCAGAAGACGATCTTTGTGTTGGAATCCGCACCTTAATTCATAAATTAACCGACTCTGGCAAAGAAACCGTGTTGGCTTGGATACCTAGTCACTGCGGTATCCCTGGAAATGAAAAGGCCGATTCATTGGCGAAAGATGCTATTATTTCCGGTGATATTTTATATAAATTTTTAAACCCCGATGACGTTCTCACAAAATTAAAAGAAAACATGATTTCCACATGGCAGAATCATTGGGTTGAATCTAGTAAAACAAAAGGGTACAACTTTTTCACAATACAGCCAACGATTCCTTCAAAACCGTGGTTTTCTAGACTCTCTTTAAACAAATTCTCTACATCCTCCATTTGCCGCATGCGGATAGGGCATTGCTGCCACAATGTTCACCTGACAAAAATTCATGTTAAGAATTCTGCGATGTGTGAATGTCGTCTTGGTGAAGAGGACCTCAATCATATTTTTTTCAGTTGCCCTTTAAATAATTCATACAAAAATTTCATCCCTCACCTAATCAGTTCAGGCATATTGCCCCCCTATAACATTGCATGTCTGTTATCTTCTGTAAATAAACGCGTTTATAAAGTCTTGGCTAATTTCCTGAATATTAACAGCATCAATTTGTAACTTTAAGTTTAGTTCCATGTATTTATTTATTTAATTTTTTATCCATAATAAATTATATCAACATACTTATCAATTTCCTGTTGCTTCCTCGTTGTTAAATGTAATTATAATCATCTCGTATTGTAAGAATTTAGCGTATTATTATTATTTGTATAGTATTATTATATAATGTAGATAGGTTCTTGTTATTGAAACTAAATTTGTAAATATTAACCCAAAATTACACTCACAAAATTACACTCATAAAATTATTCACTTGACACTGGCCAGAACACTCCATTGGGGTGAAAAGCCATGAAAAAAAAAAAAAAAAAAAAAATAATAATATTTGACAGGTTAATACGAGTATGTGTTGCCACACTAATTTTGTAGTTCCATTTTTTATATTTTCTACACTTATTTGACAGACAATCGTTATATTATAAAATCTTACCTACACAAACTGCATAAATTATATTAATTACCCCATCAAATCATCACAAACAGTTTGGCGTAGGTATAAAATCAGTTAACTTGTTTTAGGTGAATCGTAATTCGTTCATAACTCATCAGGTTTACTTTAATCGTCGACAGTTAAATTCTGACAACAATTTTATGTTTTCTTTACCTAATAGGGAATTTCCTTCAAACAATATGGATATACACTGTTGTCGGTACTTAAATTGAATGTGCTTTGTTATGTAAGACATAATATGATGTATGTTATTATGATGTTAACCACTCATCGTTTAAATTTGTCATAGAAGCCATGCGGTGAAGGTAGTTAAACATTGACGATGATTTTAACCTTGCTTCAGAATTTCTCAAGCCGTGGGCTGCTAGTCTAGTTAAGAGTTAATTTTGAAGAGTTTTTTAAATTTTTTTTCAAATCAATTCAATGTATTCACTTTAAAAACAAAATTAAAATTTCAAATCGTTTTTAAAATAGATAAAATATTAATATTAAAACATATTTAAGCAATTTAAATAATTTAAACAATTTAAAAAAAATTAAACAATTTAAACATCAATGAACAATTTAAACATCAATGAAGCACAATCAGACCAACAGCAATTAAAATTGCTGTCTTAATTTTGCTTCATTGATGTTAAATATATGTCGATATATTCAAAGCGATTCTATTTAACAACAAGACTGCTCTCCTGACTGGCATAACCATTGGCAAATTAGTTCTGCAAGTCGGGAGATAAAACAGTCTATGCTGTCGGTGATGGAGATAACCATCGGGAACACAGAAACTAATGCTCTCCATAAGAGTTGCAAAATGTCCTTGTAAAACTCAACAGTTTGAAGCATTTATGAAGCCTGTGTATAGGTACGGAAAGAACTAGGTTAGTATTAACCTGTCAGGCTAATTTGTTCGCTTTTCAGAATATAGGTCTCAAAGAAATCTTTGTGTCTCCCTTACTATCTTACTATCTTACTATATAGTGAGAAATCCATACTAATATTATAAATGCGAAACTGCTCGAGTTCGTTTATGACCTTTTCACGCATAACACAATACAAAGACTTTAATAATTCTTTCACCAATATAAAGCTAAATTATATGCGCAGACTACTGGTTGTGTATGATGGTAAGCTCTGGCGTTATGAAATTATAAATATTAATATATTATATTTGTTATACGTTTTCTGTCGCTAACAAAAGCGAGTTTTTGCTAACGTCAGAAAAAAATCTTTTCTATGGAAACAATGGAAACAATGTTGATATATTTTTATGCTCTATGCTGGTAGATACTCAGTCTACTGGTCAGCTACTACTGCAGAAAATTCAAATATCAGAATTCGTTTTTTTTTTTTGGACAAGCTTCTGTTTTGCAATAAATGTCAGATAAGAGTTCCTACATTAAAAATATAATTCGTAACGATTATAAAGACTGAATAATAAATAGTGTAATTTTTTAATTAAATTAACAAATTTCCAAATATTTAATTAAAAATAAACATCCGAAATGTTTGTAAGCGCATAAATTCCGAACGAATTAACAAAATTGGATAATTCTTTTTTTCTTTGAGCTATAGCTTTATGAAATTTAGGTGGCAGGCGAGATGTTTGAAAACTGAATGTAAGGGAATGAATGTATGGAATGCGGGAGGGGGTGGGGGTGAGGAGAAGGGGGGATAATTGATAAGTTCAAGCGCTACAGTAATTTCCCGTAATACCATGCGAGCGAAGCCGCGGGGAAAAGCTAGTATAATATAAACGGTGATAGAAAGAGAAAACGCCACTCTTTACATTCAAATCTAAAAGCTTACCACACAAGAAGTAAAATGTAGACCTTTATAAAATTCAAAGTAACGGATCGCAATTTGAAAAAAAAAAATTATGAAACCTTGGTAATTTAAAAAAAAATATTTTAACACGGAACGACAAAAAAAACTGAGGTGACAATAACGTTTATAATACATTTGTCCAATAAAATATGTACTTGTTTTTATTTTTTTTTCGTTATCAGTAGTTTTGGTTAGAAAAAACGAAAGGTAAGCCATTTTTAAAACTTTTTATGTTTGCAAGCAAAATTTTTGTATTTAAGAAATTATACGATTATTTCTATTTATAAAATTTGAAAGCGTATTTTATTACCTTTCCAAAACAATTTTTCGTTTTCGGATACGTTCAGAAATATTCCATTTATTGGATTTTATTGTACAACGGAAATATTTTGCATCTCCTGCTAAATATGGCCGAGGCCTGAGGGGTTAAAAATAAAACTTTCATTATACTCAGTTGAAGAATAGTGCCAGACCTTAGAGCTTTAGTAGAATAGAGATATAAATTATAGATACTAGAATAAATTATTTACGATCTGTCAGCACGTGAGGTTTACAATAAATCCATATTAACTCACCTTTGGCTTTATTAAATTAGATTTTTTAACAAAACCAAGATTGTCTACAATTTAAATTAAAATGAAAAGCTGAATTTTTAAATTGAACTAATATACTTAGTGTACTCGTACGTAAGGAAAAGGGAAATTGTCTGGGAAGAGCAAATAGTATCAAGCAAGGATCCTACGTAACTCAAATTAATACATTTCATACAAGTTATGGCTACAGATATTGAAATTAATTGTGTATTAAATGTTATGTAATTTATTTTCCTAAGTTCCTCCCTATGTGGAGTCAATATAAAAAATGTTTACATTGAATAAAATCTAATCATTTTATCTAGGTTAGGTAGACTGCAAAAGTTTAAGTGTGTTGCTGTTTTGAAATGTTTGCGAATCTTCGCTGTAGTTGGATTTACGATCAAAATTATTTACTAGGCACATAATATGTTGTTAATCAATGTTATCTTTGAACCACGAAATAAATAACATTTTATGAATAATATTTTCTGCAACAACTGTTTACTACTGGAAATTGACTGCGGAAATACTTACATTCCCCAACACAACCTAGATGAAACTATTCAATACTTCTTACTGTTAGAGATACTCGGGTTTTGGAGGAACATGGATGGCACAAAACAAAGTTACATTAAACTTTAGCAGGAGAATGGAGGCGTCACCTTTCACTATGCACCGACTCTGAGCGCTCAGTAGGTTCAGCTTTCAGCCAGTTTTCAAAACAAAACTTAACGAACACATCACAAAGCTTGTGGTTAGCAAAAATGTAGTTAATTTAAACTGAAGCTTTTCAAATAATAGATCTCACACGGTTGTCTTTGAAGTCCGTCTTTGCACTAAATTTTGTGACATAGTTTTTATGCCAAGGGTTGTGGCCGTTGTGGGTTGGAATACGAAGGGATAATCTAATCTAATCCCTAACACTGAAAACAAAATTGATACCAAAGGCTTTTATTTTTATTATTATCATAGAAAATGATATTTGCACTGCCGTTCTTGCCGTCGAAAAAACTTACGATATGAATCGCATTTTTATTTTATTTTATGTTGAATAAATTTTTTTTTGTACCTACTGTTTAACGATATAACATTTTTGATTTGCCGCTAAACCTACTTGTCATGCAGAGGGTGGTCGTGACGTCACATCGGCCAACGTTTGCAGGGGCAGTCCTGACAGCCGTCTTAGTAGCCAGTAGCGTTAACTACGTCATAGCCAAATTAGAATTTGTCATTATAATCAATTATTAATGAAAAATATATTTTAATTTTGAATATTCTACACATTTTTAACAATGTCAGATGAATTTATTTCTGCATTATGGCGTTTCTTTTGTATTTACATTCTTTGGAACAGCTTTCACCAACACACCTGTGTTTAGTGTTATCAGGTTCCTCACAACCTGCTAGATATCATATCAAGTCATGTCACCGTTTGAGCCAGCCGCCATCGAGCCAGCTCAAACAACCCAACCCCCCCAGGTCGAGCCATGATTCAATAATAATTATGAAGGTGCACTTCATCACGGCGCTGAGCGTCCACCGATACATTTAATAGTCGTGTCCGTCCAGGATTATCAGGACGTACCGGAACGCTGGTCGCGAAGGACCGCCGATACAAATCAAACTTGTCAAGCAATAGAGGCATACTCGTAGGCTCTGTACGGCCGATCTCACAGCTTGACAATGATAACTTTGCAGTTCGTCGCGTCGCATTTTGGAGATGTCACTGTTAAATAAATTCATGGAAATAATCTTAACTTGGAATAGTTAATTAATATCGAATTTTTATAATAATTTTGTTTAACCCAAAGTAAGCGAGGGCAAAATGACGAGCTGACGGCTGACACAATTTTCGCAATAACTTACTTGTTTATTGCGAAATGATGTTTTTGTAAATCATATCGTTCTACCAGATAATGTCTTTATATATTCATAAACATTGTATACATCTTATCTGTATAGTTTCCCCAGGATAGCTACTTTTATTCCGAGAAACGTTTTTTTTTCTCTCTCTAATGTTACAAGAAAATGTAATTTAATCAAGACATACAAAACTATTCATGGGTTTTATTATATTCCAGCTAAATAAGAAAGCTTCACAAAGAAAAAATAAGTCATATACGGCTTTCCTGTGAATAAATATTATAACTTTTGAATTAAAGTGCTATGATTTTTGAAAATTGTAATTATGACATTTGGACACCTAATTTGTGTCGGTTTTTTTTTAAAGATAAAATAATATGTTTGCAAGTGACGAAAGACAAGCTAAAATATTATTATTAAGGTACATTTTTTCCTTGCCCAAACTATACGATGTATTTTAGGGTTCCATGCCAACTGAAAATAAAGTCAACTCAACACCTCCTTGAAAAGTCATTAAAAGCTATGAAAAAATAATTTTAAATTAGCCGATAACCCTAACCTAACGTAACCTAATTAAACAATTTTTAATATATATTTTTTATCACTCTAAATAACTTAACTGAGATGGTTCCGAGTTGTCCGCTCACCGTATTTTAGTAGGTACGCTAGTAGCATTTTCAATATTTTCAATATTTTAAAATTTTTTTTAAATACCATTAAATTGAAGCTAGTGCGGTAAACTTCTTGCAAATCCACCCGACGTCGTATAATATTTTTAATTAAGTATTAAGAATAACATTTATTAATTGCACATCACCTTTCTTCATTCTTCTGCTTTTTCTGGTACTCTCTCTTTTCGGAGGTTGGCTATCATCGTTGGTAATCTTCACCATGCAGGCTGCAATCAAGAATAACTGCGGAATAACACTCGTAAAATCCATGTAGATTACGAAACCACCAAGTGTAGCGTTTTTCTCTGCCTTTCTTGATTTTTGAATTACCTTGAGGTGGTTTTTCACAAAAATGGAGCTCTATAAATTATCCAAATATTATTGAATCTTCTCCTGAATCGGAATAAATAAATACATAATAATAATTATTGTAATTATTACTAAAACAGTATCAATATTCCATTTTTTTTTTGTCTATGTTGGCTCGACGCAGAAGGACTCGAGGAAAACAATTTCCCCCAGGGTCTATGTCATCTTAGGTCTTTGTGGTGGGTCTTTTTATGGAAAGGGGGGAGAGGAAGTTCTGGGAAGGAAAAAGATATGAGGGGGAGGATGAGAAAAGTCAATATATTTAGGACTGACGAACGTATGAGTCTATCTCTCCAACTGCGGTGCTAGGCGATGGGTGGAGAGAGTCCGGCTGGAGAGGTCAAAAGGTCTCCCTCAACCAGTTTCTCTCGACCTTGCCCGCCACGCAGAATGTGGGCAAAAGTATCGCCGCCAAGACCTAGACTAACCTCACCCCATAAAACTGGACACCCCTCCCTGCTAAGTCACCAAACGTAGCGAACCACTTGGGATGACCTATGATAGAGGTGTTGGCTATCCAATAAATGGTTACCCGTATTTGCCTCCCAAATCTCTTTTCGTGTAATTATTTTCATACCAATCGACCCTTTGGTATAACAAGGTTCCATCCGTTGCGGTAACGTCATGCGACAATGAACTCTATAGTAGCCTACTACAGATCTCATTATCGCGTGACGTTACAGCGACAGATGTTATTTCAAAGAGTCGTAATCCCAAAAGGAGTCGTCCATTAATCAAGTGATGTTTTTTAGCAACTTTTTAATCCCCTCCCCCCCTGGTGATATGTGGTGAGGTTTCAGACTAACACCCCCCCATACCCAAAATCACGTGTATTTTTTTAGTACAAAGTATTTGGAAATTTTCAGAATATTATATTTTAAATGTAGGTAAAATCTGATTAAATTTTAGAAAAATGATAAAAATGTCCAGAGAGACAGGTTGCAGGTTGTTTTTGACTGCCATAAAATTTACGACTTACGCATGACAACAATTTACGCGTGTATTCGTCGTCGAAATCACAGACTTACTGGCGACTGGTGAGCCGAGCGGTTGTCGCAACGCGCGTGGAAATCGTTGCCTGGCAACGGTGAGTCAAGGCCACGCACCGCTGCTTGGTTTAGAAATTGTGCGTTCAACGAAAAATAAATACACGTGATAGCTCATTATACCCACCCCCATCCTTGTGATATTTCATGATTTTTTTCCGAACCCTTCCCACCCCTTTCGAGCCTCACGTGATTAATGGACGACCCCAAAGCTTGAAAACTTGGAAAATCATTCGTTTTATTACTTTTCATAGCCTTTCTCATTTGTACCGCTTTAAAATATATTTTTGAACCTGTGGTTATACGTATAGTGTAAGGTTAGCGCGTGGTTAGCGCTACCTTACATGGGTTAAAATGGAGCTGGATGTCCACTTTATGCTATACCTGTGGATCTCGATACAGTATGTTTCTGAAGCAAATAACAAAGGTAGGATCACAAGGGTACTCACGATAAGTTGGCAATCTTGCCCGGGTTGAGGTCCCTCGTGGTCGGTATTTAGCTATTCTGCGTCTGGATGAACCACAGGTAGTCACGATGGTCAGTTTTGTAGCGTTAAGGGAAATACGGCGGTATTATCACCTTACGAGTTTCGATTTGTCACGATAAAGATGTTACGATGTTGACAATAGCGTTACGATCGGAAGACTGTCAAAACAACACACTTTTGTCTCCTTGACAACGGCTGTCCACCGGGCAACTATCAGCCTGTGTTAGTACCCCGTGCGAATTCACCAATAGGTTTAAATTCTGGCCTTTTCTAAGTGAAACAGAACAAACCCATCGAGATTCAATGTAGCGTTATGAAACATATAGAATGTATTGCATAGCACTGTCCTCGTACCACCTTCTGGAATACATTGTTATTATGTGAAAAATTTAAACAATTTAGCATGAACAGCAACAAAAATATGGCGTTTTTAGTCTCTCTTCTGGTCGCCTGCAAAGTTATCATTGCCAAGCTGGACACATTTGTATGCATTGGCTGGGTTGGTGTAAGTGACCATTTATATGCATTGCGAGGGCTTGCCGCAGCGACCATAAAATCAATTAAGAATATTAACTTAATTGATGTTCCGATACCCGAAACACATAAAGCAAAACTGCCGACGCGATACAGCGTTATAGCGTTATAGCGATATAGCAGACGGCGGATGGCGGGTCGTGGACAATGTATTAAATAGGAATTATGTTCTATGGGAGTATTCTATGATAGTGGAACTTGATTATATTATGCGACAGGATATTGCTAAGAATCTTGTCCAGAAAATTGTTTAACCCCTCAGGCCTCGGGCCCATTTTGTCGGAGGTTCAAAATATTTCCGCTTTGCAATAAAATCCTAATAAATGGAATAATTCTGAACGCATCCGAAAACTATAAACTGTTTTTGAAAGGTGATAAATGCGCTTTCAAATTTAAAAATTCGAAATAAATATATAAATATTGAAATATTAAATTTTAAATGCAAACGTGAAAAAGTTTAAAAAAGGCTCACCGTATTTTTTTAATAACGAAATTACTGATAATGAAAAAAAAAAAATCACACATATTTTATATAGTCAAATCACCTTTTTGTCGTTTTCTGTAAATATATTTAATAAAAACTTGAAGGTGTACTTTTTATATATTTTGTGGTTAAATTTTAGATTTGAATTAAAAGCATGGTGTTTTCTCTTTTTGACACCGTTTAGATCACATTTTTAACCATTATAGTAAGGGAGACACAAAGATTTCTGTGAGACCCGTACGAGTTGTTACGAAAACTGAACAAATTAGCCTGAGGGGTTAATAACTCTTTTGCTATGATTGTTCGTGATATTTTCTTTAATGATATATAATTTAATTTTTGAAATTAATAATCACGATCACCCCTCCCTGGTCGAGGGGTAAGGCTCTCTACTAGCAAGGTCGCTGGTTCAAATCCCGGCGTTCGCAAGTAAATTTATTAATTAAAAATAATATATATAATATAATTGCCGCACGTTCCAGAATGTAATATGCTCTTGATATCGCCCAGGTCAGGATCACCACTAGGCATTGAAACGTTGCTTGAAATGGCTTTAACTGTGTTTGGCGACTAGATCTGAATAACCAGGTACTTCCCCGCCACTCTCTTCCCTTTCTTCTTCATAGTACCTTCAGTCTCACAACATTCCCCAATTGGGATATCATAGTCTCACTGGCTCCAGACGAGAACAGTTGGGACTCTTGTAAGTTATTCACATAAAAAAAGAATATATTTTTTCAGTGTGTAAATTTATGTTTAGTATTATATTTTCACAAAATACTAAATTGTTACCATTATGCATGCACTCAACATCCGCTATCTTAGGACCCTTACTATATTAAGGGATTATTTACAGTTAGGAGGCCAAAAAAAAGCGATTTTTCAAGAATTTTTCTTGAGCAGTCTTCTGAATTTATTAATGTAAAAATTTGTACACATACTATGATAACTTTTACCCGTATTGTAACATTTTTGTATTTGTAAAAATAATAATTTTATAAGCTCCAGGAGCTCCTCTCAAAAAAGGCATCTTGCGGTGACACCATATCTCTGGACTGGATCATTTAAAATGAAAAAAAAAACTAAACGCATTTCGTTTAATCGAAGGAATATGCAAAATATATTTTTTGACAAAATGGCGGCATCTCGAAAAAAATCGATTTTTGACCAAAATTTTGGCCTAACATTGTTTATAAAAAAAACATATTTATTGGTGAGAAGCAACCCTCGATTTTACTAAAAAATATACTTAAAAAGCTTGTTTTAAAATTTGAGACTGGTCGGTTCAGCCGTTTCCGAGAAATCTTGGTCACCGTCTTCAAAAACATAGTTTTGAGAAAAACGCGTTCAAATTTGTTCAAAAATAAATTTTTGAAAATTCTAACTGTGTTTAACCCCTTGATTGCAGAAGAAGCTCGAACAGGTCGGTATTTTTATTGATTGGCTTATTATTGGAGTAGTTTTTTTGCGGCCGCCGCTAGGTTGGATGACAAGTTTGTATGAATTTTAATAGGTAGGAACTCGACTCGGTGGGTTAGTCGCTGGGTCGCTTCAACAGGTCCTGGGTGCGATTCCGGTCCTCTTGAATACATCACCGACCTGCTCCAAGCTGATTTTGAATAGCCTAGCCGGCGGAAGTTGTAAACAAGGATAGCAAGCCAACACGAACGCCTTGTTTGCACCGGACGTCTTACAAACCGCCCTCGGTTTGTAAGCGATTTTTTTTTACCTACAGCGATCGCGTTTTGATTTTGAGTACAATGGTTCGATACCAAACTTGTCGTTTTCGTACAGGTTTGAAATATGTTTGCTTAGTACCAACTACTTGGAATTTCACATGGAATTTTAAACATATCCGAGGTATTTAAATGTGCTACATATTAGATATTTATTTTAATTTTAATTTTAGTTTATTAGGGAAACAGTTATACATATTTTATTAAGGTAATTACATATTACGTGGTTGCAAAAACCAGCGAAGTTTCCGCAAAAATGTATGGTATATATATAAAACATAGATTAAAACAAAAAGTGGTAGAAAAAAAAAGAAAATAATATAAAAGAAATTAATGTTTTTTAGAAGTTGGTTGTGGTCGACAACGTTGTTGATGATTTTGAATAAAAAATTCTGGTCAAATATTTTTTTATTAGATATGTTTTAGCTTGTGATATAAACCAGCACCATTTCAGAAACTGTAGAAAAATAATATAAACATTTTTATAAAATACGAAAATACCAAAATTTGAAAACTCATTCCTTTATTTAGAGAATATGTAAAGAAACTGTCGCTTCACTTTTTATACCGTACATACAACAACAAAAAATTGAGTGTGAGACTCTGTTATAAATGATACGAATTTTTTTTTTTGAAATATCAATCTTATTGATGCTGAAACAAAAATTACACAAATAACTGTCCATTTTACCAGCTTATAGATTCTTGGAACTTTTCTACATGCCAAAGATCAGGTTTCATCAGGACTGTCTGTGTTCTACAATAGCGGAGCACGCTTGCCACTGGAATGTTAAGTTTCGATCAATTTATCAAGTGTGAGAAAAGTAGGTTTAGGAGAAAAATATTAAAAAATGTGAAGAAATATTGGTCATTGTTTTCACAATTCTAACATTTCTAACTCTGCGATGCTAAAGGTTAATTATTTTTATATAGCAACATCATTCCACAATAGTTCAGCCAAAAATCTCTTACTTAATATCCGCCATTAGAGTAATGCACCGAAATACTTACACCCTTCTTTGGCGCGCTGCCTTTCCTAGAGCTCCCTGGCCGCAAGTTATGGGCAGGATTCCAACTGTCATGCAAGCGCTTGAGAGATGATGAACGCAAGCATGTTGATTCATACACAGCCTCCACACAACTAGATTCCACATCCATCACCGTTTTTCAATCGGCCTGACATTCTTTGCTAACAAGTTTTTTCTGGTACAAAGCATTATGATTATTCTCCGCTGGCCTGACGTGTCGTTAGTATCCGTTTGCCGTCATTTTGGTCGTGATTATTGCAAATCTTCCATTGTGCAAAGGGTCACCCGTGTCCATCATCAAAATATCGGATTTCTATTGGGTTTAACCTTTTTGATAATTCGATTTCAATTGTGCAATTATTTTATTATTCTACGTATATGACGTAAGTTTTATTTATTTATTTATTTGTAAGAGACGAACAGCTTCTTCATAAAATACAGAGATAAATATATACATTAAGGGGGTATTCTAGTCTAGAAGCATGAATTGTGGGTATTTTTTCAGAGCAATAAAAAAAACCCAATAATATTTTTACAAGCCATTATTTTACGAAATATTGATTGAACATTAAAGAATACATGGAAAAAAAAACAAACGAAAAATTAAAAATTCAAAAAGTTACAGGGTGTTAAAGTGGGGCGTCTCAAAAAATGGCGCGTCCTGGTTGACACGATTGCAACACTCCTAGTAATCTTAAAAAAAATAGCAAATTAATTCTTAATTCAAACATGCGGCTATGGCCCCAACTAAGGAAAAGTAAAAAAAAATTATTTTTCGCAAAATGGCGGCTGTCTGAAATAAAAAAGACATTTTTTTACCAGTGTTTTTGACTTTCCAAATTTTTTTAAAATAGTAAAAATAGAAATTTTGTTACAGTCTTAGCGCGATAGAGTAATGTATAGAGAAGGCTCACACCAAATTTAAAGTAAATTGGTTCAGTAGAACTTGAGATATCGTGTCAACCGTCTCGAAAAAAGTAGTTTTGAGAAACATGCTTTTAAAGTTTTGCTTTATGTAGATTTTAGTTAGATTCCATCTAAACCAGTCGAACTATTTTTTTTTCTAGACTAGAATACTCCCCTAGTTAAATGAAGTCAATCAAAAAGTCTCTGTTAACATTGCTGGAGACGGAGTTTTATTGTATCTTAAAATTAATTTTAAGAGGGAGAGAGGAAAAGGAATATAGGATAAGGATAAGAGATGCTCCCGATACATTCTACACTTTGTGTTAATTTTTAATCGTACGCGTTACTTCTATTTGATATTTTTAAGGGTATTGCTAAATTTCTATGTTGTGAAATTTGTTTTATATTACACACATACGAGGAACTGGGGATTTTTTCCTAATTTATTTCTATATGGTGGCAAATGAAATAAATTGGATGGTCGTAAATATGAATTTTTATTAAGTTGGTAAGCTCTGGCGAGTCCAGGCCATTATTCAGAATTTTAAATAACAAAATTTGGTCAAAACCAAACGTCATGTATGAAGGGTGTTGGAGTTATGAAAAATAATAGATTTAGCGTAATTTGAAAAGTATAACTTCTTACAATTTGTTTTTTAATTCTTTCGATTCTTTCAATAAGTCTTGGTAGAAAGGAGCGCAAAGATGACAAAGCTTTGAGAATCGGTTTGCTTTTTAGGACTAATTGGTATTGAGTCGTACCGTAGATTTGCCACTTTTTGTCTGCATTTTTATTTCTTATAAATCTACTTCTCGTGCGGAATACAAATTAACATTACTTACGATGTATTTAGTTAAAACATGATGTCAAAGTCAAGAGTTAGTGCATTTAATTCCCACGGGAAAGAACGTTACGAAGTAACTCTTGATTTTATACTAGCCTCTGCCTGTCAAGCCTTTTTTTCACGTAGAATCTCTCAGAAGCACCCTCTGACAGCTGTTATGTTGGACTACCTCTCCTCTCAGGTTGGTCCAAGTTGAGAAATCTTCTGCTTTAAATGCCCCAAAGTGAGTGATGGTATCGAGATGGCCCAGGCGTATCATCGAGGTGGTCATGTCAAATCAGATTCCCGTCCAATCTATCGTCTTTCGTCCTCTGAATGCGTTTTAAATATATTCTCCGTCGATGGCGTAATGTGGAGAAATGCTTTCAGCTCAATCTGTCACCATGTATTTACTGTAGATACCCTCACATGATATTCATTATTATTTTTTAAATTCTTGAAATATCTGCATCTTTTAAGGCTCGGACATTAAGTTTCCGTTGTAAGTGTTAAAAAAGAAGAAGATTATTGGAGATGGTTTAGAAGGGAGATACGTATATACGAATGAAAGAGGGAGCGCGCTAATATTAAAAAAAAAGATTATAGTCAACCGTGGTCGGAAACTTGGTTTCATTAATTATTTCGTGGTAACTTTAAGATTCGAATATAAAGCGTTGTGTTTTTTCATTATTTTTTTTTTTTAAACAAAGATAAACATTCCCGGGTTACGGAAAAACCAACAATGTTTGAAAATCTCCTACTACCACCACAGTAAGCCGTAATGTTGCTTGAGTCGTGATGGAGGACTTAGCCAGCCGAGGAATCGAACATGTGACGCCCGGGTGGGACCCAAACGCGGTGCCCACTCAACCACCGTTCAGTCAAAAATATTATAATAATATGGTCATATTTCTACCGTGATGAGATTTTCAGTCAGTTTTCAATCAGCTCGCGTGCTACCTAAATTTCACAAAGCCAGAGCTCATACAGAAAAAGATTATACAATTTGGTGCAGTCGTTCGGAAGTTATGCGCGTACAAACATTTCGGAGATTCATTTTTATTTATATATTAACATCGTTTCCATGGCAACGATTTGTTTTCTGACGTTAGCAATAACTCGCTTTGATTAGCGACAGAAAACGTATAATAAATATAATATATTAATATTTTTAATTTCATAACCCCAGGGTTTTCCATTATATATAGCCTATAACTCGTGTATAATGTAGCTTTCTATTAGTGAAAGAATTTTTAAAATCTGTTTATTGGTTTATGCGTGAAAGCGTAACAAACAAACACACGCAGTTTCACATTTATTTTAGTTTAGATACCTTTTTGTTTAGCAAGTTAAATAGCAATTATTTTGTATTTTAAGTACCGGTTTGCTATCTCCTTTCTTCTTGTATTCATGATAAAGTGTCAATTCTTAATAATAATAATACATACTTTTTCCTAATTTTTTTATTAACTTCACCTGTATTTATATACGAGACATTTCACAAATCGGAAGTTTCAAATTTTAAAAATTCAAATAAAAAAAATAAAAAAAATTATATCATCCAATTTAATGTGGATCTGAAAGCAATGGAATCTTTCAGTTCAATTTTCATCCATTTTCCGAACTACCGAAATATGTGAATTTTCGCACAGGTGAAAAAAATTACTACAATGCATTCAAAAACAAAAAAATAACTTTATTATTTATTACGTGATTAGCGTTTTTTTTGTTGTTGTTTTTTTTAGACCATATTTATTTACCTGCCCACGCCCTCACTGTGCCATCTCAACGCCCCCTAATTTTCTCTGGGTCTTCTGCTTCTCCCCGAAAGTCTCAATGGCGTTATCGCCCACGCTGAGAACCTAAGCACTAGCACTGGACGATGTCCGTTTTGAGACGGTTGTCGTATATCCTGTCGCTTTTAAAAATACGATATTTTATTTAGTTAAGAGTTAGAGAATTTGTCTATAGGTGGTACTTGTGCTTATCAGAATTGACGTGTTTGCCTTGTGTGTTAATATAGGAAGAGGAGATACGCTGCACCACATCAGTATGGTCACGGAGGAGGGAATCAGCTAGATCCTTCTGAGCTAGAGTTCGCCCCGACAGCTGCGAATCACATCTCTGTCGGAAAATTCCTGTTGCCATTGGTGTTATTGTACCTCGGTTATTATATCGTAGACAGATATAATAATTACTTAGTCTGAAATCTCAATTCGACACCTAAGTTGTTAATTTGGTCCATTATTTATATTTATAATAATAAATATTTTAATAACATGAATATATATGTTCATTTTGTCGTTTTTTGAAAATTATTTCGTTTAAAATATATATATTTTTATTTTTAATAAATATTTGAAATATTATGATCTTTAGATTTTACTTGTATTTGCATAATATTGAGCTAACACATTACATCTGAACCTCACCTAACCTAACCTAACATAAACCTAACATAAACTCACCTAACCTAACCACTCGTATATATGGAGGTCTGTAAATACAAGAATACCTTGTCCACTTTCATACAAACATGAATTAAGTACGCCAAGAGATTTATTTATTTATAACTGTCTATTTTGTGGGAAAAAAATAAACCATATTCAATAAATTAAATACCTAATAAATTAAATTTCGTTGTATCTGTGAAAAAACAATAAGACCAATTGCATTTGGTATATTATTTATTATAGAAAACATCCAGACAGTTTTTGGCTTTTTGTCTACTTGTAATCTATTCAGAAATAGAAAACATACTGACACTATACAGACCTAAACAAAAACCATTCCACTGCACTAAATTTAATTTATTTTATAATTGTTTCGGAAAAATATATTTATAATTACTTGTATTAATCATGTAATAAATTTTTAATGTGCAAATGAAATCCTCATTACGGGAGATCCCAGTGAGGACATCATTGTCTTTACTTGTAACAAGATGAGCTTCTCTACGCAAGTGAATCTAAAGATGTTGTATCTACAAATAAAAAAATAAATCGTTTCTTTTAAGGGGGTATTCTAATCTAGAAGCCCGAATATCGGGCGTTTTTTGATGGTCGATAAAAAAATACTTTAACTATAATTTTTTTTATAATTATATTGTATATTATATTTTATATATTATATTTTATATATTATATTATATTTTATATTTATTTTATATATTATATTATATTTTTATATATATATATATATATTTATATTTTAAGAATTCACAAAAAATATATACAGTTAACGAAGTTACACCCCCTTGAAGTGGAGGGAAAAAAAAGAGCGTGTCAATCTTGTCACGATATCCACCCTTCTGGTCATCTAAAAAATATAAATCATGTAGATTCTTTATCAGTACAAATGTCGTTATTGTAGGAACCAAGAAATGTGAATAAATAAAATTTATCGCAAAATGGCGGCTAATTAAAAGAATTGATGTTTTTCAGTCATTTTTTTAAATTTTCAGAATTTTTTGAAAAAAGTAAAAATTTTAAATTTTGTTTTTTATTGGTTCTTACCATAATGGGATGTATAAAGAAAATTCAAGTCAAATTTCAAGAAAATCGGTTTTTTAGAGCTTGAGATTTTGTGACACACGTTTCGAAAAAAGTGGTTTCGAGAAAAAGGTGTTTAAAGTTTTGTTCTATTTAGATTCCGTCTATTGCCATGATACCAAAATAGCTATAAGTTTTAAAATAATTGGAATTTCGAAAATATTCTTTTAAGGAGATATTCTTGAATATCAAACTATCGAAGTATGTTTTTTTTTCTAGACTAGAATACCCCCTTAAATATCATAGTTGAAAATAAATTTTTTTGAGGAAAAAGAAACAATTCGGTTCATTACAGTAATTCGGTAGATAATTATTATTTAACGCTTGATTGTATGTTTTATATTTTTAATACAATTTTCCAGATCCCGGAACCTAAAACATATATTTTATTTAAATTTGATTCGATTTTATTTATAATTCTACTAAAAAAGAAACATTCCTTCATAAAAAAATAACAAACTCGTGACGTGGTCTAGTTGATTTCACAAACAACGTTGTAAAGTTTTTAAAAATCCTTGTGTTCCAGTAGGTAGTTTAAAATATAACTAAAATAAAATAGATTTTTTTTCGAAACAGATAAAAATAAAATAATGACTGAAAAAACTTTGAATTGAATTATGTCAAGTGTTTTTTGTGACCGGATCTACTTATATTTTCAGGCTTCTTTCCGTTTATAATTACGTCCAAATTAACCAAATCTAATCTAATCACACCAAACCTAACCTAAGCTTAACATACCTAACCTATACAATTTAAGATTGCAATCCGTCCCCATACAAATTATAAAATTTATGATAGTGTGTAGTCTACATACAAAGTTATTATAATTTACATTCACTGTTAAGTTATTAATGTATATTGAATTTAAAATTCAATATTTAACGACTATGTGATTATTATCAGAGAACACAATATGAAATATGTTTACTGTACAATTTAATGCTCATAATTCCTTTGATGCGCTTAGCTATATACATAATTTAAAATATGATGCAATTTTGTCAAGGCCTGATTTGTTTATGGAGGTTAATAAATCATAATTTAATGTTAAACGAGCACAAGTATACTTTTAATCCCTTTTCTCACTAGGTTATAACGTAGTAATAATCTTTAACTTTATACACATAGGTAATTGGTACCTACTTTAAAAAAAAACATCAACGGTTTTTATATGATTATAAAAAAAAAATGTTTATAAAACTTATGACGGTTTTGACAACCGTTAAGATAACAACAGTTTTTACTCATTCTGAAACCAAGATGACAAATAATACACACATTTCATTTTTATTTATTGTTTGAAACATTTTAGTATTCACAATTTTGCATAACATAAAATGACATTTCATACACTCTCCTAATAAAGCAGATCCTTGTGCTTAGGAGAGGACTATATATATTTTTACATCTATTTGAATTTAGAATATTATTACAGTAATTTTATAAGATAACTAGCAGACCCGGCCACATGTTGCTGTGGCTAACGAAACCCAACCTTTATAACCAACGCCATCTGTCAATTTGCATGCATATCAAATCCACACCGCCCGCTTGCCAGCCCGCTGCCCGCTGCCTGCTTGCCAGCCCGCTCCCTTTATTTATATATATCAACCAATTTACTCAAAACCTTGACAAATTATATACCTAAAAACCTTCCCCATGAATCACTCTATCTATTGGTGAAAACCGCATGAAAATCCGTTGCGTAGTTTAAAAGATCTGTGGCGTTCATACAATTATTTTTCCGCCACTCAAAGAACACACGAGAAAGATCTGCAAGTCGCCAAATACTTGCCATTCGCCAGTACCGTCTAGCTACTCACCTTATGCACGTATCGGCGGCAATGTACTCGCTAGGCCAGCTGCCTGATAAATAATAATTTCGCCACCTTCGCGAAAAGTCGAGACTCGAGCGTGCATCTACGAACACAGTTACGAGTTAATTCTAGCACCTTCCAGCGCACATATTGCCAGCGAACGGAAAGTTACTTGGCCGGTCGCTCCTATATAAGGCGACGCACTTAACTTCAGAGTAGTCAGTCTCTATCCAACGGTCGCTTTTACAATAGCCTCTATACAGCGAACCAGTGTAACATCCGTGCCCGGTGCATCCGCACTCTCCTCCAGGGCAGCTTCCTTCGAGGTCATCACCATACCCCAGCTCTTCAGGTCCACCGCACCTAGCAGCTGCAACCATCGCCTTGCTCCTGTATCTACAAGATCCGAAGCATCTTATGTACGGGAAACAGCGCCTCATCTCAATGGCTACCGAGGCCCATCGCGCCTCGCTGCCACTGCACTCACTCCGCCTCACAAGGACTACCTGCCGATGGCTCCACTCACCGATTCACCGTCGTTCATCTCCGCAACTCACCGCGTCGAGCAACGGCCTGGACGACCAGGTCATCTCCGCCGCCACGGCGTTGAGCAACACCCTGGTGACCTGCAGGCCCGTGGCCTGCTCCACCACAGCATCACCGACCTCCATCACGCATCATGACCGTGCACCCGCAACACCTCACTCTACGGCACTTCGACATACTTCCTATTACATCAGACCGACCTCAGCTACGTAGCTCATGCTTCAATAAACGACTGGACTCGCAACCAACTCGGATGCCTTTTATTTCTCTCTCCGTCTCTATCGACACCGGAGTCCGTTCCCTCAGATCTAAGCGTACAGACAGCGGGAGCGACTTCATTTTATACTGTGTAAAGATACATAAAAGTAATAAAACATAAAAATAAGTTATAAATGATACATATGAATGACAAGCAAAACATAATATCCCACAATAAGTAAAAGTTATGAGGTGGTACTTCAAATTTTTAATTTTTTCAATTGTCGTAGTTTTCTTCCGATCAAGGGGTATTTTATTGAATAATTTTATTCCCTTAAATATATCATTTTTATAAACACATTTTTACTTTCGCTTAACGGTCGCAGCATAAATAATAAAAAACAAGGGAGATGGGCCATGAACTGTTATAAAGTGTCCCAACATCTTTCACCCTTACTTACTACTGCATACAGCCACACAGCGATTCCATGAACTTGATCCCCGACAGTTGCCCCCCCCCGGCATATTTATATACAATATACAGTCGGTTAAGGGAAAATATGGTATACCTACTTACACAAAATGTAACTAAATGTGTGTGGAGAGGAATTACCGCCGAATAACAAAAGTATAAAACATATTAACATTCAAATGCATCAAGAATTAAACTACTTAGAAGAATTATAGGTATTTTAAACAGGTTCCCTCTGTAAGTTATCAAATTTGATTGATTGTTGATAAAAAATGAATGCTTGTAATACATGAAAAATGAAAATTTGTATAAAAAAATTGCAAAAGGTGGCACGCGAGTTGTTTGAAAACTGAATGTAGCGGGACTGAATATATGGAACGCGGGAGAGGAGTGGCGAACGCGGGAGGGGGTTCGCGGGACGGGGGAGTGGAGAGGGAAGGCGAGGAAGGTGGAGGGGAACGGCGAAGGGAAGGGGTCATGGGAAGGGAAGGGGAGGCGGAAGAAGAACGGGACGAATGGGATAGGACGCGCAGGGAGAAACAATTGATTTATTAAATGGCATTGCAACGCATGCCGGGAACTCGTTAGTGTTTTATAATAATTTAATTTTAGGGGGCGGACTGTTGGGAGATCAACTGTCGGATCACCCCACACAGCGGCGCCCTGCCTTTGTTTCTACCTCTACACCAAACGCCTAACTTTCTTTGGCTCCGCCGCTTTTATATTCCGTGCAGTTCATTCGTCGTTTTGCGACAGTCGGTACACTTCCATGCCATGTCTCTCCTCGTTACTATTGTGTTATGGGTTACGGTAATAATGGCGGGAACGAGATTAAAACATATATATTTTATAAATTAAATAATTTTATAATAATGCGAAGGTGTTGTTGTACATCTGTTGGGTAGAAGCGTCTCTGTAGAATGTCGCTCTAGCATTATTACATTCCTCAATTTCCATTTAATGATGCCATCTTTTTTAGGATATGATAAGAAAGGTTACTGTTGCATAATGACATCACATGATCTCGGATCATATCTATAAATGATTCATACATCATAAAAGTCCATCGGAGAAAAGTCCTATCATAGAATTGATTTATATCCAACAGAAGCAAAGCGGTACTTAAATATGATTGATATTCCTCGACCACAAATGGTGCTATAACTCTTATTTAGTCCGGGAGACATGATGGTTGTAATGACGGTCTGTTCCCATCAAGCGTGATGCGAACATGATCGGATTTCTTCATCTATTCTTCTCACACTCTTGCTGTTTTGTTGTCTGCGACCTTTTTTGGTAACCTCTACAAGATGTCCGATAACTACGATAAGTACGAGGGTTGTCCAAAAATTAAAGACTGTTCTAATTAAAAAAAACAGGAAAAATTAAATTTATAATAAATCGTATGACATTTTAGGTGCATATCTCCACTATTTTTCTACATAGTCCCCGTTACGATCGATCGATGTTACGATCGATCGATGTTACGATCGATCGATCGATGCAGTTGGTGAGCCGTGGCATTAGGTCCTTGATTCCCTTACACCTATCACCTCTCTCTCCGCTTCCTAGTTGGTCTCCAAAGGTTTTCCGGCCAAATGTTGCTTCAGGTGAAGAAAAGGATGCAAATCACGTCATTGATATCCTTTTTGATTCCGGGGTTAGGTGGTGAACGTTTCAACCCAAAAAAGCCTCGCCATGGCTGGAAAAATGGTTCGAAGAGACCTGACCGCTTTCCACACGATTTTGCTCTTCAGCATTTTGAAAACCCAACGAGCACGCATATTTGCATACGTCGTTTTTTCTCAAAATCGTGTGTGTTGTAGACTTACTGACGTCTGAGATCAAAATTGCTAGCTCACTAACTTCAACAGGGCGGACTCCCTCTTAGCTGAGAAAGTGAATAATTGAGCGAACCTCGCAGGCGGCGTAATACGACAGCGGAACGTCCATCTCAAACGGACGCAAAGATCGCACTGAAGCAGCTACCATGCCGGATCACCGCTCGATTTTTAGGGAAAAGTTTGTGAACTTTGAACTAGTGAACGACACGCTAGTGCTGCCAAATTTCGAGAAATATTGCCCTTGTCGCCGAAAATGAGGAAAGGTCTTTAATTCTTGGACAACCCTCATACTACTTAATCCCTCAAGCTAATTTGTTCCCTCCCTTACTACCATAGTGAGAAATGTGTTAGAAAGGGAAAACACCACGCTTTATATATGTAAGTTACCACAAAATATTTAAAATGTTCACCTTTATGAAACAAAATTTTCGGATCGGAATTCGAAAAAAAAAAATGAACTTGGGGAATTTAAAAAAAAATTATTTTTATATGTAACGACAAAAAAGAAAGGTGACAATAACGTTTATTTTACATTTGTCTAATAAAATATGTACGTGTTTTTATTTATTTTTCATTGTCAGTAATTTTCGTTAGAAAAAACGTAAGATGAGACATTTTTAAAACTTTAACTGCATGCAAATTAAAAAAAAATATTTCTATTAAAATTAATTATTTCGATTTTAAAAATTTGAAAGCATTTTTTGTCACCTCTCAAAAACAGTTTTTAGTTTTCGGAAATGTTTGGATTTATTTATTTGGATTTTATTGTACAGCGGAAATATTTTAACCCTCTGACAAAATATGGTCGAGGCCTGAGGGGTTAACTATCTGGTACTTGTCTATCTGCTGATGTTATCGGGTGGAGCGTGCTCCCTGCGTTGTTCTTCATTTCCCGGCATATAAATACAGTTGTCGCACGGTGGTGAAAAAGTGTGATGTGACTTCACAGTGCTTTCTAAAAATGTAAAAATGGACTTATTTTCCTGTGCAGAAACATATTCTTCAAAGTCGGTGGAATGGATCTATGTGTTTCCCATTTTGGGAATTTAGTGAGGCTTGTGGATGTGGAAGTGGGGAGTAAGAAAAGATAACGGAAATCATTCAATTGAGGAGAATCATCTGTGGCGAATTTTTTATCCCGCCACCTTCAGGTCCAGAGTAGTTTTGCTTACTGCTCTATGGCGGAGCATCTCAGTCGCGGTGACTTGAACCAAAGTATTATTAAAGTAAACATTATTTTTTTTTTAAATGTTAATACCGCACAATTGCTCCCAACCGCCCGGAGCCAGAGAGAGGAAGGAAATGGGAAAGGAGAAGCTAGAAAGTTCCTAGCTATTCAGATCTGGTCAACAAACAAGGCTAAAGCCAATTCAAGCAGCGTTCGGGGTGATAACCACTCTGGTACTTGCCACGAATAGTGCCTACTTTTATAATATTTTAAATCAGTTATTTGTGAAACAACACAAATTAAGTAAACAAAATTTACTTGCGTAGGTACGGCGGAATTTTAACCCGCGATCTTCGGATTTGTGGTCAAGAGCCTCGCCCCTCCAATATATTGAAAAATAAGGAAAAAGACCAGCTGCTCCCGTCTGGAGCCAGTGAGACTATGGCATCCCCAATTGGTGTATGTGAGGCTGAAGGTAGTGGGGAGGGGAAGGAGGTGGGGAAGAGAAAGGTGGGGAAGTACCTTGCTATTCAAATCTGGTCACTAAACACGGCTAAAGCCATTTCGAGCAACGTTTCAATTCCGAATGGCGGTCTTACACCAGGACGATAATGAGAGTATCTTCCACTCTGGAACGTGCCGCAAATATAATATATTATTTGAAATGAATTAATTGTGAAATTATACGGATTAATCAAATAAGTTGTATTTGCGCACGCCGGGATTCGATCCCGCGACCTTCAGTTGTCGTTCAAGAGACTTACTCCTCGACCACGGAGACCGTCTGTGTGTTGGTTACATACAGTTCACTACTTGGTTATAAAATTTACAATTTATATATGTGGTAATATTAACCACATGGGCCCCTGAAAACGGCCAGCGGTCCGTTGGTTGTTTATCATTGGTTTAGTTCGTAATAATTAGAGCAGTTCTAACAGAAAATCGAAAAAAAATAAACTTATAATGAAGGTAACTTTTTTAGGAACTTTTTTGTATTTTATAAGAACTTTCTCTTTATTGGTGTTGTGCTTAAGGCTACAATGCAAAGATATTGAAATACGAGAGATATGCTATGATGACCGCCCAACTGTCGGCGGACTACGGTCTAACAGTCCTAGTATGAATGCGGAATTTAGTTGATTTTTCGAAGAAGTGCAGTAGTATTGGTTAACAATACAGTTTAATTACGGGAAGAATTCGTTCATTTAGTTGATTTTTCGAAGGTGTGAAGTAGTATTGGTTAACAATTGGTTCCTGGCGACACCAGGAAGTAAAATCCCATACAGTAAAAACTGCCGATAGCACATCTCTTATATTTAAATATCATTGCTACAAGATATTAAAAAAATGTTAACAATTTTTCATCGAAAGCTCGATACATTGATTTGAGGTTTGGCTACGATGTTTTCTTTTATTTTAATTGACTTATTTCAAGGAACAAAATCTTGATGAAAATTCTTCAACAGGCGTTGAAGATGCCCTTCTGTGTCCCTTGCACCTCTGGCATTATTTATTAAATGTTATGTTAAAAAAATGTTAATAGTTCTGGAAACTACATAAAATTAAATTTTGACCATGCATAATTGTAGCCAAATACTTGACCTTTGTGTTGGTATGCCAAAAACCTTTTAGAAACATCACGTAAGGAAGTTATGCAGCTTCAAAAGAAGCGTCGGAGGGTGTCCGACAGATAATTGGATAATCGGAAAGATTCTTACAACCGTCGTTTACCATGCATCGGAATTACAATCGGCGCATCACTAGTCTTAAACGACCTCATAATGGATCTTCCTTCAACAAATTCTTCCAACGTGTCAGGGAGTTTTTTTGCTCACTGTGCCTTGACGTCTTGGGACTGCGTATTTGTATCCAGAATGTTAATTGTATTAGAAGTTCCACTCCCTCCTTCCTGTGGGACCACGGCACCCCAATTTGATGGGAGTAACGACTTAACAACCTAACAAGCTCCCTCAAACCCCTTCGCGTGGAGAGCGTACAATTTGATCTTGTTTAAATCGTTATTCGAGACATGTTTGGGTGTTGAGGAGTTTAATAAGAGCAATGACTATATACATCATATTTCCTTGGCAGCAAACCGGCTGCATGAACTTTTGGAGTCCTTACCCCTTTTTCTGGATTTTTCGTATAAACACGTCGTTAGTATTGTTGTAGTCTTACGAACTTGTCCGCATTATTTCATTTTATACCACTATAAATGGATGTCTTATCGTATTATTGTATTATTTATCACTTTTTACTTTTTAGATCGTATCTCTCTTGATGCATTAAGTCAAAGGAATATCAAAGGGAATAACAATTTCAGTTTGAAATGTATGGTCCTGCCACTGAGAACTCTGTTGTAATATCTCTTTCTGTAACACGTATAGTTTATAAAAGAGCAAAATGCTTCGTACGTTTTTACCATGCATGCACAACCTGCGGCCCAATTGAAGATTTTTTGCCGTCCAAAATGATGTTTTCGGCTTTCTATGTTTCGGATTTTCGTATTCATGCAAAAAAAGAAAAAAAATCGTTCCCGTAAATTTATCACATCCATACTTACTAATATTATAAATGCGAAACTGCTCGAGTTTGTTTATGACCTTTTCAGGCATTAACCAATAAAAAGACTTTAAAAATTCATTCACCAATAGAAAGCTAAATTATATGCGCTGACTATATGTTGTATATGATGGTAAGCTCTGGCGTTATGAAATTATAAATATTAATATATTTTATTTGTTATACGTTTTCTGTCGCTAACAAAAGCGAGTTTTTGCTAACGTCAGAAAAAAATCGTTTCCATGGAAACCATGTTGATATATTTGTGGGCTCTAAGCTGGTAGGTACTCAGCTCCCTGGTCAGCTACTGCTCCAGGAAATTCAAGTATTAGAATATGTTTTGTTTTTTTTTGGACAAGCTTCTGTTTTGTAACAAATGTCAGATAGAGTTCCTACATTAAAAATATAATTCGTAACGATTAGGTATAAAGACTGAATATTAAATAGTGTAATTTTTTATTATATTAACAAACTTCCAAATATTTAATTAAAAATAAACATCCGAAATGTTTGTAAGCGCATAAATTCCGAACGAATGAACAAAATTGGATAACTATTTTTTTTCTTTGAGCTATAGCTTAATGAAATTTAGGCGGTAGGCGAGATGTTTGAAAACTGAATGTAAGGGAATGAATGTATGGAATGCTGGAGGGGGTGGGGGTGGGGAGGAGGGGGGATAATTGATAAGTTCAACCGCTACAGTAATTTCCCGTAATACCATGCGAGCGAAGCCGCGGGGAAAAGCTAGTTTATACTATATTTTGTGAAATTAAAACATTCTTGTTATTAGACATAAAACTCTCTATGGGATTTTTGATTTATTGCTTTAAAAGTGTCAGGCGCATGCATGGTCGCAGTAGGAATTTATTTTCGCAATCAATTCCGACGAGCATATTTTTCCGCACATTTCTCGGAAGATAGAATGCAACTGCCTGATTTTAATAAGTGGAGGGTGAGTGCAAAGGACACACGTAGGAGCATGTACAGTCAGTTTTACGCAGTCTTGCATTGAAGGTCGCGGCTTCACAATAATAGCATTTTTGGACACCGAATTACGGACAAATTAACGGTAATATCACCTGTATTCATGAACGGATCTAACGGTCAGCATTTCAGCAAATGCTGACTGCCCCCCTCGCCCGAATCCCCAAAGGCCCACCTAAGCCTAGATATATTTATTTTGGTCCACCAAACGATTTGGGTTGGGCTTTCCCGGTCTTTACTGTAAGTATATTTTTGGTGAGAGAATTAGATCACTAATCAAGCAATTTGTTATTTAGCACTGAATACTTGGATAGGTAGGTTCTAATTAGTCTTTTTCCCCTTTTCTACTAATCTCATTGAATTTTCCACTCAGTACGTGTAATGTACGAGTATTAAAATCAGTCTATGATCAGTTCTAACACTGTTTGAGTTGTCTATGCTAAATCAGGGCCACATGATGCCGGTTACGACTTGTGCCGAAGATAGTCGATGACGGATAAGTTGATTAATTATTTTGCGAGAGCTCTGCAGAGCTTTCCAGTCACAAGGAAGTGTGTCCATTTAAACAATACTGGTATAGTACGAAATAACAATAAACAGTCACTGTGATCTAAAATAACTTATTTTAATCAGTACAGAATAATACTGCCAGTACTAATAAAGCACATTATCTCTGGAGAATACACAGAAAAACTTTACAGTATGTAACTAAGTCACAGTAGCTGAAGAAGTAGGTACTTATTTTATTACTTAAACTAGCGCAGACCCGTGAAAATTCACGGGATATTATAATTGTAGGATTGATATTGCATTTTAACTAAAAAGCGCAGACTCTTGAAAAATCACGAATTCCGACTTTACTTGTCAATATCAATCTTGAGAAATTTAAACAAATAGAAATACACATTTCAAGTGTATGATTTATTATTAAAACATTTTTCTGTAAAAAAAATATAATATTATAAGTACGCACTAAAAAGTTCGAAAGAAATTTTTACATAGAAAATTAGTACAGCATCGTTACACCATTTCCAATTTTTTAAATGACACTTAGATTCAAAGCGAATCCGAATTTCAGAGTTCGTTGAATCAATGTTACAGACAGACACATGAACGAACTTAGTACTTTTGATGACTGGCACAGGCCCGTGAAAAATCACGGATAATAGGATTCTCACCAATCAGTTCCAATTTTGAAAATAGCAATTAAATTAAAAATAAATGTTTTTCTTATAGGTGGGTACTTTTATTGTCTGAATTCTCCAAACAAACACTTAAAATTTAAAAATGATTAAGTTGACTTAAATTCAAAGCAAATCCGAGTTCTACAGTCATTGAATCGGAGTTACAGCAGATAGACGGAATCACAACCGAAATTAGTAGTTTTTAATAATATTAAGAGGAATTTTTCGCGTTACAATAAAATCAGTTTAATTCATATAATTGCAATTTAGATACTACAATACTCATAAATCTAATCCGTTTTTAACTGACTTCACAGGTACCTACCAATTTGGTGGTTGCCCCTGATTATTCTTAGGTACACGTTGTATGAATTAAAGCCTTTTCTAGCTTAATAAATTATCAACCAAACATGTTGTAATAGTATTTTCAACTACATTATAATAAATGTGAAAGTATGTTTGTTTGTTTGTCGTCCTTCCTCATCGCAACGGAGCGACGGATCGACGTGATTTTTTGCAAACAGGAGGACTGGGAACTGACACAGGCTACTTTTCATCCCTGAAATACATTTCGTTCCCGTGGGAAAATTCTTTGTACAGTAATTTCTCCCTAATACCACACGAGCGAATTCATAGCTATAATCTGATCAGACCAAGATCATACTCGCTGAATTTGCTACGAAAAATTCTCCATGAATGCCTCTACGAGGTTTGGCAGCGTAATTCATTGTGGATTGTCGGCAAAAGGAGGCACAATATGCAATTTACTCTGTAAATAATCGATACTCAATACTTGGTTGATTCAATGGCTTTTGTAAAGTGGTTAATTAATTACACGGGTAATCAATGCTCTTTCAATCATTGACAGCGGCGACAATTTGCTCTGAATTACTGCGCTTGTAGCTGATCGCATTGAATTTTATCTGCTACGATTATTTGTCTGCGACCTTTGTTTATTTATTTCGCAGCGTATTTCCTAAGTAACGCGAGCGCAATTAGCGTCAATTAGCCCAATCACTCGCGATGTTTCCCCGACTTCTCTATGCGGACCGCCTCGTTCTCCAGACTGACTTTCGTCGCGGTCAAGGGGTCGAGGCTCTTTGTGAATTAAAGGTAATTCCGACCTACGCTAGCTAGTCCCGTATGTCCCAATGTCCGCGCAATTAGAGAATATCGCAACGCAAGAAACTACACAAAGTTTCTCTAGTACCAACTTTTTGTGCCACGGATAGAATAGAGTTACATTTTAAAACCTGTAAATGACCGTATAAAGAAACTTATGTATAAAGAAACTGTATGAAGGACAAGGTCAGAATCGCTTGGGGCATTCTCCTTGACGTAAGAGGTATCCGAAATACGCCTAGCCACTCGGAATAATTTGTATTAAATTTATCTATGGCATCGGGCCATCATTTTTGGCGCGATTTGTACTGTCAAACACGGAGCGTGGTAGGTCGCGAAAAAGATCGAAAACCTTTCAATTTGAGGGAACGGACTCCGGGTGTCGATAGAGACGGAGAGAGAAAATCAAAGGCATCCGAGTTGGTTGCGAGTCCAGTCGTTTATTGAAGCATGAGCTACGTAGCTGAGGTCGGTTCGATGTAAAAGGAAGTATGTCGAAGTGCCGTAGAGTGAGATGTTGCGGGTGTACGGTTCATGATGAGTGATGGAGGTCGGTGATGCTGCGGTGGAGCTGGCCACGGGCCTGCAGGTCACCAGGGTGTTGCTCGACGCCGTGGCGGCGGAGATGACCTGGTCGTCCAGGCCGTTGCTCGACGCGGTGAGTTGCGGAGATGAACGGCGGTGACTCGGTGAGTGGAGCCATCGGCAGGTAGTCCTTGTGAGGCGGAGTGAGTGCAGTGGCAGCGAGGCGCGATGGGACTCGATAGCCATTGAGATGAAGTTCAGTGGCAGCGAAGCGCGATGGGCTTCGGTAGCCATTGAGATGAGGCGCTGTTTCCCGTACAGAAGATGCTACGGATCTTGTAGTTACGGAGTGAAGCGGTGGTTGCAGCTGCTAGGTGCGGTGGACCTAGTGGATCTGGTGTATGGTGATGGTCTCGAAGGAAGCTGCCCTGGAGGAGAGTGCGGATGCACCTGGCACTCGGAGTTACACTGATTCGCTGTATAGAGGCGATTGTAAAGGCGACCGTTGGATAGAGACTGACCACTCTGAAGTTAAGTGCGTCGCCTTATATAGGAGCGACCGGCCAAGTAACTTTCCGTTCGCTGGCAATATCTGCGCTGGAAGGTGCCAGAATTAACTCGTCACTGTGTTCGTGGATGCACGCTCGAGTCTCGACTTTTCGCGAAGGTGGCGAAATTATTATTTATCAGGCAGCTGGCCTAGCGAGTACATTGCCGCCGATACGTGCATAAGTAGGTGAGTAGCTAGACGATACTGGCGAATACTTGGCGACTTGCAGATCCTTCTCGTGTGTTATTTGAGTGGCGGAAAAATAATTGTATGAACGCCACAAATTTATCAAATAAACGCAAGGAATGTTGCTTTTATGCCTAGTTTATTGTTCAAGGAACGTGTTTCGGCAAATATAATATACGATATTACAAAATAAACCCACAAAATTATCACATCAAAGTCAAAACTTTGCGAAATTTACGTGGTTTCCACCTTGGCCCTTGACAGTAGTCCAATGTCTTAAAATAGTGACTAGTGATAGTGCATTTGATCGGTTCCATGACCAAACAGAACGTTGAAGAAAAGTGAAAAAAAAACAAACTTTAACTAACCTGTCCTATTATAATGTTATGTTTTATTCGGCTACCCATTTGATCAACCTTTAATATTTTACAGTAATAACTAATTCTTTAAAGAAAAAAATTTAACTTTAAGACGTACCTGCATTGTTGGAAGTATAAAAACGTTTTGTGAGATGCGTTGGCATTTCCTTCTTATGTTGGTGCCTTCGTTTATGTGAGATTGATTAAAATCTCTTTAAGCACCTTACCTAATCATTTGTGATGACTATTGATTTATTGTAGAACTTTCGTTGTATATATTGCTTGAGCACTGGCCACTGTCCGCTATTATGATTGTCTAACTCTCTTCTCTTTGTTTTGAGTACCGATGCCTTCTTGTGCGACCATTTACTACGTAGCTTATTTGTCTTCGCTCCGCAAAAATCTTGAATTAGAAACCTTAGTATATGAAAATGAATGTTTCTTTGTTTGTCCCTTTCGCGTTCCTGAACCATTCATGCGATTGCGATGCATTGATGCCCGCTATGGTTTTTATATATATAATAGTGAGGCCTGGCGTTATGAAATTATTTCCTACACTATTCATCCGATTGCGATGAAACTTCCGTGAGTTGTTGTGCGCACGCCCGCGAAGGTTTCTATGTATAAATGTAAATTCTGGTGTTTTGAAAAAAATTGTATAAAAAATTACTATAGGAGGCTTGCGAATAGCTTAAGAATGTGTGTATTTCGTTTAGTTTAGTGGCAGAGAGGAATGACGGAAGGGTGAGGGAAATCCGAAGGGAGTGGAGGGGAACAAAGGAGTGGGGGGATTGAGGGAGGGGGGAAGGCGAGGAAGGCGGTGGGAGAGGAAGGCAGGAGGGGAAGGGGACGCGATAGCGGAAGTAAGAATTTAAGTGACATTGCAACGCATGCCGGGAACCACTAGTTAATAAATAAATCTTACCAAATTGGTGCTATAGTTACTATAAATTTTAAAACTTGGATTTGTACTGAGAGGTATCCACAATTTTCCCAGTGTATAACGCAAAACAAAACTATCCGCTAAAAAAGAAGCTTATAAAAGAAATATCACCACTTTTGTATAATTATTATTGATGACCGGATCCGGATCTTTAGAAGAATCAGGGAAGTCCGCTGGATTTGTTTACTTTTCATTCATAATTTAATACAGTTATGATAATTATCTGCATCTGATACTTATTAACGTGTTTCATTTTTCCGTTAATTGAATCATTAACACCGAACAGTAAATGCCTGAATCCGGATCGATCGCCAATCAATTGCACATTTCCCATAACTTAGCTTTTAGCTTCCCACAGTCCAGTGAACTAGTGCCTGGTGACTAACTGGTGGTCGGCCGGGAAGTACCGGCCTGCTAGTCTCTAGTCCTCTTCCTGTCAAGAAGGATGGACAGCAAATCAGCTGAGCACATTCAACTAGATTAATGTGGATAAATTGTGGCAACTTTACATGTAAAAAAAATATTAATTTATTTTGCTCGGATGTTTTGCATGTTTGTATAAAAACATATAGATAAGTGATGTATCGGCATCTTTTACTTATTTATTTGTCCTGAGATTCTACTAGTTTATACCGCCCGACGTATGTCATAAAATGAAAGTTTAATCAATAAGCCTTTGAAACAGAAGCTTAAATGGTTTGAGCATTTAGAGCGGATTGATTAAATAGTAAGGATTTGTATGGTGAACAAGCGGATGGAAGAAGTTGAGGACGTCCTGGTCATGTTACAAATACTCGTGTCATGCCATGTCAAGAGACGATGAACAGTAGGTTTACGAGACTGAATGAACCAAGAGAGATTAAGGCAACACAATGCCCTAAATATTTAGTCAGAATCTTAACGACGTAAGTAAAGAAGGCGTTTACACGAATATGCGACGCGCGACCCAGCGTATTGGATGGACCTAAGGTCGAATTCGCCCCAAGCGTGCTTGGAAATTTGATCTTTCCGCGCTGTTTATTTAAATTAACTATGACAAATGCATTACTAAAGAGATGTTTGTAAACGAATCCCTCTGAAAGTTATTAATTCATCGTCTAGAAAAATAAAATCTGGTGCTTACCCCAAAATTTATGGTTTAATTAACGTTATGTAAAATTATCAAACCGTTTTATTTAAAATATTTAAATGATAAGATACTGTTTTTATTAATCTTAAATAAAAATAACTTACATCAATGGGTAACGTTTTGAAAAAAAAAAGATATTATGGTTACGAATTCGTCAGAATTAATTAAAACGTGAGCCTTAAGCAGACCCCCATTATGGAGTATTGTGCCGCCTTAATGCAGCGTTTCATTATTTCTGCCTCTTTGCGTTGTATGGGTTGTTTGTTGGTTGCTTTGCAATCTTCTTTTTCAAAAATCTTCCTCCAAAATAAATCTGAGAATTTCATATTGATCATGCCTTTTTATATTTCCGAAGACGGCAGTCTTACATCTCATGAATGATGTCATTATCTTCCATGTGCAGTTGTTCTGACTTAATACGTAAACACTTGTAAAGGAGTTCCCTCCAAAATTCTATTCTAAGCATTTTCATCAGGGTTCACATATCCGATGTTCGCTCGCAGCCCGGAACAAAAAAATAGTCAGTTTTTGGCATGCGTTGCACCATTTGCAACCTGAAAGGATTCACAACTCCCTGGAGACTTCCTACTGCCCCTTGTATTCCGACTAATATCTCTGAAGTATGGTAATGCCTCATGTACAATGACATTCCGAGGATAACTTACTCCGCTGAGAAATGTCCAGAACCAGTTTCAAACAAAAAAAAAACGCCAGCATATTTGGCGTCTCAAAAGGCGATATCCTAAAGCGGCGTGTTACTCGGTATTTTAGCTTCTTATAAATTCGTGCAATTTCCTTGTAATTTTCCATTGTCGCCACATAAAACAATCGTTCCTCGTTCCTCGCACGCTGAGCTCATTTTGGAACAAGATCTAGATAAGGCGGCGGGCGGCCGCGCGGTGTGAAGTTGGTAATGATGCAGGAATTCAACAGCCTTTTTTAAGTACCACCTTCGACCCAAGGTGTTGGCACACAATGCAAATTCAAATGATTATGCAGTCATAGGGACATTGGCAAAAGCATCAGTGAAGTTTCTTTGATATAATCCGTGTAATTTTTTAAAATTTTCGGTGATTAAATAAGCATTTATTCAATGAAAGTCCGAAAATATTTTACACCGAAATAGTTACGTGTCCATTTATTTTCCTGGTATTTCTTAAATCTAGGATGATTATCGTAATGGTATATTGTGGTCTAATCGAATCCAAAAATAATCAAGTCAGGGCTTGTAGGCTTAGAAGATTCAACGCATCGGTGTAGTTTATTTGACATTAGCTTTCCTGCTTTTTGTTTCTACGTTCATTGAATAGTTAATTAGTGATTTGAGGCTTTAATCACAGAGGTTTGCCTGTATCTGCCTATTTATGTAATTCCTGTGTATGCCTGTAATTCCCAACTGTACAATAAACATCAGAAGTTTCACAACGTAGTGTGAAACTTCAAGGCGTGAAAATTCTTTTATTCATTAGAATCTAAGGAGGCGCGTCCCGACACCCGATTCACAAAAAGTTCGTATAAACGTAGCTCCACTTTTCAGATGTTTTTTAAGCATGACCGGACGCGAGTAGGTGGATATCCTTAATAGATATCCTTAGTGGAAATCCTTAGGAAAATCTTTTTAGAATGGTTGATGAATATCAAAAACAAATTCGAAGATTCGGCAAGTTACCTTCTTACAAGTTTTTGGAAGTGATTTTTTTTCCAAGGATTTCCACTAAGAATATCTATCCTTAAAAAAAAAATCTTTTTAGAATGGTTGATGAATATCAAAAACAAATTCGAAGATTCGGCAAGTTACCTTCTTACGAGAAGTTTGGAAGTTGAATTTTCCATAATTTTCAAGAAAATAAAACTTACATTTTTCTTGTCAAAGATTATGAATACAACAACATTATCCTTTCCCAATGCTCAAACGTGCGTTTATTTTCGATAAAATCGCAAATACCGCATTTACAACGCTTTCCAATTTTTGCAGCAAATTTGCCTGATTTGCATACAGTTTTATGCCAAGATTCTTCCGGCCGATCCTTACAGCCCGCATCTCGCCTTTTTCAATTGGTCTCTACCATTTTCAGTGGTCGGTATCCTTTCCGAATTCCTCGGCTGTATTTGGTCGCGTGTGACACCCGACCGCCGCACGTGTCGGCTAGCAACTGGCTATTGCTATTGTGGCAGCCTGGTAGTATATGTCATGTAATCCATGGGCCTGGTAATACGTGTTGGTGAACTCCGTATTTGGGGAAAATCGCCTGTTTGACATTTGTTCGCAGTGTCGTGGGCGGGCTGGACTTCAGAAGTTGACTCGACTATGTGCAGGATTTGCATGACTATTTTGCGATCGTGTCCATATTATTATCATAATTTTTTTAATCTATTTATTTCTTTTATCGTACGTATAGTTTTCATAGGTAATAATTAGATATCTGTTCTACAGAAAATGTTATTAATCGGTAGCTGTATGGGTTAGTAGTAGTGTTTTGTGAACACCTCATTAGGAAAACCTGTGCTGAGGTGTTCGCATGTTTTAGATAAAGTGTTATTAAGCCGTCATAAGTAACACACAACATCGTCTTTGAGATTCTCTAGGATACTGTGGTTCAACCCTTGGCGGCAGTATTGTATATTAGATTAGTAGCATTTAAATTACACCATAATATTACATAGATACAATGTAGTAAAATTACATAATTTATTTACTAATTAATTTGTGTTATGTTCGTTTTGTGGTAGTCAGATTTTGGAAAAATTGTGTACCTCTAATTTTTATCCGGTCTGTTTCTGTTTTTTTTTAGTTTGTCTTAGTGAATTATCAGCAGGTTGTTTCAAAGTAGGCTGCATGCAGTTATACAGTTTAATGGAATACATCTTTATCTACGGGTGGATTCCTTTAGTAGAATGTTAAGGTTTAGGTTTGTGGACCGTTTTTTTTACCCACTCTTTGTTCGTTTTGATAATTAATTTATTAGCTAGGGCTACTTTGTAATACTTTTCAGTATCAGGACTGAGTCATTTAGACACTCGTTTGTACCTAGATTGCATGGAGTTGGAAATGCTTTCGCAGACGTAGTAGACGTGTTCAACTGCACGAAATATAGCATTAAATAGACTATAATAACACGCCTCAATAAATCAATGTTAGCATAATATCTAATATTCTTCTAATTAGCACAATTAACTTATGATTACTCCACTATGACGGCCTCCGTGGTCCCGAGGCAAGACTCTCGACTCACAATCCGAAGGTCGCGGGTTCGAACCCGGCGTGCGCAAATAAATTTTATTTGATTAATTTGTGTTATTTTCACAATTTATTCATTTAAAATAATAAATAGTATATTTGCGGCACGTTCCAGAGTGGAAGATACTATCAGTATCGCCCTGGTGTAAGACCACCATTCAGAATTGAAACGTTGCTTGAAATGGCTTTAGCCGTGTTTAGTGACCACATCTGAATAGCCAGGTACTTCCCCCACCTTCCTCTTCCCTATCTCCTTCCCCTCCCCACTACCTTCAGCCTCACAACATACCCCGATTGGGGATGCCATAGTCTCACTGGCTCCAGACGGGAGCAGATGGGACTCTTGTGCGGTATTAAATGTAAAAAAAAAAAAAAAACTTTTATGTATATCACAAATTTTGTAAATGCCCGGTTAGGAGTATATCAATATAAATAAAGACAAAAGAAGAGAAAGCTTGAAAATATTATTATTATTTTTTATTTTAACTTTTTATGAGTAAAACCTCAAACTGTAATATTTAATTAAATGAAGACATTATGAGCGAAACTCAATCGAAAATCTGGAAATAGAAAAATCAGAAAAAGATATTTACACCTCTGGGACTCGAACCCAGGACCTCCCTACTTTACGGGATGGGCGCTCTTATCCACTGAGCTAAGGTGTCGATATCCAATTCGGTCACTTTTAACTGTACCATACTTCGACTAAGAACCACCCATATTATATTCATTTTTCTTAACGCATATTTTTATTGGCTGCCATCTTTATGAATGATTGCAAGATTCAACTCGAACTAAATGCAATCTAGATGGTGTCTGGATAAATTATTATCCATTTTATTTAATGTGCGACATCTATTAACTCTTCTGCAAGTCTAGGATGAATATTATTATTTTTTATTTTAACTTTTTATGAGTAAAACCTCAAACAGTAATATTTAATTAAATGAAGACATATGGGTGACAAAAGACAAAAATGAAGATAATGTGGGTGGTTCTTAGTCGAAGTATGGTACAGTTAAAAGTGACCGAATTGGATATCGACACCTTAGCTCAGTGGATAAGAGCGCCCATCCCGGAAAGTAGGGAGGTCCTGGGTTCGAGTCCCAGAGGTGTAAATATCTTTTTCTGATTTTTCTATTTCCAGATTTTCGATTGAGTTTCGCTCATAATGTCTTCATTTAATTAAATATTGAAAATATTATTTTAAACTAAAAAGCCACTAACGAAATTATATTAAGCTATCGATTATTTCAAGTTATTTTCTAATTCGAACAACGTCTTTCATATTGTTGATTGCTCGATTTTTAAGCTATAGAATATTTCAAGTTATTTGCTAATTTGAACAATGTTTTTCATTTTATTGAATGCTGGATTTTTAAGCTGTCAAGTTTCATTTCAAGTTATTTGCTAATTTGAACAACTTTTTTCATAATGGTGATTGCTCGATTTTTAACGATTGCTAGCTTATTTTTTCATTATGGTCAAAATGCAATCCCGAAATAATGTCGAGATCAAACCAATTAAACACTATTGTGGTGTGTCAGATTTCCCTTTTGAGGCGTGTTGGCTGACCTTTGATTCAGGATATTATTTCTGTTTCCCATTGAACTGCAAAACCCGCTAAAAGGGCACACATTTGGACATACTTCTCACTGCGGCTTTCGAGTCGTAAAAGGTATTGAATATTATATACGTGGATAATAATCTAGACTTAACTCTAGCTAAGATTAAAAACGTGGCATGGCTTTTGACCCTTTCGCTTGCATGCCGATCGTTAGGGCGTCTATCGAACTTTATTAACAATTGTGTAAAGCCCTACAGTGTGTAATTTATATGCATCCAATTATTTGCGAGCGTTATTTAACGATTTGCAAAATTCACACCTTTGACTTAGTCCTTGTTTATAACATCAAATAAATTTCTAGATAGGTATAATATATTGGCATTAAATGCATTCGGGCTTATTCCTTGTTTATAACACCAAATAAATTTCAAGATATAATATATTGGCATTAAATGCATTCGGGCTTCAACAGGCTATTTAAAATTATATATAGAAACATTCAGAGACTTAACCACTCGGGCTAATTTGCTCGCTTTTGGGAACAACTCACACGGGTCTCATAGAAATAGTTAGGTCTCCCTTATTATCATAGTGAAAAAATGATCTAAAATCTAAACGGTGCGGTGTTAGAAAAAAAAATAAAAACAGCTTTCTTTACCTTCAAATCTAAAAGTTAACCACCAAATTATAAATATTTATTTATGAAACCAAACTTAACGACCGTTTGAAAAAAAATATTATGAAACTTTGTGAATTTTTATTGACTATTTTTTCATGAAACAACAAAAAGTGGGGGTGATGATAATGTTTTTAATACATAAATGTCTTATAAAATGTGTGGGTCTTTTTCTTCGTTTAAGTAATCGTCTTAGTAATTTTAGTTGGAAAACGTAAGGTGAGCCATTTTTGAAACTTTCTTTATGTTTTCATTCAAAATTTTTATGTTAAAAAAATTATATGCTTATTTCTCATACTAAAATTTTAAAGCGTGTTTTATAAATTTTCAAAAACTTTATTTTGGTTTTCGTATATGTTGATAGATATTCCATTTATTTGGATATTATATATATTGCAAAGCGGAAATATTCTGCCCTTCTGGCAGAATATTTCCCCGAGGCCTATGGGGTTAAAAGATTCAAAGCTTCTCCGTAAACAGCGTCAAACTTCTTCACCAATTTGGGAGGCGGACATGGGTACCGCCGCTCCGGGAACCATTTATTGGATAACCAACAATAACTCTGCCGTAGGTGGTTCGCTACGTTTGATGACTTAGCAGGGGTGCCCAGGTTCATGGGATGAGGTTTGTGCAGGTCATGTTGGCGGATGCGTCTGCTCACCCTGCCGGTGGGATAGGGAGAGACTGGTCGAGGGAGGCCTTTTGACCTTTCCGGCCGGAAAATCTCGACCCACCGCCTTGCCCCGCAGTTGGAGGGACGGATTAATATGTCCGGCACTCCTGGACACACCGACCCCCAGATTCCTACCCCTCACAACTATTGCCTTCCGAGAACTTCCTATCTTTTCCTTCCTTAAAAAGAACCCCAGTACAGCATCCCCTAAAGCCTCGATTACATTGAGCGAGTTTACAAGCTACAAGCCGGCGAATTCACTATCTGCTAGTAAACTCAATCATAAATCCTTGCTAACTAGCAGATTTTACACTGAACAAGTTTACTAGCAGATAGTGAATTCGCCGGCTAGTAGCTTGTAAACTCGCTCAATGTAATCGAGGGTTAAGAAGAAATAGGCCCTTAGGGAAATTATTTTCCTCAGGGTTTCATGTGTGGAGCTAATTTAAAAAAAAAACGCATTATTTATACAGGGTGAAAGTAAAAGTACTGTTTCATACGATTCATATTTCGTAAGTAACCTATCTATTTTGGGTTTTGGGTTGGTTGCGTGTGTGTTTTTTTTAACATTGTGTGAATGTTATATGAAATCTGTGATTTTTTTAAATTTATTTATTTCCCTATATATTGTGCAGTACTTTACTTATTTTTGGTAATTGAAAATTTTAATCTGAAATTCAATTTATCCTCGATTGGTCTCACTGTTCTGGCTTCAGTCGCTTTCGAGCGTTCCGACCATTTATTCTATTGAAGAATTATCACTGGCGATTTGTTCCAACTAACGTCACTTTAAATATCGCCAGAGCTGGGAAACTGCGAGTAATCATGTCTCGAGGTATCGCAACTATATTTCGTGGATTTATATAAAATATGTTGACAACATTGTGTCCTCTGTTCTAATAAAATGTATGCGGCTGTTTTTTTTTTTAAATGAAAACTTCTTTAGCACCTTGTGATGTCAAACTCGATGAAACCGAAACGAGCGACACTAAAAAGAGACAAACACATAAATCTATAGGATTTAGCCTGCGAGAGAATGAGATAGCAATAAAATATGTATTTATTCACGGGTATTCGGTTTCAATATAATAAGATAAATCCACAGTCCCACGCGAGCCTCCATTAGTGTAGTGGTATAAAGCGCCTGACATTCAGCGAACCAAGGGTCGAATCCTACAAAATACATTTTTTTTGTAAATTAACTATCCAATCTTCAACCCGCTCCAAAATAAACAGGCAAAAGAAAAGAAAGCGACATCCAGCGACTCCAAAGAAGAAAACACGAATACTGATAAGATGACCAAACGTATAGGAAAAGGTGTTCACGGGGTGAAGTTTGTCCAGGTCTTAGCGGTGGATGCGTCTGCCCTCCTGCTGCGTGGCGGGCCGGATCGAGAGAGACTGATTTAGGGAGATCTTTTGACCTCTTTAGCAGGACTCTCTTGGAACTTAGCTTTGCACCGCACTGGAATGGATGAATTCATTCGTCCATCACTCCTGAATACAATGACCCCCAGATTCCTACCTACCCCTCATACCTTTTTTCTTCCCAAAACTTCCTCTCCTCCCTTCCCCTAAACCCTCCACACATCATCTCCAAAGATGACATAGGCCCTAGGGAAAATTGACTTCCTCAGGGCCTCCTGTGTGGGGCTAATGCAAAGAAAGGAATTCGACGGCAAAAATCTTTTACCTATAAAAAAATAATTTAGCAAGGTTGCTCTTTTCCAGAAATTATTTCAACCTCCTGGGTAAGATTGCACTTATGCGAATGGGTGAGAATGAGCTGAAGGATTATTGTAATAAACACGTTAATCTTTTACATTATCTCAATTTTCTAGTGACACTTATGACCTGCGCGGAGGCAGTAAAACAAACTATCAAGATAGGCGTAATGTTTAAGTGTCTCTAGACAAATTCCCTGTCACTAAGTGAAGTGTTTATGTTTATAATCCTTTAGTTTTATTACCAGGTTTCGCACGAGATTACAATTTCATTATTTCCACTTTTCCCTATTAAACCTTTATGAACATTAAAAACAGCCTCCGATGTAAATGTAAATTGAGATTCCATGACCGTTGATTCCCCAATTGTTGGCCCTCCGGCTTTTAGGGAAAATATGGTTTACCAACTAACTGTCCCCGAAGGGATGTGCAGAGATGATGTTCCGCCGAATAACAAAAGTGTAAAATATATCTTAATTCAAATTCATCAATGATAAAACTACTTATTTAATTAAATGAAGATACTAAGAGCGAAACTCAATCGAAAATCTGGATGTTTCCAGATTTTCGATTGAGTTTCGCTGATTATTAATTTATATTTCTGTTGAAAAATCAGAAAAAGATATTTGCACCTCTGGGACTCGAACCCAGGACCTCTCTACTTTCCGGGCGAGTGCTCTTGACCACTGAGCTAAGGTGTCGATATCCAATTCGGTCATTTTTAACTGTACCATACTTCGACTAAGAACCACCCATTTTATCTTCATTTTCTTAACGCACTGCATTTATTTCTTCAAACTTCGCAAATTCACTTTGTGGCGTCATTGCATTTAGTTCGGGTTTGAATCTCGCAATCATACATAAAGATGGCAGCCAATAAAAATATGTTCATTCAAATTCATTTAATTAAATTATACAATTTGAGTTTTTACTCATAAAAGTTAAAATGAAAAAAAAATAATGATAAAACTACTGTCTATACGTGGTGTTAAGGGACGTTATTGACTTACTTTAACCAGTGATTCCTGACATTATTTGGAATAAAAATGCAAATGAAATTTTGGTCTCCGGTAACATTTTTGATTTTTCTGAACCTGAGCACTTCTGCTTACTCACCAAACGTAGCGATTCACTTGAGGTGGCCTATGGCAGTGATGTTGGTTATCCAATAAATGATTTCCGGGGCCCATAACCAACTCAACCAAATTGAGGATTCGGCAAATGCCTCAGGTTCTGACACTGGTGTGTTTCGGGTTCAATTCCTCTGCTAGCTTAGTCTTCCATCATTCCACAAGCAAAATTTTCCGCTTATAATGATTATTGTAGCAGTTTTAAAATATTGTCAGGTTATTCGTGATCCTGGAATGTTTGCACAAGGAATCGAATTTTTCGTTAAATAGTCTCTTGTTAAAGAAATTGTGAGCAGCTACAAAACCGGTTTGTATTATTATGTAGTAAATAATCTCACGTTGAATCCTTGGAGTGGTAGAATTACATTCTTCACGGCAGCTGATGCGATAATAACACCGTTCAACGGTGAAAATAATTACGGATCCTGGATGAGATACGATGGACATAATAAGCATATTCGGGCAGAATTCCAACCAAATAATAATATTATAATTACTGCCAATACGCATGAAAGTTATGCATCTACATTTAACCCACTGTTTTTTTATACAGGGTGTTAACCGTCAGGCTAACTTGTTCGCTTTTCGGAATAACTCATACACGTTTCGTATGTGTCTCCCTTACGTTGGTTTGAAATATGATCTAAATTGTTCTAGAAAGAGAAAACACCACATTTTTTATTCAAATCTAAAATTTATCCACAAATTAATTAAAATTTTTATCAAAGTTTCCGACCGCAATTTGAAAAAAAAAATTAAACCTTCGGATTTTTTTAATTGGTTATTGAAACTTGAAACGACAAAAAATTGAGTTGGCGATAAATTAAGTTGACGATGAATTAAGATGACGATAAATTAAGTTGACGATAAATTAAGTTGACGATAAATTAAGTTGACGATAATAATGTTGACGATACATTTGCCTAATAAAATATGTGGGACGTTCTTCTTTTTAACCTACATAAAGTTGTCTCCATCAGTTAGTGGAGGAAAATTCAACAGACTTACCGATATTATAATTTTATAATTACTTTAAAATCTACTGTACTAAAGACGTAACGACTGTGTGGGTTTTAAAAAAATATGTGTTTATATTTTTTTAGTAAAAATTTGACAGAGTTGTAACTCCTCGTGATAGAAGTGTATTTCATACAAATCACAGCTGTCTTCTGCCACCTCGACTTGGGTGTATTTTATAATGTTACAAAAAATGATATGACGACATAAAATATAAAACTATAGGTATTAAGTAACAGCGATTATTATTTTAAATGAGGTTTAATAAAATATTTTTAAAAATCTCAAAAACTTGTCTCCTACAATTTTTATATCGTACGACACTTCCGTCACGTGGGTTTTCATTCGAAATAGGTATACACGCAGCTCTTGTTTGTCACCCCCAATAGGCATTTTAGGCCTCCTTCCCCCTTGCTACAATATCTCCTCTGAGATCCAGAGAGATTCAATTAAAGTAAAAACAAAATGTGGCGGAGTGGTGGAAATGTGACTGAAGTGTTAAAAGTTATGTAGGTTAAAAAGAAGAACAACCCATATACGTGTTTTTATTTTTTTTTCATTGCCAGTAATTTTAGTTAGTTTGCATTCAAAATTTTTGTATTTCAAAAATGTATGTTTATTTCGAATTATAAAATTTGAAAGCGGGCATTCTGAAATATTCCATTCATTTGGATTTTATTGCGAAACGAAAATATTTTGACCTTTTGATAAAATAGGCTCGAGGGCTGAGGGTTAAGGGACGTACTTCTCTTATTTTAACCAGTGATTCCTGTTATTATTTGGAGTAAAAAATGTGAATGAATTTTGGCCTCCGGTGACATTTTTGATGTTTTTTTTTTTCAACTAAAATATTAAAAAAATTGTAGGTATTGGATAGTTAGGGGCAGGGTGAAGGGTTGGCAGTTACTCGGCTGAAAGACCAGTGACGACACGTGGAAGAATTTTTGTTTGATTTTGAAGGAAAAGTATTTGAAAAAATGAATCGTCCGGAGGACCTAAATTTCGTTTACATTTTTTACTCCAAATAATGTCAGAAATCACTGGTTAAAGTAAGTCAAGTACGCCCGTTAACACCCTGTATACCTACTACCTCTTTTGGTAGAAAAATAATTCGTTCAACAACTCTGTACTTGCATTAAAAATTAATTGTAGGGTATTATAAATAATGTGTAATTTTTATCTTCTGAAGATAATTCATAATTTTAGTGCTCCGAATATTGAATTTCACGGAAAGAACGTTATTTATGATTATAATTATTTTATTTATTTACATTAAAATTGTATTTTCTTGGAAATGGTTTTTAAAGCATACTCGTACTAGATGTTCTTCGTGAAAATATTAATTTATTCAACGGATACCATGGTGGAGTGGTTGCGATCCTCGGCTATGAATCCGAAGGTCTTGGTTGCAAATCAGTAGGTGCGCAAATATATTTTTTTTTATTAATTAGTGTTATTTCATAATTTATTCATTGAAATGATAATACGTTCCCAGTATGCAAGTTTGCGGTTCGTTCCAGAGTGATAGATACTCTCAGTATCGCCCTGGTGCAAAAACACCAATCAGAATCGAAACGTTGCTTGAAATGGCTTTATCCATTTTGGTGGCCAGATTTGAATAGCAAAGTACTTCCCCACCTTTCTCTCCCCCATCTTTTTCCTCTCCCTATACTTTCAGCCTCACAACATACCCCAATTAATTTCTCCGTTGGGTTGGATAGCTTTGTTAAAAAAATATATAAGTATTTTAAATATACAGGATTTTAATGGACGTACTTGAATTACTTTAACCAGTGATTTGACATTATTTGTAGTAAAAAAAATTATGAAATTTTGGTCTCCGGTGACTTATATTTTTATTTTTTCAATATTTTTCTTCAAAACCAAATTAAAAAGTAAATCCACATGTCATCACTTTTCACTTAGCCAAGTAACCGCCCAACCCCTCAATGCTAACCCCAACCGCCCGATGTATTCTGACCTGATTACAAAGCTGATTTTTTTATGTTTTAAGTCGAACAACAAAAATCATAAATGTCATCGGAGACTAAAATTGCATTGTCATTTTTTACTCCGAATAATCAGGAAACTATGGTTAAAGTAAGTCAAGTACATCCCATACATAAATATCCTTTTTGTAATTAGCTGTACTACCTGCCTGTATTTTTAAATCTATTATATCTGTACGTAAAATATTATTTTAAAAATCTCTTTCTGCACGTAGATACGTCTCGTAGCGTTTTTTTTATTGTTTTTTTCTTATTCTTTATCCTTGGAAGAGTTGCAGGACACTAAGAAGTATTTAAGCCAAGCATCGTGTTATAAGGACGAGTCACACCGGGGTTTAGTTGGCAGTACTGCAGTTCTGTCTTGGTATGCGACACGACACGACACGACATCTTGCGACAACATCCGACACGACACGGAAACTCAGAGATTAAAGTCCTAGTCTATAAAACAATTGTTGCACAGGCTACTAGCTCTATTTTAAATTTGCATCGAAATGGCTCTTTTATATGAAAAAAATCTTCGGTTCAAAATCATCAAAAGATGTGACGGCGAAATAGGTGGCGATTGCGTTTCCTCACCAACTGCGTGGCGGTCCGGATCTGGAGAGACTGCTAGAGGCAGACATAATCTAGACCTCTCCAGTCGGACTCTCTCGACCCATCGCCTTGCACCGCAGTGGGAGGGATGGATTCGTACGTCTCTCACTCCTGGACACATTGACCCCGAGATTCCTACCCTCATTCCTTTTTCTTCCCAGGACTTCTTCTCCTTCCTTTCCTTTTTTTTTTTTTTTTTTTAAATATCTTTATTCAGTTTTAATTTTACAATTTTTTATTTTATAAATCTTACGAAACTGATCAATCAGTTTGATTGTAAGAAATCTCTCAGTTGTACATAGTAAATATAATAACTAAATATAATACTTAATTATTTCTTCAAAATAGGCAATTATTAGAATACTAATTATTACGACAAACTAAATTATTATAATGTTTTAATGTTTATGAATTGTGTTGTAGTAAAAATATTTTACACAGTACAAACATACGGTGAGAAAATAAATAGATAGGAACTATTTTATTTGATTTCATGTTCTGCGGAGGTAGAAAGATTTAACTTTTGTTTTGATTTTTGAATAAGATGTCTCATTTTTGATATTTTCAGGTAATGCGTTAAATATTTCCGGAATTTTATGACTTTTTGTTCTATCTCCGTATACATTTTGAGATTTATTGACAATAAACATTTGTGCTTCTCTATGCCTAGTAGGGTAGTTGTGGTTTACAGGTTTTTTGAATTCTGTATTCCAGAATTCATCTAGAGTTAATTGGTAATTTACCTTACTGTGTATAGAGAGGACATTACACAAGGGGAACATTTTTTTATAATCACCTTCACATAACTGGACCTTTTTTTTGCCTGATATCAATTTTAGGAAACGGATTTGTAATTGTTCTATTTTATTTAAGTATGTTTTGTACGTTAATCCGTAACTATTTATTCCGTATCCTATAATTGATTCTGCTAATGCGTTGTATATACAGTATAATATATTTTTATTGACAAAATTTTTTAGGTGGTAAAATTTTCCTAATATGGATCTTAATCTATTACATACATTTTCAATATGATTTGACCAGTTAAAGTTGACATCTATTGTAAGACCAAGGTATGTATATTGGTACACTTTTTCTATATTCGGGCAATTACACTGCTGGAATTGGTTTTTTGTGTGCAAACAATCATATGAATGACTTTTTATATGTAATTCCTTTTCCTGACAATTTGCATATGGTGAGTGTATAAGCATATATTTGGTTTTTTTTGCGTTAATAATAATGCCATTGTCGTGGGACCATTTAATTATGTTATTTAGGTCTGTTTGTAAAATTTCCTCAATTTTTAGTGGATCTTTGTCAGCACATATAATGCAAGTATCGTCTGCAAACATGTAGCATTTACAACGTTTTATTACGTTTGGTAGACTGTTTACTTGCATTATATAACATGTAGGCCCCGATATCGACCCTGTTGCTACTCCGGTATTTGTTAACATTTCATCACTAAACATTCCGTCAATTTTAACTTTAATTTTTCTATTTAAAAGATATTTTTTAATAATTTTTTTTAAAGGACCTCTAATACCACATTCCTCCATTGCCTTTAATAATGTTTCGTGGTCCAATGTGTCAAAGGCCTTTTTAAAGTCTATAAAAATTATACCAACATAATATTTTTCATTTAAATGACAATTTATATGGTCAGTGAATTTAGATAGTAATTGGGTAGTACTTTTTTCTTTTTGAAATCCGTATTGTATGGGATTTATGATTTTATTTTTTTCTATAAAAAGTTGTATTTGGTTAAAGATAGCTCTTTCAATAATTTTATCAATACATGAGAGAATCGCTATTGGTCGATAGTTTGTGAAATCTTTGTGGTTTCCTGATTTATATATAGGTCTGATAATGGATGTTTTAAGTTCGTCAGGCATAATACTTTTACTTACACAGAGGTTAATTAATTTAGTCAATATTGGGATTATATTATCAGCAATTAACTTCAGGTCTTTAATTCTTATTTGATCATTGCCTTCTGATTTTTTAACATCCATATCATTAATTATTTTTTTAACATCTTTTTGTGATACAGGTCTAAATCTCATTGACATACTAGCAGGAGTTGTATACGTGTTACGATCTAGGAATTTTGTAGTACAGTTATGTCTTATGTCTTTTATTTCATTTACGAATGTTGTAGCAAATTTATCGCATAAGAATTTTGTGTCTCCTTGACCTCCCATATGTTGAAGGATTATTTTATCTAGATTTTGTTTAGGTTTTCCTATTAGGTTATTTATTTCGTCCCAGAGTTTCCTCGGATTGCCGTTTAAACTATTTATTACGTTTTTGTGAAATGTATTTTTAGTAAAATTAATATGTTTATTTGTTTTGTTTCTATATCGCGTGTATTCTAAACGAAATACAGGGTTATTAGGGCTATTCTTGCATTTTCGGTAAAGATAATCTCTTTTTTTAATCATATTCTTAATTTCTTCAGTAACCCATTGGTTGTTGTGTCTATGATTATTTTTAAATGATTTTTCTTTTTTCGAGGACTCATAGATATTATCAAAAATATTTTTTAAATTATAGTACAGTTCTGAGGGACATTCAGTTTGTAATAATTTACCCCAATTTACTAGTTTTAATTTAGAATATACCAATTTATTATCAATAATTTCCCTTTTTTTTATTTAAATCCTTTGTAAGTACCTCTTTCCCTATCGCAACTCCTGTTATATAATGGTCCGATATTTTGTTAGTCACAATACATGAAAATACAGTGTTATTACGGTTACGAATTGCAATATGGTCGATACAGGAATAAACATTTTTACCGTTTAAAATTTCATCCCGGGTCACATCTAATATCACATTTTCTAAGCCATTTTCACTGAGTAGATTTTGGTATTCTGTAATTACACTATTTTTGGTATCCAATAAATTCAAGTTAATGTCACCACAGTACAAGTAATTTGAATCAGATGAGGTTAATTGTAATATTTGTTTTAGTTCCTTCAAGTATATATTCTTGTTGTTGTTCGGCGGGCGATACACTGCAAGTATATTTATGACATCTTGATGAACGGTGGTAATTTCTCCAGATATTGTCTCGCAGCTTTTAAAAGAAATGTTTGTTTTCTTAAAAGTATGATGGTTTTTTAAGTACATGATTAATCCCCCTCCTCTTCTATTCTCTCTAGTATTTGCAATCGAGATGAAGTTTTGTATATTGAACATAGTTATTATTTCATTTTTAATATTTATTTCCGTTAGAAAAATTACATCTATAAACTGCAGAATGTCATTTATTTGTGCAATAAATGAATTAAAATTCTTTTTCAGGGATCTTATATTTAAGTGAATAGCCACAAACCTCATGTTGATGTTTTTATCGTTTATCCAGTTATCCAAATCATAACACTTTGTAAATTTGTGAGTTTGGAATTGTGTAGAATCTTCCATGACGTGGATTTAGTAACTGATAAAGTAAGTGCTTCGAGTCAAAAGGTGTTTTGATTTTTTTTTTAAATATTTAAATGTATCTGTTTATATCATTCTCATTTCTTATATGGATTATTTTCCCATCGCCTTCACTTAAAAAGACCCTCCACACAGCATCCCCAAAGTGGACATTAGCCCTGAATGATTTTTTTTCTCAAGGTCTCCTGTCGTAAAAAAGTGCTTTATTGTAAAAACAGTGAGTAAATTTTAAATTAGACCCACCTAAAAAATGAAAAATTTACCTAAAATATTGTGTTTTGGTTTGTTTTCGAGGACCTATCTGCAAGTAAGGTATATAGCCAAATGAAATAATTTAGAATTTTCCTAGAATCTGTTGAGCCGGTAAATTGAGGCTCTCTATCCAGTCTACGCGCCGCATGTCGTCCGTCAGCTGTTGGACTGATGACCCCTTTGTACTAGGATCGGGACCTATAAATACTATAAACACCCAATACAGTTTACTGCTGGTACCTACACCTAGTACACCTCTCTACTTCTCCGTACCTCTCTAACTCTATCTACTAGACATGTCCTCTAACTACCTACCAACCGCAGTCCATATTGCACAGCGATAAACAAAGGTCATTGCATTATTACCGAAGATTTTTTTGTTTTATTTATATTATAGAAACAAAACATTAGATAATTGAAGTGGTACATCTTTATTTCTATTTCATATTATCTATATTTCTATATTTTAATATTATAAATGCAAAACGGCGTGAGTTTGTTTGTTACGCTTTAACGCATAAACCAATATTCTCTACATTATATGCGTGTAATATAGGCTATATATAATGGTAAGCTCTAGCGTAATGAAATAATAAATATTAATGTATTTTATTTTTTATACGTTTTCTGTAGCTAACAAAAGCGAATTGTTGCTAACTTAATGGGTAAAACCTCAAATTGTAGTATTTAATCATTGGAGACAATATAAGCGACTCTTAATCGAAAATTTTAAACGGATTTGGGGGATCGCCCCCGGCAAAGCTAAGATCCTGGGTTCGATTCCTACATGTGACAGTATCTTTTTCTGATTTTTCTGTTTCACTTTTTGTTTGAGAGTCGCTAGTATTGTTTTCATTAATTAAATATTATATTCTAGGTTTTACTACTAATACTAGAGGTAATACTTTTGAGGTTTTACTTCTAACTTAAAAAATATAAATATTCATCCTAGACTTGCAGAAATGTGAATAGATGTCGCATATTAAATTAAATTAAAAGTTCGAGATGAGTCTTGCAATCATATGCAAAGATACCAGCCAGTAATAATGTGCGTTAAGAAAATAAAGATAACGTTGTTGGTTTTTAGTCGAAGTATGACAGTTAAATACCGAGGGGATGGGGTCCCATTAGGTTAGTGGTAAAGCACCACCCCGTCGTATCTTTATTGATTTTGCGTATTATTTAGATTTTTTCAGTTTTTGATTGAGAGTCGCTAATATTGTTTTCAGTGATTAAATATTTCAATTTGAGGTTTTATCCATTTATTTAAAATAACAATATTACACCACTACAATTGTAACCTATGTAGGTAATGTTTTGTTGTTTATATTGTCTTCGGTGATTCAATATTATTATGTTTACTTATAATCTCTTTTTATTTGTGGTAGGTAGAGTAATTACCGGTTGACGTGCGTACTGTACGTGTGACATGTAAAGTGTATGTGTGTATGTGTGTTTGTAAGTGTGAGAAGTGGTAACAAGGACTTATATAAGGAGGGGGAGGGGGTTCAACCCTCCCTTGTTAATGCTTTAGCTACGCCCTTGAATGGTAGTATATAGAAGTGGTACGTATGCCCATTGATCAGTTTATATCATGATATGAGGCTCTTTTTAAATGTGGTCGGTGAGTCCGGAAAAATGTCGATGTTAGAAATTAGGCAAATATTATTGAAGGTATAAACGGCACAGATGATTATTGATATTATTTTTATTTACTTTGTAAATTTCAAGTTCCTTAACGTATTTATTTTTTTATATATCAAAAGTTTCAATAAAGTGTGGGGGATAATGCTATGTATGGGGGTATAAAATATGGGGTATTTTGCAAGCTTGTTCTGCTCTACAAAATTTATTTTGATTACGGTATTTAATTGTGATACCATTTAAAAGTTCCAATTGCTCGCAGCCGGTGGATGGCATTCCCAATTTGGGAAATTCGTGAGAAGGAAGAAAGAGGAATGCTGTACAATACTTCTCGGCTATTAAGGTTTTCTTACTAATGTTAATTAGCTTAAGTCTTTTCATGCAACATTACGTTTGACTCTGATATGGTCCATGACCTGGTGACTCTCGCCAGGGTAATGCTGAGAGTACCTTCCACTCCAACTATCGCCACAGTGGTTGACAAGCGCATATCATATTATATTGGTATCTTTAAACGTGTTTTTGTCTTTCACAGTGAGATTTTTTCAAAATTAATTAGAACATGATAGTAAGTATACCATAACCTTGATATTTTTCAACCTTATTTTTTATATTGAATCTGTTCGATTTTCACGCTTTTTCCATATGATATTGCCAATTTAATGATTACCATGATCTGTCACGTCATATTGAAGGAAGGTAAATTATTGGCGTTTAAGTAATCTTCTATCAGTGTAACCACAATTTTGTGATTGTGATTTATTGTTTGAAGGATTAATGTTCCATTTACAATACAAGCTTTCTAATTAAATCAATAAGGCATCCATGGTGACTACTCTGGTGACTCACTTCGTACCTTCGGAGTGGACTTCAATGTGTATCAGTGGGGGAACTTAGTCCAGCTTCTTTTCTGTGCCCTCCGGCGTACCTCAAGTTTCTCATTTGGGGCCATTATTATTTAATGTTTGTATAAGGTATTCACAAATGCTAACACGCTAATTACCTGGCATATGCGGACGACATTTTTTGGGAATTTGACAGCAAATATTAAATTATAAAAACCTACCCACATTCATAAAATAGTTACTTTTGCCAATTATGAACTTTCCATCAGCTGAAACAAAGGATGTAATACGTATGTGGATTGTACATGGGTGTACATAGATCATTTATGTTTATTGTTAATAGCTCGCTAACAACAATATCGGGCAATTTGCATACCACTTAAATCAACAGTCGACATAAAAAGTGGTGTAAATTTTCCTGTTGCCAGCTGGGCCTTGCTGCGCACTTAACTAATAGTTAATAGTTAAACTCATCCTGCAGATGTTAAACTCTTTGCGTGCGGGGAACAATCTTCCCGGCAGTTAGCAGTTAGTGCTGGTGGCAGGAATGTGGGATTGTTCAGACCGCCTTGTTCTGTTCCGATGGCCGACTAAATTATTACACGCTTAAGTCAATGTTAACCCGCGGACAGGGGGTATCGGTAACACACCGGTTATGGGCTAACTGTTCCCTTTGATTTATTTTACGCACTCGTTATTTATTGTAGGCAGTTCGCTGGCCTGCTCGGGTCCTAATGTAAATCATAGCGATCGGAACATCTCCGAGGATATAAGTATTCTGTTACATCATATTATAAAGCTAGAGAAAATGCAGTTGCCATTTACCATTGCTGCCTAACATCGGATAAAAACGTCCATCAAATATCGTTCACGTTCGGCCGCTGATATTCCCAATATTGCGGTGTGGAAACATGGAAACCCAGAGCCAGTCCATTCTGAAAAGGCCAGGCATAATAGGCATTCAACTGTCTGCCTGCAACGTATTTTAAGATACTTTGGACATGTTGATCGCAAAACTGAAGACTGCAACTTGAAGAAATTCATAGTCACTGGTAAGGAGAACCAGAGGAACGTCACCAATGAGCTGGGGTGGCCAAGTATCACTGGCGTCCGGTACGTCAGATGACGGTATCCTTGGCTCTCCGCGAGGCGCAGAACCGTGAAGAGTGGACGAGTCTTGTCCATCATGAAAATTGGGTTGAGAATCAGCAATGAGGAATCGACTTCAGAAGAATATAAAAATCTTGCCTTAATCAGGCTTCTTATCGAAACTACTAATAGGTGTCAACGTATTGATGTTATTATTTGAAAGCATTGTTGATGTTAACAATATACCAAGTGTATGTATGATCATAGGCATTTTAAATTGATTTAAAAATAACTGCCTCAACACAGCCTAACCTAGTGAGGCAGGTTATGAGAAACCTCAACTTATAACTAGAAATTTCTATTCTTAAATATACTTTAAACTACTGTTAATATGTTAATCAATTTTATATGTGTATATTATTTTATGTTCGTTAACTATTTGAACGAATGTTTATCTATAAACCATTGTAAACAATTATATTGAAATATTGTAAACTACACTAAACTTGTAAACAAAGATATTGAAATACTATAAACTACACTAAACATGTACTTTCTTAGTTATAAATATTGTCAATTTCATTAAATAAAGATATTATTATTATTATTATTATCTTTGGCTTCTGGTAATTTTTTTGGTGAACTAAATAAACATACAACTGCGAATTTTTCATTATATATTTATTCATATTTTGAGCACAATTTACAATTTTTTCAGCCCGTAGTATCAACCAGTTTTTGAACTAGAATTATAAAAAAATATTGAAAGGTAAATTTTTGGCATTTTGTTGAACACCAAAATTCACAAAATATGTTGAACAAGCTGCCAAAAATTTACCTTTCAATATTTTTTAATAATTCTACCTCTTAAGATGACCGACTAAGTTGCCTCGTATTTCGGCAATGAGCAACGATTTCAGGCTGAAAAATTTGTTAAGTGTGCTCAAAATATGACCAAATATGTGGTGAAAAGTTCGCAGTTGTACGTTTATTTAGATCGCCAAAAAATTACCAAAAACGCGAATAAAATAGCTTTCACACAGGATGACTGCCTTAAGGAGAACAGCGTTATGCATCCAGAATTCAAATTGTCACCTTAGAGTTATACTTAGAGTAATGTAAGAAAACTATGTGCCCACACCAGGGAAATGATATTCCACAGATCTTTCCTAACAAACACATTAAAAAAAAATCTGAGTGTGTAATTCAGCGCATTAGAAGTGAAACTAGAAAGTCGCTAGATGTCGCTTTCTTTTCTTTTTCTTGTTTTTTAAAAGTGGTTTGAAGATTGGATATTGATTTCACAAAACATATATATTTTTTTTTGGATTTCGTAGGATTCGAACCCCCGTTCGCTTGATGTCTGTCTTTATCGCCGCTGAGACTTGTCAGGCACCTTGCCAACTACGCTATGGAAGACACGCGCCGAGATGCGAATTTACGGCGTTATATTAGAACCGAATATTTGTGTAGAACTGAGTTGTGAAACACTTCCCTTTCACCAGAATTTCAAGTTTCACTTAAAAAAAAATTGTATGTAAATTATTTATGAAAAAGCTTTCGTTTCTTCCGCTTCTTGCTGTGTGTCCTCAACCGGTTCCTCGCCCTTTATTCCTCATGGTTCCCGTGGAATGAGGCCTTGTTAACAAATTTCAACAAATCTCTCAACGTTTAGTGTTGCGCGGTTTTCCCTGTCGGCCGCTCGACTCGGATGCGATAAAGAAACGCTGAAATGTTCGCGCTAATGCGGTAAACTGCGATGTGACTGCTCCAATAAAGCTGTTTTATGGGAATGTATTTTCCCGCATACTGGTACAATGTAAAGATTTTAAAAAATTAACCCCTCAGGCCTCGACCGTATTTTGTCAGAGGGTCAAAATATTTACGTTTTGAAAAAAATCCAAATAATTGGAATATTTCTGAATGTGTCCGAAAACTAAGAACTGTTTTGGAAAGGTGATGAAATACGCTTTAAAATTTTATAATTCGAAATAAACATAAATTTTTTAAATATAAATTTTTTGCATGCAAACATAAAAAAGTTTTGAAAATGGCTAACCTTCACCGACCTATACTTGGTCGAAGCTAATCTTACGTTTTTTCTAAAAAAAATTACTGATAACGAAATTTTTTTTTTTTTTTTTCAATTCATAAAGATATACATTTTAATTATTTTGCGTTTAACTTTTAGAATTGAATTAAAGCGTGATATTTTCTCTTTCTAACACCGTTTAGATCATATTTCTAACCACGATAGAAAGGGAGACACAATGATTTCTATGATAACTATGTGAGGTGTTCCGAAATCTGAACAAATAGACTTGAGGTGTTAACACGGAACATGTAGAATGTCGTGATTGACGGAAGGCGTTGGCAAACCTTCTTCTACTGGGGATTTTTGCACATAACCAGGCTGCCATGGGATAATTTCAAAATATTTTATTATTATGAATTTATAAGGAATGCCTAGGATGTTTAGCTCCCTAGCATGATTGCAGATCGCCAACGAATAAATAACTATTCACAATTACTAAGCGTTAATATATTCGACGTCAACTGTTGTTTGTACGTTAGCGATCTGAAGTTAGGGAACGATGAGAAGTTACCTAAAGTTATCCTATCAATCCTTATCGGTCGACTGTGCTAGAGGGCCTGGTTTAGCCAAAGTCCGACGAGAATGAAGCAAATAAATCGCATAACAAAGCTAGGCAATCTTAAAACAAAATATATGTACCGAAATTTAAACAAAAGTTCTTCAAATTCAATGAATTCGCTTATATCTGATCCTTCACGTTTAAAATCCAATTTCCGACTGCAATCCTCATAAAAAACTAGTACTAATTTCGGTTGTCTGTGCGTCCTGTGTAACTCTGATTCAGTAACTTTTTTTTCAATTAATTCATCTTTATTTATTCTACACTTACAATTAGTGTTGTCCAATACTTGTCTCACTAGGAAAATCTGTGTTGAATTTAAATGTCATTTTCAAAACTGGGACTGATTGTCTGAAAAAAATAGATAAATAATTTAAATAAGGGTCCATACATAAATTACGTCACACGAATTTCATGATTGTTTGACCCCCCCCCCGTCTCTGTCACACGTCGTCACATTCGTGGCTCCCCCTCCCCCCTAGTGTGACGTCACATATTTTTGCAATTTTACATAAAAAAATAATCAAAATTCAGATTTTTACATGTGACGTCACAGAGCTGATGACGCCCCCGTACCCCTTGTCACATAATGACACACTTCTCTACTCCTCTTCCCCCTCCCTTAAGGTGTGTCGTAATTTATGGATGTCCCCCAAACAAGCGATAAAGTATCTACCTACTATATTTTTAACAAAAAAATATTTTAATTGTCATTTTCGAAATTGGAATTGATTTTTAAGAATTCAGAATATCCTGTGAATTTTCACGGATCTGAGCTAATTTCAATATAAAAATAATAACTTGTTTACCCGTGTGAACTGAGTTCGATGAATTTTTCAAATTATTTTTTTTTTTCAAAAGCTGTTTGGACTGTACACTTTAAAAATAAGGAAATCGTATGGGTACTTGACCGTTATTATGAACCCACTTACTATTGTGTTTGTTGATTACAATAGTTAAGATTGGTTGAAACTCCAATTAACTATCTCATTGATTTCCACGAGCACAGATTTATATCCTAGTCGTATGTGTGGGAGGAAACACGCCAATATGTTATTATTATTTACTCTATACGAATAGTTTCACTTCCTAATTGAATGTTTCTGGTGCAGATGTTATTGAATGATATTAAATCTCGATTGCCAGGACCGGAGGTGTTGTTTTCCCGTGTACTTATAATTTTTATTTTTTTTATTTACTTATTTACTGCCTTACTCATAATTATTTCGGAACAGTGAAAAACTTGATTTTTTATCACGTCGTTGGTACGATTAAAATTGGCCGGATTTACCATTCCAAAGTTGAACCGGCCTATGAGAATTTTATTAGTAAAACTATAAATAAATGCAGTAAGACAATATTGAAGGATTAATTTATAACATTGAACAATACAGTACACCAATAATTATTGAAAGTGGTGGTGGTAAACAGAATTGTTGTGCCCTCTTGGAATCGACTGTGGCTTTGACGGCCGCTGTGGTCGAGGGAGAAGCCTCTCCACCAGCAATCGATGCGGGTTCGAATCCCAGTGTGCGCAAAATTTTTATTTGATTAATTTGTGTTATTTCACTATTTTATTCATTTAAAATAATATAGAGCATATTTGCGGCACTTCCAGAGTGGAAGATACTATTAGTATCGCCCTGGTATAAGACCACCATTCAAAATTGAACGTTGCTTTAAATAATTTTAGCCATATTTGGTGGCCAGATTTGGATAGCCAGGTACTTTCCTACCTCCCCTATTGCATTCCCATCCCTCTCGCCACTACCTTCAGGCTCACAACTACCTCTATCACTGGCTCAGCCTCACAACATACTTACTCACTGGCTCCATATGGGAGCAGTTGGGACTCTTCTGAGGTATTCACATAACAAAAAAAAGCCGACTGCAAACGTCAGTAAAACAGTTTCGTTTGAAATAAATTTCTGTAGATTTATTAATAAGATTTTCCGTAGATTTACCCAGCCTTTGGGCTTTAAAAGTAATAATTTTTCTGTATGTTAATTAAAAAAAAAATATTTCAATATAGTTGAATAATGAAAATCCTATTGAGTATCTATTGAAAAAAATCAATTTTTTTTTTCTTGAAATAAAGTATTATTTTGGAATAAGTAATAATTAGTCCTGGTTACTATTTGTGATATAGCTTGATACAGAGATACTAAAGCCCGCATGTAACGTCTGCAAAATCATCTGCGTTAAAGCCATTAATACCCGACAACACATCGGAGATTCCAGCCCGCACAGCATCCCAATCCTGCACAGCATCCCAATCCCACAAATCTCCAATCCACCGCGGGCCGTTATTGGATGGGCTGTCACTGTGTCACCAGCGATCTAATGGAAACCAGCCACCAACCACCCAACTTCCAACTCATCCCTATTAATATTCATAGCGCACCGTCTCATTCCTGATCTATTAACGCAAAGTGTTCCGCAGACCTGAACGAGAATTATAATTATTCAATGATATAAATATGTCAGAAGTTAATGGTTATTTCAGAATGGCGCGCATTCGTTTAATTTATTATGCAGAGGTGTTTTGATTTGATAAGCGTATAGATTAGGTCCAGAAAGGTTACTTCTTCTTATTCCATTTATTGAATTATTTTGTCTTGGTAAGAGAGCTTTATCTAAGATTTTGAAAATCTTTTGTATATTTGTTTGTAATATGCAGATATTCTCTATTTAGATTCAATTTGATTATTTATTGATCCAAAATGTCAATATTTCATCTTAGTATTATAAGTAGAATATAAATGTTTATTTCGAAAAAGCTTCACACCTTGTACTTTGAATATAAAAAATAAACTTTACAAATTTTCCTTACACTCTCTTTCTAAGTGAATTTAATATATTATAGTAGGGGAATATAAATATAGCAGGGGTGCCCGGATTCATGGAGTTTGTCTAGGTCTTGGCAGCAAATGCGTTTTCCTACCCACGGATTGGAAAGGGTCGAATCGGGGGAGACTGGTTGAGGGTGACCTAACCTGGACCTCTCTAGCCGGACTCAACCCATCGCCTTTCACCAGTGGGAGGGATGGATTCATACATCCGTCACTCCTGGACGCATTGGACCCCAAATTCCTACCTACCTCTCATACCTTTCTCCTTTGAAGAGCTTGCTTTCCTTCATTTCCATAAAAAGTTTCTCCACACAATATCTCCAAAGTTAACGCATCCTGTTTGGAACACGTAAAAAATTGCTCTCTCCTTCGATAGTATTTTTTCGGCACCACTGTAAATTTATTTTGGATAGTTTGCTCTTTTTTTTATTAATAACGTATTTTGTAAAAGTCCCTACAAGTAGTTGTAAATATCTCAATTACTTAATTGCTTGTTGGGTTAAGTTTCAGACGACTCGTTGTTTATAACTTATAACAAACAAAAGTGACGTTTATTCTGAAAATATTTTTTATTAAAGTAATTACGAAATAAACACAAATAACAAAAATAGGTAGATTTTCGCTAGTCAAAATACGCTGATTAATTGAGTCCACCTCATAAAGTGACTTCTTTGTTTTAATTTAAAACAAATTTCTCGCTAATTTATTATATTATCATTTATTTTTTACCATCCCTTAATTTGGTTTATAACAAACTATTCATGTTTATATTAACTTCAACAGTGTTACTCGCATTGCTCTGTAACTACTTTCATAGTATCTTAAATACTTCTTTTTTACTCTTACTATACTTAAACTTTTAAACTCCTTTGTACAATTTTACATAATAATGAAACTATATACATAGTTGTATTGCACCTACTTATATCTTTCAAAGTATTCTGTTTATTATGTTACGTAATATACACTTATTATTATACTCCTGAACAACTTATCTATAATAATTATAATATTGAAGATACTGTACTAACTACTACTTTGTTCCCTAGGAATAGCGATATGCACGGAGAGGATTTAGGAGAACCAGTAGCCAGAGGTAAAAATACATTAATAGGTGGTGGAATCCTTCAATAATTTTAAAAATATATACCTTTATTCATGCTAATAATTTGCTTTCGTCAATTTCATTTTAGTATCACAATTATAATTTTTTCATTCAAGAGTAGATAGATATTCGTAATTTCTTTTTACTCTTTTCCAAAACCAATTTAAATGAATTTCTAGTTTATACACAATAATATGTTGCAAAAAATAAATGGCTGGGTATGCTCCGTTTAAAATGAAAATTTTTAAACGGAGCATGCTATAAAATGCGGATTTGCGACTTTGGCATTGGACCGAGGAGTGTGACCTTTGACTAATGTATTCATTAGAAACTATTGAATTTTTATACTATATTTTTATTTTTATACTGATAATTCGCGGTGGAATTCCATTATAATAATATATTAAAACAGTTTTCAACTTTTTTTCATTTATTTTATTTGACCGTTACCGGTTCAGCCTATTAAGGCCGTCTTCAGATTAGTACAATGATTAGGACTTTCCCTAGTAATAAAAAAATTGATGGTACAGACAAAAATATTTTGCTTTGTTTTGAGCATACGCATATTAATTATCAATGTTGAATTTGTGTGAAAAAAATAAGGGTTTCGTCAAGAAATTAGATCTATTTTCTGTGCCTTCCTATGTGTGTACCGCTCGTTTTGATAGTTATTGATGTTTTTTCTACGATTCTTCATAATCGGAACCCCAGTTATGAGTGAAAATTATTATTTTTTTTAATTCAATTCCCATATTATCTCTTCGGTGTTACTTCCTGTTCATCAAATGATTTTTTACCAGATAATAAAATTATGACAGCTGGATAGCTCCATCTTAACCTCCCTTATAAACGACGAAGAAAAAATGTACGAATTTTATAAATTTGCTTCCGGCGGCAGTACCACATTCATGCGGTAGTGCAATATTTATCTAGTTTTATATCTAGACGCTAGTTTTAATATTCTCCAGATGAAGGAAGTTCCCTTCCGAAACCGGTAGAGCAATAATTATTTAAATAATGTGGTTTTAAACAAATTTATGTGTTTGTATTGTAATTATGACAAGCCACAAACTTAATTCTTCTTCGAATGCGCCATATTCATCCATTCACCTTTCAACAAATGGAGAAACGGCAAGGAAGCATGTCACTTATCGCCGAGCAACGACCAAATTGCATGGACTATCGAGGTTTCGGAGCCAATGATGCGTTTGGTGTATAGGCAGAAACAAAGACAGGGCACCGCTTTGTGTAGATGCTATTTATATAATACTAGCAGACCCGGCCACACGTTTCCGTGGCTAACGAAACATAACGCCATTACCCAATCTTTATAACCAACGCCATCTGTCAATTTGCATACATATCAAATCCACACAACCCGCTTGCCAGCCCGCTGCCTGCTGCCCGCTGCCCGCTGCCCGCTGCCCGCTTGCCAGCCCGCTCCCTTTATTTATATATTTCAACCAATTTACACAAAACCTTGACAAATCATATACCTAAATTCCATTATCGTGAATCACTATGTATTGGTGAAAACCGCATGAAAATGCGTTGCGTAGTTTAAAAGATCTAAGCGTACAGACAGCGGGAGCGACTTCATTTTATACTATGTACAGATTATTCGCTGGAATGGATGGACGATTGACAGCAGTTTGGTGCGCGATTTTTCATATTAATAGTGGTTCACGGTCCATCTTCCTATTTATTTTATCTATGGGCAGTACGCGCCATATTCATCCATTCACCCTTCTAACATAATGTCTTCTGTTCAGATTGCCCCCCTCCCGCTGAAGGAGCAGTGAAGCGCCGCAGGACCTCCTCGAGCTGCTCAGAGGGTGCTGCCCGGACCACAGGCGCCCCATTGGCCCCCTTGGCCTCCCTGGTACCGCGCAGGCGCCGCAACTCATCGGGCTCCTTTACCGTGACTGACGCGGGGACTGTCGCGGAAGTAAAAAAAGCCGAAAAGAAGAAGAACTTCTTCGAGAACAACGACTGGGATTAAGGAAAAAAAATCCTTGCATTTTATTCGCGTTATGTTGGCAATATCTTATTTTGTGTGTTTTGTTCTCCTTTATCACCTAATTGATTGTTTGCGCATTTTATTTTATAACGAATGTATTGTCGAATAGCTCAACGAATTACGAAGTTTTCATCTGTACCTACCTATTCTGTTCATTTTACAGAAGTGTTGTGCCTATAATGTACTTGTAGGTAATACAATATGTACACGTATATTGTGTACGATGGAAATTCAGTATCGTATCTCTTTACTAAATCTAAACGAAAATACGAAAAAGAACAAGACACAAAAAAGTTACCTTTTTATTTTCATTACCTTTTTATTTTGATTTATTCGTGTTATATATATTGTGTTCATGATCCTTTATAATACTAACTCATTATCCACTGAAGCGACAGCGCAATTTAAAACTTTTTTCTCCGATTGCTCGACATTTTTTGGTGATCATTTTGAATATTTTCGCCCAAATTAAAAAAAAAAATCTTACCTCCGAATTTTAATATAGAGACATACAAACTGATTATAGTTCTGTATAGCCAATGAATTCACCTATCTTCTGTCGATTATCACTTAGTAGGATTTATAAAAATAAAAATTATAAAATCGTTAACTTCTACTTAATAACTTACAAATAAAGGAAAATTTGCCAAAATTGACAGCAAAGCAATCCGAGGTATTTTAAATAGTGCCGTATTGTGGCAAAAAGCGCTTCAGTGGTTATTGGTCATGGTAAGATGATGACTTAATTTTCATCAAACTTTTCTGTCTTACAAAATTTTAATTACCTTTAGTTCATCTTTTTTCATTGTGATGTTAGTCACCCTTCTGGTTTAACTTTGTTACATAGTTTATATGTACTCACTATTACGATACATACATAGCAATACGTGTATACATTAATATAAAATACAAATTTATAATGTCTAATTAATTATTGTTGAAGTGTTCATAATATCAGAAGAATAATTTTGAACTAATGTTGAATGACTTCTAAGAAATTTTTATTAAAATTGTAAAAAAAGTTTACAAAAGCACATGTTATTTTTTGACTTATTTATTATTTTCTTTTGTAGAAAAGAATCTCTTTTATGTCCTAGATTTGCCAAAATCTATATAAATTTTAATTGGCGGTTTTTTCTTTTCTTTTTAAAATCATTTTGTAAAATTATTTCCTGTCTTAGAAATTAATATTTTGATTGTTATAAAGGCTTTCTTATGATTCAATTAAATACAAAATATATTTTTAAATTAATACGTTTTTTATTTTCTCCCGTTCGATTTGTTCAATTATTTTAAAATAAATTATTTAAAAAAAATCTATGTTATTTTCAAATTGAAATCTGATCCGAATCCGACGATTAGGTTCGATACCAGTTCCACACCCTTACTCAAAATATATTTTATTAACAATTTTTTTTGCGTTGTCTCCACACTCCTGAAAAAAATAATTCCTTTGTCCTCCTTGGGAATGCTGTGTGTAGAATCTTTTGAGGAAAGGAAGAAGAAGAAGTTATGGGAAGGAAAAAGGTATGAGGGGTGGGTAGGAATCTGGGGGTTACTGACTCCAGGAGTGCATCTATCTTTCCCACTGCGAAGCAAGGCGATGTTCCGGAAGAATCCTGCAGGAGAGATCAAAAGGTTTTCCTCAATCAGTCTTTCCTGATCCGGCTTGTCACATAGTTGGTGGGCAGACACATCCGCCGCCAGGTCCCGGACAAACCTCATCCCATGAACCCGGGCACCCCTACTAAGTAGCGAACCACTTAGGATGAGCTTATGTAAAAAAAAATATTAAATATAATTTGTACAAATAAAACTGAGTTGGGTACTAGTAATGTTATTTTTTTCATATTTTTATGGGCATTAAAATCTTACTCAATAATGTGGTTTGTAAAGTATTTGAAAATATTGATATCATTAACATTATCTCGACAAATTGCAATTTTTAAAATTTACAAAGTTTATAGGTACAGAGATCTTCGATACCAATAAAGTTAGTATAAAACTAACTCAGACCCGTGAAAAACGGTGTAGTTGTACTAATATCTCGTCGAAACGTGTTCCACTAGCTAAACGGCTTCGACCAGTCGGTTGCTTTCCATTTCAGAGGGTTGGAGGTCAAATTGGGCTAACTGGAGGTGAAATAGTGGAACCAATCTTTCGCGTCTCATCTAAATTGGACAATTTGAATCGAATTGACACATCAGTTCCAATTTTGAAAACGGCAATTAAAAATAATTTTCTGCTAAAAATATCATAGGTAGGTATTAGTGAATTCTCCAAACAAAACTTTAAATTTTTAAACTGAATAAATTCAAAGCAAAGATTCTAGAGTTCATTCAAACCAATTCAAACGGAGTCACAGTTCACAGTATTGTTAACATTAATGGCAAAGGTGGTTGGTTACGAATCAGTCTTCTTGTTAATTCGTAATGTTTATGTTCTGTTTTTATTATTAATTTAGAACTAAATTTATAAGCATTTTAATTATACATAAATGTGACCGTTTTAAGTATTAAATACTATTTAATTAAGACGAATTACAAATACGTGAGTTCGTGTGAAATAATATGAAATAAAACCCCGTTGTTTCGCATTTAAAAAATCTTCGATTAGAAAGACCGACGTATTATTATTTGTTCAAGTCGGCTTGAGAAGTTACCTATTTATTGTGATTTTAAATTTGAATGATTGTCTAATAATATTTTGTGTTTTTATTCATAATTATTATTGTGTTCATTACAATTGTGTCGTGTTTGTTAAAACTACATTTGTGAACTATGAATTCTGCAATGAAGAATAGGCTGGTTTTTGGAAGCAGTAGAAACAATGTTAAAAGACAGGTAAGTACTATTTTAATGTTACCGATTCTATTATTTTAGTAATACATCTTGTTATAAATGGAATTTTCTAAACAATAATGTTTTTTTTACTGGTCGAATCGAATCTGACTTTAGTTTTGACGCATTGTCACGTTACGCCAATGAGAATTCTTAAGCGGCAAGAATATTGTAGAATATTTTCTCACTTTTAATGAAAGTGAAATTTTAGATACGATATATTTGTGCCGTATTATGAATTTTATGGTTATGCCTTAGTTTTTAACCCTAGAAAGATAATCTACGTCTTTGCGACGTAAGCGAGACACAAGTATTGCTCTCTTTTTTTTATCGCGCTGTCTATCTCAGTTAGCTCAGTTGCCGAGGAGAGCTTTCGAGGGGAGCCGAGCGCACAATTACCCGTTAAACAATAAAACAATTTCTTGAAATATATTTATGAACATTTTTATAAATGTATTTTTTATAAAAATATTTATAACAAATCAAAATATATTTTGAAACCTGAAAACATATAGAAGAATTCTACGATCAATTATTCTCAACTTGATGTGAATGTGAAACCACATTACTGAATTTCTTTAGAACAAAATAGTACCCATACGAGTACCTTTTCACCTTTACATCTTTTCTTATACTTTTTATTTATGAATATTTTCTGCTTTGATTTATGTATCAAATGTAATATTAAATATTAAGCGTATCGCGTACTGAGAGTGCAAATGGACATTTAAAATTACGTCGTAAAAAGATATGATATCGTATCCGTTGGTTTTAAAACATCATTTGATCTTGTTTCATTAGTCAGCAATAAATAATAATGCATCTCTAACACACGTTTTACCATATTTACTTCCGTCGCATCGATAAGAAGGCTAGATATTTTACTGTAATTAAATACATCCTCCCATCATTAAAACAAGTCGTCCCATCAGACACCCGATATGTTTGAGGTTCTGCACCAGCCGATTTTGCCTCAATGCTCAAACTTCGTAAGATCCAAAATGTTCAGAATGAAAACCCTAATTTCTGGCCAGTAATCAAATAATGGCTCATAAAAACGGTAATAATATCGATGGGTAATTGTGGCCGGCAAGTGGCCGCCAAGTGGCCTGAAAGTGGCAGGCGAGTGGCCAGTAAGCAGGGTTGCCAATTTTTTTGGTTTAAAATCGGGGATATTTAAGAGAGTGGGAAAATTGACGTCTGTAGGCGATGTTGGTTGATAATAATTAAAAAAATCAGAGTGTGCAATTTACACGCGGTAGAAGTGAAACCTTCAGAAAACTAAAGTAGACAAGAGTGGGGAGACTAGAGAGCATTTTTTTTTATCAATGTGAAGAATGATTTTTGTCGTCGAATTCCAGTGCACCTTTTCCTATACATTTGGTCATCATATTAGTATTTGTGGTTTCTTCTTCGGAGTTGCTAGATGTCGCTTTTTTGCCTGTTCGTTTTGGAGTGGTTTGAAAAGATGGGATAGTGACTTCACAAAAATGAAAAAATATATTTTTTTAATTCGTACGATTCGATCCCCGGTCGGCTGTGTTTGCAAAGGTTTGTCGGGTGCTTTATACCCTATACTAAAGGGGGCTTGCGTGGGTACCGTGGATTTATCGTATTATATTGGAACCGAGTAGGTACACGTGCATAAAATAAATATTTTATTGCTGTCTCATTCTCTCGTAGGCTAAATCCTAGAGATGTATATGTTTGTCTCTTTTTAGTGTCGCTCGTTTCCGTTTCATCGAGTTTCAAATCAATATAAAATTTAAAACGATGTGGGCCACACCGGTGTTCTAAGGACCTAATTTAGAGTTTTATATGATTAGATTTAACCTGCTGTTAACTTAGATTGTGACGATTATGGTTCAACATGTTGAAATATTTCAAGATGTGCAAGTACATAGTAGGTGTTTCTAACGAACTAAGCGGTGATGATGATGATTCGCGGCGTTTTTGAAAACGGAATGTGCGCCGCAGGTGAAATTTCCTGCCTGCTTGAATTGTGAAAGACAATAAAATATTTTTTTTCGAAATTTTCGCTTGTATTTAAATAAAACTAGACGTGTGTTTGCAAGAAATAAATAATAATTAATGTTGTGTTTACCTCTTCAGTAAGTATGCCAATAGAAGCTTATGATAAATGAATGAATGAATAAAGCTTTCGGCACCGGCGCATAGTCGGGAAACACGCCAGACGCGTGCCCAAAATATGTACATTGATTGATATTTGTCACATGATAACGGGTCGCTTCTATATGTACATATATGTCGCTTCTATATGTATATGTACATCGATTGACATTTGTCACATGAGAACGGGTCGCTTCTTCGACTCGTTCTCATGTTCAACAGCTCGGCTGTGGAACGATTTGCCGGCCTCTGTGTTTCCTTATTCCTACAACACGGGTTTCTTCAAGACCAATGTTCATCCCTTCCTATCCTCAAAAAGACCCTCTACGCAGCATCCCAGATGACATAGGCCCTGAGGGAACCTATTTTCCTCAGGGCCTCCTGTGTGGAGTTAAAATAAAAAAAAAAATAGTTTAGTTATTAAGACTTGAGATATTTTGATTTACCAGGGACTGTTATTATTATTATCGGACAACTTTCATAGCGCAGTGGAATATTAGCGCATATTTCATAGCGCAGCGCAACTTTCATAGCGCACCCAAATATCACCTCTTTTTGTCGCTATATTTGGCTGATCCAGAGTTGTCCGACCAATCCGCGACTGTTCTACCAATCCGGGAATATCCATTTGTTCCGGGACAGTTGCCAAGTTAACTGGCAACCCTACCACAAGTGACCTAAGTGGGGTAATAGCGATTGTACAAGCAGCCGGGGGGCCCGGGGGGCCCGGCTCACGATTCTCTTGTTTAGGGACACAATAACAATGGACCACCTTCTCCCCTCCCCCCTCCAAAGGTGAGATCATAACTCGTTTACTGGGAGCAGACGCTTACTGAACGGTAAACCGGGCCGTCCCGAAATTTGATATCTTTAACCTTTCCACAGGTGATTTGTGATTATCTTGTTACCATTTTAATCTCGCTCTCACGTTGTTGAGCTTTTCGTCATCCCCAGTACAAAATTACAACGTTTTATGATAAAACTATACAATTTCTTACAGGCGCATTATCTGTCAAGCCATAAAATTATCATTACAAAGACAGCGGTGTCATCCAATTTTCACAAAAACGGATTTCCAACAAAAAAAATCCATACAACAGCTGTCAAATCATTTTCAACCATTGCTAAATTATAATTCGTACGGTTCCATGCCAACTGAGAATAAAGTCAACTCAACAATCTAGTCACTTCTTCACCACAATATTAACTATAATCTTGAAAAATTTTACACAATTATTAACAGCGCCATTGAAAACTATGTACCACTATCACACTTCAAAGAAGCGACGTTCCCAAAATGGTTTAACGGCGAACTAATTAAACTAGTTATTTGTAAATAAATTGCACACAAAAACTTTAAAGAATCTAACTCCCTTAACGACTATAAGGTATTTCACAACTACAAAACTCATTGTAAAAAACCTTAAAAAAAACGTATTTTAATTATATAAATGGAATCGAATAAACTATACCCTCTAATATTCAAAACTTGTTCATGCATGTTAACTCTTTTAGAAAAATCAAACGTGGTTTACCCATCTCAATGCACTTAAAAGAAAATAGTAGCACTGATATGAAAGTAAAGGTTAACTATTTTGCTGATTAGTTCAAAAGTGTCTATGACGAAGATATCTCAGACAATTATATACCACCTCCTTCCCTTAATGAGAGCATACATATCCCTGTCTCTAGACAAAAACAAGAAGGTCGGTCCTGACAATGTGCATCCCAATATCCTTATTAATTGCATTCACTGGCTGAGCCGATTTGTTTATTATTTAATCAATCCCTCGACACAGTTGCTTCCCTGACATTTGCAAACATTATTATCCAACACCTATTTTAAAAAAGGGCAATAAAAGTGATATCACGAACTATGGACCAATATGTAAGCTATCTGTAATTCCGAAACTCTTTGAAAAACTACTACTTGATCAAATTTCCCCATGTATTAACCATGTCATTGTTCCGAATCAACATGGATTTTTGTCGGGCAGATCAACTCTAACAAATCTCTCGTTATATGAAAACTATATATCAAACGCATTAGCTAACAGAACTCAAGTCGATTCCATATATACGGATTTTATCAAGGCCTTTGACAAAGTATGCCATAAAATTCTACTGATAAAGCTACGTAAGCTCGGTATTGAAGGAAAATTTTTAGACTGGTTTACAAGCTATCTATCTGATAGAGTTCACTTGTAAAAATTAATTTGTTCTTTTCCGATCAATTTATAGCTGCCAGTGGTGTACCACAAGCGTCTCATTTAGGCCCAATTTTGTTTTTACTTTTTATAAACGATATTGTTGATATATTTGATAAAGATGTAAATGTGTTGCTTTTTGCGGATGATTTAAGAATATTTAAAATATTTAAAACCGCTGAAGATTGTATTTGTCTACAAAATAATTAAAACACGTTAATTAATTGGTGTTCTCTTAATAAACTTTTTCTGAACATAAATAAGTGTCATTCAATAAAATTTTACAGAATAAGTCAACCAATTATTCATCCGTATATACTTAACAACTCTACCCTTACCTCTGTCGAAGAAATGATATGGAAATGATATGAATAATGACCTGGGCATAACTTTCGACTCTAAATTAAACTTTTTATCCCATAAAAACACAATAGAGAATTCCAGTCCAATTTTTTTATTTTTTTTTATGAATAATGACCTTCTAACTTATAACTGCATATTTATTTTTATTTTTAGAGTTAGTTTTAATAGTTAAAATAAATGTCAAAGTTTTAATTTTTCAAGATCCTCGAAAACCACCGAATCTAGTGTGACGTCATCATGACTAACCGAAATATGAATCTTGTATGGAACTGGAATCAGCTGTTCGACTCCCGCCATTTTGAATTTCAGCATTGGAGCGTTTTCCTAGACATTACTGGGCAATACGATCGTTTTTTGTACAGTTAAAGTTTTTGAATATTTTAAATAATATAGATAAACTAATAGAGATACTTTATTTTTGATACTAAATTATTTAGGCCTAAATAATGTTTCAATAAAAATAAAAACTATTATATGTCCAATTCTCTATAAACCAATAACACGGAATGCCGAACGGCTTGCGTCTTCATTTCTATTGATTTCTATACAACTTTGACCCAGGTGACGCGGCGCGGTGACGTCACGCCGCCAAAATCCAGCAATAGGGTGTTTTAATGACGCGTTTTAAAATGGACTTTTTAATATTTTTTTTAAAAACTCTAAGTTAAATATTATGTAATAAAACTTATATATTCAGAATCAGCGTATATTGGTCTATATGAACATATTTTTTTAAAGCCATAATATTTTTCACTGGAGTTCCTTATTATTAATATAGGAATGAAAAGGCTTGGCTTCATTCTTCGAAATTCCAGAGGTTTTAGGAATATTTCAACTTTAAAAAATTTGTATATATACTTATTACGTAGTCAAGTCGAATATAACTCCTCGATCCGGTCCCCCATTTTAAAATACATTCAGATTCAATCGAGAAAATTCAACATAAATTTCTAAGACACGTTAATTTTAAACTCGGCATTCCCATTGAAAACATAAACTATAATTACTTAATGAAAAAAATAAATTTATTAAGACTCCCAAGATCGAAAAATTATATCCGACTTAATATTTATGTTCAAAATTGTAAACGGTAGATTAGACAGTCCTGATTTAACTAAGCTCATTGAATTTCGTATGCCCACCAGAGCCACTCGTTCTAAAATCCTGTTTAAATGCTACAATAACCGGACTGAGTATATGAAACACTCGCTTGTACTTAGATTACATGAAGTTAATAATATATACGCTGATGTGACAGATCTATTTAACTGCACGGAAGCTAGGTACAAGAAGGCTATACTATCAAATATTTTCAATAGTGGTTTTGGCCACATTTTGGACAAATTGCAAAAACCCGCGAGCGCTCGCTGGCCAAAATGTGGCCAATTTTAAGAGATATTTTCAAACATTGTTTGGTTTTTCTTTGAAGTTCCTTTTTGTTGCGGTCTTAGGATAATCATAAGGCTAACTTAGTAGTTTTACAGTTTGACAAGAGATGTCTCGCATCTCTTATTATATTTATTGTTATTGATATTCCGCGAACCGTAATTATTGAAATGTTTTTTCTTACAAATCATTGATCTCGTGTTAATTTATTAAAAAATGCGTGTTCGAATCCTGATTATCAAATAGGCCACAGACAACACACAGAAGTCATAATATTCTCCAAATAGGTACCCCTTATGGTAATTTTAAAGAAAATAATAAACCACAATAATACTTGCAGAATTCATGCGTTTATAAATTAAACTTTTAATTAATTTTTTTAATAAATGCTTAAAGTGTAGAATAAACGGTCAAATGGTGTATGTATGAACGTGAATGAGGCAAAGAGTGTGTGCCAATACCGAATTGTTTGGCGGTCCGTCCTCTCTGCCCACCCCTGCGGCAGTATTTTGATTCTCTCTTCTCACTACAATTGTAAATGGTTTAAAAATAGTAAATACCGCATAGTAAAGTGGATGTCTTTTTAGTGTAAAGGTTAGGTATAAGAACATTTGATATTACAATGTGTTATTTAAACGCCAAGAATATCGCCCTGAAAAATCTTGACTTACAGCTTTATAACCGCATTCTCAAATAATTCCATTATCTATTACTCTATAATTTCGTTTACATCGGTAGGTATCTCAATTCTCAATAAATCAGTAATTATTGTATGGGTCTCGAATCGCCGCGCTTAATTCATAGCAACAATAATTACAGGACCAGCTCCAGCGCACGGATAAGATATCCCTGGCAGGAGTAGAACCCGGAGTGGGAGCCACAATGGACGGAGTCTACTAGAATAGTACAGTATAATGGATGTAGGATATTGTTCTTATCGCTCGTCCATCACCGGAGGCTAGAAAACAGATATCGGCGGAATTCAATCCCAAAGGGCGGTTGCTTTACTCTTTAGTATCCGACTGTTTAGTTCGATTGTCGGCGCGCAAAGGGAATCGCGTAGGCATGGAAGGCATTTAAAAAGCACTTTTATCAGAGGTGTAATCCAATATCAACTGATTTAATTGTGCTTGTATATGTAATTCCTGCACATAGATGCTTTTAGAAACGATTACAAATTTAAATTTTAGTTTAAAATATCTAACACACATCTAAGGATGGGTTGTTTCAAAAAATTTGATGGATTTATCAAATATTTGAAGTTGATTTTCACGTTCTGTGTAGGTTCTATTCAAGTTCTGTTATTATATCGTCATAGGACAGCTGCTTCACAAAACTAAAATAATCACAGAACTTGAAGAGAACTTACACAGAACGTGAAAATTAACATCAAATATTTGATGAATCCATCAATTTTTTTGAAACAACCCGTCCTAACTATTTTGAAGGCGGGTATGAATTCCGCCGCCCTGGGACCATTTATTGTATAACCTAAACCCCTGCCATATGTCACCCTTAATGGTTCGCTACCTTTGGTGATTTAGCAGGGTGCCCAGGTTCTTTATTTGAATTTTAGTTTAAAATATCTACTACCTAAGATATCTAACAATTTGGGAGGCGGGTATGAATACCGCCGCCCTGGGAACCATTTACTGCATTACCAACACCCCTGCCATATGTCACCCTAAATGGTTCTTTACCTTTGGTGATTTAGCAGGGGTGCTCAGGTTCCTGGGGAGAGATTCCTAGATTTTGAAGGCGTATGAGTTTGGTCATCTATTGCATGGCGGGCCGACATAATCTAGACCTCTCCAGTCTCTCGACTCGTCGCCATGCACCGCAGTGGAAGGGATGGATGGCTCATGTCGTGTAGGAATGCCGTAACGACGTACCTATGTCCTATATGTAAAGAAAAGTAGCAGGGAAAATTATGACATACGAGTACTTAAAAAGTGTTTATTAGGGAATAAAACCTTTCTTGTTCATATACTTACAAGAATTTCTTTTCCTTGTCTTATTGGGACGTACAGCTTGTATTCACTGCATGCCTACACCTATTTTATCTTTGGGGGTGCTGTGAATAGGGTCTTTTCAAAATACTGAATGAAACTACGCCTTCAAGAAACAAGTGTTGAAGGAAGGAGGAAACAAAATCTAGCAAGTCATTCCACACCACAACCGAGCTGCTCAACGCAGTACCAGTACGAATCGTAAGAACATTCATCCCCACATGGCCCCCTGGCATAGGTACTTATTTAAAATATAAAGTCGGTTTAGGGAAAAAAGTGTCCCCGAAGGGGTGTGCACAGAAGATGTACTGTCGAATAACAATAAAATAAAATAAATAAAACATGTTTTCTTTCAAACGCGACAAGCAAAAAACTACTTGTCTATATACTGAATGGTGACCGGACAACTCAGAATGAAAACAACCCAGAACCATCTCAGATAAGTCATTTAGAGTGATAAAAAAAAAAATATTAAAATTTGGTTAAATAGGTTACGTTAGGTAAGGGTTATCGGCAAATTTAAAATATTTTTTTTTCATAGCTTTTAATGACTTTTCAAGGAGGTGTTGAGTTGACTTTATTCTCCGTTGGCATGGAACCATACTGAAACACCAGTGTACAATGTAAATAAATTCGTTTGATATCCATACTTAACTTATTATTAAAGGTATTTTTGAAGTGGATTATAGATTAGAGATTGGTAAATAATCCACCAAGAATTATAATTTTAGGGGTCAACTATCGGGCCACCGTAAGAATGACTCGTTGTGAACCGCATAAGCATGTTCGGTTTTATTTTGACTTATTTCCGGCTATGTAAGGAGTGAATGACGCTAGTTTTTCAGAATATCTTTCTTTGAAATACGTTAAGTAAGAGGAATCTTTAAGGCGGATTGGCCGTTTGTGCACCGAGTCAGGTGCAATAAAAATATTTAAATGTAAACATTAAATTGATACTTACCTCTCGCCAGATATTTAACATAATATATGGCTGTTTATCTTGCAAACTGAATAACGCTAGATTTATACCCGTTCGTAAGCCTGCACGCCTACATGGGTATTATTTGCTATAATATTCCTGAATTATTTGCATACAATGTAAGCATTTGATTTATTAAGGTCACAAAGTTTATTTACTCCAATAATAATAATAACAACACGGAATGCGAAATATGGTTTTTATTGATTCAGTAGTTTCATTTAATCTGAAATAACGTCAAAAAACTCTAATATAGGAATCTGTAACATAATATATCTGCTCGTACACACAGTAGATACACAATCGTATTTTCACGTTTATAAAACAAAATAACCGATTACATAATGTACACAATATGTAGTATACGGTTTTCATGGAAAAATACAAGATTAGTTAATTTTACATTGGCTATATAATATGTAAAAAAAAATTACAAAGGAGTTGGTAATAAACAATAGGTTACAATAATCATTTCTTACAGTACAGTGGTTTACAATTGGATAAAATTTAAAAGAAAGTAATCGAAATAAACTGAAATTTTTAACATAAAAAAAATATTGTTTAAGTATATTTTAAACATCGAAATTGTTACGTTAAAAATGTCGACATCTTTTGTATATTTGTTTGATAAACTGCGTAAGCGAGGAATTGTCGAGTTGGTAATCTATTTTTTTTGGCGACATTGAAAAAGGTCCTTATGCCAAGTGCGTCGAGCAGGTACTCTTAAATTGACTACGCTCATGAGTTCGCAAAAGTCGAGCTCCGAATTAACAATTTTTAAAAAGTTTAAAAAATAATCCACGCAAAATCAATTACACATTATATTTCAGTAGAAGTTAGTAAAATAACTGATACAGTTAAATATGACCGAATCGGATAGTGACACATAACTCAACTGGTAGAGCACTGACCCCCCAAGTCATAGATCCTGGGTTCGAGTCCCAGATGTGACCGTATATTTTTCAGATTTTCGATCGAGTTTCGCTTATATTGTCTTCATTAATTAAATATAACATTTTTTGTTTTTTTTTTGTTTATACATTTTTTGTTGTTCTCCGAAAAGCATTGTAATATAAATTGAACCTATCGGAAAAAAAGACAGTTCATTGGGATACAGATAAAATACAATATAAAGCCCAGCGCACTATGTGTGGGAATTCCTTCGTCGTCCTCGGCAGTGGCGTGGTAATGTTGCTTGCATTTTTGGGATTTCCAAGGGCATTGCATGTTCTGATTGCTCCAAGGCAAATGCCGCTCAGAAACCCCAACTCTGCGGCAACCGGCGCGATGGGTGCGGTTTTGGGTAGGGCTTTAGAAACATTTATGGTTATCGTTAAATCAATAATAATTACATTGTTAAATACACAGAAAACAATCTTACCTAGATAATCTTATTTCTAACACATTTCATCAATACATATTGCAAAATAATTCATGGGTAACGTCAGTTAAATATTATAGATTAATCTTGGAATATTACATTTAAGCAAATATGGCAACCTTCAATATAGTGCTCACGGGATAGTAAATTTTTAAAGGATTCTTTTAAAGGATCTGAGAACTTAATGTGTCAAAAATATTAAATTCAGTAATCTCATTCTCAATTTGGGAGGCGGTATGGGTACGCTGCTCATTGGATAACCAATACTCCTGCCATAGGTCATGCAAAGTGGTTCGTTACGTTTGGTGACCTAGCAGTGGTACCGGGGTTCATGGGGTGAGGATTTTCTAGTTCTTTGCGGCGGACGCGTTTGTCCACCTATTGGCTGGCCGAATCGGGAGAGACCGGTTGATGGAGACCTTTTGATCTCTCCAGCCGGACTCTCTTGATCCATCGCCTTGCAATGCATTGGGAGGGATGGATTAATATGTCCGTCATTCCTGCTCGTATCCCCAGATTCCTACCCACTCCTCATACCTTTTCCTTCCCAGAACTTTCTTTCCTTTTTTTCCCTAAAAATACCCTCCACAAAGCATCTCCAAAGATGGAGCAAATTAAAAAAAATCTCAAATGTATTAACGTATTCATGAAAAGAAGCTGAATTATGCCCGAAAATGATTAGGTATATTTAGTAATAATTGAAGTAGGTACCTACATATTCGTTTATTAAAAATACGTTACATTCTCATAATATTTACAGGGTTGGATATGATATGCACAAATTATGAGAATAAATTAAAGAAAACGCCGAAAACCAAAATAAGAATACATCATTTGCAATGTTATAAATATATCTCGATTTTGAAGCAAATATCTAAAACTTGTTCCTCTGTTCGCGCAGGATCAATTTATGATCCAAATACACACGCGGTGGGATCTTGTTTGATTTTATAAGATCCACAATAATAATATCATTTTAATGTTTTCTAGAAGAACAAAATAATTCATTTCCTGAGTTCGCAGTCCATACCCCATGGTATCCGCAGGTGTACTCTAGATTCTAGAGTCTAGAGCAGAGCCTCTCAAAGTTGTCTTCGTGGACTCCTGGGGGGTCGATTTCGACTGGCAGGATCATTAAAAACATTGGGGATCATTTAAATGAGTGGACCTCCGTTTACATCAAGTCATCATCAACATTCAGGCGGTTCGTGATTTTTTAAAAATATTTAAAAATTACAATTTTTTGTGATTTTCTCAACTAACAAATAATAGTCATGCTCGTGCCAGTGTTATGCTTTATTTATTTATTATATTTTTGTAATCTAATTAAATTAGTTTCATTTTTGTTACAGCTGTTTCGGCTTACAAGGCCATTCTCAAACAGTTTGAAAATGGCATTGTAAGCCGAAACAGCTGTAACAAAAATTAAAACTAAAATACTTGCAGAAATTAATAATGACATTATTAAATTTATTTAAAAAAATAGAGTTCTACGAATTAAACACAAAAACAATACAGTATTTAGGGAGACTTAACGTGATTTAAATTATCATGTAGGAATAAGGAAAATAATAATTGATAGAAACAAATAAAAACGCGAGAAAGAAAAAAAAGAAAAAAAAAACGATTAGAATACGTATAAAGTTACACCAATTATTTTATGTAAGATAAAAAAATTAACGAATCTATGGCCAAATTGACAATGACAGAATACACCTAATGCAGAGTGTGCGCACAAAATACTACTTAAAATTGTTTATGTGCATTGAGATTTTTAAATAGACTCTACGTTCTTTTTCCCACCAGAAAAACCAACCGCGACTTTGTGTAGGAACATTTTTAATATTTTCTAATTTATTCCGTCCCACAACCAAATATGTAGGTACTCACTTTTAAATATATATTTTTTTTATTAGTCATAAAAAGATATATAATATATATGATAAATATTTTTTTTGCAGTAATTAATTACATAATAGATGTATTTGATGTACCCCCATAAATAAGGCAGGGCTTGTTATTATATTGGTTTTATTTGACATGATTCAGTTCAAGTTTTCAGTATAATTTTTAAAGAGAGTTTTAAATTATTTTATGTAAGTATGTTTCAAATTTTTTTCTGGTAATGAATTAAAAAATTGAACTCCGAGATATTTGTGATTTAACTATCCTATTGTTTTTTTTTTGCATTTTGGAGTAGGAAGTATTGACATTAGTCTAAGATTTCTGTTATTTTTAAAGAGTGCAACTTTATTTTGATTATTATTATCTTTATAAATTTGTAATGTCGCATTTTGAATCTTTTCGATAAAGATCTGAATAAAAATTATACAAGTTTTTCTTTTTTACAATTCGCGCACTCTACAAAAGACTAGAAAAAACAAGGCAATTAAGATGAGGAGAACCGCTTCAGCTGTGGAAAACACATTTGATGTTTAAGAAAATTCAATATTCGGCAGGCAGAGGCGAAACTGATTGCAAAAGTTTGGACACTTCTGGCCAAGAGTCTGTTGCAGCCGCAGCAAGTGACCTATTACTCAGAGTTCTGAACAAGTTTTAACCGAGGCTTCCGCAGTAGGCAAGTTCAGAAATCTCCGGCTGTTGTCGGTTTATTGTTAGACTATTGAAATATCGTAAACAATGGAGTCCGCTCGCGGATTCTCGAATGTCCGATTCTTAATCCGCTGTCTGCGTTTAGTTCATTTCCGCTCGGCTGATCTGCACGAGAAGCAGCCTCGGTTGGCCGGGATCACGTCTCCCTTACTGAGCTTTCGAGTGACCAATAATAATATGCCATTTTAAAAACGATGGTTTGCGTCGGAATTCAAAAGCAGTTAAAGTTCTGGACTTCACGGCCGCGGTTAAGATTTGGATCACTGACGGCGTTGATATCTTAGTCGACGTGAGATCAAATAATGAAGTAATTTTGTAGCCATTGTCCGCGTTTTCTTGGAGGTCGCATAAACATAAACAATCAGACGATTATAATGACACTCGACTTAAGAGTGAGGACTGGTTCATAACATTTCATTACACGTTTTTGAAAACATATTATATGTTGAAATGAGATACGTATTATGTACTTGTACTAACGGAAATTCATTTTTGAAATTTTCTTTATTTCAATTTTCAAATTATAGTAACTTTCTCATTTTTATTTAATTTTTTTTTTAAACTTTATGAGTAAAACTTCATATTGTAATATTTAATTTAATGAAGACAATATTAGCGAAACTCAATCGAAAATCTGGAAACAAAAAATTCAGAAAAAGAGAATGGTGCCAATATATTTTCTGATTTTTCTGTTTCCAGATTTCCGATTGATTTTCACTAATGATAAAATAAAATAAAAAAAAAATCATTAACTCCACGCAGTTAATGAACTGATGACAATTTCCCTCAGAGCTTAAGACATCATGTATGCTGTGTGGAGGGTATTTTTAGGGAAAGGAAGGAGAGGAATTTCCGAGTAGGAAACTGTGTGAGGGTAGGAATCTGGGGGTGAGTGACGTATGACGTATGCATTATGATGACGTATTATTATGACGAATACGTTGCCCATACCCGCCTCCCAAATTGACTAAAACTGAAAAATGTATTAAATATAAATAGGAAACCCAGAGGAATGTTTTTTGCCTACCTTATTTTTAAAGAGTGAAACGGCTAAAATTTATTAAACTATTTTAAATTTATAAAAAATGATTTGCACCACATTAAATATACAAAAAAAATCGCGTGCAGTTAACACGCGGTAGAAGTGAAACATTAAAAAAACTAAAGTAGACAAGAGTGGGGAGGCTACGAAGCACCGCACAAAGAGGAGACCTATTATTCTATCTTATTCTCTCGCAGGCTAAATCCTATAGAAGTATGTGTTTGTCTCTTTTTAGTGTAGTTTTTTCGTTTCATCGAGTTTCAAATCACAACGGTGCTAAAGAAGTTTTCACCTCAAAAATAATCAGAGTGTGCAATTCACACACGATAGAAAACTAAAGTAGCCAAGGGTTGGGAGGCTACGAAGCACTGCACAAAGAGGAGACCGTTTATACCATCTCATTCTCTTGCATGCTAAATCATAAAGAGGTATGTGTTTGTCTTTTTATAGTGTCGCTATTTAAGCCGACGCTACCCGAATTTCTACCGATTTCTTGCATATCTCCCTTGAACATTTTAAGTGTTTAAGTTCTTAAAAAAATACGTATCATTTTTGAAGATAATACCTATACAATCCCCACGCCGAAACGCAAATTATATGAAATTCCCTCGATAGAAAAAAATCCCAAAGTATGCTCCGAAAAAAGCCTGTCTCTATTATTCAACAAGTTATATGTATGAAAAAATTCGCTGTGTTTCTTTGAACGTTGTTTTAGACAACCCCCCCGAGATTCTTGCTCTATTATAAAAGAGTCGTGTTTTAGTAAACATTTTCACAATTTTCGCTTCAATTTTATCGATTGAAATATTAGCGCGCTCTCTCCAACCTTCGTAATTACATATCTCTCCGTCTTCTTCTTTTCGAGCTCGGGTAGGGGGCCTTAATGTTTCATCGAGTTTCAAACCAAAACTGTGCTAAAGATGTTTTTGCTTCAAAAACATCAAATTGGTGTTGACGAATAGCTTTTCAAAATAATATCTTATCTAGCGTTCACGAATTGACACCCAATCTAAAGCTCTATGAAGATGTAAAAATACGCCCTTCAATAGTCCATTATTAATAACCGTTGAATCGGCAATAAAAGTGAATTATGGTGGCAGTAGTTTACATCGTTTGTAACGACTTAGCAGCGATCTCTACGATTTCATGTTTTTCTGGTCGTGATCCATTTTGCACAAGTTTTATTTTTCTGTTCTGTAAAGGTGCTTGAACGTGCTGCGGATTAGCTGCAATAATAATACAATGTTCAACCGATTGTTTGGAATAGATTTTCGCAACATCTGATAGGCACGGAAGATGCCCCCAGAATCATTCTACTAAGAGACTACCAGGTGGTATCGAAAATATGATTGAATTGGGTTAGTGACTAGATCTGAATTACCAGATTCTTCTCAACCTTTATTTGACCTCTTTTTACCTCTTCTCTATCACATTTAATCGCACAACATTCCCCAAATATGGATTCCATAATTCCTCAGATTCCGAGTAGAACTCCTGCGTAGGCTTGAGACATTGACGAATCTCTTTTTTATAATTAAGTTGCCCTCATTGTGAGCGTGGTGAGAGACTACCATAAAGGGAACGTTTTGGAGTTCAGGCTTTCAAAATTATTTTCTAGAGTTAAATTCACAATTTGTACATAAATTATGCTAATCTGCGTTGTCAGAAGCTGCTAAAATAGTATTGTGGTTACAATATAAATAAATGGAGTGATGTTTGATAGGACTTGGCGGCGGATGTCTCTGCCCACCTTCCGTGTGGCGAGCCGGATCGAAAGACTGGTTGAGGGAGACCTTTTTATGCAGGACTCTCTCGATCCATTGCCTTGCAATGCACTGGAAAATAAGGATTCATACGTCCGTCACCCCTGGACACACTAACCCCTAGATGCCTATCCACCCCTCATATCCTTTCCTTCCCTAATCTTCCCCACCTTCCTTCCCAAAAAAAAATCTCCGCACAGCATCCCCAAAGATGACCTTAAGGGAAATGACGTGAGCCGTAAGGGAAATTATTTATATCAGGGCCTTATTAAATATATTTTTTTAGTAACCTAAATACTTAGAATACGAGAAATATGTAACAAATTGGTAGAAATTCGGAATAGGAGAGTTCTTTTCTTTTATTTTCACAACATTGCTTCTACGACCAAGCAGTTATACACTATGATGATGTACTTTAACTACCACTAACCTAATAAACAATAACCCTTTATCTAAAATGTGCGAACACCTCAACATAGGTTCTCGTAGTGAGGTGTTCACAAAACATTACTACTTAACCGTTTCCAAACAGCTTCTGATTATTTTACGCTTTACTGCCTTGTTTTATATTTGTAATATTTTTGAAGTGAAACTTCCCCGTTGTGATTTGAAATTCGGATGAAACGGAAAAGACGCGTTGCAGTACAAAGCGTCAAACTGCGCTCACTGGCTGCTTTGATTATCACCCCACTTTTCAAGGCTCCTATTAGTTGACAATGTGTGCGCAAAAGTTTCACTTCAACCGCGTGTAAACTGCACTCGATATTTTTTAAAATTACTTACACTTGTCATATCATTTAAGTGCGAGTACGAGGACAGAAAAAAAGTAACTAAAATAGATAAGCTATTAATAAGCAGGTTCCGAAGTTCGAATGGAATAACTTCATTTAATTGATAAAACGAGTCACGAAAAATATTTCTTTTCGCAATAAAATTATCTATTTATTTGATTAGATCATTTTCCTCGAACGTCTTGGCAGTACAATTTACTTCAGATGCTTTCAAACGTCCAATCGTAAATCTCTTCCTAGAGCATCCCGGAATGCGCCAAGTTTCACAGCTTAGAGTGGCGAGTGGTCCAGTCTTCCACAGCCTCCGCTCTCGCTACCATTAGATATGGTTGATACATGAAATGGGTTGTCACTAATGCGGTTCCAGTTACCAAAGACCAACGTGGAACCGGTTTCTTTTTCCAGCTTTTTTGGAACCGTTTGTGTTGCGGTTTAAAATTTGATTTAGATGTAAAAAAAATGTACATCTAATAGTAAATATTACATTTCGCAACACAACAGCAACACAAGCACACGAAGCAACATAAAGATCTAAAGATATTACATAAAGCCCGTCAAAAATCAAGAGACAACAAATCCGGAAGTTTTTTTTCAAATGTTTCTGGCTTTCACCCTTCAAGGATGTTCTAGGCCATCATTTTATATTATGAAAAGAGGAAAGGTGAATTAATATATTAATTTTATTCAACTGGGCAAATTTAAAAATTGTATGGAAGATTGGGATCGAGTTCAGACCGGAGTTCACGAATTCAAAACCTGACGTACACAAGCAAAATTTATTTGATTAATTTGTGTCTATCACAATCATTTGAAATAATAATATTTTCTGTAGGTATTTTTGCGGCACGTCCCAGAGTGGAAGTTACTCTCAGTATCGCCCTAGTGAAAAGCTACCAACTGGAATTCGAACTTTGATTAAAATGGCTTTAGCCGTATTTGGTGACAAAATTTTTTTTTTACGTGAATACTGCACAAGAATCCCAACTGTTCCCGTCTAGAGCCAGTGAGACTATTGCATCCCCAATTGGGGTATGTTGTGAGGCTGAAGGTAGAAGGGAGGGGAAGGAGATGAGGAAGAGAAGATGAGGAAGGATGAGGAATAGATGGGAAGTACATGGCTATTCAGATCTGGTCACCAAACATGGCTAAAGCCATTTCAAGCAACGTTTCAATTCTGAACGGTGGTCTTACACCAGGGCGATACTGAGAATATCTTCAAATCTGAAATCTGAATAGACACGTACTTCCCCTTCTCTTCTCTTCCCACTACCTTTGGTATCACAACATATCCCAATTGGAGATACATAATCTCAACGACTACAGACGGTTGAGACGACAGTATTCAGATAAAAAGATAAAAATTCATAAGGAACCGCTTCACGAGAGAAAGAATATCGACGGTACCAGTGACAGCAAAGGAACCGTTCAAAGTAACCGGGACAGGAATGTCGAGCATCTCTAGCTGCTATGCTGTTAACTAGCGGACATTGTTATTCCAACGCCACAGGATAACAAGTGATTGTTCCCCGGCGATAATAAGTCACTCCCGCATTGTATTCGTACGATTTATCCATTGTTGCATCGACTACTTCGCCTATATCCACAGCAAAACAGTTCATTCTATAAATTATTCAAAACGTTTGACTATATTTATGTAATCTCTGCGAAATAGTTCAACGTTTAAATCTATTACAAACACCCCAAAAAATAATGATCAACCAATAATGGTGAAAATTTTGATTTTACACACTATAATCTCACGTAACCCAAATAATTTTGCAGTTTGATAATGCCTTAAGAAGGCGAAACAGCTGTCACGTGTAAAAATAATTACGTAGCAGAACTTGTTTAATAATAAACTGTTTATATAAATTGAATAATAATATTATTAAATATATAAAAGAAATAAAAAAATTCAAATAATTTTGAATCATTATGTAATAAACTAGTTGATGTTAGATCAATAATAGTTAAGGGTCCACTACTTAAATTTCGACTGATTTCTTACATATCTCCCTTAAACATTTGAAGTTTTTAAGCTCTTAAAAAAATGATATTTTTGAAGATAATATCTAGATACGTTCCACGCCGAAACGCAAATTATATGAAATTCCTTCGATAGAAAAAAACCGCAAAGTATGCTCCAAAAATTATTTAAAACGAGTATATTTCTATTATTTTACAAGTTATATTTGTGAAAAAATTCACAATGTTTCTTTAAATGATACTTAAGATACGTTCCGTGAGATTTTTGCTCTATTTTAAACGAGTCATGTTTTATTAAGCTTTTACGCCATTTTCGCTGCGATTTCATCACTTAAAATATTAGCGCGCTTTATCCAACATTCGTAATTACACATCTATCCATCTTATTCTTTTTCAGCCAAATAGCGCCGCCTTAAGGAGCGAAACTTTGTGATTTTAGTATAAGCGTATGCACCAAGTCATTTCATTAAGTTTTGTGGTTTTTGTCGTTTGATATTACTCCACATTATATGTTTTATAAAAGTAGTTTACTAAAAAAACACGACGTTGAATTTTACCAAAAAAACACACCATACATCTTTTGGAGAGAGAAATATTAAATTTCATGCTGCGAAACAAAATAATGCTCTTCCAAATATAATTTTAAAATAAATATTTAAAATTCATTGCTGAGAGAACCGAGTGATAATCAATTTGCAAAAAATAAGTATACAATGCTAAGACGACCATATACTCCATTAAAAAAATTTAAAAATCTACAGACCGTCCCTGAATAGTGAGAAGGGCTGTGAATACTCGGACATTATTCTTATAATATTATTTTATTTATTTATTTCTGTTCTTGAACATACACTTGACAAATTATTACAACGCTTTACATAGATAATAAGATATGTAATTAGAAAAAAAAATGTTAATGATCTGTAGCAGTATGTAAATAGGTTAGTAGTAGTATTTTGTGAATACCTCACTAGGCAAACCTGTGCTGAGGTGTTCCCATGTTTGGGATTAAGTGCTATTCTGTCGACATAAGTAGAAACACCGTATCCTCCTTGATGTTGTCAAGAAGGGCACTGTGGGTCGACCCATGGCGGCAGTATCTTATACATACATTAAAGATTAGTTGCAGTTAGGATCTACATGCAGTTGTTCTTGGCATCTAAATTATGTGTTAAATAAATAAATATTCAATATTATTTAATGAAAAAATTTCATAAGTTTAGGCCTACAAAAACAGGAGACACAATTTAAAAAAAGAATGAAAATTTTGTCCTGTTCCGCATTTCAAATTTTGGTGATCGATATACAAACTTTAAATAAGTGCTTGTGTGTGCTTGAGTGCCATAAAAAATTGATAGCATGTATTCTGCCATATATGTGCCATAAAAATTGATAGCGAGTCTATCTGTGAAGTTTCAGCTAGATTAAATGTTAGGAATTGGGTTAATTTCCACTTCCAAGATTTGCATTCATTCACGTCTTTCAAAATGTTTCTTTATTAATTGCATTGTTTGTTAGATATTTTTTTTTATTTCTTTTATATATTTAATAATATTATTATTCAATTTATAAAAACAGTTTATTTATAAACAAGTTCTGCTAGGTAATTATTTTTACACGTGACAGCTGTTTCGCCTTCTGAAGGCATTATCACATTATCAAACTCTTCTGCCTTCAGAAGGCGAAACAGCTGTCACGTGTAAAAATAATTACCTAGCAAAACTTGTTTATAAATAAACTGTTTTTATAAATTGAATAATAATATTATTAAATATATAAAAGAAATAAAAAAATTAAAATGGAGTTCTACAAATTAAACTTGATAACAATAAATAGTTCATTAGATAGTTGAGAAATTTTCGACCATCAAGCTAGGCACATGCCTGTGTGTATTCGACTCGTGTTGAAAATAGGAAAAGTTTCACAATTTATATCGTAGCATGATCCAAACGTGCCACAGCATAAATCCTTTTTCATTTATTTTTAATCCTTCAGTTCCGTTTGACAGGATTGACTGTAACACCTGCGCTGCCTCTTGCCCTTTGCGATACATAGTGAGGCGCTTTTCCTCGACCGGCGAATTATTATTTGACAGCATTTATTCCCGCAAATTCACACATACGCGCGGTGTATGTCCGAGTGTTTGACAGCATTTAACCATATTATTCCGAGTAGACGGCATATCTCTGGGTGTGTGACAGCACTTATTCTCGCATTTCTCAAAGTGTCAGAATTTTACCCAGTTAGTTCACTTACACCGCGTATCTCTGAGTGTTTGACGGCATTTAACCTCATTAGTTTACACCGCATATCTCTGAATAAGTATTTGACAGCACTTAACCCGACAAATTCACACATCCTGCGTTTCTCTAAGTATTTGACAGCATTTAACCCCATCAGTTCAAAGAGACCGCGTATCTCATCGTTATCGCAGAACTACCGTTTTTCGCTGTATTTTCATTAAATTTTTGATCTTTTTAAATGCCAGCCGTGTCGATAATAATTGCTCAGACGCTTGTATAACAAAATATTTCAACATTTCCAACAAAATAAATCTAACACATAAAATATCATAACAATTGAGGAGGTGGGTATTTTTGTTTGGTGACTTAACATGGGGGGGCCGGATTCATGGGGTGAGGTTTGTCCAGTCTTGGCGGTGAATGCGTTTGCCGGATCGGGAGAGGCTGGTTGAGGGAATCATTTCACTCCTGGACACATTGACCCTAGATTCCTACCCACGCCTAAACTTTTCTCCTTCCCAGAACTTCCTTTCAATAAAATGAACCTCCACACAGCATCCTCAAAAATGACAAACGTGGATCTAAAAATAAATTATTTAAATTCATTTTCCGACTAACTTTTGCCCATGCAGTAATCTAAATAAAGTAAACAAAAATGGTATTCCCTCATAACTTCCCAATTTATATAGCGGATTTGTGTTTTGTGTAATGAAGTAATTACATTTTAAAACTAATGAACCTTATGCTAAAACTTTTATAAAATAATCTGAAATTGTTACAATGAAAATAAAGTAACAGATTTTTTCTGTGAATCTCTCTGACAACAATTTTTTGCTTACGTTTTTTAAGGATTCGCATGAATCTTCTGAATTGGCTCAGAAAGCTCACTGGAAACTTTGGAATGAATACTTAATGTATATTTTCGGTGATCTTTATCATTTAAAAAGTTTACTTCAACGTTTCAAGCATCTGTTATTTTCAAATATACCTATGGATGTATTTAAAATTGCTGAAAAAGCTTACCGGAAGCATTCGGACGAATTACAATACATGAATATATAATTTTTTTTCAGCGATCGTCCTTCATTTTACAGTTTTACATACTTTTTCAAGCATTCATATTTTCAATCTCCTGAATGCAGAGAAAGGCTGAGAAAGCTCACCGGAAGCCTTGGGGCGAATTGCAAATACTTCGAAGCACTTTGCAGCATGTCTTCAGCATTCCTGTGAGGCTGCAGCCGCCACGCCGTCAGCTGCCGCCCACCGAAGTCCGAAACATAGTTTATTCGTATCAAGGGGGACATTCTTTACCCTGGTTATTGCGACCTCGGCCTATCAAAGTGGCCGACTGACGGGGCCTTCAATTGGGAGGTTCTTTATGGAACAGGGGTAGGGGATTTAAATTCCGAAATATCAATTCACGATCGGCACATCAACACAATCCATTATGTTCTTACACAAACCTACTTTAATAAAATATTTGTGTATTTAAAAATGCAAAAACTTCATAGTCCCTTAATGTTTTCCCCCTCAGGCCTCGATTATTCTGTCGGAGAGTAAAAATATTTACGCTTTGCAATAAAATCCAAATAAATGGAATATTTTTGAACATATCCAAAAATTAAAAACTGTTAATGAATGATGATAAAATACGCTTTCAAAATTTTATAAATCAATATAAAAATATAAATTTTGAAGTATAAAATTTTTGCATGTAAACATAAAAAAAGTTTTAAAAATGGCTCATCTTACGCTTTTTCTAACTAAAATTACTAATAACGAAAAAATTAAAAACACGTACCTACACATTTTATTAGACAAATGTATAATATACTTTATTGTCACCTCACTATTTTGACGTTCTATGTCAATATAATTAAAAAAAACTTCTAAAATTTCTTAATTTTTTCAAATTGCGATCCGAAATTTTGGTTTCATATTTTCGATATGAATATAAAGCGTAGTATTTTATTTTTCTAACACAGTTTATCTTATATTTTTCACTATGATAGTAAAGAAGACACTACGATTTCTGTGAGACCTATATGAGTTGTTCCGAAGAGCCAACAAATCAGCGTTAGGGGTTAAAATTTCGTAAAATAAATATTTTTTTTAAATTTTGTTTGAAAATAGACAAATTGATATTTCAAAAATTATTTAAAGTTTTCGTATACATACCAACATTATTATAAATGCGGCCTCTTATCACGTATAAAAAATAGTAGTATAATTCGATAACAATTTAAAGCACGGGTGTAGTAAAAAACAAACAAAAGTTCACCAAGACGCATCTACTAGCACTCCTTATATGAACTAAAAAGTGGCCATAGTTGATTCATTTTTAAATTGGGATAATTATATAGTATAAATTAAATGCTATCGCGCAATGAAATGTTTTTCGTTAGGCACACGTGTGTGTTATGTTAGGCGTGCGCTAATGTTAGGCACGCGCTCATGTTAGGCACGCGCTCATGTTAGGCACGCGTGTGTGCTATGCTAGGCGCGCGCTAATGTTAGGCACGCGCTCGTCTTATTGAACAAGTAAAAACCATTTTTTAATTATTTTAACTCCAGACAGCGTGTAAATAATTTTCTCGGGGTCAATGTCATCTTTAGAAATGCTGCGCGGAGGGTTCTTTCATTCTTGTCTTATTTTTTTTTCTTTGTTCATAATGGACATAACATTACGAGCTCAAATTTGTCTCTTTACTTTAGAAATTTTAACCGAAAAGCTGTGCAAATTCCAAAACGTAAAGCTGTTTTTTTTTTATGCACGAACAATTTTTTTTTGCTTCATATAATTTTTAAAAGAAAAAAATCTAATCCGGCACTGGCGTGAATATGGAAATGCCCTCACTTACACACTGAAAACATCATTACATGATCTAACTTTATACCTTCACTGAATTTATTAATGAGCGTAGTAGGTAATAGATTTTGCGTCGATTCTGTTCCACATTTCGATAAAACTAATCTAGAATATTAATTACAAGTCCTTTCAACGCGCATCGCCTTAAGACTATGCAAATGCAAGTCTAAGACTTTGGCTTTTACAGTCCCGATAGTCTTATCCGGCCCTGTTGATAGTAATAATGGTTCAGTTCAGGATAATACCGGGCACAAGTCGCAAGTCACACAACAATGCTCGCGTATCTTTGCTCTAATGCATGGGGAGTATTGTCAGTGAGGGGATGCCTAACATGGGCCAGTGATAAGGCTTCTAACACCACGAGCCGCTACTGTAGACGTAATACAGGATGCTGCATTACCCAGGGAGATTTTTAGCATTATTTTAATGCTCGAGGAACATGTGGTCATAAAGTGCAAAGTGAAAAAAAACACCGATAGGTATTGTGACTGCAAAAATATTAATATTTTTAAAATAGGCTCGTGTATGTTAATGCCTCTTTTGGTCGGCCAGTAGACTTTTGTGGTGAAATGTCTTTTTTGCACGACAAGAAATTTCATCTATCGATACATTTCATATATCGGATGATGGAAATAGAAAATCATATAGGAGAAGTAACATTAAATTTGATTGAATTCAATAATTATGAGTCATTATGTGTTTTTGACAATTTCGTTTACAAGCCTTCAAAAATAAGAAGAAGATTATTGAAGACGGTTTCAAAGGGAGATATTATGTAAATACGAATATAGGAATATAAACGCTAGAAATATTTCGATTCTCACGCTGTTTTGTCTGATAAATTATATATTTTACCTAAATTAAGTTAGTTAGTAAATTATTGAAGGAGAGGGGTGTGTGTGTGTTTGTGTGTGAGCGTGTGCATTATGTGTGTTTGTGTGTATTATGAGTGCAAATCCAGTGTGCTAGAAATGTTTTTCTTAAATAGAGTGAGGGAATCAAAAACTACGGTATTTGTGCCTGTTTGAATTGAGTTGAATGTTTGAAGGATGCGGGAAATTGGGGAGTTGGCTGCAGCGTTTGTATTATTACTAGTTGTGTAAAAAAGGTTGGTGTGGCGAGTTTTTCTAGATGGGATGTTAAAATTTATTTCGGATAGAAGTTCTAGGCAGTCTATTGGTAATGTGACTTGAAATTGAGACAAGCGAAATAAGGAATAAGGCGAGTAAGACCTTGTCTACATCCCCAACACTAATAGTACAATACAACAACTAATAGTACTTACAAATCTTCCCTTCTCCTCCACTCATACCCCATTCGGCATAGTTCCACTGACTTCGGAAAGTCGGAAGTAGTCCGGACTCTTGAAAATGATTATAAATTATGTGGGTACAAGCCCCGATACAAAAGCTTCCTCATTAATACAAGAAATCCGCAATCAACGACTTATAAAGGTAAGCTTAATAGATTTCCGTTGGAAAATGGATCCTGAAATAATTGACTGATTAGGATTACCTTCCATTAGTCTACCTGATGCGGGAGCAGCGTTTACTTAATAAGCACATTAATGGATTTCCGTTGGAAAATGGATCCTGAAATAATTGACTGATTAGGATTACCTTCCATTGGTCTACCTGATGCGGGAGCAGCGTTTACTTAATAAGCACATTAATGGATTTCCGTTGGAAAATGGATCCTGAAATAATTGACTGATTAGGATTACCTTCCATTAGTCTACCTGATGCGGGAGCAGCGTTTACTTAATAAGCAACTGGTTTGGATATTATTAACGGCTTTCTGCAGAAGTCATCAATAATTTGCAGTCTGCATTCATTACCTGCATAAATGGGTATACTGATTTGTTTCTGTGCACGATGTTGTCAATTAATCAAGGTTGCAAGAACAATTTTATTCTTTCCAGAAAACTTGAAATGTTGCCTATTTCAATTTGTTGTTGACTTTTAAATGTATGGAAATATAATTGGTTTCTGTGATATGCGTAGGCGGACTAAATTTGCACAACTTTTTCTCTGTGGAATTTGTTGCCCATTGCAATTATTTTTAGTACGCACCGTCATTTCAATCGTGTCTGTCGTTAACTCTGATTAAATGAAATCTAGAACGCAGATTTTCTTTGAATTCAAGTTTATTTTTCTAAATTGAAACTGATTTTAATGAAGCGATAAATCGATAAAGTACCTACCTAAAATATGTAACTATGAGAATATACTATTATTATGTACTTTAACTGTAAATCTAACCTAACCTAACCTAAACTAATATACAATAACATTTTATCTAAAATTCTAAAACATGCTAACACCTCAACACAGGTTCGTTTCTTCGGTTCCATGCCAACTGAGAATAAAGTCAACTCAACACCTCCTTGAAAAGTCATTAAAAGCTATGAAAAAATAATTTTAAATTAGCCGATAACCCTAACCTAACGTAACCTATTTAACCATTTTTATATATTTTTTTTATTACTCATGACTTTTCTGTGATGGTTCTGAGTTGGTTTCATTCCGAGCTGTCCGGTCACCGTTTCTTCATAGTCCTTTTAAATTGTTTTTATTTAAGTACTAAAAAAGTAAACTATCTATCTGTAATAATTTGTGAGTTCTTTTCAAGTTCTGTTATAAAATCATAATATATAAGTTGCTTCATAAAACTGAAATAATCACCGAAGTTTCGTAAAAGTAAAGTCGGATTTCATGATTTTTTACGAAAACTGGGGTCTATTTGCTTTTCAATTATCCTACATTTATGTTTTGATTTGCTAAATAAAAAAAGTAAAAATTGAGTGAAGACTCGAAGATCTTCAATGAATCGAGAGGAATTTGACTGCTCAAGAAACATGTTTGGGAGGTACCTACTTAAGAAGTTGTTTAATGAAAATAATTTGTCGATCATTCTCTGTGCCGTTTTATGATCAGCCAAATAATAAGAGTCATTATGAGGTACGGAGCCATTGTGGAAGCAATAATGAACGTTTAATGAACATAATGCGCCCGGTACGGCCGCCATGATGCGATGTCGTAGCATTATTGAATTCTGTAATGACCACTCTCTTTTGATTTCATCACTACATGACTCGGATCCAGCTTGAGGCTGTTGGGGAGATGGTGGAGAAGATTGACGGTTTCTAAATGATGGACCTCGTGGTTTAACTGAGAGTTTTGTGAGAAATCAAAATTCTTTTTGCATCACATACTATATGGTTTAGGTAATCCCGAAAACGCTGCTTTAAAATTTTTATTAAACAATATCTATCCAAATCCGATTAAATTGCTCTCTCTCCCCCCCCCCAAAACAAGCCACGAGAGTGGGCGTAAAAAAGTGCATTTTACTAGAAATGTCTATAATATTATGTATTTGAGTTGACTTGATTTTTTGCTATCCCTTTTATCGTTTTGAATTACTTAATGATTAACGAATCAATTAAATCAATTCAACCATAAATTAAACAATTAAAATAAATAAATAAAAACAAACATTCCCGGCTTACTAATAACCCAAAAATGTTTTAAAATATTCAACTACCACCAGAGTAAGTGGAAAATGTTGCTTATGTCGTGATATATGTTAGCTAGCTGAGGAATTGAACACGCGACGCCCGGGTGGGACCCAAACGCGTTGCCCACTCAGCCACTGATCGGTCGAAATAAAATAGAGTATTTGAGTTTTAGTGGAAAGGATAAAAGGAATATTAAGAGAAACGATCGCTCCGCGATATAAAGTAGACCCTGATGACCCTCTTTCGGAATGTACCTATGTGATTACCTATGTGATACCTATGTGATTCTTACGTTCAGGAAATTAAAGATTAAGGATCAATAAGATATTTCGGATTTTCGAGTGGGATTAAACTTGATTATCTATCTGTCACAATGAAACTCAAAACTCAAAACTCAATCTGAAACATTTAAGAAAACCAGTATTGTTTGCACACAAAATTCTCATGTGATTTCTCTGTGTAATATTTTATATATTGGGCCATTTGGTAGGTACCTAAGTATCCTCTTCAGGAAAAAAGCTTTTCTGCCCGTTTAAAAGAGATTTATCTTTTTTTTATGTGGGATGGTTAATAAGTTCCCTATTGGTGCTACTCGGTTTCGCCTGGGATAAAAATGGATATTTCTAAGTTTCATAGCTTATCGTTTCATAGATGTATCGTTGGCCGAATATTTTACTAGAAATACCAGACAGAAAAAAACGTGCTTATTTCATTACAATAGAGCTCACCCTTCGATCGAGGTATTTTCTGCGACAAACATACAGAGCTTCCGATTAAATTAAGGTTAAATTTAAAAAATAAATGTGTAAATACGAAGTAATATGAACCACGAAGAACTTATTATTTTCTGAAAAGATTATCCGAAGATTCATTCGAAAAACGATACACATCATAAAAAGACACCTTCTTGTATTGAAGTTCTGTTGGACTTTACCTACAGTAATTGAAGAATGGCAGCGGATTGAAGAAAAGATCTCGGCTTGTCTTAGGACTTAGCAGGCCAGTAGATGCAGTAATATAAACCCACTAAACCGCAAAGGCCCAGAACAAACCGGACTATGGGGCTGACTCAGTGCCAACACAAACTACGCCAGTGATGAACCTAAAAACTAATAATAATAAAAAAATCAGGAAACCATCAAATCTTACTCTTTGCATATACTTAGGACGGGTTGTTTCAAAAAATTTGATGAATTCATCAAATATTTGAAGTTAATTTTCACGTTCTGTGTAAGTTCTATTCAAGTTCTGTGATTATTTCAGTTTCATGCAGTAACTAGCCTGTAATGATATAATAACAGAACTTGCATAGAACCTACACAGAACGTGAAAATTAACTTCAAATATTTGATGAATTCATCAAATTTTTTGAAACAACCCGTCCTTAATAATGACGGGATTCTTTTCGAGAATTTCGAACTTCTTTCAGTTATTCGATAATAGTCTTTCGAATCAATCTTTTTCAGGAAACTTTTCTTGTTCAAAAGGTAAGATTTTCAACTGTTTTCCCTGTGTAGTTTTTTTCTAGGATTCCAATGAGATTATGAGATTTCCAACCGCTGTCGAAGAGCCGAGTATCGTCAACCTGTAACAAAAGAAAAAGTAAATTAATAATCAGAAATTACTTCTAAATTTGGTATTGCTCACATATTCCTCGTATTGTTTACAATGAGGTTCAAAATTCTTCATAGCGTCGATCGAATTATGCAAACAAATTTTCGGCAAATTATATTTTGAAGCTCAGTGTTACACATTAAAATGATTTCCCGAGAGATAAAAAAAACGTGTTTTCCACTTCATGCAATCAAACCTACAGGAAAAAAAACTTTTGTTTATTATATTTAAATGTACAAAGGGCTTTTACTGTAATGCAGTACATCTTTCTGTAAATTACAATGAAAATAAAGAGTTAACAAAATACAGATAATATAAAATACAAGAAACAAAATATAAGGGTTGACACAAAGTAGGTAACCAAGAATATAAGTGAAGCAAAAATAGATAATTTGCCAATGTCCTCCAATCAGCAAGAATATTCATAAAAATAAAAATGTTCAAAAGTGATAAGGTAGAAATAGTACGCACACAACGCGTTTGAAATTCGCAAAGTATAAATTGTTGTCAAATACATCCATATTGTTTAAGTATTTGTTACGAAAGCGTTGTATTAGGGAATGCAAACTATGTTTGGAGTGAGATGAATGTATTTAAAATGTTAATGTTTGTCTAGTTGTTTGTGTAGGCACAAGTAAATTTATTAAAAATGAAATTGAAAATCTAATGATTTGAAGCGTTTTTTACTTGATTGTAGGAAACAATTTAACTACCTGTGTGAAAAATCAGATTAATTTATTTAGTCCAAGATTTATTATGTAAGCCTTAAAAACATATTCATAAAAGAAAACGATCGTTTTAAGGATTTTCAGCAAAACCTCATTGATATTATGCTTTACTTTGAATGGCAGGGTACCTCCGAAAAAACATAGCGGTCTCACTACCATTTAGAAACGTCTGTAAAACACATAGAAAATCATTCCGGTAACAAGTCATGATACAAAGTCATTGGTAGTTGGATAAACCGTTTCGTACTGTTAGGCACTAGTCACTAGGCATGGGCAGACCTCCCAGGGTTCACTCCGAAGCCAATTATGAGTCCTAGCGATGTACGGGCACCAGACTGTGATCTGCCCGACTCCTTATTTCATTGAAATGTATCTTTACTCACGTTTAACTAGAGACAACAGAATAAATTCCGCTCCAGAGTAGGGACGGACTTGTAATGGGCGGCCACAACAGAGACCCAAATAGACGGTATTCATGTAATATTTTAACTATGATTTATTTGTAAATTAAATGAGGAATAATAACTGAAGAAAATTCTTTGAGTTTCAGATGTTTGAAGTTGTAACAATTTTGTTAATTTGGATAATTTATTCAAGTCACAATTCTCACAATGAGTCAATTTAGTTTTGTACGCCGCATGTGATTATCTTAAACATTTTTGCAATGTGTAAATTTGTTCAACTGGGATAACTACAGAAAAGTTGTAATCAAGAAAGTATCAAGAAACAATAATTAAAATTGGTTATTGTAGGTAGCCTTTTCTAGATAATAACTAGAGATTACTAATTCTAGAGATTACTTTAGGCGCGCCTTGAATAGGTCCGGATTAAGTCAAGGAAAGACAATATCTGGTAGTGTTCCACATACGTCTAATTTTATATAAGTTTAGTCTTACAAATGAGCCGTTCTCAAAACAGTGAATGGAGAATTGTGAAGAAATTGATGTAAACCCGGGCACCATTTATTGGATAACTAACACCTCTGCTGTAGGTAACCCCAAGTGGTTCACTATATTTATTGACTTAGCAGGGGTGCCCGGGTTCATGGGATGAGATTTGTCTAGGTCTTCCCAGAACTTACTGTCCTTCCTTGCATTAAAAAGACCCTCCACACACCATCCCCAAAAATAACATAGGCCCCGAGGGAAATTATTTTCCTCAAGGCCTCCTGTGTAGAGTTAATGTAAAAATAAAAAAGAAAAAGAATTAGTAAGAAGTAAAAAAAAAGAAGAATTTTGCTCTTGTACATCGATTTTCAATTAAAAAAAATTGTTCATTTAACAACAAGTAGTTAAACTATGTGCAGTTGGTTTATCCGGAAACTCTTGATGCTTTTACGTAGTTCCTACATTATCGTGGGCTTAAAGTTTAACAACGTTATATATATAAAAAAAGCCAATACTAGTTTTTGGTATGTCTTTTTGTAGATAACGTTGTTTGACTTTCAGCCCTCGAATTATCGTACTTGTATAAATTTTTCGTAGAATTATTTGTAGATGACGTTGAAACGAATAAAACTTCAGACTCTGGTTTACATACATCATAAAAAGCACAGTTGGCTATCAGACTGATACTCGAATAACTATAATCTATACTTTCAGTATTACCTAGCTACTCATGGACGGTCAAAACTTCAAGAACCTGCCCTCGTCAATTCAGATTGACTGTGATAGGTGCTTTTTAAGCGTTACGAAAGAGGGATTTCTCTAAAGATGGCGAATGGAGGACAAACCCCTAAGATCTATGCAGGCTTCTAAGGTCTTTACAATAATCAGATTCTATTTGATTTACCTATTTCCTTTAATTCGTTTTCTATGGACTGGCGCCCATTTGATATAGATTATATAAATATTTGCTTATAATAAACAGTCGAGAAACACGCTAAATGCGCGCCCAACATTTTTACACGGTTGACATCTGTCACATGAGAACAGGTCGCTTCTACGACAGGTACTTGAGTTCAACAGCTCGGCTGTGGAATGATTTGCCTGTGCTTCCTCCCTCCTACAACATGGCTCTCTTCAAGACCCAGGATCACTCCCTCCTTTCCACAGAGACCCTCCACACAGCATCCCCAAATATGACCTAGGAGCTGAGGCAAACAATTTTTTTCAGAGCCTCCTGGGTGGAGTTAATGAAAAAAATTATTTCAATTCAACCTATAAACAGTTTACCTACCCACTTAATAGAAATTAACTGTAGCTACTATCTTAAATATTTTAATTATCTACGTACATTTCACTTTTATCATTAAGAATCTGCGTTTATTTTAACGAACTGTTTTGAACAGCAGAGTTAGTTTAAAGCCAGTATTACAATGATGCCAGTGGTTACAACGTTGTTTGACTTAAGCCCTCGATATGTCGGTTGGTCCATCGGCAAACTCTCTGTACTCGGCCTGGTCAGTCCGCCACTGCCTGGAAATACGATCTTCCTTCTGAGACCATTAGGTGTCTGCGGATTAGATGGATACATATTTAGTTCTTTGGCTGCAGCCTTCGACAATGCAGATTGTTGGCTTTAACGTTCGTGAGATTTAGAAGGGGAGGTCGGCCTGAATCAAAGGTCGAAGTTAATCTGTATTTTGAAACAGAATAAAGCTTTGAAACTCATGTACGTGTAATAATAATTAGAATAAAATTACTTTATTTCTTAAAAATTCGCAAATTCACTTTGTGGCATCATTATTTAATTTAATGAAAACAAATAACTTTGTGTAAACCACTATTTAATTAAAATATCAACATGTTTCGAAAACTATGTTTTCTTCGTCAGGATAATAAGTTATTAACTTATTAGTAATAATGATAATAAGTTATAATAACTGTTTTCAAATGTTTTCTTCGTCAGGATAATAAGTTAATATTAATGATAAGTTATCATTAATAACTTATTAACGTCAGGATAATAAGTTAATATTAATAAGTTATTAATGATAACTTAATATTAATGATTAGTTATCATTAATAACTTATTAATATTAACTTATTATCCTGACGAAGAAAACATAGTTTTCGAAACATGTTGATATTTTAATTAAATAGTATTTTACACAAAGTTATTTGTTTTCATTAAATTAAAATTACTTTGTTCGAATACCACTTTATTGAGAGTATATCTTTATAAGCCAAATACTAGAATTCAACGATTTGATTTTATTTATACTGCGTTTTACAGATGTTCGCAATTACGTGAGAACAATCCAGTTATAAAAATTCAGTTATTACACAATTAAAAAATCTACAATTAAAAAATAAATACATTAAATACAGATACGTACAATTAGAAAAATAAAAACATCAAATAAAAACACATAATTATATGCAAACTCATTCAAGTAACACATTACAAGAGACATAAGAAATACGCGAGGCATGCATAAAGAGACAATTGACACAAAATAATTAGTTAGTATTTTTTAACAGCGCCAGAACTTTTTTTTTGAATCCGTACAAATTATCGACGAAAATATCTACTTCAGCACTCTATCTTGTTATATAGTCGACACATCTGGGTCAGAGGGCTAAGTAGGCGATATTATTTTTAAATGTATTCATGTGAAAAATGTTATGGCGTCTTAAAAAATGTGAATTGGGGACAAGATGGAAATGATGTTGAAAATTATGATCGATTCTATTTGCTAACAAATCACCTTCTTTAAATATTTTTATTCTTTAATAATAAAGCAATAACTTTGTAAACACCACTTTTATTTTTTTATGTACTTAATGCCGACCGGGTTTCGCTACAACCATAGCTTCTTCAGGGCAGTACAAAACTCTACCTCTTTTTAGTACTAACCAACTATCATATTATTAAGCTTGTCATCTTACGAGTATTACAATCTGTTACAAAGCTGAAACGCATGTAGAATGGAAACTTTCAAATATAACAAAAAAAATGGTTGCGAATGTCCCATTTGAATTTTTCTGAAACAACTGGCCCTAAAGATATGTTGTTTCACAGAAATTGAATAATTCATTAAATTTAATTTTTCAAAATCGAGTTCTGCGAATGTTCTATTCAAGTTATATGCTATCGGCCGGTTGTTTCACAGTACTTGGATGATAACAGGACTTGAATATTAATATCAAATTTGATGGACTGTTCGACGGTCTCCGTGGTCGAGGTGTTAGGCTCTTGACTCACAATCCGAAGGTCGCAGGTTGAATCCCGGCGTGCGAAAATAAATTTTATTTGATTAACGTGGGTTATTTCACAATTAATTAATTTAAAATCATCGTTGACCGAAGTTTATTATATAGATTAATGAGATAAAGAATATTATATAGAATTTTTGCGGCACGTTCCAGAGTGAAAGAAATTCTCCGTATCGCCCTGTTGTAAGACCATCATTCAGAATTGAAACGTTGTTTGATCTGTATAGCCAGGTACTTCCCCACCTTTCTCTCCCCCATCTCCTTCTCATACATACCCCAAATTGTAGTATATTATAGATAGTCTCACTGGCTCCAGACGGAAACAGCTTCGACTCTTGTGAGGTTTACACATAAAACAAAAAAGTTGTTCCACAGAAATTGAAATGCAAGATTGTATCACTTGGCATACTATTCCATCAAGTTACTTACATAAGATACTTACATAAGATACTTACATTTTCAATTAAGTTACTTATATAAGTTACTTATGCATATTAAAAAAAAAACATTTTTTACATGTTATTCAGTGTTCTAAAAGAACATAAAAATAACCTTTCCTCACCATAAAGAAACAAGGCTCTTTCTTGTGTTTGGTGAGGGAATTTTTATGTAATCATGTAACTAAGTAAAAAATAAAATATTGCAAATAATAACAAAAGGATAAGTAAAAAAAAACTCAAATAATATCAATAAATAGATTTCAAGATTTAAAAGAAATAAAAGTATAAAAAGCAATTATAACTACAACTTCTAACTATTTTAAAAGCGATCTTATTGCCAGAAGGCAATTTCTTCCAACTTCAACAAACCATCTAATTTATGATAGCTACATCTTCCTGAAGTTATCTCCTGCGAGATCTAAGATATCTTTTGAAGAGGAGAGTACCATTTAAAAGTTTAATCCGGCGTGAAAACAATGGGCTGGCCACTTCAGACTACAGAGCACTTCGTGTGCGTCCGCGCCAAAGGAAATCATAACTGTCAGTCGTGCGAGCGAGGAAGGTGGCTCCACCGCTAATTGACCGCCCCAAGAGGCGTGCTATGACTTTTCCGGAGTAGCAAGCACCACACAGCAAGGATAAATTATTCTCACCCATTGTGCTGCTAGCCTACCTCAACTTTTCTTCCTTCTTCCTTCTGATGTGTTGAAAATGACTAATGAGTAGAGATTAAAAAATATATATATTTCGGGTGGTTCCTGCCAACTCAGAATTAACTCAACTCTTTGAAATGTCATTTATTAAAAGTTGTGAAAAAAAATTAACTAAAATCCCATTAACTAAAAGCCCACCAACTTACTAACGTAACCAAATTAACCATTTTTTAAAATATATATTTTGTTCGTCACTTTTAATGACTTTTCAAAGGAGGTTCCGAGTTGATTTCATACTGAGTTTATTTCTAGTTACGTTACTGCATGGGATTGAAAAAATAGACAATGAGCGCTTTGAATTTGTAAGGAAACTGTCACCTCCTTTTTATATCGTTCATACAATTAAATATTAAAAAAAAATTATAACAAATATTCCAAGAGAGTAATTGAAAAATTCTGACACTTTGAATTCATTTTCGAAAAAGATGGCTGCCGCATGCTCCAAAAGATGGCCACGCATGCGCAGATCAAGGAAAAACAATGCTACTTATATAATAATGTGATCACGTTATTAGTAAAGGTGTAAAAATGCAGTTCATCGCGCAAGCTACAGATATGCCGGTAAACGATCGTTAAGGCCTTTTTTTTATTAATAAGGCTGATAATGTTGCTGTTCTTTCTTATATAATATTAAATTTTAACAAAGGGATTTTGAAAACCCTTAAAATTTCACAACAGCGCTACATGCTTCAACGTTAACATTTCCAGCTTTGTTGGTGGTCGTATGATCCGCTTCGTTAAATAATATTTATTGTTTTCCCTTAATTAATATCATTTGCAATTTATTAAATTCCTAAGAAAGCGTGCTGATCTGATAATGTAACAAGGTGCTACCAAACAGTGAAATTTACTAAAACAGGTTAGCGCTTGACTTAGCATTGCCCATTGTTAAATCTGAAACCTCTCGGCGATACTCGCTATAAACCTTGTTTCCGAACACCGTGTAACTAGTTTACGACCGAAATTTTCCCTGAAAATGTATAATGAGTATGGAAAATCATAAGAAATACTGAGAAGTTAGCAAGTCGCTAATAGACCCCCATGAGGAAGCGTGCTGTAGGGGGACAGCTGATATAATAATGGTGTATTTGTAGTCCCCTTGACTTATCACCCTCCATTGTTGCTTATAAAAGCTCACGGCGTTGCGCGTCGCTTGATAAGCTCGATGGTAGTTTGTTTACGGTCTGCCTTCTTTGGAGAACTTATAATGAATGAGATTCTTGGGATAATCTTAATGTCACTAGGTACCTGGTGGTGGCTTTGGTATTCCATTGTATGCTTATTTGCATCTCAATCTTATTGAATTAGTGCTTTCACGTTTTTATTACGTATTTGCATAATGTTCATTAATCATTTCACAACAATGGTGGAAAGAAGTAAAAAATTAATTTATGATTTTTTAACAATTTTTATGCACGCGTCATTTTCATGCACGCGTAAGAAATTTTGATCCATTTTCACGATTTTTCAAAAAAATTTTTTTTCGGCCAAAACATGATTATTTAGTGATAAGAAAGTGTGATTTATTGTTTCAATAGCTAATAGTCCAAGATCCCAGGGCCTCCGGACGTTACTTATTTTCTGAAGCACCAAATGTGAGGGATAAAGTAGTGTTAGTATGTACTTTGAGTGTATGCATACCTGCTAGCTTGGGTCGACGGCCAATCTACACGACAAGCAACAGGTGCTAAAGGTACCTAAAAATATTGGTTATCTTACTTAAAGTCCCAATGATGATTTTTATGTATATTGTAGAGAATATTGTTTAAAATTAAAAATTAATATTGCCAGACACTTGCCGTCGGCGGTAACTTTCGCCAGACGCTTTAAAGCTCCCAAAAAATAGATTCCCCAGACACATCAAATCATTAAAGTGCCGCTATAAGCGCGAGATCATTATTCGCACGCTTGAGCGTGAACGAGATATCTATGATTTATTCCACGCATTTGGTGATTTAGAAAATAAATAACGTATGGAGCCCCTGGGATCTTGCTCTAAAAGGCCTGGGTTTTTGAAATCTTGTAATATTTTACATCATCAAAAAATAGAATTCACCGATTCTTACCGTTTGTCAAATTTGAGGTCAGGTTGCTGGATTAGGCGCTGATTGCCATCAAGCGTGACGGCCATTAAAATTTAATAATAAAATATTGCTTTATAATTTTTTTTTTGATCCGCACGAGAAGCTCTGAGAAAAATAATTCCCTCCAAAGCCTATGTCGTCTTTGGGGATGCTGTGTGGATGGTCTTTTCAGGAAAATTCTGGAAAAGAAAAAGATATGAGGAGTGGGTTGGAATCTGGGGATCAGTGTATCCAAGAGTGACGGACTTATGAATCTATTCCTCCCACTGCGGTGCAAGGCGATGTCCAGAGAGAATCAAGCTGACGAGGACAAAAGACCGGCAGACGCATCCGCCGCCAAGATCCGGATGAACCTCACCCATGAACCCAGAAACCCTCGCTAAGTCACCAAACACAGCGAACCACTTGGGGTGACCTATGGCATCCATTAAACGGTTCCTTGGACGGCGGTAACCATACCCGCCTCCAAAATTGAATAATGTTACAGAATCAATAATAAAAAAAATATATACGAGAATTTTGACAAGCCATTCAATATTCCGTGTTTGTTTCATTAAAATCCGTTCAGTAGTCTCGTGTATAAAAAATGCTAATTTCTTCTAAACGTAGCAATCAAACCACAGCAATGCGAACCATTTGCTTGAAATGGCTCATTAATATTATACAATATCGATTCATGAATAGGTAGCTACGTACCCACTCGAGGGAGCTTATTATCAATTTGTTAACATTTTATTGCTAGCATTCTCATTACTTCGCTTTGCAATCAATATAACCTCTAAGATACTTCGCGTATTTTCAATTTTCATTAATGATTTCTCCTTTTCTGCTGGCAACATTGTTGCTTCTACCAAGCGAATCGAGGTTTCAAATATTGTTGTGTGGTAATTAAGAAAATTTATTTTAGCAAGTTGGCGGACATTTTAACTATGCAGCAAATAACCTTACCTAATTATAATATCGCAATAATATTTACATATCGTTTTTGCATGGTGGCTTTTATTTTATTAATATACTTTATTGTAAATCACTCTTTAATTATAACTGAACTTTAGTATTATTTTACAATGTAATTGATATTTGTACTTTGATTATTGATTCAGGTTTACTTTCTATCCTTAACCTCTCATGCTAATTTGCTCCCTTTTGGGAATAACTCACACAGGTCTCATAGAAATTCTTGTATTTCCCTTACAATCATAGTGAGAAATATGATCTAAAAGAGAAAACATCATGTTTTGTATTCAAATCTAAAAATTCAGAGCTGAGAGTCAGTATTTAAAGGGAAGTTTTCAAATGTGTTGAGATACTAACGTGATCTATGCCGTCGTGAAAAACCGATTTTTAGAAAAATAAAAGTAAAACTTTTTTTTAAATGAAAGCATTTGCCACGGCCTAAAATCGAACCCCGATCAACTACTTGGAAAGAAACTATGCTGAGCATTATACCACCACCACTATTTTAACAACAGCGGCATAAATTCATTATAATTAGGCAGGTACTAGAAACAAGATCAATTTAAGAATGTTAAATTATGTATTTTATAATATATAATTAAATTCTTTATTAATTATTTAATGTTACCAATTTCACGTTATTATCATTTTGAATACCACTCGCATGATAATGAAATCGTGTTACGTGCGATGTATGGGATTTGATTACCATTACGAGGTAAGGTAATGGTGTCTTTAGTTTATGAAGTAATGAAATCCATGATAAGCCGAGTGCAATCTGGTCGTAACGTGGGCTTCTCGTGTCACCACCTCTGTTGACGATACATCACCCCAAGATAAATAAACTTACACCTCTACTATCCTAATGTATATTATTATTGTTTCATATTAGAATAATGCAAAAGGTTAATGCCAACATTCAATGCGGCATAAAACATGGACAATTTTTATCGACAAGAGTAATTTAATAATAATCATTCTTGTACAATGTTATCGCAAAGGTTTTAGAATGGGATAATATGTGTGGAAAGAGATAGCTTGCTTTTTGTACTGGTTATCTAATTTTATTATTTTCAACATAAGGATCATTCATATTATTTAAAGTTTTCGATCAATAGTTTTATTCTATAAATTTCGCACGTTCATTAACATCGCATTGATGAAATGGGAAGCCTTTTTTCAAGATTTGTTCAAAAAAGTTAATTTTCGTCCATTATCCAAACAACATAATTTTTTTTACATTAACTACATACAAGAGACCCCGAGGAAAATAATTTTCCTAGTGGCGTGTGTCATCTTTGAAGATGCTGTGTGGTGGGTCTTTTTAAGGAAAGAAAGTTCTGGGAAAGAAAAAGGTACGAGGGTTGGGCTTAAAGGGTCAGCGTGTCCAGGAGTGATAGACGTATGAATCCATCCTTCCCACTGCAGTGCATGGCGGTGGATCGAAAGAGTCCGGCTGGAGAGTTTAAGAGGTCTCCCTCAACCAGACTCTCTCAATCCGGCATGCAATGCAGGCAAACACATCCGGCGCTAAGACGTAGACAAACTTCATCCCCATGAACGCCGGCACTCCTGCTTAGTCACCAAATGTAGCGAACCACTTGGGGTGACCTATATGTTCATTGGTTATTCGACAAATGGTTCGGTAGTTGTAAGTAACGGGGCGGTAGTGCCCGTACCAGCTTCCCAAATTCATTGCAATGTTTGGAGCACAGACGTCAAGTGGGAATGCTGTCATTGTTCTTATGGTATTTTAATGGAAGATGCTCCTAAGAATAAGCATCATAGATCCCTTTAGTACCGGTAAATATTCAGAAAAAACGCCAAACGCCCGCCTAAAATTTATACACAGCCGACATGCTCGACTGTGGAACGATTTGCCAGCCTCCCTCCAACAACGTGGGTCTCTTCAAGATTCTTCTTCAGAAACATTTTTCTCAGGGTCCCTTTAGTGGAGTTAATGTAAAAAAAGAATTCTCGAGAATCATCGATGAAAACCCTTTTCCCTACATCATAAAACCCATAATTTGTTATATGTACATACTCGAATTTAGCCAATGGAGCGAAGGAAAAAGTTATTTTTGTTTTTCTTCTTCGCCTACTAAATCAAGATAATGTAAATTACAACATCTAAATTACAACATTACTTAGACGCAACAAATAATGCAAAATCCAAATACTGAAGAAAATAGTAGTTTTGTTAATGTAGTTATTAGGTGTAGTGAGTACCGCAGTTACAGCAAGAAGCGTGCCCTAAATCATCCCAGTCCTATAATACGATACCGCCGCGGCCGAAGCTGGCTGCGTTCTCGTGATGCATGGTATCTGAATACCTGGCCAAGGTGAGGCACCTCGCTACACGCTTCCATACTTCTATTACACCACCTCTAAATGTTCCGCCGTACATCATCCTCTGACAGATACGGCCGTTGTATGTTCCGTTGCCGAGACTTTCATCTTGCGCTGTTTAGGCGCGTTTAAAATAATATATTGCGTATTGCTATTGTGAATTATTTTGCGCTTAATGTTGAATGTACAGGTTTGGGAGAAAGCAAGAGATATTAGAATATAATGCAATCCCGCAGAATATTAAGTTTTGAGTACTTGTTTACGCAATGGTGCAATTCTTAGGAAAGTTTGATAGACATTTTTCTGGAGTTGGCTGTGTTAAAACTTTAATGAATTCATACAAAGAGTGACATCTATTGTCTTTTTATCATTCATAATATGTTTAATTATCCATCAGAAATCCCAGTTTCCAAATATGCCGTCAGAGGCCTCCAGTAACTATATTTTCCTTTAATACCGACACATAATTGTTTTTTTTTTATGGTGGGTTATCCAACTTCTTGCTAATTAAAAGGCTTTATTTATTAGAATCCTTCTCTCTTCTTTCTGCTGTCGGTAAAAGAACACTAGGGTTTCCTAGTAAATTCAGAGTTTTGGGACTTGGCTATACTTTATTAGAATCCTTCTCTCTTCTTTCTGCTGTCGGTAAAAGAATACTAGGGTTTCCTAGTAAATTCAGAGTTTTGGGACTTGGCTATACTTTATTAGAATCCTTCTCTCTTCTTTCTGCTGTCGGTAAAAGAACACTAGGGTTTCCAAGTAAATTCAGAGTTTTGGGACTTGGCTATACTTTATTAGAATCCTTCTCTCTTCTTTCTGCTGTCGGTAAAAGAACACTAGGGTTTCCTAGTAAATTCAGAGTTTTGGGACTTGGCTATACTTTAAATTAAATATGTTCCCAGTGTTCTTTGATCAAGTTGTCAATTGTCTAAAAAAAGGTCTTGTGGAATGACTCGACATAAAAAAATCAAAGTGTTTGAAATCTAAGAAACGACCACGACACAAAACCCTGAACAGGCTGTTTGTTCATCACTATATTTGAAGACTGCGTTGAAACCATTTCTGAAACACTAATTTATTCAATTTTATTGGAATAACTTTTGAAGATTGTGCCAATGTTAATATGCAGTAGTTGTGACTGTCCCCTTATTTATTTTTCTATATCGTGTTCTGTTTCATATTTCGTTAAGATTTATTATTATTTTTTTCTTCAATGCTAATTTATTTATTTATTGTCACCAACTGGGTTATTTAACTTTAGAAATTATTAAAAAAATACAAATTTTCGCGTTCTATTCCAAAACTGACTATTTCTAAAAGAGCAAATATTCAGGAATTACAATTTTCTATTACGGTAATTTAACTTAAAAATCTCTTTAAATAAGCATAAAATTGACAAGGTATTACACGTATTTGTGGTTTTGATAAAAATTAGGTTAATCAATACACGACGACCTATTTATAAAATTCTGTTTTTACCATTTTGAATTTTTCTGACAATTTCCTGGAAATCGTCAGTTTTGAAAGAAATACATTTGTAAAGAAATGCGAAAGTCTTTTTTAACAAGGTAAATAATTAAGAAAGAAAACAAAAATTTAAAAGAAATGTTGGCTTTCACTAAAAAACCCTAACGAAATAAACTGAAGAAGTAGGGGACGCCCGAGAAAGTCATGGCACGATCAATGAATCAGATACTTGAGTCAGGCCATGTCAGAAGTCAGAATAATAGAAGAGTATGTATGAGACGATGTACGAATGTGAGTGAAGCAGAGTGTGTGCCAGGACCGAGTTGTTTGGCGATCCGTCCGCTCTGCCTACCCCTGCGGGAAACGGCGTGATGGTTAGTTAGTTAGTTAGTTAGAAATAAACTGAACTTAAAACCCAAAAACAGGTATTTTAAAGTTAAAAATCTACGTTTTATTTTTTTTGATATTTCAAAACGAAGGAATTAGACTGCTCTAGAAAAAATTGTCCGTTGAATTAGTGCACTGTGAAAAAAAAAAGATTATCACATTGTTGTATTCAATAGGAAATAATCAGTTGTGTATAAAAATGGAAGAAGTCACTTTCGGAAAAAAAATCGGTTCATACAGGAAGTTCCGCAAAAAAAAAACCTCATTTAAGGATAAATTTGTAGAGAGTTAGTGCCTTTTGCAAACACTTGCCTCCTGGACACATTGACCCCCCTCATTTTTCTACCCACCCCTCATACAGAATTTCCTCTCCTTCCTATCCTTAAAAATACATTCTACACAGCATCCTCTAAGATGACTGAAATAATGCCGTGATTGAAATTATTTTTCTCAAGGCCTCCTGTGTGGAGTTAACGTAAAAAAATAAATTGTGCATACTTGTACATATACTGCTTGAAAATATACACCGTTATTTAAAAAAAAAACTATTGTCAATGTGTACCCGGTGATAAACTATAAAATTAATTAATTTGAAGGCTGCGTTAGGCTGTGCTATCACACGAAAAGAACACAACAGTAAATAAGTTAGTAATTATGTAACAAAGTTGTTTAATTTATTGATGATGCACTGTATTCGTGCGTCATACTGTGTATTCACAAGTCAATGAGCGGACTCGTTTATTTTTAGAATTTTAGTTTATGGGTGTTCTAGTTGGTTCAAATCACTTAGAGTAAAGTTAATGATTGCGGTAATGTATCGTTCTCCCTACTAAGTCAGGAAGGTAGATCCCATTGTATCGCACGTCAACAATCAACAGTCAACAGCCTACACACGACACAGACATGGTTGACTTAATAGGAACTTACCCAATACATTATCCTATAACCTCAGCTAATTGTAACCATATACTGATGCCAACGAGGACTCCCATCCTTCAAGACCCTTGTGATTCGGACATTTAATCGTTGAGGCGATCGAACGAAGATTAATGAGATTTTTTACCCATTTCATTTCAAGTTCCCGACAAGCACAAGCTACCGTCTCTCTCAAGCATCAGCAGTCGAGCCACAGCGCAGCGCGCCTATTATAAGATGATCTATTTTCTAAAACATCCTATAATTATTGTGGCTTGCCTCCACGTCGCGTTACATCAATGCTGCGTTCTGTCATTAATTCAACCCGGAGAATGGAAACGAAACTTATTTATGTCCCTGCCACTGTTTTTGCTTACACGATGTGTCACAGTACAGAGACGATTTCTTCTTGCGAGAACAACGATTGAGTCTAGTTCTCAATACAGGAGTCATCGGGCTTTAATGACTCGTACTATAAATCAAATCTTAATCGAATTATAGAGAAGAAAACGCAATGGAATATGGATTTATTTCAGACGACGAACTTTATGGAAGCCGCCAGCACTTATTCGTATAAACCAGTATGCCTGATGTTTAATTGAACGAATATCTGTGTAGGATGATGATGTTATAAAGGAGACGCTATTTGAAATAGGAATATCCATAAAAGTTGTTGCGAAGATCGAGTCGGTGTATTTCAGTGGTCGCATTCAGGTATCCGAACTAGCAGTCAGCATTGAACATTGCACACGGTATGGTGTACAGTTGTGCAGGGCGGTCAAGGTGCGATTGGCATCTTGCGATATGAAAGGCTTTGCCGTAAAACCACGAAAGGTAACGTCTTCATCCAATTAAGGACCACCTCTAGGGCCTCGGATTACCTTCGAGACTAGAGTAACTCCTCTCAGAGGATGCCGCCGAGGCTGGAGGTAATTAAATAGTCCACGCTGGATATTTATTTCTTTATTATGGCATCCATCGGGAACCCGTTTTCAATGGCGCCTAATCTGGACATCACAAATGTTAAATAAATTAGCCACGCGTAATTCAGAGAGGTACTTCCCCCTCTGACTGCGGCCATTGAATTGCCGTTTCTAATGAAGACCTATTACCAATTTTATTACCTTTGCAAGAGCATTTCGCGAATCTTCTGCAAATGTACAGCCTCAAAGGCAAAATTCCGAAATGAACCATTTCCATCGTAATTGGACAAAGGTCAAACTGGCGTGAAATATAACAAAACAACCATACAGAAACCAATGTCACTATGTTCTATTTTTTTCTGTATTATTAGCTTACTCATGTTATAACATGATTTTTTTTTGTTCTATTTGTTTTTTTTTAAATTTATTCACCTACTGTTTTCACATATTACCCTATAGTACATGAGACGTGTAAGAATATCCTCTCCACATTCTGGAATAAAACATTATTATTATTATGAAAGTTTGCCCATGAACGAATTAAGGACTGAATGATATGTTTTATATATGGACCTTTTTAAGGCTCCGGGCCCGACGAGTTTTTTTATCAGAAAAAAGAGAGAAAAATACTTTTAACACACAAAAGACGGCGATCGACTTACATTTTTGGCACGAAATGTAATTTTCGCCATGAAACTTTACAATATTTTCTTTTTTCGGGTTATTTATTTTTTCACATTAACTTGAAAAACATTATTTTGCGCTGCGTTTTTTAAACTTATAAACCTTTAAGGGAATCGTGAACCATTAGCAGCTTTTAAAAAGGGCCAATTAGAGTCGAATACCCGATAGCGAGGAAAATATTGATCGAAATCAAATCAAAAATACAGTTCTGTTTTGGAAATTTGGACTTTTATGACGAGGATATTACAAAAAAGAGTGCTTCATGAAAAAGTTTCCATTGGGTTTTAACCCTTCGGGCAAATTCTATCAGCAGGTCGGAGAAATTCCGTTTTGCAATAAAATCCAAATAAATCTAAATGTATCCTAAAACTAAAACATGTTTTAGAAAGGTGAGGAAATAAGCTATGTAAAAATAAACAAATAAGGAAATAACTACGCTGTTTGCTACGTTTGGTGATTTAGAAGGATTTCTGGATTCTTGGAGTGAGGTTTGTCTAGGTCTTTATGGTGAATGCGTTTCCTCACCTACTGCGTGGCGGTCCGGATCGGGAGAGACTGCTTGAGACACTCTTGACCTCTCCAGCCGGACTCTCTCAACCAATTGCCTTGCACTGCAGTGGGAGGGGTGGATTCGTAAGTCTCTCACTCCTGGACGTATTGACCCCCAGATTCCCACCCCTTACCTTTTTTATTTTATTTTTTTATTTGAGACACAAAGAGGATATTTTTAGAACATTATTTTGGTTAATTTAAAACAAATTAAAATACAAATATAAATATCCCTAGACAAATGTAACTGCAGTTATTACATTTGCATATTCACAGAAGCAAACTCATGAAAAACAATGTTAAGTATTTTTATACATAACTTAAGGACTTTGAAATACATGATAAGTAGAAAATATTTAAAGTATTTACAAAAAAATAATAAAACAACAAACCAAATTTTTATTTTTACTTTTTTAGGTGCACAAATCGTGGAGATATTTTTTGAAACAAGTTTTATTATTTGCAAAAATATATGATAGTCTGTGATTTAGCAAGATCGTTATATGATCGAGACATTCTAGACAAAGGATTAAAATATTCAGTATTATTGTAAAAAAATCGGTCCAAAATATGTTGAGTAGATTTTCTTTCCCAAAACTTCCTCTACTTCCTTTCCTTAAAAAGACCCCCAAAAATGACATAAACCTTAAGTGATTTTTTCCTCAAGGCCTCCTGTATGGAGCTATTTTAAAAAAACATCGCTATTTCGCTAAAGTTAAATAATAAAATTAAAAATATATACTAAAACAGGAAATTATAATAGCTTAACATAAAGTAACAATGAAAGCTCTTTAACAATCAGTTAAGCGCAATAAACCAAGAGTAATCAAATCTTGACTGACGTATTAATTTTCCGCCCTTCTCCGTTGTTCCTTGAATTGCCCGGCTGCCTGCTATAATAGTCCGCCGCCTACTGCGTTCTGAGGTGAATCATATTTTATTAGACTCAATTAATTGTACCTCGCTGCAAAGAAATCCTTTCTGTTCTGTACATGGTGACCGGTTGTCATAGGAATATTCTTATTCATAGCTGGTTATGTTACCATCCGGACAAAACGTATATTTCTTTTTTTCTATTATCTACGAAATAACATCGCACGACCGGAGACCGTTTTTAAGGCATTATTACTAGCCGCGCGGGTTCTAATGAAGTTAGCAAGTGCGCACGAGGGTTATTATCTAATTAACCTAAACTGGACATCATTAGAAATAAGTCTTACGGAACCTTCATTGCAAAAACAATTCACGTTTCCTGTCCTTGTATTCCGGGAAATATTTAGAGACGTTTTAGAGGTGTTTAAAGACAATGTGAATTGCAAGGGTCGGGTATAGGTACTGTCCTCCCGGAAACCATTACTGGATAACCAACACCTTTACCATAGGTCATCCCAAGTGGTTCGCTACATTTGGTGACTAAGAAGGGGTGCCTGGGTTGAGGATTGTCTAGGTCTTGTCGGCCTGATCTCCCGATCCGTCCACCTACTGCGTGGCGGGCCGGATCGGGAGAGATTGGTTGATGGAGACATTTTACCTCTCCAGTCGGACTCTCTCGACCCATCACCATGTACCTTAACGGGAGGGATGTATTCATACCCACCCCCCACATCTTTTTCCTTTCTAGAACTTTGTCTTCTTCCTTTTTCTGAAAAGAACCTCCACAAAGCATCCCCAAAGATGACATAGGCCCAGAGGAAAATTGTTTTCCGCAGGGCCTCCTGTGTGGACTTGATAGATTTACGTCTGCAATTGGTTGGACATTTGAAAAATCCTCCCGTATCGCTATGAAAAAAGCGGAATCGCCAAGCGAAACTTGATGAAACGGAAACGAACGACAACAAAAAGAGACAAACACATACATACATAGGATTTAGCCAGCGAGAGAATAAGAAAGCAATAAAATATTTATTTAATTCACAGGTACTAGGTGCAGTGGTATAAAGCGCATGTGAACCTCAGCGTCCAGACATTTAGCAGACAAAGGATCGAATCATACGAAATTAAAAAAATATATTTTTATTTTTGTATAATCAATTTCCAATCTTAAAAACCACTCCAAAACAAACAGGCAAAAGAAAACACAAAAGAAAGCGACATCTAGTGAATCCGAAGAAAGAAAAACAAATATTTATAAGACGATCAAATGTACAGGAAAAGATGCACTGTAATTCGACGACAAAACTATGGAAAAAATTACACTTCACATTGATTAAAAAAAGTGCTTCGTAGTTTCCCCACTCTTGTCCACTTTAGTTTTCTTAACGTTTCAATTCTCTCGCGTGTGAATTGCACACTCTGATTTTTTAAATATACAATTTATCTTTTATATCCTTCAATATATTAGATCAAGCACCAGTCACCATGTAAAAAGCTCGGCTTTAGTAGATACTGCGTTATGTTTTAAGCTCTGAGCGAGGTAAGACTGAAGCCCAGACGCACTTCACAAAGCGATAAGTGGGGAATGGTTATTATGGATCGCAGCTGGATAGGCTCCCGTTTGATTAAAAACGCCTCAGAGCCACCATAAAACGGTCTATTATCAATTATTATGCTATTCCAGTTTTGACACAATTGATATAATACATAGTAGATATATGTTTAGTCAATCTTTGATATTGGTTTTAATGTTATCATATAGATGTTACTTATCGTTTAATCAAACTTTCTCGATCAAATAGAGCCGTTTACTATGATCGCTCTTTTCGTGTAAATGGCCCGCTATTTGGAATATACTTCCCTCAGCTCTTACTAATATCCAGAATTTGGCTGAATTTTAGCGGGCTTAAAAAACAAAATTATTTCAAAAAGTCATACCATTCATGAATCCCAACATCTTTTCAATACATGTATTAAGCCATGTTCTTAAGTTTCCGATAATTGTTTGGTTTCGGTTTCCTTTATGTTTATGTCCGAATTTAATATCAGAATATTTCTCATTTCTGAACGCAAACTGCCTGTAAGTATATTTTATTTTAGTTTTAAAGCTCTTGTTTTGTTCTGTGCTACAATAGCATCGTTATTGTCTAATATTATTATCCTGTGCTATAACAGCACTGTTATCGTTAATTTTTGTTCTCTTGTCATTGCTTTGTAAAGCTATATATTATTTATTTCATATTATTTTATCAATATTTTGTAATGGACTCGTAAGGGGCACTACAAGATTATTTTTAAGTTTATTATAGTTAAACTCACTTTAAGTGAAATGATTCAAAAGTACGCTTTACAAATATAACGTTATTATAATTATATTATTACGATCTCTCTTACTTTAATTTCAATGGTTTTCCAATCATTAGTTTTACATGTCTAACATCCCCATTTTGGGAACATTTGTGAAACCAAAGTAAAAGGCCGAGAAAATGATTACACAGTTAAAGTTTTGAAGTAGATAAAACAGTTGGATTTTGAGTCGTAGTCGCTTATCACAGCAAAACACCGATATTTTACACCCTGAGTATTTTATGTAATACTAAGGATACTTTGTATTACATAAAATACTGCATTACAAAGTTTACTATTCTGAATTGCTTCAATTAGTCAAAATCCACATTCCCGAAAGATCTCGCCGACATTTACTACTCTTTTATTTTAATAACACCACTACACTGTCTTACCAAAATTCCTTGATACCGAGACTTCACTCGGACTTCATGAGTCTCGGTAATTAATATTCTAAACTGGGAGATATATATTTCACCTTAAAAATAACCAATATCAACATTGTTTATTCCAATTCTTTTATACATCTAGACACGAATAGACGTGTATAATATCTGAAATTTTTGTTTATATTGAGTATCTATTTTTGTGAGACTTCTTATAATTTTTACCAATGGATTTTATTTTATTTTATGTTTTTGTTGTAACATTTTTTTCATTGCATTATATTTTATTAATTGTTTTAGGTTTGAAGTATTTAAAAAAAAACTGTGATACCCAACTTCAGAATGTGAAAGCTCATTATTGCGTGTTATAAATGAATAAATAAATACATTAATTATTTAAAAGGCAAATATAAAATCGCCATCGTATATTATGTATATTGATCACATTCAAAGTCAAATAAATAACAGTTAGCTCCTGCCCAATATTTTAAACATTAGTTCTTTTCAACATAAGCTATTAGTTAATCGGCGCTGTGGCATAGAGCTGCCATACGCCATGAATAGGTTCTGTGACTTCCATGCAGGCTTTATGAATATTGATGCTTTTATATAATTAATTAAATTAGCATACGGGGGCAACCTGAGACATGCGATGGCGGTGGTGAGGCCAGCCTCCATCTCGATATATATAATTGCACTTTAATTTGGTTTAAGAAGCAGGAAATCCTTTGACTATAAGTTACGTGAAGCGTTTAGGAATGGGAAGGTTTTGAAGAAATAGCGGTTTGTTTTGCTTTCGAAGGCACTCGTACATGTACGCATAAATACCTTATATGAATTAGTAGGAGTACCAACATTAATTTGTGTATAACAAATCATTTTTAAACCCTCAGATCTCGGGCATAATCTCTGCGAAGGTCAGAAAATAAAATATAAGCAATAAATCCTAATCAGTAAATATTTATTGCAAAAATTTGAATGCCAATAAAAAAAGTTTTAAAAATGGCTCACATTACGTTTTTTCAAACTAAAATTACCTTAACGGCAAAAAAGAAAAACGCACACATAATTAATTAGATAAATGTATTTTAAACGAATATAAGTAAATCAAGTTTCATAAATTTTTCTTAAATTGCAGTCGGAAATTCTGGTTTCATAGAGATGCATTTTAATTTTTCTGTCGTTAAGTTCTAGATTTGTTCTAGATTTCCCTTGCGTAAGACCACCATTCAGAATTGAAACGTTGCTTGAAATGACTTAAGCTGTGTTTGGTGACCAGATCTGAATAGCCAGGTACTTCCTCACCTTCCTCTTCCCCATCTCCTTCCCCTTCCCACTACTTTTAGCCTTACAACATACACCAATTGGGGATGCCATAGTCTCACTGGCTCTAGACGTGAGAAGTTGGGACTCTTCTGTGGTATAGATTAAAAAAAAGATTTGAACATAAAGCGTGGTGTTTTTTTCTTTTTAACAACGTTAAGATCTAACCATGGCCGTAATGGAGATACTGTGATTTCTATTAGACCTTTACGTGAGCTCTTCCCAGAAGCTAACAAATCAGCCTAAGGGGTAAATATTAAATTCGCAGATGATGCAATGCTTTTTAGCAGAAAACTAACCAAAGTCATTATTGTTTGGAAAGGTGTATCTAAATGTATGAAAGCGACAATCGTGTATGAATGAGGTAGTAAGATTTGGCGCATAATATAAAAACGATTGATTGCTGTCTGCACGTCTTCATCTTCGTACCTTTCGAGATTGTGACTTGTATCCTGGTACAAATACGTATATTCTACCCACAGGAGTAAGTATTGCATACCCAACAATAAACAATTGATTCGGCGATCGAGCTCATACAAAATTAGCTAACTCCACAGTCATGAGCCAAAGAGAGTCGGGGTTCAAAAGGATTGGGCTTCAACATCAATAAAACTCAAACCACAGATGATGAAAGTCGAAAAAAGATTTTCTGCAGTGTGCTCACTGTTTTAGTAGAAGATTTTACTATGAAAATTGTTTAAACAATTCAGGTGGAAAGCTTTTTATGGAATTTTGAATTTGATCAAAACAAAGAAAAAAAAACGGTTTTAACCTTTGATTGGCAAAGATGAAAATTTATTAATAAGATTTTTCTCTGAAAATCGTTAAAATAATTCAGATGGAAAGCTGTTTATGGTATTTTGAATTTGATGAAAACGCAGAAAAAAAATTGGTTTTAACTTTTAATTTATCAAAAAGTCGGTTACTTTTAGATTTTTTTTTAGAATGTAGGTACCACAGATAACATTGCCAAAGTTACGTGAATAAATTTGTACAGCGCCCTTGAGGTGATTTTTCACAAAAACTGCAATATACAAATCATCCAATTATTCACCGTAGTTTGCTACGGTGAACAATGCCTAACAAAGACGATCAAATTAGACGTAAACGAAAAATAGTGAAGATGAAGTCGCCATCTATATTTATCTCTAATAATTAAAAAAATACAAATGTTTCATCTTTTATTTCGAATGAAAGATTAAAAAACAAATCTTTTTGTTTTTCCGAATAAAATCATAAATAAATTAAGGTTATTTAATTGAATTTTTTTTTAAATTCACAAAAATATATGAATAACTTGTACGATTTTTTTTCAGAACTTTCACCACAGTGAACAAACATCAAGTTAAGAGTTAAGGAAGCTTTCTTTGATGGGAAAAAGGTTATATGCAATAAGGAACTAAATTTAATTACTAGACATCGAGTCAAGCGTTGCTGTGTACGGTTCACCCTGGGGACTCTGATTACTGTCTGTTTTACAGACCATATACGGATATGAAACGCGGTTTTTAAAAAAGGAGGTAATCAACAAACTCCGAGAATTCAGATGTAAACCATGAGAAAAATTATCGACTTTAAGTGGATTCTTTCACATTCAAAGCCTAATTCGATCCAGGCCAATTGTACAAGGGGGACCCATTATGAAACGTAAGACCTTCTTCAGACGTCTTTAAAGGGGTAAAATTATGAGTTTTCCATGTAAGATCACCAGGAACACATGGATGCACTAGGAACACTGCATTGGTGTCGTAAAGGGGTGAAACAGTTTGCTAATTAGTAAACTGTGGGAAATTCGGATTATTTTAATTATTAATCTTGAGTTGTCTCACGTCGTGTGCTCACGTTGTTTGTTCTAATATTTGAGGATCATATACAGATATTTTTTCTACCACATCATCGAGTGCGTAAGTGACTTCTGGGTGCTTGCTTTCTTCCTTATAGGCAATCCAATTTCCTTTGCATTTCTCGTCTCCTGTCTGTGTATTTCGAGATTGTAATTTATTTTTCTTTTCAGTTCCGTAGATACCATCCCTATGTTAATTTTATGTATAAAATTAAATACATTAAAATACATGGTTTGCTTCACCGTTATAAAATTTACGTGCTATAACTTGTCTCGTATCCGTATATATTGCGCCCTGAGTATTATTCGCTTTGCTTTATTTTGCAGTATTTGAATTTTTTTCACTTTCTCTACATTGTAGAGAAAAAGATTACCTAAACAGAAAGTAATTAATTTTATGAAAAACAAATACCTTTGTATAACACCACTTTTTTTATTAACAATATCAACATGTTTCGAAAACTATGTTTTCTTCGTCAGGATAATAAGTCAATAATACAATTAGATAATTAGATAATTTAGATACAATTAGATAATTTAGAAATTTTAGAAATTAGAAAAAGTGTTAATAGTAAATTAAATATTATAAATAACCAAACGTTTTTTAAAAATAGCCATCTTTTAAATTTATTTTCGTATTAATACTTATACTTATAATAATTTATTTTGTTATTTAGACTTCTTGTTTTCCTTTTAAAAGATTTTTTATTATGTTAATGTAATTTTTTACCCATTCTAAAATAATTTTTATATTTTATTTTATATAATTGTTTTTTATGATATATTTTAGGTAATTAATCACCTCTCCTTTCTAATATTTTGTCTATGTTCTAATTAGTCTATACTTGTTTGACTTTTGTTATTTATTATTGACTTATTATCCTGACGAAGAAAACATAGTTTTCGAAACATGTTGATATTGTTAATAAAAAAGTGGTGTTATACAAAGGTATTTGTTTTTCATAAAATTAATGATGACACCCCAAAGTAAATATGCCTATTTTGAAGAAAGTAATTAATTAAAGTGTGGTGATATAATTGTAATATAAGTTATCTGACACATTTTTTTATTTATTCTGATTCTGCCAAGAAACCATATTTTTTACAATTTTTTTAAATGTATAGTGCATTTTTCGAGAAGTTTAGCTTTGAGCCTAAAATGATCAAGATATTTAATATAATATGTACCTTTGGATTTTCGTTCATATTTTTTGTCTTTATTCATGTATTTTTAACATTTACTTTTAATTTTTTTAGTTAGAGCCATTTCGACAAGACACTATTTATCTTTTTGATTGCTTTCTCATAATATCTTCTGCAATATAAATCAATGAATCGTCTGCAAGCAGTCTTATTTTGCAATGTAATTTAGTTTTTTACTAAATCATAAATTATGTAAAATATAAATATAGTATTGGACCCAATACCGATCATATTGTCTTACAACTCAGCATGAAGACGGAACTCGATACAGAAAAAATATCTAAATGTAATTGACAGTAAATTGGTTATTGCAAGAAAAACTACTGTTGAAGATATCACCAGAAAATATACGATCAAAACTTGGAAAAACGCATCTTCTCTCTGTTATTAATTCAGCATTTTCACCCTTGGATCGTTTAACAAATTTGCTGTGTCCATGTATCTAGAAGGTCCATTTAAACTAATATCTCTTTTGAATAGCATGGTTAAATGTTAAATGCCTCGCTTTTGCAATTAACTGCAAAACTGCAACAGTTCCACCACTTCGGGTCACGGTTCTTTGTACTTGGCAGGAATGTACCTACTATTTATGAATGCAATTACACAAAATACATACAATAGCTTAAGAAAGGAACATCGAACACGTGACCTCACGACCACAATCGTTGGCTTTAAGCTTCAAACGCCGTTTTTATAACAGGCGTTAACTCTAATTTACTAGTAATAAATACCACAACGGTGATTAATAGCGGCGAGAAACATGATTCGGTTTTGTTTCATCGCGGTAAGGTGGAGAACTTCGGATGCAAATTGATCTGATTTTAATTGCCATCCAATACTACTGGAGTCACTTCACAGTATGGAAATGCTGGCATTGCCTGTTACCAGTTCTGCGTCGTGAACGGAATAATTCTGGTCGCATCATCAGCCAGGATTCTTCCGATCCGCTTGACATACCTGGCACGCAACTCAAGGTTTGTAATTACACTTTAATGTTAACATGTTCATTGATCCGATCAGCTAAAGTAAAACATGTTTTATATACGAGTTATTATCTCAAATTTGCTTTTAAAATTGTGAAAATTAGAACTGATAATTTTTTTACAATAAGTAAAAAAATGGAGGCTCTGAGCAAAAAAAAAATCGATTGAGAGACTATGTCATTTTTGGGTTATGTGGAAAGTATTTTTAGGGAAAGGAATCCATCTTCTTGCCTCCTTTTCTTCGCAACAGAAGAGCCAAGAAGAGGCGAGAAGATCCAAAAAGAATCAAGAAGCAATCAACGAGAAGATGCAAGAAGAGAGAAGAAAAGCCAAAAAGCGGCGTAAAGAGCCGAGAAGAGACGAGAAAATCCAAAAAGAGGCAAAAAGAGAGAAGAAGAAACAAGAAAAAAAGAGAGAAAATCCAAGAAGAGACAAGTGACAAGAAGAGTCAAGAAGGTTCGAAAAGAGACAAGAAGAGCCGAAAAGAGGCAAGAAGAATGGAGATACCAAGATAGGGGAAAAATAAGGCTCAATCCATTCATTTATTCCTGCCCATCCTTAATTCCAATATTGGCTTATTAGGTTGCCATGTATACCGGTCGATTAAACTCAAACCTCTTTCCCATCCTCAGAGCAAGTGTTCCAGTCCTAACAAATCAGTGCCCCCTGGTGTACCGGTCTCACCGGGACAAGAGTGCCCCTGACTGGGGTGGTACAATCGTATCGTATATTTCATTTTCGTAATATACGTATGTTTAAGTACACGCAAAAAAAATTTCAAGTCGATCCGGCGATTATTTTCGAAGTTACACGCATATTTGTAAAAAAGTGTCAGAGCATTTGAAAGAAGGAGGCCAACTTTAAACGCGTTTTTCTCAAAACTGTGTTTTTAAAATCGGTGACCAATATTACTCGGAAACGGCCTAACCGTTCAGTCTCAAATTTTAACAAAAGCTTCTTAAGTATATTTTACAGTTATTAATCGAAGGCCTGTTCTCACCGATAAATACATATTTTTTTATAAACGACATAAGGCCAAAATTTTGGCAAAAAATTGATTGTTTTTTTTGAGAAGCCGCCATTTTGTCAAAAAAAATATTTTGCTCTGTTCTTCGATTAATTAGAGGAATATTTTTTATTATTATAACGAAATCCGTTTGCTTTTTCATTTTAAATGTTCCAGTCTAGAGATATGATGGTCACCGCAAGATACCTTTTTTGAGAGGAGCTTCTGGAGATTAGCTATAGCAGCTTTCAAAATTATATTTTTTACATAAAAAAAATCTTAAAATACTATTAAAAGTTACCATAATATGTGTACAAATTTTTAGTTAAATGAATTTAAAAGTCTTTCCAGGAAAATTTTTGTTTATGTCTGATTTCGAAAAAAATAAATTGAAAGCACGGACTACGCCGGGGACTTCCGCTAGCCATATCAAAAAGAAATCAGATTAGTTAAAAGGGTTCATACATAGTCGGCGATTTCATTTTTTCCCTCATTTTCGTAACTATCAAAAAAAAATTTTTTGAGCCCATAACAACAAAGGAGTCTTATAAATTTTTTTGCAAACATAGTTTTTTTATTTCTTGCAATAAAACTTATCTTTCATTTTACCCCAATTGTAAACCCCTGGAGTTGCCATTATACTCTGAGAATCAATTAAATAATACAAAAATAATTTTCCCAGCCACTAAATCATCCGTCAATTCCCCAGTGACCATCGTAATTGCACTGAAACAGTATCGAAGTGGGAAAAGATATTGTTGGGATATATGCAAGGACACTTTGCATATATTAAAATCTCTAGATAAGATTTACTGAAATTTACAGCCATTAAGTGCACTTCGGTAAATCATATTTTAGCCACCACAATACGACACTTCGTACAAAAACAAAATAACGAATACAGTGACACCTCGTTTAAAGATACAACGCTTACTACACTGAAGTTTTGCATCGAGATTGATTGCGATCTTTGATGATATCACAATAAGGGAAGTCGATCAGCAATGTTTGTTTGCCTACCGCTAAATCTATATTACGAAAATGAATGTATATTTGCTTGCATGTATGTATGTTCCTTGCTAAACCATTCAACCGATTGCAATGAAACTTTCAGGATTTGATGTGCACTTGCCCGCGATGGTTTCTGTGTATAATAGTGAGCTCTGGCGTCATGAAATTATGCGTTGCCAAACCATTCATCCGATTGCGATGAAACTTTGTGGATTATAGTGTGCATGCCTGCGATGGTTTCTGTATATAATAGTGAGCTCTGGAATCATGAAATAATTTCCTGCACCATTCATCCGATTGCGATGAAACTTTAGTGAGATTGTGCGCACGCCCGCGATGGTTTATAAAAATAGTGGTGAGCTCTGGCGTTATGAAATTATTTCCTAACTATTCATATGTTTGCGATGAATCTTTGCGATGAATTGTTGTGAGCACGCCCGCGAAGGTTTCTGTATATACTGGTGAGCTCTGGCATTATGAAATGTGTATAAAAAAATTGCAAAAGACGGCATGCGAGCTGTTTGAAAACTGAATGTATCGTGACTGAATGTATAGATCGCGGGAGAGGGAAGGGGAACGTGGAAGGGGAGGGGGGTTCGCGGGATAGGGGAAGCGGGAGGGGGGAAGATTAGGGAAGAAGGAGTTAAGTCCGATCGAATGATCACAGAACGGCGCACTTCATAGTCCTTCATTCCTTAACTATTCTCTACCACGAGAAGAATCTATAATAGTACCTCATCACACTTGGATGCAATATAAAAGGGGGGGGGGGGGGGGTAAGGTTTTAAAACTTATTTTAATTTTTTTTTTAAATATACAACGTCGAGCGAGAGTATTGTGTCAAAATTTCAAGTAAATCGGAGCAAAACTAACGAAGATATAGCGTTTCAAGCGACCGGCCCTCTTGCCCGATTCAAGTATATTTCGAGTATAAAAAAAACTTTAAATCGATTTTCTCGCAAACAAATTTTTGAAGTTCGTTTCGAGGTTCAGAGATTCGCTCCAGAGATTCGCTCTCACGGACCTATTTATTAATATTATAACGTGTTAATAAAATAAATAAACCAGCATTATTCATATTTCCAAAAATAAAACATGTATTTTTTCGCCTTTAAAACCTTACCCCCTTCTTGGCGGAGTTATCTTGAAATTGTACATTTTCATTCTATTAACGGCAACCCGGACGTTTATTAAACATTGAATGTGAAAATTTTAACTATCGAACGGAATTACATCTTAATTTAATTGATTCACATCACTCGCATCATCAATCGCATATTTTTTAAGCTACTTGAAATTTAATGTTGCGATGTTTAAAGATGATAAACCTACGCATTTCTTCAAGCAATTGATTATTTCTTCTTCGAAGGAATTGTTTCGCGCAATCAATCTTCTGCTTTTACCGAAGAACTTTACATGAGATAGGACTTTACATGATTGTGGACAGTTTGGGGAATAAATAACGATCATTAACAATTGTATGCTATTTTATATTACGATAACAAAACACGGGAAAATGGATACTGCGAACTTTTATGGACTGTGGGTTATTTTCCGCTGAAAAACCGTTTTCTTCATGAAGTATCATCAAGTTACAAAATATTTTAAACACCTAATAATCTATGTGTTTAATTATTATACTAAAAATAGATCATTTTCATGCAGTCTAATGTAATCAAAGGTACATTTTTACATTTTTATTTACACTTCTTTTACTTATTACGGACATAATTTTTACATTTTTCTTTGAATTTTCTTAAATTAGATATATTTTTGAATTGACTTGGAACTAAGCTATACATTTGGATTGCTTTATACAGTAGGTAAACAATTCTGGTTTTGTTTTGTCAATTTTTTTAGTCTTTAGTTTTTTTTTTGTCTTGTGTGGTAAATGTAGAGTCTTTTTGTATTGTAGTTTATCTCTAAAGTAAGTTGGTAGAAAATTGTTAAAAACTTTGTGAACGAAAATTAAGATGTCGTAGATAATTTTTTGTTCTAACTCATTACATCTAATTCCTTCATAATATTCTCTATTGATTTATATTTATTATAAGCTTCTTTCAGTGCTCTACCCTAGATTACGTTGAGTTTTTTTCACCTACGTGAGTTAAGTAATACTATTGGTGTTTTATAAACATACCCTTAAGACGTACACGGCATACAGAATTATTCTACACGCTTAATTACAAGACGAATGCAGCAACTAATTCGCCAATCAATCGTGCTCTTCATACTTTCAATACTATTTGTCTAAATTCTAGCACCACATTTTCTTCGATTCACTGCCCAAATTTAAAAAGAGCATCATTTATTTATTTATTTATATATAAGTTGTACATTTATTTATAACAATTACAGGCAATATAGCCTAAGACGTTATAATTGTACCATTTATGCAGTGTATATGCAATGCCAAAAATCTTACAAATGCGCTATAGGACACAAGAAATAAATCTATTTTTTTATCCACCGCATTCAAAAAGCACGTAGCTCTCCCCAGAGGTGAGTTCATAAATAAATTAGTGCGGCTTGCTCTACTATATAGGAGGTTGTGATGACGTCCTTGAGAGTGAGACACTGATACAAAAAAATTTAATTGGGCCAGTATCTCATTATTAGATAAGTGACCGTTCATTAACTGAAAAAAATATTTAAGCAAAATTTTTATTTTATAAATATAACTTCATATAATAAAATGATGCACTTTTGAATTAGTCAATAAACATTTTTTACAAAACACAAGGTCTATAAAAACAATACGATTTGAGAAATATGACATTAAAAGGTTCACTTAAAATAACATCAAATATTCCAATAATATAAAATAATATCAAGCTTTCCAAAGAGCTTGTGAATTATTGTAGATAATTGGAATAAAATATGTACAGCGATATCAAATTCGGCGTGTTGGTAATACGAGAAAAAGTAAGGTTATCTAAATTTTTTGAATAGTTTACAGGCTTGGCTGATGTAAGGTATAGAGATTTTATTTTATGATCTGGCAGCGTGAAGGCAATATAATATAATATAAAAATATTTTTTTTATCCTTTCTGATAAAATGGGTTGTGTAAATCTTGTACTCGTATATAGAAAATAATCTATGTAGGAATAATATATTAGAGTTGGAAATCTACTTGAACGCTTTCAACTAAGATATGGATTAAGAGTGTGAGAAAATTGAAAAAAAACAAATCTGAAAAAAATTCAATTTGTTCATAACTCTCATTTAAAACTATTAGTTATCCCAAGTTTTTACGGTGACCGGACAACTCAGAATGAAACCAACTCAGAACCACCTGAGAAAAGTCATTAAAATTGATGACAAAAAAATGTGAAGTAGGTTTCGTTAGGTTATGGGCTATTTTAAAATTATTTTTTTCTTAGCTTTTAATGACTGTAAAAGAGGTGTTGGGTTGACTTAATTCTCAGTTGGCGTGGAACCGTTTTTACAGACGGAGACTTGCTACCCTGTTGATGTTCCATAGTGTTCACAATGTTCACAATGTTCACAATGTTCACAAACAACGATGGAGCTCTTCAGAGCACCCTTACACCAGAAATTGAATTTAAAAAAAAGTTTTAATTTTCTACCCATGCATAACAGCCACAATAGTGACCACTACAGGGTCATTTGGACCCCAATAACGTCTTAGTGTTATTGGTTGTAATTCCACTTATCTGGCGATCCGTTGCTTGCCATTTGCATGTTATTAATGAAACGAATCGCATGCACAACTACACCCTGCACCCTGACCAGTACCTAGTCAATGGCTGCATTCAATACAGTGCCCACACGTGATTATTATTTGCAAGGGGTTTGCATATTCTTCGTATATGCTTGCTGAAGGGTGCTTATGAAGATGATAACTTCAGGCGAAGCTAGGCATTAATACTGCTACTCAACGGGACTCAAACTAGATCTCTCAATCTTTCTATTCCTATATATACTCCTGTTTTTATTCTAAGCCTGTATACCCTCACTCCCCTCGACATAATATATTTGAACAAAAAAAAAAATCACTTTTATTGTCACATTTCCGTCATCCACCATCATGATTGGCATATTTAATTATTTTAATATTTTTCGTCACCTTTTCCAAAAATAAATACATAAATAAATCCCCGATTGGTTGATTATGTTGTGAAGATGGAGAAAATGTGCTAAGGTAAGAGGTGGGTAAGAAAATGTATGAGAAGTACCTGGCTATTCAGATCTGCTCATTAAACACGGCTAAAACCATTTCAAGCAACGTTTCGATTCTGAATTATTAATAATAATTTATATCTTAACTCTTATCATCGCCATATAGTTTTCATCATGAGTTAGGAATATCAAGTTTTTGTTAAATAATTTACGAAGGCATGTGATTTGTTCAATATTTTTCCGATCAAGAAACCTAGCTTCCTAGCTTAATCTATAGCACCTCCAAATAGTTTGACATTGTATGCAAACTTTTTATTTTATACGAGTACCACAAAAGAGTTCCAACTGTTCCCAACCGTCTGGAGCCAGTGAGGACATGGCATTCCCAATTGGAGTATTGTAAAGTATCTCTGAAATGTCCTCTCTAGAGACATTTGTTATTTATTAGTACTGGGGCCAGTATTCTTCAGTACTATAATGTGCTAATTAAGGTTCTTTAGATCACAGTGACTGTTTATTGACTATTTTAATAAATTTACAAACAGAGCTTAGAAGGGCTGATGTCCTTACTAAGTTGAAGCTAGCTTTTGTCTGGCGGGCTCCCGCATTATAATAACTGAGCACGAGCCTTCGGTTACTTTCGGTACATCTCGTAAACGAGACCATGTGACCCGAATAGCCCTTAGACGACTAAAACAATATGAGAACTGATCACAGACTGATTACGATACATTACAGGTACAGTTTGTCAAATAAGAGTAGAAAACATAGGAAGGCGCCACTGTTGTTCAAATGGCACTAAAAATATAGCTCATGGTGGAAATGGAAAAATGTGGAACCTACATTTTTGTAAAAAATTAAAAAGGCGTAAAATTGAAAAAAAAAATTTTTTCACTGCAATACACCTAGATAGATACCAACTGATCTGAAAATTAGAATTGCATATAGGTATATTATTATTGGTGACCGGCCAACTCAGAATGAAACCAACTCAGAACCACCTCAGAAAGGTCATAAAGAGTGATGATAAAAAAATATAAAAAATTGGTTAAATAAGTTAGGTTAGGGTTAACAACTATTTTAAAATTACTTTTTTCGTAGCCTTAATAACTTTTCAGAGAGTTGTTGAATTGACTTTATTCTGAGTTGGCATGGAACCATTATTATTATACCTTTGCAATTTTGTGTTAACATAATGAAGAATAATTCTATTGTAATAAAATATACAGCACACTTTAGAAATTGCTCACATTTACTTAATATTAGCTTAAGTACCTAGCGTTGCCCGAGCTTTAGATAATGTCTCTAATTTTAGATCTTAATATATTTAACCCAATCAGATCTAAAAGTAGTGTAACTAAACTCACTCTTAGTGATTTTTCCTTTCTACCGACTGGTAAATTCATAAATTAAATGAAAGCAAATCACATTGTAAAACAATTTAATCAAATTTATGTCATGAATTAGGTACCTACCTTCACAACAGTGCAGTTTCGATTTTAATTTTTTTTCTTTAAGAACAAAAATGTTTTTTAAATGTGATTGACAGTCTTCTTTACATTCGTGTCATTGCGTTAAATAATATCTGACAGTTAAATTGGTGTTGCCAGCCTACATATTTTGTAGTTCTATTTTTCATATTTTCTACTCTTATTTGACAGACTATCTTTTGCGGTTGAAGATATTTAGGGAGGGGAGGTAGGTAGGGTAGAGGAAGGTGGGGAATTTAGATCTGGTGATCAAACACGACAAAAGCAAAGTTTCAATATCGCATTGTTCTCTTTTATCAGAGCATATTGACAGTCTCTTCCACTCCGTCCATAAAGTAGTTTTCTTTTGAAACATGACCACCAATTATTAATTACCCATGAATTTAAAAAAATAATAATGCATCAACGAGATATCATAATTCTCTCAGTCCCCAGTCTCAAGTTGTCTTTTTGCAACACGTCCGACATATTTTATAAGTCCTCCGTGAATACAGTGAAGTAGTCAGCAAATGGCCCGCGCATGCGCCATTACAGCGGCATTAAGTTGTCAGCGACACTCCGCGGGGCGAACGGGAACCATCGCATTAATCATTGTTCAAAACTCGACACCCGTGGGTTCTACCAATTCAAAACTGCGCTGAAAGAGTCGAAGAGTTATTATCAGAGACAAAATAATGCAAGAACGATTTGCTGGAAGAAGTGTTTCTCTGCGGGTGTCAGAGCGAGAAGGCAGAGTGCCTCGCAGCACGGAATCAAATGCTAATGTTATTCATACAAATTATGCAAATAATACATATTACTTTGTAGTTTAATGCTCGTCTTATTCGTATACTTTAGCTCTTTTTTAAATATTCTATAATAAATAACACAAGAAATGCGATGTGGGCGTGTTTCGTGATCAGAAATCTGGCCATTCAGGTCTTAAAATTTAAATTCAGAAATTCGCTCTCTCAGTACAAATTCAGAATCAAATAGAATGGAAAAAAAATTATAATAAATATATGGTAATCCTTTTACAATTCACACGACATATACAACTTTAAATACATAAATAAAAAAATAACAACAATTCGTTTTCGAGTTCTTGCCTAAAATGACTCTTGAAGCCTTCAAGGCCTTTGAAAATATCAATAGACCTAGAGATATAATTTAGCAGCACCATACCTCTTGTCATGCAATACTGGGCATAACGTCCGTTCTGTCATGTGGAACACGGAGCAAGTCGTGGTGACGATTCTGGCGGTAGTTGTTCGACACGATCAATTTGTAGCATTCCTGGAGATATGGTCTGTCAATAAAATAGTTTATTATTTCAAAAACGTAACTGTCCCATCCCTCCTAGATTGCAGACATTGTAGCGCATTTCAGAGAGCAAATCCATGTGATGTATAAATGGCAGGTATTCACCGTGCATTCCTATATAAAGATACCTTAGAATTGATTTTTAAAAATTTGTTTATATACATCAGGCAGTGTACGAGAGACAAAGCGCTATATTTTCATTGGCCCTTTCGGGGCTAGAACCAAAATGTACTAAGTCAGTGGCTACAACGGTTCGTTCTATTCGGTGGGGATAGACCTAACACAATTACTACGATTGAATGGGGATTAGTAGATGACCCCAATAGGTATCGCCCCGGTGAAAGATCCCCATTCTTATTCGAAAAAACATTATGAAACGTTCAGTACAAAAATGCACATTTCGCGTGACGCATTGCTAAAATATGCAGAATTAAAGCAAATTAAAAATGAATAATGGTAAGACGTAAGACCTTACCAGTTTGTTCAGGATTATAAATACAGAAATTGCGATAAATTTTAAGAAGATTTATTGATTCAAGTAAACAATTTGACTGAACATTCAGGCATCCTTTCTTCGTGTAAAGGGCAGGTGGTTAAGATTCTCGAAAAGGTTGTGGAGTTGGGTTTCGTAAAAGACCTCACATGTGATGCGCCCTTGACTGTCAATATTTGGTCCGTGTTGTTTTGCAGTTTGTGTGTGATAGGCGTGCATAATTAAAAATTATAATAATTTCAAGGGCTGTTGTTCTAAGGCGGATTTTACGTAAAATAAAGGATTAATTATCACTAGCTATTTTACCCGGTTTCATCCGAGATTTGGTATTTAGTTACTATCTTATTTTTTGTCGTGTTCCGATAGTTCGTGATAGAAAATATGTAGTGATGTGAAAAAAAAAATTTGCGTTTTTCAGAAAATCGATACAGAAAGATAATCGAGAATCGATACGTAAAAAATTTATATGTATAAAATATAAACACAGTTCATATCAGAGTAATAATTTTATGTATATTTTTTTTCTTTATTCATTGAATTATAAATTATACAATTTGAGGATTTTTTGACCACCGTGCTAGGCATATATGAAACGTGCATGTCAAAAGATGTAAAATATATAAAACATTTCATTTTCAGAATTTTGTACTCGTATCTATATTTTTTGTTTAAAAATTAACTGTATAAGCACTTTGCTTGTATGTGTAGGAGGAAAACGTCATTGATTTACTATTATTATTAAAAGTATTTTAAATACTTTTGTTGTTTAAATTATTTAGTTTTAATTTTTAATCAAAGTTTTAATTTAAATTTTTTTTATTTAATTTTTTTTATCATTTCATTATTTTTATAAATTAAATTTTTTTAAAAGTTTTATTAAGAGATCTTTGTTGGCACATTTTTTTTTGTTTGTATAGGAGGAAAACGTGATTGATTTTTATTTATACTGGGTTTTAGTTATTAAAAGTATTTTTAAAATTACTTTTGTTGTTTTTATTACGTAGTTTTAATTTTGAATTATTTTTTTTAATCTTTTTAACATTTTAAGAAGTTTTATTATTTTTTTAAGCTTTTATTTAAAAATTGGATGGAGGCGATTTTTTTTTTGTTTATTTACATTTATTTAAATGAAATTTGTAAATAATATTTGATATTGCAGAGGGAAATTTCAATAAAAAATTCAGAGGGATATTTCATAAACCTGCTTTTGTGCATTGTAATATTTCACCTCTCCCATCGATCAACATCTCATCTCCATATCTCCATGTCCATCTCTCGGTTTTTCCCGTTTGACGGGCGTATGTAATAATCCAATGAAGAGTTCTGACTTGTGTCCGACTATCAGTCAATCGATGAAGATACGGTGTGGAATTATTGATAACGTTATTTGCATGTTGGAATCCGGATTTATTACGAGTGTTCCACGGCTGGCGATCTTCTTTTGTTCTTAAGAACTTAAAAAATGTTGTTTTTTTTAAAAAAAAATTTATGTTACTAACGTCGGTAAGTTATACTAATAAAAATTAAAATCTGCTGACGTTCCTGTCCCACCCACGGGTGCATATTTAATGCATCTAAGGAACCGTTTGACGAACAAAGATGATCGTATACTCTAATCATTTAAAATTTGATTTAATTTAAATGTGATTTCCATGAATTTTTATGTATACTCCATACAAAGTTAAGGATATTGTTTCTTACTATCGTGGTACGAAAGCACAACTCGAGGGAATTTGCAGGAAAACACTTCTTGTTATTCTTCAACACAATTTATTAAATAAAAATACAATACTGGTGACAATAGTGATCTCCAAGACCCCACCACACCGACAAATATCGAAGGCTTTATTTCCCTCGATATCTCAACACTCTACTGAAGACAGGCACCCATGTACCCCTCAGATCAGAGATTGATTACAACACTCTACTGGAGATAGGCACCTATATGTACCCCCCATGCTCGAGTTTGATTAAATAACTCCGAAGGTACAACATGTACCTTCCCGTTTCACCGTCAAAACAATACTCTCAACACTCTACTGGAGATAGGCACCTATATGTACCCCCCATGCTCGAGTTTGATTAAATAACTCCGAAGGTACAACATGTACCTTCCCGTTTCACCGTCAAAAGAATACTAACTCTACATATCAACATCGCTATTATTTAAAGTAAACATGGTATATAAAAAATGGTGAGAAAATGATATTTTAGCAGTTCCCACACTAATTTTAAAATCTAACTTACAGACAATAATAAAACAATTTCCTAAAAGTCGCCGAAAGGGCCACTAATAAAATCTTAACATTATAGAGATTAAAAAATATTGCAAAATTTTATTACTATTTTCACTTGGCTAAAGCCGACGGCGCATTTATCCTTGAGGGTGTTATAAAATGCCGCCAGCAGACACTTTTCCTAGGGAGTGTCATAAACATAAGTAGGTGCTATTTTAGGGTACTAATTCAAAGTACCGACTTTACAAATAATAAAAGAATTTGTCCCAAATTTGCAAGGGAACGCATTTATATGATACCAGCCATATTATTCAAGGGTGGACCTTATTCATGAAACCGTGAGATAATATTTTGTTTGCACATTTTGCACATTTTGCACATTTTGAAAGGAGAAACTACGCGTAACTTAAATGACTAAAATAATGAATATTACAAATGATATTATTTTACAGACTAAATGTATTAAATCTCATTCTAGGAACAAACAGATATATTTAACAAAATTCAGAGGTTTTGATATTTTTTTCACAGTTTTTTTCAAAATCATTGTTTTTTAAAAAGTTTTCTCTCGAAAATAGTCTTACATTAGCTTATTTTATGTCCAATTTGTAGAAATTTTACTATTCCTTCAAAAAGGCGTGAACAATTTTTTCAACAGACGTTTATTTTTTGAAATATACGGCAAAACGAAAACAAGTGCCTAAATTTTGATGTTTTTGCCGGGTAACGCTGGGTGCGGGGTTTTGCAAAGGTCGAAAATTTAGTTCAACATCACTGTGGCAACCCAAACGGATTTATCAAAAATTCAAAACTACCCAGAATTTTGCAAAGAATTTTGCTAAATTGGCTGGACTATTTATAGAATTGTGGAAAATAGCGACACATCTAATGATAATTCTTGAAAATTTTTACAAATAGTTTAAGCAGGTTTTGAGCTTTAAGCTTTGACTTTTAAACTGTCAGATATAAACTTTGAGCTTTAAGTTTCGGCTTTAAGCTTTACGCTTCGATCTTAAAGCTTCGAGCTTTAAGCTACAACTTTGAGCTTCGAGCTTTGAGCTTTAAACTTTGACTTTGAGCTTTTAGATATGAGCTTTGAGCTTTGAGCATTGAACTTTGTCTGCGCCGACGGCTAATTTGACAGTATACCTAAATTGAAACGAACAGACATTATTGAAATGATGTCGGCGGGAGTGGCATTACATTTGTTTAAATCACCAGACAAAATTATTATATAATAATATGTAACAAAAAAGTTTTAGACGAACTATACTGTTCGAAGTCATCCTTCCTCCTGTCTGGCGGGCCGGATCGGGAGAGACGGATTACGGGAGACTCTTCGACATCTCCTGCCGGACTCTCTCGACATTTTTTTCAAATAAATTTTTGACTCCATTAAATTAATTAATTTTGTTTGAAATGTGGAATAGCGCCACTATTATATTTGTTAATTATTTTCAAGTGTGCAAATAATGTGCTGTGAGAAAAAAAGAATGCTTAGCCGCGTAGTGCACTTATTCGCCGATAGTTATCTTCTTTTGCCGAACAAAACCATTCGTTAGATCATTTTCACGTATTAAGTGCTAAGATTCCTAAGTGTAGTACACTTAAGCCAATCAGTAGCATGCAATTTTCCCATGGTTTTTGTAGAGCGTCTTTCTCTCACAATCAACGCCTCAATATCCGTCAAAGGCGTGATCACAGCGGAAAATGTAAGTATTTACTCACCGGCATATCACCGGGAATAAAAATTTTTGTATAATATTTATCTCAGTTGGACAACATCACGCAGTTAGTGATATATAAATATCAATAAAAGAGCTAATATTATAACTATTATTATGTCTGCCTTATTTGTAGCACATACTCCAGGTTTTGCGGTTGTATAGATGACTAGATATATCAGATTTCACGTACCGTTCTCTACATGTTTTACAGATATGCCTTTGCTTTTAAAACACGTAGAGGACGGTACTAGATGGAAAACGGAATTACTCCTAGTAAATATATTTGTTGCATTTATATCAAAAAAACAGTTATTGAAAAGTCATCCATAAAAATAACATCTTATTTTATTGATCTAGCATCCGGATCGCTAGATCTCGACTAGCGATCCGGATGTCGCCGGTTCAAATCCCGGCGTACCTCAACAAATTTTATTTGATTGATTTGTGTTTTCACTTTTTAATCATTTAAAATAATATAGGGGATACTTGAGGCACTCCAGAGCGGAAGATACTCTCAGTATCACCCTGGTATAAGACCACCTCAGATTCAGAATTCAAAATGGTGACTCGATCTAAATAGCCAGGTAGTTCCCTGCCTTCCTCTTCTCATCTCCTTACCTCCCCACCTACCTTCGACCTCACATACCACAATTGGGGATGCCGTAGTCTCACTGGCTCCGGACGGGAGCAGTTGGGTTTCTTGTGAGGTATTCACATAAAATACCTTTGCAAACAAGATAAGGCACATTTTATACATTACAACAAATGAATTTATGGCGGCTATTCATTCCATCACTGTGTCTACAATAGATATATCACATATCTGAAACTACCACACAACCTTCAATGAGTATTCAGTCTTTGAAACATCAATAATGTTTGCATGACGGCTGCATGGCCGGTGAAGTAGAAACGTCAAGCAGCAGCGGTTTTCAATTACCGGCGAGCGAATCATATCAAACATATCTGACTTATTTATTATACACGTACCAAATATTTCAATACCTTCCACGAGAGAAAAGTCATTCAATGATTGTTTCCCACGAATTCTTGAATTAAATTTAAATTCTGTTTACATTCTAATATATTGGCATTATTGTGTCGCAAGTATATTATTTAAAATTCTGGCAAACATATTATTTGCGTTGCTAATTTCGTAGAAGTTCACTGTAGTAAATAGAGTATATTTTATCCCTCAAATTATTATATTTAAATTCTTTCATAAATTATGCCAGAATCTCATGCTAAAGGAAGATGTAATAATGTCCCGTATTGTCGAACAAGTTGCACAAATCTGCACTTGGATTCGTCCGTGGGAAGTGCAATTTGATGTCTCAATACGATGCGATGGACGGAGAATATCGAAATATTTTTTAATACTTTCATTTTTTTACAAGTTTTTTAGAATAAGCGAGAAGGTTTTAGCGTACTGTGTATCATGTAGGTACAAGCAGAAGGCAAAACAATTTCTAAACCAACAAATGTTAATTCATTGTATCAAAGCAAATTTCAACACCTATTTATGTTAATTCATTCTACCAAGGCAAATTTAGACACCTAATAAAATAAGTTCATTGTATCAAAGCAAATTTCAAAACCTACTAATGTTAGTTCATTGTATCAAAGCAAATTTTAACACCTACTAATGTTAGTTCATTGTATCAAAGCAAATTTCGACACCTACTAATGTTAGTTCATTGTATCAAAGCAAATTTCGATACCTACTAATGTTAGTTCATTGTATCAAAGCAAATTTCGACACCTACTAATGTTAGTTCATTGTATCAAAGCAAATTTCGATACCTACTAATGTTTGTTCATTGTATCAAAGCAAATTTCGACACCTACTAATGTTAGTTCATTGTATCAAAGCAAATTTCGACACCTACTAATGTTAGTTCATTGTATCAAAGCAAATTTCAACACCTACTAATGTTAGTTCATTGTATCAAAGCAAATTTCGACACCTACTAATGTTAGTTCATTGTATCAAAGCAAATTTTGACACCTACTAATGTTAGTTCATTGTATCAAAGCAAATTTCGACACCTACTAATGTTAGTTAATTGTATCAAAGCAAATTTTGACACCTACTAATGTTAGTTCATTGTATCAAAGCAAATTTCGACACCTACTAATATAAGTTCATTGTATCAAAGCAAATTTTAACACCTAATAATGTTAGTTCATTGTATCAAAGCAAATTTCAACACATATTATTGCTAATTCATTGTATCAAACCAAATTTCAACACCTATTAATGTAAAGCGACGTTATATGAAATAAGTTTACCGAAAACCAAAAGGCTCGCAATTAGCTTGCTACGTAGGTAACTCGCAAGCAATTAAATAATTAAATCATATGTTATATTAGCCATTGTCATAAGTCAGATTGACTACTGTACCGCTAAGATAAAAACACTGGCTAATTGTTTTTTAAAATTAATTTGTTCTCTACGTTGAAGTAGATTGAAGTGTATACGATATGGATATGATTTAAACAATGTTTATACTAAATATTTATATCTTTACTTTGAAGGAAAATAATATCACCATTGGATGGGTTAAAGCAGAATCTATTTCAGCACGCATGGAGGCGTGTTGGCTTATATTAAAATGTACTGTCCACGGGATTGTTGAATAATATTAAACAAATTCTAGTCAATAACTTACTAAACATTGAAGATGCATTCAGTAGCGGACCATTAGTTATGTTCACATGACGCCCGCACAACGTGAGACTAGCAAGTCATTTCATAAATCTTGAACATTTGATGATGAACAGCTCCGTACACTTTGTTTTGATCTTTTGCTAGTTGGGAGCGGCTCAGTGAAATTTTATATTAATTTTATATCAAAATGGCCGGCGTAGTCCAGCGGTACGGCTCTTGACTAGCATTCCGAAGGTTGCGGGATCGAATCCCGGTGTGGCAAATAAATTTTATTTGATTAATTTGTGTAATTTCGCAATTTATTCATTTAAAATAATATATAGTATATTTGCGGCACGTTCCAGAGTGGAAGGTACTTTCAGTGTCGTCCTGGTGTAAGACCACCATTCAGAATTGAAAAGTTGCTTGAAATGGCTTTGGCCGTGTTTGGTGACCAGATCTGAATAGCCAGGTACTTCCCACCTTTCTCTCCCCCATCTCCTTCCCCTCCCTACTACCTTCAGCCTCACAACATACCCCAATTGGGGATGCCATATTCTCACTGGCTCCAGACGAGAGCAGTTGAGACTCTTGTGCGGTATTCATGTAAAAAAAATGATAAAAATGAAATAAATGTAAAGAATTAAAGATTTACAATATACTAGCGAGCTCCCGGCAAGCGTTGCTATGCCATTTAGATAAATAGATTATTTCACCCTAGGTGTCCTTTCCCATTCGTCTCAGTTCCATTTCCGCCTCCGCTTCCCCCCCTCCCATGTCCCCTTCCCCACCCATGTCCCCTTCCCCTCACGCGTTCCCCTTCCACCTTCCCCGCCTTCCCTCTCCCCTCTCCCGCTCTCCCGTCCCGTTTTTAAGTGATTTTTGTCAATCAAATATTTCAAATTCATAATGAACGATATTATCGACATTATATTTGACGATATTATCGACTGATTTATTTTAATTTTATTTAGGTTCTTATAAAATATTTTTCTGATAATATATATTATTAAAACGTGTCAAGTTTGTCCACGGCACTGATTAAGTCATCTTCAGTTTGAGTAGAAGCATGTAACGATTCCGTTTCTGAATCAAAGTATTCATTATTTGAAGGCATTCCCGTCAAGGGGGATGAGCATAAAGTACTGGAAGCGGAATTAAACCTGAATTTGAATTGAAATGACTTCATTAGTGGCATCTGTCCCCATCCACTGCCTTCTTTACTGCCGCAGCCTCCAGACACCACGGATTATTGCCTGATCTTGTGCCCATCGTGATCTCAAACGCCGAGTTTTGTCATATACTTCAACATAATATAAGAAGTCTTCGCAACAGTTTTTATACCTTCGTTTTGTTTTTGAATTGTCAAAAAGAGTTGTTCTTATTATCTTATTAAATATATATTTTTTTATGCAATATCCAGTATATTGAGTACCGCAAAATAAAGCATACATAAATGCTGTCAGAAACGCTGGATAAAAAGGTTGAAACATTACCCGAAAAAATAACCCAAAAATTAACACGTAATACTAATTATTCGTGATACGTAGAGGTATCAAGAATATTCGGCTACTTTTTTTACTATTCAGTATTCGGCCGAATATTACGAACCATTTAGCCGAATACTTCATGAAAAAAAGCATAATATTACTAACAATTTTTTTTATTTTAACAAAACATCAATACTTAAAATCTATCAATGGTAAGACATAATGAATGATAACAATTTTTCCAGCATTTGTTGGTAGCAAACGATTGCGCTTTCCCTTATAAATTATACCTACTTTAGAAACAGTCGCTCACTATATAAACTGCTACCGGGAGATGAAAAATAAATTTTGGATACTGTTTGAATATGATGATACTAAAAAAAGGGTTGGTTACTGTTTTGCGTTTGCTGATGACCACTTGTAAGGGTCTGCCGTCCGATCTAGATGACGAAAACTATTTGTAAAATGTATTTAGTGTCGCCGAATATTCGGCGCTTTGGCCGAGAGCCTAGACGAATATTAAACCATGAAAATCACAAATCCTGTTTACCAACGTAATGTTTCAACTTTTTGGGTGAAACAAAAGCAAAGTAGGTACTTACTAGTAGTACTTAATGCGCGCTGTTATAATTACCGTGATGAATCACGGTTTTGTTCCTTAACACAATAATGCTGCAGCTCTTTCAAAAGACAAAATACACAATGTACGTAGGTCTGTTTCCCCAAAGGAAAAAAGTCATCATTTTTTTACATCTTTTTCACACACCACAGCGTGAAATCTCCGTAAACCCCTACCAATAATCCTTGTGACGATAATTTTGAAAGCATGGAATATAGTTACAAGAAAAATATTGAAGTGTGAGTGAATTCCAAAAATTAAAAAAAAAATCGAATGTCAATATGCTGATGGTTTTGCTTTTGTTCATAGACATATAATGCTGCAGCTCTTTCTTACACACTAAATAACGAATAAGACGAACGGTGAACGTATGTCTGCATACTTCCAAGGAAACATACAAACATTATCATACATCTCCCTCACATATAAAGAAAATGAAACGCAATCCCCGTCGCAAAAAAGTAGTGCTCTGGAGGAAACAGTCACATATTTTGTGTGCCTCACCATTATTTAATGTGTAAAAAAGAGCTGGAGCAATATATATATATATTTTTTTTTTAATTGCCGGCAACCCGGGCGTTTATTACAGTAACAATATAATACAAGAAAAGTATGTAACCCGTCTCACTAGACGATGTCTGTTCTGAGACGGGTACATAAATATGCGTGCATGAACATATTAATACACAATTAGAATATAAAAACATATTAATCATATAAACACATACACACAAACATAACACATACATACATACACAAACGTATACGCATGCATGCAGTATTCAGTTTTATTAAATTTAAGAGTTTAGCTAGCATCTAAAAACAATAACATTTCAACAAAATAATATAAAGTATTAAACTAGACATGGGTAAAACATAAGCAATATTAATATGGCGAAAAGGAACGTATGTTTACTGTCTTTTTTGCCTTCACGGTACCGTAACGGTGAACCGTCATGGTAATTTTATAATTATATACGCGCTTTTATAAGCGCACATTCAAGCAGTTATTCATAAATAATACTAAAACTTTGTTCTTGCAAATGCCTAAAATCTTAACAAATCCTTTTGATTTCTCAAAACGCAATAACAACTAGTAGAAATCGTTTGTAAAAAAAGCTCAGATCTATATATTTCCCAGTTCTTGCAGCCTAATGATAAGTGCCCCACCCACCGTCCAATCAACTGATAAATCTTCCTTCAGCGCTGCTCGTTACATAAAAACTGTTGATCAAATTATAATACATATCACATCGGCCACGTATGACAGTCCTGGAATGATGCATGGCTCGCAGCGGCCATTACCTAATAAGGGTGGTGTTAACTGCCTAGAGTCCACCGATACAATGTCCTATAGTGTTATTCTACTGAGCCATCACTATGGCTTGGCAGCAAAAATCAACTGATACATTTATATAATTCAATAATTATCTATTCTCTGGCGCAGTTTTTTTTTCATCCTCTACCTGCTAATTAATTTAATGGTGATCATGTGATATGTTTTTTTCTTCATCTTTACCTGCTAATAAATTTGATGGTGATCGTGTGATATGTTTTTTTCTTCATCTTTACCTGCTAATAAATTGGATGGTGGTCATGTGACGTGTTTTTTCCTTCTTTAACTGCTAATAAATTTGATGGTGATCATGTGATATGTTTTTTTCTTTTTCTTTACCTACGAAATAAAATTAAAAAAAAAACTAAGTATAAAAAAGGTCTAAAGTCCATGGTGAAAGAGAGAGATTACGAAAACAATGTGCAATAGAGTTGTGAATGATGAATATTTGGATCAGGGATGAGTTTGTGTATTTGGGAATTATGTTTACGAGAGATAGATAGGCCGAAAGAGATATTGAAAGAGGGATATATGCAGGTATTTGGTAATGGAGGACAGAACGCCGTTAGTGCTAACAAAAAAAAGCGTACAAAAAAGCGAAGCTAGCAATCCACAATGGAGTGCTGATTCCTCCCCTGATGTATGGCAGTGAAGCATGGAACTGGCAGAAGACTGATGAAAGTAGACCGAATTGCTGTAGAAATAAGATTCCTGAGGCGTATATGTGGTAAAATCATGTATGATCGTGTGAGAATTGTGGAGATCCGAAAAGAACGCAAGGTTGATGTAAGCGTAAAAAGTATGATTAAGAAAGGGACGCTTAGATGGTTTGGGCATATAAAGCAATTGAATGTAGAAAGGAATGTAAAGAAAATATATGATGCAAATGTGTACGGTAGAAGAAGTCGGGGATGCCCGAGGAAGACATGGCACGATCAAGTGAATCAGACACGAGTCGGGCCATGTCAAGAGTCATAATAATAGAAGAGAATGTATGAAACAATGTATGAATGTGAATGAGGCAAAGAGTGTATGCCACGATCGTTTGGTGGTCCGCCCTCTCTGCCTACCCTTGCGGGGATACGGTGTGATGGTTAGTTTTTACAAACTTTATTTCCACCACCGCTCGTGGTGGAAATAAAGTGGTCGTGGTCGGAAATATTTATAACGATATTTACAAAACGTGAGTTGTAACTGAGAGCTAGCTTGAGAGAGAGCGAGTGCTAATCTGACAATACTTTTTATACCCTTCGGCATCTGCCGTCTTGCTCTAGTACCTGAGTGATCTGATTGACCACTAAAACGTTCTCATAAAAAATAGCACAAATTATCAAAGTATTTAAAAAACAATGGTTTCTTCATCAAGGTACAAAGTATACTTTGTATTTTTGTTTTGAAACATGTTGATATTTTTATTTACATTTGGCTTTGTTTTTATTTTATTTACAAATGACGTCCCAAAGTAATTTTGCTATCCTTATAGAAATGAAAACAGATCATTTAGGTGATGTATCTTCTTGAAAAAGGACGTCTAAAAAGAAATAATTTGTTTTTACGTTTAATATTGGTAAATAACGTTTTGAATGCCTAATTCCGTGGTACAATAGACCAATTCGATGTTAGTTTCACTCAGTGTAAGTATAGGAGAGGGAATATACTCTGTGTTATATTTTTCTCAAATGATTTAATGAATAGTGACTCTTCTAAGCAGTGAAAAAATAACTAAACAAAAAATACATTGGTAATATTGGTTTGTAACGCCAAAAGAATTTGGTCTAATACTTGATAATATTTCTTGGAATGAATCCGAGGCTTCGTTATTGCCCGCGCGTTAACATAATTTAGGACAAAAAGTGATATTTCGGTAATTTCACAAAAGCTGCCTGTACGGTGTTAAAGGCAGGGAAACTATGCCGCCACCCGGTGACGCAAAGGGCTGTCGGAAAGGATTTATTAATGCGGGTCTTGAAGAGGCCCGGATTAATCGAACTAGGAAAACAGATGTCAGTAGGTGATTCCATACACGAGCCGACTTATAAAAAATAAAGTCGAAGAAACGATCCGTTCTCATGGAGCCAACATCAACTCAACACGCACACGCTCCTGTGCATAGGGTATCAATGCTGCTAGCTCCTTTAAAATTCCCGTAGAACAGACTCAGCGTGCCCACAGTGCGCCTGTGTGATGAGGATGGACATCGGTCGGTTGACAACGGAGTCGGTTCGCCCTCCTTTGCACGGAACAAGTAGTATTTCGGGGCTCCAGCCCAGAGGTGGTTCTCAAATTCAATTGCTGTGCGTACTTGAGATTCGTGTAGAGTTAGTTAGTTGGTCCCTGTTAAGGGTCGCAGGACGTCCAGTTACTTGGAAGACAGATTTACTTGGCTTCTATGGAGCCCCGATACTTGAGACGGTCTGATATACTTACTCCAAGAATTTCAAAGGATTCTTTATTGGTGAGGGTACTTCCATCAAATTGCACCAGACAGTCATTGATCTCCCCCTTTGCTTAAATCAGACACGCTTTTGTATGACAGGTTTTTGAGTCGCTGAAATTGACCAGGTTGGTCTGACTCCAGGCACGAACCTTCTCGAGGTGGTGATCAACTTTTTATCTCAAAACTTCCCAAGCTCTTCGGACGTCATAAGTGCTAGCTGTCGCCAGCATAGCAATGAATTAGTGTATATTTAACGAGATCGTTGATGTGCATCCAAAACAGCATTGGAGATAGTACAGAAAAACATGTTCTAAGCGGTTAAATTTAGAATAAAAAATATTAATGTTTAATGGAAATATTTAGTCGTTCGCAGCTAATGAAGAGCGGTGTAGACTGGACGGTGTAAAATTGGTATTTATAGGAATTCCTCAAAAAATCTGCTTAAAGTATTATTTGTGGAAAAAAATAATTGTTTGATGGGCGTAATGTAAGGCTTGGGTCGATCTTCAATAGATGTTTTCTCAGGTTCTATGCACCGAACCGCCTAAAATTTTGGTTTCTTATTTATAAAAAAATAATTTAAATTGTAGTAATGTGTAAGGCTTGGGGTTGATCTTCAATTGAAGTTTTCTCAGGCTTTAAGGCACCGAACCGCCTGAAATTTTCGATCCTTGATGGAAATTATAGTCTTCATAGGAATGTGATTTATTTTTGTATCAATGTATTGGAAAGCATTATAGTGTCCATCATTAGGGCAGAAGTGTAATCGAAATGTGTACTTGTATATGCAGATACGATTCCATGTTGCCGGTTCCAATCCTTAAGGACCTGGTATTACAGTATATTTTTTTTATATTTACTTATTTGTTAACGCCTTTTTAGGAGCTTTGACATGTAAAAATTATACAGTATTTATTGAACCGTTTCTGTTACAACAATTTGTATTTGTTTAGTGACAAATTGAATTTGCAGTAGTATTCTAGACAAAGAAGAATACATATGGTAGTTAGTCTCAGAATTTCCAGACTTCTAGTATTACGTAGTGGAATTCGAAAGCTAATCAATGCAAACAATTCCGGACTATCAACTACATCATTTAATAATTTATGTAAAAGTACAAAGTCAGTAAAAATCCTTCTGTCTGACAATTTAAGCAGATTCATATCATTTAAAAGAGTATTGTAGTTCACATAATTGCTGAAATACCCAATTTAAAATTTAGAAAATGTAAGAATTTATTTTGTACTCTTTCAATAGCTTGTACATGAACAATATAAGGGGCCGTACATAAATTACGTCACACGAATTTCATGATATTTTGACCCTCCCCCCACCCTGTCATATATCGTAACATTTGTGAGATCCCCTCCCCCCTAGTGTGACGTCACATATTTTGAAATTTTATATCTAAAAATAATCAACATTCAGATTTTTACATGTAACGTCATAAAGCTGATGACCCCCCCATACCTTTTGTCACATAATTTCACACTTCTCTACTCCTCTCCCTCCCTTCCCTTAAGGTGTAACGTAATTTATTGATGGCCCCTAATGTAGGTTCCATATGGAATGATTGTATCAATTTAAAACGACTTTCGGCATTTAGTTTGGATGCTCTCCGAAACCTTGGCAAAGGAATTAGGTAGCGCAACACGGCACACTCCAATCAATTTCTTTCGGCCGTGAAAATCTAAAATAATTTGTGGACAAAATCAGTCTGAGAAAACGAAACATAAATATTTACATAAATGAATGTGTTTGATGGACAAAATTGCTTCCTTTTTGTCCTTCGTAAAAGGTACCTAACAGGAAATAGCATACGATTCGTTCCTACGTAGGTATGCGTGTGTTTGAAGACATATTCCTCTCAGATTGACAACGGAGTACCGCAGAGACAATGGAGTATCGGATGCCGAATGCCGAATCAACACATAATATAGTATTTTGCCAGCGCAACGTGTCCCCGGGTAGTAATGGGCCGCGGTCCATACACGGTCCCGTATTGTATGCTTTATTGCGGCGACCGCGGCCCCGGGGTAATAATTCCGCCAGGATAATACTTCTGCCGGGCTTTCAAGGGAGATTTATTGCCTTTTATATCAAAACGCTGTAACTGTTTACGTGGAGACAGTCCTGTGCTCATGCGGTTGATCGCCAGTGCTGGACAGTGGGCAGTGTGCACTGCGATGAAAGCAGTTCTACTTATTTTCATAACGCAAATAAGACAGTCGAGCTTATTAATAAAAGCTTTTAAAATAAATTTTTAAATTTTTTTAGATATTCCGTGGTCGAGAGGTAAAGCTATCAACTAGCAATCCGGAGGTCGCGTGTTCAAACCCGACGTGAACAAATAAAATGTATGTGGTTGATTTGTATTATTTCAATTTATACAATTTAATAATTTTAAATAATAAAAGGTACCAGTGAGTTTGGCATGCGTTGCAATGCTTATAAAGAAATTATTTCTCCCTGCTTGTCTTTTTATATTCATCCCGTTCCCCTTCCACCTCCCCTTCTCATTTCATGTCCCTTTCCCTCCGCGTTCCCGAATATTATTAGATTTATAAATAAAAATTAAAATCAATTCAATTCTGTCATGCGAACAATACCGAAAACAAACTTTTGCTAATAATTCAAATTCAAAAATTTACTTAAAATCAAATTTGGTGCCTAACATAGGTACCTATTTAAAATAATAATTCTTGTTTTGATTAAAAGTATTAGGTAAGTATTCCAAATAAATTCATTAATTTAAAGAGTCTCGAAAATTAAACTTTTATTGAACAATCATTTTTTTGCAAAATGTCATTCTCAAATTATGACATTTTTGACAGTTTCGGAAGAGTTTTTGCAATAATTAAAAAAACTTTTCAGATGTGATTGTAATAATCCAGAAACCTTCGTGGGGGTGGAAAGGAGGTATTTTGAAAGTTTCAAGCATTTCCCATGCTTAATATAGCAATACATAGACAACTCATACAAATACTTATAAGTAAGCATATATATATATATATATAGATGTTTGCGACACATTCCAGTGTGGAAGACATTATATTTCAGTGTCGTCTGGAGTAAGACCACCATTCAGAATTGAAGCGTTACTTGAAACGGCTTAAACCATATTTGGTGACATGATCTGAATAGTTCCGTTCATCCTGACCCTTTTCATCCCTTCCCATTCCCACAACTATCAATCTCACAACATACCCCAATTGGCAGCGGTTGGGACTCTTATGCGGCATTTATACAAATTAAAAAAATGTTGAGGCGCACATTAATATTATTATTTTATGGAAACAAACGTTTTTCATAAAGTTAAGGCAAAGTTAATTTCTAAGTTAACTGAATATTGACTAGGTACTCTTAATAGGTACTAATCTAAAATAGTGGCGTTCTAACGCGTGGGTTTATTTTAAATACGAATGTTAAATAACGCTATGTTGTGAGTAAAATTTCTTTCCACCTTTATTACAAACTCATAAATTTTAATTTTTTATCTTTTGAATCACATTCATAAAAAATATTTGTAATGTTCATTACATACCACCTTGGCAGTGAAACAATTCTTTCAATGCCGATCTTGATTTTTTTCCTTTTTCTTCGTACGATTTTCTAGACCATTTAATTTGATATAATAATTGCACCATAAACATTAATAATTAGTTCCAATTACTGAATTCCAAGATAATAAGATTGTGACTAAGTTACTGGAAACAAGGTATATCTAATGAACCATAGAATAAAATATAAGGAGACAAATTAAAATAAAATTTATTACAAATGACTTATAAGTAGTAATTTTCAAATCTGGCCAAAGCAGTTTACTGCTTTTGAAGCCCAGATAAGTAAGTTTTCAAGGCAGGCACGTAGGTACTATTCAGATTCATGCATATTCGGCCTAATAAAGATGACAATATCTTTGAATTCCGCTACACGCCCCTGTGTACTGCAGTTAGACCTCCCACGAATAAGCCAAGATAAATTCAAACCCATAATAATATAATTTTTTTTATTTTCTGATTTAACATGGCAGCTGGGCTGACAGTTGCCATTATTTAGTATTGATATTAAATGGTTTGTTTATTTAATAGAAGAAAATATTAAAAATACGTGTTCTTACATTGAGAGGGAATAACCAGACAAAACCGGAAATATGTTATTTTTAAATCAAATTTTAGACGTATTGACTCTTTTCACAAAAAATATAAATTGATTTCGAAAAACTGTTCTTTTATCCAGTAAAGCTTTTTTTTAAATTTTGGAAAAAATATGTTTATTTTTAGTGCAATAAGGTTTTAGCGTAGGTTGTTGGCAGATTTGTTAAATTTTTAAACAAAATTTTGTTTTATAAAACACACATTTTAAATCATATAATCGTGCACTAAAATAAATCAATAAATTATTTTGGAAAGCTACTTTTCAGAATTTTAATTTAAGTTTAAATAAATTCATAAAAATAAGATCCGCGCCCTCGTTTTGTGACGAAAATATTTCAGTTTGTCTATTTATTTACGGTCTTACAAACTAATATATTAAAAAATAAATTTAAATACTTATTTAGCTAAGATATTATTTAAAAACTATAAGTACTTATAAATTACAAAAAGTACATAATTTATATTGTCTTATCATCACGAGTTTGAGCATTTTTGAATGTAGGTATTTATCAAAGCAAAATTCGATTGAAATAAAATAGAAATTGAGCTATTATGCTAAAATTCTGGTATGGAGAATAATTAATCTTTCTCATCGAAATCACCCTGTACAGTTGCAAGGAAACGATTGCAGGACCATCGTTCGACGAATTTTAAATTCTCGGCCGCTGGTTAATGGCTCTTCAATTGAGCTATTCTGTACGTTTTAATATAATAATGTTTATTCATTTAGTAAAAACAACAAATGATTTATTGTACTCGCTTGGAGATATTTTTATGGTGATATTTAATATGGTGATTACGAATTCGATCACGGTAAAATTAAATTTATTTAGATTTAAAAAAAAAAAAAATTCTCTACTGAGCGCTTTATTATTACCGTAACGATTCATGGTTACGGTACTGTGAATCATAAAAAATGCAATAAATATACGTTTCTTAACAAAATAATGCTGCAGCTCTTTCAAAAGAAGAGAAACTCATTGTACGTTGATCTGTCAATAAATGAAATAAGTAAAATTTACAAAATTTTAAAAAACCACCGACACAAAAAAAGGCTGATAACCTTAAAACGCCTGAACAGATTTTCATGAATTGTAGCTTAAAACCATCTCTATTACGTCACCTTTCAAACAAAAAAAAATGCATCACAATCGGTCCATTCGTTTAGGAGCTACGATGCCACAGACAGACAGACACACAGGCACGTCAAACTTATAACACTGCTCCTTGCGTCCGGGGGTTAAAAATCATCTAAAGGAAAAAAATAATCATTTTATTGCTTCTCTCTCACACACTTCACCGTGACGTCTCCGTAGATTCCTACAATACTCCGTTACTATAATTTTGACAGTATGGAATATAGTTAAAAGGATAATATTGAAGTGTGAGTGAATTCAAAAAATTCAAAAATGTCAAATGGATCGTTTTAAGTCACGTTTTGCAGTTTCTGAGTTGGAGCTGAAATTAGGGCTCCAAATCCTAATCAAGCTCTGTCAGAGAGAACCAACCAGGGACATACTGTTTTGACTAATCATAGACAGTTTTTCCGTGATTAGTTCTTCTTTCTGGCAGAGCAAAATTCCGATTTGGAACCTCCATTTCAAGCTCAACTCAAAAATTGCATAAAGAGTTAGTTCACCATGGTTTAAGACGATCCAAATGTCAACGCCCTGATGGCTTTGATTTTGTTCTTATACATGTAATGCTGCAACTTTTTCTTACACACTAAATAACAACGTCGAAATGACAGTCGAAAATGAGACCAATGGTGAATGCACCCACCCAAAGGAAACATGCAATCATTATCATACATCTCCCTCACACATATACAGATAATGAAACGCAATTCCCGTCGCAAAAGTAGTACTTTGGAGGAAACAGTCACACTAATTTTGTGTGTCTCATCTTTTGTCTTACCATCATTTAATGTGTTAGAAAAAGCTGCAGGAACGTACGGTTATTTCTTTTTTTTTAAATTAGAAAATTAACCAAATGTCGCAAAAGTTTGCGTGCCGGGATAGGTAACCTCATAGAATGTACAAGAAAATTCTTCAATTTTTGTAAATTCACCGTGTCGCTTTGTTTTATTTAAATAAATGGTTTTGTTTTTTGAAGAGTTTTATTAAATGTAATAAAACTCTTAAAAAAAAAAAAATTTCTAGAAATTGTTACATAGTTAATGCCCAAGAAATACAAAAAAATAAAAAAATAAATGGTACTTACTTACAAAGTGATTTGCTTTTTCATATAAAAGTAAAAAAGTTAATAATTTTAATTGGTTTTTCGACTTTTTATTGAGACGGACTAGGTATTATTTTATTGTTTGTTTCAGAACCTTTTTTTATTTTTTTATTTAAAACATTGCATAATTTCTCTTTTTTATTTTATTTAATCCTCGATCCGTCACGTGGGGTCTTTGAAAGCCCCCAAGTTTTTACAAAAATGCTAATTATGTACATTAAAAATGTTCCCACTGATCCCTTACTTTAGGTAGCTTCCTAAAGGGGACCAAACTTGACCTGACTTGCTAGTACCCGCCGAAATTCAGTCTGATACAGACGTGTGTTTCGGCGTGAGGCTCAACAAAAATCAATAAAATCCAATAAAAACTAAGTTTATACGTTTTTTCATTGTATTTTGTTGATTTTTGGTTGTTAATAATAATAAGTCTGTATCAATTTTAAATAGTTATAAGTTTGAGAGAAATTGTTTACATTTTTTTTAAAGTTTACTGTTTAAAAAGTATTATCCAAAATTATAAAATAATGTTCCTTGCTGTTTTTAAGGTTTTATAGCTGTGCGGAAAGGTATAACTTACCTGTCGCCACACTTTTTTTATTAAAAATAAATATCTAATTTTTAATTATTTCTTTAAATTTCAAGGCAGCCCCTATCACCTGACCATAATCAGTTAAAATAACACAGAATGTATTCTATAACAACAATTTAATTATATTTATTTTTGGGGTCACACGACACCTCGCGTTAAAAAAAGACGCGACGGGCGGAGGGTTACGCCGGCTTGTATCATTTGCACTATTCTTGTTATCAGTTTTGTAGAAGCAAAAAAAGACAAATCTTCAAAAATCGTTCAGCTGCACATTGGTATATTTCTTTGGTGATTGATTTGGAAAAGTTGGTTCTCCCAACTTTCCTCCAATCTTTCACTGTTTCCCTGTTATAGTAATAGTTGTAATATTCTCACAACCCTTTAGGGATGCAATAGTCCCACTGCCTCCAAGCAGTTAAAATTCTTGTGCGATCTTGACATAAAAAAATGAGTAAATTTAATATTAGTAAACCATGCAAACAAGGCACACCACTCATAGATTAGTCGTTGCCTCTATTTCTTTCTCACTAGCGATGTATGTAGCCCAAATAGAGTTGACAACGGGGTTCTCGGTGGTAGAACCATAGATCACGTCTATTTTAGTTTATTTTCTTCTTCGGAGAATATAGGTAACAATACGCAGACATATATGGTAGACAAAGCTTTCCCGAGCGGGTCATATTTGAATATTAAATTACTAAAATTCCGTTTTGGATACTCGCGTGCCTCTGCACAATATGTGCATGGAAAACCATCATAAATAAAACCACTTTTAATGATAATGTTCCTGTTATACATGGTTACACAACATTTAATATTGGAACTCGTATAAAACCTAAATATAATGATTTTTGTATAAAGCTAGTTTAAGCTTATTAAAATACCTAATTAAGATTAAAAAATATAACTTACCCAGATGGGTGCTTTTGCTGTTTGTTAACAAAATCTGAAACAAATAAAAAAATAATTAGGTTTCCATAAAAGCTGCGGAAGAATCTATACATTTTCCAAAAAAATGTAATAGATATTTCAGATTACAGAAGTTTTAAGTAGTGAAATATTAATGCATTTAATAATAATTATTTTCTTAAATGAAAATCAATAACTCTGTATATCCCACTATTTAATTAAAAAAATCTACATGTTTCAAAAGAAATCGTTTCTTCATCACGATAAACGTATTATGAAAATTAACAAATGTAATTATAGATAAACAAATATCGACAAGTAAGTGCCAATAGACAAAAACATTATACTGAGGGGTAATTAATTCGTTATAATGTATCGTAAAAAACAAATCAAATAAATAAATAAAATTATAATAAAATAGGTTATTTCTGTGTTTATGGAAATATACATTTTTTTATAAGTTATTTAATTAAAATGAAGCCACAATGTGATTTGGCGATTATGAAGATTAAAAAAAGAATTATTTAAATTACATGAACAAAAATATTATTTAGCTATACTGAATGGATTTTTATTCGCGCACCCACAAATAGCCTAGATTATTTTAAAACCCGTCTTTAAAATGTAGATCTGATATGAATACTACATTCAACTACATGTCAAGATTTGAATTTTAAGGGAGGTTTTTTTCATGGGATAAGAATGATAGTCAAATTTCGAAGGTTTTGTGAAGTAACTGGCCCATAATTATATAATAATAGAACCTCAAAATTTACTTCTAAATTTGATATTGTTCAAATTCTGTGAATCCATCCTAAAGGCCTTCGCTCACGGAGAAACTGAAATGAAACCAGTTGTCTACGCACCAGCTCTTTTGCTTGTGTGGCAGTTGCTTTTCAGTTGCCTTGTTAACAGGTTGCCATGGCAGCACTCACGAATTTCAAATTGCGTTGATAACTGGTTTCATTTCAGTTTCTCCGTGAGCGGAGGCCTTAAGGGTCTACTATTCGTGAACACAGCGCTGAAAAATAAGAAGATGGAGAGATATGTAATTACGAGTGTTGGACAGAGCGCGCTAATATGGTTAGTCGTAGAATAGCAGCGAAAATTGCGAAAACGCTTAATAAAACATGACTCGTTTAAAATAGAGCAAAAATCTCGTGGAACGTATCTTAAGTATCGTTCAAAGAAACATTGTGAATTTTTTCACAAATATAACTTGTAAAATAAAAGACTTGTTTAAAATAATTTTCTGAGCGTACTTTGCGATTTTTTTCTATCGAGAGAATTTCATATAATTTGCGTTTCGGCGTGGAACGTATCTAGATATTATCTTCAAAAATAACATATATTTTTTTAAGAGCTTAAAAACTTCAAATATTTAAGGGAGATATGTAAGAAATCGGTCGAAATACGAATAGTAGACCCTTAAGTGTTTACATTTGGTCTACTTTATTTTATACCTAATATTATTATTTATTGATTATTTAATTACAGTTGACACCTTTTGATTATGTGAGTATGTAGATGAAAGAAGATATGTGTATCAAGGCAGAGATTTGTGTGAGACTGGGTGATTTTGTATCCACTCTACCTACCCCTTCTTGTAACAACGCGATAATTAGTTAATAATGTATAATGCAATACCGATAGACAATATGCATCTATCTGGGCTCCGATATTCAACAAGCTCACCTGTCATTCCAAGAAACCCCCAAGAGATTACTTGGTAATTAATAGTTCTTCTTTATTCCTCAAGACGTTGCAATAATTTACTTTGGCGAACTCGACTTCTTATCCGCCTATACAACCTCTAAGTAAGTCACTGATCCAAAATTATTAATAGCAAAACAAATTTAACAATGCAATTTATAACAATATGAAAACTATCTATACTACTATTGACATTTGCTCCAGAAATCTCAATGACCCTTTTGCATAGAGGTCTGATTTAACTGGTAATTTTAATCAATTTATTGTCTCGAAAGCTGAGTTGAAAGTGCGACAGTTTGTTCATAAATAACTAGAGGGGGCGGAAAGTTGTGCTTATGATTTTGAAAGGTGAAATTTAGTGACCATCTGCGCAGACTTGTGAAATATGTGATCAGGTTTGCAGTAATAGCAGGTGATCCAGACTGAGACAAAGAATGAATGAACTGGATATTGAAAGATAAATTATTTCACTGGCTTGTAATCCTTTGAATCGCTCGAATATAATATTCTCAGTATGAACCTGTTTTGATTTACATAAATCCTAATTAGTTATGAACAAACATTCAGATTGAGTCTGCATATGAATGAAAGTGTTAATTTAAAGTGTTATCTTAACGTGCATTTTCATGCAGAGCAAAGAATTATTATTAATATTTCCTTTTTTCACTCCACTTAGTTTTGAAAAGCAATTATTAATATACGTATTTGACGTATACTTGTTTTTTATCTTTCAGACAGGCTTGAATATTGAATTCGAAGTTTACATATTTTAGACGCAACCTTACATAATTTATTATCTACTGTGCACTCGTAGAAAAACCTTATTTTAATTTAATTTTTAGTATTATTTAAGAGGAATATAAACCATAGAAATATTTCGATTTTCATGCCTACAAAATTTGAAATTGCGCGTCGTATTTGCAAGAGGCAAGTAAGCGAAAAAGTGGTTTTTATTTATTTTGTGCATAATTTTTTTAAGAATGAAAAAAAAAATAGAACATAAAAGTTAAAACCTCAAAAATAGTCTTAACCGTAAAGGAATATTTTTTAAAAATTGTTTTTTTCTTCATAGTTAAGTCATGAAAAAACATTTTTTTAGTAGTTTACGCATATATTTTTTGCTACGTAAATAATAATTTTATTGTTCATTCCATGTTGTTTTATTGTTAATTCCAATACATAAAAAAGCTAGTAAAAGCTTCAATTTATCCGTAGCATATTTTTTGATAATATAACACTTCAATTCAGGTGGGACGAGTTCTCGAAAAAGTGTGAGGTCTTCGATGTTCTGTTGTAGACATTCAAACCACATAATTGGGCAACATTGTAAAAGATTCGTAAAGGGTTGAAATTTAACTGACGTTACAAAAACCTTTTCACATTGGACGTCGCATTTTTTTCGGTTAAAGAATGGTAAAATGAGCAACCTGAATTAATTTTCTCTCCTTCATTCAATTCGTGTCTCTTCAAAAATATGTATTTGCATAATAAAATCCCACAATTAACACGCCTCACAACAAAATAATGATCATTGTGACTTGAGATAGCTGAAAACCTATTAAAATTTTATCGATTAAGGCCTTGCGGTAGTCACGAGATATGGTACTCAATATTTGCATATAAATATATCTGATGTTTTAATATTAGCCAAACGATAAATTTAGACGTAGCGGGTGTAAAAATGTTTCTCTACATGTAACAGCAATAATAAAATATTTAGTACCTTCGTGATGAAAACGTATTCAAGAAAACAAATTACCACCGTCGTCATCAGACTATCAAGTCTGCAGCAATGCGATATTCCGAGACACTGTTTATTTAACGCGCATGCATCATCGGCATCTAGTCCTCTAGTAATCTAGTCACCAAGTCATCTAGCCGCAAGTTCTCCAGTCATCTAGTGACAAAAAGTCTCGTAGCGTCTATCCGCAGTGTCGTTAGATGTGAATGCCGATGAGCCCGCCCATAGGCGGTGGGTGGGTCACGGTACGAAAGATATAAATAAATCACGATTTGGCACAGCGCGGGACGCGTCACGACCAAATTCCAGGCATTTTTTTTTTAAATAAAAAAAGGTCGTTTTTAAATATTAATAAAGGTTATATATGATTTTTATAATGCATATCTTAAAAAACTATTACGTTTTTGGCGTTTTTTTAGTATGAATTCCACCACTGATGTAACTTACAATTTGTTATTTATATACATGACAAAACTTGAGCTAAGTGAAACCCAATCGGCAATCTCATAATTTAATGTCCAATTCCACGCGTTTTATTGTCTATTGGAAATAGGATTTATATTCGATTCAAAACTAACTTTCACAGCACATTTTGAATATGTGCTAAAGAAGGTATCAAAAAAAGTAAATTTTCTTAGAAGACCAAGAAATAAATTAAATAGAAATACTACAGAGCTCATTCAGTGTAGTTGCCCCACTTGATTCCCCCTCTACAATTCTATATTTGGCCAATGAAGGAAATTTTAATAAGCTAGAAGTTATACAGAACAAAGTTATGAGATGTATATTTGGGAAAGGCAAATACGCAAGGGTTAATCAAACGAGAGAGAAGCTAAATTGGATTCCATTAAAAAAGAGACTGCTATTTTATGTGTTAATTTTTGTGCATAAAGTTATGCAAAACCAAATGCCAAAATACTTTAAGAGTGAAATTGTTTTTAATAGAGATTTACATAATTACAAAACAAAAAATATAAATGGCGTTAGATTGCCACATATGAAAAAAATCAAAATCACAGAACTGCCTAATGGAGGACTAAAGATGTATGATGAAATGCCTGAAAGTATGAAAATGAAGAAAGAATGAAAGTTATGCTTACTGTCAAAATATTTAAATTTATTTTATTAAAAAAAAGTGGAGTATATAAATTGTGTTATAAAAATATCTCAACCCATGCTTATTTCGAATAAATACTTTATTGTTAATATTAAATTTATTAATCGACTGGTTTTGGATGAACTTTTCTTTTATGGCAAGTCACGCTTACGAATATTTCTATTCTTATAATATGTTTATGGCAAACGAAAATATCTCTGCTTTTTGAATGTAGAATACAAATGACATAATTTGATGAAAATGAACAGGTTGTATTTTCAGATGAGTCATTACAGTTATTTGAAAAATGTACAGATACATTAAAAAATCCTAATTAATAAGCTATGTGTGTCCTCTCGAAAATCTTCAAGGAACGTTGCCCTAATAAATTATGTTGGTCACGCGTTCATCAAATGTCGCAAAACCTTCGAATTGCTTGGAAATTCATTTCGTTGAATTGTGATCCAATTACGAGGGACTCTTTTATTAGGAATTTCTACACGTTTCGCTTTGGTAGCTCGGTTATAAATTGTTTGGCCATGAAGCCGCGATGGGATTTGCTGCCTGCTTTCTGCTACCTGTGGACTATGTGAGAGACCGGGGATTGTGGACAGTGGTGTTTTGTGGTCTGTACGCAGACGTGTTGATTGACTGTCACGTCTACAGTTGTTTCGATCCAGGGAAACAGAAAGAGACCCGAGTTATGGCTTTGATATACCATTGCGTTAGATGGTTCTTGCAGCAGAAGCGGACTGGCATAAAAATCAGGCATTTTCCTCTGCAAAAAAGAAAAGAAGGTGGAATATAGTATGTGATATTATTTAAGTTAATTGTCTTTGTGGCTGCGTTCGCACTGGGTTAATTTTTGTGTTATTGTGCTGTCACATGCCAAATTAAACTAAATGGTTTAAAAAAAGAATAATATTAAAATGAAAAATATTAATAATAAACATTCAATGATTTTAATTAGCCATTGAACAAGGCATTTAGATGCCGTTCTTATTTGGTGAGAATTTTTATTTTATTTTATGGTGATATTTTGTACAGTAATACAGTAAAGATTGTTTTAGTCGAAAGATAGTAAATAATTATACGTGTTTTTTCATCTATTATTTTTTTTTATTAATAATAAATAAAATAACTAAGGGATTTACGGAACGCTTTTAATAAGTCGGGCACGCCTCATCCGTCGTAAATTTTTTTTTGTAGTAAAAAAGAAAGACAAACATTCCCGGGTTACGAATAACCCAACAATGTTTGAAAATCTCCTACTACCACCACAGAAAGCCGAAAATGTTGCTTGTGTTGTGATGGAGGACTTAGCCGGCCGGGGAACCGAACACGGGACGCCCGGGTGGGACCCAAACGCGATGTCCACTCAACCACCGACCAGTCAAATACGTCATACGTCTGGTCATGTTAAATTATCGTGAAAAACAAGCTTACGGGTCCGAGTGGTTAAATCAATTTCATAAACGAGTTATAACGAGTAATCAATGACTTAGTAAGTATGTATTCACATCATAATTATAAAACATCATCAAGGGGTAAGGTTTGTCTTGATCTTGGAGGCGAATGACCAGGACACCCACAGATTCCTACCCACCCCTTAAGCCCTTATCCTTCCCAGAACTGTCCTCTCCTTTTTTTCCTAAAAAACCCTCCACACAGCATCCTCAAAGATATTTTAAATAAAAAAATAAAAAAAAATTTAAATTATTTTCCTCAGGGCCTCCTGTGTGGAGCTCATGTAAAAAAATTTACAACAAACCTTGGAAATGAAACCATTTAAAAGAGAGAAGGGGGGGGGGGATAGGGGGCAAAATTTTATCAGCAAATTGATTTTTATACAATTGATTTTCTAATTAAATCGGTTTGTACCGAAAATATTAACAGAACACGTTAATAACGTTGCATAACCGCAGTTTGATAGCGAACTGAACGTCGAAACAGCTGTCACAATAATACAAAATAAATGCTTGCAGAACTTTTAAATATAAATATTTTTTAATTATTAAATTTTATTTTAAATAAAAAAACAACTTTACGAAATTTTACAAATAAACGCACTAACAAAACCTAAATTTAATATGTTAATATAAAACATGATCTATCGAGTGTTTGTTTTACACAAGTTTAATTTATCTAATAGTCGTTATTTTCTAGCTTTGTTTAGAGACCCCGCGGTTACATTTTAAACATTGCTAATATTTATAATTATCTATTGCGACACTTACTCGTATATCATTGATCATCTTTTTATAATAAACTACACCAGATGGAGTGATAATTTCTTATGTCTTATCATAATGCTCGTACGACTTATGTTAGTTGTGCATTTAAAAAAATCTTCATCTATTTTGATTTCCCGTTTGCCTCTGGCAGTGGAATTGAGATATCCACGTCCATTCCGTTATATTTATAGCAATCATAAATAAGAGGAGAGAGTGAATCAGCTATAAATCAAGGAGCCGATCAAGGCGACCGGAGAAATATCTAAAATAATACGCAATTTAACATGGCAGTGTGATTTTACGCCCTTTGCGAAGCTCGGTAATTGAAGCCTGTGGCGTCTGTCACTGATTCAATTATATTGCTCGAAACTACCATCTAGACTCGTTGATTTGCAGATATGTCTTAAAGTCTTCACTTAAGTTATGTTACGAAAGCTGTAGGATCATTGCTGCATTAAATTTTGAGAGGTTTCTCTAGTTTAATGGAGAATCTAACATTATTTTTTTATGAAGACATAGAGTCTTTATCTCTACTTTTAATAAATCTACTATTTCTTCAAACTTAAAGCTAATCGTATTGTACATTCCATTATAGCGAAAATCCTCTTAATATATAGGAATAATTACTATGTTTATTTTTTTATTTTAATTTATTTTATTTTATTTTTTTTTACATTGTTGTAGAAAAGAATTTTTGTTCGAGATAAACTCAAAAACCACGTAAACAATTTTGATAAAATTTGGCTTGGTGTATGTGATTGGTCCAACTTAAAAAAATCGGATACTTCTTATTTCGATTATTGATCTCAATATTTATTATTGCAAATTAAATATTCGTTATACGTTTGTTACAGGACAATGCTTTGTAATTATTTGTAGGTTCCATAATTTTCTAATAGATGGCGGTGTGGGTTAATTTATCGACACAACACTTAGTTATCTAGGTTGGGTAACCATCCAGTAGATGGGGTTGTGTTTAGATTTCACGCTACAGAAACGCGTGGCCGGGTCAGCTAGTTAACTCGTATACCTATATGAAGTTAATAAACCCTGGCGAAGTTTGTGGTAAGGGAAATTTGGTTGGCTTTCATTTGTTGATTCGCATAAAAAGTGGTGCTTTAGAAAGTATAATTTTTGTCATTTAATACATAACTGAACTGACTTGCTTCCTTAAAAAAAAATAGAATTTATTAATCTGGGGATATAAAAATTTTACGAACGTCTTGCGATTAGTTTTTCTATACTGTAGTGTTAATTAGACGCTTTCTCAATTTGGGAGGCGGGAATGGGTACCGCCGCCCCGGGAACCTTTATTGGATAACCAACACCTCTGCCATAGGCCACCTCAAGTGGTTCGCTACGTTTGGTAATTTAGCAGGGGTGCCCGGGTTCATGGGGTGAGGTTTTGTCTAGGTCTTGAAGGTGGATGACCAGAACACACTGAACCCCAGATTCCTACCCACCTCTTATACCCCTTTCTTTCCCAGAACTCTCCTTCTTTCCTTTCCTTTAATAAACCCTCCACACAGCATCCCCAAAGATGATATAGGCCCTGAGGGAATTCATTTTCCTCCGGGCCTCCTGTGTGGAGCTCATGTAAAAAAAAGCTAACAATATTGCTCTGCGTATGTAAATGTTGAAAATTATGAGTAAAAATAATTTTAAATACACAACTGGAAGACAGATTGCTTATGCATTATAAAATCAAGGTATTAATTTATTTGAAGATAGAATTGTGCCACTACAAAAGTGCAAAAGTATATTGAATACTGTTAAATGTTATGCCATTAAATTAGAATGCACTTGGGTTGAGATATCACAAAATTATTTAATAAAATAAACTGTTATTAGCTCTTATTATCTCAACCTCCTCTGACTTTGAAAACCTCATCTAACTCCGTGTGAACCTCTCAAAATAAACTAGTTTCAGCACCATAAAACATTTTTACAATAAGCTGTAAAATGTTTAAGCTTTGGAAACCACAGCAATGTTTAGATATTCGAGGTGGTCACATTGTTCGGAGACGTGTTTAGAAACTGAAAATCATTATAAATCCACCGCAAATCGTAAAAACGAAAACAAAATAGAAAAAAAATACTTCTTCAAACACAGCAAACTTATTTTGTGGCACCATTTTAATTCAAAATTAATCAAATGCTTAGTTTTTACCACTTTTATTGTTTACCAAACCAACATGTTTCGTGAGCTAAGCTCACTTCTTCAGGGTTTACTAAATTATAAATAATAGACATTGTCAATGGAAAGGTGAGAATGGGTAGAGGGAAGAGGGGCAATAGGAAACAATTTACAAAGGGAACAGGTAATTGGGTCATTAATATTGGGTCATTTAAAAAAAAAAATTGGTTATTAATTATATTCAAATTCGCATTCATGCTCTTTCTGATTTCTAATTTTTCTAATTTATCCAACTGAATGCCATTAAAATTAAAATGTAGCAATTCAATTCCACTATTGAAGTCAAAAGTGTGATTAGTCTCCAACAAATGATTGGCGAACTCCGAAAAACTGTTATTGTTTTAAGATTTCATCAGTTTTTTAATCCTTATTAAGTAAAGATTAAATTTCATATGTTCTTTAATCCTTATAACATTTATCTATTATTTATAATTCGTTAGTAAACCCTGAAGCAGTGAGCTTAGCTCACGAAACATATTGGTTTTGTAAACAATAAAAGTGGTAAAAACTAAGTATTGGAAGAAAAAAATATATTTTCTCTTTTCTAACGCTATTCCTAAATTAGCCAATTGCTAAACAAGTATATTCTAATAACCGATTATATTTATTGTTGTACTTAACAATAAATTTAACGCTTCCGATAAAAACGAGAGAATCAATTCATATTGAAAATATAAAAGTCGACTTTTACGATCTCTCTATCATTCACGTATGGTTTAACACGATAAACCGTCAGAAAAATTATCTGAATTTGGTATAATGAGCAACTTTTCAGAGTAATGGTTAGATTCGTAAGATATCTGATAGCTTGTTCTCAAGTAATAATCCATAAGAAATATTTTTCAATAGCAGTTATATCCAAACTCATCACATTTGATAGGCACCTAGATAGAACTAACAAGTCGAAGAGCACGTACAAAAATACATTGAGTGCAAGTTGGACTATACAAGACACCTGATATGTATGGCCGGGTGATAAATAAACTGTACGAAGGAGCTTCCATCCGCTTTCCCATCAATCGGCGACCTGTCAACCACAAATATAAATCATTGATGCCTCAATCAAAGAGGCAGCGTCGTGGGTTCGATTGGACTCCGGAGAGGCTCATTTAACAGGAATTCGTAGGAGAACTGTGCTACCATGTCAACATCTTCCATCATTAGTGATGTCATTAAAATATACTTTTCAATCTAGTTTTCTGAAAGTTTCTGCTGTTACCAAGAGATCAGTGGCATGGAGTTCACAAAGCCTGAAAAGCTGTACATTTTTTGCTAGAAAAAAAATAATGACGAAAGTAAGACGAATAGTTCTGGGTTCTGTCCCAGTTGCGACAGTTATCTTTTTATTTTTCTGTATCTTGTTCTCTTTCATGTTTTCGTTTAGATTATTAGCTTTATTTTCTTTGATTTGAAACCAATTTGAAACTCGATGAAACGAAAAAGCAACACTAAAAAGAGAAAAACACATACATCTTCTGGATTTAGCGTGCGAGAAAATGAGATAGTCGGTCTCCTCTTTGTGCGGTGCATCGTAGCCTCCCCACTCTTGTCTATTTCAGTTTACTGAAGATTTCACTTCTACCGCGTGTGAATTGGACAAATCCGATTGGCGACCGGCAAGGTCTAAGGGTAAGGCTCTTGATTCGCTATCCAAATGTCGCAGGATCGAATCCATGCGTGGGAAATAAATTTCATTAAATAAAACGAAACGAAACGTTAAAATGAAACGTTGCTTGAAATGTTTTTTTCCGTGTTCGGTAACCAAATCTGAATAGCCAGATACTTCCCACCTTCCCCTTCCCCATCTCCTTCCCCTCCCCACTATCTTAAGCCTCACAACATACCAAAATTGGGGATGCCATAGTCTCACTAGGTCCAGACGGGAGCAGTTGAGACTCTTGTGAGGTATTCACGTAAAAATATCTTTTGTTTAAGAAATTTGAAAGACTTGACTCTGCTTTGAAAAAAAATCTATTTAATGTTTCTGTGCCATTAATAATGTCTTCTCGTGTGTTGTTATAACTCCGAGAGCTAAAATGAGTTGAGGTCATAGATATGTAGCCACCCAAACCAAACTGGATATTTACCACAATCAAATGAACATAAAGCTTTGCCATAAAGGTTATTAAATCTATTTTGTGGTCCGACTCTTCCCAGACTCATAAACGGTGGTGATATCAATTTCATGACTTTTTCTACCACAGTCGCCGTACAGTGAATAAAAAAACGGCTCCCAGCAACTTCTAAGGCCTGATCGCGATTAGGTCTGTACGCTCCCTTATTAGAACGTAGAATTGACCCCCACAATAATACGATTCCTTATCAGGAGCCATCATTTCACGTACTGCAAATTTATTATTTTTATCAATGAATCGATCAAGGCTACCAAAGGAATAATGCTTTACATTCCTATCCAATAAGACCAAGCGTTTATCAAGAAATTACATCAGCGAGGCTTTTTACCCACATTATGGTGCTTTCCCATTAGGTGTAATTATTATTAATGTGTCAATAATTAATTACGCATTTCTGCTGTTTGATGGCGGATTAAGCTTCGGTCACGTTCTGCTCTTAAGTATTAAGAACCTAATCTATTTTTATTAACCATTTACAATGCCATTTTTAGAACTTTATTAAGATCCCATACGGGAGTCGTGGGAAAGTTCATTTATTGAATTGATATTGGTACTTGGTTCTCGTAAAATACACATCAAGTTTTTAATTAAAAATAACATTCTTTAATTATGTCAAATTATAAAATGAAGGTTGGATTTGGCAGCCACCTCTGATCTGGGGCTCCAAAATACATGAAAAATACACTCGACTCCGTGCAGAAACGGGCGGTTGATAGATTCTCCCATCTTAACAGACGGATTGCAATCTTTAGAGCACAGGCGTCGGGCGGGAATGCTATCCTTGTTCTACTGGTATTTTAATGGAAGATGCTTCGAAGAACTAGCGTCATTGATCCCTTTGGCACCGGTGCATAGTCGGGAAACACCCCAAACGCGCGCCCAACATATGTACACGGTTGACATTTGTTACATGAGAACGGGTCGCTTCTTCGACTCTTTCTTGTGTTCAACTACTCGGCTGTGGAACGATTTGTCGGCCTCTGTGTTTCCTCCTTCCTTACAACATGAGTCTCTTCAAGACCAATGTTCATTCCTACCTCTCCTAAAAAAGATCCTCCACACAGCATATCTGATGACATAGGCAAAAATCTATATCTCGGTAGGTACGTTGTAGGTGGATGGAGATAACACCACAGCCACGTTAGCATTTTCCCTATTTACAATTGGGTGGCAGATAAGGGTACCGCCGCCCCGTGAATAATTTATTGGATAACCAACACCTCTGCCGTAGGTAATCCTAAGTGTTTCTCTACGTTTGGTGACTTAGCAGGGGTGCCCAGGATCATGGGGTGAGGTTTGTCTAAGTCTTGGCGGCGATTGCGTTTTCCTACTTACTACAAGGCTGGCCGGATCGGGAGAGACTGGTTGAGGGAGACCTAACCTAGACCTCTCCAGCCGTAGTCTCTCGACCCATCACCTTGCACCGCAATGGAAGGGATGGATTCATATGTCCGTCACTCCTGGACACATCTTCCCCCAGATTCCTAACCACCCCTCATACTTTATTCCCGAAAACACTCTCTACACAGCATCCCCAAAGATGATAATGCCCTGAGAAACTTTTTCCCTAAGGGCCTCCTGTGTGGAGCTAAGATAAAAAAATTACGAAATGGTTCTAGCGGTCTCCGGTTCTTACATTGCTTCGTAAAACTAAAAAAAGACAGGCGATTTTTTTGCACTTTTTTCGTAAAACAATCAAATTATGGAAAATGCTTGCATTATAAAAACAGTTAATTAATTTAAATGTTGCCATTTGCGAAGAACTAAAACAAATTTACAAATGTAATAAAATAATTCTTCTCTCCATATTATTGGCAACTACCCTTTTTATTGGAAACAATCATTCTAAGAATTGGTTTGTGACCTGGATAGCGTCTCGGATAAATATATCAGAATTTATTCATACGGAAGTATTGATTTTATATATACGGAAAAAAGAATTAGCTGAAGACAATATTGTTAATTCTAAAATTTGAAATATGAGATTGACAAATATGACGGTTTGACATAAGTTGACAATAGCGAAATTGGTTAACGTGCAGTTTCGTCGAGAGGTCTGGGTTCGAGTCCCATTTGCGACCATTCTATTTTTTATTTTTCTATTTTTCTGTGTCTTGTTCTCTTTCACATTTTCGTTTAGATTATTTTGTTCATCATTATCATCTTCATCCCCTTATCCTATTCGGGTCGGGGACCCATTGCATCGACAAGGCTCCTCCATACGTCCCTGTCTTGTGCTGACTGTTCGGCCTCCGTCCATGGCAGTCCCACCCTCTCCTCACACAGTTTCTGGAGTTGCCTCGCCCAGCTGTGTCTGGGGCGGCCCACTGGACGTCTACCCTCTGGAATCGCACATAGTATCTTCCTCGGAATCCGGTCATCAGGCATTTTTAGTACATGCCCAAGCCACCTAAATTGCAATTTTTCTATTGTTTTGTAATTAAATTATTGCAAGAAATCAATCTTCTCTGTAATGTAAAGAAGAGTGTCTGGAGATTTGTTTTTATACAAATTTAAAGTTTCATTCAGAGATTTATGAAGTTTTGCACAATTTAAACATCTTCAAAACAATAGGAATCTAATAGTTAAATAGAAAAATGTATATAAATTTTAATCTGTATTGGTGGTGAATTTAAAATTTCTTACCTGCCATTCAAAATTAACCAAAAAAACCTATTTTTGTAATAAACCAAATTATTGATTACCTCTCAGGTTATTTTACGAATTAAAAAGCCGCTAACCAGCGGCCGAGAATTTAAATTTCGTCGAACGATGATCTTGCGATCGTACCGTTGCAACGGTACAAGGCAGTTCCGATGAGAAAGATTAATTGTTTAACATACCAGCATTTTAACATAATGACTCTATATCGATTTTATTTCAATCCAAATTTGCTTTGATAAATACCCACAATCAAAAATGCTCAAACTCGTGATGATAAAACAATTAAAATTATGTACTTTTTGTTATTATTTTTTGATTTTAAGTATTTATAATTTTTCAACAGTGTCTAAGCAAAATAAGAATGCAATTTTTTTTTTAAATTTATTAGTTTGTAAGACCGTAAATAAATAGACAAACTGAAGTATTTTTGTCACAAAACAAAGGCGCGGATCTTTTTTTTATGTTTTTATTTAAACTTAAATTAAAATTCTGAACAGGCTTTCCAAAATAATTTATTGATTTATTTTACTGCATGATTACATGATTGGAAATGTGTGTTGTGTAATACAAAATTTTGTTTGAAAATTTAACAAATCTGCCTACGACCTACGGTTAAACCTTACTGTACTAAAAAGAAACTTATTTTCTCAAAATTTAAAAAATAGCTTTGCTAGATAAAAGAACACCATTCGAAAGAAATTTATAATTTTTTTTGGAAAAGTGTCAATACGTCTAAAATTTGATCTAAAAATGAGATATTTCCGGTTTTATCTGGTTTTTCCCTCTTAAAGTCTCTTAACTGCAAATTATTTAAAAAGTAGTCCTTTTAAAAATTCACAAAGCTTATTTCAATAACGAAAACTAAATGTTTCTTTCGAACAGCAATAGACCAAATGTAATTGGACTGCAACCCAACAATTTTACAAATATATCGAAGCTAAATGGTTGTCGAGTTGGGCAGCGATGGTAGGGGCTGCAGAAGCGATTTATTCTCATATTGGGTCTTGAAGAGGCCCGGATTTTATGAAGGCGAAAATACAGATGTCGGTAGCTCCTTTCACATACGAGTCGACTTACACAAAAAACGAAGAAACAACCCACTCTCTTGAAGCCAACATAAACTGTGAGTGCTTCTTCTGTAACATCTTCTAGCAGGCTCTATTGAAATATCTGTAACAGACTCGGTATGTCCGTGCACCTGTATCAATCAGATCAATTGATTGCAACCAGTTTACTAGACATTTTGATGTAATATGTGTGATAGATACCATAATTTCCGCATAGTAACAAGCAACTGGGCAGTTAGTTTCTCGCCGTTTTAACGAGTGTCGGATGTGAAGGTGGATCCGTATGCGTTCCAGCGTCTCGTTATAGCTTCCCACAACAGGTGGATTCATATCCGGAATGAGTACCACTTAGGGTACATCAATGACTCGTAATGCTCGTTTGGTTGTTATGACGTGCTTAACACATAATCCGTACGAAAGTAGTAAGCGTAGATTTTTTACCTTAGCTTCGCACAGGAGACCGTGAAGAAGATAAGTTCCCTCAGGGCTTCTGTGATCTTCGGGATGCTGTGTGCAGGATATTTTTAGGAAAGGAAGGAGAGGAAGTTCTGGGAAGGAAAAGGGTATGACTGGGACCTCACTCAATGAACCCGAGTATCCCTGCTAAATAACTAAATTTAGCGAACCACTTGTGTTGACCTACGGCAGAGGTGTTGGTTATCCAATAAATGGTTTCTAGGGCTGTGGTACCCATACCCGCCTCCTAAATTAGATGTCACCAATATTTTCACTTTTGTCAATGATTTCAACAGAACAACGTGTTTGTTTGCAAAACAAAACTGTAATAATCTCTAGTGCAGTAAGAAATTCACATTGTATTTGCTAGTAATTCACAGCACTTTAACGATCACGCTCTCTCCCCACAGGGATAGGCAGAGAGGACGGGCCGCCAAACAACTCGGTCTTCGCATACATTCTTTGCCTCATACACATTCTATGTCGTTTCATACATACTCTTCTGTTATTCTGACTTTTGGAATGGCCCGACTCAAGTAGATATCTGATTCACTTGATCATGCCATGCCTTCCTCGGGCATCTCCGACTTCTTGACCTTTCACATTTGCGTCATATATTCTCATTACACTTCTTTTTTATTCGCTATATTCACTCTGCATGCCCAAACCATCTGAGGGTTCCTTTCTTAATCTTATTCATTACGCTTACATCAACCTTTCATTCTTTGCGAATTTCCACATTTCTCAAACGATCATACAATACAGGGATCTCATTTCTACAGTATTTAGTCTACTTTCATCGTTCCTTCGCCAGTTCCATGCCTCAATGCCATACATCAGGGTAGGCACCACAGGTACCACTTGGATGCCTAGATTTGTGATATAAGAAAACAATTTTCCAAACCAGAAGCAATGACATCAATGTTCAACTGCATTATACAAATGATCAAAATTAGAATACGCTACTGCTGTTTGGATCCCATACCAGCAAAAATACTGATTTATTGGAACAAATTCAAAAAAGTTTCTAAGATATCTTTATATGAGAATGCATGGTGAATACCCGCGATTTACCTGAATTTGTTCTTTGAAACGCGCTACAAAAGTCTCCAATCTAGAAGAAATGGGACCCTTACAGTAACAGCTTTTAAAATTATAAACGATTAAATTGACAGCCCATACCTCTTGGAATGCTATAAATTGTTCGACTACCACAAGGGTCGTCACCATGACTTGCTCTGTATTTCACCCGGCAGAACAGATGTTGTGGCCCAGCATAGCGTGACAAGAGGTATGATGCTGCTAAATGATATCACTAGGTCTTTTGACATTTTCAACATTGGCCTTGAAGGTTTCAAGAACTCTAAAAGAACTCTTAAATAGTATAATACTATAAGGCAATAATAAAACTAGGCAAGAACTTTAAAATATATATTACTGTGAATTTTTCCGTTGTGTACAATAAGTTAATACGATAATATCCGATCTGTCAGTGGTTGAGTGGGCATCGCGTTTGGGTCCACCCGGGCGTCCCGTGTTCGATTCCTCGGCTGGCTAAGTCCTCCATCACAACACAAGCAACATTTTCGGCTTTCTGTGGTGGCAGTAGGAGATTTTCAAACATTGTTGGGTTATTCGTAGCCCGGGAATGTTTGTCTTTCTTTAAAAAAAAAAAATCTCTTGGGATATCGCAAAACTTCGTTTAACTATACTAACGACATCTATTGAAGGATGTTGAAACTAAATGTTAAAACTAACCTATACACTACATATTCTATATCATAATACGTCTTTGGAGGGTTAAGAATAAGTAAAGACCCTTTCTCTCCTGATACTTGTATATCCTGCATCCATGTGCTCATTACACCAACTGAAAAAACTTTATATTACATCTAATTATAGACTTGTATGCTGCACATCGGACGTTAAAGAGGAAGTAACGTAACATTACTATACTTCCTCTCCGGATAGTTGCCAAGATGGTTGTTTGCAGAGATTAAATTGCAAGCTTTTACAGTTTTATCTGCATACTCCTATAGTCCAGTGCGTGGTTGTTTTACCATATCATTATCCGGCATTCAGGGGTGAAGGACCAAGCGGTTAAGTATGATATCCACATACATCCACGTACATCCGTCCCCACTTAGAACACTGCACACCGATCTGGACTCCTTTCTACCAAGCTCATGTCAAAAGAATCGAAAGTATTCAAAAAAAAATTTAAAACACGTAAATTATAAACAAAACTTACACTTTTCAAATTACACCGAATCTATTAAATTTCACAACTTCAACTCCCTCTATACACGACGCTTAATTTTTGACCAAACCTTTTAATTTAAAATTTTGAATAATGGCCTGGACTCGCCAGAGCTTACCGACTTAATAAAAATTCATATTCCGACAAGATCAACAAGAAAATCCGACTTATTTCATTTACCATCATGTAGAACTAACATTAGAAAAAATTCCCCGATTCCCCGTTTATGTGCGCAATATAATACAACATTTTACAATAAAGACATTTTTAACAATACGATATAGAAGTAACGCGTACGATTGAAAATTAATACAAGATTGTGGAATGTATCGGGAGCATCTCCTATCCTTATCCTTTTTTCCTATTCCTCTCTCCCTCACCAAAAATTAATTTTTAGATCTAATAAAACTCCATCTTCAAATAATTTTAACATAGGATACCTTTTTGGCTTAACTTAATTTAATTTTATATGTATGTATCTATATTTAATGTAAAAGCTGTTTGTCTCTTACAAATAAATAAATAAATATTGTCATACGTCACCAAGTGGTTGGCTACGTTTGCTACGTTTTCGGCCCAGATCAGGAGAGACTGATTGAGGACAAGCTCTTGATCTCCAGCAGGACTTTCGCGGAATGTCGCATTGCACCACAATGGGAGAGATGGATGCGTATGTCCATCACTCCTGGAGATACTAACCCGCAGATGCCTACCCATCGATTTTTTTCTCTTTTTTTTCCCTCAAAAGACTCTCCACATTGCATCCCCAAATATGACATTAGCCATGAGGGGAATTATTTTCCACAGGTCCCCCCCTTTTTTTTACATGAGACACAAACAGGAGGCCCTGGGGAAAATAATTTCCCTCAGGGCCTATATCATCTTTGGGGATGCTGTGTAGAGGGTTTTGTAAGGAAAGGAAGGGGAGGAGAGTTCTGGGAAGGAAAGGGTTTAAGGGGTGGGTAGGAATCTGGGGTTCAGTGTGTCCTGGTCATCCGCCTCCAAGACCTAGACAAACCTCACCGCATGAACCCGGGCACCCCTGCTAAATCACCAAACGTAGCGAATCACTTATGGAGGTTTCCCCCTGTACGGAGGAAAAAAATTGTATTGAAAATTTTAAATCAACGTAGCATACTTATGTAATGTACTTTGTATATCTGGTGAAAAAACAAAAAAAAAATGCTTTTCATAAATAATTAAAAAATTCAAACGTGCATTAGAAAATATCGGAACTACTGTAAGTAAACTCATGGAGAAAAACTTTAAAATACCTTTGTTCTTTTTTAATTATTGTGCACCGCGATTTACTTTAATAATAATAAGTCTTTTCATTCTGAACTTCTATTAGGTATGAATTTTGGCACGTTCTTATTTTTTTATAATATATCCCGAAGCTCAGTTTGCCTCTTGGCATAGGCCTCCTCTAACATTTTCCACTGGGACCTGTCACGCGCTACTCTTCTCCAATGATGTCCAGCCGTGAGTTTTAGGTCGTCTTCCCATCTTATTTGTTGGTGTCCTCTAATTCTCTTGCCGTCTCTGGGATACCAGTCAGTGACATTTTTACTTTGGATTTTCTCTTGTGGATCGCGGATCTTAATATCTTAAGTTTTTTTTAAAATTAAATAACGTTCTTATATGAATTGAAATCACATAATAGCATAACACCTGTGTGCTGTAAAAAAATAATTATGTAAGTTTTTATTTTTTTTATTTTCCCTTACGTGTGAAAACCCTCGTCACCTACATCTTACTTGTTGCAACATTTATGATGATTACCTACAATGGTTGTTCATGAATGTTCTTCACATAATTTTACAACTTATATGTTTACAAGACCCCTTATCAAGTTTCCATTAATTAAAGTTAAGTCTATAGAGATGCTTAGTTAGTTAATAAAAAATAAGAAGACAATCGTTACTAATTTTAAAAAAAACGATGGAGTGCTTTTTTTCGTTAATAATACATTTTTTGTTTTAGTTTGCTTACCCCTGCAGTTTACCATAAACCTGTGCAGGGGCATCAAACCGGCGCACGTAAACAGTGGGTGTCAGAAAGGGAAGCTCAATCAGCCGTCGCGTCGCGGGCCCGAGGGGATAGGCAGTGCTACAACCAGCCTACTTCCACGCAACCTGCACGCCAAACACTTCCTTGTGTAAATACCACGCAGAGTGCTTTATAGCTTAAGGGGCTCGGGTATATGTGACAGTGTAATCGACTGGCCTTAGGGAAGTTTGGTTTGGTACGGAGGAGATAACTGGACTGCTTTTGTTATAAGGGAATCCTCCTACTTAGATTTGCCTACTTACAACTTTTGTTAAGATACAATGTATTTTACTTTTTCATTATTTTTTATGTGAATACCGCACAAGAGTCCCAACTGCTCATGTTGTGAGGCTGAATGTAGTGGGAAAGGGAAGGAGATGGGGAAGGCGAAGGTGGGAAGTATCTGGCTATTCAGACCTGGTCACCTAACATGGCCAAAACCATTTCAAGCAACTTTTCAATTCTGAATGGTGGTTTTACACCAGGGCGATACTGAGAGTATTTTCCACTCTGGAACGTGCCGCAAATATACTATATATTATTTTAAATTAATGAATTGTGAAATAACACAAATGAATCAAATAAAATTTATTTGCCACGCCGGGATTCGATCCCGCGACCTTCGGAATGCTAGTCAAGAGCCTTACCGCTGGACTACGCCGGACTACAACTGTCTAATATTTGAATCTTTTTTGTTGAACTACCTGTAACTTAATTTGTTTTATTCTTTTTTTACATTAACTTTACATAGGGGGTCCCGAGGAAAATAATTTCTTTAAGGGTCTATGTCATCTTTGGAGATGCTGTGTGTTGGATCTTTCGAGGAGAGAAATAAACACATCTCTTGAAGGGACCCGTGTTGTAGACGGGAAAAACACAGAGGCCGTCCAATTGTTCCATAGCCGAGATGTTAAACTCAAGGGTCGTGGAAAAGAACCTTTGATGACTGTAAATAATATGAAATTGCATATTTTTCTAAAAAAACATAAGTTTACCATTTTTAACGTTTTATTTTTACGAAATTCACTTTACGGAAAGGAAATGACTCTACGAAAAACTTTAATTTTTACACTTTCTTGATAATGATATCCTTCTTTTATATAATAAAAAATGAATATTATCAAAATTGATAATATTTGGCATACTTTTTAAGAAACGACACAATTACGCCATGCGTCGAATAAACCAAACAGAAACAAATGGAGTGCAACGAATTTGGAACAAAACTTAGATCGAGAGATTCTTAACAACATAATAAAAACGCTCTTATACACAGTAGATAAGTAGTTTTATCTTTGGTGCAAGCTTTGTACCCTTTTATTCCACTTTAAATATTTTTAATGGCTAAAAGAGATCTATAAATTAAGTATATGGAACGTTATTAATAGTTTTGCGTCTGCGTGGTTGAATTTAAGAACTCGGCTTCGAATGCATGTCTGCCGCCGCACCGTACCCGCCGCACCATATAAACATAGGTACGTGAAATTTCAGACAAAGCTACTGTTGTAATTCGGTTCGAATTCAAGAATTCGTCAAAGGATGACGCTACTTCCGTTAGCAGGAAACATGGAGACGTCCCCCCCTAGGTATAAGTACTACGAATTTGTGAATTGTATCTAATCTCTCCGGATATGGAAAGATTGACAGTAATACTCAATTGTATCAAGCGGCTATGTGTTACATATGACGTCATTGCCTGTCCCGGTTACTTTGTCCTGGTGACTAGTTATCATTGGATGACAGTGGAACTGGCTAATTTCGGACCCACTTCCTATTGGATTTATGAAATGGTCACCAACACTAACTGGGCGAAGCCGAACCAAAAGCTGCCCGCAGGGCCTAGCAGCAGAAACCTGCGGAGGGGGTTCTTGATTGCTAGTTTTAATTATCGGTGTATTCCGTAGGCGTATCTTAGATAATCTTAGAATAATTTCAAACGGTTAATAAAATGCTTCAATTAACCTGCACATCTCGTATTGGGTACATATGTATTGGTGTATAGTTTTTTTAAGTGGCTAGGTAATTTTGATTCTGGCAATGCATAAAAATTAGAGAAATCAAACTTGCCGGTAGTAATTATTTGAAAAACGTTGAATACAGAAGATCAAATCAAATGATACGCTGGAGACGTAATAACTTCAAATGAATTATAAATATAGCTACAAATGGCCGCTGGAGGAGTAGTTTACCCGTACGTTCATTTGAAAATAATTAAAATTGATTTATTGTAGTCAGTAATGAACAACTTTTTAAAATTATCTGTATGGGTGGTCAGATGGTTTAACGTGTATTTATTATTGTTTGTACTGTAAGAATGACGATAATTTAACATTTCTGTTACCAAAGAGAGAAGAAAAAACAAAGTTTGTATTAATTGCGTGTTAAGTGAATCAATTTGACTACAAAACTAAATTATTATTAAATTCGTGAAAATTTGCGTTTAATTATGTGTATTTAAATGATTTTATCTGTCATAAAGTTTGAATAATTGCTGTAGAGAGCCATTCGAATACGGAACGGGTTTTTATGCTGCGTGTAAACTGGATAAAAAGTAAGCAAGTCGAACCAAGAATTATGCTGAAGGAATGAAGCAACTGCAAGCGGCGTTTTTATATATTTTTTTATATTAACTCTACACAGGAGGCCCTGAGAAAAATAATTTCCGTCTGGTCTTCCCTAGGGTCGTCCTTTTCCCTAGGGTCTATGTCATCTGGGATGCTGTGTAGTGGGTCTTTTTAAGGAGAGAAAGGAATGAACATTGGTCTTGAACAGACCCATGTTGTAGGAAGGAGAAAACACAAAGACCGGAAAATTGTTCCACAACCGAGTTGTTGAACGCAAGAACAAGTTGGAGAGGCGACCCGTTCTCAAGTGACAAATGTCAACCGATGCTGGGCACGCGTTTGACGTGTTTCCCGACTATGCACACAAGGGATCAATGACGCTAGTTCCTCGGAGGATCTTCCATTGAAATACCTGTCACTTTGAAAACGGATTTAAACTTAAACTTACTATTGGAAAAAAAAAACTAGTATTAACTTGAACTTTCAGTATAAATACTATGCAAAGTACTTAAATTCAGAGCTCACTTTGTGAAAAAATTTTGATGATTTTTTGCTTTTAGTTAAGATGAAATGAAATGATTTGAAAGTTCAAAACTTTGAGATGTACTGGGTGTGGATACTAGATATCCAATTACTTGCTATCATTTTTTTTACATTAGCTCCACACATAAGCCTCTTTTTTCTAAATTCTAATTTCGCCAGTAAAAAAATTCGAATAAAAGCTAACATCAAATTAAGTATCAAAAAGTTTTGAATTTTCAAACAACCGGAAAATTATTCCATAATAGCGTGTTGACATAGGTAATTCAAAATAACAACGTAACATCGTTCAATATCCACCCACTATTTAAATTCCTTATTGTCATGTCCTGTTTCGCGACACATCGACACCGCTGGTTGTCAACGTCACTCCGACGCCGACGCGCGACGACGTTCCGACGTCGTGTCCTTGAGGCCATGTCGACTACAACACCTGTCAGTATATTTGCGTCGTATTTTATCTTATTGACACTGCACCCACTCGACTTCAACTTGCATGGAAACTAGGAAGGCAGTGTCAATAGGTGCCACTTCTGTTCTTGCAATATTATCAGCTTTGTTTATCGCTGAGTTTCGTACTAGAGTAAAAGCTTTTCCATTGATATAAATGTCACGTTGGGGATTGCAAATAAAATAAATTTTATGGTTATTCTCAAACGTGAGTAGAAAATACTATTTATTTTATATTGCAGCGAATGAAATATATCATCGAAGAAGAAGATAACAATAATAATCTTAACGAAAATATGAAAGAGAGCAACACACAGAAAAATAGAAAAAGATAATGGTCGCAACTGGGACTCGAACCCAGAACCTCTCGTCTCAACGGGACTTGCGTGTTTACCAATTTCGCCATTGGCACCTTCTGTCAAACCGTCAGATTAGTCAATCTAATACTTCATATTTTTTTTTAGAATTAACAATATTATCTTCAACTATTTTTTTTTCATTTTATAGGCAACTACCCTTTTTATTGGAAACAATTATTCTAAGAATTTGTTTGTAACCTAGATAATGTCTCGAATAAATATATCCGATTTTATTCATATGGAACTATTGACTCTTTTTATAAAATGAATATTCAATTTTTTATACAAAAAAACAATCTGTACATAACTTTTACGAATGTAATATATCACCGAAGAAGAAGGTAACAATAAAAATCTAAACGAAAATGTGAAAGAGAACAAGACACAGAAAAATAGAAATATATTCGGTCGCAACTGGGACTCGAAATCAGAACCTCGTAGTTTATTGGGACATTCCTCTTTTTCTATATTATTTTTATTCCCTACTATATTTTCTTTCTTTTAAATAAATAAAAAGGGGGAATATTTGACAACAATGATGTTTTTTTCTGTACCCGAGGGCTTAATTTTTAGTGGTTTGAAATGACAATACATCACGACACACTATAACGTATCATTGAAAATACGTATCAATTGGAATTAAAACGATTTTTTTTAAATAAAGATAAGTTAACAAAAGAAAATAAATAATATACCATCGGACGTGCGCTTTTCCAGAAGGTGTCATGTAATAAGATAGGACTATCGTTGGAAGGCGTTTGAGAAATGTTTTTATTTGAATGAATGCCACGTGCTGCAGTTGGTAGCAGCCTTCCTCCCCACTACGCGTCCCTCCCCCAAACCATCCTGTACAGAATACAGCCTTCTCTGAGAAGTGGTCCGGGGATGACAAGTGGATTTCTATCAATACGAAGCAATTTAAATTTGCTTCTATGGTTTGTTTAACTTCGGACAAACGGATTTATAGCCTCTTCCTATTTCATGTGTCGTCAGTTCCATTTCGAGCCTAACACCACATTTTACAGAACAGTGATTTGTACGAGGATATGCAAACTTTCTGGAATAATGCAACTTTACGTTTCTATTATTATTTCGGATAATGGACGCGCAGAGTGATTTGTTTGCAAGACTGTTATAGAATGATACGGTTTAATTCAAGCACAACGGCTTAGAATATTCTTTTCTTTGGGAAATACTAAATGTTTGACTTTGATCAAATTTAAATTACCTTAAGTAAGTGTTTTCAATTGAATTAAAACTTATCAAGCAATATTGTTCAGGGCTCATTCATTTCCAAAGAAATTCAATGCTACATGTTGTAGACAGGTAATTTTATGAACAGTACTTAGATTTCTAGAATTTAATAAAATTGAAAGCAAAATTTTATATGAAATCATAAGATTTGTAATTGGATACTAGAATACCTCTAATTATTGAAGCGAAATTATTGAAATATTTACTATCGCAAATCTTTGATTATGTGTTACATATTAAAAAAATGCACGTTAAAATTTGAATTCAAACCAACTTGGCTAAAAATAACGTATAGAAGTTATAATATTTAATATTCTAGGTATAACGAACACCAATTATAAAGTAAACAATACGCAGAATTCGTGCGTTTATGAATTTAACGATATTTTTATAATTTTTTATGAATCCTAAAAATACGATATAAACAGTTAAATATAAATGTTTTTTCAAAGGCTGTCTAACACTATAAGCAGATTATATACCATTATAGCAGTTAAAAACCAACTCCGCAGGTTTTTACTGCTAGGTCCTGCGGGCGGCTTTTAGTTCGGCTTCGCCCAGTTAGTGTTAGTGACCATTTTATAAATCCAAAAGGAACTGGTTCAAAAAATAGTCCGTTCCTCGGATCCACTGTCATCCAGTGTAGCTAGTTACCGAGCAAAGTAACCGAAAGAGGCAATTACGTAATGTATAGCCGCTTGACACAACTATTTAATACCGTCAATCTTTCCATATCCGGAGAGATACTACGTATTCACCAATTCGTAGCATTTATACCCAGGTGCGACACGTCCCCAGTACCCATCCGACCTGCTGACGGAAGTGGCGACATCTTGTGACAAATTCTTGAACTCGAAACCGAATTAAAAGGGTAGCTTGTTTGAAATTCCACGTACCCAGATGTTATTTGTGGCGCGGCGCGTAAGGCGTAGTCAGATATTTACTCGAAGCCGGGCTTTGAAATTTAACCACGCAGACGCAAGCCTATTAATACTATTTGAATGAAATTTCCAAGGTAAGATTTTTTTTAATGAAGGCAAAAAATTGCCAAATCGGATACTCAGATCCCGGACTTCGGACGCGTATTTCAATTATTAACGAGAACGCTCGAGTGGTTATCTCAAAAGGCAAAACCCAATTTTGCAACCCAGTACTCTATCTTGCTTTCGCAAATAGATGTACGTTCATGCCTCAAGCCAACTGTTAAACAATGTTTTGCCTGTTGAATACATCCTCCAAACTGCTAAGACAATTGCTAATAGAATAGGAGTATCCAGGTGAGAAACATCCAATCTAAACTGACATTATCTAAATGGATATTTCCAGCGCGCCAGGCCTAACGGAGATATATTTCCACATTACATTGGGCTAGATAATATGTGATTAGGGCGTGACTAGTAATAAAACACAATCGGAATAAATAACCCGAGATCAATACGATAACAATACCGGTGTTCTAATGGAGACAAGGAATGTAGTGTGAAAGACGATCTCATAATAATATTATATTTATTATACGACTAGTGTTGGGCATGATCGAAACATTTGTGTTCGAATTAAATGATCGTTTTCTTATTGATACTCCGTGATGACCTGATAGATGACAAAGCTTTTAGCATCATTTCTGAAGGCAAAATATGGACTAATAATGTTACTAATTCGAAACATCGTTACCCGTTTCAAAAAGGTTTCGAAACATCGTCTTATTTGAAAATGATTAACCCGGTCATTTCTGGGATTGTTATTGTTATTAATAATATAAAGATCAATCCGATTTCTGCTGTTGAAATCACCAGCTAATAAGAAAAAAACCTTGGTGACGAGTAAAACTGGCGGTATTTTGTCCATTCAAAAGTATTTCCCTATTTCCTATCTAGATTTTGACACTACTGCAAATGTTTTTTTTATATGATCTAGATATCAAACCTTAGCTTGTCGGTACGTTTTGCTTTTTTTGATAAGTTACTTCTTTTAGTAGTTAGGACGCTTCAAATATAGCCAGGTTTGAACGCCATCAACAGACGTTCAGTATACAAACTAGACAATGTATTAAAAAAAACCTAAACGTACAGATATAGAGAATTTTCTTTTAATAAAGTTTGTAAAAAAATCTTGAAAATCGATACAATTTTAGAGGAGAAAAATGGGGAATACTTACACAGTATCTCCAAAAATGAAACAGGCCCTGAAGGGAATTAATTTCCTCGGGGGCTCCTATGTGGTAATATAAAAAAAATCTATCATTGTTCGTGTATTAGGTACGAACGGTTACGATGAAGTCAGAAGACATCGGTGAGATTGAGCGGGCTCCCATAATCCACTCGCCGCAGCGACAGAATTACTTAGAACCTAGGCTAGTAAGGACGTCTGTCCAGTTTAAAATTCATTGTAAATATTTATGATAGGTAAATAAAGCAACTAGTCATCACTCCAACCTACAACTTATTTTGAAAATCAACATATCTTAAGTCGTCCTATTACTAGAAATTAAGAGACACCGATCCTCCACTTTCTTCAGCTCGAAGAAATTCCCAAAATGCGTCTGTCATAAGAACTACTAGGGTCATAACTAGGAGGCGGAATGCGGAGGCAAAACGAAAATTCCAGAGCTGCTAATTTTTAAAGGCAAAACAATTAAACTATCGTTATTTGACCGGTCTTATTTGTATTATGGGGCCAACATTGGAGGTTATCCACCACATACCCGCCCTGGTATAAGTAACATATGGTTACTCCTTCAAGGCTCTCGCAAGATACTAATTTTTTTTGTTAAACGAAGCTACATTTATTTATTTTTGAACGAATCTAGACCTCCAGTGTCCCTGCATACGTTGTTAGTAAGCAGTATGCAAGTGCTTAACAGGAAACAAAATGCAAAAATATGTTAGTAAAGCAAATATGAATTAAACAGGGCAAAATGAGAAAAAAAAAACTCATTCATGAGACTCCGTGAGCGGCATTGCATCGTGTAAAAAAAACCTGCAAGCACCTGTATTAAATGGAGAACATAAAAAATACAATAAATCTCAAATCAATAGGCAAGTACCAACAAAAAATGTGAATGGCATTCGGTCTGACCATAAACCACATTAGCTTCCGTGTCCCTTAGCCAACCACTCAGTGAAGCCTCAAAGAATGTTAACTGAATATTTGGGGTAAAATACCCGAAGACTAAAAGAAAATTCAGCATTGAGTAGTCAGAGGCAGGACAAAGGACAGTCAAGGTCGCCTGATCAAGCCTCAAGCCTACACATGTCATTGGGGGAGGCGCAAAGATTTGAGAGGGACCTGCAAAACAGATAATGTAAGTAAATATGAAGCAGGAACGAGGTCCATCACACCCCCATACGGGGATAGGGAAATAAAATAATAAAAAAATAAAAGTTGGAGTTCAGTTCATCCAGTAAAACAATGAAAAAGTTAAAGACAAATATAACAAAACAAGGAACATGACCTAAATAACAGGTATTAAAGTAATTATTAATAGAACAAATCGCAAGACAACTATATAATTTTTTTGAAAATATAGTGAACAAAATAGATAAATAAAATATTGCAAAAGAATTAACTATTGTATACAATTAACTATTATATATTTATATATAAATAAAGAATAAACATAATATGTAAAATACAATTGAAAAATATAACAAATAACTAATAATAAAATAACAAATAACAGAAACACAAAATACATATTACATAACAAATAAATCCAAGCAGTAAAGGAATCATAAAGAGTGTCCGTGGATTCAAAAGCAAGATACACCTGGTACCTAAGTAATTTTACAGCTAGTCAGCGACTCTAAGAACAGGCCATCTCTCAACCCAGACTTTCGTGAATTTCCTCAGGCACTCAAAGTTTACCTTATTCGAAACGAGATCTGTATTCCAAACAGGTCTCGTAATAACCTGCAAACCATCAATCATTTCATCTCGAGCATCCGTCAAAATCTCACAGTGCCACAAAATGTGCTCGGCTGTTTGGTCAGTATCACCACAAGCGCAATTGGGATGGGATGATAGAGTCAGTCTGTGAAGTCTACCTCTAAACTCTCCATGCCCAGAAAGCAATTGGGTGATGTGGTGGTCCATTAAAAGATATGCCCCTTCCATTCTGATTTTAACTGATGGAAAGAAGGAGAAGGTCCATCTTCCCATATTCGATCTATCCCATCTCATCTGCCATTCACTCAGCGTTCTTTTTCTCATCATCTTTAGAAGTTCAGGGAGAGGCACTGCTCCACCAGGTATTAATTCAATACCAAGGTGGTTTACAGGTCTTCCTCTTTTCAGACACTTCTTTGTCAAAACTTCCCTAATTTCTAAATCTATTGGCAAAATGCCGGCCAAAATTGGCAAAGCATCCGATGATACTGTTCTGTAGGCTCCTGAAAGCGCCAGTAAAGGGATTCGCTGGCTCCTCTTAAGCGCTGAATGAATGAGTGAATTACCCAGTCGATGTTCCCATACACAGGCACCATATGAAACTTGTGCCACATATATGCATGTGTATAATAGACGGAGCGCAGGGAAACGTAAACCCCATTCAGCAGTTGAGACTCTTCTCAGTTTTAAGAAGAGAGCCTGGGCCTTACTAGAAACGCTTTTAACGTGAGTCAAGAACGAGGACGATCTGTCTAATGTAACGCCTAGATATTTAGTACTCTCAACGAAACGGATTGCGGTATCTCCCATTTTTATGAAAGGGTTTCTACCTCTACTGAGGGAGCCTTTCATAAGGAGACCCACGGTCTTATGGGGAGCAAAAGTCAGTCTGTTTTCCTTTCCCCAGTTAAAAATCATATTCAAACCTTCTTCAGCTTTATTTTCAACTTCTTTTCTACTGTTCCCAGAGACCAAATACAATTTGTCGTCTGCGTAATCAATCGCAATAGTGCCTTCAGGTAAGGGTAACCTGGAGGAGTCATCGAATAAAATATTCCAGAAGTCTGGTCCAAGGACCGAACCCTGAGGACAACCCATGTCCACATCTCTTTCAATGATGCAATCACCAAAGCAAATTATAATTTTTCTATCTTTAAAATAATCGCAAGATATTTGAAACATTTTTCTTGGACAATTACGATTTTTTAATTTAGTCAAAATCATCGCCCACCATGCATTATCGAAGGCACCAGTTATATCTAAGAAGATACCGATTACGTACCTCTTTGTGCAGACCTTCACCCAGTCAAGCGCAGTCATAATGGCGTGCTCCGTGGACTTACCTGGGACGAATCCATATTGATGTACGTATGATGGTGTCAATGTTTCTCGTAGACGATTTTGAATAAGTTTTTCCAATATTTTCCCCAATACAGGAAGAAGTGTTATTGGTCGATAAGCTTTAACATCAGTTCTTTCTTTGTCGTTCCCTTTAGGTATGATCCTGAGCACGCCTTTCTTCCATACAGAAGGGAAAACTCCCCTTCTCATACACGTTTCCATAACCTGAAAGAGTTCTTCCTTGGCATGGATCCATACATACCTCACGATTATACTATTCAGTTTGTCATGCCCTGGTGCCTTCCTAGGACCCAAACCCTTAATTATAATTTCTACTTCAGCTCTAGTTACTTTAGAAATTCTTTCCTCCTGGGAGAGGATTGGAGGAATCCGTGATTGATTTCTAATCTGTTGGTGGTGGTCGCTTTCCCCAATGACTGAATCTAAGGGAACTAGCTTTCCCAGAAGTGTATTGAGAGTAGTCGCCACGTTAATACTCTCAACATTCCCGTTATCATTGTCGATAACACTAGATAAAAACCGATCAGAACCTTTACCCGTTTTTTCAATGGCGCTACGAATATCCCATGGGTTAGAGTTACCAACTTCTTTAACCCAATTATGCCAAGCAGCTCGTTTTGCCAAAATGGGGCCAACAGACTATAAAAGATAAAATCTCATTTGGTTTTGGCCTATTTCAGCATTTCTCTCACCATGTATTCCCAATGTTTTTACCTCCGCCAGCCGCCTACTAGTCATAACACTTAGTCCGTGACACTTCGTGGAGAACAGTTATGTAGCTGCTTTATTGTCATACCCTTTATTTCTTTCCTTTTTTGTTTTTCTCTGTAGGGTATATTTGACACTATCATGTTTTATATTTCATTTTGATTATCATTATTTCTGTTATCACTACAAGCATTTCGGTTTAGTATAAACTTAACATTAATTTCTCATGCTGTGAATATTTCTAATTGGAGTGTTAATATGTATGTAATATGCCAATGGCAATTCTATTATTGTAATAATTGTTGACACTCTGTAAATGTTTCAAACAATAAATAAACACTAAAACACGTTTCCATACTTCATCTTCTCAAAATACATTGGATAAATTCAACGACCTCAAACTTGCGCGTAGTTTTATATAGGAGGAACGTCATTTCCATATTCCAACTGGGGCGCTTCTGAAGGTCATTTCGTTCGCGCTGCACAAACATGTGTGCATTACCTTTCAGCCTACCCTCGTATATTGAACACTGGCTCCTGGAAATTGGAACCCTAAACAAATAATATGCTTGCAGTATGATAAATAATATACCTCAGGTTCATAGTGTATTTTTAAGTACCCGCAATCTTCTCATCTCAGCACTCAGCATCCCCGTATTTATATTTATCTTCTCTAATACGCGTCTACCGCCTTTTAATTATTTTCTTTTATCATCCAGACGTGCGGAGTCATCTAGCGCATTCATCTCTGTGATCGCATTTCCAATGCATTCAATTTGTTTTATTCTCTCCTTAACCATGCCAGAGAGAAGCTGACGTCCACGTAAGTGTTGCTGCGAGTTCCCTTTACTGAGTACCTACTGTACCAGGACCATTGGCGTGCGGGCATTTGCTATTACCTATTGTTTCTTATATACGTGACTCACTTTTTAAAAAGATCCTTACGAAAATGGCACTTTTTTCGATTATTATTTATTGTGACTGCATCATTTTCAGACATTTAATTGATTCCTAAATCGCAAATCTTGTAAAAAAAACTACTATTGACGCATTTGAATAGCTCTCAACATATTCCCCATTATTAGTGGTACTATAATTATTTTTACTAAACTATATATTTTTAAGCAAAATTGAGTCAAAACGTGCACGATGTAGTCGTAGTTTTAAGAAGAAAGGCTTGGCTACCTAGCTGGTACAGTCTGGTAATTGAACAAACTATAGTCACTTTAAGAAAGTTTCAATATTAATTAATGGTTTTTTGCCGGTGTTGCTAAGAACGGAATGTTTCACAGAATTTTAAAAATTCGTCAAATTTTTATCGTTAATTTTAAAGATCTGTGAAAGTCCTCCTCAAGTTCTGTTCGTATCTAAGTACTGTGAAATTACATGGCCACTATGAAATTATAACAGAACTTGAATACTAAATAGGAAAACTGATGAATTATTCAAATTTTGTGAATTGACCCGTCCTAAAAAGTTTTAAATATTTATGTGAAATAACCCATACAAATTAAACGTTTTTTCGGATTAAGGGGGTATTCTAGTCTAGAAGCCCGAATTTTGGGCGATTTTGACGGTCGCTAAAAAAAATATTATAATAATTTTATATTTAATAAATTTGAAAAAAGTAGTTTCGAGAAAAAACGTGTTTAAAGTCTTGTTCTATTAAGATTCTAGTTAAATTCCGTCTATTGTTCTATTTAGATTCTAGTTAAATTCCGTCTATTGCTACTAAAATGGCTGTAATTTTAAAAATAATTTGAATTTCGAAAAATCTTATAAAAGATTTATTTTTTAATATCTAAGCTATCGAATTATTTTTTCTTGACTAGAATTTTTTTAATTTTTTTAAAATTTTTTTTTTATATAAATACCGCACAAGAGTCCCAACTGCTCCCGTCTGGAGCCAGTGAGACTATGGCATCCCCAATTAAGGTATGTTGTGAGGCTGAAGATAGTGTGGAGGGGAAGGAGATGGGGAAGAAGAAGGTGGGGAAGTATCTGGCTATTCAGATTTGGTCACCATACACGGCTAAAGCCATTTTAAGCAACGTTTCAATTCTGAATGGTGGTCTTACACCAAGGCAATACTGAGAGTATCTTCCACTCTGGAACGTTCTGCAAATATACTGTATATTATTTAAAATGATTTAATTGAGAAATAACACAAATTAATCAAAAATAAAATTTATTTGCCACGCCGGGATTCGATCACGCGACCTTCGGATTGCGAGTCAAGATTCTTACCGCTAGACCAGGCCGGCCGTAAAGACCTCTTAAGTGCGTCGGAAAATAATCAATCAAAAAGTTAGCAAATTATACAATTCATTCTATTTTTCTCAACCAATTTCTTTCTAATTCACACAATTTCTCTGGGCCCGAATCTAATTAGCTCAACCTTATGCCGTAGATAGAGTTCGTATATAATGTTACTGCGCCCTTGGTACAAGTTGTACTCCAAGAGGCTCCATTACAGGCTCCTATAGTCATGCGTGAATTGCCGCCTTCTCGAAACGCGGCGGGAAACCAATCATAGTATTATTATAGTAAATAGAGTTTATATCGTGATTATGATAAATGAGGTACTGCCAGACACGAGGAATGGCCAATTTATACGGTCTTGTAAACCTAATATGATTCATCTCACGGCATTCCCGACGTTTGTTGTTCATCCTAATTTAGGATGGATATTGTAGAGCCATTGTGGTAAACTTTTGCGGTTCCTGCGTTCAGACAACAAATCATATTACGCCAATGGTTATATTTTATAAAAAATATCGAAGTTCAATTTTATGGCTTTATAAATAATTTAAGGTATTTTTGAGGCACGTTCCAGCATGGAAGATACTCTCAATATCACCCTGTTGTAAGACCTCCATTCAGCAAAGAAATTTTGCTTGAAAAGGCTTTAGTCGGGTTTTGTGATTAGATTTGAATGGCCAGATACTTTTCCAGCTTCCTCTTCACTATCTCTTCCCCCTCCCCACTTCCTTCAGCCTCACAACAACAGTTGGAATTCTTATGCGGCGTTTGTAGGAGGCCCCGATGCAAATAATTTCTGTCAGGTCCTTTTTCATCTTTGATGATGCTGTGTGGAGGTTTTTTTTAAATAATAGGATAGAGAAGAAGTTCTGTGAAGGTCTAAGGTATAATAGGTGGGTGGGAATCTGGGGGTGATTGGGTCATGGGGGTCATTTGGACGGATATATGAACCCATCTCTCCCACTGCGTTTCAAAGGACCCGGTCCGGCCCGCCAAGCAGTAAGTGGGTAGATTCATCTGCCGTCAAGACCTTGACAAGCCTCACCTCACGAACCCATGCACCCTTGCTAAATTATGATGTATCCTGACCTACCTACTGGAAGATAATCGTGTTGAATACTTGACTATACCAAAAAGTAAAAAAAATAAACTATATTAGCGACTCTCAAACAAAAATTTGAAAGATAAAAATCAGAAAAAGATACAGTCGCATCTAGGAATTGACCCACATCCTAAGCCTTACCGGCTCTGTGACCCTGTCACCTATTTCCCCTATCGTCTATTTTATATCGGTCATATTTAACTGTATCGTACTAAGAACTACCAAAATTATGTTCATTTTCTTAATGCATTTTTTTATTGGCTGCTATCTTTATGTATAATTGCTAGATTTTTACCACAGAGAAAAATCACGGTAGGGTTAGGTCCTGGAATCAATTCCTAGATGCGACCATATCTTTTTCTTTTTTTTTTTGTTATTGTTTTTGGGGTGTTATGCCGTGTTTCGCTACCTCCTTCTTTAGCCAACGTTTCGGACAGCGTTACAGTGTCCATCATCAGGGCAGATGAGTGACGATGGAGTGACGATGGACACTGTAACGCTGTCCGAAACGTTGGCTAAAGAAGGAGGTAGCGAAACACGGCATAACACCCTAAAAACAATAACAAAAATACTTTTTGGCCGTGAAAACCTTAAAACATACCATATCTTTTTCTGATTATTCGCATTATTTTTTTCTGATTATTCGCTTTCAAATTTTCGTTTGATAGTAGTACCTACTTAGCTAATATTGTCTAAAATTATTAAATATTACAACCAACAAATAAATAAATTTGAGGTTTTTCTCTTTAAGTTATTCGAATATAAAAAAGTAAAAATTATGTTCAATGACATTTGAGCATCCAAACTTTAAAGTTAATTAAATTATTATACGAGTTGAAGACGAAAAAACAGTGCCGAAATGTGATGATTCTTTAAATTGGAACAATTTTTTATATCTATATTTTGTATATTGTGGTGATATATTGATCTTTACATATGCAAGTATTGAATTATATATAAAATAGTTTTCATTATATTGAAATGTGGGTAAAAGAGTGAGGTTTTTTGGGAGTTTCTAAGGATGTCTTTGACGTGTGTATCCCATGGCAAACCAAAAACCTTTTCATTGGGCTATATTTTGATTGACTTGGATGTTAGAGATATATTTTTGATACAAGCCACAAGAACCCGGAAAGATATGTCAAATGTGATGGAGTTATTCGTATTTGTAACATTGCAGACAACGTGTGGTCTATGCCCATTTGTTCCCCTAAGGTCCGCTCAGTTCACCAGTTAATCCGCCAGTCACAGTCCTGTGTGGTCAAACAGAATGTTTGAGTGACATGCTACCAACGACTTATGCTATATTTTTCACAAATCATTCAATACGTGGCTGAAATGGTAGCATATCAGCTTGCGTTCAATTCCGAATCGCCGGATTAGAATTTGACTCGAACGAGTGGGGCGTTCTCTTATATAGGCAGGAGCTCCGGGTGATTGATGTACGGTCCACGGCCTTCTAATGATGCAGACTCTAAAGCTGACACTGACTTCTGATGCCCTGGTACCTGATACCCGCTGCTAGTAACTATCTGCTACCCGGTACCAGCTATCTGCTACCTTTTTAGTGGTTTGTCTCTCGGATCGTGTGCTCGCCATCAAGGTGTCATTTAAAAACGACGTCAGCGGAGGTGATCATGAGATTTGTTAGATTTCTATCGGCTGTGATGGATTGTGATTCGGATTTAGGGAGCAAAGTGCGGCTTAAGACACGACTTCATCATTTTGACTTCTGTTTCTGGTTCGGTCTGTTTCGTACCTATCACACACGATTTTAACTGAAGCGAAAAGTGATGGTATTATTACAATAAGTGCTTGCGTATTGTATAGGAGATAAAATGATTGAAACCAAAAGCAATAGCAGTTGATACGTGCATTTCGTTCTTGCTTTAAACTATTGTCATGTTATCAGTGATCAACTTGGACAAAAGAGATGATAAATACATTATTTGATTTTGATTTAGGGAGCAAAGCGTGACTTAGGATGCGGCATTGAGTGCTATTGAAGCTGTCTTGTGTCAGCGAAAAGTAGCGATAAGTTATTTGATTAAAAAAGGACGTGCTTATTGCCAGGTGATAACGGTAACAGTCATCCGAAAGACAAATTGATGTCAGTTAACGTTGATGTGAAGTTCGTCTATGCCTCCTTGCTCCTGTCAGTGATAAGTTGTGCCAATAGTTCATTTAAGAGGCTTATTATTTCAGCGTAAGATTTGGGCTGTTTTGTACAATACACGATTAATATGTACGCATACCGGTCAGTGGCTGAGTTGGCACCGCGTTTGGGTCCAACCCGGGCGTGGTGAGTTCAATTCCTCTGTTGGCTAAGTCCTCCGTCACGATTCAATCACGCAATACTTCACGCAAAATGTGGTGGTAGTAGAAAATTTTCAAACAATTGTCAGGTTTTTTGTAATCCGAAAATGTTTTTCTTTCTTTAAAAGAAGAATATATACCTCGTATACTTATGATTTTTTTTCAAACAAGAACAATAAAAATATTTTTCCAACACAAGTCACAACTGAGTAATCTAGCAAAGCGGTTCACGTGATAAGCACTCTGTCTCGTTCCAACAGAACGGTAACACACGAAACAGGATATCACGTGATCCCATTGCGACATATAAGAGGTGATTGATTTTATGTGTTTTTAATAGAACAAAATATCATGAAGACAGCAAAATGACATTTACTTTTTGTACTCCAAATATGCGTAGGAATCGCTGGTTAGTCCTTCGGGTACATGCTATTGTACTCTGTATATAATTAAGTAAATAAATTTTTAAAAATCTCCAGTGTTGCCGGAAATAAAACGAAGAAAAAAGTAATCCAACGTAAAAAGTTGCTGTCGGAGTCATAATGATTAGAAATACCAAACCGAGCGATGTCAGTTATCGTGTGCCGTTCGTTCTTGTCCAAGTTGTCAGCGTTCAGCTTGTAGAATAAAGATGCTCTCCAAATTGAGAAACACTCTAAAACAGAGATCATCTCCGCATTCTTCGCATATCCATCACGGACAATTCCTGCGCTAACCACCGCCAGTTGGAGTATAAGGCATGCAATAATGAAATGCAAGTCGCTCACAATAAATCGGACTGTGTAAGGAGAGGAGGCCGTTAATTCATCAGGAGGAGAAAACATTGTAATGCAGTTAAGTACTGGACGTCAGTATAATCAGAGGAATCTGCCGTGATCCTGCGGTCCCTGAAGCTCCTGATGGACTGGGGACGGACGGGCCGGTTTTTGAAGTTTTTTTCGATGATCCATTTAAGGTACGTTTGCGCAACAGGTCCGCGAGGTCATACCCCTGTATGGGTTTAGGGGCTCACTTATCATTAAAAGGTGCTTTATTTCTTAATTTATTTTTTAATTTCTTCTCCTATTTTGGCATTGAAGATCTGTGAGGTGTTGTTATGGGATCATTATCATTACTCAACAAGGCACTGATCGAATCCCGTTTTGGAGGTATTTTTTTAACGTTTTTTATTACGCTGCATTAATTAGTTCAATACATTTTGTTTCACAAATTACTTATTTTCTCAAAATTTTATCAATTCATTTTTAACAATTTCCTTTATTATTATTTATTATTTTAACTTTATGAGTAAAACCTCAAACTGTAATATTTAATTAAATGAAGACATTATGAGCGAAACTCAATCGAAAATCTGAAAACAGAAAAATCAGAAAAAGATATTGGCACCTCTGGGACTCGAACCCAGGACCTCCCTACTTTCCGGGTTGGAAAGTAGGGAGTTCTCCCAACCCGGAAAGTAGGGAGGTCCTGGGTTCGAGTCCCAGAGGTGCCAATATCTTTTTCTGATTTTTCTGTTTCCAGATTTTCGATTGAGTTTCGCTCATAATGTCTTCATTTAATTAAATTTCCTTTATCTTTTTGAAGCGATTACTGAATTATTTATGATATTTAAAAATATATTATTTGTTACTTATTGTTAATGCCACATTTAAATTCCTATCCATTGACGAAACTAAACTAAATAATGTTTTTCATCAATATACAGATATCACCGATAGTGAGAATTCAAATTGCTGTAAAGGACAAAATATCCAAAAATGAGTTAAATATATCATTATTCTCCGCTTTTTTTCTCTATTGATCTGCGTCATCGAAATATTTCTAGGAAAATAAGTGTTTTCTTATGACGTCCATTTTAAGAGGATTTTTTGCTGAAAAATTAAATTCTGTTGTCAGAAATTTACAAAAATGTTTAAGCATTCTGAAAGATCTTTTCAATGCTAATTTTATGATAAATGATCAATTTATAATCTCTCATTCAAAATTTAAGCTTATTAGATTTGTCAAAGAATCTATATATAAAAATGCAAAAATCAGTACGAAAGATTTTTTAAATATTTTTATTTAGGGATCAGTGGGATTTATCGGTCCAGTTAGGAGTTCTATCGAGCCGAACCCTCCGATATGAAAATATCTGGAGTCGGTGAATTAGTTTCCTATTTGGTCTCTGGTAGGCTGACCTCTTACCAGACCTGACGGCTCACTAGCGAGATCGATCGATCGAAAAATTCGCCTTGTGACTGCCGCCTGCGACAGTCGCTTTTCGAGACCACCGCCCTTTCGCCCCGATTCGCTTTTGTCTGGCTTGTGTTTACACGGCCAGACACCTGCCACCTCGCAGCCAGCCGGCCCGACCGGCTCACTGCCCAGGCCCCCGCGCCACCAACTGCCTTTTTCAAGGCAAAGAAGAAGAAGAAGGACGACCTGGCCCCACCGAGACGAGATCACAGGACCATCACCTCAATCCAGAAGAGGAAAAATATCATCCCTGCCGTGCGGATGTACTCCGCGCAGCTAGAAGCCGCAGACCCGGAGGAATCTCCTATCGTGATTCCCCCTGGCGCCCGCCAGTACCGCAGCAGGACAAAGACCGGGACCGTGCTGTACACGATCCCCGCCATCCAGCCCCAGCAGCCAGTGAAGAGCCACCCCGCAGACCCGAGGACAAGGCCGGCCATCCCCATGCCGTCCCCCGTGATACCCGAGCCCGCCCCCGCACCCGGACCCAGCAACCGCCCCTCAGTAGGCCCAGCTTCGGGCTACGTGCCGCCCCCCAGACCCCAGCAGCCATCCCAGAACATGGAGACGACCCACGAGGAGGGTTGGACGAGGCCGTCCAACCCCGTGAAGAGGCCCCTGTCACCGCAGGGACCGGAACCGGTTATTGTCGGTAACCGGTTCTCCGACCTCAAAGAGGTTTCTGAAGGCGGCGGCGCTCCGCAACCCAAACGCGCCAACACTACTAATCCCTCCCATTTCTCTTCCGCAGGTACCAGAAGCCAGCCCGAGAAGAAGGATCGCGTCCCCCCAGTGGTCATGACCCTGGGCAACCCGACTCACGCCCAAATTACCTCTACGGTACAGGGACACCTGGGCCACGCCAATTTCACGTTTCGCTACAACCGGGGCGGAACAGCGAACATTTTCGTGCGGAGCATGGCGGATCACCGCGCTCTCACAAACGGGCTGCGTGTGGAGGCGCGCGGCTTTCATACATACACGGCGGAGGCTGAAAAACTCAAGAAGGCAGTCATCAAGGGCCTGCCAAACATCGAGACGGAGGAGATCGCCGCAGACCTGACGGATCAGGGCTTCCCCCCAGTCAAAGTCGTGAGGATGACGACCGCCGCTGAGTACCCGATGTACCTGGCTCAGTTTGGCAAGGAAGTGAACATGGGCCAGCTGAGGGCGGCAGTAAAGTACATCTGCCACTGCAGGATCCGCCTGCAGAAGCACCGCAGCAACCATCTGCAGCACGGGACACAGTGCTACCGCTGCCAGAACTTCGGGCACGGGTCCCGCAACTGCTCACACACCGCGAGGTGTGTAAAGTGCTTGGTGGAGCACGCCTCGGCCGAGTGCCCCAAAACCACCAGGGACGAGCCCGCCGCGTGCTGCAACTGCGGAGGCCCCCATCCCGCCAACTTCAGAGGCTGCCCGAAGAGGGTAGCGTACGTCGCCTCCCTCCAGCAGCGACAGAAGCAGCCCCATCGCCCCGGACCAGGGGCCAGCAGGCCACATCCTCAGGCGCAGCAGACGACGAGGACTGATGGACGCTCATGGGCCCACGTGGCTGGCGGAAGAGCGGCCACCCAGCAGCCCGAGGCGCAGCCCGAGGCGCAGCCCGAGCCTCAGCCCCAACCGCAGCCCCGCTCGCAGACCTACACGCAGCAGCCCACAGGCTCCAGAGACCCAGACGCCACGCTGATGATGTCCCTCCTCATGGGATTAGATGGCGTGCGATCGCAGCTGGCCAGCTGCACCTCCATATACCAGAGGGCTTGCATCCTGATGGATGTCATCACCACCACCATCAATGTTTAATCCCGAGATGGTGAACGTCCTCCTGTGGAATGCCTTCAGCATCCGCTTTAAGATTGATGAACTGCTCGCTCTGGCAAATAACACTAACATTGACATCATTCTCATTTCAGAAACACATCTCAAACCCGACACACCGCTGAGAGTGCCCGGCTTCGAAGTTCACCGGGACGACCGACTAGAAGGAGGAGGCGGAGGCACCGCCATTTTCGTTCGTCAATCCATAACATCTACAAGGATCCCCACTCCGAAGCTGAAGCATACTGAAGCTACGATTGTCGAAGTCACCATAGAGGATAGAGCGCATACCTTCATCGCCGCCTATTGCAGACACCACAACCTTCTGGTGAGAGAAGATTTGGACAAATTACTTAATCTGCGCCCAATTGTTGTTCTAGGAGGAGATCTCAACGCCAAACACAACTATTGGAATAACTACAGAGGCAATGCGAACGGGAAAACGCTCTTTACGCATATGCAGACTCACAACTACACGATAATGGCGCCGGACAAACCGACATACCACGCAGTGCACGCACAGTACCCCAGCACTCTGGACATCGTACTCGAGAAAAACGTCAAGACGATCTCGCCACTGCGCACGCTGGATGAACTGTCATCGGACCATCTGCCCGTGAGCTTCAGTATTGGAGGAACGACTTCAAGGAGCCCCAGAAAACAGCGAAACTACAAGGACGCAGACTGGGAAGGATTCAAGAAAGAGATTAACGAACGAATACACCTAACATCGGGAACTCTGCGCTCTACAGATGAAATCGACGAGGCCGCAAGCACTCTCACGGAAATCATACAACATGCACAAGACACACACATACCTCTCAAAGAAGTACACACACACACGATCAAGCTTCCCGAGCATGTCTTATCGCTCATCAAGGAGAAAAATCGCTTGCGACGCATCTACCATCGTACGCGCGACGGCTACTTCAAAACGGCCTACAACACTCTACAGCGGGAAATCAAGCAGGAAATAACGGACCTCAGACGCCAACTTTGGACGAAGAAAGTTACATCACTCACGCCAAAGGATAACAGCCTATGGAAAATGGCAAAAGCGCTGAAACATCAAGACCACACGATTCCCCCGCTAGAGAAGCTAGACGGCTCAGGATTGGCGCTGTCACTAGAAGAGAAGGCGAACGCGCTCGCCGACGGATTCGAGAGAGCCTACGCAGCCACGGACGGCCTATCCGATCCGGAAACGGATCGACTAGTAGATGAATCTCTACGACATCTCGAACAAGCGGAGCAGACGAACGTCGAAGACATCCATTTCAGCACACCGAGCGAAGTTGCCGTCATTATTAAGCGATTGAAGACCAACAAGGCGCCGGGAAGCGATCAAATACACAACATTCTACTCAAACATCTACCTCAGAAAGCCATCATCTACATCACAAAACTGTTCAATGCCTGTCTCATCACCGGACATTTCCCACAGATCTGGAAGACGGCGACCGTGCTGCCCTTCTCGAAGCCAAACAAGGACAAGAGGCAGCCGACAAGCTACCGGCCGATCAGCCTACTCTCCACGCTGAGCAAGGTATTTGAACAGGTTATACTCAACAGGCTACTTCCACACCACGAAGAAAACAACACTTTGCCAGACGAGCAGTTCGGATTCAGAAAGAGGCATTCCACCACCCATCAACTCACCCGAGTAGCGGAATTCATCACCAGAAGATTTAACGAACATCGCTACATCGCCGCTGCACTGCTAGACTTGGAGAAGGCATTTGACACCGTTTGGATCAGAGGGCTACTGCACAAGCTGCACAGAACTAACACGCCCATATACCTAACGAGAGTGATACAAGAATACCTCAAGAACAGATCCTTCCGAGTCTTCATCAGGAACGCGCTGTCGTCACTACGTGAGATTCCAAAAGGCGTGCCACAAGGAAGTCTACTGGGACCTCATCTCTTCAACATCTTTACACATGACATCCCCCGAGACGAGAGATGCAACCTGTCTATCTATGCAGACGACGTCAAGCTGTACGTTTCCTCGCTGAAAGCCGAGATGGCGGCCATATACCTACAGAGAGCGCTCGACGCTCTCGTAGAGTTCTACAAGATGTGGCGCCTCAAACTGAACGAGGCCAAAACCGAAGTCATCATGTACACGAGGAAACGCGTCAGAAGGACACCAGACGTCAACATCGAAATGGGCGGACACGTCTTAGAATGGAAGGATGAAGTCGTTTACCTGGGCCTGACTATGGACTCACGACTCAACTGGAAATCTCACCTAGCCAAGATGCACGCAAGAGCCAGAATGGCACTCGGCATGATGAAGCCCATCTTCAATAGAAAAAGTCCGCTACTTCCCAGAACCAAACTCCTGACTTACTATTCGCTCATTCGACCGGTGCTGACATATGCTATTCCCGTGTGGAGTAGCATCTCACAATCTGACTTTACAAAACTACAGACACTACAGAATCTCTGCATTAAAATCACATACAACACTAGAATCAGAACAAATTTGAAAAGACTACATGCGAGAGAAGACATTCCGACCTTATTTGAATACACTCACAGACTGACAGACCGATTTTACAAATCTTTAAGACACAGTAAAAATAAACTCATACAGGAAATCGGTCAATACAATTCTCCCAGCGACTTCACATTCAAATACGTACACAGACTACCCAAACACATTCTGATGGACCTTGACCACATCTGGCATGAACCAGATTCAGACGCCGACGAGTGAGCGAGCAGTAGGTATTCCCAAACTCCAGACCCCTCCCCCGTAACTTATGTTTATATATCTATGTATATATTTATATAATATTGTATAGTATGTATGTATATGTATGTTTATCCCCTATAGTCCCATAAAGTATATATCTACATAAAAACAGACATACACCCCACACACACACAATGCAGGATATCGTACACCGATATCACTGAAGGCCGACCGGGTTCATGTTGACCGCCGGCCGAATCTTCCTGGATGAGGTTTTTCATGGTTTCCTCATTCCCGAAGGCAAATGCGGAAGAACTCCAAATAAAAGGACATGACCGCCTCCTTCCCACTCCCAACATAACACAAACACACACATATGTATTTATGCTTTCCAGTTTGCTGACGATCAAGAGTAAATGATGACCAAAAAAGATGCAATTTTAGTAGGGTTTTTAGGTAACAATTTTTCCCTACCGATTAAATTCAGGACCTTAAGTCTATAATAAACGAGTAAAATTTTTAAATACCCACATGAGGTAAAGATTGCGAGGCGCAAATGACGCCGTTCTATTTGTATAAAGAACATTAACTTTAAATTCAGTAAATTTAAATGATTCACCTCTTCAAGGAATATAAGAATCTAGTAAATCAAAAAAAATCAAAAAAAAAGCTCACTAGCGAACACCGCCGCCGAAAAGGCTAACTTATTAGGCAAAATGTTCGCGGATAATTCAACCCTCGACGATCAAGGTGCTGTCCCGACGTCGGTTCCTCACTGCGGTTTTCGTATGAAAAAGCTGAGGATCCGGCATCGGGATGTAATCCAAGTCTTACGAGGGCTTGATGTTAATAAAGCTAGTGGGCCTGATGGAATACCTGCCCTGGTATTACAGAGGTGCGCTACAGAAATTGCTCCAATTTTGACGAAACTCTTTAAAATGTCCCTGAAGTCTGGTATTGTGCCCTCTGGTTGGAAAAAAGCGGTCATCCATCCTATTCCAAAGAAGGGTGATCGCTCCAACCCAGCCAACTACCGCCCCATAGCGATCACATCAGTTTTGTCCAAGGTGATGGAACGTGTGATCAACGACAAACTGCTCACATATCTCGAGAAGAACAAAATCATTAACGACCGTCAATACGGATTCCGGCGGAACCGCTCCTGCGGTGATCTTCTCGCATATGTGACGCATGTTTGAGGGCGGTGCCTGGAACGTTTCTGTGAGACCCAAACGGTCGCACTGGACATTTCCAAGGCCTTTGACCGGGTTTGGCATCGAGGACTTGTCAACAAACTGCCATCTTACGGACTTCCCGTATCCATGTGTACGTGGATTGCCGACTTTTTGAGGAAAGGTCAATTCAGACGGTTGCTGATGGTTTCACCTCATACAAAACAACACAAACAACGCACAATACCCGAGCCAAAAACAAAGAACTTCTCCAAACTCCTTTTTCCAAAACTACCTTTGGACAAAGACACTTCAAATACATAGCTTGCAAATTATACAATACACTACCAGCTACAATCAGACATACTGAATCCTTGACAAAATTCAAACAAGACGTAAAGAAATGGATTGTTAGTATTGGACGCCACACTACTGCAAACATCTGTAAAGTAAATCATTAATAGACAGTAAACAATTTGCATACGACCTAATCCATGTAAAATAATTTAAAAATAGAATCATGTCAAATTAATCAATCAATCCCATAAATAGATTTGACAGGATTTACTATACATCATCATTTACTGTACATCATCTCTTCCTACATTTACATAACTCTCTTTAAAGTATTTACCCACACTTCCAATCACCTTTCCATTTTTATAGTATTAAGTTGAATTTGTATGTTACTTAAAATATTCCTGTAATTTTAAATATGTACCTCTAAGCCTGTCTCAACACAGGTAAATCCTAGTGAAACAGGCATCAATTAAACCCCACAGGGATTGGTTCTGTCGCCGACTTTGTTTTTGTTGCACATCAACGACCTTTTGTCATGTGCACCAATTCATTGTTACGCGGATGACAGTACAGTCCATGACAGCTTTTCGTTTGACAAGCCCCCAAAGGGCACACAAACTCCAACGGCTCGGAGGGCTTTGAAGCAAAGAATGGATGGTTACCTCGAGAGTGTTTTCTCTTGGGGTAAGAATAACCTCGTCGAATTCAATGTTTCAAAGACCCAATCATGTCTGATTACGTCTAAAAGGGATCGAAATGAAAATCTAGTCTCCTTCAACGGAAGCAATCTTCCGAACAGACCTTCCATTGATATACTTGGTGTAACTATAAGTGACCAGCTCAGATATGGGGGCTCCATCGAAGCCAGAGTAAAGTTAGCTTCTCAAAAACTGGGCGTACTGTACAGGGCCCGCAGATACTTTATTAGTACACAACTGCTTACCCTGTACAAATCGCAAGTGCGCCCCACGGTTGGATTTGGCAGCCACTTCTGGTCTGGAGCTCCAAAATACTTGAAAAATACCCTCGACTCTGTGCAGAAACGAGCGGTCCGTTTGATAGATTCTCCCATCTTAACGAACGGGTTGCAATCTTTAGAGCACAGGCGTCGGGTGGGAATGCTATCCATGTTCCACCGGTATTTCAATGGAAGATGCTCTGAGGAACTAGCGTCATTGATCCCTTCGGCACCGGTGCATAGTCGGGAGACACGCCAAACGCGCGCCCAACATATGTACACGGTTGACATTTGTCACATGAGAACGGGTCGTTTTTTCGACTCGTTCTTGAGTTCAACAGCTCGGCTATGGAACGATTTGCTGGCATCTGTGTTTCCTCCCTCCTACAGCATGGGTCTCTTCAAGACCAATGTTCATTCCTTCCTCTCCTCAAAACGACCCTCCACACAGCATCCCAGATGACATAGGCCCTGAGGGGAATTATTTTCCTCAAGGCCTCCTGTGTGGATAATGTAAAAAAAAAAAAAAAAATGTGGTTCTTGTATTGTTTTGTATTTATTATTCTCATATAATACACTGGCATAGCGTGGATTGACTAGATTTGTGGAAAATTGTGTGGAAGGGTTTAGTTTTTTTCTGTAAGGAAGATTTAACCCGGACATAAAGTCGAAGAAAAAAAATGATGTCTACAAGAAAGGAGATATGATTTTAGAAAAATAAAACTTTCTTTTCGTTCTCAATAAACATTTTGTCCTTTACACCATTTCAAATTTCCATTCGCGATAGGTTGATTTCAATCCGTTTGTTGAATTTAAATATCTTTAATTTTAATAAAAATTCTAATAACGTTAAAGAATTACCTGCTGCTATCTATTGTAGAATAGAGACTCCTCCATTAATAAACTCACGAATTTGATCTGTATTTTTGAAGAAGACGTGATATCATTTAGCACAGACACAGGAAGGAGGAGCAATTTGAACACTGGCGTAATCAAAAGATAATAATCTAAGAATTCCATCTTATCTTGTTTAGTCATCTGCTCGTGAACTCCGTTGGATTGTAAAAACAATAATTAGATTGCCGATTGTTGAAAAGATCTGTGGTCCAATGCAAAAAAAGATGTTCATTGAACATTTATTAGAATATCAATGATTGGAATCCAGGGTATTGAATCGTTTATTTATGAGAATAAAAGTAACACAAGGAACGTAACAATTTGATTACTGAGGCTGTCTAATGCTTATTGATTGGTATATTATGTACTACAAGTTTCGTTCGACCATCGTTTAGAATTGGAACGTTGGTCAGATTTTAATAACCAGGCATTTCGCTTCCTCTCTCTTCCTCACTCGCAACTTAGATCTCACAACTCTTTTGGGGGAGCCATAATTCTACTGAATCTGGGCAATCGAGACTGTAGTGTAGAGGCATAGATGTACGTTAGGGGCCATCCATAAATTACATCACACCTTAAGGAGAGGGGGGAGAGGGTTATAGAAGTGTGACATTGTGTGACAAGGGTTATGGGGGAGTCATCAGCTCAGTGACATTACATATAAAAATCTAAATTATTAAAAAAAACGAGGTAGGTACCTAAAATTGCAAAATTTGTGATTTCACACTAGGGGGGAGGGGGTCTCACAAATGTGACGATGTGTGACAGGGACGGGGGGGGGGGGGATAAAAAAAAATCATGAAATTCGTACATGTTTTTTTGTAAAGCAAAAACAAATTGTAAAGATAAAAGATAAATCGTAATGTTCCTAGTACTCCTCACTAGAGCTTTCTGCGCTGTGGTGGACTAGGATTTTTTAAATTTAAATATTGTTTATTTCAGATTCTATGTAAATTATTTTTCAAAATGTTGCATAATTTTTCTTCTTTGATTTCGTTTTGCCGGGTTTTGATTAGTTTTTTGAAATCATTTACATTATCCGTTTTCTTTATTGTTGTTGGAAGTGAATTATAGAGCTTAGTGGAGAGGTATTTGTAGATCTTTTATCAAAAAGCTATTTTAAATTTGGGTATGTTCATAGTGTAATTCTGTTTAGCTCTTGTCTTGCGAAAGTGAGTTTTCTTCGTTTTTATTTTTCAAAACGTCTGATTAAAAAAAATCTTTTTGAAGATGTTTTGAATGTTTGAAACATTAATTATTTTTGTAATTTGAATACTTGGTAAACATCTTATCACCCTGACAAAAGTCCATAATTTACAGAATTTTTTTTTTCTCAACATATATATCACTGGGGGTGCAAGTCCAAGTGGAACAATTCAGTTAAAAATGGCTATCACACCAAAGGATTTTTCTCACCGTACGTATTGTACTTTGTATTTTAAACCTGTTGTTTTAATTGCTTTATTAAAAAAGAGCAAACTACCAAAAGTGGCATTCAGTATGAAGGCAGAATTGTTTTTTAACAATTACGTTAAGAGGGGAAAAAGTTTTGCATTGCTTTTTGGAAGGTCTTATTAAGTTTTACGATCGTAGTGAAAGGTTGTGGTTAGTTGTGTTAAAGAGACTTAACTTTATCTTGACTAAATCATAACATGTTGTGTTTGTATTTCTCTTAAAACTCTTGAATGATGAGTTCTGGCGACATGAAATCTGCACAACTCAAATAACATTTTACATGTTGTAACAAAGTTTTATAAAAAAGGACATCTCACTAAAATTTCCATTTAAAATCGATGAGCTTTGGCGTCGTGCGTAACGATTTTTGTCTCAATTTTCTACGTCTACATTTCTAAGTCCTCATTTCTAAGTCCTCATCGTGAGTTATAGAGTTTGAAACATCGATTCAGCTGTCAAAAAGTAAGACTAGATGCAAATGCAAACAAGGTTTCAATTTTTCAATTAAATAATACATTAGTACGGATGAGCGTTGAAACTTGGGTGAAGACAGGTAGTACTAATGGTTATATATTAAAGTAACTTCTCCAGGTTTAATTTCGCCAAATAAGTCGGCATTTCTTCCTACCAGCTTCATATCACAAGGAAGAGGGTGTTTTCCATTGCCGACCGGCGGTCTGCTCCCCTCAAAAGGGACTTCCTTTTCCGGCGTTCACTTTATGGCCGCGGCGTGCAGCCTTTCTCGTACACAGCACTGCCTTACAACCATACAGCCTTACAGCCGTATAACCATAGCAATACAGACTCTTCGCCGCAGAGGCCTCCGCGGGAGATCTCTCCTGCCCAAGATAGCCAAAGCATTGTAAAATACTGCGAGTGATTAATTCCCAGTAAAGGTAATTTTATTGTTCTTCCTTTACGGAACAGCTTGGACTTTCTGGCAAAATCAGGTATAAATTAAGTACCTATACATCACAGCGTCTTGTCTTGTATAAATATATAATTTAACAGCATGCTTATCTTCCCTTAACTGCATCCTTAATGTACACATTAGCAATTAACTTAATTGATATATCAGGATACCATCTCACGGTATGCGAAGCTAATCAAATAAATTTTGTAGGACTTTAAGAGGGCAACCGTAAATACGAATATAAATTGTTTGCCCTCATTTGTTGTTTTCTCAGAATAAAAATTCTTGGCTTGGATGGTTATGTGGCGAATATTTCTGATTGAGCTTAATTATACAATGAACGTACGACCATATCTGAGATGATATCAAAGGTATAACTTTCTAATAAAAGCGTGTTTACCGGAGGTGTCTTGCCAGGTAAGTATGTTTTCTGTATCTGTTTGTAAATAATAAAATTAGATAGAGCCTAAGAACACCCGATAAATTGTATAGTGCTGTTGAGGTAATTTTTCATAAAAACGACCTTCTACAAATTATTCAATTATTATAATCATTGAGTGCAAAAACTTGCTTGATTTTTAATGTTATATTATAAAAATTGTACTTTAAATAAAGTATAATATGAGTAGTTTTCCTGTGCTATATCTGTCTATCTGCGTATTTTATGCCTTTATAATGTAGCTACTTAAAAGTTAAAAGTTATTCTTCTGTATTTATTTTCTATATTGTGGTTTCTTGTTATGATTGTGCTTTAGTGTTATATTAATATTGTTAAATTGAACAGCTGTCAAATTGATTTGGCAGTTTAGCGGGTGCTTAAAATGAAGAAAAAAAAATAGGGTAGCCTCTTGTAAATCTTGTGATATTATTTATGGTTAATTTACGTATCTGATGAGCTGGTGGAGGCATCACATTATATTCATTTAAAAATAAATCTTTTTTTATTATTTCTTCTTCTTCTTCGTGAGCCCTATTAGGTACTCCTGACGTTGTCGATCACTCTGGAAAATGTATCTCTATCTTGCGCTGCCCGGAATAGCTTCTCCACACTTCTAATACTGGTCCACTCTCTCTCTTATTATTTAATTAAATCAAATTTTTAATATTTTGTTAAACAACTTGTAGAAGAGAGCAATTACTTTGTGATTTGGTGTTAAACTTAATTGAAAATTTGCTTTGTTCTTAACCATTTTATTAGAATTTATACATTTCGTATTGTTTCGACTACATCCAAACCTTCTACAACGGTATAATTGCGGACTAATCCAAGTACTGGCATTAACATTCTAACATAGTTGAATTTAAATATTAAAAAAATAAATAAATATAATGATTGAAATATTTTCCTGAGGGCCTTTGTCATATTTAAGGATGCTGGGTGTAGGGTATTTTTAATTAAAAGGAGAGGAATATCACAGAAGGTAAAGGAATAATGGTCGATTAGGAATCTAGGGGTCAGTGTGTCCAGGAGTGACGGACAAACGTAACCTTGCCCCCCGCTAAGCTGTAAGAAGATGGGACCAGCTGAAGAGGTAAAGTGCCTCTCCAAACCGACCTTTCCCGATTCAGCTGGCGGGCGGTGGGCAGGCGCATCCGCCGCTAAGATCTGAACACATCTCACCCGATGAAACTGGCATCCCTGTTAAATCATCTATGGCGGAGGTGCTGGTTATCCAACAAATAGTTCCCAAGGCGACAGAATCCATTCCCTGAGTGAATTGAGAAAAACTTTAGAAACCTTTTCTTTAGAAAAGCTAAGATGTTGTTTTGTTTTCTATTTAGAAAAAAGTCTAGAATAATATTGTTGAATTTATTTTTTAATACTTCACATTCAAATATTAAAAAAAAATTAATTATTGCTTTGAATATTAATATAATATCCAAATGCAAAATCAGTACATAAATATTCACCTGTTCTAGTCAGTAGCTCCCAATTAACGGCTCATGCGATAGCACAACGTCTCTTATCTCTCTTATCCATATCTCTTATTCTATTTCAGCCATCTCTTCCATCTCTTATCCGTCTGTCTTATGCATCAGAATGGGCAGTCACTAAATCCCGAACGCAGCCAATCAGAGCTCACACATTATTTATTTTGCTCAATTCACACAGATGGCGCACGCTCACAGAATTAAATTTACAGAATAAAGAGCGCTCGCTTGACGGCGGGAATCACTTACGTCATTAGTCTCTGGTTAATTTGTGACATTGGATATGGGAAAATAATAATTTGCCAGTCGCTGCAAATACTCCAAGTGCCAGCGGTCAGTGGCCAGCGCTGCCAACCAACGCCGGAATGAAATCTATCTAGCATCTAATTAAAGCGGATTGATGGGTCGCCCCAGCACCGTGTAGGGAATAAATGAAACGGCCGTGCAGCGTACCACATTTTTGTTGAAATTAGTGCCGTTCCGTTTTTGTAGCGGTTTAATCGTGACTGAAAGTAAGGAAATGGGTGAAATTGCTAATTATTTATGCGAAGTTCTGTGAAAAATTGTAAAAGCATTTTTTTAGATTAACTCCACACAGGAGGCTCTGGGGAAGTGATTTTCCTCACAAATTTTCCTTACACCTTTGGGGATGCCGCGTGGAGAGTCTTTTTGAGAGGAGGAACGAGTTAACACGTTCCACAGCCGACCCGTTCCCGTGTAAAAAATGTCAACCGTATACACAGGCATTGGTAGGGCGTTTGGGTGTTTTCCGACTATAAACTGGTGCCGAAGCACCAATGACGCAAGCTCGGAGCATCTTCCAATGTTATACCGGCAGAACAAGGACAGCATAACTACCCACGCATGTGCTTTTAAGATGGGAATCTATCAAACAGACTGTCCGTTTCTGCCGATTAATAATTAATAACGTATATCACGGTCAAGAAAAAGAGCTCTTTGGATGTCATTTTTTGCATTGTCATCATTCGGGATATAATAAAGCCAAGGCGTTCTTATTTATGGCCCGTTGTGAGGCCTATAAAGTGATGAAGAGGAATACAAATTTTGATAATCATATAAATGATATAATCACCAAGGCCACTAAATATAGCTAAAGCAATTTCAAGCAACGTTTACATTCTGAACAGGGGAGATACGAATCTTAGATAGGTATAAGTACAGGTACTCATACCACATAATATAAAATGAACAATCAAAACCGTTTAAATTGTCAATTAAAATATCACGCTTAGAACTGTTAGAACCCGCTATTTCTGGGACCAAAGGCTTAGAACATGGTCTGCTACGGCATTTAAAAAATACCGTAAAAATAGTAAAGCGTTTCTGTAAATATTATCCCATGGTCGCTTAACATTGAATTTATCGTTTTAAGGTGGTGCACTGGGTACTAAGTAATGCAAAATCATCTTAAACGGGAATTTAAACCTTATCGCCATCTACTTAAGGAGTGTTATCGTTAGCGTCTCTATTCCGAATTTTACACGACAAACAATTGCATCAACTTAATTAAGTATTAATTTACTCAATTCTTATTAGAAAAACTTTCTTTTTACAATTTATGGAAGTTATTCCCGTCAACGTAATATATCATTGAATAAGAAGATAACTTTAATAATCTAAAAATATGAAAGAGAACAAGACACAGAAAAATAATGTTCCAGCTGTATCTTGTTCTCTTTAATATTTTCGTTTAGATTATTAGTGTTATCTTTTTCTTCAATGATAAATTAAGTTGATGGGAATAACCTTCAAAAGTTTTAAAAAGAGAGTTGTTCTAATAAAAATTTAATATTCATTTAGACTTTTACAAAAAAGGTCAATAGGCGTTCCATATAAAAAAATCAGATATATTTATCCGAGACACTATCTAGGTTACAAACCATGTCTTAGAAAGATTGTTTCCAATGAAAAAGTAATAAAAGCAATACTATAAAAAATAAAATAGACGAATATAATATTGTCAATAATTAAATTTGGAATATGAGATCAACAAATAAGACGATTTGATAAGGGGTGGCAGTGGCCCAATTGGATAAGGCGTTCTTCCCGGTAAGACAAGGGGTTCTAGGTTCGTGTCCCAATTGCGACCGTTATCTTTTTATTTTTCTGTGTCTTGTTTTCCTTCATATTTTCGTTTAGATTATTAGTGTTAGCTTCTTCTTCAATGTTATTTACTTACTTGAATCCAAAGCTTTAATTTTCCAAAGACGGTTAGACATTTATCGTAAGGAACATCGATAACAGAAAATAGAAGCAACCCTTAGGCTAGGTTTACACTCGTAAGTAAAATTTACGACTTAACGGAAGTTTTTCACAACTTGTGATAATTAATGCTCACGGAAGTTTTTCGGAAGTTCGACCAGTGTAAATGCTTATGCGACCGTTTAAATCTGTAAATTTGTTTGCAGTAAGATGGCTTCCTGTCAACAACGATCTGCTTCTGTCAAATTTACGCGATTTTTTTCAATAAAGACGAAAAAGCCTAAATAATGTGTTGAAATAGAAATTGGCTTTAATTAAACAATTTCCACGTGCTTTTGTGCCGTCAAAGGCATAAATTAATGGAGTTCTTTCATTTTATCCGAATGACAGCTACCTGACAGCAACCTAATTCGAATTCAAATTGTTAAAAACAGAAACATTGAGAATAGAAAGCATTTGAATGATAATTGAATAGAAAGATGCCCATTTTCAGAAAACTTAATAAGTGTAAATAAATACGTTTCATACAAAAAAAATCCTACTAAAACAACTGTCTTCAACGGCGCATTTTGGTACCATTTCTTGCGGTAAGTCTCTCAGCTTATCAAACTGATTTTATAAGCTGTAAGAAGGCTGGAAGTTCGCGCGGACGCAATTAGACCTGTCAAAAAACTCGCGAAGGAAAAGCTTCTGTAACCTGCGAAGTGACTTATGATGTCGTTTACATTGGTAATTTGGTCATAAATCGCTTACACAAGCGAATTACGAGAAAAAAAACTTACGAATGTAAAGCCAGCCTTGGAAATACAAAAACATCTTGTTTCTTCAAATTTACGACCTTTCACAGTTGCGTTTCCTCTCAAGGAACGTACACATTATCTTAGAACATTTCCCAATAGATATGCCAAAGTCCGCGCGCTGTTACCAGATTACAGGAGATACGCAGATCTGTGATAGCGGATGCTGTGAAAGTTGCACAGAGATACGGAGAAGATTGCCAGGAATATAATATTATGTACGGTGGAGATAATAAATAGGGTCAGGTTGACAGTATGCAGATAGCAAAATCAATAGTTTTCGTATTGATTTGGCTATCTCACATTCCTGTTTTTCAAAATAAAATATTCAAACATCACAAGTGTCCACGAAAGAGGCAATAAACTTTATAAAGCGTATTTATTTTATGTACCAATTTATAGCTCCTATAGACAAAATAAATGACGGTCTTCTTGCTCTAAGGGTCAGTACTTATGGCAAGATCAAGAGTGGTTAATACTCTCAGTATTGCTCTGGTGAAATTACACCATTGAGAATTAAAACGTTGCTGGAAATGGCCTTAGACGTGTTTGGTGACCTGATCTGAATAGCCAGGTATTTTCACATTTTCCTCTTCCCCACTCTTTTCCCTCTGCGTACCCATACCCCAATCGGGGATGCCATAGACTGACTGTCTCTAGAAGACCATGATTCGGAATCAAAACGAAGCTTGAGATAGCTTAAGCCATAATTAGACTATTTATTGGCCAGATATAAATATACAGGCACATTACTTTGTAGTCACTTTCAAAATACCCTGGTGGAAGACCACCGTTCAGAATTAAAACGTTGCTTGAAATGGCTTTAGCCATGTTTGGTAACAAGATCTGAATAGCCAGTTAATTCCCACCTTCCTCTTCCCCATCTCTTTTCCCTCTCCACTACCTTCAGCCTCACAACATACCCCAATTGGATATGCCATAGTCTCACTGGCTCGAGACGGGAGCAGTTGAGACTCTTGTGCGGTATTCATAAAAAAACTATCCCACAAAAAAAAAATAAATAGCCTATAACCTAACCTAGCGTAATCTATTAAACCATTTTTTCAAATATATTTTTAACATCACTTTTAATGACTTTTCAAAGGAGGTTCTGAGCTGATTTTATTCTGAGTTTTCCGGTCACCGTTTGCAGTAGTGTGAAAATGCAGAGAGGAAATCGGGGCAAACGTGTGTATGGAAAAAACACCGCTTGGTTTGATCTTAAAGTCTGCACCGATTTCCAGTTTAAATTGTATTGTAGGGGCTACATTAAGCAGGAGAAAATATAGTTTGTATGTTTTAATTACTAAAATAAAAGTAATAAATTAAAAAAATTGTAATTGGGTCCAATATAGTAAAATTGTGTAATCTGCAATGCTTTAAATTGCCCTCATGAAAAACACATTCTTCAAAGAAATGTTCAATACGTATATCGTTCAACAATTTACATCCTGTATTAGCGGTTTGAAACCACATTAACCTCATTCGTACATTAATCATTTTTGGAACTATTAAATAAATGGAACTAATTGTTGTATCCTTATACGATTCCGGTTTTATTGTTATAAATCGAACAGCTAATTAATTAATAAATACATAAATGTTTTACGGATCTGTGAACCAGTTATCTGATCGAACATTTTAGTGGTGTTTATCTCGTATAAACTACACTGGGAAAAAATACTTCATTTGTCTCTGTGATCTGGTTCAATGTTTCTATATTTAATATCGAATAGAATTAAACGCATGGATCCATTGGCATTGACCAACAACCCAACATACTGTTGGTCTTACCACTAATTTTATTTAGAAACAAGGTTTAAGGTGTAATAAAAAAATCATAAACAAATCTCCTATTAGAACTATTCACATTAGAGTAGCTATCGCTAAAGGGCATAAGCGGTGCTATCCGAATTTGATTAGCTTTTGCTCGAGTGGCTAAGTTATTGGCCCCGCTATCCGGAATATTCTTAGTTTACAAAGGTGATAGTAATTTTAAGTGATAATCATACACTTTAGATTTGCTAAGTTATTTGCCCCGCAATCAGGAATATTTTTAGTTTACAAAGATGACAGTAATTTTAAGTGATAATCATACACTTTTTTATAAGAAAAACTCTCTTTTTATAACTTTTGAAGGTTATTCCCATCATCGTTGAACTAGTGAACTAGAAAAATAACTAGTTGGAGATAATATTGTTGTTTCTAAATATTTGAAATATGAGATTGACAAATATGACGGTTTGACAGAAGGTGGCAATAGCGAAATTGGATAACGCGCACGTCCCGGTTAGACGAGAGGTCTGGGTTCGAGTCCCAGTTGCGACCATTGTCTTTTTCTATTTTTCTGTGTCTTGTTCTCTTTCATATTTTCATTTAGATTATAAGTATTATCTTCTTCTTCAATGACAATCAAACACTTTAAATTTGCAAAGTTATTTGCCCCACTATCTGGAATATTCTTAGTTTACAAAGGTGACAGTAATTTTAAGTGATAATCATACACTTTAGTTTTGCTAAGATATTTGCCCCGCTATCCGAAATATTCTTAGTTTGCAAAGGTGACTGTAATTTTATGTGAAAATCATACACTTTAGTTTTGAGTGAAAATTAATGCGACGCCTAGTATTGATCGAGCTTCAGAAATTAATTTTATTAATGAAAGGGAAAGAAATTTCAAATCCAATGTAATTAATTAAGTACCATCTTGCAGATGATGTATTGTCCGTCATCACTCCATACTAAATTCAGTAATCTCAGACAAAGCAAAGTACTATTGCAGTATGCAAAATCAGGCACAATAAAGTCAGGTGTGCGAGTATCAGCAGAAGGTCGGTTGTTTAGTTTGCAGGTAGGATTGGTAGGCAGAACGGCAGAATGGCAGAATGTCCAATTGGACAGAGTACAGATAGGTGTTCTCGGAGTGACCGCAGTCGCTGTCTAATTGGAACACTGCTTGTGGGAAGGCAAGGTGTCTCGATACACGGAACACTCAGTTCAACTTATGAGCGCAAAACTTCAGATCCAATCAATGAAGCGAGACACTTGAAATAACAACTGCTGGATCGGACGGGGAATATAACGTAGCAAGTCAATTCAAAACTTTTTTTTTATTAATCTGTTTTTAATAAAGTGGCAGTCACCTTTGGCCTGGAGAAATATCTGAAAAACATTCTCGATTCTGCGAAGACACGAGAGGTCCATTTGATAGATTCTTCTATCTTAATAAACGGATTGCAATTTGTAGAGCACATGCGTTGGATAATAATGCTGTTCTTGTTTTACAGGAAGATGGTCCGAGAAAGTAGTGTCATTGATTCCTTTGGCACCGGTGCACAGTCGGAAACACGCCCACGAGCCCAACATTTGTAAACAGTTGACTTTGTCACGCGATTCTTTCCGGAGTTCAACAGTACGGCTGTGCGACCATTTGTCTCTACGTTTCCTCCATCCTACAACATTGGTATCTTCAAGACCCAAGTTTACTCTTTCCTCTCCACAAAAAGACGCACTCTCCACACAGCATCCCCAAAAATGAAACCCATAAAGATACCCTGAGGGAAATTAAAAAGGCCTCCTTTGTGGAGTTAATGCAAAAAAAATGTTCAACGCGTATAAGAAGCTCGGCTGTGCAACCATTTGCCGGCCTCTGTTTCCTCCCTCCTACAACATTGGTCTCTTCAAGACCAAGGTTTACTCCTACCCCTCCACTAAAATACCCTCTACACAGCATCCCCAAAGATGAAACCCACAAAGATCCCCTGAGGGAAATTTAAAAGGTCTCCCTCGGGGTTAATGTAAAAAAAAGTTTGACGCGTATAAAATCCGTGTTTAACTAACTGCAGGTACCTACAGAATTTTTGACAATCTAAATACATAAATTTAATAGCGCCTTTAGAAAAGGAAGATGTTTATTATGGTGGCCTATGTGTTGGTTTCCTCAGATCGGCAGCTGGTCCTTTTCTATTGTCGAACTGCGATCGTGTGTATGGAGATGTGTGTATGAATAATAACTCGGATTAACTCGGTCACTTTTTATTTACAGTAATTTTATACAAGTAACGGCAAGTCGCGTTACACTAGGGGAGATTGATAACACCCGATAGATCGAGACGTAAACAATCGAATGAAATTGCAGAAATTGAAATTGTCTACTCGGCCTATTGCTAGGTCGTGGTGTTGCCAACGGTAAAATTATTTTCTTTGTTGATTATATGGCTGTTCGCCATACGCCTTAACGGATCAATGTCATTGTTTCCAAGCATTAAAAAGCTCTCCAAAGTTCAACCACGGCGCGCGTCATGAAATACACGGTATTTGTTTGTCTTACTTTTCTAGATCAATGAGCTTTAGGGTCAACACGTCGCGCCGTTACCGCCAACTTCACCATATGCTACGAAGCTTTTATAAATAGTTTTAGCTCTCAAATGCATCTAAAATTCGGTAAAAAAAGTTTATAAACTTACCCATTTTCGGTTTTTTGTGACTTCTGCCGTTGTAGCTCATCTAAAACAAAAGAAAAATCCTTAGGTTTTTTTTATAAACTGCAAAAGGGGTAAATATGTAAATGTGAATGTACTTATATGAAATTTGTAAAATATGTATATGTGAATGTACTTATATGAAATTTATGAGTAAAAAGCAATTCACAATCTACACGTTGTAGAAAATATTTCCTTTATCCACCTAATTTAACATTTCCGACATGCGAACTTGTTCACAATATTAAGAGACATGAACATGATTAGAGGTAAAATTCGACAAGCTTTACTAAAAATAACTTTTTTTAGAGTTTTTGTCGGATTTCGACATATTATTTAACAGTAATGAGACTGCAAACAAATCGCAAACGTAATAATTACAACTAAAAATATGTACCTAATACAGATTTTTATAAATTAAAATTTTTTTTTTACATAATTCATGTGTTACTTTTACTATTAAGATTAATAAATAATCAAAAAATGTAAAATTTTTTTATTTTTTTATTTTTATCAGAATTTCTCTCTTTATAATAAACCTTTGAATGTTATTCCTATCAACAGAAGATATCATTGAAAAAAAGAAAATACCAATAAATTTAAATGAGTATGTTGATTTTCAGGTAACCCTTTAAAGGGTAATAAAAGAGCAATAGTTAGTTGTTTCAGGGATTATTTTTTTTTAATATTAATACATTAATAATTTAGTTTACATTATGCAGCCTTAATGAAGCTTAGTTAAAAGTAAAACTATATCAATATCTCAAAAATGGATGAATTTAAATGTTCCAAAAAGGAAAAATTTTCAATTTAGTTTTTTATAAATGACTTAATCCACTTTCATTCGGATCCACTAGCATGTAAAACAGATACGACGATTTATTCGTTGCAGGGAAAGTTTTATGTGTAGTTGGCTGGATGTAATCAAATCACCTGTAGCTAACTAACCAACGGGCAACACACTGCCGGGGCAGGCAGAGCAGAGGCACAGAGGATAAGGAACGTCAGGAATGCCCGGGCACTATCTGGTACCTACCTACTATTGTGGGAATCCCGTGTTAAGAGATATGAACGCGATTAGAATTACAATTCGACTGACATAATTTTTTTTTTGGTTGTCGGATTTCGGCATATTATTTAACTCGACTCTAGCTCTAATTACAGCTCAAAAAATAACATTAAAACATTACTATTTTGAAAATTTTTTTAGACTAGTGGTCGCCCAATGGTCGAAACTCGACCATAATTAATTTAATGTGTAATGTTTTTTTATCGATAAAAAGTATTTTTTGTGCAAAATTTTAAAATTTTTAGCATTCTGCACTTCTCCTTTATATAAACTATAAGTGTGCGAAATTTCATACTCCTCCGTCCGCGCAATTTTCGTAAAAAGGGGTACAAAGTTTTTGCTTCAAGTATTAATATACTGATGATGATGATGACTTTTTCCTTTCAAGTATATCCTCCTTTTATTTCTGCCTGTGTTAGTAAAGTTTTTTCTTAATGCGTTATTTGTATCAACATCTTTTATGCTTTTATTTCTGTGTTACTTACTTAAAAAAATAAAAAGCCTTTAATATTTTATGAATATCATCTAAATAAATAGACGTCTGGTTTCGAGTTTCTGAGACACGTATTTTTACTACGCAATTTATTTGAAAACAAGAATATTTTTATGATATCAAAACTTTATTCTTAACCTTCCTCTTTTCCATTTAGTTTCCTTTCCCACTCCCTTCAGCCTGTCCACATATCTACCCTAAATTTGGGGGCCGTAGTCCCACTGGCTCTGAACAGTTAGAAGCATTTGAGACTATTGTACCGTAGGTACTAAATTTAAAAAATATAATAAAAAAATCGGGAAAAACTGTGTTCATAAAAATGACAAGTTTTTATTGGAAACATATTATGTAGGTTCTATATTGAAAGAAAAATAAAATTTTATGTATTATTTATAAACCTAGGATAAATTTAAATGCTACGCACCACCAACGGGAGACCTGAAAAAAAACTTTATGAAAGCTGCGCAAAAACCATTTAATTTTTAGAAAACTTTATGAGAGCTGCGTAATAACTATATACATTTAAAAAAATATATGAGAACTGCGTAATAATCATATGATTTATAAAAAACTTTATAAAAGCTGTGTAATAACCATTTAATCTAAAAAAAACTTTATGAAAGCTGTATGATAACAATATATTTAAAAAAAAAAATAAGAACTGCGTAATAATCATATGATTTAAAAAAAAACGTTATGAAAGCTGCGTAAAAACCATATAATTAAAAAAGGGCCAATTAGGGATGTATATTGAGTGTACGCTTTGTGCAATCCACGAGAGAATTAGAAAAAATTACGACAAAGCTACATAATATATTATATATAGATAACTATAGGACTATGCAAAAGCTTTAAAAAAATGTAGTTTTTACCGTGAATAAAATTGAAATTGACTTTTTTAATCTCGTTATTTTTTACTACATTATCAAGCGTGGGGTCCACATTAAAATATTTAGTTTATTTAACACACTTTATTTTTAAATGTTGTTCTTAGTACAGTAGTGAGTTATCCCGATTCTACTCTTGTGCGGTCATCACATAAAATTTAAAAAAAAGCAGTGGCCATGTAGAATGTAAACCAGTCTTTCTCAAAGTGGGCGATAACGCCTCCTTGTGGGCGCTGGAGGCTCTCAGAGGGCAGTAGAAGGCCAAAAGAAAGTTAGGGGGCGTTTAAGGGGACATTTTAAACGTGGACATACCAGACTGGGTGTTGGATCCCTTTTCAAATGTCAATACAGCAGAATCATTCCAGTCAGAAGAACAACCAATAGAACTAACCACAAATGAAGAATTCAAAATTAAATTCAAGAATGGCTACCAAAAATTTTGGCTGCAGAAATAAATCTCTGAATTGTACCATGGTCGGTTGTTCAACGATTAACGATTTTTTAAGTAAATTCGAGCCTGATAACAACAAACTCGGCGAAATGCACCAGATTCATCTTTCATATTAGATGTGTTTTAAATTCAAAGCCTTCTTTTAGTGTTATTAAAAAATCTTCTAAATATGATAAAGTATGAGTTCTATTTCTTCTCATTGAAACATTCTTTAATCTCAGAAATGGGATATGGATCAAAGCCTTTTTTTAATATGAAATACCGCACAAGAGTCCCAACTGCTCCCGTATGGAGCCAGTGAGACTATGGCATCCCCAATTGGGGTATGTTGTAAGGCTGAAGGTAGTGGGGAGGGGAAGGAGATAGGGAAGAGGAAAGTGGGGAAGTACCTGGCTATTCATACCTGGTCACTAAACACGGCTTAAGCCATTTCAAGCAACGTTTCAATTCTGAATGGTGGTCTTACACCAGGGCGATACTGATGGTATCTTCCACTCTGGAACGTGCCGCAAATATACTATATATTATTTTAAATGATTAAATTGTGAAATAATACAAATAAAATTTATTTGCGCACGCCGGGTTTGAACCCGCGACCTTCGGATTGTGAGTTGAGAGTCTTACCTCGGGACCACGGAGGCCGTCGCCTGTCTTAAATCGCTCAATTAGCCAATGTAAAAATAATAATTCACGTTCAAAAATTATATTTGCAAAACTGTTTTTACAAAAAGGCGAATTAAAAATACAGATTTTTGTTAAATCTCAAAGTGGGTAGTGGTCGAAATAAGATAAGTTTGAGAACCTGTGATGTAGACGATGCAGACATAAGTAAGTAGGTATTTACGCGGGGCAAGCCATGTGGAACACTGTTTTTTCCATGTCTTGTACTTTATGCATTTTTAATTGCCGCGATCTGTGATAAGTTTAAAAATGAAATTTAAATACCGCATCACCGATAAAACATGCTCAAATGAACAGTTAACCCGCTGTGTAAGAGCATCTCTGATTTTTATGGATGAATGAATCGCTGGATAACCGGTTATAATACAAATTTTACAAACACCGCATCTTGCGTAAGTCAAAATTTTTCATGAAATATCGTAAATTTGTTGAGACCAGAAACATAACAATGCACAGTATTTAGATGATATGATTTTAGATTTTGAACGGCAAAAAGTATTTTAGTTATTTATTTTTGGGGTGTTGTGCCGTGTTGCGCTACCTCCTTCTTTGGCCACCTTTTCGGACACTGTAACGTTGTCTACAGCATTGGCTAAAGAAGGAGGTAACACAACACGGCATAACACCCCAAAAATATTTAACGTAAAAAGCCGAGTTTTCCGGTTAAAATACTCACGAAATATCTCATTTCATAAATTTATCTTTATCATCGACCAAGTGCCTTTATTGATCGAAGTTACCAATATATGTTTTACTTACATGTATATTGATCACATTATGATTGTAAATTTGAATGCATAATTTTAAACGAACTTAGATGGCTAATTTATATTATCGATGAACTTTCTAACAACTTCTTTAAACCTTTTTTATTTTTAAATTTAAGATTTTGAAGTGAAAACTTCTTTAGCACCGTTGTGATTTGAAACTCGATGAAAAGAAAAATAGCGACACTAAAAAGAAACAAACACATGTATATCTATAGGATTTAGCCTGGGAGAGAATGAGATAGTATAATCAGTCTTCCCTTTGTGCGGTGCTTCGTAGCCTCCCCACTCTTGTCTACTTTTTTCTGAAGGTTTTCTGAAGGTTTCACTGTTTTTTTTTTTATTGTAAATGAATTACTTGTGAAATAACACAAATTAATCAAATAGAATTTTTGCACGCCGGAATTTGAACACGTGACCTCCGGAAGTCGAGAACCTTACCCCTCGACCAAGAATTCTAGGTGAGTCTGTTTTGTGAGAGAAAAAGTCGGGACGCCCCGAAGACATGCACAACCAAGTAGATCGAACGCAGGTGGTCGTTAGTTTGGTGAATAGACAAGCAGATGGATATGTCGAATTTAATATTCAAAACGGGAAACCGACTTAGGTAATTTTTTATACAACATAAATTATACATATTGAAAAGCTCTGTTCTACATTTTTTTACAGTTTATGCTACTTTAGAATAGAATGATACACGAGTCAGGCTATGGAAGAAGTATCTTTATATCTATGGAAGAACTTTCATATCGCCTCATAAGTAGGTACCTACACCAAGAAAAATCAGTGTGACATTTCATCACCTCTGACTACCATTTGGGAATAAAATTACACGATAATTGGTTAGCCATAAGAAATAGAACTGTCTAGTATAACGAAAGACAAAAGATTAAACCTCAACAGTTAGTTTTAAGACATCGCATTGTATAGTACGACAATAGATTAAACTTCAACAGTTAGTTCTAGGAAATCGCAATATATACTAATAACAACTACTATAACAACTGCAGGCTAAACTTCAACAGTTAGTTATAAGACATTTCAATATACAATACAACTACCGACTAAACTTCAACAGTTAGTTATAAGACATCTCAATATACAATACAACTACAGACTAAACTTCAACAGCTAGTTATAAGACATTTCAATATACTATACAACTACAGACTATTGTACTACATCTTAATATACAATACAACTACAGACTAAACTTCAACAGTTAGTTATAAGAAATCGCAATATATCTAGTACAACTATAGACTTAAGTTCAACGGTTAGTTATAAAAAATCGCAATACATAGTACAACGACAGGATAAACTTCAACAGTAAGTTTTAAAAAATTGCAATGGAGAGTACAACTGTAGACTTAAATTCAACAGTTAGTTATGAGAAATCGCACTGAAATAGTATCGACAGAACTTCAAAAGTTGGTTATGGGATATCGCAATGTTTAGTATGACAAACTCAACTTCAACAGTTAATGATGAGAAATTGCAATGCAGTACGACAAACTTAACTCAGTTAATTATGAGAAATCGCGATACATGGTACGACGAACTAAACTTCAAAAGTTAATTATGAGAAATCACCATGTATAAGTACGACAAACTGAATCACAACAGGTTGAGAAATCGCAATGTGTAGTACGACAAGCTCAACTTCAACAGTTATTTATGAGAAATTGCAATATATCGTACGACAAACTCAACTTCAACAGTTAATTTTGAGAAATTGGAATATTTAGTACGACAAACTCAACTTTAACGTTTAATTTGTACGACAAACTCAACTGCAACAGTTGATTATGAGAAATCACAATGCATAGTACGACAATGCATCATACTGTTGAAGTTGGTTATGTATGAGAAATCACAATGCATAGTATTAATGACAGATAACTTCAACAACATGAAACATCTATCCTTCATTGCCAAGAGTAATGTGCGTTTTACAAGGGTTATTTTTCCGTCGTATGATTTCAGGATGAAATAAAGGACGTCTTCTATTTTGGAACCGATTTTCGCACAGGTTAAGATGGAGAACATTAATTAACATGTCTTGCATGGTGGATACATAACGGTGTGTTTCATTATTACACGTAGGTAGGTTACTATATTATGTGGAAGTGTTTATTTATTTTATGTAAAAAAAAATAAACATATATACACTGTAATAATGTATTTAATGCAGATTGTGAATATGTACGAGTATCACTGATTTGTTAACGCCAACGGCAATGGCAAATGACAGATGCCTCCATTATTTTTTTTTATTTTTATATGAAATACCGCACAAGAGTCCCAACTGCTCCCCTCTGGAGCCAGTGAGACTATGGCATCCCCGATTGGGGTATGTTGTGTGGCTAAAGGTAGTGGGGAGGGGAAGGAGATAGGGAAGAGGAAGATGGGGAAGTACCTGGCTATTCAGATCTGGTCACTAAACACGGCTAATGCCATTTCGAGCAACGTTTCAATTCTGAATGGTGGTCTTACACCAGGGCGATACTAATAGTATCTTCCACTCTGGAACGTGGCGCAAATATATTATATATTATTTTAAATGAATAAATTGTGAAATAACACAAATTAATCAAATAAAATTTATTTGCGCACGCCGGGTTCGAACCCGCGACCTTCGGATTGTGAGTCCAGAGTCTTACCTCGGGACCACGGAGGCCGTCAATTATGTACAAGTGTTGCTATTTATGACGACTTAGTACTATCTTAAAATTTGATTTCTTCTCTAAGGTATATATGAAAATAATGATCGTGAAAAATAAAGTTTTTTCATGTGGGTTTCGATGTTTTTTCCACACGGGAATTGGTATGAAAAAAGAATCGTGTAAAAAGCTCATTTGTTTGTTGCGCGTCCAACAATATGATATCACGCTCGGCATCCAATACACGCACATCCTTCACGGAACCTTATAGTAGTCATCGATTGAATTAAATTCAATAAATCAATATTGATGCATGACCCCTCATCATCTGTTTCAATCATCTTGTCCTGTTGGGGTCGGGGGTCAATTGAATTCCCTTTATCGCACCACAGAGGCAATTACTCATCCTTTCAATTTCACGTTCATATTAAATCTTCATATTGTAGCGAATCGATAAAAAATATAAGTTGTTACCATACAATATCACATAACGACTTTTGAAAGCATAACCAAACAGTAATGGACCTTTTTGAATAATAATAATTTAATTTATTTTTATAAGAAAAACCGTATTTTTATAACTTTTTGAAGATTATTCCCTCAATGTAATATATCATTTGAAGACAAAGATAACAATTATAATCTAAACGAAAATACGAAAGAGAACAAGACACAGAAAAATAGAAAAAGACAATGATCGCAACTGGGACTGGGACTCGAACCCAAACTTCTCGTCTAACCAGGATGTGCACGTTAACCAATTTCGCTAATGCCACCTTATGTCAAACCGTCATATTTGTCAATTTCATATTTCAAATTTTAGAATTAACAATATTATCTTCAACTAATTCTTTTTTCCACGCACGTCCCTTTTTTAAAGCGCATGGGTCTGGGTTCGAGTCCCAGTTGCGAACATTGTATTTTCCTATTTTTCTGTGTCTTTTTCTCTTTCATATTTTCGTTTAGATTATTATTGTTATCTTCTTCTTCAAAAAATAATAATTTAAATTATTTAGCTAATTTTTGTGAATAATAATTATCTCAGGGGCGCCTGCCCCCAATATCTATAGTTAAACTTATGAGCTTTGTTAGTTTTGGCGTTATGAACCGCGTTTTCTATCTTAAATTAATAGTTTTTAATTTCTTAAGCTTTAACTCTGTAACAATTTCTATATATTTTGTTTTGAAGAGTTTTGTTAGGCCTCGTCTGCGGTTGGGCCGATAGCCAAGCACATTGTCATTGGGACTGCCTGGTGGTTTGTTGAATACCTACTCTGACTATTTTGGTTATTTATTTATTTATTTATAAAACACATGTTACATATATGTGACACTTACATAAAGAATATTAGATCACCATGCTAGGCGGCTGCCTGTCTCATGGTGACCAATGGATAAAAGTTATATGAAATATGGAGTCTAGCGTGAACATGTGGATTTAGAATAAATGACGCTAAAAATTGGAAAAATTATATTAAAAAATAGAAATTATAATAAAAAGTAGAAATTATAATAAAAGTAGAAATTATAATAAAAAGTAGAAATTATGTTTATAAAAAAAATAGAAAGTAGAAAGGAGAATAGAAGTAAATTAACATTAGATTATAAAAATGTACTTGTAATGTAATAATGTAATGACTTGTAATGTAATAACTTTTTTTTTAGTCTGGGTGCATGCAAGCACACATGCATATATTGGTGCACACATCTATACACGTATATACACACATACGTACATACTCCCATATAACAACATCCTCACACATATAAACAAAATATACACTTTCATCTGAGTACGAGAAACAGGCTACTAATGCATTTTATTATCTCTCTGTTATTTTTGTAAGTACTTGCATCATATTATTACCGTTTATTCGTTATTTCTCTTATTCCAGAAGGCTTCTTCAACTGGGTGCAGCTTTTTTTTTATTTATTATTTTTTATCTTACTAACACTTTTATCTCTATTTCTTTGTTACCGATTTCAGAGGAATTATTCCACGGGCTGATACTTCTATTACACTTTTGTATTATGTTGATGTAAGTACTTGCATACTGCTTACTAACCCCGTATGCACGGACATTGGAGGATCTAGAGTTGTTATAATAAATGTAGCTTCGTTCGTTAATGAAGAGTTTTATTCATAATGTACATTTGTTACTTAATTTTATTTCTTTGCTACCGGTTTCCATTCATCAGTGTAGCGTTCTTAAAACTTACTTTAAAATTATACCAGTTCAGAAATGATTGAATATTATTGAGTGAGAGTAGTGGAAGTGGTGATTGGAGGTGGGTGACATTTGTTGTTCATATTTACTCGTTATTTTAACTCCTCCCTCCGTACTCCCCCTCAACGACAGAACTATTTTCAGTTCACAACGTTACTACATGATGAGTTTACGATTTCGATCGTTTACTGATTTAACTGGCCAAAAGTAAATATCGTTTGAAAATAAAAATATTTTTTTTGTCTGATTATTGATTTTAATTAGGTGAATTTTTAACCTAACCTTGTCGTGTTTGCTGACACTCATACCACAAACTAATGATAATAATGACTTGATCGATACAAATTCCTCACAAATTCATTTCCTCGCACTTGCAGCCTCAGTAAAAGTCGTCTATTTTGTCAATTAAATATCCCCATCATTAATCAGATCGATGCATGACCAACATTAAGTTTAACCGCCATTATATTCCTCTCAGAGGCCTGTTAATGAGAGGTTTCCTTTAGAATCGACTCCGGTGACAAGATTATGTTAATTATTCCGAAATAAAAGTGCTTAATGGACGGAGAACCTGCTCGAGTCACACGTACTGTAACTGTATGTAAGTGTGTAGATAAACATACGTTGAGGGTAAGAAAGATGCGTATTCACTTGCGAACTGAACCTGTGAGCCGAGCCACGAATTATGAAAAAGGAACGAAGCAACTACAAGCGACGTTTCGCAATGTTTGCGGTTGCTTCGTTCTTTTCCCATAATTCATGACTAGGCTCACACTTATGTTTGCGAAACCAGGTAACATTATAATTTTTCAGCGAAGTGAAAAAGTCACTCGGTAACTCTGCACTCGTGATAGATCTCTTGATTATAAATTTATGAAATACTTTACGAAGATTATAGTACGCGCCAAACTTACATGCCACTTTGAACTTGATGCCTCTGAGATCGAGAGGTAAGACTCTTGACTCGCAATCCGAAGATCGCGGGATCAAATCCCGGATAAGATCATATTTAAAATTTAAAATATGACAAAAAATTCCATGAAAAGCACTCATTTCGGTTTTCTAATTGGATCACCCCACGTATTATTTTCCTTCTCAGAACTTCCTCTCTTTCCTTTCTGAAAAATACCCTCCATACATACATAGATTATTATATACCCCAAAGATGACATAGGCCCTGAGGTAAATTATTTTGCTCGGGGCCTTCTGTGTGGAACTAATTTAAAGTATAAATTAAAAAAACAGAATTTGGCATAATTTCCACGTATAAAAGTTGAAAACTAAATACGAAGATGGCTGCAAACTCTTTTTAACTTTGATGCATTGAAAATTGCGTTGAACTGTATCTGCGATTCATTCAGGCACCTCCCCACTTTCTTCCTCTATCCCATCTCCTCTCCACCCTCATAACCTGTATTCTCACAATTGGAAATGCCATAGTCTCACTGGCACTAGCAGGGGGTAGTTGGAAATCTTGTACGGTATTCATGTAAAACAGCTAAGAAAACAGGACTTCAATAAAAGACAGACACATCGTCGCCTTAGTTCTTAATTATCCAAACGACCATTTTAGATTTTGTTCAATCTCTACTCTAAAATTAAAAATAAAGTATAAAAAATTATAGTTGATAACTTCACCAAGAATTATTTAAATTAATGAGACCTTTACCTTTACGGAAATTATCATAAACATCTATCATAATGGTATGTTTTTAGGTTTTCACGGCCAAAAAGTATTTTTGTTATTGTTTTTGGGGTGTTATGCCGTGTTTCGCTAACTCCTTCTTTAGCCAACGTTTCGGACAGCGTTACAGTGTCCATCATCAGGACTATATATGCTCATCTGCCCTGATGATGGACACTGTAACGCTGTCCGAAACGTTGGCTAAAGAAGGAGTTAGCGAAACACGGCATAACACCCCAAAAACAATAACAAAAAAAAAAAAAATCTATCATAATGTTTCATTGAAGTAATGAAAGAAAACCTTTTCCTCCTGTAAAATTTTCTAATGGTCGTTTGGACAATTAAGAACTAAGACAACGACATGTAGCTATTCCAGAGTATAATTCTAGTCCTGTCGAAATCAATCATTGTATCAATAAAATCGTGTAGCAAATAAACTGTTTTACATCAATTCACAGCAATAATGTTTTGACATTATTCTTGTCATTCAAAGACAATCATCAACAGCCACGGAATACGACCATTTTACGACTCCCTTGTTAGAAATCAAGAAAGTCGTAAAATGGTCATAAATGGATAATAAACAAGTTTACAGATTTATTAAGTAGTCTGGTAAATTTATTGATTGGTGATTAAAACGGAATTGTGGACATTACAGAAATAATTTCAGAATATTTTTATTTAAAATATTCTTACTTTTATTTGGAACGATTGAAAATTGATAATATTATCTACTCGTACCTACATTCTGAAATCGGCATAACAACTTTGGAATAACAAGGTTCCATCTGTCGCGGTAAAGTCATGCGATAATGGAATCTATAGTAAGCTACTTTAGAGTTCATTATTGCATGACGTTTTAATTCTTAACAATTAATAATTTTTAATAATTAATAATTGCAACAGATGGAGCCTTGTTATTCCAAAAGATCTATAATGTTAAACACTTGTTCATAGTAATAACGTTCTTTGCAGTACTTTGAATATGCAAAAGAACGATGGCTGAAAAAAAAACTGTTTTTCTTTCTTTCTCTTTATTTTTATGAATATTTATCATCTTAATGTATAAAAATGAATGTTTCTTTGTTTGAACCTTATGCGGTCTCTGAATCATTCATCCGATTGAAACTGAAACTTTGGTAAGTTGTTGTGCGCACGCCTGCAACGGTTTCAATGTATACTGGTGAGCTCTAGTATTACAACATTATTTCCTGTACTATTCATCCGATTGCGATGAGTCTTTGGGTAGTTGTTGTGCGCACACCCACGAAGGTTTCCGTATATATATATACTGGTGAGCTCAAGCACAGTGAAATTTGTATAAGAATATTCCAATAGGTGGCACGCGAGCTGTTTGAAAACCTAATGTACCGACTGTATGTATGGAACGCATGACTGAGGAGGGGAAGCGGGAGAGGGGAGATGGAAGGCGGGGAAAGTGGAGATGGAACGGGTGAGGGGAAGTAGACACGGGAGAGGAAGGAGAGGCGGAAGAGGAACGGGATGAATGGGAAAGGACACGCAGGGAGAAATAATTGTTTTGCTTTATTAAGTGGCATTGCTACGCTTGCTGGAAACTCAGTAGTACAAAATATAAAAATGTCAAATTAAAAGTCAATTTAACGCGAGTAAAAAGATAAATTATTCAAAATTAATAAAATACTTAAATACTTAGTTTTTATCACTTTTATTGTTTACAAAACTAACATGTTTCGTCAGCTATGCTCACTTCTTCAGGGTTTACTAACTAATTATAAATAATAGATAAAGACAATGGTCATAGACAAAGACAACATAATTATAAACAATAGACATAGTCAAAGGAAAAGTGAGAATGGGCAGAGGGAAGAGGGGCGATAGGGAACAATTTACAAAGGGAACAGGTTTAATATTGGGTTGGAAATAAAAACAATTTTTGGTTATCAATAATTTTCAAATTCGCATATTATTATTAATTACCAAAAATTGTTTTTAAATGACCCAATATTAATTTGAAGAAATAAATTATTCAAATTATATAACTCCCTTGTGCAAATTTCTGCACAAGTAACATGAAAAGAATTTTTTGTATCTACCGATATATACATTAATAATGTAATAATCGCATTTCTTCAGAAGTACGAGTATTTCATTACTAAGTCCACGAGATTTACTTAGATATATTTATCTTCTTCCTTGACTACCCACTTTTATACTTAACAATTCATTATGCGTAAACTCTTTTTTGTGTTATTTTCATAACTTACACTGACAGCACGAGCAGTAATAAATATGTCTGTAAATGTAAATAAGCATGTTAGTCGAAAATAACTAGTTTTAAGATAGTCGTAAGTCATAATACGAGTAAAGCAGTATTAATAGTTTTTTAGTCACTAGTGTATAAATATTAGTTATAAGCCCTCTTGGGGTAGAATAACCTCGTCGAATTTAATGTTTCAAAGACCCAATCATGTCTGATTACGTCTAAAAGGGATTGAAATGAGAATCTAGTCTCCTTCAACGGAAGCAATCTCCCGAACAGGCCTTCCATTGATATGCTTGGTGTAACTCTAAGTGACCAGCTCAGGTACTGGGGCTCCATCGAGGCCAGAGTTAAGTTAGCCTCTCAGAAACTGGGCATACTGTACAGGGCCCGCAGATACTTTAATAGTACATAACTGCTAACCTTGTACAAATCGCAAGTGCACCCCACGGTTGAATTTGGCAGCCACCTCTGGTCTGGAGCCCCAAAATACCTAAAAAAAACCCTCGACTCTGTGCAGAAACGGGCGGTTCGTTTGATAGATTCTCCTAACTTAACAAACGGATTGCAATCTTTAGAGCACAGGCGTCAGGTGGGAATGCTGTCATTGTTCTACCGGTTTTACAATGGAAGATGCTCCGAGGAACTAGCGTCATTGATCCCCTCGGAACGGGAGCATAGTCGGGAAATACGCCAAACACGCGCCCAACACTTGTACACGGTTTACATTAGTCACATGAGAACGGGTCGTTTCTACGACTCGTTCTTGAGTTCAACAGCTCGGCTATGGAACGATTTGCCGGCCTCTGTGTTTCCTCCCTCCTACAACATGGGTCTCTTCAAAACCAATGTTCATTCCTTCCTCTCCTCAAAAAGACCCTCCACACAGCATCCCAGATGACATAGCTCCTGTGTGGAGTTAATGTAAAAAAAGCCACTTCTATTTACATAAGTTAAATGTATAATTGACTTTGTAAAGCGCCCGTGAGATGATTTTCTCACGAAAATGGCGCTGTAGAAATCATCCAAACATTATTATTATAATACATATTATATTTCTGCACTACGAAATGATAAATAAATTTATGATTAATATTCCAGGGTTGAAATTATTTTCAATTGAAACGTCGCGCGTCGTCGCCCGAAACGCAGTTTGAAAATTTCTTTGAATTATCTACATGGCTCTATTTATCGTTTGCGAGAGGAAATCATTTTTTGTTTGATTTGGGTGTGGTGAACCATCCTACAGTCCCTACACATGACGATTCTATAAATACTCCCACCACGTTGTCTCAACAACAAAATGCACGAGGTGCGTAAATATAGTATAAAGATCGCGTGATGTCAAAAGTGTCAAAGTGTCGAGATTTACAACATTACACGCAAAATCTTCGCACAGAAGCCGGTGGTAATGTCGTAATGAGAGATGTCCAGCTAGTTTATTTCCTTGCAAGTGTAATTAGCATCAAGACGCCCGATCTTGAGTGTAACCGAAGTGTTAAGTGTCAAGCCTCTAAGAATACTAGTGTCCTTCCGTGTCGACTACTGAAAGAACGACGAAATAAAACCGTAGCCTGTAACAGCTGTGACACGCGAGCCGCGAAGCTCAGAGATTCCATCGCCGCCTGTCCGCGGGGACAAACATTAAATATTTGCGCGTCCGGCGAACTAGGCTGCCGGCACGCCGCGGCCGGACGGCTATTTAGTCCTTTACCTCCCCGCATGTTATGCGCTCCCGATACCATCGCCTGCGCCTGTCCTGACGCACTCTAGGCGCAGGGATGTGCTGATGTGCGCGAGTTTCGGAAACTGCCATAAAGATTTACAAATGAGCGAATTACAACATAATTTCACTGTAAATGGTTGTATTACGTATATATTATTGGTTATACGTGTTACGGGTACTATTGTTCGTTAGCTGACGCACTCTGGTGGCTGAATTGCGCGATTTCAAAGATTTACAAATGAGCGAATTACAACATAAGGCTGCTTAATTTCATTGTAAATGGTTATATTACTTATATATTATTGGTTAAACATGTTACGGGTACTATTGTTCGTTAGCTGACACACCCTGGTGGCTGAATTGCGCGATTTCAAAGATTTACAAATGAGCGAATTACAACATAAGGCTGCTTAATTTCATTGTAAATGGTTATATTACTTATATATTATTGGTTAAACATGTTACGGGTACTATTGTTCGTTAGCTGACGCACTCTGGTGGCTGAATTGCGCGATTTCAAAGATTTACAAATGAGCGAATTACAACATAAGGCTGCTTAATTTCATTGTAAATGGTTGTATTACGTATATATTATTGGTTATACGTGTTACGGGTACTATTGTTCGTTAGCTGACGCACTCTGGTGGCTGAATTGCGCGATTTCAAAGATTTACAAATGAGCGAATTACAACATAAGGCTGCTTAATTTCATTGTAAATGGTTATATTACTTATATATTATTGGTTAAACATGTTACGGGTACTATTGTTCGTTAGCTGACACACCCTGGTGGCTGAATTGCGCGATTTCAAAGATTTACAAATGAGCGAATTACAACATAAGGCTGCTTAATTTCATTGTAAATGGTTATATTACTTATATATTATTGGTTAAACATGTTACGGGTACTATTGTTCGTTAGCTGACGCACTCTGGTGGCTGAATTGCGCGATTTCAAAGATTTACAAATGAGCGAATTACAACATAAGGCTGCTTAATTTCATTGTAAATGGTTATATTACTTATATATTATTGGTTAAACATGTTACGGGTACTATTGTTCGTTAGCTGACGCACTTTGGTGGCTGAATTGCGCGATTTCAAAGATTTAAAAATGAGCGAATTACAACATAAGGCTGCTTAATTTCATTGTAAATGGTTATATTACTTATATATTATTGGTTATACATGTTACGGGTACTATTGTCCGTTAGCTGACGCACTCTGGTCGCTGAATTGCGTTTCGGAAAATGCCATAAAGATTTACAAATGAGCAAGAATTACAAGGCTGTGTTGAAAGTAGTTTTTGTGCGTCGGGATAACCAAGGTTGAAAGAATTGGTTCCAGAGGCTGAGGAGCTGGTGGAGGATGTTTGACCTGTGCTCCGTCTTCTCATCAGACGAGTGTATATTAATACTCAACCCTGAGGAATAGTCAGGCTCCTGGGGGTCGCGGTACTTTCAGGCCGCGATCCTGTGTTCAATGATTATACTGGATGATGATTGATAACACTGTACTCTTATTTGAGTGATTTAACATTTATTTAAGATTTTAATAATTTACACAATTAGTGTTCACGTATGAAACGAGTAGAGAGGTACAAAACGCGAACGGGCGGTTGGATCGAGTGCTAGGAACGGAATAATTTGCACGGTCATTCTCAGAGCGGTGCCGAGATATTTTTCGGAGAGATGACGGTGATGCCACACGTAAAAATGAATGTAAGTGATGCCCATAGCTGCTTAATTTCATTGCAAATGGTTATATTAATTATATATTATTGGCTTTATATTATGGGTACTATTTGTTAGCTGACGCACTCTGGTCGCACTGATTTGCTGAATTGCGCGAGTTTCTGAAACTGAGAAATTGCCATAAAGATTTAAAAATGAGCGATTACAACATACGGCTGCTTAATTTCATTGCAAATGGTTATATTAGTTATATCTCTTTGGTTAAATGTAATGGGTACTATTGCCTGTTAGCTGATGCACTCTGGTAGCAGTGATGGGTACTATTATCTGTTAGCTGATGCACTCTGGTAGCAGTGATGTGCTGAATTGAATAATTTGAATTAAATTGCACATTTGTGGAAACTGCCAAATAAGGTTACTGAATTTTATTGTAATGTGATCATATTAGTTGCTATTACGCGATCCCAATAGTCTAAGTAAGCCTGTTATGCTGCGTGAATGCTGCGAGCCAAACCACGAATTGTGGGAAAAATAAGAAGCAATCGCGTGCGGCGTTTGCAGTTGCTTTTAGTTCCTTTCCCATAATTAGTATTTCGGCAGGTTCGGCTCGCGGATGTATACGCAAGCTTATCTGAAGCACTCTAGCCGCAGCGACACATTGAATTGTTCAAATTGCGAATTGATGACCTTATCCGTAGGTTGAGGTAGCAAAAGCATAATTTGAATAAGATACATTAGCAGTCGAGTTATTATCGCTGTTAGTTGACGTAGTCCGGGCCACAGGGATGTTCTGAATTGTGAAACATGTCGACAAAGTTTATAAATGAGCTAGCTGGGGTACCCGGCTTCACTCAGGGAGTTGATATGAGATTAAACTGATGTTCGAACCCACGACGGATGTTGCTTTATAAACCCCTGGCAATGGGTAGCCCCACCCATACAAAAAAAGGCTTCGAATGGTCCACATTGTTTCAAAACATTCCACAACATTCGAAAGTATTCAAGAATGATTCAAAATGATCTGGGATGTTCCGGGATCTTCCCGAACGTTCCAGACTATTCCCAAACATTCACAAAACATTTCAGAATGTTCCGGGATGCTGCAATATTGTGGAATGCTCTCGAATAGAGTGTTCTAGAAATTTCTAGAGGGTGAAACTTCCATCCTTTATATCTTCAAAAATATGCCCTTCAGGTAAAAACGGAAACCTTCTTCATGGATGGGGGATAGAGGGATACTACACCACATAATTCCCTTGATTGTACCAGGACTAGTTTCTGAGTTTTAGCGGCATGCACATTAAACAATTTCTTTTACAATATATATTGATTAATGTTAAAGATTTTGGAGTTTGGATTATAAGACCCGTTTACATGAGTGTATGCTATTAAGAAATAATGATATATTTCACTGTTACTGATGCACTTCGGGTTTTATGGAAACTTCTCCAAGGATTTATGAAATTAATAACTTAATAATTTTAAAAACTTTGATTTCTATTTACGTTCAGTCGAGTACTTCAATCAATACTTTCACCTGTTGCCAACGCACTCATTTTAATCTAGTCATTTTTTCTATTCAGATTTATAAATTGAAATAGTTGTTTATTATAAACTACACACCTCATAAATAAAAATCTAAGAATTTTAGTTTCCTAGCAATTAATCACCGTTGTAAAATATGTGTTTCGAATTAGTCACAATGGATAAGGTTGTATCCTATTAACAACATGCCATTGTTTCTAAATAAAGCCTTACATGCAAAAAGTAACGCTTACTTTAACAATAATTATTACGAACGTGTTGGTGTGATTCATTTGCGCCTTGCAAAAGTCCGTAGTCGACTCACCGCATAAGGAATGTCCACTTTACATTTACCTCCTCGTAAATTCTGCTGTCCTGATAAGATCAAATGTTTCAGCTGATACCATTTGTGAATAGGCATGTGAACTAACAACATACATTCGAATAAAATCCACAGTAAAATTATACCAACCGTCCAGTAGAAATTATGGTGAATCGATTTCAATTCACCTATCAAGTTGTTATTGCCCTTAACACCTTCGAGATACAATCACAATTTCTTCTCCACATTTTAAACAACATTAAAGAAACGGTTATTGATTACGAACAACTTACTGTTAAGGTAATAATATGGTTATATTATGTGCTTTGTTCGATGAGTCGTCGCATTGAATTGCCTTTTATAGTTTTGAAATAATAATAAGAAAGTAATAATATTATCTTTAAAACCGAAAAACTGCATGTACACCTAACTCAAAAATCTTGCCAATGATGAGCTGCGTTTGCATAGCTTTTTCAGTAAGGTAAATTTTGGTTAATGCAAAGATTTTCGGCGCACGACATCATTCGGGGAGGTATCCGTGATTATATATTTTATTTTAGAATTAATAAGACAGGACACTTATCATGTTCTTCCAATTTTAACAAATCTTATAATACTTTGTTTGATTCTGGCAAAGCCGGACACCAATAAAACAGAAACAAAGCTGTTTTTTTTTTGTCTAAATAGAAGCTTTCACACAAAAGCTTTGCAAATTCTGGCATAGTGAATTTTGTACAGTTTCTTTAGCATATATTTTCAGCTCAATTAATTAATTTACCAGTAAATTCCATAGTAAGCTATGGAGTTGAGAATGTGTTCATAATTATTTGTTCAATAATTTTGAAAATTCGATAATTCGATTTTAAAAGTCCGTTCGCAATATTATTAATTAAATCTGAAAGAATCTTTCATCGGCTTTTAAAAAAGTGTTATATTTTTGGATATATCTAAAAACAGCGAATCAATTGTGCAATTATTTGCGAGTAAAATGAAAAACAATAAAAATAATTTTACTTTATTTATTATAGAAATACATATAATGACATATAAAATAAAAAATTATAATTGAGAAATTTTTTTAAAAAACAAATTACTTATTTACGTTGGAACAAAAATTTGTCCCTTAAACATTAAAATTACTACCCAAAAAATCCATTTTTAACGATGTTAAATTTTTTATTTTATTTTTCATTGTATTTTTAAAATAAACATAGTAAAATTATTATTTTTTTGTTTTTCATTTACTCATAAATAATTGCCCAAGTTGCCTCTAAAATAATGAAATACTAAAATCTTTAATGGCCTATATCTTATAATTTAAAGCTAAAATAAATAAAGTAGCTCACATCCGCACTAGATATTTGATATAACTTTTGATTACAAAAATAATTTTTCAGTTTGGTTGAGTATTTTGATCTCAAATCCAAATTTAAGATTTGTATGAAACTGGCTGAAATGGGCCGAGCATACGTTCTTCTTAATATTTTTACTCCTAATAATGTCAGGAATCGTTGGTTAAATTAAGTCAGGTACATTCCTCTAGGTACAACACTCTGTACAAATATATTTTTATAATAGAGCATTAGCCGAATCCACGTTGCAGCCATCGTTACGTGAGAGGCAAGCAAGGAAGCAGAGCAGCAGGTTGGTTTAAAAGAGGCATTGTTCCCCCATTGTGGTCTCTATCAGAAGTGGTAATTGCGTCCCGGTCGCTTCCAGCCCGATATGGCGCCCATCAATTATTTAGCGAATTCTCGTCCGTTTTAAGCGCGTGCCGCCCTCTTCCGCCGCTGAGGCAGTTGGCCATGAAAGCTTTATGCCGAGATTCATTGATTCCGTAACTTGAATAGATCGAAATTTCCGAAAATCGAATTATATGTTTTGTTCGTTGTATCGTATACATTACGTAATCCTTTTTTATGCTGGAGAAAATAAATTAACCATAAGAATCGAGCAGTTCAACGCTTAGGATAATAATTTGCTGGGTGTTAAAAGGCGTAACTCATATACCTTTTTGTGTTAAGAGACGTAACTGATATACCTTTTTAAGAAACGTAACTGATATACCTTTTTGTGTTAAGAGACGTAACTGATATATCTTTTTTGTGTTAAGAGACGTAACTGATATACCTTTTTGTGTTAAGAGACGTAACTGATATATCTTTTTTTGTGTTAAGAAACGTAACTGATATAAAATCAAAATCAAAATCATTTATTGTACAAAATTTTCATTTAGTACAAAAGGTATAACTTATAGGTACCTACATCCTATTTCTTCCAGTTAACCTAACATGTTATACAGAAATGAACACAAATGAAATATAAATATAAAAGTGGTGTAATACAAATTGAGTTTGTTTTAATTTATTATATAAACATAAATATAAAAACAGTTGTACCTATGTGAGGTATTCACTTAATGTGTAATGAGACCTGTTCAGAAGGAATGTTTTTAGTGATGACTTAAATCTGAGTGTATCTGGTATTTGTTTAATATCATGTGGAAGGTTTTTATATACTTTAATGGCCATGTAAAAGGGTCCTTTTTGGAAAATTGTTTTGTTTGCTTTTGGTATTAATAAATTTTCTGTAAACCTTGTAGCGTATTTATGTGTAGAGTTTTTTTGTGGAAACTTTTCTGGAGATGATCGCACTAACATGCATAACTCCATTATGTATATGTCGGTGACTGTAATACCTTTTTGTGTTAAGAGACGTAACTGATATATCTTTTTTTGTGTTAAAAAACGTAACTGATACCTTTTGCGTGTTAAGAGACCTAACTGATATACATTTTTCGTTGTTTTTTTTTGGTTTTTAATTTTTTATATCGAAAAAACAAACAAAAAAATTATTTCACATAAAGAACGACTAGACACTCAGCCAAGTAACCTAACCCCCAGTCCGATTCTAATTATCAAAAACCTATTGATTTATTAAAAATATTTTTAGCTGAGAAAGAGAAAAAATGTCACGGAGATAATGTCACCGTTTTTTTTTGCTTTTTACCTTTTTCGAGGGAAATAATTTCACCCAGAGTATATGTCATCTTTGAGGATGCTGTGTGGAGTACTTTATCGATAAAAAAAGTTCTGGGAAGGTAAAGGTATGAGAGGTGGATAGGAAACTGGTGGTCAGTGTATCCAGGATTGACGGCCATTTGATTCCATCCCTCCCACTGCGGTTCAATGCGATGGGTCGGGAGTGTCCTGCTGAGTTCCTCAACTAATATCTCCCGATCAGACCCATCACGCAGTAGGGGGACAGATGCATCCGCCGCCAATACCTAGACAAAATTCACCCAGGGCGCTAAACATACCGAACATTTTTATTCAAATTTATTTCAAGTAACCTGTAAATAATCTATATTTACACACATGTACTAGGGATGAAGTAAAAGCTTAGACATCAATGTTATGTTTCGTTTTGTTGTGAATTTTACTTAAATTTTCATTGTGTTTTCAAATAAAGTCTAAATGCATGAATTTTCTTGACTAATAAAACTATTTTATAAACCTTATTGACAGACAAAATTTTATGAAATAATTGATTGAACTAATTTTAGCAAGAAGTGTGGGACATTTTATCTATATCTAAGGGAATTCTTATTGTATCAATACTACGTCTACGTGGCCACTTATGCAAATTCTTCGTCATGTTTTTAAAGCTGAAATGTATAACTACACAGAATACAAAAAGCGCCTTATAATCTTGTATAATACCAAAACTTGGCTTAAAAACACTTGGCTTATAATCTTGTATAATACCAAAACTTGGCTTAAAAACACTTGGCTTATAATCTTGTATAATACCAAAACTTGGCTTAAAAACACTTGGCTTATAATCTTGTATAATACCAAAACTTGGCTTAAAAACACTTGGCTTATAATCTTGTATAATACCAATACTTGGCTTAAATATGTTTCTTATAAGTTTAAACAAAGCCATTATTTAGAGTAGAAATATTTTATTGTGTGCTATATCTTTTTTATTTTATTTTATTTTAATTACCCTTGTAACATTAATTCTTATAAAACATTCACAAATGCAATAATAACAGTGCAGACTCTTATTATGTTATAGTTTTTAATTGTATTTGTTCAGTTACTCTTTTAAATCCCTAATTTATTTACGTTTAAAATCTTCACTTTAACCATAGTAATAAAAGAAAATTAAAAATCAACATTTTACCCACGCACGGGCATTGCTTATGTGGGATTTTTTTGTTCGTACATTTATTCTATTAATCTTTTTTTTTATATACTTTTCATTATTTTATGTATCTATTATATATATTGTATCAAAAAATTTCAATAAATTTTTTTTTTAAAAAATCTTCGTACTTCGACAGAAATCAAACTGCTCTGGTTCAATTTCTATCCAACGAAGTTATTTCCAACGAAGTTATTAGTAATAAACAAAACAAAAAATATAATGCATATCATACCACAAATGCGACGTGATGCTGATTTTTTTACAAAATAAACGGCCACGTGCTGCATTTACTGCACGCTTTCATGTGGCTGCCTCGGGGGTTCATAAATAGCTTTGTTACTTTTCGCGGTGGCATCACTCTTGCAATAAAAACCATCGATTCAACATAGGGTAACCCGACAATTGATCCCCCGATAGTAGGCCTCCCGAAACTATAATTATCATGGAATCATAAGTTTTCGTGCATCATTTACCAAATTCAAACCTGAAAATCGACTTAAAAATTTTGGTTATTTATTTTTGGGGTGTTATGCCGTGTTGCGTTACCTCCTTCTTTAGCCAACGTTTTGGACAGCGTTACAATATCCACCATCGGGGCAGATGATAAATAACGAAAATTCTTTTGGCCGTGAAAATCTCATGTCATAACTGATTTCAAAATTGCTTTAGATAATAATTTGGCATGGGAATCAAACGAATTTATTTGGTAACTTCAGTGAAATTATTTAATGTAGATTTTTTTCTTATACGCATACAGGTACCCTCCTAATTCCTACGAGACTAAATTTGTTTGCAATTTTTACTCCAAATAATATCAGGAATCACTGTATAGATAAGTAATTTATCCTTGATGCATTTTCACGAAAATATGTTTTACACTTTTGTTATTCGGCGGTACATCCCCCATGCACACCCCTTCAGGGACATTTAGATATATTTTGTGTAAATTGCTATTTTCTCTAAACCGACTGCATATGTACATAAGTATGCTAGGGGCCAACTGTCGTGGATCAACAGTAATGGACGGCCGGTGTAGTCCAGCGGTAAGGCTACTGACTCGCACTCCGAAGGTCGCGGGATCGAATCCCAGCGTGGAAAATAATTATTTATTTTAATTTTGTTTATTTATTTAATATAGATATATAAGTGTACAGTGGTGTTATATAAATTACATATCCGTACAGAAATTATTTAAAATTGCAATCTCACCAAAGAAGAAGCTAGTTCTTGTGCTTGATGAGCGAGTTACACTAATTATAACAGAAATAGAATAACATCATGCAATAGGTAAGTATATAATAGGAACAATTGAAACTTCTGGATCATCTATGTGTGTTATTTGGATCGCCCTGGTATAAGACCACCGTTCAGAGTTGAGACGTTGCTTGAAATGGCTTTAGCCGTGTTTGGTGACCAGATCTGAATAGCCAGGTACTTCCCACCTTCCCCTTACCTATCTTCCCCTCCCCACTACCTTCAGCCTCACAACATACGCCAATTGGGGATGCCACAGTCTCACTGACTCCAGACGGAAGCAGTTGGGACTCTTGTGCGGTATTAATATTAAAAAAAAAATTAAATGGAACTCAACATAGTTATGTACACTTACAATCTCTGGAAACTTTGATTAAGACGACCGGTTTTATGCATTGTGCAATATATCCTTTCTACCAAATGAAAAAAATGAATACAATTATCAGAAATACCAACAGAACAGTCCCAATAAATATATTATTAGAAATTCAATAATAAAGCATCCGGCGGGTTAGCGTTGGTTGAGAATTGATTTCGTATCATTTCCATAATGCGTTGTAAATCACACTCTCCTTGCACTCAATCATCTCTACAATACGGGTTCTGGCATTGGTAGGAACTGTAGGTTGGCTGCTAGTGCACTCGAGCCTATAAAATATCAGTTTCCATAAATCCCGCCTTACATCAATGCAACCAGCTTTACGGGTCTCATAGATAGAGCATGCAGATATTATTGATAAAACACCCCATACACGGAGGTGTCTGTTACAAGATTCTAGATACCGTGCGCGGCTTGTTTGACCTTTCTCTACCCTTTAATCTTTCCCTTCCAATATCATTGTCATATTTCATTGTTGTATTTGACATAAAACCACAAGCTTTGGATAGTTGGGTCACAAGTCAAATGACAATATTCATGACCATTACTGTCACTGTTATCGCTACAAGAGTTCCGGTGTTTTTGCATTGTCAAAATAAATAATAAACTTAGTTTTTCCCACTTTTATTGTTTAAAAAACCGACATGTTTCGTGAGCCAAGCTCACTTCTTCAGAAACGAATACCAAACAAATGCAAACTCACAGTTTCATTGGACCTCGTACATTCAATCTTTTACCGAAAAATATTCAAGTGACAACTAAACTTCTGCAATACATAAAGGAGTTGAAGTCGTGGCTTGACAATGTAGATATTGAAACATTGTTTGCTTAATTTGTATCACTTTATTGTTTTTTCACAAAGAGTACACCTATTATTACATTATGCACTTATTATTACACTATACCATTATTGTTACACTTAATATACAATTAGTATTACACTTAATATTACACTATACCATTATTGTTACACTACTTCACTTAATATACAATTAGTATTACACTTAATATTACACTATACCATTATTGTTACACTACTTCACTTAATATACAATTAGTATTACACTTAATATTACACTATACACTTACTGTTGCACTGATGTATGCTCATTTTGTGCAAAGCTGTTTAGACAAATTTTAATCATGTTTTTGCTTTATATGCCCATTGTTTGTTCTTTCTAGGTACAATAATAAAATATATTCAACTATATTACCCACGCACAGGCTGCACCTAAGTGGGTTCCCATTATTCTTTTTATTTTATAATATTGTATGCATCAAATGTAAATTTTGGGAAAAATAAAGGAAAAAAAAAAAAAAAAGGAGCGATGAGTGATCAAAACATTTGTTTGTCGGTTCAAACCATGGCGCATGCGTAGTTTTAAAAGAAATAAAAAAAAACATTTTTTTAAGATACGCGGTATTAATTAAATATACGCGATATTAATTAAAAATATGCAAATAATAAAATTCATATGTATTAACAACAATAAAATGAAATGCAATAACTTTTATAATAATATATTGCTTGCCGTGCTGTTTAAACCGGTGACCAGACAACTCGGAATGAAACCAACTCAGAACCATCTCAGATAAAGCATTTAGAGTGATAAAAAAAATATATATACAAAATTGGTTAAATAGGTTAAGTTAGGTTAGGGTTATCGGCTAAATTAAAATTATTTTTTTCATAGATTTAATGATTTTTCAAGGAGGTGTTGAGTTGACTTTATTCTCAGTTGGCATGGAACCGTTTAAACCTACCGGTAGAGTCAAATAAATGTTGTTCTATTACGCTATTCAATAATATTTAAAAAATATATTTTAAACTGTTAAACCTCCGTACGTGTATATTCTACGATCTAAATCTACGTTAAAACAACATAATCACAATCATTTTGATTGGAAAAAATAAAGACAAAATAATAAAATTAAAATAATAAAAGAATCCGTTAGCTACGATAAGAAAAATGTTTAGGAAAGCCTTCATTGGATAAAGATACAATGGCTCATAATGGTGCAGTGGCTGGTAATAATGTCCCCTGTCAATAAGTTCCTAAGTTAATAGTTACACTGTTAGTTAGGATAGGGTAGGTTAGGTCAGGTTGGGACATGCTGAGTCTGCTGACTGATTGTGCCAATATAAAGAAATTTTACCTGATTCTAGTTGCGAAAATTTTGATAAGGAGCATTATTATTTGGAACGTTTTGACCGGGGACGTTTTAACCGGGAACATTTTTACTTGTAACATTTTGACAGACAAACTTGTTACTAGGAAAATTATCATATCTGTAACCCTCATAATGATGTACTTCTTTAGATATATCTAGTACACACAGTTCTACCTATGTGTGTAAAATGATTTATCATTATTTATTAACTTTACCGGCGACACGCTTTATCACCTCGTGTAAGCGTCACTAAAGTACGAGTACTAAGACCCTTTGATTTACTGCGACTCGCAATAGTGGTGACCCATGACCCCACACGCTATCCCGATGCGATATAGTTGCAGCGGTCGTCGGCACGTCACATCAGTGCGATATTGCACCCGCTACATCTTTCCCGTAAATTGGTAGGAGCTATATCAGGAAGGAGGTAAATCGGTAGGACTACAGGCGCTATAGCTAAAAGAACTTAATGTTTTTTTTTTAAAATATTTTTTGTTATCTACGTCCTCGAGAAAATAAATTGCATCATTTTATTTATTGCGATTTTTTTGCTTGTTTTTTCTATTGTTCGTATTCTAGAAGCAAACAACAAATAATTAATTACAAATTAATCTAATTTGATTTTTTATTATGTTTTTGTTGCTCGTAGGTATATGAATTGTACCTACGAGTTCTCTAAAGTCATCCATGTGGATAAAGCATTAGATATATTCTTATTTATTATATTGAGTTTATGCTTTATTATATTTTGTATCTTTTTTTATTTATGTTATACTGTTGTTGCAAATGAAATTTGTACGTATCAATCTATAAGCCCAGAAGGGCGTCAATAAATAAATAAAAAAATAATCAGAGTTTCCAGACACCGTGCACATATAGAAATGTGTTAATTTTAATACTTGTTATTAATTATCTCAAAAATGAATTAAATAATTGTAGGCATACCGGTATGCGCTGTTGCAGACGGAACTCAATGGTACATCGGTAAGTGCTATTGGAAAAGTAACTCAAAGGTTTACTTACGAGTACGTAACTATTGACATGCTTTGCGAAATATTCATTGCTCTTTCAATAATATACTAAATAGTTTATCAACTTTAAGTATACACATATTTTTTAAAATTATTCCATAATCCGCTGTGTGTGTTTTGAACATGTTGCAGGAAACATTTAAACTTCATTATATCTGTAGCTGTCAACAAAATATCTGCATTAAAGTTTTGCCTGGTTGTTGATTCTTCCACGGACCCCAAACAGAACAATTGTTTTTAACGCAAATATAACATGACAACACTTTTTCGTAATAAAAATATTCGACCAAGGTGTATAACCAACAGGTAAAACTAATAATGTATTGAGCAATCCACCTATTTAGAATTTGGAGTCCCTCAAGGGACACTTCTGGGTCCAACATTATTTATCAATTACACGAATGAAATGCTTATCCAGGATTCCAAAAATTGAAAAAATCATATATTTCATCAACGACAGTTACAGAAAAAAACTTACTTGTATAGCAATTTTAATATTACTTAAATCTAAAGTAAAAATATGATGAAAAATTTATTTTACCTTCAATTCTGTTCTCCCGATCGTTTGACGCTGATTCTGAAACAAAGAAAATACAATATGAATTTTTATTGCAGAAAGGATAATATCCTTGCATACTTTTAACGATGATAATATCCCCATCCGTGATATTCCACTTTTAACGGGTCAGCAGTATAATTTTTTAATTAAGGGATGTATACATTTTATTTGAGGTCACTGTAGCTATTTTTATTTCAGAAAATCACAAAAAAATAGTAACCCATTTTTATATGCTAAACTAAGTGTATAGATGTCCCGGTGAAAGTCCATCATTAGATCAAATCTGAATAGCCAGATGCTTCCTTAGCTTCCTCTACCCATAATTACAACATACTCCTATAATTAGGGATGTCATTGTTGTCCCAATGGCTCTGAACAGTTGGGACTCTGGAGTGGTATTTACATGGGAAAAAAGGATTTAATATAAAATTCCTATTCCTCTTATTGACTTTTTTTTACATGAAATACCGCACAAGAGTCCCAACTGCTCCCGTCTGGAGCCAGTGAGACTATGGCATCCCCAATTGGGGTATGTTGTGAGGCTGAAGGTAGTGGGGGGGGGGAAGGAGATAGGGAAGAGGTAGGTGGGGAAGCACCTGGCTATTCAGATCTGGTCACTAAACACGGCTAAAGCCATTTCAAGCAACGTTTCAATTCTGAATGGTGGTCTTACACCAGGGCGATACTATTAGTATCTTCCACTCTGGAACGTGCCGCAAATATATCATATATTATTTTAAATGAATAAATTGTGAAATAACACAAATTAATCAAATAAAATTTATTTGACTGTAGTTAGGTTGTTGGTAGAGAAACGGCCTGGATGAAAGCGATACCCACAACCGAAGAAAATATAGCCTGAAAACGAGAAGAGCCGACCCCAACAAGCTACTTAGGCAATGATATTCGACAGTGCAAGGAAGAAAGACAGTAGATAGGTATAGGTAAGTTTTTCACCGAACAAAATGTATATTGCAAATCTAGGTCGAAACACACCTAAAATCAAACTTCACTCAAAAGTCAATTGACAACTATCTCTTAAAATTGAAACATTTGCTGATCTTTGTCGGTAGAAGAACATTTCAATCAAAATCATCACAAATTTAAATGATAAAATCAACAACCGGTTAGAGCATTATACTTTTGGAAACGTTGACAGAATGTCCAAAGTTTTTTGTAAGTGGTCTAGACTGGTACACAATATTCTCTAGACAAGCGTCCTGTATTGTGACTAACGACAATGACCAAATGACCTGGATGTTTACATATTTTTCGGAGGTTACCGCGAAAAGTAGATCAAATTCACTTCTTAAGATTCAGGAAAAATCTAAACTGAAAAACCCCGTAAATTGATTTAGTACATTTTTCAATATATAAATACGATTAATTTCGTAAATTTATTTAATGAAAACAAAAAAACTGTGCATGCACCTATATAATTAATTTTATCGACATGTTTCAAAAACAAATTTTCTTTGTCAGAATAAGAAATAATCTTATTAATTAATCTCTTATCCTGACGAAGAAAACTTTGTTCTTGAAACATGTCGATAATATTAATAATATAGTGGTGCATACAAAGTTATTTGTTTTCATCAAATCAATAATGATGCCACAAAGTGCATTTGCAAAGTTTGGAGAAGTTCGTAAATTTTACAGATTTTTGTTAAAATTAAAACGTTTGGTTAATTGGGTTAAGCAGAACACAAAGCATTCAGAAATATTGAGAATAGATTTTAAACTTGCTATTACTATCTCTCTTAATCTCCCTGGTGAAAGACCACAATTCAGAATTGAAACGTTGCTTGAAATAGCTATAGCCGTGACTAAATCTGAATATCCAGGTTCTATCCCATCTTCCACCAAGAAAATTATCAAATTTTTTTATTTGTTATTTTCTTTTCACATATTTTATTATGTATGCAACCACTCCATCTACGGATACCCCGACTGCACAAAATAGTTATTAGATGTGAATCTTATAGTTAGTACCCACTTTCAATTTTTTTTCTGAGTGATCAAATTAAAATATGCGCTATCTATTTATCGGTTCCTTGACAACTCAATAGAGTGGCATTTCAAAACCCCTCCGAAAAGTCATTAAAAGCGCGATTTTTTTAAATAACCCATAATCCAACCTAATATAACCCACTTAACTAAGTTTAAAAAAAAAATCATAATTTTTAACGACTTTTCAAAATGAAGTTGTTGTTGTCATTCTTTTTAAAACAATATTTTTCCGTATAAAGTTTGATAACAGGAGATTTTTCGATGCCTGTTTCCTAGGACCGGTATCTAGACAGATGCAGAAGTACATAAATGCGTACAAATATAATTATTGATTATTAAGGTTACATATATTTTAAATTTAAAATAATCAAAAAGAAAGGTAATTTAAAGAGTCGGTTGATCCTATAGTCAATATTACAAATGTAGGAAAAAGATGGAGTAAAATAGATATTGAAATAATAATTAAGTTAAATTTAAAGTTAAAGTACAAGTTAAAGTTAAAGTTAAAGTTAAGTCAACGTTAAAGTTAAAGTTAAGTCAAAGTTAAAGTTATTTTAAATTACGTTAAAGTTAGATTTGGCAGGATTGTATTATTTTATTTGGGTTAGGTCGTACATATTATCCATGATATTTTTTATTTATTTTTCAATGGCATTATATAATTTTGTAGCGTGGAATTAATGATTTATCTGGCCAATTATCTGAAATTTGCCTGGATTTTCAAAATGAAATGATAATGACAATCTTACGGCTTGGACTTATTAATATTTTAGATTGTTCCACATCCGGGGATTAAGTGGCCAGCTCTTTGTATCTGTGGGCGGGCCGCTATTCTTCTTCAACGAAGTTCAATTAAAATAATATGGCTATTTCTATTGCTCTCTCATAGAAGGGTAAACAGCAGGGAGTATACTTTACAAGTTTTTTTGCTTGAGCAATTATTCTATTTAGTAAACTTATTCAGAGATGAGCTGGGAGCATGCGTATATTGGACCAGAGACTAGACACTAGATCTTGGTTCTCACGTTAAATACCCCAGGACCAGTTGCTATGGAAACTTGATAACCCCAGACAGTGTTGGACTGGCAAATGCCATTTATCAGATATACTAGATAGACTAATTTATTTAATTATTGTTTCTTTACATTGCTGGTAAAATGTTTACAATACAATTTGCAACCTCACTAGGACAAGCCTGTGTATAGAAATTTAGTTTAAATTTAATCCCTATAATTAGATGAACGTTTTGCTAAAACTATCTCCACGCGTTTACAAAATTTTTTAACACAGTAGGACATGATGAAATATTGGCATCTAGGCATATATTCAGTGAACATCATTTAAGACAAAATCGTTTAAAACGAAAACACGGTTATAAAAAAATATTCTACATTGTCTCGACAAAATGCAAAAAGTCATGGAGTTTATTCTTACATTTGTAGATATCGATCATCCAGTTGATTAATCAGACATCTCCGAAAATTGAATATTGAGATGAGTATGCCAGTTATATGTAAAAGTAAATCTGGTACAATACTCAAAAAATGTCAAATTACTCATAAACACCACTAAATTAATTATAAGGCAGAAAAACTTGTAGTAAATTTAAAAAAAAAAAATGTTGATGTTTTCTGGGTCCCTAGTAGGATATTACAAAATTTCTTATTAATAACGTCCTACATAATAATGGATTATTTAATTTATTTTTATTATCATTTTTGTTTTTTTCTTATTCTATGTTCTTGATTCTTTATTCAAAATCTGTTGTGTAAATTTGTTTAACTATTTGGGACGTGTGGGATTGCACTTTCCTCCCCACATCCTGGAATAAAACAACCGGTATAATTTTATAGCATATTTATTTAATATAAACACAGACACGTAAAAATAATATTTTATTTATGGTGAGGATTCGAATAATGCTTTCCTCACTATCTCAAAGCTCGATATTTGGAGATGTCTGACTAATCAACTAGATGACCTATATATGGACTATCTAAGAGGAGCAATATAAAGCTACCTATTTTAAACATTAATTTCATTTAAAATATATATTTCTTGCACCATCTTTGGTATTATCGTAGGAACGAACATCAAACTCATGGCATTGACGAAACATATTCAATATTTTTTTTACAACTCACGAAGTTCGCCAGTGCAACTTCATGATGCATCTTTAAAATAGTGAATTTATTGTGCCTTTGGTTGGGATTTATTGTGCCTTTCATACACCACATAACTGAGCTCGAAGAAATAACATCTTAACACCTTTAATATACCATTGGTAGCAAATAGCGAACTGCTAAATAAAAATAAAATGGAATGTAACAATTACTTGGAACACGATATCAATATCTTACGGCCTTTTATGGGTAACTAAAGCGCCCCTGCAAGGATCGCGAGCTTTAGAAGCTACTCGCCAGTAAGTGCTTTACTTCTGTCACTCGTAGTTACTAGCTACCTTCGTTTCCTGAAATGAGCAGCAGCCATCTTCGTATTAAAAAGTCAACGGCAAAAACTTGTCATCGCTAACAACAAAACGAGGCTTGATTTTAATCGCATTGTTTGGCAGCATTGCAACGCGGCCGTTCAATTAATTGATTAAAACCGTATCTGCACCACCGACCTTGGATGTTTATGGTCGTCAAACAGTAACAATATAATTTATTTCGTTTATCTGTGGTGATGTTATGGCAATGGCAGGTATTTCTTAGAAACTTAAGGCGGTAATATTGGGGGTTTGCTCAAGGCTCTCATTTTAATAAATTCCGACGAATTCGTAAATAAAATAAACTTTTTCTTCAAACTGCAGACTCGGGGATGTAAATTATTTATATTTAGGATTAATAAAAACAATATCTCACTATTAATATATTTTACGTAGAGCTATTTGAAAATTTTATTTCCCGTATATAATTATTAATTTAGCGGTGAGCACCAGATTTTATTTTTCTGGACGATGAATTAATAACTTCGAGAGGGATTCATTTAGAAACATCCTAAATATTAGTAAAACGTTCTTCAGAATTAATTAAAATGAACCCGACGGAAAGGTCGAATCTCCAGGCCTGCTAGGATGAGTTCGACCTTACGTCTTCACTTACGTCGTCAAGATTCCCACATTATTTGTTGTCTTCTTCTTTTCTTTGACATGGCAAATTCAACAGTAGGTCCGTCCAATACACGGGTCGCGAGTCGCAATTTATATACACGGCTTCTTTACTTATGTCGTTAAGATTCTGAATACATTTTAGGGTATTGTGTCATCTTAAGAGTGAGGGCCAGAATTGAAGTGTTACAAAGAAATTAGCCCTTTTTACATATTATATTGTGTAGACCTTTCTATCTCATGCATGTACAACATTATGATTAAGGCGAGATTTAATGTGAAATTACTATTTAATTAATGAATAAAACTTGCGATATGAAAATAGTGTTGGTAGTTTTTGAGATTTTTCTGTTTTAGATTTGCGATTGAGTTTCGCTAATATTGTCTTCATTAATTAAATATTACAATTTGAGGTTTTACTCAATAAGCAAAAAATAAAAATAAAACGAAATTACTATTTTCGATTAATTTTTACCACAAATTGGTTATTATTATCAGAAAAAAATGCGTTGCATTTATATAACTTTTTCAATAATTTCCCTTGAACAGAATTGAAATAACTTTGCCAATATGCATAAAAACAACATTACTTGCTTTTATTTGATGAATTTATAGGTTTTACAATTTTTTCACGAGAGCTATGCTTACTAATTTTACAGCTCAAATACCGGGAAAAATGACACCCGGACGCCATAGAAAATTTAATACAAATTATTCCGAGTGGCTAGGTGTGTTTACGGTATCTCATACGTCAAGAACAAGAATGCCCCAAGCGATTCTGAACTTGTTCTTTATGTGTTTTCTTTATACATAAGGGTTAAAATCGCATTCCAAAATAAAAATAAATTAAAATTTTGGCGTGTGCGCCGGCCCCGGCATAGTAGGCGTTTTTATTAAAAATATAAAAGTAAGCTCCTAAAACTGAAAATTTCATTAGAAATGTATCAACGCGTTTAAGAAACAATAAACAAACGATTTTATGGCTAAGTTTATGTGTTATAGTTACCCTTGATATTTTTTGTTCATTCTTATAAAATTATTTACAAAATAAATAAAAACCGTTTTAGAATAAAGTCAACCTTTTCCAATGTCGATTTCTTTTGCCTATTACCTACATTCATGGTGATATAAGGTACACTAAGAATACATACATTTTTGGGTTGTGAATTCTTTTAACTCCGGATACACGTATAATGAGACATTGTGTGCGTGTAAATAACTTATTTATATCGTCTTAGGGGCTATTTCTCAAGTTTCATCAGGGTTCTGATTAGCAATTATTGTCCCCTACTAAATCAAGTAGATAATAATTTATACAGCATTACTTCACCTCTCATTAGCGCTATCCGGCACGATAATGCTAATTGGAAGATTGTTACTGCAATCGGCATGCAAAGCTATAATAAGCCTTGATTAGTGCTATATAAGGTAAAGCTTTTGACAGTTGGAGATATGTCGGTGATATTAATCAGATCCGGCGGATTTTTGATAATTTATTGTGAAAAGTAGAAATTGATATTTTAGAGTGGTCAAAATACGGAAAGGTACTTTCTAAGGATTATAGGCTTTCTGATTTTGAAGCAAGCTCTTTGAAAATTTCTTTAGCACCGTTGTAATTTGAAACTCGATGAAACGAAAAAAGCGATACTAAAAAGAGACAAACACATCTATTGGATTTAGCCTGCAAGAGAATGAGATAGTATAATCGGTCTCCTTTTTGTGCGGTGCTTCGTTGTATCCCCACTCCTGTGTACTTAAGTTTTCTGAAGGTTTTCTAAATGTTTCAAGCATTGAAGCAAGCACTGATTTTCGAAATGAAAACTTCTTTAGCACCGTTGTAATTTGAAAGTCGATGAAACGGAAAATAGCGACACTAAAATAAAATAAAAACACTAACACTAAAAACACATACATCTTTTGGATTTAGCCTGCGAGAGAATGAGATAGTAAAATCGATCTCCTTTTTGTGCGGTGCTTCTTAATCTCCCCACTCATGTCTACTTAAGTTTTCTAAAGGTTTTCTGAAGGTTTTCTGAATGCTTCACTTTTACTGCGTGTACATTGCACACTCTGTTTTTTTTTACTAAACTTTCTAAAAACATATATTTTAATAATTTTTTTTTGATGCTGTGTAGAGGGTCTTTTTAGGGAAGGAAGTATAGGAAGTTCTGGGAAGGAAAAAGGTATGAGGAGTGGGTAAAAATCTTGGGTTCAGCGTGTTCAGGTCGTTCGTCACTAAGACCTAGAAAAACCTCACCCTCATGAACCCGGCACCTTGCTAAGCCACTAAACGCAGCGAACCACTTGGGGGGACCTATAACAGAGGTTATGCAATAAATAGTTTCCAAGGGTGGCGGTGACCAAAATGATTCAATCTATACAAAGACCCAATGTTTTAAAACCACACTCTTTCAAAAAATCAATTGATGAATAGGCATACATTCGTTTATGAAATGTATTCTGCGAGTGGGAGTAAGAAAATAACACGAATCAGTCCTAAGCCGCGTAACGTGTACTTCTATGCTTCTGTTGCACTGATAAATTAACAGCTTACGTCCTAACAACCAGTTCCTCCAGCCAAACACTAAATATTAGACATTTGAAAAATGTTACTGTTTTCTAATCAGCTTCGGCCCCAGGCGATCATCAATAAACCATACGGGATTTTATAATTACCGACTGTTTGCCTATTGAACAGTTGAGAGAAAAAACCATCTTTCTACACATTCACTTACACAAAAGAACATAATATATTGTTTACGTGAACTCTTGTTCCAAATCTGTAACACTCCTTATAAAATTCAGTAAGTTAATTCCTCCGGCTTTAAGGAGTTATTAGTTTTGCTTGAAACTCGCATAAATCAACATTGGAAATAATCATTCAGTTATTAGATATTACGAAACAACTTTTGAACATATTTAAGTGAAAAGTGTTTAGATATAATTTTTCAACAGACGGAACGAATACATACGCCGACAGACGTCAAGTAGTCGTTGATTAACTCTGTAACATAAATCAACAATGAAAAACAATTGTGCTTTACCATACGAGTGAACCATTGTTTGGAATATTGCAAAGTGAATAATGTTAAGGCTTAAATCATCAGGAATCAGGACTATAAATAATCTTAAGTAAAAGGTTTAGATTTAGCTCGATTCGATTGCAAGACAACAGACAGAGATTGTATAAAATTTAACCTAATTAGCTAGGACTCACACCTCTCCAGATAATTCGATTTTTTGGTTTATGTAAAGTTGATTAATTAATAGAAGAAATTATCCATAGATGTCAGGAGATGCAAACTCCCTTCTGCTTAGGAGCAGTATAAAAGGCCTATGTTTAGGTTTTTTCTCTCTCTTCTCGTCTCATCATCCTACCTTCTTAATCAGTAAAAGTAAACTCCTTGGTCTGTCTTGGGTAGTTTGGGTCTCCTGAAATATTCACAATGTAATTGGGAATAGAGCAAATAAAAGTCACGAGTCCTTTAAAGTTTCCTGAAGATGCGTTATTATTTACAAAGTTCCTTCCTCCAAAACAAAACAGAGATAGTATAATATTATTGTAATCTTATGTGATCAACATCGTCGTTTTTGTCTCTTGCAATCTCAGCATAGCTCAGTTTCATCTCAATCTGATAAGTAGTAAATACCAGTTTAATATTCCGCATTGAATTTTTTCACAAGCAACTAATGGTTAACCATGTATGGGAGTTACTGCTTCAGCGAACAATCAATACTCGAATGCAAAAAATTGTCTGTCTTTTCGTTGCGGATGTATTCAATTTTGTGACTATATCTGGAGCAACTGATCATATCATTTGGTAGCCCATCATAAATTAATGAATGCGTATAAAGGATGCACTTGCTATGCCAAATTCTTGAATGATTGATATGGCATTCTGTAATAAGAGAGATGAAAATCATTTCGTTAAATTCATGAATTGATGTGCCAATTTTAAGCATTTTTCGAAAATATATGCTTTACAAATCGACGGTTCCGAAGAACAATGTCGGATGTGTAGTTTTGCAGTGAAGTTTGAAGTCTTTTTTCGGCATTTTTACTGTTTTTGAGATCAATAATGTTGTTTGGAATTTTATTAAAAGTTCTGAAAATACAGACTTCAAATCAACAAAATAAACCAACAGAATAATTTTCAATTTTTAACAGACCCGATATTGTTCTTTGGGATCATCGAAATATTTCCTACCGATAATATTTTTTTCAATCAAATTTCCTGTGTTTTATACTGATGTATTTATTTTTGTTATCGTAGTAAGAATGTAATATAATACCTACATCAAGTATTTCATAGATATAAGTTAAAATTGAATTTTTTTTTGTTTTGTCTGTGTTGTTATTATTATTATTGTTATTATTATTCGTTGATATCATTCAACTTTGACGAATCTTTGAAGTTATCCTTCGACATCTTACGTTTCAAATAATATTACCATAAATTAAATTATACTAAGAAAACACTTTTAATGGTGGTATGGATATCTATGTTCTTTGAAGAAATTCTTTAAAGAAATTTCGCCCCTTTCGGGATATCCATTTTTCGACACGGAATGCAAAGTGAGTAATTAGAGTCCTTTAATTTCAATACCCGCTATATCCGATTTTTTGCCAAATTGATCTGAGTATGACATCTTGTTCACGTTTTTGCGAGAAACAAGATGAACCTACATTTGAGTTTCAAAACCTCCCTTATCACGACCAAAAACCATGTTAAAGATGCGAGTGAGAAACAAAACCCGCTACATCATTCAAATAAGCATTTAAGTAAGCATATTCGGAATTCAAACAATCACGAGTAGTTATTTTTCCAAAATGGCGGGTTTAGAAGCTCGCGCGTCAGGTCAGTTGAGTTTCAAAAGCCTCTATTTCATGAGTAAATCACGAAGTGAAATCAAAATCCGCTATATCCATTTTATTTATCGAAATTTCTTAAATATTGCTAGGAATACATTGAAAAATAAACACTTTTCGAATTGACATTACTCCAATTCATTTATAAAAAAATAAAATTCAATTATGTATTTACGCTAGAGATGTGACAGTTTTTTGCATTTTTCTCCGAATCAGTGAAAGTTGGTATAGCGGATATAGAAATTAAACGACTTAATTGTATTACATCGCTTGATGTCGTTATTTAGTGCGTTAAATATTTAAGGTGCAATTTATGAGTTGTCTCTTGTGTTGTGTCTGTGAAAAGGTGTTTTTTTTTTTTTTTACATAAGCTCCACACAGGAGGCCCTGAGGAAAATAATTTCCCTCAGGGCCTATGTCACCTTTGGGGATGCTGTGTGGAGGGTTTATTTTTAAGGAAAGGAAGGAGGGAAGAGTTCTGGGATGGAAAAGGGTTTAAAGGGTGGGTAGGAATCTGGGGTTCAGTGTGTCCTAGTCATCCGCCTCTAAGATCTGGAACAAACCTCAACCCATGAATCCGGGCACCCCTCCTAAATCACCAAACGTAGCGAACCACTTGGGGTGACCTATGGCAGAGGTGTTGGTTATCCAGTAAAGGTTCCCGGGGCGGCGGTACCCATTCCCGCCTCCCAAATTGAATTTTGTTTTAGGGTTTACGCATTTTCCATGCGTTGAGTAGCGTGTATGTATATCTTTTTGTGTGGAATTTATCAGACCATTTTTCCATATGTGGATGAGAGTTATTTTAATATACAATTGGAGAATCTAGAACTGCGAGATGGAGCCAACATAACTTTTCCTTGTAAACATTCAAAATAAATAAACAATAAAATCTGACAATACTCCAATAAAAACCAGTGAAAACGAGCAAAACCGTTTTCTAGCCCGAAGAAGCTATTCCCAGCCATTATCATTTCATTACAAACGGTCATAATTTTTTATCATATTATTATTCTCCGAGTGGCGTTTTCTCGGGCGGCAAAAATATGACGGCACAACGGTGACCAGGCGGCTTTGAAATGATTTGTTATTCCGCTCGGGTCGCCGTACGACACAGATCTTTTGTGTCGTAGTTCTTGTTCCGTGGCAGTAATGACACGTTATGGGCTCTTGGGGGCATAAATTCTGCCGTACGCCTGGCGAAGTCTGCCGTGTGGCGAACTGACGAAGAGCGGATGGAGAACGCAGGAGAGGCGTCGATATTAAGGATAGTGTGAAAGGACATTAAGTTGAGCATACAAGAATTTACCATCGAAAACGCGTAGTTGATGATGATAGTAATTGATGTATTGATTGCCTATAAATATAACGCGTCGGAAGTTCTTTTCCGTGCTTGCTCTGCAGACCACATGACACATATTATTTTCTCTTTGAATATCTATTTAAATTTCCATGCAAGGCGAATGTCAAAGATTTGTTAAGGTCATAGCCGAGCATCCGCACAATCAGTTGAAAATATATGCGTGTGTGTAACTACTATCGCAAAATAAGCAAATCATTAACCAAAATACACCCCAATTAAAATTTATAAAAGCAATATTCCAAGCAAAATAAATGAAAATAAAATCATTCCAAGGAAATAATTCTTCTTCACTAACGTATGGTTTAAGAATTAAAATTATTTGAAAAAAAAATTTGTGTGAAGAAAAAACATTTTAATTTAACGAGTTTTATTTTCTCTGTAAGATCCGCATTTCTATTTTAACCCTTAGAAACGATTGCAATCAAACATTTACAATAAAATCAGCCGATAATAATTATTCGAAATATCGTCACCTCAGTTGAAGATTCTAACTGATATTTTTTTTCAAAAACGCAAAACCATTCTTTCATGCAGAAGCATTTCTTTTGGTCGTGTCTCTAACTAAAATAATTTTCAGAGTCGCTTGCGTTGTATTTTTTTAGATGTTTTCAAAATAACGTTGTTCAAACATCGAGTTTTTAATTCTTCAATTTATTTTACAAGGTTCTAACATCTCTTTGAACCTTTTGCAATAGCCATTTTGTTTGTATCTCACGGTTTATAATATTATTTACGAGGCGCAGTGTAGTTCGTCGCTTTGGTTGGATAGGGTTCTAACTTCGTCTCACCGTGTTCCAAGGCATCATAGTTTGTAAAGATGATTTTTCATAATATATTTAATTTCTGATTTTGACGTTGAATTTTGTGTAAAGTATTTTAGTTTTACTTATTTTAATTTTTATAACTAACAAAAAGTAAAAGTAAAAACTAAGTAAAATGTTTAATTTTTATAACTAACTTTATGAGTTAAACTTCAAATTGTAATAATTAATTAATTGAAGACAATATTAGCAAAACTCAATCGAAACTCTGGAAACAGAAAAATCAGAAAAAGATATTGGCACCTTTGGGACTTGAACCCAGGAACTTCCCCGGCTTTCGGCAGCTCTACCGAATCGGAAAGGGACACCTTAGCTCAGTTGGTAGAGCTGCGGCCCGGAAAGCCAAAGGTCCTGGGTTCGAGTCCCAGAAGCGGCAATATATTTTCCTGATTTTTCTGTTTCCACTTTTTAGATTGAGTTTCACTACTATCTCGAAATGGCTTTAAAGAAATGAAATAAAACCAGCTAGATCATATGAATTATTATGCCCTAGCTGGTTCCATATTGTTCTATCTGCACGTCTAGCCATATTCTAAAATGATAAATATACTTTCTATTTAAATATTTTGTTTAATTAAAATACTTTACCCAAAATTCAACCTCAAATTCAGAAATCGGTAAATACATTTTGAGAAATAATTATTGCAAACTTTCACACCTCATATCTCAGAACAAGGTAAAATAAAACTAGAACCCTGTTCAATGAAAGTGGCGATGTGACTAGACTTACATATATTACATTAAATAAACAAATAAAGTCAGGCCACGTCTTTCAAAGAGGCTGTACTTTACCAAGAAAGCGCCCTGTCCCCGTGGGTCGCAAAAAATACTAACATGTGTAAAGTATGCGTAGCTTATGCATTATTATATATCTTTTATTAAATCACTACTTTACATTGCTCGGGGTAAGTCGGGAGTTACGGTTAACATATCCGATAGCACTAATAGGTATGCATTATGTTTAACATTACAACCTTAATATCCTTTCTGCAATCTGGTATTCCATGTCATGTATGAAACGTATTCTGAAACAATTTTATGGAAGTTCTGTGGTGTCACTACTGGTTTCGTCCAGGATTTTCGTCAAAATTTCGAGATATTAATAAGATAAAAATTAATAAGATGAAATAGCAATTAAAAAAAATTGATATTTCACAGCACTAGTTATATTTTATTAAATATTGTAGTGTCTGTTAATTTTATTGACATATTAAAACGATTCCACCAACCTACAACTAAAACGATTTTTGAACAAAGAAATATGCAATAGTTCTTTACAAAATTATTTAATAAACTCCCTCTTGCAATAAAAATGATAAAAAAATAGCCAACTTCAAAAGAAGCATTAAAATATGGATTATGGACACGCTGTATCCGATTTTTTGCAATATTGATCCGAGTATTTTTGCGAGGAACAAGATGAACCTAAAATTGAGTTTCAAAACCTCCCTTATCACAACCAAAAACCATGTTAAAACTGCGAGTGAGAAACAAAACCCGCTATATCATTCAAGAAGTTACTTTCAAAACCCGCTATATCGGAATTCAACCAATCACGAGTAGTTATTTTGCCAAGATGGCGGGTTTAGAAACTCGCACGCCAGGTCAGCTGAGTTTCAAAAGCCTCTTTGTCGTGAGTAAATCATGAAGTATCAAAATCCGCTATATTCATTTTATTTATCGAGATTACTTGAATATTGCTAGACATTCATTCGAATTTTTATTACTCCAATTCATTAAAAGAAAATTAAAATACAATTATTTATTTACTAGCTGGTACCCGGCATGCGTTGTCATGCCATTTAATAAATAAATTGTTTTCTCCTGCGTGTTCTTTCCCATTCGTCCCGTTCCTCTTCCGCCTCCCCTTCCTCTCCCGCGTCCTCTTCCCCTCTCGCGTTCCCACTCCGCCTCTTCCACCTACCCTCCCCCCACTCCACTACTCCTTTCCCCGTCCCGCGAACCCCCCTTCCAAGCTCCCCTCCCCCCCTCCCAGGTTCCCCCTCCCAGATTCCCCTCTCCCTCCCGGGTTTCCCTCCTCCCCCTCCCGCGAACCCCCTACCCGAGTCCCTCTCCCGCATTTCATACATTCTTTCCCGGTACATTCAGTTTTCAAACAGCTCGCATGCCACCTTTTGCATATTTCATAATGCCAGAGCTCACCAGTAGTAAAATCCAATTTGGTGCAGTCGTTCGGAAGTCATGCGCGTAAATACATTTCGGTGATTCATTTTTTAGAGATAAGTATTACATACAATGCCCGAATTAAAAAAATCTATATCAACATGGTTTTCACTGCAACGATTTGTTTTGCTTTTCTTCTGACGTTAGCAATAACTCGCCATTTTCGACAGAAAACGTAAAATAAATATAATATATTAATATTTATAATTTCGTAACGCCAGAACTTACCAATATATATAGCCTATATTACTCGCATATAATGTAGCTTTCTATTGGTGAAAAAAATTCTAAGATCGGTTTATTAGTTTATGCGTGAAAGCGTAACAAACAAACACACGCAGTTTCACATTCATAATATTAGTATAGATTTAGAATTTTAGGGTAGGTACTTTCTATTACATAATTCAATTTACCAAATTCTGACACAGGCATTTAAATACAATAGCGAGTTCCCGGCATATGCTATGCCACTTAATAAAGAAAAAAATTCGCTCTACTAACCCTTTCCCGTTCGTCCCAGATGATGCCAGAACTCACTATGCACGTATAGAAACCATCGCGAACTTAAACACATCAAATCCCCAAAGTTTTATCGCAATCGGATGAACGGTTAGCAATGAATGATAGCGATGCCAAAACTCACAATCGTACATAGAAACCATCGCGGGCATGCGCACATCAAAACCCCAAAGTTTCATCGCAATCGGATGAACGGTTTAGCAACGCAAAACATCTCACACACATAGACAGAAACAAACACATTTTCTATAGATCAGTAATTTTAGTATCAAAAATGTCAGTTGAGCATTTTTAAATTTTTTTAAAGTTAACATTAAAAAATTTTGTATTTAAAAAATGTTTTCGTAATTTCTAATAATACCATTTATTTAAGCGTATTTCATCACCTTTCAAAACCAGTATTTAGTTTTTGGATACGTTTACAAATATTCCATTTATTTGAATTTTTATTGCAAAGTCGATATATATCGAAACATTTATACCTTTTGACAAAATACGCCAAATTTTTGAGGGGTTAAGCTTTGAGCTTTAAGCTTTGAGATTCAAGCTTTGTGCTTTAAAATTTTTGAAGGGTTAAGCTTTGAGCTTCAACCTTAAGCTTTGAGCTTTAAGCTTTGAAGTTCAAACTTTGATATTTAAGTTTTGAGCTTTAAGTTTTGAGCTTTAAGCTTTGAGATTTAAGCCTTGAGCTTTAAGCTTCAAGCTTTGAGCTTTAATCTTTGAATTTAGGTTTTGAGCTTTAAGCTTTGAGATTAAAGCCTTGAGCTTCAAGCTTTGAGCTTAAAACTTTGAGCTTTAAGCTTTGAGCCATAAGCTTTGGGCACTATGCTTGAGCTTTAAGTTTAGAGCTTTAAGCTTTGAGATTAAAGCCCTTGAGCTTAAAGCTTTGAGCTTTAAGTTTTGTGATTAAAGCCTTGAGCTTAAAGCTTTGAGCTTAAAGCCTTAAGCTTAAAGCTAGGAGCTTGAAGCTTTGAAATTTTGGCATTGAGCTGTAAGTTTTGAGCTTTAAGCTTTGAGCTTCAAGCTTTGAGCTTTGAGTTTTTAGCTTTGAGCTTTTAGCTTTAAGCTTTGGGCTTTAAGTTTTAAGTTTTGTGATTAAAGCTTTGAGCTTTAAGTTTGGAGCTTTTAGCTTTAAGCTTTGAGCTTTAAGATGAAAACGTTGAGTTTCAAGCTTTGAGCTTTGAGCTTTAAGCTTTGAGTTTTAAGCTTTTAGCATTAAGCCTTGTGCTTTGCGCAAAGCTCAACTTAAAGTTTAAAGCTCAATCTTAAAACTCAAGCTTTAGGCAAGGTTTTAAGTTTAAAGGCCAAAGTTTAAGCTTAATATCAAAGCTCTAAACTTAAGTTCAAAGCTTAAAACTCATAGCACAAAGCTTAAAAATAAAGCTCAAAGTTCAAAGCTTAAAGCTCAACACGTAAAGCTTAACATTTAATGCATAAAGTTCAAAGCTTTAAGCTCAAAAATCAAAGCTCAAAGCTTAAAGTTCTAAGCTTAAAGCCAAAACTCAAAGCACAAAGCACGGCTTGCGTTGCAATGCAAAAAAATCAATTGACTCTCCTTGAATGTCCTTTCCCGTGCGTCCCCGTTCACCTCCCGAGTCCCCTTCCCCTTTCGCGTTTCCCTTCTACCTTCCCCGCCTTCACATCCCTCGTTTTCCCACCCACGTACCCCACCTCTCCCGTTCCCCTCCCCCCTGCCTTTCCTCCTTGCCGCTAAAATATATGAAATACGCACATTTTCATTAATTCAAATTTAATAACGCCAGAATTTGCCTTTATCCTTTGCGGGCGTGCGCACAACAAATCACCAAAGTTTCATCGCAATCGGATGAACGGTATGGCAGCGTATAAAATACGAACAAACAAATTTTGATTTTTATATATAAGATAGGAAAGATTTGATTGTTTGTTGGTGTCCTCCCGTACGGTCCGTTCCCCAGTGACGCTTACATCGTATAATACTTACATTTTTAAACTCGTGATATCTTTGAAATGGGATGTCCGAATTGAATAATTCAAAAAGTTATATAAAGGCATTGAAGCAGTCTCGAATATAAAATAATTTATTTTGATAAGAATTAATACCAAGATACAAATAAAGAGTCTTTTCTAGCAGCGGCATTTCAATTAATTTTTTAAAATAAAAGAACACTTATTGTGGCATAACTATAATAGTTAGACATATGCTGTTGCGACATTTTTTGTAGATAATAATGTGTTCTGCAAAGTCGTAGTACATTATTTTATTCTATCATCAATAGTTTTTGCAGCGCACGCGATGTAAAGAATATTTTAGGTAATTTTTTTACACCTTGGGTTACATTATTGGAGTTTTAGTAAGGATCCCTAATTTTTTTTAAAATATAATATAGCCTATGTTACCCGGGAATAGTGTAGCTTCCCAACAGTGAAAGAATTTTTCAAATCGGTTCAGTAGTTTCGGAGCCTATTCGATGCAAACAAACAAACAAACAAACAAACAAACAAACAAACAATCAAATCCTTCCTCTTTATAATATTAGTATAGATGATAGAGATGTGTCAGTTTTTTTTGCGGTTTTCCACGAAAGTTGATTCAGTGGATATAGAAATTAAAGGACTCATGGGAAGGAAGAATAAAGATACAATTTTACAACCTAATAAAGATTTATGCTTGTATTGTGCTTTCTTCTAGATGCAACTTTATAATTTTCCTCTTGTATATTTTAAAATATGTACTTAGTTATCATTCAAAAACGCACAATGTGACCTTAGAACAAGGTACCTCATTAAGGACGCATTTTTTTCTGAAAAATTGTAACAAAAATTATAATTTTTTTGTATTTCTTGGGCATTAACTATGTAATAATTTCTAGACATTTTGTTTTTGAATAGTTTTATTTTTCAATGTACATTTGTTACTTAAATTTTTAAATAAATTTCCGCGACCAGTTTCGATACAACCGTACCATTAACTTCACGGTTTTAATCCTGCTAGTGAATGATACGGTTGTATCGAAACCGGTCGCGGAAATTTTTTAAAATATTTAAGTAACAAATGTGCATTGGAAAATAAAACTATTCAAAAACAAAATGACAAAAATTATATTTATAAATAAATACTTGAAATGTGTTGGAAAACTTCCAAATAAGATCGAGATTCATTGAGATTATACTTTGCCTTTTTTAAGTTATCGTAAAGTTTACTAAAATAGACTACATCTCCTTACTCTAAATTATTCCGAGGCCCCGAGTCACCAGACTGATGGTGCCTATCTGACTACCAGATGCCTTCGGCTATCGGTAAATTGGTAAACATTGATAACGATGATGATGGAACGACGATAGATATGTTCTACTAATATAATACTTTACTGACATCTGTTGGTGTATCACAAAACTTTGTAAAACTAATTACTAACTAACGACATCTATTGAAGGATGTTGAAACTATATGACCAACCTATGCACTACGTATATCATACATTTTAGACAAAAAATGTTACTACTGACATCTTTTGCATTACCCAACGATCGAGAGTTTTTGTCAAGACTAAAAGTAACAAATCAATATTTTGTTTTATAGTTCAGGTTAAAACTTTAGAAAAATTGAACTTTAGAGAATTGATTTCATTACCTTTGAAGTGAGAAAACAATCTAGCATAAAAAATGAGTCAAGTACAATCTCTAAAAAATACGCTTAATAATAAATTAATAATGGCAGAACTATGTTTTTCTATTCCACTTCAAAATGACTGGGTATCACATTATTGGAAATTTGCAGAATGACAAGGAAATTATATCCGTGTAAAATGAAGAATTAGTTTTAAAATACGCATTCCAGTAATTTTGTTGAACTACAACACTCTATTAAATGATATGAATTTGCTTAAATTGTCGGGCGGAAGGATTTTCACTGCCTTAGTATTGCTGTACAGTTGATAAGGGACATACTTGACTTACTTAAAAGACTGATCCTTGACATTACAGTAAAAATGACAATGAAATTTTGGTCTTCGGTGACTTTTTTTGAAATATTTTTATTGTCAAAATCAAACTTTTTTTTTCTTCCACGTGTCATCACTGATCACTCAGCCGAGTAATCGTCCGACCCCTCACCCTGCCCCTAACTGTCCAATACCTACTGTTATTTTTATGCTTTTACTTGAAACAACAAAAAACATGATACTCCAAAATTGCTAGCATTTGTAAGCTTTCTGATTCCGTAACACTAGAAAGTCGTCAGAATTTATTTCAAAGCAAAAATGCTAGGACTTTTTTTTACATTAGCTCCACGCAGGAGGCTCTGAGGAAAATATTTTCCTTCAGGGCCTATGTCATCTTAGGGACTACTGTGTGGAGGTTTTTTTTTAAGTAAAGTAAGGAGAGGAAGTTCTGGGAAGGAAAAAGATATGAGGGGTGGGTAGGAATCGGTGGATGATAGATGGGGGGGACAGTGTGTCCAGGATATATGAATCCATCCCTCCAACTGCGGTGCAAGATGACGAGTCGAGGGATTCTGGCTGGAGAGGTCAAAAGTTCTCCCTGGACCAATCTCTCTCGATTTCACCCGCCTAATACGCACACTAACTATCTTATGTATTCCTCTTTGCCGAGAATATTAATGGAAACAAGTAATTAATACCTGATCAGTGGACATCTTCAATTTATCACCAAACAAATACAAAATGTTGTTACTGAGTTAATGAGGCTGTTCATTTATCGTACTTATAAACCCCCAACAAGAGTGTTAATAAATACATAACATGACGTATTGCACAATTCACGTAATTTAAACAACAAAATTGAATAAATAATTTTCTTTAATGAAAACAAATAACTTTGTGTACACCACTATTTAATTAACAATATCAACATGTTTCGAAAACTATGTTATAATTTATTTTGTTATTTAGACTTCCTGTTTTGTTTTAAAAGATTTTTTATTATGTGAATGTAATTTTCTACCCATCCTTAAATTATTTTTATATTTTATTTTGTATAATTGTTTTTGATGATATTTAAAGTAATTTAATCACCTCTCCTTTCTAATATTTTGTCTATGTTCTTATTTGTCTATACTTGTTTGTCTATTGTTATATATTATTAACGTATTATCCTGACGAAGAAAACATAGTTTTTGAAACATGTCGATTTTGTTAATTAAATAGTGGTGTACACAAAGTTATTTGTTCTCATTAAAATAAATAATTTTCTGTTTATATATTTATTGGGTTGGAATCTGTCACTTGTCCAGTTATAATAAATTCATCTGTTGGTTCTCGATCTCAAGATTTAAATGCTGAATTACACAAAATATTATGGTATAAGCAACAAGATCTCTCTGTTAGTTACTTTGAATTGCGCATATTTTATTTTAATCAAATAATGCAAAACATTTTGTAAATATATGAATACGCGCTTGAAATCGTTACTTTAATTTATGCGAATGGGTTTTTTTTTAAGGTAGATATGGTTTAAAGTTAAATTCTAACTATTAGTTTGAAATATTTATCTGAAAGCGGAAAGAGTGTAAAAATAACATTGCATTTGCCTTTCCCAGAGTTTTGCCCACTGAAGGAATGCATTCTTGAAGGGGCGGCCGGAGAGATGTCTCAAAGTGTTGATTGATTCCTGCGAACACAAGAGGCACAAAGCGCTCCGAAGGCCACAAAGAAAGCTAAAATGCGAGGAGATAATCGCTCGAAGCGAGAATATGGAGTAAGAATCCAGTGTCCTGCTCTAATCACGTCCCAGTGGTGTTTGCAGCTGGACTCTGGATGTTACAGCAAGCTTTTTCTGTCTTGTTTTCTTACTCCGTGGTAAGTCCGACACGGTTTTTCTAAAATATCTTTCCTTTTCTGTCACTCGTTTATCCGGCATTTCTTATTGCGAATTCGCCAACATTTGCGTTGCGTGAAAAAACTGTAAACTTATTGTTATTAAAGTGTACACTTCGAGGGCATGAATAATATATTCGCGAGTTTCTTTAAAAAATGTTTATTAGACGAGATGTTAGCGCCAGTTATTATTGGCTGCACTTGGTGGATGATTCTGTGTTTATTCGGGAATGAACATTTTATTCCATGGCAATTATTATGTCCCTTCCCCTCCTCTCCCCCCGGTCCCCGGTCAAATGGAATAACGCAAACCAGTGTAAATACGCCGCAGTGCATTTATCGCATGATTTTTGTTATTATTTCGCAAATAACGGGACAAGCTCTTTGTTAATTATACTAATTGCATAAACAAACGCGTCGCAAATTGAGTTACAAACAAAACGAAGTGAAAGCAATCAAATGAAACACTGTGAGATAGCACACCTTTAATTGAAGAGAACACCTTCCGAATATTTATACTGTGAGTAATTTCCAACAATAAAATAAATGCCATTATAAGTGAATAGGAATGATTTTACCGAAATGATTAACTTCTAGCTGAAACAATAATGTAAAGCACAATGTGATACGATAAAGATTTCAACCACGTAGAAAAAAGGAGCTAAAATAAATCTACCCATAATCTTTTATAAACCAAGAAAATGTTCAACAAATTCGTTTACCACAAAGAACGTATTTTAGAATTCTAGACCTTTTTTTTAAGAGTTTTACTTCACGTGTTCATTTGATACATAATGTTTATTTATCTGCCACTAGTTTCAACACATGTGTATCATTCATTAGCAATCTTAAAATGGATGACAATGAATGATATGATGGCATGATTTTGAATGACACTGATATTTCGAAACCAGTAGCAAATAAATAAAAAATAAGTGACAAATTAACGTATGTAATAAAGCTCCCCAAAACAAAATATCTACAAATTTTTACGTAGTTAATGCCCAAGAATTACAAAAAAAAAAAAATTAAGCTCAAAGCCAAATAAATTTTCTACAAGCTTTCGTTAATAATCTCGAAATATTGCGAAATAATTGCGGTGATCAGTGGTATAAAGAATGATTCATTCGAAAACTCAAAACTTATGTTTCAAAAAGTCTCACCGATTGATTTATATATACATACACACATAACACACACACATAATAACACTTGTACACATTTTTAATATTTACAGTTATCTTGAAATATATTATTGTTATTATGTTATTTTGCTATTTAATTGTATATAATGTAATATAATAAAATAAATAAAATAAAACATATATACGTATATAAAAATATTATGTAAGTGTGTGTGTTTATTTTTACAATAGCTCCACACAAGTGTCCCTGAAGAAAATAATTTTTCTCGCTGCTATGTCATCTTTGGGGATGCTGTGTGGATAGTCTATAAAAGGAAAGGAAAAAAGAATATTCTGGGAAGGAAAAAAGGTACGAGGGGTGGGTACGAATATGAAGGTCGATGTCCAGGAATGACGGAGGTATGGATCCGTTCCACCCACTGCGGTGCAAGGCGATGAGTCAGGTTGGAAAAATCAAAAGGTTTCCCTCAACCAGATCCGGGCCGCCACGCAGTCGAAAAGGCAAACGCATCCCCCGCCAAGACCTAGGCAAACCTCACCCCATGAACCCGGGTGTTCTGCTAAGTCACCAAATGTAGCGAACCACTTGGGGGGACCTATGGCAGGGGTGTTGGTTGTCCAACAAATCGTTTTCCGGGGTGGCGGTCTCCCAAATTGTGTCTTGCAGAGTTGACAACCTTTTTTCAAAATGAACCTGCTATTTCTAAATTCTAGATTACATCTCCTATGTATTGCTTTCCCTTTTCTGAATTCATTAGAGTTTATTCCCAAAGTCCGAATACGAATATTTTCCCTCCCAATACAGAGGATTCAAAATTTTACAACAATTGTACAATTTAAAAAAAAATTTGTCGTTAGGATGATTCAGTATAGAACACCTAGTATTTTTTTAATCGTTTAAAAAATCTTTTAGGTGATATTATCACATAAACGACAAAACTATAAGAGTCCGGTTTTTTTTAAATGTTTTCTTTCTATCCGTATTCAGTAATTTTATTCGTATATGTATTAGATCTTCTGTTTGATCTTGTTTCATCACTGCAAGAAAACCATGAAATAAATATCGGTCTCACAACCAAGCCATAAAACGTTTTTGCAGGGCGACCATTCAAGAAATCTTGGGATCAGTTCTAATTCATGATCCTGTAATATAACCGAACTACCATCAACTTCTTATCTCCTTTCCATTGGTTATTGAATAATGCATTGTAGACTGGACTCTTATTCAATGTAATAGGTCTTTCAAGGGGGTTTTTATCGACTCCACTGAGTTTAAAACTATATCGCGGGGCTGAAGTTAAAGTAGATTTGAGAATGCGGAAACTACATTAGGATGCATTTAAATACAGAAATTCACTATTCAAACAGTTAAAATTTTATTAAGCACTCAAATTTACAAAAGTGATAAAATTAAAAAGGTTGAAAATACGGAGGTTGGCATGGAGAAACAATGATGCAGATACTAGCGCCGAAAGTCATCGGTGGCAACTAAATGAACTTTGCCAGCATTCAAATTCAAATTACGAATAGTTTCTACAACTGTTTCCAAGAAAAACTGAGTTTCTGTCATTTACCAGTTTCTGAGAGTTTCCCTATTTGTGGAGTGAAAGATAAATTAATACCTAGACATTCGTTAGTACGAAGCAGATTAGAATATAATTCCAACGTATGGTCACCATATTACAAATTACATTAAGAAATCATTGGAAAAGGTAAAAAACAAATTCTTTCAGTACATTTTCAAACGCCAAACGCGCATGCGGCAGTGTGGCAACTGAATGAACATTGCCAGCATTCAAATTTAAATTACGAATAGTTTCTACAACTGTTTCCAAGAAAAACTGAGTTTCTGTAATTTATCAGTTTCTGGGAGTTTCCATATTTGTGGGGTGAAAGATAAATTAATACCTAGACATTTGTTAGTACGAAGCAGATTATAATACAATTCTACCGTACGGTCGCCATATTACAAAGTTCATTCTCAATCATTGGAAAAGGCAAAACAAATTCTTTCAGTACATTTTCTAACGTCAAACGCACATGCGGTAGTGTGGCAACTGAATGAATATTTCACCATTTAAGTTCAAATTACGAGTAGTTTCTACAACTGTTTCCAAGAAAAAATGAGTTTCTGCCATTTAATGCAGTTTTTGGGAGCTTCCCTATTTGTGAGATGAATGATGATTTATAATCTTCACACATAGTTATACATTAATATTTTTACTTCGTGTTTTCGTGTGTCAGAGAGTTGGTATTGCGGTCTGAGCAGAAGCCATCGTCTCAGTACCTCGGTAGTACCTTCACACTTAGGTTTTGAAGTCTAAATTTTAAATGAACAATTTAATGGGGAATCAAAATATCTCGACGTACATCGATAAAAAACCAATGCTAGCAAGTATGAATGAGAATTTAGTACCTTTAGCTTAACCGTCATTGCTTTACTTATCGTGACAGTAAAAAAATAAAACAGTAATGTAATTTAATGTTCCTACGCAGAATATATAAAAAAAAAAACATTATTGTAATATAATGAATATGAGTTACATCTGTACATATATATTTTACAAAATATTATATTTAAGTACATCATTGGTCATGTATACCATATCAGAAAAGAGGAGCTATTGCTGAAGAGAGGTGCTTGATAAGGGAGATATGATTCTTCCTTAGGTTGTATATGTTTTGTATAAATATGCAATAAAATAAAATATAATGTTTCTTCGTTTATTGTACAGGGTGTTAAGGGACGGACTTGTGTTACTTTAACTAGGGATACCTGACATTATTTGGAGTAAAAAATGTAAATGAATTTTCGGTCTCTTGTGACTTTTTTAATAAATATATTTTTAAATTTTTTTTTCTTCAAAACCAAACAAAAAATAAATTTTCCAAGTGTCATCACTGGTGACTTAGCAAAGTGATAAATTATTGACGACACTTGGCCCAACCCTTCATCCCAACCCTAACTGCCTAATGTCTGCTGATTTTTGCGTGCGTAAGTTTAAATCACTGGTTAAAGTAAATCAAGGACGACTCTTAGTGCCTCGGTACATGGAGCTATTTACAAGCTACTTGAGCCTCAAGCGCGTAACAAGCGCACTGCTTGTGGGTTCCCGCCATACAATTTTGCTGATGTTTGTACACGGCGCTACGCAACGGATGTCGGGTTGAAGTTAGTTGCACGCTTCCGACGGTGCTGGTAGCGCGCTACGCGTTGCAGCATTCGTATCTACTACTTTCGTTTGAAGTTTGACAAAAACGGCATCTGAACATTTAAGTAATGTTAGATTTGTTCCGGGAGTGGAAAAAAATGCGTATTTATATAACTATACATTACCAGAATACGGAAGAAAAGATTTAGTGGAGAAGACATGGATTGATGTTGGAAAAAGGTCATTTGACATCGCTTGACCTCGTATTACTTCAGCGGCTGCATGTGAAAAATGATCAAGTTCATTTCGGGTAGCGCCGTGTGCGGAAATCAGCATTAAAAAGTAGTATATCTGCAGGGTACTTGTGGTTGCGTCACAATCACGTAGTTTGTAAGTATCTCCATGAACGGAGGGCCTTAGGCTCCGGCGTCCCGAATTTCTACCGATGTATAACATTTTTCTCTTAAACACTACAAATGTTTAAGTTCTTAAAAAAATGTATATTAATTATGAAGATAATATCTGTACATTTGTAGAACCGAAACGGTAATTATGTAGGAAAATATCGCAAAATATGCTCCAAAAATTATTTAAAACACGTATTATGGGTACGAAAAAATCACAATGTGTCTCAAATCAATAATGTCCATGGTCAAGATGAAGGACAGCCGCAAATTTGATATATTATACGAGTATATACCACCGTGCCGTAGTACCTAGTATTAAATCGGAATAATTTATCTTTTTCTTGCAGCTGTTCCAAATATAAAACATCGGCATGTTATCAGCAACTCAAAATCTCGTATTTTTAAACGATCCTTTAGATCTAGTTATCCATTGTAAAAAATAACAATATTAAAACACCGCATTATACCAAATTACAGATGTAAGAACATTTCTTTATAAGAATAACAATTACATCAATGATTGATATGAATAAAATTAAGTGCACGATAAATCTAACATATATCATGATTACAAGATTTTTTTAAATCTTCGACGTAAACCAATATTATTTTTAATGTTCTACCGGTTTAAAGAAAGATCAAGAATATAAATGGAAAGTAATTCATCGTTTAAAATCCAATTAATTGATAAGTCGAATCTATATTAATATTAATGTCATAGTCGTGCGATTTATCAGCGACATACGTCAAACCAATTAAGATGATTTCATTGATAAAATGAAATAAAAGACAATTAAATTATATGGCGCTCACCGGAGTCATGTATCAGTATACCTTCAGAGAAAAGAAGTGCAAACTTGAAAGAAGGTAGTTCTTCTGCTAGGTTAAATTTTAAATTGTGTTCAAATGGGACGTGCGGATAGCTCTTAATGTTACGATTCTCATAACGAACGACTTTTTACAGCACTGAATGCTATCAATTCAAAAGGAAAAGTTTTTTATACCTGGTTTATTGTGAATGAAATTTCAATCCAGGATATCCCCAGTGACACAAACATATCACTGTGCAGAACTTTTTGTGCACTTGCTATGTTTTCTGAGGTATTTTTCAATAATTGTGAGTTTGTCTTGTAACGCATTTCGAACAACAGTCAAATTATTTTTAATGTGCAACATTATTGAGTTATTTTTTAATTAAGCCAGCGGATGCTGTTTATTTTTATATCAGTGCCTCTTAATTTCAAATGAAAATAAAACCTTTTAAAAACTAGTAGTTCCGTGAATAGGACTTCGCCTCCAAATAGCATGTTCCTTATTATATTTCTCTTCTTATATAAAAAAAAAAACTTCCTCTGATATCATAAGACTGGTATTTAAACCTACTTATTTGGTACCTATTTAATTATGAGTCATAAAATAACGACATTTAAAATAAGAAATTATACACTTTGTTCAAAAAAATGTAATCGTCTCAACGGCAATTATTATTTTTAATTTTTACATTGACAATTATTGATTTTTATGTAGTATACAATATGCTGCCATTTTGAACCGGAACCGCAACGTATCAAACAAACCAAAAACTTACAAATATATAAACTGCCAAATAGTTGAGTTACATTAGGACTTCGCTACCCTCGGTAGTTAGTATTAATCTAAACTAAATATAGTAACTTCATTATAGTTTATTGATCTTTTAGATTGAGACGATCGTCTGCCAGTTTCAAGATTTATCAGGGCTGTGTAATTATACCTACATATTAATTAGTTAATAATAACGTGAACCGTGGTCCCAAAAATTTATTTGAATAATATATATTGTATAAGCAAGGGTCGTTTAAACAGCCACAAATTGAGAAAGCAAATAATTATATTAATAATTATATTAATTTTCTTCGCTTTACTTAAGTTTCTCAAAAATGGTAATCATAAATTGCCTAAACGCATACAAAAATGGAACCAACCTGTAAGCGAATGTTTCCAGTAAAGACGGCTCTAAAAACTTCCAAATGGATCTCACACATCAACGAGCACCTCACACGATTATAATAATTCTTGATAAACAGATTAGGACTACGAGTCGACCGAATGAAATCAATATTCAATGAACGCCGATGATTTTAATACATGTCATCGTAAAAAATTTGAAATTAAAATTGTTGTTTAAATGGCTATATTTAATTATTTATTTCTTTTTATGTGAATACCTCTCAAGAGTCTCAGCTGCTCCGGTCTGGAGCCAGTGAGACCATGGCATCCCCAATTGGGGTATGTTGTGAGGCTGAAGGTAGTGGGGAGGGGAAAGAGATGGAGAAGAAGAAGGTGAGGAAGTATCTGGCTATTCTCAGATCTGGTCACCAAACACGGCTAAAGCCATTTCAAGCAACTTTTAAATTCTGATTGCTGGTCTTACACTAAGGCGATACTGAGAGTGTCTTCCACTCTGGAACGTGCCGCAAATATGCAACATATCATTTGAAATGAATTAATTGTGAAATAACACAAATTGATCAAATAAAATTTATTTGCCCACGCCGGCATTCGATCCCGCCACCTTCGGATTGCGAGTCAAAAGCCTTACCGCTAGACCACGCCGGCCGCCACACTATGGAAAGGTCTGGATTGCAGTGAAGATTGTTAAGCCGCCGCATCCCGAATTTCTACCGATTTCTTACATATCTACCTTAAACATTTGAAGTTTTTAAACTCTTAAAAAATATAGTTAGTTTTGAAGATAGTATCTAGCCGTTCCCCATGCCCAAACGCAAATTATATGAAATTCCTTCGATGGAAAAAAATCGCCAAGTGTACTCCGAAAATTATTATAAACACTTGATATATTTTTATTTTTTTTATTTTTTATTAGTATATAATATATAAACCTTTACTAGAGTGTGACCACTCGTACGTAAGGGAAAAAATAAAAAGTAAAAAATTATATATTTATTATAAACACGTTCATTTCACTTATTTTAGAAGCTATATTGCATGAAAAATTCACAGTGTTTCTTTAAATGCTATTTTAGATGTTCCTAATGAGGCTCTATTAAACGAGTTGTGTTTTATTAAACATTTTCACAATTTTTGCTTCAATTTTATCGTTTTAAATATAAGCGCGCTCTCTCCAACAGCGGATCTTCTTTTTGAGCGGGTATACGGCGCCTTAAGAGTGGGTGCCAGATGAAAACATTATTTGTGTAGGAGGGATTAAGTCTACTCCCACTCTGGAAAGTAGAGCGCATTGGTAATTAAACAAGTTTTGGTAATTATACATTGGCAGTTATACACGGCTTTACTAGAAATTAAGAAAGAAGTCTGACAGGTATTGTAAATATTAAATAAATATGTTAATTACTTATTAAATTTATAAAACATTTATTAAATTAATTTTATTAAATTAAAATGAATTATAAATATTAATAACATTAATTTAACTTTCGTAAAATTATCGTTCGATATTAATTAAATTAATCATATATTAAATTAATTACAAATGAATAAAACAAAATTTAAATTAAATTTGAATTTATTCAAGCATATTAATCTAAGGTTAATTCAATCATTTTATACTTTCTTCTATAAAAGTCATCAGTTATTAATAACTTATGTAGAAGAAAATGACTTATGTTGGCTTACATACGTAGAAGAAAGTATAAAAATGCGTTTAATTTTTACTAACACACGGCAAAGTATTAACATCAATTAATGAAAATATGTAAATTAAGTGCATTATTGGCAATGCAATAAAATAAATGTTGGTAACAACAAGGAAGAAATAAATGTAAATATTTACCGAATAGGGACACCCTGAATATGCACTTTTTACGACAAAAACACTTAGATCATAATGGGCTTCCCATTATTATATAACATCAGTTAGATAATAATGGGAAGTAAGTATTTCAGTTTCCGGAATTAAAAAATAATGATTTTTAATACTTATTTAGTTAAAATTCAAAACGATTATTCGCTTGGCGGCCATTGTCATTGATGTCAAAGTTTTAAGGTTAGTTTTTTTTTCTTCTCTTATTTAATCCAAAATATAAATACATGACCCTAAAATAGGTTCTTAGGTTCTTAGTTTGGGTTTAAGTAAAAAAGGAAAAAAAAAACTAGCCTAAAAAGCTATTTTAATATTATTATATCAAAACATGGCGTGAAAAAAAGATGTGAAATTGTCTGTTATTTAATGAAATATCTATTAAAATGCATCATTTTCCAATTCCGGAAACTGAAATATTCACTTCTCATTATTATCTAACTAATATTAAGTGTTTTTGAAATAAAAAGTGCATATTAAGCGTGTCCCTATTGAGTAAATATTTACCGAAACAAATAAAAGTTACGGTTAATAAAACACCTCAAAAAGATTTCATATACGTTTATAACAAACTATTGCAGACTTTGAACCTATTCATCCGTTAAAACCGATAGTTAATATTAGCTTTATAATTAGCTTCTGAAACGTAATTGCGCCTCTTAACGATTGGAATTTAATCGGCCCTGCATTAATTAGAGTATAAATAAGAAATCTCCTGCATTCCGTGTAAATGCATAAATCTGGTTATGCAAAACTGAATTTATGTAAAACGTAGCAGATCTGAGATATACGATAACGCCTCACATCGCCAGCCATCATACATAGTTTTAATTACGCGCACATTACCAGCATATTATGTGGTATACAGTTCAGAAGTTGAATTAATGCATTCTATTCGATGAAATATTGATATCAACTTCACCATGTTTTCATACACAGGTTTTGTGATCTATTCTATTTCGAAATGAGAGTCTTATAGAATAAGAAGCAGTGTATTTTATTCTCACCAAATTACTTATACAACTGTTGAAAAAATCAATCACCCTAAACCTAAATGGTTATCAAAAGTTTAAAGTGGGCCACAGAGCACAATCAGTGAGAATTTACAAATTATTTTAGACATTTAAATTTTTTTTATGACTACGTTCATTTGCGAGGTGGGTACGGGTTCCACCGCCCCGGGAACCATTCCTTGGATAACGAACATCTCTGCCGTAGGTCACACTAACTGGTTCGTCACGTTTGGTGACTTAAAGGATGCCGGGTTCACGGGGAAAGACTGTTTGAGGGAGGCCTTTTGACCTCTCCGGCTAGACTCTCTTAACCCGTCACCTTACATGGCAATTGAAGGAATGGATTCACCCCTGGACACCGGACGTATCCGCCATATCTTTTTCCTTTCCAGAACTTTCTCTCCTTTCCTTCATTGAAAAAAACTTCCACACAGTATCCCCTAAGATGATGTAGCCTCTGTGGAAATTTATTTTCCTCAAGGCCTCTTAAAAACACTTGCCAAGATTTGATTAAACATCTGAAGCAATATGTTTTATGACTTTATGTCCGGGTTAAATCTTCCCCACAGGAAAAACCCTTCCACACACTTTTCCACAAATGATCATCTAGTCAACCCACGCTATGCAAGTGTGCTATATAAGTATAATAAATACAAAACAATACAAGAACAACATGTCAATCAATCGGAGACCAAATGGGAAAATAATTCACCGACTCCAGATATTTTCATATCAGAGGGTTCGGCTCCGTAGAACTCCTAACTGGACCGATAAATCCTACTGATCCCTCAATATAAATATTTAAAAAAATCTTTCGTAATTCTACATGTATTTAAAATGATTGATTTTTGCATTTTTATGTATAAATTCATTGACAAATCTAATAAGCCTAAATTTTAAATGAGAGAGCTAGGTATAATGCTTTTTTTTTTACATTAGCTCCACACAGGAGGCCCTGAGGAAAATAACTTCCCTCAGTGCCTATGTCATCTCTGGGGATGCTGTGTGGAGGGTTTTTAAAGGAAAAGGAGGAGAGGAGAGTTCTGGGAAGGAAAAGGGTTTAAGGGGTGGGTAGGGATCTGGGGTTCAGTGTGTCCTGGTCATCCGCCTCCAAGGCCTAGTCAAACCTCACCCATGAGCCCGGGCACCCCTGCTAAATCACCAAACGTAGTGAACCACTTGGGGTGACCTATGGCAGAGGTGTTGGTTATCCAATAAAGGTTCCCGGGGCGGCGGTACCCATTCCCGCCTCCCAAATTGATAATAATACTCGGATTCTTATATTTCTGATGGAATTATCTAACTTTTAGATAAACGCTAAACATAGAAACCTTTTTTTTCTAAACGGAAACGATAACACAATGTGAAAAAGTATCTATTCATATTTTGGTGTTAAAATATTATTTTTGTTGGCAAAAGATAAATTTTAAGGAAATACGTTTATCAATTTGAAACGTTGATTTGCGTTTTCGATGTTCTGATATAAGCTTCTGATAGTTCCAGAGAAACTCTTTGAATAAATCAGTTTAATAATTGCGTCATCGTAAAACATATTTACCTACAAACGTAAGGGTTATAATGAGGCCTGAATTGATTTATTCCCTGGTGTCTCATTCCAACCCAAGCAAGATAATTATTTCTCGAGTAGCTAGGTTGAAAAAGTCTTTTGACATAAATCGCCTGTAAATCATATTACGATATGGTGACTCCGCATATTCTAAGAGGGTAACAATTTTAATATATTTCTTTTATACTAGGTACTTCTTCGGCTTTATCTATTCCAGACAAAATACTTAAGGATTTAATCATTGAAAAAATCAAACGGTAAAATATTTTTTTTACTATAATACATCATGTCGACTTTCTGCCACAGTCTTACACATCGAACGGAATGAGTTACGCCATCTCATGTAATTTCATAGAAATGAGTGCGTGTGCGTGAGCATCACAAAAGTTGATAGATAGTCATCGACAACGAGTCTATCTGCCGAGTTTCAGCTCGATTGGATGTCGGGAAGTGGATTAATTTCTACTTCCGCACTTTCTCCGCACCTTTGCGTTCGACGGCATCTGTGGTCCAGGGGTAAGGCTCTTGACTCGCGTTTCGAAGGTTTGATCGCGAGATTGAATCTCAGCGTGCGCAAATGAATTTCAATCACTTATTTATATTATTTTGCAATTAATTTATTAAAAATAATATGTAGTATATTTGCGACACGTTCCAGAGTGGAAGATACTCTCAGTATCACCTTGGTGTAAGACCACCATTCAGAATTGAAACTTTGCTTGAAATAACTTTAGCCGTATTTGGTCACCAGATCTGGACAGCTAGGTACTTAACCTTCATACTTTTCCATCTTCTTTCCCTCCCAATTACCTTCAGCCTTACAACATACCCCAGTTGGGAAAGCCATAGTTATCCCATGTCATTATTTTTTATGAAACCTTTTAACTTTTTGACCTTTTATGTGTAATTGATTATTTAAGTCGTGAACTGTGTAAGTCAAATAAAATAAAAACGTTACTCAGATATATTAAATTTATTCAACCATTTGATTAATGAACATCCGATCGGTATAATAAAATAATTCTGTTTTTAGGCGCGTCGCAAAAAATATTTTTTAAATAACAGAATAAAAATAAAAATGATCGTTTCAAGTTTGTTTTTGTTGCTTTACAAAATTACGTCATTCTTCCCTACCTTCATATTAAAAAAAACTAGCACTTAAAATGTTTAAAACCAAAAACAAAAATGAGTATTTTCACATACCTTTACTGAATATTTGTTTTCTTGGACAGCTTGTTTAATTCCTGAAAAAGAAAGAAAAATTCATGTTTTATTGTTAATTGGACAAATGAACACAAATGAATACTAAAAAGTCAGTTACAGAACCAGCCTACATGGAAATTTCCTTTTCAGGATAGTTCGCAAATTGAGACTCTGCTGATACAACTAAGAAAAATATTTTTAATAAAATATTTTTAATGAAATATTTTCTAAGAAAAATATTTTTAATGAAATCATGGATTGTTATAATATATTGACGTCACTAGCATAAAAATATTTTTTTTTACACACTGAAAAACAAAATAATTACAGAGCATATTACTTGAATGCAAAATGATCCATAATACATGATGAACATATTGTACAATTTTGCAAAGAACGCGGTTGTAGACAATATATTTACAGCAGTTCACAATTTTTTTTTAAAATTAATTGATTGTCCTTGACTCTCTGCTGCTATATTTTCAAATTTCGGATAGCAATATTAATTAATTTTAATTTTGTGCTTTATTTTCTTCTTACTAACAATCATATTACTTTTCAAATTGGTAGGCGGGTATGGGTACTGCTGCTCCGGGAACCATTTATTGGATAACAAACACCCCTGCCATTGGTCATAAATGGTTTGCGACGTTAATTATATTATCTTTGCAGGAGTGCCCGGGTTTTTGGGGTGAAATTTATATTGGTCTTGGCATAACATATGTTTGCCCATCTCCCGCGTGGCGAGTCGGATTGAGAGATACTGGTCGAGGAAGGCATCATAACCTCTACAACCAGACAATTATTTAGACCCATCGCCTTGCACCATAGTTGGAGAGATGGATTCTTACGTTCGTCACTCCTGGATATACTGATTCCAAGATTCTTACGAACCACACATATCTTTTTCCTTTTTACAACTTTCCCCCCTTCCTTTCCTTAAAAAATCCACAAAGGCCTTAACCACTTAAGGCCTCGATTACATTGAGCGAGTTTGCAAGCCACCAGTCAGCGAATTCACTATCTGCTAGTAAATTTATTCTGTGTTAAATCTGCTAGTTAGCTAGTTAATATGATTACAGTGAGCAAGTTTATTAGCAGATAGTGAATTCACCGGCAAGTAGCTTGTAAACACGATTAAAGAAGTCGAGGCTTAAGATAACCTAAGGCTTATAACTTAAAGCCTCCAGTGTGGAGCTAAAGGGAAAAATTAAAAACTCTCAAATCCGTATTACTTAATATTTATTTATTTATTTATTAATGCCCTTTTTGGGGGCTTTTACATATTTTATGAATAATAAGATATATAAAGTATTCATTGTACATAATTGAATAGCCTCAGTAACAACATTTTATATTTTTTTAAAGATACATTGAAGATGTCTACTGACTTGGTATATTTTTTTCCTTCCATTAGTATTCTGGGCAAAGAGGAATACATACGGTAGTTAGTTCCAGAATTTATGCACTGAACTAAATCCTGACTTCTGGTATTACGTTGTGGTATCCGTTGTGGTATTTTTAATATTGTGTTTTATTTTCCTATTACTACCCAATCAATTAAAAACTAGTTTAAGTGCCTGAAGCTAGGACCGTTTCCCCAATTATAACTTGATTATAAAAGCCGATGAGTTGATTTCCGGGCACGACGAATTAAATATCGAAAACCAGAGTGGAGTCGAAAAGAAATACAATAACAGTCTCAAAGCGTGTGCCATGATCCATACAAGGCCGTCAAACCCGTGACTAAAATTACTCACATTCGTATAATTGCATATTATTATTAAAACATTAATTCAGGTTTTTGAGCGTGGGCAAAATACCGGATCTTAATAAGAATTATAATTAATGTAAACGATTGTTACCCGGAGCCCATGAATGGGAGCATAAATTAAATTTTATTCTTATTCCGCCAGGTACGTGATCTACTTTTCATTTGAATCTCTTTAATTTCTAACTAAAAGAAGCCAAAAAGAAGAATTGCGTGCGACGTTGTCAGAATTTTTTTCTTAATAAATAATGTTCTTAACAAATTACAGAAAAAGCATTTTAACGAGGATACAATTGATTGTAGTAATTTGGGTGTACGTAACTTACATGTAACCTATTTTATATATGTATCATGCTAACTATTTTTTTATGGTTTTTGAAACGTGTGGATTTTTGTACTATTTTTGTAAAATACAAAAATGAATATTGTTTGGTGCACACCCCCTCGTAAGATAAAAATAAAATTGTTTGGAACACCCACCTGCAGTTCTTCTTTACACCGCAAATGCCCAAAGGTTCTGGGCGCATAGCAAAATTTATAAACTCCTTTTTTTATTTAAAATTTAATTGATGACGACAATATTAGAGCACTTAATCGAAAATCTGAGACAGGAAAATCAGAAAAAGATACGGTCTCATCTAAGAATCGAACCCAGGACCATTTTTATATTTAAAAATGGATAAATTTATCCAAGACACTATCTAAAAAGCAGTTGGTTTGAGATAAATCTTGCAAACACAAACACAGATAGCAGCCAATAAAAATATGCGTTAAGAAAATGAAGATAATGTTGGTAGTTCTTATTTGAAGTATGATACAGTTAAATATGAACGAATCGGATAGGGTCCCATTAACTCAGTGTTAGAGCACCTCCCCGGCAAGGCTAAAATCCTGGATTTGGTTCCTAGATGAGACCACATATTTTTCTTAATTTTACAATTTCAAATTTCGATTGAGTGTTACTAATATTGTCTCCATTAATTAAATTTATCAATTCCGTTTAAATTTTTACTCGCGATTCAATTTGATAATGTTTTTTTAGTAACAAAAACCAAAATATCATTAAATATTTTATTTGATCCGTCCAGTAAACCACTCCTCAAGCCAAGGTCTATTTAAAAATTAAAATTATTAAACTGTAAGTTCTCCTTGACTCGTTTTATGTTTTGAGAGTTTTGGTTTTCACATGAAATTATTTGCTTTGTAATTCCGATATAAAGTCAGTTAAAAAAACACATTAATTAATGAGCGTTGGCGCCACATTCCAGTAAGTATTTAACAACACTGTATTTTTAATGATTTACGGACTTTTTGATTCACCGAGAATGTTGATGAATGATAATGAAGAACAGCCGACAATCAACACGTAAAATAATTTAGTTTAGGATTCAGTTAGTCGGCGAAGAAAGTTTTTTTATATTTTATAAAAGGACTTTAATCCATGAGCATATAGAGTTTTGTTTTAATATTATTTATTTTTTACATAAGCTCCACATATGAGGCCTCGTCAAAAAATATTCCCTCAGGACTTATAATATCATCTTTGGGGATTTCGAGTGGAAGATCTTTTTAGGAAAATGAGGGAAAGGAAGTTTCAGTAAGGAAAAAGTTATGGGGGCTGGGTAGGAATTTATTTATTTATTTATTTTAATAATTTTTATATGTGAATTATTCGCTATGTTTGGTGACTTAGCAGAGATGCCCAGGTTCATGGGGTGAGATTTGTCTGATTCTTGGTGGCAGTTATGTCTGCGCAGCTATTGCGTGACGAGCCCGATCGGGAGAGACTGGTTGAACCTACCTCTCTAGCAAGACTCTCTCGGAATATCGTCTTGCACCGTGGTGGGAGCAATGGATTCTTACGCCCGTCACTTCTAGACACACTGACTCCCAGATTCCTACCCACCCTCATAACTATTTCCGTCTCAGACCTTCCTCTCCCTCCTTTTCTCCACACAACATCACCAAAAATGCATGGGCCCTGAGGAGAGTTATTTTCCTTAGGGCCTCCTGTGTGGAGATAATGTAAAAAAAAATTAACTAAGAAAAAAAATCAAATTCTTTTCAAACGCGGTAGAAGTGAAACCTTCACCCACACAATCTCAACCAATGGGAGCCTTGAAAAGTGAACTCGTTATCAAAGCGGCCAATGCGCGCAGCTTGAGAGTGCGTGACGCTTCGTAGGTACCGTACGTAGGTAATGTTACATTCTAACTCATTCTCTCGCAGGCCAAATCTTATGGATGTATGTGTTTGTCTCTTTTTAGTGTCACTTGTTTCCGTTTTGTTGAGTTTCAAATCACAACGGTGCTAAAAAGTTTCACTTAAAAAAACAAAGTAAATCAAGGGAAATTGTCAGATAATCTTAGCCATAATAGTTTTTCTTTTTAAATTGTTTCTCATTTGAATTCATACATTTCTGATGAAAAAACATCAGAATGTGCAGTTCACACGCGATAGAAGTGAAACATTCAGAAATCAAAATTCGAGTGAATGAAAGGAATGGAGTAGGATTATTGCAGGGTTTATTTATTATAATATCGTTACCAAGTTTAAGAATCATTTAACATTTTATTTTACGAAGCGCCTCAAAAAGACGAGACCGATAGACTACGAAACACCGCACAAAGAGGACACCGATAGTTTTCCTCATTCTCTCGCAGGCTAAATCCTAAAGAAGTATATGTTTGTCTCTTTTAAGTGTGGCTAGTTTCCGTTTTATCGAATTTCAAATCACAACGGTGCTAAAAAATAAAGAAGTTTTCACTTCAAATTTTCGCTTATATTTTTAAATTTTTTTTACGTGAGCTCCACACAGGAGGCCCCGAGGAAAACAATTTTCCTCAGGGCCTATGTCATCCTTGGGAACGCTGTGTGAAGGTTTTTTTTAGGGAAGAGGAGGAAAGGGGAGTTCTGGGAAGGAAAAGGGTTTAAGGGGTGGGTATGAATCTGGGGTTCAGTGTGTCCTGGTGATCCGCCTCCAAGACCTAGACAAACCTCACCCCATGAACCCGGGCACGCCTGATAAATCAACAAACGTAACGAACTACTTGGGGTAACCTATGCAGAGGTGTTAGTTATCCAATAAAGGTTCCCGGGGCGGCGGTACCCATTCCCGCCTACCAAATTGAAAAATTATGACTTAATTGAAGAATTTATGAAGTAAATAAAATTTTTAGTATATTTCTATTCTACTCAAGCGAAATGATGTTATAGCATCAATTTATTTAAAGTATATTTTTTGGTATTCAAAACATAAACCAGTTTTTAGTAAAAATTGATCTAAATAGTGATTTTATGATAAACTTCGCCTTAAGCTGCTTGGATACAAACTTCGTTGAAATCCGCATCTCAGACAACATTAGTTCACATATCAAATAACATTTGTTGAATTTTCCCCTGTCGCGTTCTCATCGTGTCTCCGACTGTCACTCTCCAGCGGCGATCCATCTTCTTCGGGTGTGTTCTACCATCAATCTGATTCAACTCAGCGACTCGCTGCCCCGTGCTCTGTAGGAACACGTCTTTGTAAACAAACGAGTCTTTGAATGTATACAGGTATCGGATTTCAATTCGTTTAAGTCGCGTTCTTGTTGCTCTAATGTTAACATTTTAAATTAAACCTCGCTTAGTAAAGTGGTGTTCGATGTTTAAAATTTTAGTTTAAGCCTCGTGGGATTGTGTTAGTTAAACAATTTAAGTGTATGGTATATAAAATGAATGTAACGTAACGTTAAATAGACGGACTCGGTGATCGAGAGGTAAGATTCTCGACTAGCTATCTCAAGGTCGAGGGTTCAAATCCCGGCATGCGCAAATACATTTTATTCAATTGATTTGTGTTATTTCACCAATTAATCATTTTGAAATACTATAGTAATTCATAACGCTTTTTTATTCACCAAGCTATAAAAAAACTATAATAACCTTACTTTTGAATAGCGCTGTACCATCAACCAATCAGAACAAATAAAAAAAATATATATAAAAAATAATAAAAAACTTTCCTTTAAACTGAATTTCCAATCATGTAATCAAAAATTGATAAAAACACATTCATATTATATAAGATAACTTAAAACTAGATAGAATTTACTATTCTAGAGTTGTCATAAGAACTCCATCCAATTCTACAAATATTTTGCTATTGCCCTTGCCAACTGTGATCTTTAATTTTTTATTTGCTTCTTTCATTCCAAAAATATTACTTTACCTATAAATATGAATCTCATCAGGCTCAAGACATTTATACATATCTGTTTTCGTTTGTATTCCATTTGAACAGCTTGTGTTTTTGAGGTTTTGCACAGCCCAGCAAATCGTACGTATCGGCGACTGGACAACACAACGAAAAGCACTACATGCTCTTTTTTGGAGAGTCAAAGGGTTGTCGAAATGCCACTTTGTTGATTTGTCATAAACCATGAACGCCACCCCTTACGCAAAACCATTTTGATGCATTATTCGAGGAGTTCCGTGTCCTAGATGTTCGACAACTATACATAAGAAAAATTATATTACACACACAAAAACAACGTCAACACTACCCCTCCATCGAACATTATCATGACACTCGACATTCAAGAAGAAATCCAGTAGTTCCACCTACAACTATGGCATCCCTCGCTCAAAGGCAATTCTATTACTTAGGCCCGAAAATGCTCAACCTCGTACCCGATTCTTGGAAATCGAAAGGTGTACGCATTCTGCGTAAATTGGTTAATGACTGGCTTCTGAGCTTAGGAAGAGCCGAATGCGAATCTATGCTTACGAACAGATAAACAAAAATGTTATGTACGCTCACGCAATTATTTATTTTTACTGTCAGTTAGTCAATAAATTAGTATCTCACTTCTGAAAAATTTACATAATATATATCATGAACACGTCTCAAATAAATCAAAATAACTCTCTAAAAAATAAATTTGTACACAAATTATTCACATAGAAACAGCGAATTTGTGACCCGTACCTCATTTATATATCTCATATTGTAAAGCTGAAGGTAATTGTTCCCTGATGTTAGCATATACCTGGATTCTGGATTACTCTGTTCACCTTGTTTAGGAAACTTACCACACAGCAACCATTCAATTAGCTAATGAATGTATTTTTTTTTATATAAATGTGTATAATTAGATTAAAGTTACTATTTGTATCATTGATAATATATTGAAATTTAACAAGACTGTGTGTAATATAATTTTTAATAATTTAACAGATGGCAACATAAACAAAATTATCAATTAAACAACAAACAGATTAAAATAACTGGAATATATATTTATATTTTTATTTATTCTTTTTTTGCTATTGTGTACGAAAGCATTATGCAAATATGTCTGGTCATTTCTATGATTTTTTTTTTTCCAAATGATAACGATTCCTGCCTTCTTTTTTTTTACATGATATAGTTTTGATTGAGATTCCAATGTAATAAACACTGTGAGAATTATAGAACTATTTATTCCTATCAGAATTATATTACTAGTACTATCAGACTTATAATCTTTCTCAATTTTCAGTTACGGAGAAGAACTCTTCGATATCTCTCATTCACTTTACTGTTTAAATTATTTTTATTATTATATATATATATTTATATATTTTTTTTATTAAAATATAAGATAGATCATGAAATTATTAATACATAAAAATAATGAGATTGCCTCTACTCAAACCTATCGTATATTTCTTATTTTATTTTTAAGATTTAGTTTTTATTTTCTGTTCACAAAACAATGAGTTTATATTTTGGTTTTCTTTATAGTTTTAATATATTATCATTTTATTTATTTAAATTTTGTAACTTTTCTCAGTAACTTTTACAACTATCACTTTATTTAACTGCTTTACGGCCTTTATAACATTGTACTTGAAATGATGTTTACATTTGTAATTATAAGATACAATATTATGTTTTACAAAAAACAACAACTACCTAATGTGAACTAAACCAGGAAATTTGACTGTCCTAAAACGGGAAATCTCCTAGTTGGACAGTCAAAGTATTTTTTTTTATAATGTATATGTATTTTGTTTCAATAAATAAATAAATAAAATAAATAAATAAAAAAATTTTCGTACACAAAGTGTTTAAGCTCTGCGGGTTTTTAACTGCTAGTATAATGCAAATAGTGCTACTAAAAATATACAAATATGTTCCTTTTATCTCATACCATAATTTTGTAGATGATATTACTATTAGCATAAAATGTGCAACAAAATCGATTATTTTAATACTTTACGTAACATAACTACCAACAAAACAAATATAAAATAATATTTAAGGTGTCATTGCGTTGACAAGCGCCGGTAATATAGACAATTTGTTGTTCCAATTACACCCAATTCAATACATTCTCAATGAACACGTTCGAAATTAAACAAAATTGGTTTTGCGTTGTATACGCCGTAAGATCCGTGCTATTTCTTATATAAGTACATCGGATATTTTATATTCACGAGATGCCGCCAAAGGTACGAAGCTCAGCAGGGGACCCCCCGTCGGATGGAGATTGTTAGTAGGTACTATATCCCAAACAGCTGCACAGCCTCTTGAATAATGCACAACCTCTATTGAAATATCCCACTGGTCATGGTGTGATTTTTCAATTTTACGTTTGTAAGACCTGTACATTTATGGTCAAATTTATCATCAGTAATTTGAAACTTTTGAGATTTATCTGAATAAAAAAACGCTAGCCTTAACTACAGATCGTTTAAATATACTTTTTCTAAATAATAATCATTATTTTATAAAATAGCAACCTACCTAGTATAGCCTCTACGATCAAGGGGTAAGGACCTCGACTCGTAATCCTGAAGTCGCGGATTCAAGTCCGGGCGTGCGCAAGTAAATTTTATATGATTGATTTGTGTTTCGTGCAATAAACCATTTAAAAATAGTATAAGGTATATTTACGGCACGTTCCAGAGTGGAATATACTCTCAGCATCAGACCACTATTCAGAATTGAAACGTTGCTTGAAATGGCGTTAGCCGTATTTGGTGACCAGATTTGAATCAGTACTTCCCAACCTTCTTCTTAACCATTTCACTCCCCTTCCCACTACCTACAGACTCACAACATACTTAAATTGTTGATGCCGTCGTCTCACATCTCGTTAGGGAGCAGTTGGGACTCTTGTGCGGTATTCGCATAAAAAAATCATAATTGTCCAAATGTATTAAGATGTCAAGAAGTGCTGGGTTCGATTTCCTTAGCACGATGATATAAAAATGATACTATAAGACAAACCAAATAATAAATTAAAAGTCTTAATTGAGTTTACTACGATCTCAAATTATTAAGGAAATAATAAAATGGATACCTATGTAGTACATTTATAATATTGTAGTATTATAGTATAGTAACATTGTAGTATTTTTACTCACAGATCGCCACTGCTAGGTATCTATTCTACATGTTTGATAGAATTTTTTTCACGATGAACTACAGCACGTTTTACGTTCATACAAAATACTTCAACGAGCGGTCTGACAACAAACCCACCACCACAAAGCACATTATTCCATAAATTACAATCCGATGTACGTATTTTACACGATTTTAGTATTGTAATACAATTCACAAAAAATAAGAGCACTTAAACAGTAACTAATTACCAATTAAAAGTTTTAATTACTTAAAAAAAAAACTTAAAAACAGTTATCGTGCGAATCCGAAGTACATAGATCAGATTGCATAAATTCGATATTGTTGTAAAAAAAAATTATGGCTAATAAATTATTTTTTGATTCATTTGACCATCGATAATCGAATAAAAGTATAAGTTCCTAGGTAATGTTCCAGATGTGGGCGTTATACAAATTGATCCAGTTTTTTTGTGGTAGGATTGTCGATGGTGATAAAGTACCTTAGTACCGGAGTCGGTTTCGGCCACATAAAGAAATCTTTTGATATTAAACAGCCTCCTTGCCTTGACGTGAAGCCATTTGCAACTGACTCAGATAATTTAGTAGTGACATTTTTCCACTAATATTTTGTCAGCAGCGTTTCTTATCTTGGTCGCTTTGTATCCTTCTAATACGGTTTCTAAATAAATTAACGGTAATTTTTAAGTCACGCAAACTTTTATATGAAGAAAAAAATGTCATTTTTAAATTTCAATGGTGAGGTTTTGGTGATTTGTTAACCCATTGATTTGATTTGTTAATCCATAAAAGGATTAACAACATTAAGTACTTTAATTGGTCATAGCCAAACAAAGTATTATTTGTTTGGCTATGACCAATTAGTTTGGATTGTTGTAATAAGGCTTTCGATATGTTTTTTTATAAATCTTTGTGAAGCAGTATTTGTTGTGTTTATCTTCGGGAAAGATCTGTGATATGAAATAAAATCAGTTGGTTAAGCAGTGCTCTGGTATCGTAGTGACTACGGCGGTCATTTGACAGACTAAAACGGTCATAACCATTTTTCTGCACCTGAAGATGCACATCGCAAAGATGTAAAAACGATGTCAATAACTGAAAGATATTCAAATACAAGGTATATGCTATGGTGTCCGCATGACTGTCGGTGGATTTCTTTCTAATGGGAATAGTTTGAATACGGAAAGTAGTTGATTTTTTTAAGGTGTGCAGTAGTATTGGTTAACAATATATTTTGAATACGAAAAGAATTCATTCATTTAGTTGATTTTTTTAAAGGTGTGCAGTAGGATTGGTTAACAATATCGACGACACCAGGAAACACAGTCCCACCATAACCCAAGTTCAATTTCCAAAATGTAAATAACCTTTTCTAACCCAATAGTTTATATACAGGATGTCCGGGGGTAACGTGCATCAACTTCGGGAGGTGATTCTACATGATAGTAAACGTAAAAAATATAAATATTTTTTTTCGAAATTCCAATTTTTATGGGTACTTTTTTGGTAAAAAGATAAAATAGTCCAGCGTGTGCGGCCAGCATTATTATTCTCCGCTGTTACGATACGGGCCAATCGCAACCATACAACGCTGCCAAAATCGTACCCGAAAAGCTAACAGGAACTTTATCGCGTAAGTTTTACCTTACACTAAAGATTTTTAGTAGGTATGTCTTTTTGTATGGGAAAAAAAAGTTGGAATTTCAGAAAAAGTTATTTGTCTTTTTTTCTCCTACCATAATGTAGAATCACCTCCCGTTAATGCACTATACCCCCGGACATCTTGTATGATTTGAGATTTTCACGGCCAAAATTACTATCGTGATTTATTTTATTATATTATGCCGTGTTTTGTTACCTCTTTCTTTAGACAACGTTTCGGACAGCATTAAAGTGTCCATCATCAGAGCAGATGTATAATGGATTACACACGTTCTGATGATGGACACTGTAGTGCTGTCCAAAAACTGGATAAAGAAGGAGATATCGTAACATGGTATAATACCCTAAAAATAAATCACGATCATTTTAAAGTTCATGTTTAAAAGAATATTATGTACCTAAAAGTCTATGAAACTATTGTTGAAAAATTTATTAATTTTATTTAACATTAATTATGGGTTTTGAAATCAACAAGATGTTTCACGTTTTCCTGAAACTGTAGATTTATAACCATGCATTTTGTAACAATTGAAGCATCAAAGTTGTCTAATCCTCCAGACAGAGGGCGAATGTACTTTCACTGTACACGAATTGTTCCACGTCAAATTATTCATGATTTATAATTCACAATTTTAATTAAACACTTGTGTGTTAATTGGATTGTGATTTCTGCCGATGATTTTTGTTTAACGGTATCCAATTTTTATCTTAATCTCACCGAGATAATAAATGGATTATCCAAGATAAAGACACAAAATCGTATTTGAAATTCAAATCTAGACCATTCTCAGAATAACTGTTCTCGACTTGGGACAATGCTTCCTCGTTATTCTCGTCAAACAGGAGCTTAAAATTCAAAACTTATATTTGTCGTAGGTTTAATTTAATTGAAAATGTCTTGAACAGGTTAGCAGTGAACACTGCAAAAAGCAGTGACGTGCGGTACATAATAAAGCATTCATATGTAAAACTATTCTTAAAAATTGCATTTGTAAACGCAAAACTAATTATAATTTTACCTGGGTACCGCCAGAAGTTTACAGTGTTCCGACAGTTAATTTCCTGACAGTTGGCTCCCCGAAATTATAATAATTAAAAATTTAGCATTTTTTACCTATTTCAAACCTTAAATCAACTTCACAAATACCTTTGATAATAAGTTGGTATATACAAGTAGTTTTATTTTTGATGCATTTGAATGAAAACATGTTTGTTTTCCGGCGGTTCAACCTCTCTGCATACTTCTCCTAAATGTATGCGCTGAGTATCTCCCACTCTAATGGAATAATTACAACATTATTAAACTAATATTTATTTAATCCTGTAATATGTATGTAAAAATGGTATAGTTTTCTTTTTAGTTAGATTTTGAATTAGATTTTTAATTAAATATTTAATAAAATAATAAATAAGACTATTAATGTTATAATCAATTAATGAATAAGTTTGATAATCTTATAAATCATAAAAGAATTTTCACATGTAGCAAACACATTGTGGGAATACATAATTATAATAAACACGATGGTATAACTTTGTTTAATTCCACTTTTTATTTTCTTATCCAACTAGTTTCGGTTCAACCTGAACCTTCTTCAGGGAAGAATAAAAATATACAGTAAGAAAATAAAAAGTGGAATTAAACAAAGTTATACCATCGTGTTTATTATAATCATAAAAGAGTTAGACTATCACTGTATTGATTAAAAAATAATTACACTTTTAACGTAATAATTGAATGACTTTTAGAGCGTTATTAAATAATTCTAAGACAGGAGTGTAATTAATTAATTATTACATAAATTGTATAATTAATGAATAAATCATTACTGAAAGAATTAATGAAATAATTAAATGAATACATTATTAATGTATGAATTAATTGAACTTTAACTGTGGTAATAAATTAATTACAATATTAATATAATAATCAATTAATTAATTACAATATTAATTTACAAATGAACTGATAACAATATTAATAATGAATAAAATACAACATTGATGGAATAATTAATTAATTGTTATACTAACGTTAAAATTAATCAAATACAATATTGATGTAATAATTAAGTAATTACATTATAAATGTTATAATTAATTAATTATAACATTATTGAAATAAATAATCAATTATAATATTAATGTTATAATTTTTTAACCACAACATAAACGTAATAATTAATTTATTACAATTAACCACACAATTGATGTTATAATAAATTTATTTCATTATTAATGTTATAATTAATTTATCACAATATAAGTGTAATAATGAAATAATTACAATATTAATATTATAATTAATTAATTAGATTACACACCACTGGTGGTGGCACAATAGTTGTTAGCGGGAGTACAAAGTCATTTTGCATGGAGAAGATGAGACGCTCACAGTTCCTGATGGTAACTTAAGATTCCAGCAGCGTGACTCCAAGTGTATAAAAGTAAAGAACGAAACACTTAATGAAATCCTTATTGGTAACTTCTAGGCCGGGAATGTCGTGGAGTTGATCATCTCACCGAGCTTTACAGTACGGTTACAATGTATCGACTGAACTAGTTAAATACAGTAAGGAAATTAGTATTTAGTTATTTACCTTATAGCTGCTACTATAGCTGGTATCTACTATTTAATGGCATGCAATTTTGATGAACACTTACATCGTCTCAGGTTGTCGGCATCTTGGAACTATCGACGGCGTAATTTGAGGTATTTGCATAAATGATTACCGCGTTCACTTTTTAGCATCATTTCTTCAAATAAAATGTATATTTTCTACCAGTTATACGACCCAGCATGAAAATTTATATGTATTTCGTATTATCGAATACATTTTATTACATGAGTTAGGTGACACCACCGTAACGAGAAAAAATATTTAAGATATTTAACTCGTATAATAAAAGACAAATAAATTTAAAATATAGGTATGGATACTTTTTTGCATAAGCTTCACACAGGAGGCCGCGAGAAAAATAATTTCCCTCAGGGCCTAATGTCATCTTTGAGGATGCTGTGTGGAGGGTATTTTAAAGGAAAGGAAAAAGAAGAATGTCTGGGAAGAAAAACGGTATGAGGGATGAGTGGGAATCTGGGGTTCAGTGTCGAGATCGTTCGCTGCCAAGACCTAGACAAACTTCACCATCTCCCTGCTACCCCAGCTAAGCCACCATAAGGAGCGAATCACGTGGAGTGACCTAAGGCAGAGAAGTTGGTTGATGGAAAAAGGAAATCCGGGAAATACCTGGCTTTTCAAATCTAGTCACTAAACACGTATAATGCAAATTTAAGTAATGTTACGATTCTAAATAGTGATCTGTCACCATCACGATACTAAGAGTATCCACTGCTTTGGAATGTGCCGCAAATTAAACATTATATTTTCATTGCCAGCAAAAGTTTGTTAAGGGTCATAAATTATTAGCAAGCCTATATTGATTATCATCAAAACCTAAACTATATTTCGTCAGTTGACCTAATAAAAATTTTTTTTTTTTAGTTTCCTACCATTTTATTTCATTTGCTCTACCGGTTTCAGAAGCGCCAGTCCTTCACCAGGAAAATATTAAAACCACTAACGTATCGTAAGACTCAATACAATCACAAATATTTAGATTTTAGAGTGGGAAGTACATAGAAGGGAAGGTGAAACTGCAAACCTTTAAATTACCCTTTCTTCTTTGTACACCTCCCATTCCAACATCTATATATTTTTGTCAGAACTTTGTATCTAATATTATTGTTAAGGAAGGGTACTTCCAAAACTGATAGAGCAATGTGTTTAAATCAATGTACGGGTTTATATTGTTATTATGTCAAGCCACAAAGTAAATGCTTTAATTTGCTTTAAAATTATATTTCTTTTGATGTTTAAAACCTTATTGACCATTCTTTGTAGGGTTGGTATAAATTTTCAATTTATAACTACTAATGACATCTGGTGGTGGGTATGGGGGAAGTTGAATTTTAAACTAATTATTTATTGTAGCGCATTAGTTGATATACTAGAAAATGAGTTAAGTGAGTAAATAATTGCTTATCCTCGTCATCATTGACGGCTTTCAACTGGTAATTATAGGTTACATGTAAAATTATGTAAGGAGTTGATGTTAAACCAGCTCCCACCTTAGTGTGTTTTGTAAGTACCCGTGCATATTAAATTCAATAAGTAAAATGCATACATAAAAATTTACTTATGCGAAATCTCCAACTTGAAAATCCAATAAACAGATTAAATACCTATTTATTAACTATTACAATCTTATCTGCAAATTCGAGGCATCGTGATAAATTTTCTCTATTAACCCAAGGGCTAAAAGAGTATTTGATAATATATCTCCGTGAATAACTCACGCATTGTTCCGCAGTTTAGGCATCACACACGTAGAACAAGTTGTTTTCTGAAAAGCCAATTTGATGGACAAAAACTTGAAGATTATTAATTTACCTGGACAGACCCGTGAAAAATTACGGGATATTATAATCGGTAGATTTATGAAGCTTAAGGCATTTAAAAAAAATTCCCTTGGGATCATTGCCATTCAAAAGAAGAAATTTACCTTTCAAAGGTCGGTAAACTGAAAAAAATTACGATATTACACGCCGTCTTCAAGATAATTGCAAAAATTATAGCACCGTTTATGAAAAGGATAGCCATTCTAAATGAATGAATGTGTGTGTACAAATGAAACTGCTAAATTAACAGCCATCTAAAGCACCTTTGTCTAATGGATCTAGTTCAGCAAAACCATGCGCGTTGTATCAATAACGCATCTGCACTTTATTAATTCACACAAGCATCTGTTGAACATTTAAAGAAAATAAATACTCATTTTGATTAACTTATTAAAATAATTATTTTTAATGACTTGTAAGTAAAGCCTCAAATTGTAATATTTAATCATAGAAAACAATTTAGCGACTCTCAAACGAAAATTATTTGAAATGGAAAAAAAAGATAGCAAAAAAAAATGTTTAAGGGTTAAATTAGCTCAGTGGTATAGCAAAGCCACGGTAAGTCTGAGGTCTTGGGTTCAATTCCTAGATGGAACCGAATCTTTTTCTGATTTTTCTGTTTCAAATTTTCATTTGAGAGTCGCTTATATTATCTTGAATAAAGGAATATTAATTATTTGGTTCCTTCATTATGCTTGTCTGGTATAATTTTTATAATTATTATCGAAATTAAAAGTGCCCTGAATTTGTATGTTTAATTACACCAGCATTGTAGCCTTTATTTCCTACCACTTTGGTTTCCTTTCTTTCCTTGCTTGCAGAAATTAATTCGATGTTAATTTTACGTTACAAGATAGCTGCTTTTTGTGTTCACTAACTCGGAAAAATCTAGTATTTTTTTTATTACAAAGAAGCTGATAATAAAACACTTCTTTACTACTAATTAATAGCTGTAAACAGTTAGTATCTGATCGGTAAAACGCGTCAGGTTTCCAATTAGGCATCGCAAGTTCAATTCTTCTTCTAGTTAATCTATCGTAGAGGTTAGTAAGTGTTAAAAAAAAATTAAACTGAAGCAATAATAAAAGACAAGAAAAAAAAGAAAGACAAGGAAAATAATTTAAAGCATTTGAAAGACAAATTATTGTATTGTTATTTATTATTATGGAATTATTGTGTGTAAGAGCACTTTCAAACAAAATAAAACTCAATTGTTTTCTAGTCTTCGTATTCACCCTGTTTGCTGCAATAACGTAAGTAATACAGTTGCAGTTTTTTTGACTGATGATGTTCTTCCGATTACAGGCTGAAAAATGACTTGTTAACGCTCAACTACCGAGCCGAGTGGACTCATGTGATGTTATACTGGTTTAATAAACCACCACCTTAAATCTGTATCCATGGCAACACGAGAAGCGTCATCCGATGGCGGTTAATCATCATTATCGAGGGGAGAAATAAACTTGATATATAATGATATTATCTGTCTAAGAAGACCAACAGTATTGAGTTTTTAAGGTTATTAGAGATCATTAAATCGTGGTTTAAAATAATTCCAAGAGACATTTCACTTCGCATCTATCTTAAGGCGAAGCTAAATGATATATTACTATTTTCAATCAATATTTACCACATTTCGGCTTACATTTTGAATACAAATAAATAAGTTTTAGATGCATTGAATCTTTTTTTAAAGTTTCCCTTGAGTAACATTAAAATAAAATATTAATTAATTTCTAAAAAATACCTACGCATGTAAGAAACAACTTGTAAAAAATACAGTTTCTGTCACAAATCTGTACCTTAAAAGATAAACCACTCATAGCTATATATACTTAGCTATAGACTTACGTGGTTTATCCCTTAGGGTACAGATTTGTGACAGTCTCTAAAGTTTTGTTTCGTAACTTTTTTCTTTCTTATAAAATTATTCACAAAATAAATAAAAATCAGTTGGAGCTAAAATCGACCATTCTAGATTCCATTTGTCAAGCGATTTGTCTAGTACCTATATTCATGAATATAATTTAGAAGGCACACTAAGAATATCCACTTCTCTTGAAGATAATGTGGAAATCACACAGACTCACACTAAGAATGTGCACTTGTCTTAATGATAATGTTGTGAATCACACAGACTCAGACAAACTTGAAAAGAGGGTTTCAAGTCTTCAACTCTTCAATACAATAATATTAGACGGATTATTTATGTGCCTGTAAATGTTGGTTTAACAACGAAATTTTAAGATGAAATGAAATCATTCGCTCACAAGTAAATTGTAGTGGGATTGAAAAAACGATTAAGATGAAGTAATAAAAAAAACGATTATTTTGAATATAAGTAAGCGATTGTTGTGAAAATGTTTGATAAAATATGACTTATTTATAGCAGACCAAAAATCTCTTTACATTTGAGTTGTAGAACTATGTAGTTTTTGTTTTTATTTATTTATATAGAAACAAACAGTACATTGGTTACAGTGATGAGACAATTTACAGATATTAAGTAATATTTTATGGTGGGTACCTATGATATGTTTCTTTCTAGTGCATTATTTGTGGTATGTGTATTTAAAAATTGATTGAAAGATGTGCGTAGTGTGTAGATGTGTGAGTATGTTTGTAGGGGTGAGAAATGACGATCTGTGAAGGGATATGTAAGCGCATTGAGCAGTTTATATTATTGAAATGATGCTCTTTTAAAATTTGGGCAGTGAATCGGAGAAAATATCGGTGTTAGAATTTAGGAAAATATTATTGAACGTATGAAGAACACAGTTAATTGGCGATTTGTTGCTGCATTTGTTTTATAATTAAGCGTGTACGTCTAAAGAGTGTGTTAAAATAAATTAGGAAAAAAGTAAAGAAACACTGTGAATTTTTCAAACTTGTAACATTTTAAGATTAGCACAGAATTTACACCCAAGAAGACGCATTGATGCGAATTGCAAAAGTTATGGTAATAAAGATAAATGAAATAAAAAAAATATTAGTAAATTATCTCCATTGACGGCAACTTAATTATATTTATAGCCTACAATTGCATGTAGGAAAAAAACAAATGTCTTTATGTTATTATTAAACTTGCTAGCATAAACCAATTATGGATTTCCGTGCGTTTTAAGTGTGTTGTAAGTTATAAGCCTAAGATATGGAAGTCTTTTTTGCAATTTAAAATTAGTCTTTCTTGATTGCCGCGGTTTGAGTTTGTTCTATAAATATTTTAACAAGACTAGGTTGATTCCCACACCGCATTTTCAAAACGAGTTTTTTTTGGTGTTCTATAAGATTGCTTGTTGAATATTAGCTAATAGTAATATTTTATTCATCTACTTATCATTATCAACTGTTGAAAATGACACAGAGATTCCTAAAATGGTCACAAGCATCATTAAAAATACAAACAGGTATCTCAGTCGATATTATGACTTGATGAACATGACGTTTTTCGCAGACATTATGTTATAATAAAGCTCATTGCTTTTTTATATGGACAGATCACTTATGAAGCTTACCTGCATAGGAACCTAATTATCTAGTTAACTGAAATCGATCTAATTTTAATTTCGATATAGTTTTAAAGGTAAACAGGTATGAGAAACGGAAAAATGATTGCCTCATTGTAGCACAATTTTATTAGCAAAGGTATATGATATCTAGGCCGCATCGCTTTCGTGATTAGAGGCAAACAAATTAGAATACATTACAAGAAAATAAAAGGGTGAAGGTGGGAGGAAAAATGGATTTAAAAAAAAAATAAATCTACCCCTTTTGACCTTATTCCATCCAACTTGTCCACCCAATCTTGTCGTATGATATGACTGTCAGTTTTGATTTATCAAACGTCTTAATCTTTGGCATGCCAAGATGCAAAATGATACTTTGGACGACAAAAGGGGTGATTCTGTGATCCCAATAATTTTGTTATTTTAATGCCATTTTCCCCATTACTTTTTTACATTAATTTATTTGTTTTTTATATTTATGGCTTCAAAATTTAATGTTTCATCAATATACAGTTGATTTTATACAAAAAACCTTTTTAGTCATCAATGAACACACCATTCAGCCAAAAACCTTTTCATTAATCAATGAACACACTCTCCAGCCAAAAACCTTTTCATTCATCAATGAACATACCCTTTAGCCAAAAACCTTTTGGATAATATTAACTTTTTTATTATTTGATAGTTTTATTTAAAATGTTCATTTACAGTTAACAAATATAATATATTTGGTTAAGTAATAATAGCATTTGTAAATATAAAACTTATTTTACTTGGTACTTTGGGAGGCGGGAATGGGTACCGCCACGCCGGAAACCTTTATTGGATAACCAACACTGCCATAGGTCACCTCAAGTGGTTCGCTACGTTTGGTGATTTAGCAGGGGTGCCCGGGTTCATGGGGGGAGGTTTGTCTAGGTGGATGACCAGGACAAACTGAATCCCAGATTCCTACCCACCCCTTAAACCCTTTTCCTTCCCAGAACTCTCCCTTCCCTTCCTTTCCTCTAAAAAACCCTCCACACAGCATCCTCAAAGATGACATAAGCCCTGAGGGAAATTATTTTTCTCAGGGCCTTCTGTGCGGAGCTCATGTAAAAAAAAAAAAAAAACTTTGGTACTTGCTGGCAGCCAGCCCGCGACACTTTACCCTATCGTTCTTTTTACCCTATCGTTCTTTTTACCCTATCGTTCTTTTTACCCTATCGTTCTTTTTACCCTTTCGTTGCTTTTGTATTAGTGCGAGTGAGTGAGTAGGATCGCCTCACTCAAAAGCTGAGTGAATAAAATTGCAGAGTTTTACCAAAAACTTTAGCATTTTAAAAGTTTTTTTAAAAAATTTTCTTTCTTCTGAAAAATAATTTATCCAATTTTATTTATTTCTATTATTGTACATACACTTTACAAATAATTACATAGTTTACATAGATAATAGGTTATTAATAAGAAAAAAAAACATGTTAAAGATCCGTAACTGTATGTAAATAGGTTAGTCGTAGTGTTTTGTGAACACCTCACTAGGCGAACCTGTGCTGACCTGAGATTCTAACTAATTTATTCAGTCATTTTCTCAATCCGTTTTATCACATTTAATTAGCTAACTTTTGTTTCATCTACCATTTGTTTACACGCATTATCCCTGTTACACTTCCACTAAAAACATAACTACCCAACCAACTTAATTGTCGTAATTTCCTTTTTTCCCTTAAACGCGAGAATTACAAGTTCCGGCCACGTCGCATTACAGCTGAGAGTTGGCATTCAGCTTAGCATGGCAATCATGAAGTAACAAATCCCAGCTCAGCATCCGTCAGTTTTAGAGCCATGGCAACTCTGATATTCTTTTGTTTCTTTCTTCCAACGCATCTGATTTCTGTTCAAAAATCTATTCAAAACTTGAAACAAATCCAATTACACTAATAAGCTACACGAATATATACCTGTGTAGTTTATAATACATTATTAAAACAATCGACCCCACAACGAATAGTATACTTCCGCCAGTCCGTTTTATGTTTAATAGACTAACTAGGTTTATTATTAATAATTTCTATACCAGTCTTAATTTTATGGACCCATCAAAGATATTTTTAACTGAATTAGCAGGTGCAAGGTAGAGGCGTGCCATGTCTGTTATTCGGCTAAAAACGATTTTATTTTTGGGATTATTGAGTTTAAAAAAAATTTTTTTTGGAAAATTAACCGAATTTTTACATCTGCATATTGTAATTAACATTATTAATATTACAAATAAAATCTAATGACGGATTTTAACTGAAAGCTGTAGGAAGTGCAATTTAATTATATTTTACACGCTTTTGCTACGACTCTAAGTAATAGTGTTAAATATATATATAAAAAAAAACATATAAACTTGATCTAAATTTTCAATCTTGGTAATATAATTTAAAATTTAGGTAAATAATAAGACTATAATATAGTATATTTGCGGCACGTTCTAGAGTGGAAGATACTCTCAGTATCGCCCTGGTGTAAGACCACCATTCAGAATTGAAACGTTTCTTGAAATGGCTTTAGCCGTGTTTAGTGACCCCACCTTCCTCTCCCCGTCTCCTTCCCCTTCCCACTACCTTCAGCCTCACAACATACCCCAATTAGGGATGCCATAGTCTCACTGGCTCCCGACGGGAGCAGTTGGGACCCTTGTGCGGTATTCATATAAAAAAAACTTCGTTTGAAATGTCATTCCAAAGTCAATAAAATATTAAAAAATGGTTAAATAAGTTACGTTAGGTTAGGTTATGGGCTATTTTTGAATTTTTTTCATAACTTTAATGAATTAACAAAGGGGCGTTGAAATGCGTCTACGTTGAGCTGTCGTAGAACCACATTTTTTTACTGCCACAAAAAATGTTAAAAATCGAAAAACGTTTTTGTAGAGAATACATTTTATTGAATAAATGTCGAGACGAGAAAAATACCTTATGACAAACTCGTAACTTTTTACTGAATTCTAAATATTTGCTTCAATTTTAGTTTCCAATCCTAATTTCCTTTCCGCTGAGAAAGTTAGTCGTTTTTGTAATCATGTTTAAAATCAATACCCTCCCAGTTTTTCACTTGCATTAAAAAAAATAATGTTTAAATCGATTTATGTATTATGTATATACCATTCAAATAATAAGTTGGTAAAAAATTGTCGGTTTCATAGATGCCACCTGCACAGTAAAGAAGAAAAAATACCATTAAACATGAAGTAATGAATGATACCTCTCAATTTTAATATTTTGTTTATTGATAAACTGAATAATTTCACGATTAATTCATTCATACATCGTATTATGACTTATTCAATAACCACAGACTTTAACTTCATCAAAATGCAAATGATTTTATCGACTGAAATTTAACTAAGATCGATTTCAAATTGATTAAACATGCGTAGCAACATTTAGAAACTGTTTGGAAACCCAAAAATTGCTCGAACGGTTTCTAAAATAACTATACCCAGATTAATTGGAGCGGACTTGTTGAAAAACTAGTAATTGATTAATTGAATGTAAAAAGTTACCTTGTCTCAAAATATTACAGAGCGTTGACCCTAATGTGGGCAGAGCTAATGGACATGGTAGGTAAGTTTGTTCACAGGGGTGGATTGGAACGGTGGTTGATATCCGTCAGGTTTCGATTTAATTATACATATTATTAATTAATTAATTACCTGTTTCAACGTCAACGTTCACAAACAAATCGCTAATTCCTCGTTTACACAGTAAATTGCTAAAGCAAACAAATAAACAAATTATATCCAAATTTTCAATGCTGAAAACATATTTTTTTGTTATTTTTATTTTAATTTTATTTTTTAAATTTTATCCAATTGTAAACCGAATTGTATGAACGAACTTTTTCAACCCATTGTTTATTACTAAACCATGTGTAAAAAAGTGTTAAAATCATATACCCAGTCTAAAAAACCCCACAGGCGGATAAAAGAGTAAATAAATAAATAATAGTAGCTAGAGATCGTGAGTTATTGTGCGAAAATTTTTATATTGAAAAGTCAAAGTACATAGTGGTTTAAAAAACCCTCGTAAATAGATTCACTTTTGATTATTTATAGTGCTAATGAAACCGCATGTTGGGGCGGATTTTGAAATTGGCCTAACTTAAAACATATTTCAAAGTCAAGTCAAATTCAAGATTTATGTAATGCACTCTTTAGTGCCAAGTAGGTTGGATACGTAGGATCTAGCTGTTCACTTCTTGTCACTAAACATGGCCAAGGGCTACTTATTGACTAGGAAACTTATTAGAATTTTTGACTTACCTTGTAGGTAAGCATAATCATGTTGCACATATTGTGCTTTCTTACTTCTATGGGCATCACTTACATTCATTTTTACGTGTGGCATCACCGTCATCTCTCCGAAAAATATCTCGGCACCGCTCCGAGAATGACCGTGCAATTTATTCCGTTCCTAGCACTCGATCCAACCGCCCGTTCGCGTTTTGTACCTCTCTACCCGTTTCATACGTGAACACTAATTGTGTAAATTATTAAAATCTTAAATAAATGTTAAATCACTCAAATAAGAGTACAGTGTTATCAATCATCATCCAGTATAATCATTGAACACAGGATCGCGGCCTGAAAGTACCGCGACCCCCAGGAGCCTGACTATTCCTCATGGTTGAGTATTAATATACACTCGTCTGATGAGAAGACGGAGCACAGGTCAAACATCCTCCACCAGCTCCTCCGCCTCTGGAACCAATTCTTTCAACCTTGGTAATCCCGACGCTCAAAAACTACTTTCAACACTTCCAAGGAAAAGCACGCTTATAGTGAAAAAAATCTAAGATAAAAAGGCGCGCTCATGGTTGATTTTTGTGTAAAAGCATTGATATAGGTAGGCAAACTTTGGAGGCTTATTTTGTTAAAAAAAAAGCAATGGATTGACACAATTGTTAGTCAAGAGCGTGCAGGCCACAGATACTATAAATATTTTTGTTATGTAAATAGCCACTGGAGACAACACTCCTTTTGTTTTTTTGAAATAAAAACTTCCTTAGTACCGCTGTGGTTAAAAACTCAATGAAACGAAAAATAGCAACACTAAAAAGAGATAAACACATACATCTATGGGATTTAGCCTGCGGGAGAATGAGATAGTATAATCAGTTTCCTCTTTGTGCATTGCTTCGTAGCCTCCCAACTCTTGTCTACTTTAGTTATCTGAAGGTTTCACTTCTACTGCTTGTGAATTGAACAATCTGATTTTTAAATAACTAATTTTTATCCTTCAGGGATGATCTTGGCCATCATTTCAAATTATGGAGAGAGGGAAGGTGAATTTATGTGTTAATTTTATTTAAATTGACAAATTTAATGTTTATATAGGAGATTGGAGGCGTGTTGAGACTCAGAAGAGATGAAACTTTGAATGTAGGAGGGGGGGAGGAGCAACTTAAGATAAGGTTTAATAGAGAATATTATTTGTTCCAAGAGGGACACAATCCAAGACACAATCCAAGGTCAGATGAAAAATATGTGATCTAAGATCCATTAGTTAAAACTTAGAAAATTTACCAGAGACATGCACATTTGTGGTGGTTGTGCGTAGTGATAAATCTATAATATTAGGTGAGCTATAATTTAATGATCGTAACCCAAACATATCTGTTTTATTTGCTTTGCTAGTTCGCCCCTGTGCGCGATGCAGCTGAGAGCCGAGCTCTCCGTTAATTACGACGACACATGATATAAATCAATTTATGCTCAAACGGCTGATCTAAATGCCAAACAAATTTATTATACCTTGCTCTGTGGCTATTTCCTAAATAAAATTACCTTGGCATAAATATGAATTAAAATCTTCATAAATGTACCTACTTATAAATATTAAACACATATGTTATGTAAGCGGAAAATCTAAATAACACGTAGGAATACAATCTGCATAGATTGATGGAATTGATATAATATGGATTTTATTAACGAGCAAAAGTGTACATGTTTTTGTTTAACTACTGACAAGATAAACGTAAATAAAATGAAACTTTGTTGACCAAGAAGTTGCTGCGAAAAACGCGAATCGAATATATCTACAATAGCGTTACTTTTTTTGAGAGAATTTTCATTATTGATTTTATCCTGTTTACTGGTAAATTATGACATATTTTTTTCTCAATTGCTACTAATAACTTTGTGTACCATTCAAAATTGTCCAGAATATAGAGAATTGTTATCTCAAATTTTTTTCAGTCTTCACGCCAAAACTTAACAATGTTTTCTGTTAGTATGACGTAAATTGTGGACTATCAAAACCTTGTTTAGGCTTTGACTTTGTTATCCTAAAATGTATTTTTTTCCTCTTTGTCATTGCTTACTATAATTTGGCTTAGCTGTCATTTCCATTTTCTTCTCAATTCTTTTTTTATATTAGCTCCAGACAAGAGGCCGTGAGGATTAAAAATTCCCTCAGGGCCCATGTTCTCTTTGAGGATGATGTGTGGAGGGTTTTTTTAAGAAAAGAAATGTGGTTTTATTAATGGACAGCAGTCATAAATGTTATTTTACTCTAATTCGAGCTCTGTTGTACAGTTTGACTTTTTAGTGGGATATATGGGTACCACCGCCCCGGGATCATTTATCGGATAACCAACATCCCTGGTTGGTAGGTCGCACCAAGTGGTTTGCTACATTTGATGACCTAGAGGGGTGTCCGGGTTCACGGGGTGAGGTTTGTCTAAATCTTGGCGGCAAATGAATATAAAAAAGTAACTAGCCGATCAAATTTCAATATTTATTCCCGCCTTGTAGGCTTTTACTTTCACGACATATTAAATGAAAAATTAATACCCGATTTCGCTGGATTTTCTAAATTGTTTTTGGAATGATAACTTATTTAGCACCATTGTGATTTCGACGAAACGAAAAAACGACACAAAAAAGACAAACACATAAATGTATCTATAGGATGTAGCCTGCGAGAGAATACTTTGCCCACCTAATGCCAAATCGGGAGAGACTGGTTGAGGGAGACCTAACTTAGAGCTCTCCAGCCAGACTCTCTCGTCCCGTCGCCTTTCACCGCAGTGGGAGGAAAGGTTTCATACGTTCGTCACTCCTGGACACACTGGCCATAGATTTGGACCCACCCCTCATACATTTTTCCCTACCAAAACTTTCTCCAAACTTCCTTATATTACAATATATATTTTTATGTTTTGATATTTAAGGAGCATCGCATAAGGGCTATTGCATATATTTGTGTATTTTTATATGTATCTACAAGGTACATGTATGTTCCCCTGTCATCTGTAAATTTTGTAATTACTAACATAAACTATATTTTTATTTCTATGCAACCTGCAATTTACAATCTTTTTCTTTTCTGTAATGCATTATTTTTATTTAAATTTATCTCTCTACCATTCAAACGAAGTTTATTTCTTTAAGTCTATCTTTTTTATTAAAAAAACTGTCTCTGTAAATCTTATCTCCTTATCACTTATCATGTCAAAACCCATCAGGGCGTTGAAAATTAAAAAAAAAAAAAAAAAAATATATATATACAGTACATTTCGAATATAACGACTTCGATTATAACGCCTTACCGTTTTTGGCGACGACAATGTAAACTCCAGTTAGGTTTAATAGTTAGGTATTAGACTCCGTTTTAAGCGACCAACTGCTTAAAGCGACCTGTTTTGACCTACTTTAATGATAATTCGTCCGGTTAGAACGACGCGAAGTGCCTCTCCTACTCCCCACGCTAGGCTACTCCCCGCACGCTAACACCTATCCTTTATTAGCATGCGTAAATCACAATCAGTGTGTATCATCTGTTTTGACTAAGTTAAAAGCTCGACAAAATGTGTTCCGTGGAGCGTGGATAGTTTTTCAATTGAAGAAAAAAGTTCTATATTACACCGTTTAAAAACCCGTGAATCAAAAGTAACCCTCGCGAGAGAGTTTGGCGTGTCTCATGTAAAAACAAGCTTTAATTTTCCGGCCGTTTTGTGCGTCATCCGGTTAGTACGACAAAGCATCGCCGGCCCTTTGAGGGTCAATATATCTGGATTCTACTGTATATTCTTTACTTTATAGTTAGGAGGAAGAAAACCGTAAACTCGTATAATAAACAGTAAACCCCTCCTTCCTTCAAGCCTTCGAATATAAATATTTCAATGAGAAGCTTGTTAGATGGTAATAAAGAATAAATTATAAATATAGGTAAAATAGATTTCAATAAGAGACATGGCAAATAAATCGCTTTAGCATTCCAGAGATGTCGATCGATTTCTCAGGTGTTATTTATTCGTGTCCAGCGAGAGAATTACACGGCCGCCTGCCAGCCGTGTTATTCCTATGTAAGGTGCTTTCCGTGGTTCCAACAAGTGTAAGCATTAATGCACACATTGTAATAATTCAAGCCGTGGCCTTAATTAAAAATGTTATGGAAGCATTGAATAACCACGTAAGATAGGGTGGGACGCTTATATATCGAAACACTTTAGGGATCTCAACATTTGCGTTTGCGAATACTGAAAATTGTTAAATATATTCTAAACTGCTTTTAGCCATGTAGGTACTCGTAAGTTAAAAATAAGTTTGTGTCATTTGACTACCCCAAGTTCAAACATCTGTATCACAATATCCACAAACAGTATAACTTTTAACTATTTATTTTGTATAAAAATTTAGTACAATATATCACAACCTCCACAAACAGTATAACTTTTAACTATTTATTTTGTATAAAAATTTAGTACAATATATCACAACCTCCACAAACAGTATAACTTTTAACTATTTATTTTGTATAAAAATTTAGTACAATATATCACAACCTCCACAAACAGTATAACTGTTATCTTTTTATTTAATGTGTCACAACATCCACAAACAGTATAACTATTACCTATTTATTTGGTATTTCACAACATCCACAAACAGTTTGACTATCACTTATTTATTTAGTATATCGCATATGCAGTGGTGACCGCAGCGTTTCAGCACCAAACCCCACTCCTGAGTGAGCGCTGGGCCCGAGCTTGAAGAATAGAATTGATTAGTTATTTATTTTTTTATATTTAATTTTTATATATATAAATATATATATTTTTTTTTATTTTGTTTTTTTTTCCTATTCTATGTTAAAAAAAAAAAAAAAAATCTGTTGTTTTAAAATGTTATAAAATATATTATATAAATATGTACAATCATATGGGACGTGTGGGATTGCACTATCCTCCCCACATCCTGGAATAAAACTTATTATTATTATTATTATTATTATTATCGCAACATCCAAAAACAGTATAACTATTACCTATTCATTTAGTACATCGCAATTTCCGTAAATGGTAAAACTATTCCCTATTTATTTTGTATATCATAACATCCAGCAATAGTAAAACTATTACCTATTTATTTTGTATATTGCAACATCCACAAACATTATAACTATTACCTCTTTATTTAATGTATCACACATCCACAAACAGTATAACTTTTGCCTTTTTAACCCTCGACGCAAGGAGCGGTGTTATAAGTTTGACGTGTCTGTGTGTCTGTCTCTCTGTCTGTCTGTGGCATCGTAGCTCCTGAACGAATGGACCGATTGTGATGCAGTTTTTTTGTTTAAAAGCTGACGTAATAGAGATTGTTTTTAACTACAATTCATGAAAATTTGTTCAGGCGTTTCAAGGTTATCAGCCTTTTTTGTGTCGGGGGTTTCTTAAAATTTTGTAAATTTTACTTACTATTTAGTATATCTTCCGAAGGTCACCTTAAGGTCACCTCTTCCGAAGGTCACCCCAAGTGGTTCGCTACGTTTGGTGACTTATCAGGGTGCCCGGGTTCGTGGGGTGAGGTTTGTTCGGGTCTTGGTGGCAGATGCTTCTGGCCACCTACTGCGTGGCGGGCCGGATTGGGAGGGACTGGTTGAGAGAGATCTTTTGACCTCTCCAGCAGGACTCTTTCGGAACATTGCCTTGCACCGCAATGGAAAGGATGAATTCATTCGTCATTCACACTGACCCCAGATTCCTACCCACCCCTCATACTCCTTTCATTCCTTCCAGAACTTTCTCTCCTTCTTTCCCCTAAAAAGACCCTCCACACAGCATCCCCGAAGAAAACATAGACCCTGAGTGGAATTATTTTCCTTAGGTTCTCCTGTGTGGAGCTAATGTGAAAAAAAATGCTGTCCGAAACGTTGGCTAAAACAGGAGGTAATGCAACACGATATAATACCCCAAAATATATAATGACAGTGATAATTTCCCTTTTCAATTTTTTATGTTCACTTCTTCGGTTTATTACTTCAGAAACTAATTTTTTAACTTCTTAAAATAATAAAAGTACAAATAAAAAATAAAAATATATGTAGTGCAGAGTCACTCTGTTTATCCCATGTCTAAGAATCGGGGTGTGCCAAGCGTATAATTTAATCCAAAATACGACTACTGGATCAATTGCTCCTTTTGTGGCCCCTGAAACAATGATATCACAATATTTTTACCCTCATTCCTATAGGTATTGAAGGCCCACCCTATTGAATACGTATGTAAACCCGCCTTCACACAACTCCACCTCGCGGCAAGGAACACACGTGTTGAGTTTAATGCGATTTTGGTCCGTGCGAACGATCCATTATAATTTTTTCCCGTCTAGTCAGTCTTGCAGGCATTTTGTTTTATGGCATTTTGGTACGAAGTTAATTCTCAGTATGTTGGAAATGCGCGATTCGTTTCATGTTTACAGGGAGTTTTCAAGCAAAGTATAAAATACAAATTAATTTAATTCTTAAACATTGGTAGCTGCAAGAATCTACGTGCTTACTATATAAGGCTTTTTTTCCATTTATATTGCGTTTAAGGTTTTTTTTTATTTTTAAATACTTCTAATTTTTTTTCTGGCATTTAAAGAAGTTGATTCTCCGTGCGAAGGATTCGTATGAATTTTGCAAATTTTTCTCTTTTAATTTCCATAATTGTAAAGCTGTCGTTCTTGACATAGGAATGCCCTAGTGAGATGAGCAGCTTAAGATTTTTTGTAGTTATTTTTTTGAATAGATAAATAAATAAATCTCACTTGACGTCCATTATAATAGGTCAAAAAATAAATAATTAATGAAACAAATTAATATAGCTATAAAAAGAGTGCAAACCAGCACGCTAGCTGCATAATAAGGTTAATTTCCCATTAAACATGCTTTTAATGGCTCTATTCTAATTATTAAATTCTCTCATATAGATATCCATGTATGTATTTCATGGCATAGCTTCATTAAACATATTAAGAGATAATTTATTGATTATAAATTACGTCTTTTGATCAAACATTTATTTATGCCTTATCGTAAACAAGGTGTTCCAATGTGCAAAGAATTTATCCTCCAGTTATTCTTCAGGAATCGAGTTTATGGTACCTAAAACAGATCACTTCAAGAAAATACCCCTTTTCATGCAGATACACAAAACTGAAAAAAAAATCATTTGGATTTATCGTTAAGTATAGAGTGACGGTGGTAGAAAAGAAACGTCAACTAAACGGACTGAATACGAAAATCGCTTAATTAAAGGGGAAAATTGATACAGGAATATTATCTAAACCGGAAAATTCTGGAGTGAATATAGCATTTATAGTTTTTTGTCTTGAACTGTTTTGTCTAAACTGTTTTCTGTTATTATTGATAACTAAAATTTTATCCTGACGAAGAAATCATTATATTTGTGACATTTTCCGTAGGAACCTTTTGTCCATACTTGTTTGTTTTTTGTTATTTTTGTTAATTAAAATTTTATCCCGACAAAGAAACCATTATTTTTGTGACATTTTTCGTAGGAACTTTTTCTCCATACTTGTTTGTTTTTTGTTATTTTTGTTAATTAAAATTTTATCCCGACGAAGAAACCATTATTTTTGTGACATTTTCCGTAGGAACTTTTTATCCATACTTGTTTGTTTTTTGTTATTTTTGTTAATTAAAATTTTATCCCGACGAAGAAACCATTATTTTTGTGTCATTTTCCGTAGGAACTTTTTGTCCATACTTGTTTGTTTTTTGTTATTTTTGTTAATTAAAATTTTATCCCGAGGAAGAAACCATTATTTTTGTGACATTTTCCGTATGAACTTTTTGTCCATACTTTTTTGTTTTCTGTTATTTTTGATAATTAAAATTTTATCCCGACGAAGAAACCATTATTTTTTTGACATTTTCCGTAGGAATTTTTTGTCCATACTTGTTTGTTTTTTGTTATTTTTGACAATTTAAATTTTATCACGACGTAGAAATATTATTTTTGAAACATTGATAATTTTTATTAAATGAGTGGTGTGTACGGTGATTTGTTTTAATTCAGTGAATATAACACTGTCTAAACGGAACAAAATTGCGTAACCAGGTCTGTTCTGGAGAGAAATACAGCAAAAATGGCTAAAAATCGCTAAAGAGGGGGTGTGACATTTGTAGAGTTTGGGAAAAATATCACTAACCGGAAAAAAATATTTCTGCCTTAATACGAAATATGTCATTTTTAAATCAAATTTTAGACGCATTGACCCTTTTCCAAAAAAAAAAAATAATTTGATTTCGTAAGACTGTTTTTTTTTTAATTTTGAGAAAATATTTAGTACAAAAATATTATTTTTAGTACAATAAGGTTCTACCGTAGGTCTTTGGAAGATTTGTTGAATTTTCAAACAAAATTTGGTCTTTTACAACATACATTTCAAATCATGTAATCATGCAGAAAAATAAATTATTTGGGAAAACTACTTTTCAGAATTGTAATTTATGTTCAAATAAATCATAAAAAAAGATTCGCGCCCTTGTTTTGTGGTGAAAGTACTTCAGTTTGTTTATTTATTTACTGTCTTATAAACAAATATATATATAAAAAAATTACATTCTTATTTTGCTTAGACATCATTGAAAATTTATAAATTCTTATGATCAAAAAATAATTACAAAAAGTACATAATTTAAATTGTTTTATCATCACGAGTTTGAGCATTTTTTAATGTAGGTATTTATCAAAGCAAATTTTGAATGAAATTAAATCGATACTGAGTTATTATGTTAAAATGCTGGTATGGAAAATAATTCATCTTTCTCATCGGAACCGCCCTGTATATTTGCAAGGTTACGATCGCAAGATCATCGTTCAACGAAATTTAAATTCTCGGCCGCTGGTTAATAGCTCTTAATAAAGAGGTGATATGCCAAAAAAAAAAGAAATAAACATGACAGCATGCATAACTTTTATAAGTTTTCTGTTTACGCGTCTACGTATCTTATTAGTATTATATGTTAAATATTTATTTTACAATTCGCTTATACGGAAAGTTAAAATGATTTTATACTATTTTTCATAATTAATGTATATTCTACCAAGATAAAACGATATAAATTCAATTTTTTTTTGATAGTTTTAAATACAACTGTTAACTTAACCTAAACAAACCTTTATCTTCTCTCTGGTGACAGTGACTTTTCTATTGATTTAATGTCAAGTGCGTAAAATTTCATCGATCTCGGAATAAATCTACTAACAAGTAAATTTGTATAAAAAATCAAACCCTTGGCGTCTGCCACAGGCACTCTTCTCTACATAAATAGATTACTTAGACACAGTAATATTTAATACTAACAAAAGACAAAATTATAAAAAAATAAATATACATATATATATTTCTACTTATGGGCAATATCCGTTATCCCAATGATAACAATGCTTTGCAGAGCCTTCAATAAAACATACGGATATTTCATGGTATGGGAAATATGCCCTGCCGTAAGGGAGTGCACACATAGTGAATCAACATTGATGGATGGAATTAAGATGCACCCATGAGCAACATATGGTACATGACATGTTGAATAAGCACAGCGCCAGCCTTTTATGAAATTATATTAAGTACTCTGCATTAATAGAGAACAAAAGACTAACTGGCTAGTACAGACTTGCTGTCTTGTACTGGTAAAGGGTTACATATGCATCTGCGTATTCTAGAGTAAAGTAATGCATCAAGTGCATTAGATAAATCGCTTGCACATTCAAAAGCTTCATGTACACGGGCCGCACAAAGTAAATAATTGAGCATTAGTGTGTGAAATCAATTGTGATTAAAATAGTGTAGATATTCAGATATTTTCATTAAAAGATTATTCCGTTTGACAGCATCAATCAGATTCGTCATTATAAATAAAAATACGATAGCTGCGTTTATTAATAATACATTTTGTAGAAACTAATATTTTGCCTTTTCCAAGATGCTCGCAGCAAAAGGTCAAAATAATGTATGAAATGATTTGTGACAGATAATATATTCGTTTTGCTTTTTTCGAGTGAAAATTTCTTTAGCACCGTTGTGATTTGAAACTCGATGAAACGAAAGCGAGCGACATTAAAAAGAGACAAACTCATACGTCTATAGGATTTAGCCTGCAAATAAAATATTTATTTATTGCATGGGCACTTGGTTCTAATATAATACGATAAATCCACGGCCCCACTGTAGTCCACCTGACGAACTTAGCGGCCAAACATTCAGAGGACCAAGGATCGAATCACATTAAATAAAAAAATGAAAATTTTTATTTTTGTAAAATCAATATTCAATCTTCAAACCATTCTAAAGAACAGGCAAAGAAAATACGAAAAAGCGACATCTAGCGACTCCGAAGAAGAAAACACAAATACTAATAATATGACCAAATGTGTAGGAAAAATGTGCATAGGAATTTGACGAAAAAATATGGAAAAAATCATCATTCACATTGATGTGCAAAAAAAAGTGCTTTGTAGTCTCCCCACTCTTGTCTACTTTTGTTTTCTGAAAGTTTCGCTTCTACCGCATGTGAATTGCATACTCTAAATACTACTGACTCATACTCTGATTTTTTAACAAAAGCACTTGCGAAGCAAAATGTATTTGCGCACGCTGGGGATTGAACCCACGATCTCTGGATTGATAGTCGTGAGACTTGCCCCTCAACCACGGATGCCATCACATTTTACAGCTTTAGAGATTAAAATAAAAGCATATAAAAGATAGCAATAATTCTGTACAGTCTGTAATTCTATAATTATAAATCATGCTAGAAAATTTAAGTTTTAAGTCTGTAAATACATATTTTTAATAATATTAATATTATTTTTATTTTTATATTAACTCTGCATGGGAGACTTTGAGGAAAATAATTCCTCTTAGGGCCTTTGTCATCTTTGGGGATGCTGTGTGGAGGGTCTTTTTAAAAAAAGAGGTAGAGGGATTTCTGGGAAAGAAAAGGGTAATAGGGGTCTGAGTAAGTATGTCCAGGAGTAATGGACGTATGAATCAATCCCTCCCACTGCGGTGCAAGGCGAATAAAGTAAACGTTATTAAAATTAAGAGTGTAAGATTTTTTTTACATGAGCTCCAAACAGAAGGCCCTGAGAAAAATAATTTACCTCAAGGCCTATGTGATCTTTGGGTATGCTGCATGGAGGATTTTTTTAAGGAAAAAGAGAAGACAGTTCTGGGAGGGAAAATAGTTTAAGGGGTGGGTAGGAATCTGGGGTTCAGTGTGTCCTGGTCATCCGCCTCCAAGACCTAGACAAACCTTATCCCATGAACACGTGCACCCCTGCTAAATCACCAAACGTAGCGAACCACTTGGAGTGACCTATGCTAGAGGTGTTGGTTATCCAATAAAGGTTCCCGGGGCGGTGGTACCTATTCCCGCCTCCAAAATTGATAAGAATAAAGTAAACGTTTCTGTAAATAAAATCAAGAGGACTAGGCTTACTTCCTGCTGACAAAAAAATCAAAATAAATAATAAGATTTAACGTTTGAAAAAATAATATTTACTGAACCATTAAAACGGCCACCATCTTGAACCGAAAGCGGAACGTAAAAACCGATTGACCGACAGAAGACATACAAAACGATCCATTTAAAACAGGACTTCGCTACGCTGAGTCAATTATTTTTTCGACATCTTCCAAAATACTGACGTTAAAAATACAAGATTAAGTAATTTCATAAATCACTTTATTATGTCTAAGTTTTTATTGTCTTATAATATGCAAGTTCATTAGCATTAAACCAATTAATCTTTATATCACGTCCTTGAAGATATTTTAATTAAAAAAGCAAGATTTCAAGAGCACCTTAATGAAGCTCGTTCTGGTCTTGAAGAGTAATATAATAATTGCAACAACACTTGTTGAATGGAGAGGCACTTAAATGTTTTATAATCGTGTTAGGAACCCATCAGGCGGGTTAACCCCGAGCTCATTAATCTGCGCTTATTAAAAAGCTCGTGTGCCACGGGTTGTTTATTTAGGCGGCTGTCTTACAAAGTCAAGGCAGACATATCTAGACAGGGGCGTTACGTGACTTTTGTACAAATTAAAAAAAGGATATTCAATCTTGTGTAAAAATTATTCCCATCAACGTAATATATCATTGAAGAAAGAGATAACACTAATAATCTAAACGAAATTATGAAAGAGAACAAGACACAGAAAAATAGAAAAAAGACAATGGTCGCAACTCTTTCATATTTTTGTTTAGATTAATTAGTGTTATCTTCGTCTTCAATGACAAAAAAAAGCTTGTTTTAATTTATAAAAATATTAGATTTAGTATATTTTGAACTGTTTGAATTTAGTAAAACCAAAAAAGTTTTATGTTTCCAAATCATTGAAAAAGAAGTTATTAGTAATCTAAACAAAAATTTGAAAAAGAAAGACACGGAACAAAAAAAAGCTAACGGTCGCAACTGGGACTCGAATCCAGGATCTTTCTTCTTACCCAGAACCAATTCGGCCACTGAGACCTCTTATTTGATTTTATCATTTTATGTTTTTGGTTAAATCTTACATTTTTTGTATGGCTCTGCAACCCTAATATGAACACCTTGTTTTATTTGAAATTTTAAATTTATATTTGCTAATTTAACTAATTTCGGTTGTGATTTTGTCGAGAGAACCATTTATTGGATAACCAACACCTCTTCCACAGGTCAACCCAAGTGGTTCGCTGCGTTTGAGCTTAGCAGGAGTGCCCGGGTTCATAGGATGAGGTTTGTTCGGGTCTTGACGGCGGATGCGTCTGGCCATCCGGTTCAAGAGGGACTGGTTGAGGTTGAAATTTTTACATCCCCAGTAAGACTCTCCCGGAACATCACCTTGCACTGCAGTAGGAGGGAGAAATTCATACGTCCGTCATTTCTGCACATGCTGACCCCCTGGTTCCTACCCACTTGTCATTTTTTCCTCCCAGATCTAAATTTCTTTAAACCTTTCCTTTTTTTCGTAAGAAGACCCGCCACACAGAATCCCCAAAGATAAGCCCTGAAGGGAATTATTTTCCTCACGGCCTCCTGTGTGGAGCTAATGTAAGAAAGTGTCATTTTAAAAATGGTTTATTTGGAGAATTCAGACAAACGATAAAACGTACAATATTTTTAACAGAAAATTATTTTAATCGTTGTTTTCAAAATTGGAGCTGAGAGGAACTGCGCTAATAACGTACTAAAGTTAAACATTTTAAATGATTTAACGGCATACATTTTGTACGGTATGGTCTAAAAACACGAACCTTTCCCGGTTAGTATTGCTTGTGTTCAAAGAACAACTAAATTCATGTTTAAAGAACAACTTTATTCATATTCAAAGAACAACTTTTTTTTTTTTCTTACATGAGCTCCACACAGGAGGCCCTGAGGAAAATAATTTCCCACAGGGCCTATGTCATCTTTGGGGATGCTGTGTGGAGGGTTTTTTTAAGGGTTTTAAGGTTTAAGGAAAGGAGTTTAAGGGGTGGGTAGGAAGGAAAGGGGTTTAAGGGGTGGGTAGGAAGGAAAGGGGTTTAAGGGGTGGGTAGGAATCTGGGGTTCAGTGTGTCCTGGTCATCCACCTTCGAGACCTAGACAAACTTCACCCCATGAACCCGGGCACCCCTGCTAAATCACCAAACGTAGCGAACCACTCGGGGTGACCTATGGCAGAGGTGTTGGTGTATTCATGTTCAAATAACAACTGTATTCACAGTATCGGATAACTCTCAACACTGATCGTTTGATTGTGAAATATCCCGAAAATATGAACAAAATCAAAGCACGCCACTCAGGACATATCTAGTCATCAATCATGTATATATACGAAGGTCTAATCAGCGATGACAGGGTTGAACGCGCGCAGCTTTCATGATCCACCAATAGACGGCGTGTGGAATCATTGTCTGATTAAGCGGAGATTCGCTCCGGGTTGTCGACTTGGATGGAATAAGCCGCGGAGTTGTCGGACCGTTACGTGAGCTTTTTTTCTGAACCATAAATCATGGTGTCTTTTGCAGGTTATCTTCTGTAATAGCTACACAAGGGGAAATACTAAAAATGAGTTCATTTCTTACCTTTCAGTGCCTTAAATTGACTTGCCTGACTACATGTCTACACATTGTTATGACTAAATATTAACAGTTTGATGTTTGGTTATAAATCTCTAGCTCTTTACACGTTACGTTGTGTTGTAAATCTGATCTCTGGATCATAAAAATGTATACTAATTCTGTTAGTCTGTGAGAAAGGTTGCAAAATATCATCTTACTAGCTTTTCCCCGCGGCTTCGCTCGCATGGTATTACAGGAAATTACTGTAGCGCTTGCACTTATCAATTATCCCTCCTCCTCCCCACCCCCACCCCCACCCGCATTCCATACATTCATTCCCTTACTTTCAGTTTTCAAACATCTCGCCTGCCACCTAAATTTCATAAAGCTATTGCTCAAAGAAAAAAGAATTACCCAATTTTGTTCATTCGTTCGGAATTTATGCGCTTACAAACATTTCGGATGTTTATTTTTAATTAAATATTTGGAAGTTTGTTAATATAATAAAAAATTACACTATTTATTATTCAGTCTTTATAATCGTTATATTTTTAATGTAACTGACATTTATTCCAGAACAGAAGCTTGTCCAAAAAAACAAAACATATTCTAATATTTGAATTTTCTGGAGCAGTAGCTGACCAGGGGGCTCAGTACCTACCAGCTTAGAGCCCACAAATATATCAACATCGTTTCCATGGGAATGATTTTTTTCTGAAATTTGCAAATAACTCGCTTTTGTTAGCGACAGAAAACTTATAACAAATATAATATATTAATATTTATAATTTCATAACGCCAGAGCTTACCATCATATACAACATGTAGTCTGCGCATATAATTTAGCTTTCTATTGGTGAATGCATTTTATTGGTTAATGCGTGAAAAGGTCATAAACGAACTCGAGCAGTTTCGCATTTATAATATTAGTATGGATAACAGTTCATAAAGGTAGGTAATGTGTTCAACCCTGGTATCTTCAAATAAATGTTTAAAAAATTGTTAAATAGAATTTAACAAGTTATAAATCATAAGTAGATTACCAATTTAACGAAAAAAACTATTTGGTCTAATGACCATTAACCCCTATGAGCTATGAGTAAGGTTTTTATAAAGTTGTTATTTGAACATGAATATTGTTGTTCTTTGAACATGAATAAAATGTACGCCGTTGAATCGTTCTTACAGATGTTTTTACTTACGTGAGAACAATCCTGATATAAAAACTTGGTTTTTATACTAAAAGGTACATAAAATTACAAAAATCCTTTCGGTCAAAGGATATATTAAAAAAAATACAAAATTATATTATAAAGACTCATTCAGATGATAAATAAAACAAAAAGAGGCAAGAGACCCGAGAAACACTTTTTTTTTTTTTTTTTCAAGGTTTAATTTATTTATTATAAATACAAAGTAATACAATATGACATAAAATATTATACAGAAAAAAAGAAAAGTCCCAATAAACTACTTTTTAAATATTGAAAGTCAGAGTGATGCATAGCATAATTAGCTCAACAATTGTTGCATTTTTATGAGCCGACATTTTTCTGAATCTGCATAAGATATTTACGAAATTATCTACTTCAGCACTCTATCTTATTATACGTTATGTTAAGGGACGTACCTAACATATAAAATAATTCATGGTCACCTCGATACAACATTAAATATTGAAAAAAAAAGACGCCATAGCAGGTGTCACCTGAATAAATTTGCCTATTTTAACCAGAATGTATCGACTTTGCAGGATGTTTAGGAACGTACTTGACTTACTTTAACCAGTAATTCCTGACATTATTTGAATTTCTTCTGCTTCTTTCGTATGGTGGGGTGTCAGAGAGGGACATCTAGGTCTACGAGAAAGTCTAGGGCCTCAGGCTTTGCCCTGTGGACCTCATCAATCTCGCCGGGGAATAAATGGAGCGGGCATTCGTTGACCACATGTTTGGTGGTCTGTACCGCACCGCATTCACACATCGCCGGCTCTTTAAGGCCCATCTATATAATATATGAGCACAACGGCTATGGGAGCACCTTATCCTATTGATGGCGGACCAGAGTATTGAAGTAAAAAATGCAAATGAAATTTTGGTCTCTGGTGACATCTTTGATCTGTTTTTTGTTCAACTAAAAATTTAAAAAATCAGTAGGTATTGGAAAGTTAGGTGCGGGGCGAGGTTTTGAGCGGTTACTAGACGAGTCACTGGTGACGACGGAAGAATTTTTTTTTGTTTGCTTTTCACCGGAGATCAAAATTTCATTTACTTTTTTAAATTATGTCGGGAATCACTGGTTAAAGAAAGTGATGTAAGTCCCTTAACATCCTACAAAGTGGAGACATTTGAGAAGGAGGGCTAAAATAGAGCAAAAGGGTTCAGATGAAATATGTTGTGGCGTCAGGAATTGGGAACATTTATTTAAATATTTAATGATGTACCGAGGTGAACGTAAATTATTTTATGTGAACATATTGGATTAATAAATTCGATTCTAACGAAAAATTTATTAATGTGGAAGTATTCAAGACGTACTTCGTATGATCTGAGATGGTTTTGTAGACCACATTTAAAAGATAACAATCTTAGCATTTTTTTAAACCGATAATACGATATTTCCATGTTTGCAGTTATGTGGCTTGCCAGGTTAAGTTAGTCTTATCGCATCAAATAGTCTTATATATCCTTAAATGGCTTTCTGAGCGATTCACGATATCACGACATACAAATATTGGCATCCCCCAGGGAACTGTACTGGGACCTTTTCTATTATTATTTATGTCGAATCCCTATTAATTCGAAATTTGTCAAATTCGCTGATGACACAGCAATATTATCTGAGGGTTTAATCTGGGGCAAAACTCAAAACATAAACTTAGTTAAAATAAATTTACACTCAAACTTAATAAATATACATTTAGCATTTACACCGCTATATAATGCTAACGATAAAATAGTTAATCAATTAATAAAAATAAAATATTGTTCAATGACAACTATTCATAAATATGTCATAAATTGAATCGAAAATGGTCATAGATCATTCGTCAAAACCACACCTCGGAAAACATTGATAGAGATAAGCAATTAACTACGTGAGAATTTTTTCAGGAGTGTGAATAAAAATGAAACGAAATTGTGGCAAGTCACCGAGTAATGCAAGAAAAATGATTTACTGTCAAGATTAATTTAAACGATAAACTGGACAAACCGCTAGTGATTAAAATAATTAAAAACATTAACGCAATTCCATTTTCTCGTTATTTTTTACTTGAATCTTTGATCAACATGTTTAAAGTAGTTATTACCCTTAAAACTAGCGGAATGTTACTTGACTTATGAAGAAAATTGAGTGATTCATTTTCTGCGCACATTCCAAATATAGAATAAACATCGTTTGTCCATCAAATCCAAATTTAAAAAATTTACCTGCATACTTACAGTAAATTATGTTGTGTATTTATTGATAGAAATTTAGTTTTCATACTAATTTTACTACTTATGGAAATAATATAGAAATAATTGGGAAAAATGAGAGGAATGGATACAAAATCTTTTGAAAATACAAAAAATCAACATTTTAACCCTAGATTCATAAACATACGTCTCTCATACACCCTGAAGTAGTAAAACGCTCGCAGAGTGCAACGCGAAATAGATGGCAATACGTGCGTCTCAGTACCCTCCCGACACGGTTATAGCTGTAACAATTTTATTAAGATATACTATGCTACCATGCTATTTTAAAGTATGTTGAATATGTCCATAGTCAATTCGTTTTTCATCCACATCCACAATAATAGTCGTAATTAAAACAAACCACTGACAAGGTGAGCTTTTGTCAAAGAAATATCAAATAAGTTGATCGAGCCTTGGTTACGGCGTCGCCGTGAAGCACCAACTTTGAGGCGATGCCTAAAACGGAACATCGATGTGATTTTAGGCGATACTTTGCCTGATGTACCAGCCGATCCTGGAATGCAAAACAGGAAGCTTTGCAACTTCTGTTGTTACAAAAAAAAAACGTGTGACTAGATTTAGCTGCACCTCTTGCAAACGTCACACGGGCATGGAACATTGGGAAAGTTTGTGCTTAGAACGCTCTGAATGATCTCAAAAATGGTTTTTAATGTGTTGATATCAAACAAACCTTCCAATTATTAATATTCATTATTATTCTTAAATTCAAAAATTTGGCGCACTTAAAAATAGGGTGTATCACAGACGTATGTTTATGAACATTGTAACAGTAAATACGGTTTATGAATCTAGGGTTAATAGCATAACAATTTTTGGGATTTTTTTTGACGTTGATTTTTTATGCAACGTCAGCAAAAGCACACTTTACAGATTGACAAAAATAACGTTTAAATAAACATTTAGGTTTTAGCCCAAATAACCGGTTGTCCCGATAAACCAGTGTACAAAATAAGCGGAATCGACAATGCATATATATGTTTAAATTTACTTTTGGTTTTTCAAATTTTTTGTAAAGAAAGTCAAACATTCCCGAAAAATCTGATAATATTTGAAAAATTCCTACCACCACCTCAAAATATTGCTCGTGTCGTGATGGAGGACTTAGCAGTCGAGGAATTCACAGACAGACAGACGCGTTGCCAACTCAGCCCTGAACCAGTCAAATATTTCCTTAAGAAGTAATTTTATTGCAATTAATATATAAACAATCTTCTTCGCAAATACTCTAAAAACTAAATTCCACTTGTCCCTTAGCCTTTTTATCCCTTTTAGCCCTTTTAGTGTAGAAAAATCAACAGCCGTCATATTATGGCAGTCATTGCATTGAGTGAATACTCTATTCAAGTATTGCAATCAGCAGACAGAGTTTTTAATTAAAAATTACGCCATAAAGTCTATTTGCAAAGTTTGAAAAAGTTTTAAAATGCTCTTATAATCGACCGAACTGCTGCTAGTAGTTTTGTTGAATCTAAAAGTGTTACATTTCGGTGGCAATCCCGAGATAGAAGTCGACTTTTTACCGTTATGCAATTAACTTTTGCATTACTCTGCGGCAGGTGCCGATGGTGGCCCAAATTATCTAGTTTTTATTATATCCCACCTCATAAGGGGCGTAGATTGAAAGATTTCGCTGCCATCAAAATACTACCTTGTAACATGGTGCTGTTAATTGACTTAACGTAGCGAAGAATTCACGGCTCGAAATGATTTTAGTGTTAAATGAAAATATTGGAAATTTTTATATGTAAATACTTTCATTAATTGGGTTTATCAGCACCAATGCCGTAGGTCATTCCATGTGGTGCGCTACGTTTGGTGCTTTGCAGGGGTGCCCGGGTTCATGGGGTGAGGTTTGTCTAGGTCTTGGTGGCAAATGAGAGACCGATTGAGGCATGGTCAAGCGGTAAGGCTCTTGACTCGCAATCCAAAGGTCGCGGGATCGAATCCCGGCGTGGCAAATAAATTTTATTTGATTAATTTGAGTTATTTCATAATTAATTAATTTAAAATAATAGTCTATTTGCGGCACGTTCCGAAATGGAAGATACTCTCAGTATTTCCCTGGTGTAAGACCACTATTCAGAATTGAAGCCAGGTAATTCCCCATCTTCCTCTCCCCCATCTCCTTCCCCTCCCCACTACCTTCAGCCTCACAACATACCCCATTTGGGGATGCCATAGTCTCACTGGCTCCAGACGGGAGCAATTGGGACTCTTGTGTGGTATTCATATAAAAAATAAAAAAGCCGGACACTCTCAATCCGTCGCAATGGGTCGCCTTGCACCGCAAATGAAGGGACGGATTCATACGTCCGACATTTCTGGATACACTGACCGCCTACCCACCCTCATACATTTTTCATCCCCAGAACTTCCTTTCCTTCGTTTTCTTAAAAATATCTTCCAGACAGCATCCCTAAGATGACATAGGCCCTGAGGGAAATTATTTTCCTCAGGGCATTCTTTGTAAAGCTAATGTAAAAAAACGCCCTTAATCTGTCTATAAATTTGTTTGGCACGTTTCGATTTCGGTTCAAGATGGCCTTGTTGGAAACTACTTTTCTATCCCGGTCTCTTTTATATACCATTTAATATGAACCAACTCAAAACAAAATAAAAAGATATCCTGTTTCCATTTTTCCAAACTTTATGACAGAATTTTGAAAAACATTATTTCACGTAAAAACTTGATCGTCAAACATTCCAACTTGCGATACAAATCGAATTGAAGGAAACGCAGTCAATTAAAACCGCAGGTTCATCAAATAAACGTAAAATCATAATAAAATGGCCTCAATCAAAGTGAAACTAAAGCTACCATCACACTTTTTTGTCCATTTGACGGTCACCCATTCAGCTGCCCGTTTCTCTCTTTACATTCAACTTATTACAGGCACTTACGCCATGTCCGTTTCCAAATTAGAGCACATTGTGTTACCGCTTGGCCACGGTTTTTGCTGGCCGAAAAAACCGGGAACTGTCGGCCGATTTATAAATAGTCTATAAATCGAATGTTGCAATGTGGTAGAATGTACATGTAATCTAGTAGCAACAAATGGGAAATAATTCTATTTGATGCGCGAATTCGTCATAGCACCGGCTTATTGGGCGCCCTGCATTCAGCTGTAATGGAAAAATGTTTTCACGTTCGGTTTTTGTGCGGTCGGCTTTGCGAACTCAGAAGTGGTTTCTGTTTTTTTTTTTTGGCGATGGTCGAGTCATATTTTTCAGAGCATTATAAATCTGCTGGAATGGCTGCATGTTACGCCTCTTCGTAGATTTATTAGATTTTTATATAAAGTTAATGATTTTTACGAGCTCCGCTAATTTTGAGTCAATACTCAAGTTGAAAACAAATAAATTATGCTCTATCTTGTTTTTTAAAGGTTCCAAGCATCTAATTTTGAACACATGGCTTTTTCAGGATTTTAGAAATTATCTGGAAGAAAGGAAAGATGGATAGCATAAGACTCTAATAATGGTGTCACTTGTATTTCAATATCTTTGGGTGTCAATTTCCACTTAGCATCGATTAACGCCAGTTGTCACTTTGAAGTTTTTCACTCTTGTTTTTTTTATCAATAGAAACTGATCATGGAACACGGTTGTCACTTTGAGACTGTCTAGGCACTGAATTTGTGACCTCACAGGTGTAGGTAGGAACAGATGTAGATAAAAATCAGGATAATAGTAGAAATAATCTCTAACACAGACTTCAGGATAGATTGGTAAAAATCATGACCTGCAATAATTATATCGAATACAGCGAAAGAAGCAAGAGTTCGATTGCAAAATAATAACAGAACGATTATTAATTTCTTAAACTCAATAGGCAAAACTGATTAAAAAAATGTGATTTTTAAAGTAAATCGAAATGATGACACGTTATTAACTTGTTTTCGAGTATTTTCAGATCGAAATGCAATGACAAATTTTAAGTGATTTTAAAATGATTAAAATATAATTTCGAATAAATATTTTTGGAAACCAATTGTTAATAAAAAGGTTCATTTGTTATTGGCAAGGGGATGTATAATGATGAACCGCCTTTAAAAAAAAAATAATAATTATACGTTTTTAGTATTTAAAAAAAAAGTATTTTCGTTATTTGTTTTTGGGGTGTTATGCCGTGTTGCGCTACCTCCTTCTTTAGCTAACGTTTCGGACAGTTACCATCATCGGGATTACACATCACACAACTACACATCGGCCCTGATGATGGACATTGTAACACTGTCCGAAACGTTGGCTAAAGAAGGAGGTAGCGCAACACGCATCACACCACAAAACAAATAACTTGAATAATTTTGTTTAAAAGGTTAGAAATAATTTCAAATGAATTTATTTTGAATCAGAATACCTATTTGATATATGTACTGTACAGTACTATAGCAAAATGTGTTACAATATTATATTTAATTTTTACCGTACGTAAATTTGAATATATTTTTAACATTAACGCCGCACAGGAGGCAATAATTTTATAATTAAATATTTTTCCTCAGGTCCTATGTCATTTTTGGAAAGTGTGTAGGATCGTTTTAACGAATGGGAGTATAGGACGTTCTGGGAAGGAAAAAGTTGTGAGGGGTGGATAGGAATCTAGGGTTCAGTGTGTTCAGGAGTGAAGGACGTATAAAACCATCCCTCCCGCTGCGGTGCAAGACGATGTGCAGAGAGACCAGCCGGAGAGGTCAAAGGGTCTCCCCATACAGGCCTATCCCAATCTGGCCTCCACGCAGATGGTGGGCAGTTGCATCCTCTGCCAAGACTTGAATGCACATCACCCGATGAAGCCGGGTACCTCCGCTAACCGCTTTGAATGACCCATGGCAAAGGTGTTGATTACCCAATAAAAGAATTTATTTAAATATGAAATGTAATCATTTCATTAGTTGAAGAGTTAAAATATGACTTCATCACAATCAGGGTAGAGCTACTAAGCGGATTTAATTAAAATTTAATGCTTATTTAACTCCATTAATCATTTGGTAACGAGCCCACAATATTGCGAACGATTTGCATAATTTCAATTAAAAAACCTCAAGAAACTCAAATAATATTTTTGTAATTAAATTCATTTTTATTATGATTGATTGTGTAAACTTGCCGGGAACGCAAATATATTTTTTCGCCGTTAATTGTTTGCGCCTTCACAAATAGTTGATTCTACAAATTTACATAAACTTGAACCATCAAGCACTAACCAAAAATACTCTCTTGTTAGTACAAAATTGATATTATTTACTTTCAAATACGGCAACTACCTGAAATAATTAAATTGATAATTTTTAATTTCTAAACTTGTTCAATTAATGATATGAATTAGGTAAGGATAATTCTTGAAATGGTTCAGAGTAGGCTGTACGTGTATGTGGCCTACCCAAAGATTTTGCCTTTACATAAGTTTTTTTTTGGTAAATTTAATATAAAATAACCTAAATATACACCCCAGTAGTAAAAGCACGAAGATCAAGTTTTCCGGTAAGAATAAAGTTTTTCAAAAACAGCCTAACTCGAAAATTTCATAACATAACCCATTTTGAATGAACAAATTACCTACAGGAAAGTAACAGATGTACTTTATTTAGATATATGCTTTTGTATTGCCCAAAAATAAACAAATATTATTAATTGTACCTACGAGTTCCATTAAGTCTATGCTTTATTTATATATTTTGTAATATTTTTTTATGGTTATATTGTTGTTAAAAATTAAATTTGTATTGTACATGTAAAAGCTCAAAAGGGCGTTAATAAATAAATAAATAAATAATTATAATACACATACTTATACGGTTGGTTTTTTAAAACGCTCAGTCATTGAAAATGCGCGGTCCGACGCGCGTGCGCTGCAGTGTGGCAATAAACATTGCCAGCATTTAAAAATCGAATTACTGGTAGTTCCTACATATTTAGCGCTGGTTAGTAGGTATGTAATTACTTAGTTTCTATTTCTTTTTCGACTTCAGTAGACCAGAAAATGACACACAGAAATGCAGACTATCCTGATTTGATCCCGCTGTCCCTCGACACAAAATTAAGTACGTAAGCAATAATACTATCTAAAGAAGTCGTCAACTCGGAACAATAAAAAAACGTTATGTAATATAACTTATCCGGGTGTACAACATAATAATAACAGTAAAATTTTATGATGTGGGAAAACAATTCCTGCAATAATTTTATTTCTTATAAATAATGCACAAACGTCTCTATGAAACAGCGTCGCGTCACCATCTTAGGTCAAATTTACGATTCAAGAATCAATGCCCGTTTAAAAAAAAATAGGTGTCTCATCAGTAAATACAAAAGAAATCAATATTGTACCATAAAACAATACTGCGTCAAATAACTTGTAATGTGATGTGCGAAAACAATTCCTATATTTTTCCATCCTATAAAGCAACATATTATGGCTGCAACAAGTCTTTTTCTACGTTCACGTTTTGATTCACATATCAAGAAATAATGCGCCTGGACCTCAGGGCATTGTAAATATAGACGTTTCATCAATAACTTCACAAAAGAAATCCACACTGTACAGTACAATAACTCCGCGTGTGATTGTTGTGGGAAAACATTCCCAGTTTTCTCTTCCATCTTATAAGTAATGTTCGAATATCGCTATAAACCAGCACATGGCTGCGACACATTTTTTGCTAGGTCCATGTTATGTTTCATATTCCAAGAAATAGAGCGCCTAGACCTCTTGTTGTGGGTGCTATGATTGCTGTATATTGAAAATATATGATGTGGGAAAACAATTATTATTCATCCCTTCATTCCGTCCAATAAATACCTTTAAAGCCCCGTAACCGCTCTCGAAAAGAAGAAGATGAAGAGATATGTAATTACGAATGATGGAGAGAGCGCGCAAATATTTAAATCGATAAAATTGAAGCGAAAATTGTGAAAATGTTTATTAAAACTCGGCTCGTTTATAAAAGAGCCAAAATCTCGTGGGGGTTGTCTAAAACAAAATTCAAAGAATCACTGTGAATTTTTTCATACATTTAACTTGTAAAATAACAGAAACAGGCTTGAAAATAAAAATTTTCGGAGCATACTTTGCGATTTATTTCTATCGAGGGAATTTTATATAATTTGCGTTTCGGCGTGGGGATTGAATTCAAAAATAACATATATTTTTCTAAGAGCTTAAAAACGTCAATTGTTCAAGGGAGATATGTATCGGTAGAAATTCGGTTAGCGCCTCCTTAAATAATGTACAAATGTTTGTCTATGTATATCAGGAAATAGAGCACCTAGAAATCTGGGCTTTGCAAAAATAGGTCCTGCACACTATAATTATATAACGTCGGTCCCATCCATACTTATATACTTATAATATTATATATTATAAATGCGAAACTGCTCGAGTTTGTTTATGACCTTTTCAGGCATTAACCAATAAAAGGACTTTAAAAATTCATTCACCAATAGAAAGCTAAATTATATGCGCAGACTACATGTTGTATATGATGGTAAGCTCTGGCGTTATGAAATTATAAATATTAATATATTATATTTGTTATACGTTTTCTGTCGCTAACAAAAGCGAGTTAATTGCAAATGTCAGAAAAAAATCATTCCCATGGAAACGATGTTGATATATTTGTGGGCTCTAAGCTGGTAGGTACTCAGCCACCTGGTCAGCTACTGCCTCTGAAAATTCAAATATTAGAATATGTTTTGTTTTTATTGGACAAGCTGGAATAAATGTCAAATAAGAGTTCCGACATAAAAAATATAATTCGTAACTATTATAAAGGCTGAAAAATAAATAGTGTAATTTTGTATTATATTAACTTCCAAATATTTAATTAAAAATAAACATCCCAAATGTTTGTAAGCGCATAAATTCCGAACGAATGAACAAAATTGGATAATTCTTTTTTTCTTTGTGAAATTTAAGTGGCAGGCTAGATGTTTGAAAACTGAATGTAAGGGAATGAATGTATGGAATGCGGGAGGGGGTGGGGTGGGGAGGAAGGGGGATAATTGATAAGTTCAACCGCTACAGTAATTTCCCGTAATACCATGCGAGCGAAGCCGCGGGGAAAAGCTAGTAGTATATAAAAATAACTTTATATTTGTATGGCGCAGTTGTGTGTCATTTCACTTAGATATAAATAATTTACGAATATCTCTGTTGGTATACCAGCCTCGCCTCGCGATGTCACCTAATGTCTACGTTATCATTCGTATACTAAGAAATAGAGAACCAAGGCCTCTCGGCATTTTAAAAATAGATCCTGTATTTTACAATTATATTATGATGTGCGATAATAATTCCTGCATTCTTTTCCATCCTGTAAATACCTATAAATAATGTACGAATTCCTGTGTCGGTATACCAGAGCCTCGCAGCGTCACCTTTCTGGGTCCACGTTATGATTCATGAACAAAGAAATAGAAGCCTAGATTTCTGAACATTGTAAATCTAGGTGTCTCCCGCATTCCTTAGGGGGTGTTGGCCGCCCAACAATGGGGTCCACCGCGGCGGGTCCAGGGGCTATCGGATCCACCATCGGAGGCTGGAGGGCTATCGGGAGATGAAATCACCTGATATCGCCCCGGAGAAACTCAGAGGTGCATAGCAGAATATTTTTTTAGGTTTGAGGTGAAAGTTGGAGGTTAAGTTAGCAGTGGTGCTGCGACATTGTTGCATTGTTGTATGAAGTATATGAAATATATGTATATGATATATGAAATATAAATCTCCCTAAGATAGTTTAACAACTAATTCTCTGCGTATCATTGCCATATAATAAAACAATACACTAATACTACATGTTTTACGAGTGTAGTGCAAAAAATTGTTTGAAAAATTTGAAATACAAAAGTGCTAGCCAAATAACAAAAACAGTGTTTAAAAAAATCGTGTGCCACGACATCTATGGTGTCATTAGATTGGATCGTTATTCATTCATTTTGCATTAAGCGGAAAAAATTAACAAAAATATTTTAAAGTTGAATTTACTTTAAAATAAAACATGCGAACTCCCCAGTAAAGGTTATCCTGGTGAGGTGTTCACAAAAAAATTCTATTTAACAATTTTTTTTTTTACATTAGCTCCCCACAGGAGGCCCTGAGGAAAATAATTCCCCTCCGGGCCTATGTCATCTTTGGGAATGCTGCATGGAGGGTCTTTTTAGAGAAGGAAAAGAGCACTAGGGATGGGTAGGAATCTGGGGGTCCAGGAGTGACAGACGCCAGAATCCATCCCTCCCATTGCAATGCAAGGTGGTGTTCCGAAAGAGTACGCTGGAGAAGTCAAAGGGATTTCCTCAACCACTCTCTCCCAATCCGGCCTGCCATGCAGCAGGTGGGCAGAAGCATCAGCTACCAAGACCTGGACTCACCCTATGAGCCCGGGCACCCCTACTAAGTCACCAAACGTAGCGAACCACTTGGGGTGACCTATTGCAGAGGTGTTGGTTATCCAATAAATGGTTCCCGGGGCAGCGGTACCCATACCCGCCTCCCAAATTGTAAAAATTTACATAAAATTACTGATTATTTTATACCCCACTACTATGTTTTACATTACGAAAGATTTATTTATTTATTGTTTCTTTACACGGTAGATATTATTGTTTACAATACCTTTTAAACTCACTAGAACATAATCCCTTGTCATCTAATAACCTAAAAAAAATTATGAACGAGCATAGGTATGAATAAAGAAATAAATCTACGCGTCAATGTAATTAATACTAAAAGACATTTTTATTTTGCTTCATCTAAAAAAAAATACTCCTCGCTTACCAGCTGCATGGTGTTATGATCCCTAACAAAACAGAATGTAAATCACATACCAAAGACAACGCGGGTCAAGTCCACCGCCAGGGGCGCCACTGCCCGACCTTGTTAGATAAATTCCTATCTCCATTGTTCATACCTTACCCCTCTGGAACGGAAAAGTTCGCGCTGTCTCCTCGCCTCGCGAAGAAGACATCTCTCACTTTTTTATATCTTCTTTATCCTCCGACGTGATTTATATCACCCCGATTGAGCTGAGCCAACGCGGAAGTCAGAGAAATAAAATGGACGGCTTCGTTGCAACATAATTCAAAATGGATCCATGTTAGAAGGCGCTCAGTAATTATTTATTGATTAGATATGATATAATGAACAAACAAGGAAAACATCACGATTTTGTATGTCAAAGCTTCTCACGCTAAACGAAGAGATTTACAAAGACTTCATTGATGTCACTTAAACCGTTTTTTTAAAGATGTTTTAATGTTTTGTTTTTTAAACCAATCTCAAGAACGATTCGATTGAACATAAATACTGCGAATATGGAGACTTTTTTTTTACATTAACTCCACACAGGAGGCCCTGAGGAAAATGGTTTCCCTCAGGGCGTATGTCATCTTTGAAGATGCTGTGTGGAGGGTGTTTTTGAGGAGAGGAAGGAGTGAACATGGGTCTTGAAGAGCCCCATGTTGTAGGAGGGAGGACACACACACGCTGGCAAATCGTTCCACAGCCGAGCTGTTGATCTCAAGAACGAGTCGTAGAAACGACCCGTTCTCTTGTGACTAATGTCAACCGTGTACAAATGTTGAGCGCGCGTTTGGCGTGTTTCCCGACTATGTACCGGTGCCGAGGGGATCAATGACGCTAGTTCCTCGGAGCATCTTCCATTGTAATACCGGTAGAACAAGGACAGCATTCCCACCTGGCACCTGTGCTTTAAAGATTGCAATCCGTTTGTTAAGTTAGGACAATCTATCAAACGGACCGCCCGTTTCTGCACAGAGTCAAGGGTTTTTTCAGGTATTTTGGGGCTCCAGACCAGAGGTGGCTGCCAAATTCAACCGTGGGGCGCATAAAAGGTGTGGGCATAAAATATGTTCGTGCGTATGTGTATGTACATGTTTATATATAAATGTGTAGAGTGTGCACACATATATGTATGTATTGTGTGTGTATGTATGTATTTTCTAATATTTGATCCTCCTTGTTTATGCACGTACTTGTTATATAATTTATTATAATGTAGTACAAAATCCTAAGAATGTTGAGATGAATGATGTGTTCACCTTTAATTGGAATTGTCACTGAAATTATATTAAATTTTTAAACTAATGTAATAATTATATGTGATGTATTCTGTTGGCGAGCAAAAAATAAATAGGTAAATGAGCTTCATTATTGATAAACTCTATTAAAGAGAACGACCGCGCGGCCCGTTTCACACAAATCTAAATTTTGGATTTGCGGTCAAAATACCCAACCGAATTGATAAAATATTTTTGTAATCAAAAGATATATTAAATATCTAGTACGGATATATTATATGCTACTTTATTTATTTGGGTTTTGAATTATAAGATAGAGGCCATTAAAGATTTTACTTTTTCATGATTTTAGAGGCAAGTTGGGCAACGTTGTCTAAAAAAGGAAGTAGTGCAACACGGCGTATTACCCCAAAAATAAAACACTAAAATAATCATTTTGTTTAAATTATAATCAAAGAAGGCCTACATGTTATTGTTAATTCTAGTGCAAACCAGTAAACAGCACGGATGTTATAAGTGTGGGATTTGTAAAACTGATACTTTTTGTAAAATAATTGCCTCATGATCACATTTCCTTTCAAAAACAAATATATTTTGCAAATTTTCTCTATGATATAAAAATTTTATGTTTTTTTTTTAAGTTGAAGAGACGTCAGAAATTCACCTTTCGAATTTCATCCACCCAAAAATTTGAAAATGTAAAAGTTCTAATTTTGATAATGTAAAAGCAAAATCATGTCCATTACACAAGAATATTCACAACATGCTCAACATCACAGATAACTGACATAATTAGCACGTTTGTTTAGAGTCAGTGTTAAATTGTGAAGGAAAATTAAACTTACACAATAATTATTCAATTGCAAAATATATAAAATAAAAAATACTACCCCTAAAAAGCTTAAGTTTCAGTGAAAACCGTAAGTTTCTGGAAACCTAGATGCCTAATAAATTTATGGATCGTGCAACTTTATTTTATACGATTAGTAAAAAGTGTAAAAATGTATATTTTATAAAATATACATTTTTAGAAAATCATTGTCAAAACTCTTACCTCAGTCTCTGACGGCAGGACCATTGGGCGATTCATTGCAATCCTGAAAAGAAAAACAAAATGTATTGATAAGATTGTTTTTTAATGTGTAATGGAATTTTTAATTTACCATGGATTAGATTCATAGGGCTGACACAAGCATATTCATCGCATCTTCCATAACTCGAAATAAATACAACACTGAGACAAACATCATCATCATCATCACCATCTTCGTCCCCTTATCCTATTCGGGTCGGGGACCCTATTGCATCGGCAAGGATTCTCCATACGTCTCTGTCTTGAGCCGACTGTTCGGCCTCCGTCCATGGCAGTCCCACCCTCTCCTCACAGTTTCTGGAGTTGCCTCGCCCAGCTGTGTCTGGGGCGGCCCACTGGATGTCTAATGTCTACCCTCTGGAATCGCACATAGTATCTTCTTCGGAATTCGGTCATCGGGCATTCTTAATACATGCCCAAGCCACCTCAGTTGCGATTTTTCTATGAAGAGTAGCAGTGGTTCAATGTTTAGATCGTCTCGGATCGTCGATTTTCTTATATGATCCCATTTCGTAACCCCTGCCACTCCTCTCAAGTACCTCATTTCGGCAGCATTTGGACTCTAGAGTTCTGACTGTCTCTAGAGACAAACATATTATTAGTATTTTTAAATCACCTTCGAACAAAAAGTTTTTCTGATTGTTTACCCCGAATACTCGGTTTTCATTTCTTAAAAGCTGTCCAAATAAAACGCCACTTAATTCTACACCTATAAATATATCTATCTATGTTATAGAAATGTAGTAAACTGCTAACAGTCTAACAACTGATAACACTTCACTTTGATTGCCTCAACCAAATGCTGGATCCGAATCAAGATATTAATTAGTGATTTCTAACGCGCCCGCTATAGGAATGCATTAATAAAGTGCATGCAGTGCGCATTTACCAGCAATAAATGGCACGAAAAGGAAACAAAACTACGAAAGATCCAAATTAAAGATACGAGAGACTGAGCCTCTCGGGTCTGCACTAAGTGTTGGGAGCGGAGAAGTGGTTTATCAATAAAAGGTCATATTTAACTGCAAATCGGTTGCGGGTCACAGCTCAGAATCATTAAATTTTATGATCATATTCTATCGAATGGACTAGAGCGGTTCTGAAATCGAGGGGCGCGATTTCGCGAATCATTTATTTAATAAATTGCTTATTAGTATTAGTATAGGCAAAGGAAGCGATAACCAGCTGTTAGTTAACTGTTAAATTACTTAATAAAATTTATGTCACTCATTACCGGCGCGATTACAACACGATAAATTACTAAACCTAGACATTTTTAACGATTGCTTGCTAACATACATAGATAACTAATTTAAAATTTTCTTAGCGTGATATAAATTATTTGAAAACTATTAAAAATTTATTTTTCATTAAACTTTTATTAACAGTATAACGTAAATTATATTTAAAACACTTCGTGAGTTCAACAGGGAGCTTTTATTTACGAAAAAGTATAACAAAAAATAATAGGTATACGGGTATAAAAATACTTCGATAATACACGCGGCGCGTAACCTCCTACTGAGGTCTTCAGTCTTGCTATCTCTAAGGGTTCCTCTACCGATCAAAGTGGACACAAAGATATCTCACAGTTGATCCTGGGTATTGAACCTTTAGGACTGCTTGCTGGTTCTCTAAGGGTTCCTCTACCGATCAATGTGGACACAAAGATATCTCAGAGTTGATCCTTGGTATTGAGCCTTTAGAACTGCTTGCTGGATCTCTGGCTTCTCAAGGCCGTGCGGTCGTTTAAATAGGCCGGCTGGATGTAATTAGGTGTCCGGGAGCGAGGGGCTGCACGCTGATAAGCCGTTAGTTTGAATTGTGCAACCAATGCAAGTCCTCCGGCACGCTGAGACGGCAGGCAAGGATGCCGTATTATGTGTGAGCAAGAAAGTATTCGGATTGGCGCGGTGGCTCTCGTTACAACAGTCAATTACAGTGATCCTATAATTCTTGATTTCAAAATTTCTATTCATTTCTTCACGCACTTTTTTTTTATTAACTTTACTCAAACATTCATCAGTTAAGTTTTAAGAACCGTTTACATCTCTGACAAAATTACCTAGTAAATATGGCCTTACGTAATAGGTTCTGCAACCAAATAATAATTTAATTTATTATATCTATAACTTATATAAAAATGTATCGTGTAAGTCTTAAGAAACAAATAAATATATTTAATCAAAGACACTTTGAGCGAAACTCAATCGAAAATCTGGAGGCAGAAAAATCAGAAAAAGATGTTGGCACCTCTGGGACTCGGTCGGTCCTGGGTTCGAGTCCCAGAGGTGCCAATATCTTTTTCTGATTTTTCTGTTTCCAGATTTTCGATTGAGTTTCACTCATAGCGTCTTCATTTAATTAAATATTACATGTAAATTAAATATTACTATTTGAGGTTTTACTCATAAAAGTTAAATAAAAAAATAATAAATAAATATATGTTACATTATATTATAAAGTAACATTTTTTAAAATACCATTTTACCAATGGGATGAAATAAATAAAACAATGAATTTTTAAATTCGTTTACAATTTCATTAAAATAGAGCGTGCTAGCTCAAATCGTCAATGGTCAGTTAAAAAAAAATATCGTTAAAAAAATATCCTTGACACCCGTAGTGAACGGTTAAGATATTTGACTCCGGATCCCGAGATCGCGGATTTGAATCCCGGAGAACCTAAATAAATTTATTTATTGTATATCTGTATTTATTTTCTATTTTTTCATATGCATATGGTGCTTTAACACCATTTGCATATTTTGGGTTCACATGGTTACAATTTTACAATCTGTCAAAAAGCATATTATTTCACAACAAAAATGGATTCCTACGTATCTAGTGTTAGAATAAAACCTCAGGCAAAGCGCATGGCCTAGGTCCCTACGTAATTTAACAGCCGGCTGTAAAATAGAAGTGATAATGTGGAATATCTGTGTTTATGAAACCCTTAAATCGTGAAATCTAGACCCGAAAAATGCACAACATCAGAACTTTTGGTTCCAGTGCAATCATATCAGACATGTAATTTTCATCTAGAAAACTTTAGTAAACATAAATGATATCAACACTTTATTCCACAATGAATAATGGTTCTACAACTATTGACAATACATGATATTTGACACTCGTCTTTTGCACATACTCCCAAATCATTGAAAAATTAATTCAGGTGGAAAGGTATACATCACATTTTAAATCATTAAAAAACATATTTAGAAACACAGTTGGAGGCTGCAGTATAGTTGATTCTTTAACGAGCATATAATAATTTATTGTGATGTTTTTAACTAGAAGTAGAAAACAAACTAATTCAAGTAAAAAATGCTGTTCACTTTAAAACTAGATTAAGCACTCCTTTTCTAGAGTCTACTTACAGCAACTCATTAGCTATTTCATAATAATCAAGTGGCTGCTTTTACATCTCTATCAATTTAGAAATAATGCCTTGCTATATCGTTATTTTTCAACATTTTTATTAAAAGTAAACTTTTTCTATACTGATCATTTGAAATTTGTGTCGTGTCCTATTTTATGTTAGTTAGAGGGATCATTAATTTAAAGTTTTAAAGGTTTGATGTAATTTACAGAATGCTGTTTTAAGTTGAAAACAATTCGTTAGTCAAGCAATCCAATCGGATAACTTTTACTGGTGCTCTTTTCTAGAGTTTTTTTTTGCTCCAGTTCAGGCCAATTGTTATTGCTTGAAAAAACTATGAGTCAAGAGGTAGCCACAATGCAAAATGTTTGCATTCTTAGTGTGCCTTATATCGCCATGAACACAGGTAATATGTATAAAAATCGATTGGCAAACGGAGTTTATTGGTCAAAATTATTTTTTATTTAAAAATAAGTTAATCAATGGAAATTGTCACAGACAATTTAAGCCATAAAATATATTTTTTCAAAAGTTGTTTCTTATATGTGTTCTTTCATTTCTAATGAAAATATACAATTTTTAGTAGTTTAAGCTTATATTTTTTAGAACGTAATTAAAATTGTATTTTGATTGTACTCAATGAATTTTTTTTAGTTTATCTAAAACATATTTTTTTTGTATTTTTAATGCATATCGATTTGTCGTAAAGATAAATCCAAAATAACGTGTCAGCGTATTAAGCTTCGCTTAAAAACTGATTACTAACTAATTTACATTGTAATAATAGCTTTTTACAAATTCTATAGCACATTCTGCTTCAAGCGCACAGATTTTCTTTTATTTCTAGTTTTTTTTTCAAGTGAAACACCATTGAATAGATTCAGTAGATTGCTGTCTAATTTTTTTTGGTACCCATATATATAAAAATCAAAATATGCTTGGGGGTATATGAGTTAAGAATTGTCTATGTATTGCTATATTAAGCATGTTTGAAACATACCTTAAAAATACATTCTTTTCGTCCTCGCGAAGATTTCTGGATTAATACAACCACATGACAATCCACCTAAAAAGTTTTTTTTATCATTACAAAAACTCTTTCAAAATTGTTAAAAGTGTCATAATTTGAGAAACCATTGATTTTTATATCAAAATTCAATTTTCGAAACTCTTTACATTAATGAATTTATTTAAAGTACTCACGTATGGTACTAACCAAAATCGAATGCTTTGAATCTAATCAAAAATTATATTTATTTTGAATAGGTAACAAATTTGATTAATAATTATTCTTTTAATATACAAAAAAGAATTTTGTGATAGACAATTTGTAAAAAAAATTGCAATAGGTGGCAGGCGAGCTGTTTTAAAATCTGAATGTACCAGGACTGAATATATTGAGCGTTGGAGAGGGGAGGGGATTTTTTTTTTACATGAGCTCCTCACAGGAGGCCCTGAGGAAAATAATCTCCCTCAGGGCCTATTTCGTATTTGGGGATGCTGATTGGAGGGTTTTTTTAAGGAAAGGAAATGGAGGAGAATTCTGGGAAGGAAAAGGGTTTAAGGGGTGGGTAGGAATCTGGGGTTCAGTGTGTTCTGGTCATCCGCTTCCAAGACCTAGACAAACCTCACCCCATAAACCCAGGCAACCCTGCTAAATCACCAAACGTAGCGAACCACTTGGGGTGACCTATGGCAGAGGTGTTGGTTATCCAATAAAGGTTACTGTGGGATTGCGGGAGAGGGGAGAGGGAAGGTGGAGGGAAAGACGTGAGGAGAAGGGGACACGGGAGGGGAAGAGGAACGGGACAAATAGGAAAAGACACGCAGGGAGAAACAATTTCTTTATTAGTGGCATTGTAACGCACGCCGGAAACTCGCTAGAAGGTTTATGAATTTAATTCCATTTATCTTTAAATGGTTTCTTGTTAGGCAAATTGTGTATGATGATATTTATAAAATTGCAAAGAAGCCGTTACTGTTGTTTGTACTTTAAGTATGAATTAAATACACAGGTAGTACGTTTACAAGATGTTATGTGAGTCACCAGTCTACATCGCCTCGAGGTAAAACGTTTAGTTTCTGAACTCGGTCCATAGTTCAATTACCAGTATTACACCGGAACGGAAAGTTATGACCGTCATCAAAATAATGGTTCCAATTCAATAGAAGACCATTCCAGGAGACTATTTATTCTGTAGTCATTTTCTTACCGCATTATCTTCTTTTGATTCGATAGCTATTTAATGTGCAAAAATGAAGATTAAAAACTAGTAGCTAGAGTCATAAATAAACCATCTCTGATTTGATCTGATCTTCAATAAATTAAAATCAATTTGCGGACGTAATCTGAAATTGAATCAAACTTGTTTGCATAAGACGTGGGTGAAATTTTTCAATGCTTTCTTATAAGTTACAAGCGGCGCGCCACGGCGTTTACACGCGGTAAGCATGCTGTTTTACATATATACAATTTTATTTAAAGAAAGACAAATACTCCCGAATTACGAATGACAAAATAAGTACAATTTTATTTTAGTTTTTATTTTTTTTATTTATTTTATTCTATTTTATTTGGGAGACCAACAGTTTAAATTAATATCAGAGCATAATAGTAATTGAGTCACAATAATTGTACCATTTACAGGTTTTCACGTGTGTATTATACACAAGTGATTTGACAGATAATAAAAATTATATTACAAGAAACAATAATACAAGTTATTTAGGTGGGAATAGGGAGGGGGTAGGATGGGGGGGGATCGGTTAAGTTGAGGTATAGTAATAAAAATATGCAAAGCAAAAAATAAAAATTTAAAATTATAAAAAAATAAGTTCATAGGGTGAAGGTTGCATTAGATGGGTATCTATAGAGATTGTTATTTTGAAGTATCGGTAGACCGTCTGTGTGATTTCAGAGTGTGGTGCATAGTTAAAAATTACAAATTGTGTGTAGTGCCTGTTGGAAGTGTTGGATGCGCGATAAATGAAGGAGTTCTGCTTAGAATTAGTGTTGCACCGAGGGAGGCTAAGGACGGGTTGTTTCAAAAAATTTGATGGATTCATCAATTATTTGATATTAATTTGATGTTAATTTTCACGTTCTGTGTAAGTTCTATTCAAGTTCTGTGATTATTTCAGTTTTGTGAAGCAGCTGTCCTATAACGATATAATAACAGAACTTGAAAAGAACCTACACAGAACCTGAAAATCAACTTCAAATATTTAATGAATCCATCAAATTTTTTGAAACAACCCATCCTAAGTATCATGTCTGGTCTGGTTCGTCTGTTGGGAACTCGTATCTGCATCCGTTGTAGGAGTTCTGGGCAATCTACGACGGATCTCTTCTAAAAATTCGGCATTCTTTTGAAAAATCCTGCTATCATCATTATAAGCTAAAAATATTACTTGAGCAACGATGGAGGACTTAGCCTAGAGCAGAGGGATTGAACTCATGTTACATGGGTGCGAACCAGGCGCATTTGTCAACGTAACCACTAACTGGTTTAACACTATGTGAAAGTACTAGAAATTAATACCTAACAAAATTTGTAATGGAACAAACATATTGTAAAATATATTTTATTTATCAAGTTATTGGAATTTATTTAAGTATTGTATGTATGTAAAACAAATAATATCTTCTTATCTAAATTTTGAGAGTTACATGGATTCTTCGGTTCCACAACAGTTGATCTCCCAATAGTTGGCTCCCCGGCATACTTACATACAATATGCAGTCGGTTTAGGGAAAATATGTTTTACAAACTTACACAAAAATAACTAAGTATCCCCGAAGAGGTGTGCAGAGAGGATTTACCGCCGAAAAACATTATTATAAAATATATTTTCGTTCAAATGCATCAATGATAAAACTACTTGTCTATATACTGTACTAGCTTTTCCCCGCGGCTTCGCTCGCATGGTATTACGGGAAATTACTGTAGCGGTTGAACTTATCAATTATCCCCCCTCCTCCCCACCCCCACCCCCTCCCGCATTCCATACATTCATTCCCTTACATTCAGTTTTCAAACATCTCGCCTGCCACCTAAATTTCATAAAGCTATAAGCTCAAAGAAAAAAAGAATTATCCAATTTTGTTCATTCGTTCGGAATTTATGCGCTTACAAACATTTCGGATGTTTATTTTTAATTAAATATTTGGAAGTTTGTTAATATAATAAAAAAATACACTAATTATTATTCATTCTTTATAATCGTTACGAATTATATTTTAAATGTATCTGACATTTATTCCAAAACAGAAGCTTGTCCAAAAAAAACAAAACATATTCTAATATTTGAATTTTCTGGAGCAGTAGCTGACCAGGGGGCTGAGTACCTACCAGCTTAGAGCCCGCAAATATATCAACATCGTTTCCATGGAAACGATTTTTTTCTGACGTTAGCAAAAACTCACTTTTGTTAGCGACAGAAAACGTATAACTAATATAATATATTAACATTTATAATTTCATAACGCCAGAGCTTGCCATCTTATACAGACTATAGTCTTCGCATATAATTTAGCTTTCTGATGGTGAATGAATTTTTAAAGTCCTTTTATTGGTTAATGCGTGAAAGCGTCATAAACAAACTCGAGCAGTTTCGCATTTATAATATTAGTATGGATATGTATATATTTCGTATAAATACAAGAAATCGACACTGTAAATTAATTTGTTTGATATTATTCTTACCAACTTATTATTAAAGATATATTTGAGTCAATTTTTGGTATGAAATTGATAAATAATGCACAAAAATGATAATTTCATAATAATTATGATTTCAGGCGGCAACTTTCAGGGGATCAACTGTTGGGTTCCCGGATTCTTCGCTAATGCTGAAAATTACGTTGAATATTTTATGTGTCCTTAAAAATTGAAAACTTTATGTACAAATTTTATGATGCCAGAACTCGCTGTTTAACTGAACTGCCAGTCTCGCTGAGATTTCGGTGATAATATGTGCACAAAAGCAAAAAAAGAAAATGTAAAATGGTCATTAATTTGTATTTCTATCTGAAGATAGGTCGAGATGCTCAATTGTTAAACATTTTGTCTGTTTACTAAGATTTTGGTTCTGTATCCCGGCTTCACAAAGCATTTTTCATCAAGAGATAATATGTAAATATACGCATACTTAAATTTAAAAACTTGGATTTTGCCATAATGTAGTGTGTAATCCAGAGGGGGGCTTAACAATTGACATGTCCATAGATTTAAAATATTAAATTGATTTATTCCGATTTAAATCTGTTCGTGTCAGATTAACGTTATTGATGAGAGTAATTACAATTTATACATTATCATATTAAATGCTCAGTGTCACTTATAAATCAATTTCTGTAAATCAATGAATCAAGATAAAAAATTTTTACGTACTGATTTCCATAAAACTTTTTATCTCAAAATCTAAAGCCTTTATGCTATGGAAGCGAAAAAATAAGTTGATACCTACTGTCTTTCGTTTTAATATTCAATCTTCCATTAATTTCGTTCGTGAGCTTTAAAAATAACTGTGTAATTTTTTGGCGTAAATTTTTTTGTTATATTCCTGTTATATTGGATGAACGATACGACTTGGATGACCAGGAGTTTCAACAATACTACGGTTCTTCTAGACTGCGGATCGTATTAAATACGACCCGTAATAAATTTTACTATCGTCTTATTTACAATCAATACTTAACTGGACTTAACATCCGTTCTAAATGGTGATCTATTTCGGAGCAGGAGAAATGGCCACTACAGGTGCCCATCTGTAGATCGAATATTATCGGCCATCTTCGTAATTGTTCAGGTATTAGACCCAAACGTTAGTTGTCTCTCTCAAATGACTTACTGACCTCTGTTGAGACTCATTAAAACTACACATAAGGGGGCATACATTAATTACGTGAGCTCAAAATGGAAGGGGAGGGGTCCAGTAAAATCTCATCAAATCTCATTTAAACTGAGGGGAGGGGGGTCAATAAAAATCCCACGTCAACTTTAAAAAAATATATAGAGATAATAAAAACAAAATTAAATTTATTAAAAATAAAGGAAGGTCGTGCTGTTGTTTATTTTTAATTTTAATTTTATTGAATTTAAATAAATTTGCTAAAAAATGTAGTCCTTTAACAACTGTAGTGTAAATCTGTCGTGAGGGTGGGGGCGAGGTGGGTTCCACCAAATTTCACTTTATCTCACCAAGAGGGGAGGAGGAGTATAAATTGAAAGAAAAAAAAACAGCTCACGTAATTAATGGATGCTCCCTAACCATCCAAATTTAAGATTGTTTTTTTACATTGCTTCACACAAGAGGCCCTAAGGAAAATAATTTCCCTCAGCGCCTATGTCATCTTAGCTATTGCTTGTTTTTGCGTGTTTTTTTAGGGAAAGAAAGACTATGAAGTTCTGGGAAGGAAATAGGTACGAGTGGTGGATAGCAATCTGGGGGTCAGTGTGTACAGGAGTGACGGGCTTATAAATCAATCCCTTTAACTGCGGTGCAAGGCGATGAGTCGAGCGATTCTGGCTAGAGATGTCAAAAGATCTCCTCAACCAGTCTCTCTCGTCACGCAGCAGGTGGGCAGACACATCGGCCGCCAAGACCTTGACAAACCTCAACCCATGAACCCTGGCACCCTTGCTAAGTCACTAAATGTAGCGAACCAAAAACCAACAAATATACTTATTTTATTTGTAAAGTAACATTTATATTTTGATAGCATTTTTCCTAAACATATATGGTTTACATCATGTCGTAAGTATTGCGAAAATAGAGCAAAAAAAGCTCTTTTTTTAGTTCTGTGAATCGTACAAATTACTTAAATACTCCAATACATATTATAAAATTCACCTCAGAAAGTTTAAATAAAATACATTGGTTTTAAGTATTGTATAGGTACCTATTTATAAAATCTTCAATGATATTTAATTGTAAAGCGCCGTTGGGCTGTGAATGCGCTATGAAAGTTATAAACATATTTTCGTATTTTTACATAATCTATAAGATTATTTTTCTAAAGCCGTGTTTACATGCAGATATCATTGTTGTTTTCACTAAGCAGGCACATAAAGTTGTTAGGTATTACAATAAACTTGAGATGTCTTCAGCTCCTATAAATTGCAACTTGCATAGATCGCTTGTTTTATTTTAACCCTAGAAAGATAATCGTATTTCGACCTATGTTAAAAATAAATGATAAGTCTTTAAGACGTACTGAAGTTTAAAAGTGTATATTTGATAAATTTTTATACTTTAACAGTTTAAAGATAGTTGAATAACTAGTTAAAGGTTTTGTGCTTCAAATAAAACAAAAATAATCATAAAAAATATATAGTAATTAAAAAGGCTGAAAACTTCTTACAAATCAACTTTAAACTATTAAGTCTTTTTTTAATTAAAAATTATGTTTTATTTTATGTCTAAATCGTATTGTTTATGTGCTACAAAAATACAGCTTCAGTAGTTATACTTAAAAAAGAACATTTTTAATAAAATAATAATATTACAAGAAGTCCAAAAGTTATACAAAAGATAATCATACGTCCTTCAAACGTATGGTGTATGTATATCACCGTAGTTATTGTACTTACCGTGGTGTCACGGTGACCGTACAACTCAGAATGAAATTAACTCAGAACCTCATTTGAAAAGTCGTTAAAAGTCATTAAAATTTTGTTAAATAGGTGAGGTTGGTTTAGGCATGGGCTTTTTAAAAAATATTATTTATTTTAGCTCTTAATGATTTTTCAAAAATATGTTGAGTTGAGTTGATTCTGAGTTGGCATGGAAACGGTGGCACAGCTGCCCCGCGCAACTCCGCTCGGCAACTGAGCTAACTGAGATAGACAGCGCACTACGTTGCAACGGCAATAAATAAATAAATTTAAAAAAGACAGCAATATTTGTGTTTCGCTTACGTTGCAAAGACAGAGATTATAATTATCTTTCTAGGGTGAACATTAAAATTACGAACATGTAAAATGATGTAAAATCGGTGGCTTCAAATTTATGATCTTAGTAAAATTCGTAAATTTACGTTTGTGTCAGTGCAAATGATATGGTTTATTTGCAGAAACTACATGCATGTAATAAAGCAAATGATTATTTGTGTAATTTGTGAGTTGTCTTCCAATCGTAACAATTTTAGTGGCTGTTATTGCCTAGAAAAGGCCTTGGGCTATTAAAGTGCCCTTATGTGATTGGGGCTTAACAGATATATTATCCCTGAAACCTATAAATTTTAGTAGCCCTGAAGCCTATAAATGTAAAGTTTCATGGAATATATACCTTTTTCACATTGAACAACTCCATTGCAAAGAGTTTAACTCAACTAGTTCCCGAGTGAAAGATAGGTAGGTCTCTGTGAGAGACCACCACTCTGAACGTTAATTGAAAATACTTTAGCTTTGTCTATTAAATGACCGTGTCTGAACAACAAGATAATTCCCAATATTCCTTTTATAATAAAATGGCAAAAATGCCAAGAAACCCGCCATGCGGCTGACACTGTTTTCGCAATAACTCACTTGTTTCATGCAAAATTATGTTTTTGTCAATTGTACCGTCTTGCCAGACAATGTGTTTACAATCTTATAAAAATAGTTTCTATCAGTGTTATGTAGTTTCCCCAGGAGAGTAATTTATATTTACAGAATGTCTTTTCGTCTCTAATGTTCTAAAAAATAACATCATAAAGAAATATGAATATATTCTCTAGTGATTATTTTTTCCAACGAAATTAAATTAATTGAAAATGGAAACGTGACTTTTGAAAAGGAACAATGTTGACAATTGAAACGGAATTTGAAAAAAAAATGCTTGAAAGGATTAAAACTAAAATCTAGAATAATATACCGGTCAATGGCTGAGTTGGCATCGCTTCTGGGCCTCGCCCAGACGTTGTGGTTTAATTCTTCGGCTGGCTAAGTCCACCCACAGAGCAATATTTTCCGCTTAATGTGGCGGTAGTAGATTTTCAACTATTGTAGGTTATTAGTAGCCCGGGAATGTTTGTCTTTCTTTAAAAAAAAATTCACCGTTGCTTTTGGGAATAACTCGTATAGGTCTAATAGTAATCGATGTGTCTCCCTTACTGTCATGGTGAGAAATATGACCTTAACGGTTTTAAAGGGGTAAATACTAGGCTTTACATTAAAATAAATGCAGTATACTTCTATGAAACAAAAGTTTCACACCGCAATTTGAAAAAAAAATGAAACTATACGAATTTTTTATTTACTTTTTACGTGAACCGATAAAAAAAATGAGGTGACGAAAACGTTTAAAAGACATTTTACTAAGACAAAACGTAAGGTGAGCCACTTTACTTAGACAAAACGTAAGGTGAGCCACTTTACTTAGACGAAACGTAAGGTGAGCCACTTTACTTAGACAAAACGTAAGGTGGGCCACTTTCAAAACTTAAAATATTTGCGTTAAAAAAATTTATATTTCGAAAATTATGCGTTTGATTGGGTGACTGGACAACTCGGAATGAAACCAACTCAGAACCATCTCAGATAAGTCATTTAGAGTGATAAAAAAATATATATTAAAAATTGGTTAAATAGGTTACGTTAGGTTAGGGTTATCGGCTAATTTAAAATTATTATTTTCATAGCTTTTAATGACTTTTTAAGGAGGTGTTGAGTTGAATTTATTCTCAGTTGCAATAATATTCCAATAATAAAATTTGGTCATGATTTTCATCTCCTTTCAAAATCAGTTTTTAATTTCAGAAATATCCCGCTTATTTAGATTTTATTGTAAGACCTTCTGACGGAATATTCCAGATACCTGAGAGGTAAATTTATTTTAGTATGCTAGGAGCATTTATGAATGTTCGAAATGCCATAAAATCCAGGCAAGTGCAGTGAGTTACTGGCAAATCTAGGATGGATTTCTTGGCACACCAGAGGATAATTAACCTCTGAACATTTCCTTAAATCGAATATGTTATAATGACTATAATTATTCCACGAGTTAAATTTACGACTTTATAAAATAACAAAAAGAAAGGAGTGTAGGGAAAACACATCACGTGAAAGCAGGTTGAGAAAAAGTCGGTCGCAGACCAAGAGCCCGTGACGATCAAACCTTCGTTATTTTATAAAACCTGAAAGTTTCACTCTGCATGTTCCTAATGCAGCTTAAAACGATCCCCTACTATGAAGTTTGGATCACGGTGGCTTTGAAAGGTAACCGGTATCAAATGAAAATAAAATTGCATCTCAAATTCGTTCAAGTATGAAGCTCAGTTTTTATATATTTTATTTGGAATAATATTAGAAATCACGTCGTACATTGTCAGACACTTAGTACAGTTGCAACCCCTGTCATACACCCTTAAATTATAATGAATTAAAATTATACTTACGTTTTAGTATAAAAGCTGAATTTTATATATGTTACTTGAGGAACTATCAAAAGATGTTTTCTCAGTAATCAGACAGTTTAGATGGAAGGTCTGATCTTCACGGGCTCTTGGACTATCAGGGCTTAGATGGAAGGTCTGATCGTCACGGGCTCTTGGACTATCAGGGCTTAGATGGAAGGTCTGATCGTCACGGGCTCTTGGACTATCAGGGCTTAGATGGAAGGTCTGATCGTCACGGGCTCTTGGACTATCAGGGCTTAGACTAATGGAAGGTCTGATCGTCACGGGCTCTTGGACTATCAGGGCTTAGACTAATAGAAGAGTATGTAAAAGTTTTTGACGGAGCAGTGTACTATGTAGCGGTACTTCCTCTCTCTCACGGGAGGCCCTAAGAAAAATAGAGCCTCAGGGCCTATGTCATCTTAGGGGATGCTGTGTGGTGGGTCTTTTTAAGGAAGGGAAGGATATGGAGTTCTGGGAAGGAAAAAAGTATGAGGGGTGGGTAGGAATCTGGGAGTCAGTGTATCCAGGAGTGACGGATAATATATCAATCCATCCCTGTGGTGCAAGGCAAAGGGTCGAGTTCGGCTGCCAAAATGCCTCCCTTAACCAGTCTCTCGATCCGGCCCGCCACGCAACAGGTAGGCAGACGCATGAGACCTGTACAAACCTCACCCCATGAACCAGGGCACCCCTGCTAAGTCACCAAACGTAGCGAACCACATGGGGTGACCTACGGCAGAGATGTTGGTTATCCAATAAATGGTTCCCGGGGCGGCGCAGTTAACAAACATAAAAAAAGACTTGTGCTTTTTATAAAATGGTCAATCAAAATAATTAATTTTATTACTTTAGGAGGGTAATTTACCAAACAGTCGGCATGGTACGTAAAATTTAAAAAAATGTGCATTTAAAATAATCGTTTCACTATCTATCACTAATCGTTTTCTATGTCTAAGTGTAATTGGGTTTATTTATTTATTTATTTGAGACACAAACAGGATATTTACAGAGCATTATTTTGGTTAATGTATAATAAATTAAGATACAAATATAAATATCCCTAGACTAATGTGTCTACAGTAAAAACATTAGCGTATTCACAGACACATGAAAAACAATGTAAGTATTTTTTTACATAATTTAGAAACTTAAATAGAAAATTTGAAATACATGATAGCTACATAATATTTAAAGTGTTTAATAAAAATAATAAAACAACATTTTAGTTGCACAAATCATGGAGATATTTCTTAAAACAAGTAAAATTATTCACAAAAATATCTATTATAGAGTGTGATTTAGTGAGATCGTTGTAAGATCGTGACATTCTAGATATGGGATTAAAGTATCCCGTATTATTGTTAAAAATTTCGGTCCAAAATATGTCAAATTTTCTGGTAGATTTGGGCCTGGTGTATAAATTGATTTCATTGATTAAGTTACTATCTACTAGGTTGTTAACAATTTTATAAAACATTAAAAGGTCATTTAAATTACGTCTTTTAACTAGACTCTCTAAATTGAAATGTGTAAGTCTTTGTTCGTACCCGTCTAGAAGATGGTAGACACCTGACCGGTAAGACAAAATCCGTGTAAATTTCCTTTGGACTGATTCAAGTCTAGATGCCTGTGAAATATAGTGTGAAATATAGTTCAATGAACTAATACTTTGATTTTAAACACTGAAATTGATTGTTGGAACTATTCAGACAAGGCGATAAAGTAGGTACAAAAATATTTTATTTTAAATAATTCCACATGAAAATTTTATTTCTTTTGTGTTAATTTTTGACAGAAGACGAAGTTTTTCAAGTTTACTAACAACGTTCTTTCGAAATGGTTAATACAATTTCTTATCGTCTTGTGAAAGGCAATGATATTGAGGAAAACCTTTTTTTTTTAAATACTTTAAACCTTACAAATCCTGTGATAAATTAAAATATTTCGTGATTTTTCAAGGGTCTGCGAAAGTATATACGAGTAATTAAACGAACTTTTTTAATCATCATCGCCTTCATCCCATTATCCTATTCGGGTCGGGAACCCATTGCATCGACAAGGTTCCTCCATACATCCCTCTTTTGTGCTGACTGTTCGGCCTCCGTCCATGGCAGTCCCATCCCCTACTCACACAGTTTCTGGAGTTGCCTCGCCCACTGAACGTCTACCCTCTGGAATCGCACTTAGTATCTTCCTCGGAATTCGGTCATCAGACATTCTTAGTAGCCACCTCACTTGCCATTTTTCTATTTAGAGTTTTTTTTTTTTACATTAACTCCACACAGGAGGCCTTGAGAAAAATAATTCCCCTCAGGGCCTATGTCATCTGGGATGCTGTGTGGAGGGTCTTTTTGAGGAGAGGAAGGAATGAACATTGGTCTTGACGAGACCCATGTTGTAGGAGGGAGGAAACACAGATGCCGGCAAATCGTTCCATAGCCGAGCTGTTGAACTCAAGAACGAGTCGAAAAAACGACCCGTTCTCATGTGACAAATGTCAACCGTGTACATATGTTGGGCGCGCGTTTGGCGTGTCTCCCGACTATGCACCGGTGCCGAAGGGATCAATGACGCTAGTTCCTCAGAGCATCTTCCATTGAAATACCGGTAGAACATGGATAGCATTCCCACCCGACGCCTGTGCTCTAAAGATTGCAACCCGTTCGTTAAGAGAGTAACAGTGGTTCAATTTTTAGATCGTCTCGGATCGTCGAGTTTCTTATATGATCCCATTTCATAACCCCTACCACTCCTCTCAAGTACCTCATTTCGGCAGCTTTGACTCTAGAGCGTGTTTGTTCGCTTAGCATCTATATCTGGTGACCATAAGTAAGCGTCGGACGATATACGTTTCAAATACTGCTATCTTTCTCTTGATACTGAGCTCGGCTTTCCTTTTCACTGAGCTGTAGAGAGGACGCAACACACCGCTTGCCGCACTAATTCTTCGATAAATTTCTCCGTCTTGCCGTCCATCGCTGGAGAATTCAACCCCGAGGTATTTGAATCTGTCCACCTGTTTCAACTGAGTCCCATTAGCGAGTATGTTGCACTGAGTTTGATCCCTTCCTATAACCATCACCGTACTGTTACTGTTTTTATCAAATTTAACATTTGATTTTAGTTAATTAAATGAAGATACTATAAGCGATACTCAATCGAAAATCTGGAAACAGAAAAATCAGAAAAAATATTTGCACCTCTGGGACTCGAACCCAGGACCTCTCTTCTTTCCGTACGAGTGCTCTTGACCACTCACTAAGCTAAGATATCGACCACTGAACTAAGGTATCGATATCCAATTCGGTCACTTTTAACTATTTCATACTTCGACTAAGAACCACCCATATTATCTTCATTTTCTTAACGCATATTTTTACTGGCTGCCATCTTTATGTATGATTGCAAGATTCAAACCCCAACTAAATGCAATACAACTTTTTCTGATTTTTCTGTTTCCAGATTTTTGATTGAGTTTCGCTCATAGTGTCTTCATTTAATTAAATATTACAATTTGAGGTTTTACTCATAAAAGTCAAAATAAAAAATAATAATATTCACCCTAGACTTGCAGAAAAGTCAAAGATGTCGCACATTAAATAAAATGGATAAAAAATTATCCAGACACCATCTAGATTGCATTTAGTTCGAGTTTGAATCTTGCAATAAATCATACATAAAGATGGCAGCCAATACAAATATGCGTTAAGAAAATGAAGATAATATGGGTGGTTCTTTATTGTACAGTTAAAAGTGACCGAATTGGATATCGACACCTTAGCTCAGTGGTCAAGAGCAATCTCGCGGAAAGTAGAGAGGTCCTGGGTTTGAGTCCCAGAGGTGCAAATATATTTATCTGATTTTTCTGTTTCCAGATTTTAGATTGAGTTTCGCTCATAGTGTCTTCATTTAATTAAATATTACAATTTAAGGTTTTACTTTTAAAAGTTAAAATAAAAAAATATAATTTGATTTCAGTGTTTCTCCCAAGTTAGCGAAGCCGTGGTGATTCAATATCGATTCAAATTAAAATGCTTGTTACGCGTACCGTAATCGTTCTGACCTATGCACGAGTATCCTATCAACGCGTTGATGCATACACAATTACTGCCAGTGGTTTTAACTGGCCGATATTTAGTAAGGAATAGCGTTACAGTACAAAACTGCATACACTTTGGATCAAATTAAATAATTGGTAGACTGCACATGTAGCGGGGTTTACGGCGTAATAGAATCTTAACGTCAGCCGCTGGTCGTTCAAAAGGTAATACATATTACGAAATGTCGTAAAACTATAATGACAGGCTAACTTTCAATGTATCTTTTTGAACAAACGGAGTTTTCGGTAAGTTTTAAGAAACTAATTTTAATAATAAAAAATTGCCACTTTTTTTTGTATTTTAGCTCCACACAGGAGGTCCAAGGAATTAAAAATCTGTCGAGGCTTATGTCATCCTTGGGGATGCTTTCTGGAGGGTTTTTTTAGGTAAAGGAAAGAAAGGAAATTCTGGGAAGGAAAAATACGAATCAAGGAATTAGGAATCTGGGGGTCAATGTGTCTGGGAGTGACGGACGTATAAATTCATCCGTCTGCAGTACAAGCCGATGTGTCGAGAGAGTACGTCTACATTAGCTCTCTTTCATCCAATTTCTCCCAATCCAGCCCGCTACACAGTAGGACGGGCAAACGCATTCGTATCCAATATCTGGACAAAACTCACCCCATGAACCCGGGCATCATACATAGCTAATCACTTAGAGTGACCTTTGACAGGGGTGTTGGTTATTATTACCGGGGCGGCGGTACTCGTATCCGCCTCCCAAATTAAAGTTACCAAGCTTTATGAAACAAACTATAAATTGCGTTTCCTTATTTATATAAATGTAATACGTGCTTTGAATTGATTCAGAATTAAAATTAACAGGTAAAATATCAAAAATGATTTAATGATTTGTAAATAAGTGCAATTTTTTGTTTGTTTTTGTTTTGGTAGGTACACTTATACTGACTGACAAAGAACATATGGTTTTCAACCCTTTTATCTATTATGATTTGCCTTTCTCTCGTCCATCTCAGACCAATTTCAAGTCTATACCAAATATTATATCTGAATGTAGTCAATTTAAGAGTACCTACTTGACTCACACTAAGAATAAGGATCTATTTTAATGTCACCATTCAAAAACAAATTATGTAGCAATCTCATCACTCAAAAATATACAAATAATGTCAACATTTACGATGTGTAAAACATACTTAAACATTTTTTTTTATGTCAACATATTATTTTTCGTTTTGTTTCTTTTCAATTTTATCAATTTGTAAATCACTGTACTGCAAGAAATTATTTGCAACCTTTATTACCAACTTCTTGTAAAAATATTTTAATATTGTAAACCCGATGTAAGCGACCCATTGGCCTATAAAATAGTAAATAAACAGATAAAATCTTAAAAGCCTGATACTTCGATTAAAACACTTATCAATTGAATCAATAAACAAATCATTTTTCCAAATCTCATAATTGTTTGCGAAAATCTTCTTCAATCAAAGTATTTTATAAAACCAAATATCTTGTCTTCCCATCAACGTAGTTCAATTTGGGAGGTTTGAATGGGTACCGCCGCCCCGGGAACCTTTATTGGATAAGCCATACCTCTGCCATAGGTCACCCCAAGTGGTTTGCTACGTTTGATGATTTAGCCGGGTTCATGGGGTGAAGTTTGTCTAGGTCTCAAAGGTGGATGACCAGGACACCCTGAACCCCAGATCCCTACCCACCCCTTATTTAAACCCTTTTCCTTCCCAGAACTCCTTTCTTTTTCCTTAAAAAAACCCTCTTAACAGCATCCCCAAAGATGACAAAGGAAATTGACTGGGAAATTATTTTCCCCAGGGCCTCCTGTGTGGATATCATGAAAAAAAAATGTCTGCGGCATTCCGAATGCAGAGACAATAAATGTTCCGTTTTGCTCGGCGCCGGTAAATTGCAGATTTTTTTCTTCATTGTAAACACACGCCAACCTGCCAATTTTTCTTTAAGAACAAAAAAACGTTTTTTAAATGTGATTTACAGAAATAAAAAAAAAATAATCAAAATAAGCAATTTCAAAATTCAAAAAAATTTAAAAATCCAAAAAATTTAAAAATCTAAAAAATTTCCTTTATTGATCGAAAAGTCTTCTCCACTAACTTCATTCTAACAATATTCCTGAAACTGGTGATACCATAGTCCCACCTGCTCCTTGCAAACAAAGATCTCTCTAGATTTTGTCCATTTTTTTTATAATCTTACTTTGATGCAAATCGACACTTGATTTTGAACGAATACAGAAAATTTCATAATGTAAATTTTAAAAAGTCTTCATGAGAACCGTACTAATGATGTGGAAATGTTAATTTTATGAATGACTCGCAGCCCCACAGGATGGTGCAGTACTTAACCCATAATGTAAGACACTTAGACCTGCGTTCTTGTCGCGTATTTATTGTTTATGAGTTGCCATAAACTATAAACATTGATGGACGTTAATATCTAATGCAACTTTCCAAGTTATTGCTCTAAGCATTAACACAGCATTTGAACGTGTGGGTTAAGGCGCCGCTTCCCCGCTCAAAAAGGAAAAGATGGAGAGATATGTAATTACGAATGTTGTACAGAGCGCGCTAATATTTTAAATGATAAAATTGAAGCGAAAATTGTGAAAATATTAAATAAAACCTGACTCGTTTAAAATAGAGCAAAAATCTCGTGGAAGGAGTCTTAAGTATCATTTAAAGAAACATTGTGAATTTTTTCACTACTATAACTTGTAAAATAATAGAAACAGACGAGTTTTTAATAATTTTCGGAGCAAACTTTGCGATTTTTTTCTATCGAGGGGATTTTATATAATTTGCGTTTCGGTATGAAACGCTCCTGGTATTTTCTTAAAAAAACATACATTTTTTTTAAGAGCTTAAAAACTTGAATTCTTTGAGGGAATATTCATATTTATCAATATTTATCTCTTACATATGTAAGAGATCGGTAGAAATTCGGGTAGCGGCGGCTTAATTATAAAACAGGTAAAAAAATGCGTCAGAGGGGGCATGACTTAAATAATTTTACATAGACATTATTTTTTCGGCTAAGGAACATGTTTTTCTGATGAAAATTTTGTAATCAGTGGTAAATTTTTTTTTTCGATTTTCAACCTTTGGCACGGAAATTTTATATTAAATAAAATAATTTTTTTTAAGTGAAACATTTTTTCTGTTAATCATAATTAAAGTTGCATAACTGTTTTTCAATACTTTGCTGTGTAATTTATGTGTAATTGTCTAATTTATGAGGAATTTATGATTCCACGACAGTTGATCCCCGACAGTTGGCGTACTTATAAACGATACTCCGGCGTACTTATTTACAATATGCAGTCGGTTTAGGGAAAATATGGAAAACCTACTTACACATAATATAACTAAGTTTTCCCGAAGGGGTGCAGAGAGATGTTCCGCCAAATAACGAAAGTAAATAACATATTTTCATTCAAATGCATCAAGGAAAAAACTACTTAAAGGTGTTTTTTTGAACAAATCTGGGGTTTATAAATTAATTTGTAATGATTGCAGATTTTTTATATAGAAAAGACTTCTAGACATATAGAAACAAGTCATTTTTTTGATATTGATAAAGGTTTAAAAATTTTACACACTAATTAGATAATTTAGAAATTTTAGAAATTAGGAAAAGTGTTAATAGAATATTAAATATTATAAATAACCAAACCTTTTTTTTTAAATAGCCATCTTTTAAATTTATTTTCGTTTTAATACCTACATTTATAATAATTTATTTTGGTATTTAGACTTCCTGTTTTTATTGTTTGTTTAAAAAGTTTTTTTATTATGTAAATGCAATTTTTAAACATCCTAAAATAATTTTTGTTATTGTTTTTGGGGCGTTATGCCGTGTTTCGCTACCTCCTTCTTTAGCCAACGTTTCGGACAGCGTTACAGTGTCCATCATCAGGGCAGATGAGGATGATGGACACTGTAACGCTGTCCGAAACGTTGGCTAAAGAAGGAGGTAGCGAAACACGGCATAACACCCCAAAAACAATAACAAAAATACTTTTTGGCCGTGAAAACCTAAAAACATACCATCCTAAAATAATTTTTAAATTTTATTTTATATAATTGTTTTTTATAATATTTAAGTAATTAATCACCTCTCCTTTCTAATATTTTGTCTTTGCTCTTATTTGTATATATTTGTTTGTCTTTTGTTATTGTTATATAAATTTATTATCCTGACAAAGAAAACATTGTTTTCGACACATATCGATAATGTTAATTAAGTAGTAGTGTATACAAATTTATTTGTTTTCATTAAGTCAATAATGACGCCACAAAGTGTATTTGCGAAATTTGAAGAAAAAACTACTTGTCCATATACTGTAGGTACAATAAATAATAGGTGAATAAGTACAAAAAATCGACATTTTAAATAATTTTCAATTGATATCCATACCAACTTATTATTGAAGATATTTTTTAAGTCGATTTTAGGTTTGAAGTTGGTAAATAATGCACAAACAATTATAATTTTTCTATAATTAAGATTTCGGAGTGCCAACTGTCTGTGAATGTAATACACATCCCGACATCTGATCAACCTTAAATTCGGCAGATAGACTCGTCGATGACAAAGCATTTAATCGACTTTTTGATGGTACTCATGCATACACACGCGCACACATAAAATTGGCTACTCGTTTTATTTTTATTTAATTAGTAACATATTTATCTTTAGCTCGATTCTCGAGAAGAAACCGCAGATAGTCTACAAAGAATTACTGCAAATAATATCATTAATGCTTACATCTTGGAATGCTCTTACCAGCTTACATAATAAATAGTCGTATCTATATTCTTACAGTGTCTTCCTACCTACAAATACGCTGAGTGATTCAGTGCATAACTTATGTCTAAGTGCAGAAATATAGAGATAAATTATCCGCCAGGTGCTTTCCGCCACTTATCCCAATAACCATTTGTATAGATATTGCATCGGGTGAAACATAAAGCCAATGGTTAAATTAACACAGCTTGTCTATGGTATAAAGCTGATACCTATCTGAATATCTCGCTTACTTAGTTATTAGATATAAACAGGGTAAAACTTAAGTAACACAAGTCACAACCAAAGTATTAATAGTAAGAATAACAGAAGCAATAATAATACGCCCAACAGGCCGCAATTTGTAATGCTTTGAGATAAAATAATTGGTTTCTTGTTAGCGCAGGCCACCGCTAATCCCATCATTGTGTGCAAACCTGTGAGATAAACAGAATTAAATATGGACATTATAAATATAACACTATCAGATCATTGCAGTTGCACATCGCGAAATTGCTTATTATTTGTCCCCGTTATCGCGGGTAAATGTGGCTTGCGAAGGTGTGGGCGGAAGGGAGCCTCGGGTGTTGCCAACATGCGTTGCGTAGCTGTATTGCCATCAGTTTTCCAAGTCATACATGTCAAGATATTTGACAGGTATGACTTGGAAATTACAAGAAATTGGAAATTGTTACAGAAAGCCGCATTACCAAGTGTGGCTTTCTGTAACAGCTAGCTAAATCATTAGAATATATTAAAATATGCAGACAAATTATACAGAATTTCAAAAAATGCTCTTGGAACAAAATTATTAAATTCTCATCATCTTATAACGGTTTTTGGAAAAATTTGTATAGGTCTCATAAAAATCGTTGTGTCTCCCTTACTTTCGGTTGTAAACGGCGTTAGAAAGAAAAAACCTCACGCTTTGCATTCAAATCTAAAAGTTAAGCACAAAATAATTAAAATGTACTCCTTTATGAAACCAAAGTTGCCAAACGTAATCTGAAAAAAATAGCGAAATTCGGAGAATTTTTTATTGATTATTTTTGCATACGACAACAAAAGAGTGAGTTGACGATAACGTTTACAATACATTTGCCTAATAAATAATGTGTGTGTTTTTATTTTTTTCGTTATCAGTAATTTTAGTTAAAAAAAAACGAAAGGTGGGCCACTTTAAAAACTTTTTAATGTTTGTATACAAAATTTTCAAACATATTTATTCCAATTTGTAAGCGTATTTTATCACCTTTCAAAACATGTTCTTAATTTTTGGATGCTTTCAGTAATATTTCATTTATTTTAATTTTATTTCAAAGTGGAAATGTTTTGACCTTCCGAAGAAGGTTTGTTGAATTAACCTTGGAAAAATATTTTTTTTAATCTAAAAGAAATCCATATTTCGCTGGAAAATAATGTATCAGTTTTTTTTCAAATTTTTGTACAAAGATGTTAAAAAACACAAAGCTACGAACATATTGCGAAGATATGATTGCGCAGAAAAGCGTAATAAATCGTTTTTCGTAAATAATAAATTCTGTTGCGATTTTGGAACCAAAACGTTACACAAAAACAGATTTTCAAATACGAATTGACAATTTGTTAGCAGAATTTTTTTACGTTTGTTCCACACATGAGGCCTGAGAAAAAATATTTCTCTCAGGGCCTTCGTCATCTTTGGGGGTGCTGTTTGGTGTTTTTTTTTAATGAAAGGATAGATGAAAATTTGGGAAGGAAGAACAGTATGAATCCATCACTCCCACTGCGATGCAAGGCGATAGGCGAGGGCATACGCATCCGCCGCCAAGAGAAGAGAATCCTCCCCCCACGAATTCTGGCATCACTACTAAGTTACTACATGTAGCGAGCCGCTTAAGGTGACCTAAGGCAGAGGTGTCGGTTATTCAATGAATGGTTTCCGGGGCGGCGATACCCATATCGCCACTCAATTATTAGGTATTAATTTATTTATTTATTTATTAAAGTTCTTTTTGGGAGCTTTTACACATGAATAATAAGAAATATACAATATATATATTGTACATAATTGAACAACAATATTTAGTAACAATAACAATATTTAATTATTTCCCTCCATTAATATTCTAGGCAAAGAGGAAAACATATGGTAAATAGTCCCAGAATTTCGGATAATTCAATATAAAAGGTACCTATCTACGTAACATATTACGGTTTTTTTTTTATTTAGCGTTCGTACCTTCCTAAGAAACAGAATTAATTGACAAGATTAAAGCTCATATTTGATCAGATATATTTAAAGTCCTTTTTAACTCATATTTAATACTATAGCAATTTCCGTACCTGCAGCACTTTCGTTAGTTTATTTAATTCCTTTTTAAATGTTTTTGGATTTTTAAATTTTTCATCTACCAAAACCATCAGTTTGCAATATTAGTTCCACGCGCAACACAGTTGCCATGATGTTATGAATGACGAAAGGGAACGTAACGAGACACATTTGTTACTTTCAAAAGATAACCAAGCCCCGGGCTGAAAGTTGACATATATAAGGGCCAAATAAATGTTTTTCTTGTCACTTCGTTAAAGGATACTATCTCGATTTTTAATCGCCAATTTAAATGTAAAGCAGGTGGCTTTATACTTCGTGGAATAGTGACGACGATGTATGAATTTCGAATGATCACATCGTATGAATAATTTGAGACCTCGGTCAATTCAAGCACGCTATCAACAGAATAATACGTATGATGCTTTTTCAAAAAAAATGTTTTAATTCTTGTAATGCATTCAGGTAATTTTAACTTAATTTTAACCAGTACCAAGGAAAGATTACGCATATCCACGTCATCGATGATTGTCCTAAAAGCCATCCATAAAAATCTTCCTTCTCACACGTCTTGTATGAATACGAAAAAGACAGAAGATGCGAGAATGTCGAATGTCTTTAATCATATTCCTTTGAATATGTCGCAAACGTAGTCGTCGCATCATAAAACGCATACAATAGCAATAAAAAAATTCGCATAGGATGAGGTAGACATTGGATGAGCTAGAATTTTACCTTAAATATAAATTTACATCGATAATACGATGTAAATTTATAAAATTTATATAAATTCCTGTCCGGGACAACTTATTTTAAGATTTGTAACATTTTGAATTCGAAATTTAAATATCTACGAAATGTAACGGTTATGTCATTGATTCCTTCGGCACCGGTGCATAGTCGGGAAACACGCCAAACGCGCGTCCAACATAATTTGTACACGGTTAACATTTGTCACATGAGAACTGGTCGCTTTGTCGACTCATTCTTGAGTTCAACAGTTCGGCTGTGGAACGATTTGCCGGCCTCTGAGTTCCTCCTTCCTACAACATGGGTCTCTTCAGGAACAATATTCATTCTCTCCTCTCCTCAAAAAGACCCTCCACACAATATCTCAGATGACACAGGCCCTGAGGGAAATTTATTTTCCTCAGGGCCTCCTGTGTAGAGCTAATGTTAAAAATAAAAACAGATTGCAATCTTTGCAGCCAGGCGTCGGGTGGGAATACTATCCTTGTTCTACAGATATTTCAATGGAAGATGCTCCAAAGAACTAGCGTCATTGATCCCTTCGGCACCGATTCAAAGTCGGGAAACACCGATGACATTTCGTCGCCTCAGTTCTTATTTGTCCAACAGACCATTATAGTTTTTGTTCAATCTCCGCTTTGAAATTAAAAATAGAGTTTAAAAAAGTATAGTTAATCATTTAATTAAGAATTATTTAAATTAAGGAGACTTTTACCTTTACGAAAATAGCTTTATCTTAAACACCTTTCATAATGTTTCATTGAAATAATGAAAGAAAACCTTCTCCTCCTGTAAAATTTTCTAATGGTCTGTTGAACAAACAAGAACTGAGGCGACGATTTGTCAAATTAGAACGGGTCGCTTCTTTGACTCGTTCTTAAGCTCAACAGCTCGGAATTTATTTCAATTCCTCATATTTATTCATAAGTATGCATGCAAATAAAATATTATACGTTTGTATCATCGATATAGGTAGGTACTTATTTTTTTAATTTAATGAAAACAAATAACTTTGTGTACACCACTATTTAATTAACAATATCAACATGTTTCGAAAACTATGTTTTGAAATATATTTTGATATGCCACAAAGTGAATTTGCGAATTTTGAAGAAACTTATTCATTTATTTATTTTTAAATTTTTTTTAAAATTTTTATGGATGCTACTACTATAAGTTATTTATTTATACTACGTTACTAGCTGGGGTACCCGGCTTCGCTCAGGTAGTTGTTATGAGATTGAATGACGTTCGAACTGGGTAACTCCACCCATACAAACAAGGCTTCAAATGGTTCACAAGGTGTAAGAACATTCCACAACATTCGAGTGTTCTAGAATGTTCCACAGTGATTTTCCCGATTTCCTATCCCCGAACATTCCACAACATTCAAGAATGTTCCGGAATGTTTTGAAATGTTGTGGAATGCTCTTGAATACTCTCGAATGTTCTGGACTGCTCTATAAATTTCTAGAGAGTGAAACTTCCAGCTTTTATATCTTCAAAAGCACGCCATTCAGATTAAAACGGGAACCTTCTTCATGGATTGGGGATAGAGGGCTACCACACCATACAACTCCTTGATCGTACCGGGACTCGTTTCTGAATTTTAGCGGTACTCACACTCATGTACACTTTTTTGTAATATATATTGATTATAATGTTAAGATCCCTTCAATTTAATAATAGAGTCAATAAAGATCCAATCAATCAAGAAGAATGGTTACTGACACCCATCAAAATTATGAGGAGTGAGTTATTTTTTTAATGCTCCATGATGATGTGAATCCGATCATTTCCTGTTCACACTTTATTTGTGCAATTTACATTGCTGTTGTTTCAGAAAAAAACAATTTATAATCCTAGTATATATTACGAACAACTAAAAACTTTAATTCTTTACAAGTCACGAAACTATTTTACGTATTCTAGTTAGAAGCCTAATCGAATACAACTCAGTAGTTTGGTCCCCAACTTACAAAATTCACATTAATAACATTAAGCGAAAAAAAAAGCGTTTTATCAATTTTGAATTAAATATCCCAGTAGAAGACTTAAAATACGATTTCTAATTAATTACTCTAAAAATACATACATTAGTAGATAGAAGTAAAATAAACGCTTATCATTTTCATTCAAAATACTTATTCTAAATTCGACTGTTGTGAACTCTTGCAACTCATTAACTTACGAACACCCACAGTAACAACACGACAAAATACAATATTCTACAGCAGCACTTATAAGCGTAACTACATTGCCCACTCTCCGGTACAACGACTTCACACCATGGGATATAAGTACTTGGGTGATGTTGACATACTCATTATTTTGAGTTTTGCGAGGTTTGTGGATCATCTAAAACATTTATTTCTACACTATTACTAAACACATCTTGTAAACCTATAAAATAATTGTATTTTTCTGTTTTTGTTACTACGCTTATATGACTTGTTGTATGACTTATGTAATGTAATTTTATTTTTGTCAAATTAAAATTACACTACAAATCATGTAAAATCACTCTGGGCATTAAATAAATAAATATTTAGACAACATGGTAATGATCTGATTAAAATAAACGGTGTCATAATTATTGGCCGTGTTCTTTTAGCATTTCTTCTCCAAATTCATACGATCTTTTGCTATTCAACATTCTCCTGCATTAGAGGTGCCATAGTTTCACTTGCTCCGGGCATGGCAGTTTGAACTCTTCCTCGGTCTTCCTATAAACAAATCCAAATACAATTCCAGAATCTACTCTATAATTTCTATAAATACATTTATTGCCTTTACCGGCCGCCGGGTTTAGTGGCTTTATCTTTTCATAGCCATCTAATTCCTTGCCTGGTCTCGTTAGCATGCAAAAGATATTTCAACCAACTGCAATAATAATTCAATCCAACATTATGGATTTACTATCAATTTCATATTATAAAAAGGGCATCCGTTTTATTGCTTTTAGAATTCTATTAAACAGGAGTTAGATCCTTAAATTAATTCGAATTTCTTTTTTTAACTTACACTAATGTCATCTTTACTGCATTCATCATTCGTTAGTTCACCATTCGTTAATTCATCATTCGTTAGTTCATAATAATTCGTAAATTCATCATTCGTTAGTTTGTTATTAATTAGTTACGTTAGTTTACGTTAATTCATCATTCGATAGTTCATAAAAAATCGTTAATTCATCATTCTTTACTTTACCATTCATTAATTTACCATTCGTTAGTTCACCATTTGTTAGTCCACCATTCGTTAATTCATAATCTGTTAGTTCACCATTCGTTAATTCATCATTCGTTATTTCACCATTCGTTAATTCATCATTCGATAGTTCATAATAATTCGTTAATTCATCATTCGATAGTTCATAATAATTTGTTAATTTATCATTCTTTACTTCACCATTCATTAATTTACCATTCGTTAGTTCACCATTCGTTAATTCATAATTTGTTAGTTCACCATTCGTTAATTCATCATTCTTTGGTTCATCATTCGTTAGTTCACCATTTGTTAATTCATCATTCGTTAGGTCACCATTCGTTAATTTACCATTCATTCGTTAGGTCACCATTCGTTAATTCACCATGCATTCGTTAGGTCACCATTCATTTGTTAGGTCACCATTCGTTAATTTACCCTTCATTCACCAGGTCACCATTCGCTAATTTACCATTCATTCGTTAGGTCACCATTCATTCATTTACCATTCATTTGTTAGGTCACCATTCGTTAATATACCATTCATTCGTTAGGTTACCATTTGTTAATTTACCATTCACTCGTTAGGTTACCATTTGTTAATTTACCATTCATTCGTTAGACCACCATTCGTTAATTTACCATTCATTCGTTAGACCACCATTCGTTAATTTATCATTCATTCGTTAGGTCACCATTCGTTAATTTACCATTCATTTGTTAGGTCACCATTTGTTAATTTACCATTTATTCGTTAGGTCACCATTCGTTAATTTACCATTCATTCGTTAGGTCACCATTCGTTAATATACCATCGTTAGTTCACCATTCGAAACAATGAATAATGAACAATGCAAGGTTAATAAATGGCTTGGTTTTCTAATTATTATGGTAACGCGTCTTCCATAACTGTCCATTATTTAGGCACCAAGGAAGCTGTAAGGCTGTTTTAGGGAATTTCTATTTTTTTCTCTGTGCCGCACAGTACCAACTGCTTCCAAACGCCTGGAACCAGTGAGACTATGGCATACCCAATTGGGGTATGTTATGAGGGTGAAGGTAGTGGGAAGGGGAAGGAAATGGCAAAGAGCAAGATGAGGAAGTTTCTAGCAATTCAGTCCTAGTCACCAAACACGGATGGCTTAGTATCCAAACTCAAGCATCATGATTATTTCAAAGCGAAATGAACAGAAAAATATGTTAACATGTTTTTGTATTGAAAATTAAACAAGTTTTTAACTTTATTGGTAGACCGTAGATTTGATAATTAAAACGAATGTGTGTTGCAACTATAAACTAGAGTCAAGCTACCAATAAGTCAACGACTGCAACAATGGAATAAAAAAAAAACGAAAACTTTCCATAAGAAGCGAGAATTTGATCGAATGTTCTAGAATGAGAATTTGATCGAATGTTCTAGAATGAGAATTTGATCGAATGTTCTAGAATGAGAATTTTGTGCTAAAATATTACATGTTTTAAGGGGGGATATTAGGTTTAGAAAAAAAATTCTTCATATTTCGATGGTTTAAATATTCGAAAATATCTTCTTAAAAGGATTTTTCATAATTAGAATTATTTTAAAAGTTAGAGCCATTTTAGTTTGACCGGTTTAAACGGAATCTAACTAAATCTAAATAGAACAAAACTTTAAACCCGTTTTTCTTAAAACTACTTTTTTCGAGACGGTTGACAATTTACCTGAACCAATTTACTCGATGTTTGGTAAAATAATGGCTTGTAAAAATATTATCGTTTTTTTTTTATATTGCACTTCAAAAAATTCCTACAATTCATGCTTCTAGACTAGAATACCCCCTTAGGGAACTTAACTAGCTCGGTTCATAATTATTCTAAAATCTATTTGAAATAGTAATACCTTAAATGGCCACATTAAAATGTTGAACCAAATCAGGCTCACATTTGTTTTGACAGTTACAATGAATACTTATAATCAGAACACCTTAGTATAAAGGGTTTACGACCGTTACTTATGTTGGATAAGGGGTTTGTGGTTGTTAGTTACGATGAATAAAGGGTTTGATGAATGAATAGAAACAACAAACGAGTATCGATTGCAGGTCTTGTTTGTTAAGGTTGTTTGTTGTAAAGTGTACGCAATTTGTAATCTTTAATGAAGGCATATTCAATGTGATATTAATGCGGCTTTCCGAGAAGCGAAACCCCAAGGCTTTGCTCTGGTAGTTGTAGTGGTGTCAAGTTCGATACCACAATGTACAACGATTCTCTTGATTCGATTCATTCTTTTGATCGATTTTTTTTTTTTTAACATTTCTAATAACTTTTTACCGAAGGCCATTCAGAAAAAATAATTCCCCTCAGGGCTTAAATCATCTTTAGAGATGTGTGCAGGGTCTTTTTAGGTGTTAAGGAGTGATGGAGATATGATTCTATCCCTCCCAATGCAGTGCAAAGCTATGTTCCGAGAAATTCCTACAGGAGAGGTTATAAAGTTTCTCTCAATCATTCTCTCACGACCCGGCCCGCTGGTTGATTGATTAATTGGAATCAATCAATCAATCAACCAGCAATCCGCAAGATCCGAAAAGAAACCTCACCCCATAAACCCGGGCACCCCTGCTTAGGCACCAAATATAGCGAATCACTTTGGGTGTCCTATGATAAAGGTGTTGGTTTTCCATTAAATGGTTCCTGGGGCGGCGGTACCCATACCCTCCTCGCCATAGTGGATACGGGAAGTCCCGTCGCTTAAGCATATAGTTGTGTACTTTTGTCTCCCACTAAATAAAGAAATATTTTAAATTTGATTTGTTTTCTCTTACTGAAAAGAGCATTTGAAAAACATATTGTAAATATTAAAAGATTTCCCTTTTTGAGTCAAGTTTGCATCACGGAATTCAATGATAATCAATGAACAAATTTTGAATATTTAAGGATAGCCCTGTTTGAGTCCGGGTGGCATCACGAAATACGATGGTTATCAATGAATATTTTTTTAAATATTTAAGAGTAGTCTTTTTGAGTCCTTCTTGAGTCCGGTTTGCGTCGCGGAATACGATGATAAGAAATTAATATTTTTTTAATATTTAAGGACAGTCCTTTTTGAGTACGGTTCGCATCACAGAATACGATGATAATAAATGAACAAAATTTGAATTGATTTTGATTAGCAATTCGCGTTTGCATTCGATTTTGAATCGCAAATACCAAATCGTTATTAAATGAATCGGTGAGTTCGATTCAAAATATTTTTTGTTGTTTTTAAATAAGGATTCGTTTAAACTCGAATATTATTAGTCAGTTACAGCATTTATGTTTCGAGGAATATTGATTTTAGTGCGGCTGTACACGCGAGTCTTTGTCTTTTTCAATAATATTTATGATCATTTCTGTGGAGTAGAATTCTTGGCATGACTGGTGGGAAGAATGGGTGAAACAACTATTGTTAGAGAAGATAAGTTGTATAGTAAATTGATATGAATGAGATATTGACAATTATCACACATTCTGTTTCCCTGTCTTTGTTATCAGAGGTGTCGATATCAATCTTTTCCGAGTATTTCGTAACCCATCCGTTAGAGGAAAATGCATAGTTTTTCATTTTCAATTCTAATCAAAAAGCAAATTAACAATATTCTACCACGATATGTCATGGAGAACAATTATGTGATTGCTCTATTATCATGTCTTTTCTTTCTCTGCAGGTTATATTTTATATTTGACACAACTATGTTTTATATTTCATTTTGTAGTTACAACTAAACATTGATTACGCAAGCTGTGAAAATTTATAATTGGAGTTTTAATACCCATGTACATCCCATCGGCAATTTTATAACTATAATAATTGTTAACATTCTGTAAATGTTTCAAATAATAAATAAAATTATAAAATAAAAATCTTTTAATAAATATAATTTGTATTAGTGAGTTTTCTTTCCGACATAATTTTTTACTTTATTTATTTAACAGCCTTTTATTTTTTTAAGCCTTTTATCTAACATACAATATACCCAGAATCCGAATCATTGGGGAGAGATTATTCATACTTTGAAAATCCAAATAAAAAGTTACGACAAATTTCTTATTTTTGTGTGGTTTACAAAGCGTTCGCATAAACACACCTTTATAATAAGTATTTCTTTGCACTCGGTCAGCTGTTCTATTTAATATTTGAAATGTGAGAGTGCACATTTTGTTATCTGAACACCTGCATTACTCGCGAAAGTAAAGCTTAAATTATTTAAATTATTTTTTGTGTACTTAGAAATTTTGCTTTTTTAAAAATTTTCTTTAAGATTTTTGAAGTAAAAACTTCTTTAGCCCCGTTGTGATCTGAAACTCGATAAAATGGAAGCGAACTTCACTAAAAGCGACAAAGACACACACATCTATAGGATGTAACCTGCGAGAGAATGAGATAGCAATAAAATATTTATTTATTTCACGAGTACTCGGTTCCAACATAATACGATAAATCAACGGTTAGTGAGTGGTATGAAGCGCCTGATGAACGTTAGCGGTCATACATCCAGCGGACCAAGGATCGTATCTTACGAAATCCAAAAAAATAAAAATATATATATTTTTGTAAAATTAGGATGGGTTGTTTCAAAAAGTTTGATGGATTCATCAAATATTTGATGTTGATTTTCACGTTCTGTGTAAGTTCTTTTCAAGTTCTGTTTTTATATAGTTATAGGACAGTTGCTTCACAATACTGAAATTATCACAGAACTTAAATAGAACGTACACAAAACGTGAAAATTAACTTCAAATATTTGATGAATCCATCAAATTTTTTGAAACCACTCGTTCTTAGTATCCAATCTACAAACCACTCCAAAATGAACAGGCAAAGAAAACGCAAAAGAAAGCGACATCTAGTAACTCCGAAGAAGAACACACATATACTAATAAGATGACCAAATGTATTAAAAAAGGTGCACTGGGATTCGACGAAAAAAATCATCTTTTACATCGATAAAAAAGTGCTCCGTAGTCTCACCACTCTTGTCTATTTTAGTCTGCTGAATTTTTCATTTCTACCGCATGTGAATTGAACACACTGATTTATTTCTTAAATTATCGTGAATAACCATCCCCAAAGCTTTGCGATTTGAGCTAGGAACACGGTGCATATTATATCTTTATATCTTAGCGTAAAGGCATCAATTTGCGTTAATAAATAAATTAATACACCCAGCTTCAGCTCCACAAACAATTGAACTTCACGTTTGCAATTACAAAACCAAAGCTCGGTGAACCATCAGCATCCAATTGAAGTTATATAACAAACCTCATCCGGACACACACGGGTACACAACAAGGAGCATCGATAATAATACACTTAAAACATTTTCAAAGCAGGCTTTATGGAAATATATTCATATCTGATGATTTTCATTTATAATAAAAGTGGAGAGCGGGCGTGCAATTTATTCCTGCCCTGAGGCTTGACTAAGCACCTAACCAGACTACGTACAGATCTTTACTACAAAATGTGGCTTGTTTTAGAATCGTAGACGCCTAACTTGTAGTTAAATGTACTTATGAATGTTTTATTCAAATTAAGTTTAAAAATCTTAATTTAAAAATAAAAATCTCTTTTTAGTGGGCACCAAATAAGGTGTAACCTAATCTCACCTAATGAGGCTGCACAACACAGATTTCAGCACCTTAATACACAAAATATGCAATATCTTAGACTTGTAGTTGACGCCATCTTGTAGGTAGGTGATTTTATTATGAATGTCGTACGTATCGGAACTTCTACAAGAATCATGGCGTAAACAGCTCGATGAACCATTAAGATGGGGGGGGGGGGGGTATGGTTTTAAAGGCGAAAAAATCATGCTTCTTTTTTCATGTTTTTTTTTTGAGATATGAGTAATGTCGGTTTATTTATTTCATATACACTTTATGGTATAACATCTGAAGTATCTTTGAAAAAAATTTCAGTTAAAAATATCAATAAATAGTCCGCGAGAGCGAATCTCTGGAGGCGCCCCGAAAAAAAGTTGTTATTCAATGAACATCATAACTGTTATCGAATCATCCCAACCAAAAAGTTGAAATGCGTTTAAAATGTGTTTTCCTAGGTAATCAGAGGGAGGTTTTTTTCGTTTTTTTTTTTGGCAGCATTTTGAAGTGTAAATCACTATTTTCGTCAAAAAAAATGATTATACAAAATGTTAAAAAAAAAACTTTCCATGACTATCTGTTGATATATGTTTAGATAGAGTGTACAAAATTTCAAAAGGATCGGTCAAGTGGATTTTGGGTTATGATGTTCAAGAACTTCAAAAATTTGTTTGCGAGAAAATCGATGAATTGAGGCGATGAATCGATGAATTTTTTTTTCTGCTACCGATAGTGAATGACACCGTGTCATTCACTATCAAAACTAACTAACTTAAAAATTCTGTACATTGTAGAAATGATTGGATTGAATAAGCTAAGAGAAGTGGGAGAGTTGATTTTGGCGGAGGAGAAGAACGGTGGAAGGAGTTAACATTGCATGGGAACGTTGTTAATAAGGGTGACTTACAGGGTGCTATTATTTTTTTAACTTAAATAATTTTTTTGTTATTGTTTATTTCTAACGTTTTTAAGGCGTACAAATTAAAATACTTACGTATTTATTTTGAAATGTTTAAGCTTTGTTTTTTCTTTGTTGAAGCAATGCCTATCTCCAATTTAATTGTTAGCAAACTCGGAAAAGTTGTGTCAAAACCGGTAAGAAAAAAAAAAAATTATAAACAACTCTACAAACCTTAGTTTTTTTGTTATAGTTTTTAATGTTAGTGTGTGAAAATCTGGCATTAGGTTTTATTTGTATTGTTGATTATTATATGTAGATATAAAAATAAATCTGTGATTTAAAATACACACAACTAACATTTGATCATAGATCAATGCACGTCTCTGGTGGACCACGTTGTTTCGTGAGGCAACCATCATATTATATTACAATATCGCACCTTTCTGCATGCAAATTTGATTCCAAATGCAAATTTTCTCCACCGCAACAATTCTTAGCCAAATGAAACTTTCATCTTCCATAATTGACGCTAAGGTTCGGTTGAAGGTGCTATTATTCCCATTAAGATAAGTCGGAACCAGTTCTAAGCAGAAGAAGAGCCAACGCTCAGGGGCCGCTCAGTCGTCAGTGTGACTTATGCTCGTTAGATGCACCCGATGACTCGCCCTATCCTCGGGCACTTCCCCATCTGATCCCGATGTGGCTTGGCTGAAAACCACCTCAAGTCAGGCCGAGACACTGAATCAAATCGGCCTTTTATTTCTATAAGATCATTCAATACAATATTTGTGCTATAAACAATTCTACCGCGTATTAGTAGTTCTGTGAGGTCGTGATTTCGCTACGTCTAATTTAATTGGAACGTTTGCGTGGCCCTTTTCGGCTCGTTTCATACAAATCTTAAATTTGGATTTGAGATCAAAATATCTAACCAAACTGAAAAATTATTTTTGTAATCAAAAGGTATATCAAATATTTAGTACGGGTGTGAGCTACTTTATTTATTTTTGCTTTGAATTATAAAATATAGACCATTAAAGATTTTGGAATTCATGATTTTAGAGGCATCAAGAAACCTCTGAAATCCTAAAATTTGTGTTTAGGTTTAGATATTAACATAAAAAAAATCGAGTGCAGCTCACACGCGGTTGACGTGAAACCTTCGCCCACACATTCTCAACCAATGGGAGTCTTGAAAAATGAGATCATATTTATAGCGGCCAACGAGCGCAGTTTGACGCTTCGTAGGTACCTACTGTAATGCGTCATTTCCGTTTCACATCTCAACCTATAAGGGCCTTGAAAAGAAAGATCAAAGCGGCCAATGAGCGCAGTTACTATAATGCATAATTTCCGTTTCAACCGAATTTCAAATCACAACGGCGCTAAAGAAGTTTCACTTCAAAAATCCAAAAAGGAATTACACAATTAGTTCAAAGAAACATCAGAAATCTTATTTTGCATTTCCTCCAGGCCGCTAGATAACACAATATTGAAAAAATGCGAATAAAAAAGTAAAAAACGACTATTTCACTTTTGAAAACAAAATCTTTACTGAATCATTAAAACGGCCACCACCGTGAACCGGAAACGGAACTCAGAAACATATTTACAGACAGACGAAATGCTAAACAGTAAAATTAAAAAAAGTTATCATTTATAAATAAGAGGCTGATTTGTTTCAGTATCGTGGCCTTGGTTGAGGTGGTTTTGCTAGGTATCGTCCATTTAACGCTTGGCAGCCAGTACGACTGACGTTTCAGGAATATTGGATTTGCCATATTCCACGTTGCATTGGAAATAGGCATTTTATTTATTGAATAGTATTATTTATAATAATTTTTTATAATAAGTTTCTATTCGTATTATCCATACTAATATTATAAATGCGAAACTGCTCGAGTTCGTTTATGACCTTTTCACGCATAACACAATATAAAGACTTTAATAATTCTTTCACCAATATAAAGCTAAATTATATGCGCAGACTACAGGTTGTATACGATAGTAAGCTCTGGCGTTATGAAATTATAAATATTAATATATTATATTTGTTATACGTTTTCTGTCGATAACAAAAGCGAGTTTTTGCTAACGTCAGAAAAAAATCTTTTCTATGGAAACAATGTTGATATATTTTTGGGCTCTATGCTGGTAGATACTCAGTCTACTGGTCAGCTACTACTGCAGAAAATTCAAATATCAGAATTCGTTTTTTTTTTGGACAAGCTTCTGTTTTGCAATAAATGTCAGATAAGAGTTCCTACATTAAAAATATAATCCGTAACGATTATAAAGACTGAATAATAAAAAGTGTATTTTTTTAATTATATTAACAAACTTCCAAATATTAATTAAAAATAAACATCCGAAATGTTTGTGAGCGCATAAATTCCGAACGAATTAACAAAATTGGATAATTCTTTTTTTCTTTGAGCTATAGCTTTATGAAATTTAGGTGGCAGGCGAGATGTTTGAAAACTGAATGTAAGGGAATGAATGTATGGAATGCAGGAAGGGATGGGGGTGGGGTGGGGGGGAGATAATTGATAAGTGCAAGCGCTACAGTAATTTCCCGTAATACCATGCGAGCGAAGCCGCGGGGAAAAGCTAGTATTATTATAAAACACAAAACACAGTTTAGAAATTGCTCCCATTTATTTAATACTAGCTTATGTACCTAGCGTTGGCCGGGCTTTAGATCATGTATATATTTTTTAGATCTGAATATATTTAACTCATTCAGATCTATAAGTAGTGCAACCAAACTCACCATTAGTGGTTCTTCCTTTGTATCTACTGTAAAATTTAAATTTATGTTAAATTAAATGAAAGCAAATCACTTTGTAAAACACCATTTAATCAATGTATGTCATTAAGTAGGTACCTTAACAACAGTGATTCTTCGATTTTATTTTTATTTTTTTCAAATTGTGGTTTACAGTGTTCTTTACTTGACAGTTAAATTGGTGTTGCCAGCCTACAAATTTTTTGTTCAATTTTTAATATTTTCTACTCTTATTTGACAGACTATACTTAAATTACAGCAAGGAAATGAACCTAAAAATACTTCAATGCTTATTTAAACAGCTCCCATTAAAAATTCAATCAATATTTTTTTTCATATTTTCATAATGCCAACATGTCTGTAACAACTGTATATAAAAAGTCTAACATGAACTGTAGAACCAAAACATCTATTGGCCCCCAATCTAATTATATATTATTACTCAAGGCTGATCGAGCGAACCGACCGTATAAAATATATACCTAAACTCCTTGGTCCTTCACGGGCCATCATTATTGTAAAATGACCCCTCTCTGATGCGAATGGTTAGTACCTTCTTGTAACACAGCATTCTTCTCAATTTGTAATTTAATATCTATTGAATAATTGTGAGTAAGTTCGCTTGAAGGGCGGTCTACCCATTTAAAATTGAAAATATAATATAGTGGTGATGACGTCACTTTTAGGTTTAAACAGGAGCTTTAACTATAAATAATAATAGTTATAGTTGAATAACCTTGCATAAATTTTTTTCTTATGCCGTGTTATTAACAGAAAGCTATAATCGTCAGCCAAATTTAAATTTTAACGAACAGTTAAAGTAACAATTTTTTATTTCCCTCAGGGCCTTCTATGTGGAGTTAATATATAAAAAAAATGATAGGTTAAAATAACCTAAATAGTTAAAGTAACTTAAATAGGACCACGAACACGCACTGTTTCAAGTGCATTTTTCCTATAGAAATAGGAAAAACGCACGGCCGGCGTAGTCCAGCGGTAAAGCTCGCATTCCGAAGGCCGCGGGATTGAATCCCGGCTGGCAAATAAATTTTATTTGATTAAATTTTGTTATTTCATAATTTATTCATAAATAATATAGTACATTTGCAGCATTTGGAGGCGTATGTTGCGGGAGGCCAAGGCTCGATTTGGGCTGAAGCGCCATCGGAGAGAGAGATAGATATTTGCAGCACGTTCCAGAGTGGAAGATACTCTCAGTATCACCCTGGTGTAAGACCACCATTCAGAATTGAAAAGTTGCTTGACATGGCTTTAGCCGTGTTTGGTGACCAGATCTGAATAGCCACGTACGTACTTCCCATCTTCCTCTTTCCCATTTTTTTCCTCTACCCCACTACCTCCAGCCTCACAACATACCCCAATTGGGGATGCCATAGTCTCACTGGCCCCAGGCGAGAGCAGTTGGGACTCTTGTGCGGTATTCATATAAAAAAAGGTTTTTAGTGTGGCCAGCCTAAAAAGCACAATTTTCCTTGAAATGTAAGAAAAAAAAATTATTTTGTGTAACTGTGATGTAAGAGAGTTTTTTTTCTTATATTTGAACATGAAATGCGTTAGAGTAAATTTTAGATGGAGTTGCCGTATGTTTAAGACATTATATTCAGTGAAGAGTCGAGTGGAGGAATATCTTGTCAGTCGCTTGTTGATAGCATATCGTTTTTTGGGCTTTTTGTAGAGGATCAATAAAATTAAGAGCACAGCCGCCCCAAATTATGATACCATATGCTAACTGGGATTGGCAGAGAGCGTGGTAAACCGTTTTTAGTGTTGTAGGACAAAGTATATTTCTTAGAGTTCGAAAAAAATAATAAATAAGTTAGACTGAATATTTGAAAAGCTGAATACGAATGGACTTGCAGGTGTTTTTTAAATTATTTCCCTTCTCATTATTTCCCATCTAATTTTATAATTCCAGTTTTCTTGGCCAATTTTTCTTGTTTAACTTCAAAGATCCTATCTTTACCCTCCAAGTGTAGTGGCAATTTATATTTGAAACACTTGCCATCATTAATAAGCCTCTCTTCCCGAGTACCCTATTTATCAACGCATATTACTCTAGTAAAGGGTATTTTAATGATAAATGTGTTTGCATTTCGAAGTGATGGCGTATCTCGTTCTCTGAAGACAGACCTCGCGCTAATGAAGAGGATATAGCTAAGTACTGCCACTAAAGACCGTTTATGTAAATAGCAGAGCATAGTTAAATTTCATTGCAAAGTAGCGCCTGTTAGCTATAAATTAATTAGTGATTTGTTGTATAGGAATCTAAAGCTTATCGATACAACATAAGTATGCTATTATTAATTTTGTTTTCTCAGTACTTGTTAAACGAAAGATGCAGGACATGTGTTCATTTAGTATTAAATTCGTAAACGTATTGCCGAAATATTTACAAACGCGGATATGTGCATTTACGTAGGTACAAAAAGTTAAGTCACGTATATTTTCGTGCATTTTTCTGTTGGCTGTTTTTGCCTTATGCTTTGAAAAGATTTTTTTTGTAAAAGTAATCGGACGTTTAAATTTTAATTTTACTGGCGAGTTCAAATAAATAAATTACCCTGTTTATGTATGTTTCTCCCTGCGTGTCTTTTCCCATTCGTCCCGTTCCCTTTTCGCCTCCCAATCCCCTCCCATATCCCCTTCCCCTCACGCGTTCCTCCTCCGCCTTCCCCGCATTCCTTCTCCCGTCTTCCGCGAACCCCCCTCCCGCGATCCCCTTCCTTCTCCCGCGTTCAATATATTTAGTCCCTGTCGACTCAGATTTTAAAACAATTCGGATGACACCAATCGTAATTTTTTTTAACAAATTTTCTTTTTTCATTTATTACAAACATTCGTTTTTGTATTCATTCTGGTATTTAAAAGAATAATAAATTCAACCGTGAGTTGTACTATAGAAGTCGCTGAAAACTTATCAAAAACATAATCCCCCTCTGCGTAGGATCTCCTAGTGAGGAGGACTACGAAAATAAAAATTTAAAAGCAATGTCAAATTACCCAAAACACTACCGAGTAAACCGTGTATCTACGTACATTATAAGGTATTACAATTATCTTCTCTCCAAGAATCAATTCACGTTACAAAGCTTTATACCTTGCGGTGTATAGACTATATTGCCTATAACATTGGTCCATTATGGCCCCGGGCGCTTTATACTAGCTTAGCTGGTAATTTCAGCCCTGACAGTAATTATGGTAATCCTAATAGCATCAATAGCGGTTTGTTCTCTATATTTCTATATCGGTAGTTGTGGGGAGAAGCAGAAGGACGTGACGGTGAATCAGGTAGGTTCTAGATACAAGAGGGAGAAGCTTGTTTGAGAAGAAGTTGGTCTTCATCTAAGCTATCTCACGTTCGGTCTGTAGGTTACGGAAGCTCTTTTGAGTGTGTGGATGACTTGCATTATTTTCAAAGTAATATACTTGATTAAAACAAGAACATTCAGGGAGAAGAAATTTTTGTTTCTCTCTCACTGATTAACAATTAAAGTATTTAAAGAGTCTCTACATTTCTCAAGAGAAACTGTCAAAATGTGGTACAAATGCGCGGGTCCAAATGAATCCAGATATATTCCCTGTATTTGAATTGTTTCAAGATAAGATACTGTTTTTGAAAACCAACCAAAGTTCTTTAGAATTTGTATTGAAAATCGACCAGCGTAATTAAAAAAAAATTTTTTTGAACTCAAACATACAAAGTTTTTAAAATTGTTGACTGATGGTTTTATCGTGTAAACTGTATTTACCACTTTACAAGAAACTAAAAAACACATTTAATCAAACAATGTATTAGAAAAGTTATTGTTAGTTCACTTTAATTTGGTTTTGGGCAAAAATTTGCAACCCTTGGCAAATATTTAAAAAAAAATTTATCCTAATTATATCGGTCATAATGATCATAATTTATATCAAGGATATAATGAACTATTCGAAGCTTCATTAAAATGCCATTTTTTCATGTTTCTAATACGAATGTATTTTAATTTAAAAAAACCGATACTTAAATTATAATTTTTCGTTTACCAGCCGATCTCAAGAATGGATACAAACTTTGTCTTTTTGTAAAACATAGCCAGGTGCTTCCTCATCTCCTTCCCCTCCCCACTATCTTCAGCCTTACAACATACCCCGATTGGGAATGTCACAGTATCATTAGCTCCAGACGGCTGGACAGTTGGGACCCTTGTACGGTGTTCACATAAAAAAAAGAAAACTTTTCTTAATAAATTGTAAAAATTAGTGTTTAAGAATAAGGAGCCAAGTAGAGTGGTGTCATTATTGATCAGTACTATTTTTTTCTTTTTAAGTTTGGGGCTTTTATTTAATAAATATATAAATCCCTATATTTTCTCTAAATCCAACTAAACCGTTCAAAAATATTAATTTTCATTTTACGCTCATTAGAAAGACAGATTAAACAATATAAAATGTTTATTTGAAAATAATCTTATGCAGGGATTAAAATGAATTACCTATCCAATAATTTGAATACTTGCGGACGTGCATGTTTCATATTTTATGAAATACGAACAATAGTTAGTCTGTTAACAACAGAAAATATAAAATTAATAATTTGAATAAATAAAGTTATCCACCTCCCTTTCCATGTAATATGTAAATTTAAAATAAGTAGCCCTTTTTTCATGTCTTAGACAAATTACGGACAATAACTAGATTTTAATAAAATACCTAGGTAAAAAAATAATGAACTCCTTTTTTAATTACTTTTAGGTGATTTGAAAGTTTTTTTTTATGTGAATACCTCACAAGAGTCCCAGCTGCTCCCATCTGGAGCCAGACATCCCCCAATCGGGGTATATTGTGAGGCTGAAAGTAGTGAGAAGGAGAAAGAGATGGGGAAGAGGAAGGTGGGGGGGAGTACCTGGCTATTTAGATCTGGTCACCAAACAGCCATTTCACGGAAGGTTTCAATTCTGAATGGTGGCTTTACACCAAGGCAATACTGATATTATCTTCCACTCTGGAACGTGCCGCAAATATACTTTATTTTATTTTAAATAAATTAATTGTGAAATATCACAATTTAATCAAATAAAATTTATTTCTGCACACCAGGATTCGATCCCGCGACCTTCGGATTGCGACTCAAGATCCTTTATTAAAAACACTTAACCTTTTTTTCCTATTTTTTTCCAATTTTACCCCTTAATATAAAAAATATTCTTTGTGTAACAACCACTATTTAATTAACAGTTTCGAAAACTATGTTTTCTTCGTCAGGATAATAAGTTAATAAAAAATAACAAAAGACAAACAAGTATTATATTTAGTATTATAATTAGAACATAGACAAAAAAAAAAATATATATATATATTATTTTGTCTATGTTCTAATTAGTCTATACTTGTTTGTCTTTCGTTATTTTTTATTAACTTATTATCCTGACGAAGAAAACATAGTTTTCGAAACATGTTGATATTGTTAATTAAATAGTGGTTGTTACACAAAGTTATTTGTTTTTCATTAAATTAATGATGACGCCACAAAGTAAATTTGCCTATTTTGAAGAAATAAAAAATATTCGTTATAGAGTATATATTATATATACCTATTTATAGCAATCACTAATACTCGATGTTTTTTAAAGACTTGTATCCTTAACAGGATGATACATTTTTTAGTAGGTGAGAACATTGCATGCTTAAGAAGTAGTCATACGCGAAGTAATTTTAGACTTTGCCAGTTTAGTCATGTAATTAAGTATACACTTATGCTATAATTACAGGAAAAAAAAATAATTACGTAACGTTAAAATACTTAACACCTGGCCGTAAGTACCAACCGACTAAATATTTTTTACTCCACAGCCTTTAAAAAGTGGTATTAACATAACGAGTTTCTCAAATAGTTCGTTTGAGATCCAGTCTCTACGTAAAAAAATCATGAATTCCTGTACGAGAAGCTACGATTATTAAGGATTACAGACACCTGTTTGTTCTGTGTTCGGATTTTCCCTAAATGAATATTCCGCACACGAATATTGCGCACATGATGATTCCGCACTTGGAAAACTTCGAAAGTTTTATGAGGGCAGATTATTTTTAATATTCATTATATTAAAGACAGCATTTTTTATTAGCCCCTTGAATGGCAAAAGACCGTATGTGTCCCGCTGTAACTTTCTTACTATCAGAGTGAAAAATATGTTCTAAACATCGTTTGAAAGGCAACACACACGCTTTATAATCTATCCTAAAAAATAACCACCATAAAAGTAAAATGTACAACTTTATGAAACCAAAGTTTTGAATCGCAATTTGAAAACAAAAAAATATTTTGAGAATTTTTTATTAATTGTTTTTATTTAAAAAGACAAAAAATTGAAATAAAAAATACGTTTATAATACATTTGTCAAATGAAATATGGATGTGTTTTAATTTTTTTTTGTTATCAGTAATTTTAGATAGAAAAAAACGTGAGGTGAGTCATTTTTAAAACTTTTTTTGTCAAAAATTATTTGTCTTTTTTGAATTATAAAACTTGAAAACGAATTATATCACCTTTCAAAAACAGTTTTTAATTTTGGGATATGTTCAGAAATATTCCATTTATTTGCATTTTATTGTAGAGCGGAAATATTTTGGCCATCTGAATAATACGCCAAAATTCTGAAGTTTTAACCGTGATTTTCAGCAATTATGTTCTTAGATATTAGAATTATAAAATTATTTACGACTTATCTCAAGTTAACAATATACGATGCCTAATATCTTGGAGGTTAGCTAAGATATAAAACAGCATTATATAAAAAGTCGACCTTCATGAAAAAATATTGCTCCCAACGCAAAAAAATAATAAGAAACCCTGATTTACATAATGTCAATAGTTACATTTTTTTAAGTCTAAAGTGCGGAATAATCAGTATTCACATTTTTAGGGTAGGTACCCAAAAGCATTTGTCCTAAGTAATAATAATCGTTTCCAAAATAACATGTGCGCAATATTCGTGTACGGAATAATCACCGAACCGTTTTATTCTTCTCTCCGCAAAAACGCAAACATACTTCGGTGATGTTTTATTAGCGAACATTAAAATGGTCTCGTAAACTCGTCGTGTACGTGAAGGAAGGGAGGTACAATCCATCAACAGCCGCAATTAGCAATTGCCAGGACTTATATGACGAAGTGCAGGTAATTAAAAATTCCACTTATTTTATCTTCATATAATAGCTTTGTTGAGTTGATTGAGCCATTAAAATTATTATGGTTTCAAGTTTCAAATTGATAGTTCTTGTTATTTTGCGTACAAATCATGCCAACTTACAACGCAAACACAAACAATGGTGTAAAATTAAATTAAAGAATATTTTTTTACATTGTTAAAAAAAAAAAAAAATTCCAGATTACAATATTGTACAACCATCATTATAAATGTTAAATTTTATTTGTGCCATTATGAAGGAATTAGTTAAAGGAGAATTTTAATCCTTGACGCCTGCGTGGAAGCACGACGCATTTGTCCATTCATCTACTAACCGGTCATTTATCTTTATTATTCTTATACTTTTTCTATTTGGTTTTGAAATGAGAATATGCATGGTTCCTACCGGGATGTCATTTACCCGGTACCTACCTCTTCCTAACCACATCACCTAGTTGGAAAAGATTTTTAAAAATGGAACAATGACGAAAGAAAAATACCAAATTCGAGGGCATTTGTTTCTGAAAAACATAAGAAGAATTAGAACTACTTTGAAAGCAAGTTGTTGATGTTGTTCGTGTTCAGTTTCTCGTTTTTTAACTTAATAGAAGGTTTTTGACCATATCGAAAGTAAACAAATTCATTTTATATTTATTTGTGTTGTTGTGGCGGTAATTACCTCAAGGTACCGCGGTGGAGCTATATAAACTATGTTTATTATAATGTACTCCGTTGCAGTGGTGATTGTTTATCCTCCTTCCTTGCTTGATTTGTGCTCCTTCGAAATAGTTATTGGTTATCCTTCTACCTTGCTTCTCTAATTTTCCCTACACATATTTTCACCCAATTCCAGCAAACACCATTTCGTTTCGTTTCATTGTCAGTATTTAGAATTCATTTTCAAGTGCTGCAAATCTGAAGCTGTAATTCATAAGCCGTTTCGGAGGCAACATGCAGTCGCGCTGGACTTCATCAATCCCCGTGTGGGAAATGAATGGAGCGTTCACAACATTGTCTGCATCGCACCGCATTCACACATCGCCGACTCTTGAAGATGAAAGTATACGTGAAATCCTATTTAGATTCATTTTTTACGACGAATCGGTTTACAGTATGAACATCAAAAAATATGCCAAAGATAAATTGAAGCTTCTATGTAACTAGCTTTTCCATGTATTGGAATTACAATAAAATTATTATTTACATGACAAAAAATATAAGCGTAAACCACTAAAAAAATGTTTTTTCACGACTTAACTATGAAGTTAATATAATAAACAATGTTTTAAAAATACCCCTTTATGGCTAAGACTATTTTTGAGGTTTTGTATGTTCTAACTTTTTTCATTCTTATAAAATTATGCACAAAATAAATAAAAACCACTTTGCCTCGTGCAAATACGACGGGCGATTCAAATTTTGCAAGCATGAAAATCAAAATATTTCGTTGACGCTGAAGTGTTATTTAACCCAGCGATAGGCTAATTTGTTCGTTTCTTGGAATAACTCACACAGGTCTCATAGAAACGTTATGTCTCCCTTACTATCATAGTGAGAAATTTGATATCAACGGCGTCAGAAAGAGAAAAAACCACGTTTTTCAATGAACATCTAAAAATAACCACAATTGCACAAAATTATTATACTTACCAAGAAGAAATTTTTTCAGTCAACTTCCAAGAAAAAATTAGAAACAAAAATGATAAAATCCTATTAATAAACACTGTATACAAAAATATTTTATTTTATTTATTTATTTTATTTTATTTTATTTAAACGCCCATAGGGCTTTTACATATAGTGCAGTACATGTTTTTGGAAAAATATAAGAAATAACATAATATAATATAAACATAATAAAAACATAAGAAACAAAATAAAGATAACATAAGATATAAGATATGCAAAATACAGATAACACCAAATATAATAGTTGACACAAAGCAGGTAACATAGAATATATGGTAAGTAAATTAATGTGAGATTGTTAGAATAAAGATAATCTTACAAAAAAAAAGTTTCAGCCTGATTTTTTCTAAGAATAACTCATACCTCAATTTCCAATGATATTCCCTTTTTCAAATAAGTAAAATTTTGTTTTATTATCAACAACTAATTAGGTACCTACAGTATTCTTGAATACGTTATTCTAAACGTCAAATAGTTTGATAGCAGTAAAATACTTTCAATTATATAACACCTATAACTTACAACTAATTGTTTTCTACTTTTGCATTGTAAATTTACTTAGTATAGCGTATATAAAACGGTGACCGGCCAACTCGGAATGAAACCAACTCAGAACCATCTCAGATAAGTCATTTAGAGTGATAAAAAAATATAAATAAAAAATTGGTTAAATAGGTTAAGTTAGGTTAGGGTTATCGGCTAATTTAAAATTATTGTTTTATCACTATAAATGACTTATCTGAGATGGTTCTGAGTTGGTTTCATTCCGAGTTGGCATGGAACCATATAAAACATGTATGCAGCTTTTACGCGACTGTTAAATATCTATAATGAAACGATGTACATCACACTTTCAGCCACAAGCTAATGCTTCCATGGAAGAGTAGTATTGGAATATTTGAATATGTTCTTAAATAGATTAAAAAAATATATAGGTGTATACATATATAAAAAAAAGTAAAATTCTGAGTGTACAAACATAAAAGCATAAAACCTTTATGAAACCAAAGTTTTGGATCGCAATTTGAAAAAAAATATTTGAAACTTTGGGAATTTTTTATTAATTATATTCTCATGGAAAAATTATGAATTTTAATGTTTATAATCCTACCGGCTGCGCCACTGTTATATTGAAATGGGGAAGACATCTTTGCGGATAGATTAATCCCTTAGAATAATTACACTCGTGGTACGAATAAGAGATATATTTATTGATACACGAGATTCACAATACGTTAGATGTAACCTATGAGCTAGCTTGTGATTAAGAGAGCTAGTCCCTAGCCGACAATGCTTTTTAATACTTCCGACATCTGCCGTCTCGCGCTAACACCTGAGTGGTCAGGTTGGCCACTATAATACTCTCACACATTTGTTGAATGAAATAAGTGCATTTGAAATATGTGCTTTTATTTTTTTTCTTTAGCAGGAATTTTGGTTAGAAAAGATGAAAGGTTAGCCATTTTAAATTTTATTTTTTATTTTTGCATGAAAAATTTTAATATTTGTAAAATTACGTATTTATTTTCAATAACAAAATTTATAAGCGTATTTTATTACCTTTCAAAAACAGTTTTTAATTCTCCGATACGTTCAGAAATAATCCATTTATTTCGATTTACATGTTAACCTCTGACAAAATAATAATTTGTCAGAGGTCAACATTTTTATGGTCGAGGCCCAAAGGGTTGAGTTTTTGAGACAAACCCGGAGTCACAATATACAATAAAAGCAAAAAAGAACTTATTATCTACGGATTCATATAGCCATATTGTAACTACTCAGCCACGTAGGCCGTCAAATCGTGTGCTATAACTTTAATAATCGTTCCATACTGAATCGCGAACATTACATGTAGCGATAACAGTTGGAAGTAAAAAGTTCTTTTAAGATCTTATCTGAACTAGTCGAAGAAGTATTATATCTCCATTCTTAGGCACTGTTATGTTTATTGCAAAGATGAACCCTGATTACCACTCCTATCAAACATCGTATCTGTTCCTATCTTCCCATATTAGAGGCAGCGGCCTAATAAGGGTATAATTAAAATATTACAACGTGGTTTAATAAAAATCGAGTGCAGTTCAAACACTGTAGAAGTGAAACTTCACCCGCACAATCTCAACCAATAGGAGCCTTGAAAATTGAGCTCGTAGTCAAAGCGGCCAATGTGGCCAGCGCGACGCTTCGTAGGTAAGGTTAAATCCTATAGATGTATATGTTTGTCAAACTATATGAAACTATATGAAATACACACATTTTTCAAGCAACTAGTGTGCCAACCATTCTAATTTCTTTATGCAAATTTCAAAACGCCACAACTCACCAGTATATATATATATAGAAATCTTTGCGGGTGTGCGCACAACATCTCACCAAAGTTTCATGGCAAATGTATAAATGGTATAGGAAATAATTTCATTTTCTATACCACCTACCTCACCGTTATATATATATATGAAGAAACCTTCGCGGGCATGAGCATAACAAATCACCAAAGTTTCATCGCAATCTGAAGAAAGGTTCACTTACCGCAAAAGGACAAACAAAGAAAAACTCATTTTTAAATAGGTATATTCTGACATATCGTGAATGTCATGAGTTTGATATTTAAGTGTGTTATGAGCATATACGTGGGCCCGAAGAAAACCCAATATTTCCTCACTTCTGGTTAAATGTGTCACATTTTCAAATATCTAAGTTCTTCAGTTGAACAGATAGTTGATTTAATTAGCGTGTCTGTGAGTCGAAAGGTCTTGAAGTTCCCAAGCTTGTCATGAATGACAGGAAAATAAAAATAAAAAAAAAAACTGAACATCATCATAATTTGCACATAAATTGTAAATTATTCCCATTTTTCATTTTCACGCAATTTTGCAACATTTTTTTTATAGCACACTTTAAGAAAACCCAAATGATTATTATTAAAATGAGCTTAATTCATTAACAATTACCGAAATAATGATTCCATGACAAAACACAAAAGTACCAAATCAGAACACTTTGAAGTGATATAAAGTTATTGATAGTGATAAAGTGATAAAAGTGAAAAAAGCGAGCCCAAATACCTAACCTAACATGTGATATAAAATTATGAAAAAACTAGCCTTAAAACCCAATCCAACCTAACCTGTGTGAAATAAGGTCATAAAATGTAATAAAAAACCACCCACAACACCTAACCTAACCTACCTAACCTACTTTCTTCCATCAATTTTCAAGTCTCTACAAAACTTTTCAAAGCTCTGTTTTATAAATGTTTTGTGTGGCTCGGTTACCGGAAAAATATTTTTCTACTCTGTTCATGAGAGGACGTAATATAAAAGAAAAAAACTAATGATTTAATTATACTAAAATGGCTTGCTTGGAATATGGAAAACATAAGCACTAAAGAAAAAGAAAAAAAAGCTAATGATTTAATTATACAAAAAAAGATTGCAAATGCTAACGGAATACATAAACACCTATGTTCTTATGTGAACATCTTTCATTAGAACTAATTAAACATTCATTAATAAACCGTAGGGTTCCAACCTTACTTGAAGAAAAAGTGAACCGTATTAATTTTATGTCTTTAATTAATATTTTAATTTGCTTATATCCAGTGCAGTTAAACATTTAACTGTATATACCCACTATGCATACTAATTCGAAATTGCATCCGCCAATAAGTGAGGGATTGTAATAAGTAATCAAAGAAAATTTTGGTTAGGACCTTTTAAATAATATATCATATCATTAAATTGGGAGTATCTATTGCAACTTCTGATCTCACGATGTACAGTTTTATGGATCAATTTATTTTTATTTTCATGCGATACTCTGCACAAGGGTCCAAATTGCCCTGAGCCCAACTATGGCACTACTGCATACCCAATTTGGAAAAGGTTGAGGGTGAACGAGGATGGAGAAGATCAGTACCTGCCTATCTAAATTCTCTCATAAGTCTCAGGACGTTAAGAGTATTTTTCACACCACAACGCTATGTAAAAAGTGCACGTTCGTAAAAATAAAAGTACACTCTGGGGACTCTCAAAAGGTGTTCGTGTTAAAAAAACATATATCAGTATCCTACACAAACTGATACATTTCAAAGCTTTTTTCAAATAAACTGAATAAATGCTTCCACCAGCGTTTACACCATTAAAAGAAAGCAATTATTTAAGCCTTCTACAAGCTGGAAGAATGCCATCCATCCGCAGCAAATGGCCCCAGTCCAGGTATGACTATATCAATAAAACCTTATTGTCGCAAAAAACCTGCATCAATAATTTTTTTTTCCAATTGTAGGACTGCGAATACGTGTTAATGGGTCCTGCCCTGTAAAGCACAGTGACGTACAAGACGATGAGACCGGCCCCATTAAAAGGAGCAATACCTGCCCGTTTTTAAATTCTCTGATGTTTTATTGAGATGTCCGCATGGTATAAATTTTAACACTTGTAGCAATGGACATTTGAAAAAATAAGTGTTCGGTTTAAAGGGATAAGGCTGTTAATTTCTGGAATTCGTTTAAAATTTCGGCTTTTAAAAAAAAAATTCTTATAGAAATAAACTTGAAACATATTTTGTTCTTTGGGCTATTTGTAGTTTATATTTTTTGAAAAATTTAACAGGTTTATAGACGGTGCACTTGTCTCCCTACTGCCCGAAAATAATGAAAGAATGGTCCTTCAATTTGGGCCTACCCATTGTGAGGTTAAATAAAGTGGGAAAGCGAAGAAGATAGAAAATAGATGAGAAATATCAGACTATTCAGATATTGTCACTGTGTTGGGAAAGTTCCAAATGGCATCGAGGTTTGTTGAGATTATAAGTAATCGTAAAATTTACCACGAATATTTGCTGGACCAGACGTCCTTAATCTAGTAGGCTCTAAGTTATTCTGTCGTTTTTTTTTTTTTTTTTACAGTTAATACCGCACAAGAGTACCAACTGCTCCCGTCTGGAGCCAGTGAGACTATGGCATCCCCAATCGGGGTATGTTGTGAGGCTGAAGGTAGTGGGGAGGGGAAGGAGATAGGAAAGAGGAAGGTGGGGAAGTACCTGGCTATTCAGATCTGGTCACTAAACACGGCTAAAGCCATTTCAAGCAACGTTTCAATTCTGAATGGTGGTCTTACACCAGGGCGATACTGATAGTATCTTCCACTCTGGAACGTGCCGCAAATGTACTATTTATTATTTTAAATGAATAAATTGTGAAATAACACATATTAATCAAATAAAATTTATTTGCGCACGCCGGGTTCGAACCCGCGACCTTCGGATTGTGAGTCGAGAGTCTTGCCTCGGGACCACGGAGGCCGTCAAGGCCGTTGAAGGCCGCAAGATTGATGGTTTTCGCCCGACTACCAGATGACTTCGGCTATCATCGGAACTTATCGTAAATTAGACACAAACGAACATATATGATACTGTTCTAAAATAATACTTAACTGACGTTTCTTGACAAACCACGAAACTTCGTATAACTAAATGTATTAGCGATATATTTTGAAGGATATGACCATATGACTAACCTGTATATGTATACCTGTTACCGCTAAACGTCACAAAATTCATAAAACTGGGAAGACTTCGGTGGCTGGGTCATGTGCCAAAAATCAAGCACCAAAGTTCCTGTTGAACTCAAGATCGATAAGGCGAAGGAGCCTGGGAAGGCCAAGATTAAGATGGAGCGACAACGTCTTCAAACATGCATCTACCTTGGAGCGTCTAAACTGGAAAGAACTGGCCCAAAATCGAGATGAGTGGAGGAAGACTCTTGAGGAGGTCAAGACACACCAGGGGTTGTAGAGCCAAGAGTGATGGTGGTAATGTTTGCCTGTTACCACATCGATTTCTAAAATAATATATGTAAGATATCTTGATATGGTATTATTAATTTGCGATTTCCAATTTAGATTTATGTCAATAGATACACCTAAATATTCAATAATTTCAACTTTAGCGAATTCATTGGACAGTGAATATGTTTCTTAATTGCAACTTGTATCATTGATTCAAATTTTAAGGTTATCATGAGGATTATTTTTAATGTTTTTTTTGTAAAAAGTTAAATAAAAAGTTTTGCTGTATTTTAAAACGATTTTAAAACATTATAGCCGCGAGCCGTTGCCTTAGAAAATGTTTCGATCCTATAATTTCCGTTTACAATTATTGCCGTGTCGTCGGCGTAAGAAACAACTTTTCCAGGGATCACAAAATTACGTAAATCATTTATAATCATTTTTTACCTTAAATTTATTTATTTTTTATACTATATACTTGTTATGTTGCTCCTGTATAACTTACCAATGTTACAATCATCAAGGCGTAAATAAATGAATATAATTTTTTTTTGTGAAACTAAGATTACATAGTGTGGGGAATGAAACTTACTCTGTTGTTATATTTTTTATAAAAACATCGCTTCCTTTAAAAACATAGATGTATGCAGATATTATGCAACAACCCTTAAATGTCAAATTGTTAACATAACAAATTCACTGCTCACTGCTCTGTAACTACTTTAATATGTAAAGTTGTGTACCTTTTATTTTTTTACTATATACTTGTTATGTTGCTCCTGTACAACTTACCAATGTTACATGTAAAAGCCGTCAAGGCGTAAATATATATTAAATAAATAAATAAATAAATACTAAACTGACATCTGTTGAGATACCACAAAACTTCGTTTAACTAATTATGCTAACGACATCTATTGAAGAATGTTAAAATGACATGACTAAACTATAACCACATAAACAAACATTTTTTTCAACACCAAATAAAATGGTTTAAATATTTTTTGTGTTTAAACTGGAATTATGGCAAACCACAAAGTAAACGCTTTTTACAAATCGTTAATTTCATTTTAAGCTACTTTTCGATTTTAAAACGTGGTCTTTCACCAGGATAATGAGTAATTGAGCAACCCGGTTACTAAACAAGATTGTCTGTCAAAATTATAGTAAAGTGTTTATGGATTCAAATGACATTCGACTGAAACATAACATTGTTGGGAAAAACTAAAAGAAGAGTATGTCAAAATATAAATGGGTTAAAATAATGAATTATTTGATGCGCCACTGAGTTTGAGCCGATGGAAATATTTTTATTGTGTTTCTACAAGCAGAATGACGTCTCGTATTCTAAATAACATTAAAGGCGACTGATTCTCGCGAAGAATGTTTTATTTTCTTAAAAAATTTCAGTGTGTACTGAAGATTGCGATCTCACAATACACCGGTCCTGACACACCTGAACGTAAAGAATTTTTCTTTTCCATTTTCAATAAGCCACAATTTCTTTCAGTTTTAACACAGTTTCATTTATGTAAAAGTGGTCGAAGAGTAGGGCCCTCGACTAACAAACAAACCGAAGTTCGCTAGTCCCAGCATGCGCAAATAAAAAATATTTTCTGCTCTTATGATCAACCTTCACATTGATAAAACAAGCGCTTCGTAGTCTCCTTGCTCTTGTCTACGTTTGTTTTCTGAAGGTTGTTCTCTACTTTTTTTCTAGCGACATTTTTTTTATTTTTAGAAATTTAGAACTTAAGTGTTTTCAAATTTGTAGTGGACTGATTTCACAGGGTTTACTTTACCTCTTATGAATTACTAATTACGCAATGATTGAAGATGATAATATTAGGGTGGCGCTATTCGGCTGAAAAAGAAGAAGATGGAAAGATGTGTAATTACAAACGTTGGATAGAGCGCGCTAATATTTTAAGTGATGAAATCGCAGCAAAAATGGCGAAAAAGCTTAATAAAACATGACTCGTTTAAAATAGAGCAAAAATCTCGTGGAACGTATCTTTAGTATCATTTAAAGAAACATTGTGAATTTTTTCACAAATATAACTTGTAAAATAATAGAAATAGACTTGTTTTAAATAATTTTCGAAGCATACTTTGCGATTTTTTTCTATCGAGGGAATTTCATATAGTTTGCGTTTCGGCGTGAAACGTATCTAGATATTATCTTCAAAAATAAAATATATTTTTTTAAGAGCTTAAAAAGTTCGAATGTTTAAGGGAGGTTTGTAAGAAATCAGTCGAAATTCGAATAGTGGACCCTTAACATCTCAGGTCCACTGGTCTTACCGGGACTGGAACTCTACCAACTGAGCTATCTCCACCTCATTAAATTACGTCATTTTTAACCAATCGTGAAGTAATTTTAGGTAGTTTGGATAATACTCCAAACCATATACACATATTTATTCCTGAAAATATCATCTCAAAGTAATGATTACTAATTCGACACTTGAAATGACTGATTTTATTCGATTCACTCGATTGTGATTATTGATTCCATGATTCCATACAATTTGGGAGGCGGGAATGGGTACCGCCGCCCCGAGAACCTTTATTGGATAACCAACACCTCTGCCGTAGGTCACCCCAAGTGGTTTGCTACGTTTGGTGATTTAGCAGGGGTGCCCGGTTCATGGGGTGAGGTTTGTCTAGGTCTTGACGGTGGATGACCAGGACACACTGAACCCCAAATTCCTACCCGCCCTCTATACCCTTTTCCTTCCCAGAACTCTCCTTTCCTTCCTTTCCTTAAAAAAACCCTTCACACAGCATCCTCAAAGATGACATAGGTCCTGAGGGAAATTATTTTGCTCGGGGCCTCCTGTGTGGAGCTCATGTAAAAAAATGACAGTTGGCTCCCCGGCGTACTTCTGTAGAATATGCAGTCAGTTTAGGGAAATTACACTTACGTACAAGGGGTCTGCGGAGAGAATATACCGCCAAATGACATAAGTATAAAACATATTTTCATTCAAATTCAACGATAAAACTTCTTGTCTGTATACTGTATATACCAGCGTAAAAGTAAAAAAAAATCTACTGTGTAAATAAATTATTTTGATATGCATGCCTACAAACTAATACCCACAAACTAATTAAAGGTATATTGGAAGTCGCTTTTAATTGGGAAAATGATAATTTTATATTAATTATAATTTTGAGGGACCAATTTTCTGGGAAATAACAGACGGGGCATCAGCTGACGTCGGGTCACCGTGATTATTATGTAAGAATAATGAGTTAATTATGAAATTGTAATCTTAGTTGCAAAGTTGCACACAATAATAATACTACAAATCACGAATGACACAAGTATAAAATATACGAGTATTTTCATTCAAATGCATCGATGATAAAACTACGTGTATGTATACTGCACAAAGCAGCATAAATAAAAGTTAATAAATTCGTTTGATGTCCATACCAACTTATTATTAAAGGGATTTTTGAAGTCGATTTTAATTGGTAAATAATGCACAAAAAATGATAATTTTATATCATTACTAACTATATCAATACTAATATTATAAATGCGAAAGTGGGTGTGATTGTTTGTTACGCTTTCACGCCTAAACAACTAAACCGATTTTTAAAATTCTTTCACCAATGGAAGTCAAGTAACATAGGTTATATATAATGGTAAGCTCTGGCGTTATGAAATTTGTAAAAATAAAAATGTGTCTATTTCATATGTTTTAGCGGCAGTAAGGAAAGGCAGGGGGCAGGTGCGGTTCGCCACGAGGGAAGAGACGAGGAAGGGAGAAGGCGGGAAGGTAGAAGGGAACGGGGACGCACGGAAAAGGACATGTAGGGAGAATCAATTTATTTCTTTGAATGGCATTGCAACGCATGCCGGGTATCAGCTAGTTCATTATAATTTCGGGGGACCCACTATTGATGCATCAATTGCCGGGCATCTAATGTCAGGTCACCTTTTATTTGAGAATAATAAGTGAATTATGAAATTGTAATCTTAGTTGCAAAGTTGCACGCAATAATATTATTACTTTCAATTAACATAAATTTCCTCCATTTTATCAATAGCACATTCCGTCGATGCAAAAATTTATTTCAATCTCGAATCGAACCGCTCTAATAAAGACATTCCTCATGCGCGGATTCAATTTAAATCAGTTCTCTTACATCTCGGTGGGATGCCGTGGCTATAGGGCCGAGCCTGGAATGCTCGAGAGATCGATGGTTGGTGGGACCTCCAGCAACAGACCTCATCTCCCTCATATCTGCTGACAACGGTAGCGAACTGGGATAGCTAATGTAGACTCTTCGAGTCAACGTTGCTAAGACGGCTTTAGCTTCTGGGTTAGTTATAAAGCTGGGCAGAGGTGAACTCGCAATTTAATAACTGATAATCAGACCCATTAATTAAATATCATATTGTGATGTAAATAATGAGTGTACAATAAAAATCATCTGTGTTTAAATATATCTTTCGACGTTATTTATCACATAGATGACATAGGCCCTGAGGGAAATTATGTTCCTCAGGGCCTCTTGTGTGGAGCTCATGTAAAAAAAAAACTTTTACCGTTGATTCTCAAAGTGGTCCAGGTGGACCCCTAGGGGTCCATTGGAGACCCGACGGGTTCCACGTATCCGCGCGATAAAGAAATGGGGGTCCACGAACTAGTTTCGTGTACCCCCATTCACAACTTGCCCCGTATCCATATCCCATCCCACCCCCATATCATATCCCATTATGCCCCTCCATAACAGATAAAAGAGCGACTGGCGTACAGCGCATGTTGTTGTACCGGTTAGGCGTGATATCTTAAAACGCCCAGATAGGCAAGAGGGGGGGGGGCCTAATGGGACATGGGTGTACTGTACAGGGGTGGGAACATACCCATATCCCATTACACCCCCTCAATCTCAAATACTGCTCCATTTTGCTCCCGTTGGAAAAAGCAGGGGGTCCACAGTGACCAGTAAAATTTTGAAAGTGTTCTACGAGAAAAAAAGGTTTGGGAACCTCTGCTTTATACTATCATTTTTGCCTTCATGAAGGTACTCTTAGTATTTAAGCTGGCCACATAAATTTGGCTTTTAACCCCTCGGGTATTCTGAAATTTTGTCGTCAAGTTGCTTTAAAAGGGTTATCGAATTCACGATTTATTTTATTTGATTTATTCACGGATGATATTGATTTCCTAATATATTGACTGTGTTTGAACGTATCCCAAAATGAAATACTGGTTTCGAAAGAAAGAGATAGATTCTTTCACATTTTAATTTTACAAACATATAAAATATAAAAATAGAGGAATTTTGAACGAGTGTTTCGTCTTTAAATCACGATCTACATTTATTTAAATATTTTATGACACTAAAACATTTTCAGTTAAACAAAAGTATTAAGTTGTTGTCACACTATTTTTGTTGAAGCTTTTACAACGAAGCGTGGTGTTACTGCTTTCTAACAACGTTTAATACACCATAAGATAGAAAATATATCGCTTGTAAGTTATATGATACGACTAATACTTGTCATACCATGTAAGGGACATGATATTTTCGCGTCAGTTTTTTCGATCTTATTTTTAAATTCAAGAATTACCAATTTATCGTCGACTGATTCCCATGTTTTGTTGGCTGCCAACTTTTTACGTGATTACGCACAATTGTGACCGTAGCCTTTTTGTTATTTTTAAGTGTTTTGTTTAATATTTTATTGAGATTTATTAATAGTATATTCGTCTTTTTTGACTAATTCTTTTTATCTTAAATAAATATCTTCTTGGCTATAAATATCACTTCGCTGATAAGGTGCTAGAGTCCAGTTCGTCCCTGTTGCTGGGAGAATCTCCGGCGAGATAGAAAAGCGGCTTGTGATCAAATCAAGGTTTAAGCCAAGTTGAATGACAAGCGTCCGACAGGACTTACTTCCCTTTGAATATTTTAATGGAATATCTATCTTAAGATACGAACACATCGTTCGTAAGATCTCAAATATTAATTGATCCTTTTGTCTTATGTAAAATGCAATTAGAACAGCTGTGGGTGCTTAGTTTTGAATTGGTTGCATTTGAAATATTGTTGTTTGTGAAACTGGAAATCGATCATATTATTACGCTGATCAATGTCATAAGTATTTTTTTCGATGTCCTGTGGGATTAAACTTTTTTCACATTAGTTCCACCCGGGGGGAGGAAAATAATTCCCCTCAGGGTCTACGTCATCTTTGAGGAATCTGTGTGGAGGTTCTTCTGAGGGAAGGAGGAAGACAAAGTCTGGGAAGGAAAAGGGTACGAGGGGGAGGAATCTGGGAGTCAGTGGGTCCAGGAGTGACAGACGTACCACTGCGATGGAAGGCGATATTCCGAGAGAGTCTTGCTGGAGAGGTTAAAAGGTCTGCATCCCTGCTAAGTCATTTTTTTTATTTTTTTTTATATGAAATACCGCACAAGAGACCCAACTGCTCCCGTCTGGAGCCAGTGAGACTATGGCATCCCCAATTGGGGTATGTTGTGAGGCTGAAGGTATTGGGGGAGGGGAAGGAGATAGGGGAGAGGAGGGTGGGGAAGTACCTGGCTATTCAGATCTGGTCACTAAACACGGCTAAAGCCATTTCAAGCAACGTCTCAATTCTGAATGGTGGTCTTACACCAGGGCGATACTGATAGTATCTTCCACTCTGGAACGTGCCGCAAATATACTATATATTATTTTTAAATGAATAAATTGTGAAATAACACAAATTAACCAAATAAAATTTATTTGCGCACGCCGGGTTCGAACCCGCGACCTTCGGATTGTGAGTCGAGAGTCTTGCCTCGGGACCACGGAGGCCGTCGTTAAACGTAGCGAACCACTTAGTTGACCTATGGCAGAGATTAGTTTTTCAATAAATGGTTCTCGAGGCGGCGGTACCCATACCCGCCTCCCAGTGATTAAATCAATGATCCTCATACAAGAGTAGACAGGATAGCAGGGTAAAATGAGGCTTAAAGTTGCTTAAAATACTTCTATTTACCCAACTAAAATGCAAACGTTGCTCAACTGTCTGAAGGTATTGTCACTTATTCCTCTCCTCAATTAATTATTCTTAAAGGTTCGGTAAACAGAGGAATAATTTTGGAGGCGGTTAGTGGTTCCGCCTCCCCGGGAGCCATTCGTTAGATAACCAAAACCTCTGCTGTAGGTGGCCCGCTACGTTTGGTGTCTTAGCAAGGATTCCCGGGCTCATTACCTGAGGTTTATCTGGAGGGACCATCTGCCCCGCAGCTGTGTGGCGAGCTGGATCGTAAGAGGACGGTTGTGGAAGACGCTTTGACCTCTCCAGCCGAACTCTCTCGATTCAGCACCTTCCACCGCGGTATGGATTCATACGTCACTCTTGGACACCCTGACCCTCAAGATTCCTACCCACCCTTCATACCTTTTTCGTTCCCAAAACTTTCTCTCCTTCCTTTAATTAAAAAAAACCCTCCACACAGTATCCCTTAAGATGACATAGGTCTTGAAGGAAATTGTTTTCCTCGTTAACGTCTAGAGTTGACCAAACAAACATTTTTATATATTTTTTTTTTTTACATGAACTCCACACAGGAGGCCCTTAGGAAAATAATTTCCCTCAGGGCCTATGTCATCTTTGGGGATGCTGTGTGGAGGGTTTTGTATGAAAATACGAAAATCATATTAAGTATGAAATCATATAAAGAACTGTAAAACAAAGGATGTTTTTGACCAACATTTTTTAAAAATAATTCCATAAGAACATTTTTTTTAATAATTCAATAAGAAAAAAAAATTTCAATGTAGGGCGAAACCGGGTGGTAACTACCAGCATATTATAAAATAGCTTGCAGGTCTAAAGGTCTGTAATTACTGTCAATCGAATCCATCACTGAATGCGCCATTTCGGTCAACTATCGTCAAAGTGGCGATGCAAAGTTAGCCTTAGATACGGCATCCTATTGCAGTATCGCGAAAGCCTCGGAGCATGGCTTGGATCGAGCAGGGTTGGTAATCTTGCAGCCGGTCTGGACCGGCCCTTAAATTGTCAGATACAGGCATAACAAGCCCTGATTATTTTTAATGTTATAGTAAAGGAATTCGGATGAAAGTCCTATTTTATGGATATGTTATGTCCGCTAAAAAAGTTATTCAAGGTCAAAGGTCAACTTTTCGTTTTTTTTTTTATTTTCCTCGTAAACTGTAAGTTATATAAAAAATAGGTGAAACAAAAATTGTAGATCATAGAATTATCTACAAATTTTAACTTCATCATAACCGATCGTGAATTATGCCTACCGGGCTAACCATGTTTAAAAAAAGCGCTAAGTACACTACCTCACAAGTTGTGTGGAAATGTGTGCATATTATATAGAATGAAACTCCTTCAAAATCGCTATATCTCAGAATTGGTGATTCTTAGAAAAAAAAGTATAAGAACAATTTTTGTAGATGATTTTATGGCCTAAAATTTTTGTTTTATTTATTTTTTTGATATGGCTTACCGTTTACGAGAAAAATAAAAAAAAAAACTGAAAATGTTGACCTTTGACCTTAAATAACTTTTTTAGCTGACATGGAATGGATAGGGACTTTTGGTATTTTATTTTAAATGATTTACCCAAAGTGTGTACCAAATTTCAGCTCTGTGCGAATTTTTGTTATTTGACCACTATTTTTCTAGCTTGACCGGACTATAGGGAGTTCCTTCCCCGACCTACAGCCGAATACCTTCCCAGGACGGTGTACAGGCCCTAGCTGCTATTTTCCCCTTACCTGGGTGATAGAAGCCAGCGTTTACCAAATGACGGGTTTACCAACGTCAGCAAGCGCGGACGAATGGCCGGCTGACATGAGACAGTCATTAATACAGCCAACTGGTGACTGGTTAATTTATGTCGGGCGGAAACATTAAGCACGTATGCTAAAGAGATTCACTTAATCCAGCTTAGAGAGATTCTTAAACTGCTCACCCGCTGGGAGAGAATATCACTCGGCGGAATCTCCGTATGTTTGCACTTCTTGCGGTGAATACCGCGAGAATTCAATTGATTACTTTGTAATGAGAAACTTGCGTGCTTTCGGATTAACATTATTTGAATTTTATTTATTGATTTGAGGTTACATGCGTAAACTGTGCTATAGAGATAACATCTTTTAAAACCTCTTACTGGGAAGTGATGAAGGTGATATTTTAAAATGGGTGTCTTTTGGATTGAAAATAAATAAAATTTTGTGTATTAGATATTTATATAAACACTTTAACTTTGCTTGTTCGTGTAAGTAAAGGAATACACACAAAGCAATAGTTTTCTGCTTTCTATTATTCTGCGCAAATAATATGCAGGTATTCATTACAGATCTCACAATGTATAACATAGGTATTTAGGGGAACTGGAAAATGGCATGACAAAAAAAAAATATCGCATGTTTCAAAGTAACTAATTGTTTTACTAAGGAAAAACGACGATTCTCCAGTAATTCGCATACGAGATAAAAACGGTATACCACTGATGTAAATATGTAACCATACAGAAAAACGATACTCAAATATATATTTTAATCTCTGTTTATTAAAATATTCGCTGAAAAGTTTCTTTTTTAAATCTGGGAGAAATTTTATTTTTACTATCGTAAATAATTTAATAAATCAAATATTTTCTAGTATTCGGTTTGTTATAAATTTTGCTTTGATTCGGACTTTACTCCTATTTTGTTTTTCCTTTAATAACTGTTTTATAGCTATTTAATCTGTCGAAATGACGTTTCATTTTATATTTTATTTAATAAATTAATTTTTCAATTCAGGTTTATCCCAGTATTCAAAAATTGGCCTTCGCACCTAAGATGAAGGATTCCGTAATACCTTAGAATGTATATACGTACCTATAGCACGTAATTATTAGTGTAAACACTTTTTATGCAAGCTGTTTATACAAAATGTAATCATGGTTTTTCTTTATATGCCCACTGCATGTTTCTTTCTAGGTACAGTAATAAAATGTATTTAACTATATTACCCACGCACAGGCTGCGCCTTAGTGGGTTCTCATTATTCTTATGATTTTTATAATATGCCAAATGTAAAAATTGGAAAAAACTCAAACTTTTTTCTAATGTTAGTATCTACCTCTGGACACGACTGGTCTGGACTGGACTGGACAGAACTGGACCGTTAACAGTTTTTTGTAGGTTTGGTCACTCACCATCTAAAACAAAAAGAGAACACAAAATTAATAATTTGCATAACATATCATCAGAAGAGAGTGTAATTTCGCGTGCTTAATTCCAAAACAAACGCAGCAACTAATTCGCCAATTAATCATGCTCTACATACATTTGATAATATTTGTCTAAACTCTAACATCGAAATTTTCTCGAATTCAATGCACAAATTCAAAAGAAGCATCACGTCAGTGATATAAAATGTTTAATGCGCAAACATATCCTTTCACATATCACCACTTCTCACACCTATGCACTTACTAATTACTAATTTATAGATTGCACAAATAATTCATTACAAAGAAACATATCATAGGTACCCATTATAAAAAATTATTTGATATCTGTAAATTGTTTCATCACTGTAAACAATGTACTGTTTGTTTCTATAATGTAAAATAAATAAAGAATACTTTTCTGAATTTAAAATTATATTTAACACGCTGTTTTTTAAAAAAAATGTAGCACGAAATTATTTCAGCAAAATTTATTTGTGCGAATTCGCGTGTTTTTGTTTTAAACCAAAAAAGAAAGATTCTTAATAAAGTGGAAACAAGTCGTGTTAACGGTGTTTATAATTTTGAATTTTAGAACGCATTTGTTTCGGTTGGTCATAATTACGTCAAAGTTTTGCAACCGAACTAAATTGTGATTGTGTTGTGTGCTTAAAGATGCACAGAGATGTTACGTTGTTAGAGAGGTGAGCGATTGGTCATCCATTTTCCTTCCAAACCTTTTTCTACCTAACACATGATTTCACCCACAAAGACGCTTCCCGCGAAGATGGATATATATGTAATTACGAATGTTGGACAGAGCGCGCTAATATTTTAAGTGATAAAATTGAAGCGAAAATTGCGAAAATGCTTAATAAAATATGACTCGTTTAAAATAGAGCATAAATCTCGTGGAAGGTATCTTAAGTATCATTTAAAGAAACTTTGTGAATTTTTTCACAAATATAGCTTGTAAAATAATAGAAAAAGTCTTGTTTTTAATAATTTTCAGAGCATACTTTGCGATTTTTTTCTATCGAGGGAATTTCGTGTAATTTGCGTTTCGGCGTATCTAGATATTATCTTCAAAAATAACATATATTTTTTTAAGAGCTTAAAAACTTCAAATGTTTAAGGGAGATATGTAAGAAATCGGTCGAATTCGGGTAGCGGTGGCAAGGCGCGGTGTATCCGCCAAAAAAAGAAGATGAAGAGATTTGTAACGTATGTAAGGGAGAGCGCGCTATCATTAAAAACAATAATATTTAAACGAAAATCGTGAAAATGTTTAATAAAACACGACTCGTATAAAATAGCGCAAAAATCGCTTGGCGGTCGTCTAAAATAGCATTTAAAGAAACAATATGAATCTTTTCGTACATGTAACTTGTAAAATAACTGAAAAAAACTTGTTTATAATAATTTTTGGAGAATACTTTGCGACTTTTTTCTACCGAGTGAATTTCATATAATTGCCGTTTCAGCGTGGGAAATTTATAGACATTATCTCCAAGGATAACATATATTTTTAAGGGCTTTAAAACATAAATTATTTAAGGAAAATATGTAATAAATCGGTACAAATGCGGGAAGTCAGGCCTTAAACACCTTACGTTTCGTTCAATTGTTTTCAGTCGATTTCAGAATTCATCCGAAGGTATTTAATTCGTTAGCAGATTTGAATACAATATATTATAATATATGATAAATTAATGATATTAAGTACCTGTGCTTTATTTTGAAATATTAATGATTTAACCTAATATTTATACGAATATTTACGCACATTCACCTAGAAAAGAGAGGTAGTCACCAAAGGCAGTTCGTAGAGCTACTGGGCATGGTGCATATTGAATTAGATTCCGGATAAAGAGATCGCTCGAGTCGATCGCGGAGGTTTTGCTCTGATTTACATACAAGACCAAGGAATTCATCAAATACAACTAAACTGCAAGAGACTTTAGAGATATATGTGTTTCACGGAATCAGTAGTTACGGAAATTAAGGCAGGGATTTTATTCATAAATTGATTTTGAGCGGTTTATTTCCTAAATAAACGTGAATACAACTTTATCCTGTACAAACACAAGTGTAGTTACTTCAAAGGATAACCTCTAAACCACTTCAATCTCTCTCTGAACGAATCCCTTGGCTTGGGAAACGAAGAAGTAAAAAAAAAGCGGCTTAATTTACACCTGACGGCAGACTGTTTGGAGACCAGACCCAAGGATCATTCAATCTGTACCAACAGGCGGGCGGCATAGTCCAGCGATAAGGCTCTTTACTCGCAATCCGAAGGTCGCGGGATCGAATCGTGCATTGATAAGCTTTCGGATTCCACTACGTAATACTAGAAGTAGGGATTTACTTCAGGGCAAAAATTTTGGGACTGACCTATGTATGTTTGTATGTATCGAGAATACTATGGGGGGGGGGGGAGGGGGAGAATGGGGGGGGGGAATAATTGTGCCGATTCAGTGGAAATCTTCAATTTATTACAAAATATTGTTTTCGGGTATCGTTCAAATATGCATAAAACGCATATGACGGCCGGCATAGTCTAGCGGTAGGGCTCTTGACTCGCATTCCAGTCCCGGCGCGGCAAACAAAAATTTTGTATGAATAATTAATGTTATTTCACAATTGATTCAATTAATATAATAAATAGTATATTTGCGGCACGTTCCAGAGTGGAAGATACTATCAGTAACGCATTGGTGAGGACCACCATTCAGAATTGAAACGTTGCTTGAAATGGCTCTAGCCGTGTTTAGTGACCCGATCTGAATAGCCAGGTACTTCTCCACCTTCCTCTTCCCTATCTCCTTCCCATCCCCACTAACCTCAGCCTCACAACATACCCCAGTTGGGGATGCCATAGTCTCACTGGCTCCAGAAGGGAGCAGTTGGGACCCTTGTGCGGTATTCATATAAAAAATAAATAAATAAGTAAATAATAAAAAAAAACAAAAACAAAACAAAACAAATAAAAAAGAAACAAAAAAAACATAATTTTAAATGATTGTATCGTTTATTTATTTATTTATACAACACATGTTACATGTTTGTGAAACTTACATAAAGAAGATATATTAAATCACCATACTAGGCGGCTGCCTGTTTCATGGTGACCAATGGAGTAAAGTTACGTAGTATGAAAATATGAAGTCTAGTGTGAACATACGGATTAGTATAAATGACGCTAAAAATTGGAAAAATTATAGTAAAAAAAAGAAATTATAATAAAAGTAGAAATTTTAATAAAAAGTAGAAATTAAAATAAAAAGTAGAAATTATCATAAAAAGTAGAAATTATATAAAACGTAGAAAATAGATGGGAGAATAGAAGTAAGATTCATTCAGATGTTACTTGAACGCATTTGATCGCAAAGAACATGTTATCTCCAAAAATAATAAAAAAAGTAACAAAACTTGCGTCATAATAATCGGACAAAACAAAAAATTATCATGGAATAGTAATTATTAGCCGTGATATCACGAGATTGCCGGCTGGAGAATATTCCAGACGAGTTTTCTGACTTGAGAGAGGCAGCGATGATCCAGTTATTAAAATATTCCATAATATTTTAATCCATCAAATTCCCCCGCCCATGTCTATATGAAACGGTTGAATTATTTAAATTTCACAATATTTGATGTGATGACACGATAATGACTCCGGCCAAACACGAATATTTTTAACAAACGGGAAATAATTTATCTATAATTTATAACCGTTGAATTTTGTGTGAAACTAATTTCAATTATAGTCATCAAAAGATAACGTAATTATCAATGATTTACCATGGAAATTTATTGTGTTAAATTATAAATAAATATAAGCAATATTTTCGTAAAAAACTCTTTGATTTATTGTTATTTGACATAATCAGATTGCTTGAATTTTTAAATCAATTTGTTTATTTGGTAGACTGGTTTCGGAAGAACATATTTTAAAATACAGTCTCATTCTGTAAACCCGGTAAACTGACCCGTTTCTATATCACACCATGCACCCACCTATATGGAATGGCACACAAATCACTGCATCATCTATATTCATACATACTCTTCTGTTATTGTGACTTAAGTATTTCACTTATTTATTCTGAATGAGGTAACAATTTTTTTTCTGTTTGCTTGCAGATAAATTTTTTAATGAACTTTGTAGGTGTAATGTTAACCCATTTTCTGTAACAAACATTAATTTAATAATATTTTTTCTTTAATACGTATATTATTTCGTTTAATTTTTATTAGACACTTTATATAATTATATTTTTTTTTGTTTTAAAGACAAACATTCCCGGGTTACGAATAACCTGACAATATTTGAAAATCTCCTACTACCACCACAATAAGTGGAAAATGTTTCTTGTGTCGGGATGGAGTACTTAGCCAGTCGAGGAATTGAATACGCGACGCCTGGGTGGGACCCAACTCAGTCACTGACTGGTCATTAACCTCAACACAGGCTAGTCAGAGTGAGATTTAAAATTTACCCACAAACTAGCGATGTCTATGAGGGATTTTTCTTGGCATACATATGCAGGCTATTAGATTATGTATACTTATGTATATAAATAAATATATATGTTTGTATATATTAAAGAAAAAAGCAATTCAGCTTCTTGGAATAATTGCAAGGAAGGGTACGTTCATACGTTATGCAACATTATTTTTAGTATTAATTTTTTTTATGATATTTAGGATCTTCACTGACTTGGTATATCTATATAAAATTTTAATTGATGTATTTGATAGTCCAGAATTGCTTGCATTGATAAGCTTTCGGACGTAATATTAGAAGTAGGGATTTATTTTAGGGCAAAAATTTTGGGACTCACTACCGTATGTTCCTCTTTGTCCAGAATACTTAATGGGGGGGGGGGGATAATTATACCGATTCAGTGGACATCTTCAGTTTATTACAAAATACTGTTATCGGGGTAGTTCAGATATGCATAAAAAGAAAGAAAAAAAAACTTCATTCATCACTATTCTTATGTAAAAACCCTTAAAATGGACATAATTTAAATAAATTAATGTATTAATTATAAAAACGACTTACGTTATGCATTCAATCTAATTTTGCTAAGCCACAAATTACGCTTTTTACTAAAATCTGGTTTCAATTAGAACAATAAAAAAATTTGGTACTCACGTTTTCATTAATAAAATCAAGGTGTATTACTTCAACACTGGTAAAATATAACTTTATTAAAACGGAAGATAAACACTGCGGCTGCACAGGTTAGAGTAATCTCCCATTTGATTCGAGATAGTGTTTATTATAAAGTAACAAGTAATATTAAAAGCTTCCGTCCGAAGGTGCGGGTTGTTGACCGCCCAAAAATAATTGACCGCGGTAATTCTGCAAGTCACACGTAAATCTGGCCACGCTCTCAGGAGTGAAAACAACTATCAAAAAATGTTTAAATTTTATTTAGATCATCTCAACCTATTTAGACCTTTTTTTAGTGAAATGGTGGTGACGTTATCGCAGACGTGTAAACGTTAGTTATAAGTATAATTTCGTGCTGCAGCCTGTAGGGAAAGCATTGCCGTGAATATAAAGTTCGATAGGAAAATACAAAAAAAGGATAAGATACCACCAGCGGTGGATGAAAAAGCCTAGTTCAATTTTTTTATGTCAGGAAGAAATTACACAGGTGATGATACTATCACACTTACAGAATTATGCTCAGATAAATTTACACATGAAGAGAATTATAACTACTTTATTTACACCTACTGGAATTACGCAAGCCAAAAAACTAGTTTTTTAACCTTTCAAAATTTTGGCGTATTTTTCAGATGGTCAAAATATTTCTGCTTATCAATAAAATGGAAATAAATGGAATATTTACGTTTTCGAAAGGTGATAAAATATGCTTTCAAATTTTATAATTCAAAATAAACATATAATTTTTGCATGCAAACATAAAAAAGTTTTAAAATTGACTCACCTCACGCAAAAATAAAAACATTTATGTATTTTATTAGACAAATGTATTATAAACGTTACTGTTATCTCATTTATTTGTATTTTCATATAAAAATAATTGATAAAAAATTCTCAAAGTTTCAATTTTCTTTTTTCAAATTGCGATTCAAAACTTTGGTTTCATGAAGGGATACATTTTACTTTTTTTGTCGTCATTTTTAGATAAGACTAAAAAGCGTGATGTTTTGCCTTTTTAACACTGTTTAGAATTTAATTCTCACTTTGATAGTAATGGAGTTACAGCGATTTATACGAGTCGCATGTGAGCTGGGACAAATCTGGTCTCCTGCCATTCAAAGGGTTTGTTTAAATAATAATAGAGGGTGTGTGCTAAATAAACCACATACTGGAAAAAACCACCTTAGGTTAGCTTAGGATTTTTTTGAAGCTTTTCATTTCTGTAGGTAATTCTCCTTCTGTATAATCTCATCCATATGTAATTTCGTCTGAGTATAATACTGCCAGTGTAATATTGGTATTGAAATTCTCGCCTATATAATTTCGTTATGTAGTCAGTTTTATTCTCTCAAAAAATACATTTACATAATTCATTTAACTGAATCAAGTTTTATAATGTTTTTCTGCAACTAATCTGAGTTTTTATTGTTTGTTCCGGCTATTTCTGCGCTCTAAGCCATTATCAAAATACCTTTGAAACAGTTGTCACAAAAATAAAACCAAAATATTGTTATAACTGATAATAACATAATTAAATTTGATTAACATACTTTAAAAATTAAAGTAGTTGTAAGTAGTAGTTGTAGCAGTTGTACGTTTTAAACACAACATCTATGAAAAAACAGAATTTACAAATTCTTAATAATTAGCAAACAACAAGCAAACAAATAAATTTGTTGTAGACCACTTTTATTTTATACACTCTACGGGTTTCGGAAGCACCTTCCAGGAGAATATTGTAATACAAGAATTATTATTTAGGGAGTTTTTAATTTCAAGTGCTTCTAAATTATCAATTTTTTTGCTTTTATTGTTACGGTGAAGGATTTTAACCCCTGTATCCTTATTAAAAGTGTGATCTGTGGAAATAAGTTATTCTATATATTCTAAATTTCTCTAATTTAGATACTGATATGATTAATGACCTGTCTCGCTTATTCAATATGTGCCTTGAACAAAATTATTTCCAATATAACAACTGTGTCCAGACCAGTACCAACAAAATCAAGGGCTTCCAATGGGTGCTCCAACGAGTCCGCTGTTAGCAGACATTTTTATGGATAACCTAGAAAATAAGATTTTTAATTGTAATTTATCACTTCTGAATAATGTTCTTACACGGAAGAGATATATAGACGATATCTTCTGTATCTGGACAGGAACAGAGCGGAAACTGTCTAAAATCCTTCTTCATATCATATCAATTCATTCCATAAAAGCTATACAGGGTTACAGGGGTTAAAATTCTTCACCGTAACAATAAAAGCAAAAAATTAGATAATTTAGAAGCATTTGATATTAGAAAATCCTTAAATAATAATTATTCTAGTATTTTAAATAATTAAACAAATTAATTTTTTAGTCCCATTTTAAAATTATTTCCAGTGAACCGCTCTGTTCTTCAAATACTTATCAAAGTTCCGATTTTCCGAAGCTAGTAGAAAAATGGCATCCTGATTTTAAGGATAGTTGTAAGGTTGAATACGTGAGAGTTAGGAAGAATAATGAGGGAAGGAAGGTTAAAAGGTACCTGGCTATATATGGGTGAATGGTGGCATCTCACCGAGGTGATATTGAGAGTTGAAAGTATATTTCACGAGAGGACGAGATGAAAATATTAAAAAAAAATTATCAAGTTAATCTATGTGAAATATTTAGCGATATCTAGGTCCAAAAGCTAAAAGCATACTGGTATGCAAAGGAGGTTGACATAGTATTACGATTTTTATGTTAATGTATTGGAAATTAAAATTCAGACAAGCAAAATAAAGTATGCAAGATTTAAATCGTAAATAAATAAAATGTCCTTCTGTTTGCATATAAATCTATAGCTACCCACTATTTTAAAAAGTCGTCGCATCTATTATTCAAACGAATAAAAGTCAAATTTCAAATGCCTTGAATGCAAATATCTGCCAGAATAATACTTTATTGTGGCGATAAAAAACATAAAAATGGAACATTTATCGGTTCAGCATTTGCATGGATCTCTTCGATAATAAGCTTACAATTTAACTCTCGCGAAAATAAGCTTTCTCTTACAAAACTGAGCGTTGTTTTTTGGTTGAATCATTTGATAGACATACGACTTTATACACTTCAAGAAATGATATGAATTTTATGGAAATAAGATTCTTCTTGATATTTTTGATTATCTAATAAGTAATTTTGTATGAAACGTGTTTCTGAATGAGTAACGCAATAAAATTTGAAGGAATTTTATTAACACGATGTTTATTGCGTATCATATTGTAATTAAACACATTCCTAGTTGACTAGAACCTGATTTGAAATGTTCCCACAGCCGAGTGGATGATGTATGCTTTCCAGTAGCACTGGTGATTTATTTTTGTAAATGCGCCGTCTGATCTCGACTCTAGCGACATTGACCTTTCTAGTTTGTTTTGACGTACACATTATTTGTTATAGATAAGTTGTGTCTACACGGGTAAAACAGTAGCATTTTTACATTTACAAAATTTTGGGTATTTGGATTTTCATCTACTTCATAATTATTAGTGGACGCGGAAGATACCTCTATTTATACGATAAACTAAATCTACGGATTATATAAGTAATTGAAATTCACAAAAATCTCATTAATATTAACAGAGAGAACGGGACTAAACTGAATAGTTCTTGGTATCCGGCAATTGATGGCTACACCAAAAATGAAAACTATTTTAAATTATTTCTTTTGTTATATATTTTTGAGGTGTTATGTCGTGTTGAGCCACCTCCTTTAACCAACGTTTTGGACAGAGTTACAGTGTCCATTATCAGGGCACATGAGTAAATGATATTGGTACAAGTGTGTGCTTATCTATGTAGAAGCGATACCGTGCTGCCAGCTTTACTTCTCTACGCGCCGGTGTTAGAAAATAATTCAACATGGTTTTCTGCGTTTAGCTTTGCTGTAGCCGTCAATTACCGGAAACCAAGAATTATTGAGGATAGCTCCATCGTCTCTATTAATGATAATGGGGTTTTTATGAATTTCAATTGCCTCTGTAATTAGGCGTGCTCTATAAGTTTTGGGTCTTCCCGGGCCTTCAAGAACAAATCCAAAGTAATGGCCGGTTTCAATTAAATGCTCGGCGATTGCCGATTTGTCAGGTTGACCGAGCTTGCATGCTCGAAAGTGTTCTGATATCTTTTTGGATATCGTCCGCTCTGTCTGGCCCTACATAAACCTTGTTACATCCGGAACAACTGAGTTTATCCACTCTATCTGTTCCCAGAGGAAACTCAGTCTTTGCAGACCTCAGTAGATCTTGTATTTTATTTGTGGCTAAAGAAAGAGGTATCTAGCGTAAAACGGCACAATACCCCAAAATTAAATCACTATAATATTTTTGGCTTTGAAAATCTAAAATCATATTTAAACAGCTATACTAACTAGCAAGAAAGAATTTTCGTGTAAAAATAGCAATATATATATTAAATATATTAAAATATTTTTAATACATCGGTAGGTACTTGTATACAGTGTATAGATTTTATTGTTGGCATCAGAATTTACGTGTTACATACTTACGAATCTATATATAATAAATAATAATATGTTTATTAAGTATGTTTATTAATATATACTATCTATATTTAATCAGTAATTATTTGAATGACAGTTTATATTATAATATATTTACGGATACGGCCAAATACGTGCATTGTGCACGTGGTGAAATTAATATTGCATGGGATTCCACCGTGAATTGAAAATCATCCGAAAATAATTTATTGGAGCTGCAACCGGATTTTTCGATCACCTTAATGTAGTATTATTAACTGAAATTATGTGAAAATTCTGATAATCAAAGGTGAAATGTTTCCTCAAACCTTAGGGTTCAACTAAGAATAAATATGTATTTTATTGACTCAGGTTTATTAAATTTCTTAGCCAATTTTTTTAATATCTTGTCTTCCATCGTTTTATAAAAAGGCCAGGTGGCAGGCATACTCGGTAGCTGAAGTTCTGAATTGGATTCCTGAACGGGATTTCAGAACGTGAGTTTAGAAAGTAAACACAGTTCGGAGTCCAGAACTGGTTGCCAGGCATGGATTCTAGATGTAAAGTCCCACGCAGTCTTCCTTCTGTCATCTGTGGCTGGGGCGCCGGCGCGGCGGAAAAAAATAGTTTCTTCTTTTAATGCGATTTTAACCCTTATGTGAAAAGAAACTGTGTGAAAGACAAGGTCAGAATCATGTGCGCCAATTTTAGATTGGAAGTTACTTTTTGTTGAATGAATTTTCTTTGACATCTGCCACTTTTTGCAGCAGTCACTGACAGAAATAATAATATTTTTACATTTTCAAAAGAGTATCAGTTATTTATTTGCAATGTTGCGCTACCTCATTTTTTAGCCAACGTTTTGGACAGCGTTATAGTGTCCATCATCAGGGCAAATGTGTAGTATCAAGGTCATTATTTCTTTGAAAACTCCTTTGCATTGTTTTTTTCACGTAAACGCCAAAAATCACGAATTCGTCATGACTGCTTACAGCTGGTAAGAACTATCATAACATGGTTTTCCCAATTGACATGTTATGACGTTAAAGAAAATGGGAAGGAAAAAGTGTGGAAAAGAATAACGTTCTGAATTTCCTGGCTCTTTAGATCTGGTAACTTAATACGGTTGATGACATTTCAAGCAAAGTTTCTATTAGTAGTTTATCAGATGGACGATTCCGAGAGATCTACCTGTTCTGGCAGTTGCGGTGAGGCGATAATTAGATATTAACTATTTTCAACTATAACTACGCTTCCGTGCAAGGCGTCGCAGTACACAGACAGTACCGACAGCCAATTCATTACAGACGTAATATAAATATTCCCCGTTGCATACTCCTGGATGGCGGCCTGATGACCAATACCTTGTTAGCCGGGAAATGAATGGTAGTCGATCACACACCCCTCGCGTGACTCGGTACGGCCTCCTGGTTGTATAAATAACCCTGGTTGCTTGCCACCATGTGCCTCTTTACCTCCTTACCTCTGCCTCTGCGAGCTATGTGCCCTCACATTCCGGGCTGGTCATCTCAATTCTTACTCGACCTTTTTTTTTTTTTTTTTTTTTTTATATTAACTCCACACAGGAGGCCCTGAGGGAAATAAAAGGACCTACGCACTAGTGTTTGAAACAGCTGTGTATCTTGGGGCTAATGGTGCTTCATTAAAATTTTATGCAATTTCAAAATCTGTAGCATGTTTAAAGAACTGTGTCATTATTTAATCATTGAGTTAATATTTAATATTTATTTATTAAAGTTAATATTTATAAATCATTTTTTACAATGGCTCCACACAGAAGGCCCCCAAAAAAATCCATCAGAGGTTATCTCATCTTTGGGGAAGTTTAAGAAGGGAAAATGTAAGAGTGGTGGGTAGGAATCTGGGGTCTATGTGTCTAGTAAACTCTAAATTAAAATATGAAACAGTTTCAGAAAAAAAAGTTAATGGTCGCAACTGGGATTCGAACCTTGGTCCTCTAGACTAGAGATCCTCTGATAGCACTATCGAGTGTTTTGCAATTTAGTGTACGTACATTTTTATTATATTATTGTAATAATTAAATTAAACATAATTCATAAACTGCTGACTTGCACTCGACTGCACCTCAGTACGCCCACCACAGTACAACTTTTTTTTTCACAGACGAGTTTTGTAACATTTATTTTATTTTTTAAGGGGGGGGGGAGGGGGTAGGTTTTAAAGGCGAAAAAGGCATATTTTCATGATTTTTTTTGAGAAATGAGTAATGTTGGTTTATTTATTTCATATTCGCGTTACAATATAACATCTGAAGTATATTTAAAAAAAATTAAATTGAGAATATAAATAAATAAGACCGTGAGAGCGAATCTCTAGAGGCGCTTCGAAAAAAGTTGTTATGCGGTGAACTCCATAACTCATAACCGAATCATTTGAATCAAAAAGTCGAAATGCGTTTAAAATGTGATATGTTTTCCTAGGTATTCAGAGTGTGTTTATTTTTTCGATTTTTTTTTATTTTTGGCAGCATTTTGAAGGGAAAAACGCGATTTACGCTTAAAAATTTCAGTGAACTTGTTATTTTAAATAAATGGAAAAAAATGGTAAAAAAAACTTTCTCTGACTACCTGCTGATTTATATATAGAAATAATTTACAAATGTTGATTTTCAAGAACGTCAAAATCGTTGTTTGCGAGAAAATCGATTTAATGTTTTTTTATACTTGAATTGAGCATGAGAGCCGGTCGCTTGAAATGCTGTTTCTTCGTATCTTTTGCTCCAATTTACTTGAAATTTTGACACAATAATTTTGAACACGTACATTCAGAAAAAAAATGCAAAAAAAGGTTTTAAAACCTTATCCCCCCCTTCAAATATTTGAAAAGTTCTTATTTCCTTTGTTTAATGTATTAAGTCCTTCCAATGAAACTTCAAGAACGGGTCGTTTCTACGACCCATCTTGAGTTCAATAGGTCCGTTGTGAAATTATTTTCCATTCTTTGTATTTCCTCCCTACTGGGGTCACGAAGAGACTCATGTTCATTCATTTCTTTCCACAAAAAGAGCCCTGCACAGCATCTCCAAAGATGACATTGGCCCCGAGGGAAATTATTTTTTCTTCTTTGTGGATTAATGTAGTCTATAAAATATTAATTTTTAATGTAGTAGAAAAATTAGGCAAGAATTGAAACAATAAAGCCTTCGATCAACAGGGGGGCCTCAGCACGGGTAAGCCACCTAGTGAGGCCAACATTATTAAATTATAATATAAAATATAAAATACTTTATCAAAATAAAAATGGCTAACCGACGAATTAATTCAGTGGGTACTACTTTTTAACAACTTTTTTTAAACCAAAAATTAAAAAAAAAAAAATTGATTTGTAAAATAATCATTTAGAGAAATTAACATTATCAAGAAATTAGTCCAACACAAAATTATTTTTCAAATTTTCCCGAACAATAAATACATACAATGTAACCTTTTTTATTATACCTTGATAACACTAGAAATTCCTCTATGAAAAAAGTCTACTGAATTCTTCTTTTAAAATAGGATTGATTTTAAGTGGCGGCAAGCATGCTTCGTTTTGGCTCCATTTATTACTTAATTTAGCTTATTCCATTCAAACTATCACGCCATCCTTATTTAGTACTTACTACACCCAAACATGCCACCGACCATATTAGCCGAGAGATTATGTTCTGGCTAACAAGCTGGTACATCTTCCGCACTCATGTTTCTTGGAAATAAACCTGGATGAATTTAGTTTAAGGCAAGTAACATTATATACCGAATGGTCATCTGCGACGATCTATTTTGCAGTTTGCAATCAGCAATTTTTTATATGTGGATTATAGCAGTGACGGTGACCCGACATTTGGTCGACTTCGAACATACGTTTAATCATAAGTTATAAGGTATGAATATCAAACAAATTTATTTACAGTGTGGATTTTTCGTACTTATGGGCTGGCATATACAGAACTGACCTTCCGCGGTTCCTCAAATACTATGTACACTTAAGGCCTTCGGGTCTTGTTGACCCGATTTAAAAAAATGAGGTAATGGTTTTAAATTAAATTATTTGTAGTATATATTTCTTAAATAAAAACAACGATACAAGTAAAGTGTAAATATAAGTGTGTAAGTATATTCTTTGAACCTTAACGTTGCAACAAAGCATTTTTGCCATAGGTCACCCCAAGCGGTTCGCTACGTTTGGTGATTTAGCAGGGGTGCCCGGGTTCATGGGGTGAGGTTTGTCTAGGTCTTGGAAATGGATGATCAGGACACACTGAACCCCAGATTCCTACCCACCCCTAAACCCTTTTCCTTCCCAGAACTCTCCCCTCCTTCCTTTCCTTGAAAAAAAAAACCCTCCACACAGCATCCCCAAAGATGATATAGGCCCTGATGGAAATTATTTTTCTCAGGGCCTCCTGCGTGTGGCTCATGTAAAAAAAAAAACGAAAAAATGAAAGAGAACAAGACACAGAAAAATGGAAAAAGATAATGGTCGCAACTGGGAACCTCTTGTCTAATCGGGGCTAATTTTTATTATTTGTTCAGCAGGGATCTAAAAATAAAAAAAAATATTATTATTTAGATCGATAGTTGCCTGCCTACGACTTGAAATTTTATGGGCCTGACTGATAAATCCAAAAGCCAGTTAAAAATGTAGGAACATAAAGAGTTCTCAAGATTTTAATAAAACGAATCCACAAGTGTTAAAAACTTGTTTTTTTTAATCTAAGTGTAATTAACGACTTTCTTTTTTAAATAATGAATTTTGAAACAATAAGAATTTTTATTACCATGAAATATTGTTCACGATCTCCATAGAATCATTGCTCTGTAATGATTCCATACTCCATGATAAATCAATTAATTAAAAAATGTTCACCATCGCAAAGACAATCATCAGTGAACCCGACAACATAATCGACAAGAAGATTAATTACGAACCACGACGACAAAGCAGCAAAAATTCTTCGATCGTTGATTCATGTTCTTGGCATCGTTTGATTTTTATTTTCTTTATGTGTCCAGATGATTATCTTGTCATTTGAGAGGAGTAATGATACCTCGCGTGGCGGGAGAGAGTTTCTCACGCAGAAGGGGGGAGTCGCAGCCTCCAGGAGGAATGAATCTTCTCAGACCTTAGTCCTTGGTCCATAGTGCTTATTTCTTCTCCCTGGCTACCTCACTCCGAACCGAACAAAACTGCCTCAAATCACGCCAGCGTTAGACACTGTGGCAATACTAAAAGCCATTCGCCCTGAAGATTAAACCCAGCTGCCAGATTTATTTATTCTCGTCCATAATCTTTGGCTAGGGATTAAATGTAAGCCCCGCTTTAAATGGAATAATAAAGCTTTAGTTGGTACAGAAATACAGTTTTATTAGACTTGACAAAGCCAATGTAATATATATAACCAGTAGTTCTGTGAACTGAAGCCTTCGCTTCTAAAAAAGTATGTTTTAGATTTTCTCTTCTATATTACATGTAAATCAAAATGTGTTTGGGGATTAATGAGATGTCTATATACTGCTTTATTAAGCATAGGAGATGATTGAAACTTTTAAAATACCTTCTTCAAAGCCCCGCGAAGGTTTCTGAATTATTTCAACCATATGACTATACATCTGAAAAGTTTTTTAATCATCACAAAAATGCTTGCGAAATCATCAAAAATTGGAGATTGACATTTTGCAAATCTGTTAAATTAAAAGTCAATTTTCAAAACTCTTTAAATTAATTAATTATTTTGAAGTACTTACATAAAAATTTGAATCGAATCAAGAATTATAGATATTTAAAATAATAAGGTACCAAATTTGATTGATTGTTCTTATAATATTCAAAAATGAATATTTGAAATATATGAAAAATATAAATTTGAATAAAAAAAATTGTAATAGGTGGCACGCGAGCTGGAACTGAATATGTGCAATGCGGGAGGGGGGTTGGCGGGAGGAATAGTGGGAGAGGGGTGAAGGAAGGCGGGGAAGGTGGAAGGGAAACGCGAATGCACGGGAAAGGACATGCAGGGAAAAACAATTTATTTCTTTGAAAATGGCATTGTAACGCATACAATCTCTAGTATTTAATAAATCAACACCAAAATTTCCTCTGAAATCATAAGATTCCACTACTTGGTATACTCTTTAGTAGGTATTTAATTGCCTCTCTACCTAATTAATTATTATTAATCATCATTATATTAAATCATTAAAGAAGAAGATATTACTAATAAATCTAAACGAAAATATGAAAAAGAACAACACACAAATTAAAAAGGATTATTCGCAACTGGGACACGAACCCAGGATCTCTCGTCTTACTGGAGCAAGATTTTCTGTATCTTGTTCTTTTTCATCGTTTAGATTTATTTTTGTTAGAATTATCCTCTTCTTCAATGATACACATTGATGGAAAAAACATTTAAAAAATTTTATAAAGAGAATAGTTTAGTTAGAATAATAATAATTTAGTTATAATAATAATAATAGTTTAATTAGAATAATAATAATTTAGAATTCTACTAAAAATTTAATTAATATTAAACTATTTTTTATTTGAAATAATGAATTTTACAATATTTTTCAAAAAAATGTAACCATCTCCATTGCAACTCTTTTTTTATATTTTCTTCAGGTCAGTAGCTGAAGAATAAAATTGATTATTTCGATTTGGTAGTTCGTAGTAGGAACAGTAGAAACCACAAACATGCCAACTCTGGCGGGATAAAAAGGTAGCATCCAACTCGGCCACCATCTTGAGCCGGAACCGAAGCGCAACAAACAAATTTACAGACAGATGAAATGCCATTTTAGTATTAAAAGTTAATGTTTTCAAAGCTATTGGCATCTTTTTTTTTTTTTTTACAGTTAATACCGCACAAGAGTCCCAACTGCTCCCGTCTGGAGCCAGTGAGACTATGGCATCCCCAATCGGGGTATGTTGTGAGGCTGAAGGTAGTGAGGAGGGAAAGGAGATAGGGAAGAGGAAGGTGGGAAAGTACCTGGCTATTCAGATCTGGTCACTAAACACGGCTAAAGCCATTTCAAGCAACGTTTCAATTCTGAATGGTGGTCTTACACCAGGGCGATACTGATAGTATCTTCCACTCTGGAACGTGCCGCAAATATACAATATATTATTTTAAATGAATAAATTGTGAAATAACACAAATTAATCAAATAAAATTTATTTGCGCACGCCGGGTTCGAACCCGCGACCTTCGGATTGTGAGTCGAGAGTCTTGCCTCGGGACCGCGGAGGCCGTTAATCTGGGCATCTGGGAAAATTTTAATGTACCAGTCTAAAACTGCTGTTAGCAACAGTAGTAGACGTTCATAATTAAATGAGTGGAACAAAGTTGGATGGTTTTTAAATCATTATTTTGAAGTGGTGAATTTGTGTTGGGTAAACCATTTATTTTTTCAATATTTTTGACTGGACAGTGAATTAATTTTTTTCCTGTTGAAGGCGTGTTGATTTTTCTCATCAAAACATGAATTACTTTAATTTGTAATATCAAATTTCAACGAGGACCTATTATAATAATTTTAATTGAAAAATATTTTCAGGTTGGCAAAATGACGACACAACACGCTACGATCAATTTTATTTTGATGAAGTATAATTTCTGCAAGAGAAAATAACCGAACATAAATTGAACGTGTTCCGAGAAATTTAACCGATCGAAAAAAATTATCCAAATTGATATTTAATTGTTAATTTAAAGAATTTGGGGAGAAAAGTAAACAGTATTAAAAAGCGATTATTATTAAATGCTGTTTAATTATTATTTAATTAAATTGAAAATTCTGTTAAATCTGTGAAGATACAGAGATCTCCATAATGTAAAAGTCTTTTTTGAATTAGTAACATTTAACACACAATGTAAAAGTTGGAGAGAAATATTTTTTGTTTGATCAGAGAAAAATGATTGTACCTAGGGTCTGTGTAATCTTTGGGGATGTCGTGTGGATGGTCTTTTTAGGTAAAGCAAGGAGAGGAAGTTCTGGGAAAGAAAAAGGTTGAAATAGGGAAAAGGGGTGGGATGGAATCTGGGAGTCAATGTGTCCAGGAGTGACGGACGTATGAATCCACCCCTCTCATGCGGTACTGGGCAACGGGTCGAGAGAGTTCGACTGGAGAGGTACACTCCCTCAACCAGTCTCTCGCGTTCACCAGTGAGGTGACCCCCCAAACGCATGTCCCGTCAAACCCAAAAGATCCCATGAAACCGGACACCCGTGCTAAATAACTAAACGTAGCGAACCTACGGCCGGGTGTCCTATGGCCGGGGAGTTGGTTGTCCAATTAATGGTTCCCGGGGCAGCGGTAAATTGGAAATTAAGAAACTTTAATGAACGAGAAAGCTCACTAAATATAATACTCCATTTTACACTTTGGAGCCATCCATAAATTACGTCACATGAATTTCATGATTTTTTTACCCTCCCCCGTCCCTGTCACACATTGTCACATTTGTGAGACCCCCTCCCCCCTAGTGTTGCGTCACATGTTTTGCAATTTTACATCTAAAAATAATCAAAACAGTAGTTCAAAATTTATTTTTTATTTTTATTAAAAATATTTAGATTTTTACGTGTGACGTCACAGAGCTGATGACCCCACCCCATATCCCCTTTTCACACAATGTCACACTTCTTTACTCCCCTCCTCCCTCTTCCTTAGGGTGTGACGTAATTTACGGATGGCCCCTTTACTAACTGATTTTTTTTCCTAAGCAGAATAACCTGAATGTGATTGTAATCAAATCCAAGCTTTCGAATCTCATTTTAATAATTGAGCTTCTTAATAAGAAGGTAATTAGAGTGACAAAAATGTCACAACTGGGCGTTGTAAAGTGAAAAACCTTTTTACGTCTTGTTATTAAATGCATTCGAGTTTCCCTGCAACGCGTTTTTAAGTGCACTCTTGCTAAAAAAAAATGAGTTTTACGACGGGAAGACGTTATAACCGATATCTTTTGAATATGGTCACATTTTAAAATATCTTGACACGTTAGAACGCGTCGTTAAATTTGTTTTAATTCACGGTATTTACCGTGAATTTTGATTTCATATTTAATTCGTTCGAGTTCACCTGAACTTTTAACGATCATTTTAAAGTTATTGATAACAATTTTAAGTGAAGTTTCCATGAAGTTCAGAAACCTTTGACACACCTTGCAATTTATTATGATAATTTGTGATTTTATTCAATTGATAATTATCAATAAAATTTATTTCAATTAAAATAGTTTCGAATACCTGCGTATCTACCCTATAAAATGAGAAATCTAGTAAATTATAATTTTAATAAACTTCCTCTCTATCTGGTGTTGGGGATATTGGGGATAATTAAAACGAGAGAACCTTACGAAAAACGGCTGCGCGGCTCGTTTAGGCCTTTCATATACAAAATTTAATTTTGGATTTGATGCCAAATACCCAACCAAACTGAATTTTTTTAATCAAAAATTATGGGCTATTTTATTTATTTTTGTTTTAAATGATGATATACATATAGGTAATTAAAGAATTTAATTTTGCTTAATTTTGGAGGCAACTTTTGAATTTTTTTGTCAATTATAATTATTAAAAGATATTTTGCTTTATTTGCCGAATATAATAATTAATAAAATGGTTAATATAAGAAAAAAATATCGTTTTTTGGGTGGTAAATTTTATTTAAATACGACAAATGTGTATCAAGTATTTTAACTTAACATTCATCAAAATGCTTTTTTTAATGATTTTTATTTTATATTTTTCATATTTCCATAAAAAATATAGTTTTTTTTTTTAAATTTAATATTTGCTCACAAATAATTGCCCAAGTTGCCTCTTAAATTATAAAACATTAAAACCATTAATGGCCTATATTCCATTATTTAAAACATAAAAAAATTAAGTAGTAAATATCTGTATTAGATACTACCCTTTGATTACAAATATATTTTTTCAGTTGGGTTTGATTAGGTTAGGTTAGGCCTCAAATCCAAAATTAAGATTAAGATGAAATGACCTGAAAGGGGCCGCGCACTCTGCAGTAAATAGAAAAATACAAATTAATATAAAACCAAAGTACGGTAATTTAAAGCTCTTTGTAAAATAGACAAATCCATATTCGTGTGATATTTAATAACTACCTTTCATTTTACAGCTTGTTGGATAGTTGATAACTCACCATCTGAAACAAACATAAAATACACTAATCATTTTTTTTAATAATATGGTATTATTATTTAAAACTGACGGGCATTATTAATGCCCGTCAGTTTTAAACAAAGTTGGCAAATGCATATATAAATGCGTACAGCAGAATTGAAGTGACCCGACAGTAGATTCTCCGAAATAATAATAATTATAAAATTACAATTTTTTATGCATTAATTACCAATTTAAAACCTAAAATTGATTTAAAAAATACCTTAAATAATAAGTTGGTGTATGGATATCTAAGGAATTTATTTACCATGTCGATTTCTTGAACTTATATGCCAGTATATTATACAGTAAATTAGAGACAAGTAGTTTTTCCTTGATGCATTTGACTGAAAATATTTTTTATTTTTATTTATTTATTTTATTTTATTTATTTATTAAAAGAAGTTTATACAATGAACAAAAAATTGTGTTAATTCATCCGCCATGCTAGGGATGTCCCTGTGTTATGGCGGATGAAGTTTACAGATTGTGTAGGTACAGTGTACAGCTATTAACTTATGCAATTCATTTAAGTAGTTTAAGTAACATATTTAGTAACAAATTAAGTTAGTAATTTAATTAACACATTAAATTAATTTATGTTACAAGTTGTATCAATTATATTACAATTCAATTAAAATAGCAAATTTTTACTCATCATCGTTACTGAATGTAAGGATCCATTTTGATAATTTTTTTTTAAAGATATGGGGTTGGGTTTCGGATTTTAGGTTCTCGGGGAGAAGGTTAAACATTTTAGGAGCTAGGTACATGAAATGTCTTTGAGCTGATGTGGTGCGTAGTGTAGGAACATTGTAGTGTCGTTTGGTTATTGTTCTGGTGGTGTAACTGTGATGTAAAAGAGTTTTTTTTCTTGTATTTGAACATGAAATGTGTTAGTGTAAATTTTAGATGAAGTTGCCGTATGTTTAAGACATTATATTCTGTGAAGAGTCTATTGGAGGAATATCTTGTTGGTCGCTTGTTGATAGCACGTAAAATCGTTTTTTGGGCTTTTTGCAGAGGATCAATAAAATTAAGAGCACAGCCGCCCCAAATTATGATGCCATATGCTAACTGGGATTGGCAGAGAGCATAGTAAACCGTTTTTAGTGTTATAGGAGTAAGTATATTTCTTAGAGTTCGAAAAACATAAGAGAGCTTGCGAATTCGGGGAGTTAGACTGGCTAAGTGCTGATCCCAACGAAGATGGTGATCAATTAGGACCCCCAGGTATTTTATATGAGATACTTTTTCCAAATTTGGGCAAGTACAGGAAGAGTAGGGACTTGGACAGGAGTGAATTGTTATTTTCTGATTGATAGAAGGTTGGGTTGCAGCAGATAGACTGAAGGTTAAGAATTTAGTTTTACCAGCATTGAGGGTGAGGAGATTATCATCTAACCAATTCTTTACCAGACCTATGTCATATTGAGCTATGTCGAATGCTCCTTTCCAATTTTTATGTCGAGCTATAAGCACAGTGTCATCTGCAAAGGATATTATTTTTCCGGTTATGGGTAGGTTACAGAGTTTATTGATGTATATGAGGAACAAAATAGGGCCTAGAACACTTCCTTGTGGAACTCCGAATTGGATTGGTAAAGGGTTGCTTAAAGCTATGTTGTTAATTTTCACGGTTTGTGATCTTCCAGTTAGGTATGAGGAGAACCAGTTAAGAGTTGATTCCCGGATGCCTATTTGAGATAGTCTTTCCAGAAGAATGGGGTGGGAAACCGTGTCGAATGCTTTGGCTAAGTCTAGGAATATGGCTAGGCAGGAATCGCCTTCATTCAGGCTGTTGGTGATGTTCTCAGTCAAGTCTAAGATTGCAGATTCTGTACTCATTTTTTTTTGGAAGCCAAACTGATTGGGCGAGAGAATCTTCTGGGTTTCCAAATGTGAGATAAGTCTACTTTTAACAACTTTTTCAATGATTTTTGATAAGACACTTAGCAAAGAAATGGGTCTGTAGTTTTCGATATTTGTTTTGTCGCCACTCTTATCGATTGGAATCACCGTTGCATGTTTTAGTTGATTAGGGAAGGAACCGCTTTTGAAACTTAGATTTACAATATGTTTTAACGGTGTGGAAATAAAGTGAGCTATGTGTTTTAGTATGTAAGGTGAGATTTTATCAATACCTGCAGCACTATTTGTTTTTATGGAGAGTATTGTGTCAACAATTTCTTTAGTGGATGTGGGGGCTAGGATAAGGGTGGGATGAAGAGAGTTCTGCTGTTTTACCCGTGAAGTTAGAAGATTTTCGGTTTTATTTGTGGTTTTAAGAATTTTTTTGGCTAAGTTCATGCCGATGTTACTGAAGTAATGGTTGGCGTGATCGGCTAAGGTTTTTGGGTCTTCGTGGACTTGGATATTTTTACCATTAATGAGTAGTGATTGAATGTTGAGTGAGGTTTTTTTATTTTCTGAGATGTCGTTGACTACGTTCCAGATTACTTTACTGTCATATCCTGAATCTTCAATTTTTTTTTATAGTATTTTTGTTTGGTTATTATTATCAGGTTATTGCAGATGTTACGATACTTTTTATAGAAACGTAAGACTTGGGGGTCTGGATTATTAAGTGCTTGTTTATGTAGTCTGTCTCTTTTACGTATGCAGAAGATAAGGCCATTCGTAATCCAAGGTTTCAGTTTCTTTTTTTTATTGGAGGCTGTTTTGGTGGGGAAAGACGCTTGGTTAATGTGGGCAGTTAGTGATGCAGAAAAAATTTCAAGAGCTGTGTTGACATTTTCAGAAAGCAGGGTAGACTCCCATTTTTCTTGTTCTACAGACTTTATCAGATAATCCATGTTTACAATGTTATGAGAGGGATTGCTGGACTTAGGGGGAGTAGATTTTGAGTTGTGTAATTCTAGGATGGTTGAGTAGTGGTCTGTTACGGTAGATTCAAATACAATTGATTTAGCGGTTCGCTTAGTTCTGACCATGATGTGATCTATGCATGTCTTAGTAGTGAGTGTAACTCGGGTAGGTATGTTGATGTATGGTATAAGGCCATGCAGACCCATGAGGTTTAGATATTTTGTAGTATGAGGGCTGGCTTCGTTTAGGATGTCTATGTTGATGTCACCGATTATGATGAGATCCTTAGTGGTGTCATCGATTTTTTTTTCGAGCGAGTAGAGAAAAGGGGAGACGTTATTGGACTTAGGGGAGCGATATATGGCGAAGATATTTAAGTTGTCAATAGAGACTTTGAGGCAATTTGCATGGTCAACTGAGGTTTCAGACACTATATGATTTAAGTGAGATTTTACATAAACTATGACCCCGTCGGATTGGGACCAGTGCTGAGTTGTATTATACACAGAGTAGTTGTTAATTATTTTCGGGATATAATTTGCATTAATCCAGCACTCTGACAGAACAATTATATCAAATTCATTTCCTAAGTCAGTTAGGAGTACAAGTAAATTGTCGAAGTTTTTATTGAGGCTACGGATGTTCATGGCAAACATTTTTAGTGCTTTAGGTTTGGAGATCATTTTTTTATACGCATTTGTATCATTTGTCGTTTGAACAGTGATGTTAAGAAAATTATCGATAGAGTTAGTTGGATCCATTATGAGCGTCTGTGTTTGGTGGGGGTTCGAATTTAGCAGAGATTTTATTAGTTGTGTGGATGTATAAGTAGTAGCAATTAATATTTAATGAATTTTTTTGCAGATGTTTAGTTACTCTAGAGCTTAGGAGAGTCACAGATATAAAGCGAGTACGTACACTTAAAGGAACTACGATCATTGGGTTAATTAAATGTATTGAAAGTATGAGATTAAGGAGTTTTGTAAGGATGGAATGAATAATAGGAAGAACAATAGGAAGAATGTGATTAAGGATAAACATTGAGTAATTTAAAATCACCGAAATATAAAAAACTTTGAAAATAAAAGACATGAGGACAATTGGAAGAATGTGAGTAAAAATAGAAATAGAATAATTTAAAATCATTGAAAAATAAAAGACATTGAGAATAAAAGTTATTGGAAGAATATAAGTAAAAATAAAAATAGAATAATTTAAAATCATTGAATAATAAAAAACATTGAGAATAAAAGACATTAGGACAATGGGGAGAATGTGAGTAGAAATAAAAATATAATAATTTAAAGTCATCAAAAAATAAAAGACATTGAAAATAAAAGTCATCAGAACAAAGGGAAGAATGTGAGTAAAAATAAAAGTAAAATAATTTAAAATCATTGAAAAATTAAAGACATTGAAAATAAAGGTCATTAGAACAAAGGGAAGAATGTGAGTAAAAATAAAAGTAAAATAATTTAAAATCATTGAAAAATTAAAGACATTGAAAATAAAAGTCATTAGAACAAAGGGAAGAATGTGAGCAAAAATAAAAGTAAAATAATTTAAAATCATTGAAAAATTAAAGACATTGAAAATAAAAGTCATTAGAACAAAGGGAAGAATGTGAGCAAAAATAAAAGTAAAATAATTTAAAATCATTGAAAAATTAAAGACATTGAAAATAAACGACCTTAGACCAATATGAAGAATGTGAGTATGAATGAAAATAGAATAAATTAAAATTATCGAAAAATAAAAGACTTTGAAAATAAAAGAAATTACAACAATAGGAGGGATGTTAGTAAAAATGAAAATTAAATAATTTAAAATCATCGAAAAATAAAAGACATTGAAAATAAAATAAATTAGTACCATAGAAAGAATTGGAGTAAACATGGAATAATTTAAAATCATTGAAAAATAAAAGACATTGGGATAATCAAAATAATTACAACAGATTGTATGATTTAAGTTGTTAAAGTATTGGAAATGGTTCAAACCATTGTTATAATAATAGTTCAGGCGATTAAGATAGTAAAGTGAATTAGAGAAGAATTTAATTGTATGGAGAAGTAAAGGGATTAAAATTAAGTGTATAATAATTACTGAGCGACGTAAGAGAATTAATAAAATTACCATGTTTAGGAGATTTAACAAAATTAAACTTATTAAGATTAGTAAAAAAAGTGCAAGAAAAATAACAATCAAAACAAAACAACCAAATACAATATCTACAATCAATGAGATAGAGGGAATCAAGTGGTTAGATATTAAGAAATGTGATAAAATATATGGATTTAATTTTTGAATATCATTATTTAGAGATGATAAGTGAGGTAATTGATTTAAAATTAATAATTTTATTTGATGACTTGTAAGTTTTGTTGAGATGCTTACATACTTTGAAACAATCGAATGTATAACACATATCAAATTAGTAAAGATAGTTAAGCAATTAAATATAATTAAGTCAATTGAGTTAATTAAGATAATTTGATATATTAAAATTGTGGAAATATATGAATAAATGGTAACAGTTATGTATGATGGAGCATTTGGATAATTTAAAATAATTAGATAAATGGGAATTATGAAGTAGGTTAAGATAAATATTTGAGGTAGGTTGATATAGTTAATAATAATAATAATAAGTTGATTTATAATGTGAGCAAAAGTGTCTGTAGAAAAAATAAAAATGAAAATTAGTAAATTAATATAGGTAAGCATAAATGAAAAGCAGTATAAGCGGAGAGCGGTATAAATGAAAATTAGTAAATTAATATAGGTAAGTAGATTTAGTGATGGAATTTTTTTGTAGACCTCAAGTCACATTTTTTTGATGTCCGATTCATATGAGATTCTAAGGATTTTAGAGTCCTCAGACTGGCGTACATAAACCTGACCTTCTTTCGACCACGTGTATTTGTATTTTTTTATTTTCGCCTGTTGTTTGGTTTGGGCCAGGAGAAATTTCTTTCTTGGTGTCAGGTGGTCGGAAACATAAATAGGAGAACCATGAGCCATCTGAGCGTGTTGTAGTCCTAGTGAAGAAGTTGTTATTCGGCCTTTGATTCTAATATGTTCTTTTAGTTTGGCCAAGAACAGATCACGCATTAGTTTTGAGCCGAGGGTGACTATTATATCTCTTGGTTTAGAGCGGGTATCATCTGAGCGGCTCCTACCTCCCACCCGTACAATAGAGGTCACGTCTTCGGGTTGTACAACTGATTTTATGATGTTTGTGGAAAGATTGTGGAACATTGCCGCTAGATTTTCATTAGGATTTTCTGGGAAGTTTCGCAGTTCAAGGTTGTTTGATTGAGCCTCGTACTCCTGATTGTCAATTTTGTTCTCCAGGTACTCCACTGTTTTTTTGAGGTCTTGTTGTTCCTTTTTGAATGTTTCAATTTCGGTTTCAATTTTTTGATTTTGGATTATGGTTTGGTCGATTTTTTTAATTAGGTCGTCGTATTGTTTACTGACGAAATCAATACTTTTTTGTGTTTCCTCCTTGTATAATTCCATTTTAGTTAAAATTTCTTTTTTCATGTTATCCATTTTTTTGTCCAAGTGCTGAATTATTTTTTCCATGTTTTTGTCTTCTAGTTCCAGTGCACTTTTGCCTCTAGTTGCCATGCTTAATTAATATTAGACTGATTTTTAATTTTATGTTTTTAATTGTTGGATTAAGATTGTTTTATGCCAATTCACTGACGAGTTTTATGCTAATTCAAAGTTAAACAACTTTCAACGAAATGTACTAGTGTATTTTAGTTGTTTTTAACTCAAGACACTGATTTTTATTGTTTGATTCAAAGTTTGTTAAACACTTTTAGAACGAAATGTCAAATCACTAGGAGAAATAATCCTGGATAAATTGTGTCAATTTTTTAGAAAAACAAAAGTCCCTTTATGAGCATATCCCGGTAGAATACCGGGAGAAAAATACACCGGGTGATAGCCTGAGCAAAACACTGCACTTCAGTAACAATTTTTTTTCGATTTAGACACTATTTCATATAATGTTTCTTCAAAAAAACTGGAGCCTGCGAAATTGGCGACTGTACAAAGTTATTGTTGTAATGTTAAATCAAATATTTTTGTAATTCGGTAAAACATCCTCTCTGACCCTTTGGGGTCACTTTTGTATTTTTTTTTTATTTTAGGGAAAGTTGATAGCAAATCTGAGATTACATAACAATACAATAATAAGATAGTTAAATTACGCCAATTATGAACTTTCCACTGATGATAGGGAATGATAAAGTGTGACATTGTAAGGGTGTTTTCTTAATTAATTATTGTATAAGTAGGTATACCGTATTTTCACTTAACTGACTGCTTATTATGTGTAAGTCACGTCATCTCAAATAAATATGCATTCCTGGTCATATTTAGCATGTTATTTACTTTGGTATGTAAGCTTTGGATAATTAAATACATTATCATGTGGTATATTAGTGTTAAAGGTCACTTTCATTATGGTTGTCCGTGAAGTTTGAAAATTACCCACTATGTAAAATGGTATAGGTACACATCTATCTACAGAAGTTGATGCTGTTAAAGAGAAATTTGTAAACTGTCAAGAATCAAAAAAATATTTCAAATTTTGATTCTTGTGGACAGACCAATTCTTAGAATGATTGTTTCCAATAAAAAGGGTAGTTGCCTATAATATGGGAAAAAAATAATCAGTTGAAGATAATATTGTTATTTCTAAAATTTTAAATATGAGATTGACAAATATGACGGTTTGACAGAAGGTGGCAATAGCGAAATTGGTTAACCCGCACGTCCCGGTTAGACGAGAGGTCTAGGTTCGAGTCCCAGTTGTGACCGTTGTCTTTTTCTATTTTTGTCTGTCTGTCTTGTTATAATATTTCTTCATGTTTTTTAGTGAACTTACACATGAACATATTTTTTGATTGCTTACTGTTTCTGGGTAGCAATCTCGCAGAAAACTGTTCGCGACCCCATTTGAAGTTGCAACCCACAATTTATGAACCCATGAACTTATCAATCTCTGCAACGAGACGAATCACGAAGGTAAAAACAAAATCATGAATAATAATTTGTCATTGTATCTTCTATTATAAAGCAACGAAAAACAATGTTGAAACTGATTGATATCACAGTATCACATCACATCAAACGATCAGTCCAACATCAAACAGATGTCGATCTGACTGTGCCGTTTATATTTAAACTACACACATATTGATTCAAGATAGTGAAATCAATTGATGCTCGATAGTGGGCGTTGCCTGTCAGAGAACAAAAATGTATTATGTAATTTATGCCAAGTTTTAATCCAGTCACGACGCGCGACGTGTCTGAAGGTACATCGACATGACTAAGAGTCAAAAGAGTGCCGCAAAAATAGCTCGAGCGAGATAAAAACTGAAATTACCTGGCGACACAATTTAGTTACCTGGAGTTTATTGGGGGCACCACACCTTCAACCAAATAAATTTGATTTTTAAAGGAACCTCTCTTTGCAGTGGAACTTGAGCAAACTTATCTAGGCATATAAATTAAGTAAAATTGAAAGTCGACAAAGCCAGTCGGTTTAAAGGAATACCTGCTCTGGTTCTTAAGATGAAGTTATACGTGAAATCATATTTAGATACTATTTAGATTCATCTTTACGACAAATCGGTTTACATTATGAACATACAAAAATAAGTTACAGATAAATTGAAGCTTTTACTAGCTTTTCTTTGTATTGGAATAACAATAAAATTATTATTTACGTAACAAAAAATATAAGCGTAGACCACTAAAAAAAAAACATTTTTTCATGACTTAACTATGAAGTAATGTAAGAAACAATTTTAAAAAAATACCCCTTTATGGCTAAGACTATTTTCGAGGTTTTGTATGTTCTAACTTTTTTTCATTGTTATAAAATTATGCACAAAATAAATTACCCACTTTTTCGCTTACTTTCTTCGTGCAAATACGAGACGCGATTTCAAATTTTGAAGTTTAAGTTCCTCTGAAGAGTTCTGCAGAATTAACTCCAGTGTTCTCAAAATAATTTAAGCATTCACTTGGAAACAGAAAGGTGCCAGATCTTTGAAAAAATGCGATCAATCACCCAATCCCTAAGAAGAGTTCCTGACCTTTCCAACTACCGCCCCATAGACCTATTGGAGATGGTTGTTAATAACAAATTGCTTACATTCCTCGAGAATAACAACGTCCTAGACAATCGGAAATATAGATTTTAATGAAACCTATCGTGTGAAGGAAAAAAAGTGAGGGGTGGGTAGGAATCTGGGGATCAATGTGTCCAGACAAATTCCACTGCGGTGCAAGGCGATGGATCGAGGGAATTCGGCAAGAGAGTTCAAAAGCTCTCCCTCTTCCAGTCTCTCCCGATCCGGTCAGCCACGCAGTAGGTGGGCAAACGCATTCGCCGCCAAGACCGAGACAAACCTTACTCCATGATTACTATTGATTGTCCTTGTTTTTTTTCACTAAATTGACACCTACTGCTGTCTAACATATTTGAAGTGGCCGTAGTTAATATATTAAGCGGAATATACTGTTTGTTACGTCCTAGTGAAATTTCTTAAGCCAGGTTTAGGGACCATTCTAGAAGATCCAGATACTTGCAGAAATTCTTTTCTCTTCCTTCTTTCTTTTTCTTCTTATCCTATATCATTCAGTTTTTGAAAAAAGTCACAAAAAATGAGGACATAATAAAATTGATTTACTGCCTACGAGCATTTGGAAATCCTTAGCAAAAATGACAAAACATAGGATTTGGACGTAGATTTTAAACGAAGATTTTGCAGGCAAAACATTGGTCAATGTAAAATATCACCTTCTTTCTAATATCAAAGTGTGCTTGTCAGATTAGCATAAGTCAGAACGACAGATTGCGTAATAAAAATGATTCATTGCATATTATTTCTCGCTTGCTTTTTTTTGCACTTCGGATTATGAGGTTGGCATCAAATAGTTCAAGAGGATTATACTCTCAGCGATTAATGAATAACAGCTTCTATCGGCAGGAAACTCCTTTATCTGACACCTGGATCTACTTAGTGTTGCTGAGGTGGTCTCTTCATATAGTTTGAATTTTTTTTTTTTTTTTTTATATGAAATACCGCACAAGAGTCCCAACTGCTCCCGTCTGGAGCCAGTGAGACTATGGCATCCCCAATTGGGGTATGTTGTGAGGCTGAAGGTAGTGGGGAGGGGAAGGAGATAGGGAAGAGGAAGGTGGAGAAGTACCTGGCTATTCAGATCTGGTCACTAAACACGGCTAAAGCCATTTCAAGCAACGTTTCAATTCTGAATGGTGGTCTTACACCAGGGCGATACTGATAGTATCTTCCACTCTGGAACGTGCCGCAAATATACAATATATTATTTTAAATGAATAAATTGTGAAATAACACAAATTAATCAAATAAAATTTATTTGCGCACGCCGGGTTCGAACCCGCGACCTTCGGTTTGTGAGTCGAGAGTCTTGCCTCGGGACCACGGAGGCCGTCAAATAATATTTATTTATTTAATATCAATCGTATAAATATACCATAAGCACACATGTCACAAAATCATGGGAAACATATTAGAAACATTAAATAAAGATAATAACAGATAATTGTGGCGTTTGAAAGAGAAATGACACCAGAGATGCGATAACATACAAAATCTGTAGTACAAATAAAATTAATATTGATTGAAAAGATTTGACACCCTCTTGTACCTACCTTTCGTGCTGTTAAATAGATCTGCCACATCTGCTTGTCTATTAGTAACTTCATGTAATCTAGGAACAAGCGAGTGTTTCGTATACTCAGTCCGGTTATGGCTCTCGTGGGTATATGAAATTCAACGAGCTTAGTTAATTCAGGACTGTCTATTCTACCATTAGCAATTTTGAACATACATATTAAGTCGGAAATAATTCTTCGATCTAAGAGTTTTAATAAATTTAATTCTTTCATCGAGTAAATATAGTTTATTTTTTCAATGGGAATACCGCGTTTAAAATAAATGTGTCTTAGACATTAATGTTGAATTTTCTCGATTGAATCTGAATGTATTTTAAAATGGGGGGACCGGATCGAGCAGTTATATTCGACTTGACTACGTATCAGGGATGTATACAAAAATTTTTAGTGTTGAAATATTCCTAAAACCTCTGGAATATTAATCATTGAAAACAATATTAACCACTTTCAAACTTGCCTGTTTTATGTATTAAAAGAAAATAAAATCAATAGAATAAAAAATAAAAAGAAACCTGACCTCAACTTTTTTTGTCACATAACCTCTTTCTCTGCACCTGCAGTCTATTTTGCTTCTAGTTCTTATTAAATATACAATATTATCAATCATCACTATAAAAATAGTGAGTCCGTTGCAGCCTCCGGGCCTAGTAAGAGGTTCTGCCCGCCCAGGATATCGTCGCGACATCGCGCCTAACTACGGTCACTATCACTCAGGATAAAAGGAGGACTATTCATAACCATCCCGCATTACGCGGTCCTTACTCGCATTCCTTCCAGGATAATTATTACACGGGCAAACATAATACATCATTACACGTAAGTACTACAATTTATAAAGGATTGGAGCCCTACGCTAGTTTAGTCAGAAAAGCGATTCTCAAACTCAAATAAGTACGGGATTTTTTCTTTATTGTGACGGTTTCCATAGCCATAAAAAAAAAATTGAGAAAAAATGGTGACAATTTTTTTTTTAAATAATTTGTAACAACATAAATAATTTGTAACATCATCCGTTTTATCCGTTTCAAGTAAATAGCCAATATAAGAATTAAAAAAAATTCGTGCAGCGATAGATTATGAAAGTAGTTTAATATATATAAAAAGTAATGCTTTGTTTTGTATTGATTTTAATTATTTTTAAGACAACACAATACCCTAAAATATAATCAGAATCTTAACGACGTAAGTAAAGAAGGTGAGTACACAAAACGCAACGCGCGACCCCGGTGTTTAGATGGACCTACTGTCGAATTTGTCCTAGCAAACACTCGGAAATGATTTGGGAATCTTAACGATGTAAATGAAGAAAGCGTGTACACAAATATACGCGCACGGCGCGACAGGCCTACGGTTGATTTTGCCCTGATAAGCCTGGCAACTTGATCTGTCCGCCGGATTTATTTGAATTAATTCTAATGAACGTGTTACTAATATTTCATCGGTTTATAAACGAAACCCTCCGAAAGTTATTAATTCATCGTCTAGAAAAATAAAATCTGGTATTTACCGCGAAATTTATAGTTGAAAACGGGTTACAAAATTTTCAAACCGTTTTATGTAAAATATATTAAAGGTAAGGTATTGTTTTTTTATTAATCTTAAATATAAATAACTTGCCCCGGGAATCGGTTTAAAATAAAAAGTTATTTTATATTTGTCGGAATTAACTAAAATGTGAGAGCCTTGATCTTAATAGCATTACTAGGGTATTGTCCCGCCTTGAGTGGCGCTTGATAAAATGTATTATTTGTACGCCACAAAATTAGAATCGCAAATTACGCCACCACTAGTACAACTAATTGCGTACTGTAAAAATGTGATAAAACTAGTGTTGCGAAAGCATTTTGGCTGAGCGGATGTGTTAGTTCCTTGTAACTGCGTGAGAGTTTCAACAACAAAAATGACAAATCAATATTGAAATGCTCAAATAAGTTTTAAAAAGAGGTTCACTGATTCGAAAATTGTTTTTATAACCTTCAGGATATACATCAGATAGGTACTTCAAAAATTAATTGTTTTATACCCAGACGCTATCTAAAAAATCAACCTCGAATCTTACGTCGTCCTTTCTTTCGTGATAGTTCTTTCTTAATTTTGTACATCGCATGTGTACAACAACATTGTGCATTGCAGAAAAGCTTTGTTTTTGATGGTTCTACGGTTACTATAATACTGAAGGTTGCACGACACTAAAATTGCGCAACTTACACAAACGTTTTGGTGACATGCAATATTTTTTATTAATTTTTTACATTACCTCTACCTAGTAGGCCCTGAGGAGAACAATTTCCCTCAGGGCCTATATCAGCTCTGGGGATGCTGTGTAGAGGGTATTTTTAGGAAAAGTAAGGAGAAGAAGATTAGCTGGATTAGATGGCAATGGAAAAAAGGGTATGAGGGGGGGTAGGAATCTAGGAGTAGTGTACTCAGAAGTGACGGACGTATGAATCTATTCCTCTCACTGTGGTACAAGGTTCGATGGCTCTAGAGAGTCCGGCTGGTAAAGTCAATAGGTCTCCCCCAACCAGTCTCTCCCGATCCTGCCCGCCACGCTGGGTGGGCAAACGCATCCGCCCCAAGACCTAGAAAACCTCACTCCCATGAACCCGGGCACCTCTGCTAAGTCACCAAACGTAGCAAATCTTTTGGGGTGTCCTATGGCCTTAATTGATTGATGGATAACCAACACCCCTGATGATTATCCAATACCCATACCCGCCCCCAAATTGACCTATGATAGGGGTGCTTGTCATCCGATAAATTCACGAGGATCAATAGGTTCACGAGGCGGCGGTATCCATACCCGCCTCTCAAATTGAATTATTTGGAACATGCACGCAACTAATTGCGTAATGTAAATTTTTGCTTTACTAACCAAATTACCCATGCAGCAACAACCGAAATTGGTATATTTAGTAATAATACGTTATACATTTGTGTTCACAACCCGCTCAAACTTATTCGCGATCGGTGAAGAAGAAAAAAAAACCTTCACTCCTTCAAATCTTCCGCATACTGTTTGGGAAGCCCTGGGATAGACGATCCAATACTCGATAAGGATCCCGTAGAGCTACTTTTAACCACGATCGTCCACTCACCCAAACACCTTATACAGAATGTGCGATGAAATGTACCATTATAATATGACGATAAAATTAATTATTAATAGGGCGGCCTCGTTTGTGTTGTCTATTGGCTTCGTGCAATAATTACAGTGGAGACTAGTTAAAATATTGCACTAATTTATTTTCTTAATAAAAGGATTGTCTTTTGTGGATAAAAAAATGAAAATGTATAAAATAAATAAAAGTGTTTGGATCCTAATGAAAATCTTCATGTTTCATAGAATACTTATTACTTACATTGATTCTTCAACTTCATTCAACTTCGCGAAGTCCACCCATAAAGTTTCCCTATTTTGAAGGATTGTTTTTGCACCAGTTTCACAAAGGAGACCCTGACGTAAGAAATTTTCCTCAGGGCCTATGTCATCTTTGGGGATGCTGTGTGGAGGGTATTCTTACGTCTGTCCAATGGTGACAGATGTAGGAATCCATCCATCTCACCGCGATGCAAGACGATGGATTGAAAGAGTCCCGCTGGAGAGTTCTAGATTAGGTTACCCTCAACCAGTCTCTTCCAATCCAGCCCGCCACGCTGTAGACGGCAAACGCATTCGCTGCCAAGACCTAAACAAGCCTCACACTGTGAATCAGGGCATCCCTGCTAAATCACCAAACGTAGCGAACCTTTTGGGGTGTTCTATGGCCTTAGTTGATTGATGGATAACCAACACCTCTGATGATTATCCAATACCCAAACCCGCCCCATATTGTTTTATTGCGACATTATTTTATTTAAAAACGGTTGACACATTTCAGATTAGCAATATTCTGAACTGTTTGAATTTTTCCTACTCCCATTTTTATTAGCTGAATTAATTGTTTTTGCAATATAGAAGGACTTGAACGCATGATGTATCACAAATGGCGCGCTCCCACACAGGTATTCTCGATCTATTTTATAGAATCTATGAAATAAGCACAACAGTTATTGCTTTTTTTTAGAATTTTTTGCGAGCCGCCCCTTCCGCCATCCCGTTAGTCCGCCACTGCAGTGGATGCAACCTTTTAGCCATAAGTTGTTAAAATGTTTGGTCTGGCCTGTAGTTCTTTTGTTTTTATTTTTTTCTTAATTCGTTGCTTTGTAAATATATAATTTGAGGATTTTTCGATCACCATGCTAGGCACTTGCCCATTCTGTGTTAGAGAGTATAGATTGTATCAATCTTAATATATATATTTCTTCTGTTCGTGTGTATGTCACTGAACTCCTCCTAAACGGCTGGACCGATTTTGATGAAATTTTTTGTGTGGGTTCAAGGGAATTCGAGAATGGTTTAGATTCACAATTTGGTCCACCGGAAAATGTTCTTTTAATAATTTTTTTATTTCTAAGGAGTTGTTGATTTTAGAATGTTTTACATTGGATCCGGCAGACTGCGCTACCATCGCAGTATCGAATATTCAATATTATTCTATTTTAATTTTAGCTTGTCCCGACAGTTGTGTACAGCACAACGTCTGTCGGGTCCGCTATAAATAATTTTTTTTTTTTTATTTTATTTCCAACAAAAACATACTTAACAAATACAGATAGAATTGGCAATTTGAATAGGTAATCCTGCGAAGCTGCCACATGGCTGCTTGTCTGCAGGTTCTGCCTCAATATACATCCATTACCATTTGAAATAAATAAAAAACATATTTATAAAGTGGAATATTCCAGAACACTCTCGAATGTTGTCCTGAGCAAAGCCGGGTAACCCAGCTAGTATGTTATAAATTTTTAAAGCACACTAGAGGTGATTTTTCACAAAACGGTTCTTTACAAATCATTTAAATATTTTTAATATACTTCAAGAAATACGTGCTGTAAATGCTATTTTTCCTTGTAATGTTTTAGCTTAAATTGTGCTGTTTTGTTTCCTTTTGCTCGCACAATAAAACGTTCTTTTAAAACATTATCGAAGCGCTGCAATATACAGGGAGCCACAAAAGGTAATTTTGTAAAGTATCAATTTTTTATTAATGAGGTAACGAAACAACGTTTTTTCAGTCTAGCAGCTTTTTTTTTAATCCGACCATACAGGATGTCCGCAATTACATCCTGTATCTATTACATTTGGCTGAAGCCTGTCGGTAAACGGCTCGTTATGATAAATAGAGCCATTGATCACGGTCTCATATGGAAGTTAATATCTTTCAACTAACCGAAACTGGACCATAACGTGTTTTTAAAATAACTAATCAACACTAAATTGGAATTCATAAAAAGCGGACCAATAATTCACCAGTCAAAGTTGGACGAATGATGGTTGCCTAAAGAGAAAAAACTCTGGTGAAGTAGAAAACATAAGGAGCCGGTATTTTGAAACAAGACCGTGAAAGTTTTAGGTGAATTTAGAATTTATGGTCTAAATAAATCATTACATGATTTTTATTTTTACAAAGTGAAATAATATCTCAGTGGTTTTGTAATGATGTTATTGATTGCATTAGTAAAAATAGAGCCTCGAGTCCAACCCAATTTTTCTATTTAATTAGTATTTGAGATGCGGGTGTGGGTACCATCGCCCAAGGAACCATTTACTTAACCCAACCTAACCTAACATAACCCAACCCAATTTTGCTATTTAATTAGTCTTCAAGAGAGTTCGGGTGTGGGTACCGCCACCCCGGGAACCATTTACTTAATCTAACCTAACCTTACCTAACCTAACTTAACCCAACCCAATTTTTCTACAGCAGCCCCGGGAACCATTAATCGGATGACCAACACCTCTGTCATAGATCATTCCAAGTGATTCGCTAAGTTTGGTAACTTAGAAGAGGTGTCCGAGTTCATGGGGTGAGGTTTGCCCGGGTCTTGGTGAGGGATGCGTTTGCTCACCAACTGCGTGGTAGACCGGATCGGAAGAGACTGGTTAAGAGAGATCTTTTGATTTTTCCAGCAGGGCTCTCTCGGAACATAACCTTGCGCTGCAGTGGGAGTAATGGATTCATTCGTCCGTCTCTCCTAGACAAATTGATCCCCAGATATCCACCCTTATACCTTTTTCCTTCTTAGAACTTCCTTTCCCTTTGTTCACGCCACTTTTATTGTTACATGTTTTTCTTTTGGCAACTATCTATGATGCACTCTGCCTTGACTGAGTTCAGTTGTTCTCATCTCGCCGCAAAGGACACAATAAGTCCTAAAACCGCACCGTTAGTTGATTTCACCTCGCCGCACACACAAATCGCACCGCTATAACATCTTAAAGTCCTACAAATCGCACCGCTATAACATCGCCGCGTGAGAAAAAGATCCCAACTGTTTTGCAACCATTTGCGCGCTGCTCGCCTCATCTCGCTTGTCAGCATCATATCAATCACCAAATCCTTTCCAAAATACCTTCCAAACTAATATTTACCTCCCTGGTGCAATAAAACATAAGTGGATTGCAGGAAGTAGTTTTTTGGGTAAGTGAAATTATAATAAATAGTACAATTAAAAACCCGCATACAGTCCATCGCGCCTCAACATCTTTCTCTTCTAAAAAACCCTCCACACAGCATTTCATATAATTACAATTTTGCCATGGAAAATTTTAAGACATTATCTTAAAAAATTACCATTCATTTTTTGGAAATTTAAAAAAATATAGTGTTCAAGAGGAGTATGTTATAAAACGGTAGAAATTCGGTACAAATGTTCGTGTAATTCTTATTAGTCGGGCGAACCAATGTAACTGTCAATAACGCAATTGATTGCACCAATTGCAAGGCGTTTGCTCTCCTTGCCTCAATGTACCTGGACATACTTATTATAAAAGTGGTTGTCAATAAAGGGAGAGGCGAGTAATTGGCGATCAAAATGCTCAGATACAGGCTGATGTTTGTGCGCACGCCCATGCACACTCTGCATAAATGTAGATCTAGTTATTATGGGCTACATGTAAGAGGACGGTACAAGGAATAGCATAAAAACACGACGGTAATTATTGCCAAGTTCAGTGAGAAAAGCACTTATATTAAAATTAGTGTTTTTTTATCGGACACGTTGTTAAAATTAGGTATTACGTCAATATCGTTCTATATTTAGAAACAGCCAATGGAAGGTATTGTTTTATAATATACTAGTGTGTTTCAGCTAGGATTATGATAATCTACAGCAAATAATTTCTATGCACTTATTATGACAATTATTTACTCACATGAATAAACTGGGAATAAAGGAAGGTGTGCTCCCTCTCCGCATTTCACTAAGAATTGTTTTTTTTTATAGTTTTCACTTCGGATTATTTCATCAAAATGCGACGCGTTTTATTTAATGCGATTGGTATAATTCACGAGGAGCTTGTCCCGTTATTTGCGAAATAATAACAAAAATCATGCGATAAATGCACTGCGGCGTGTACACTCGAAATGTTTAATGCGGAATCACTCGCAGGCGGGAACGGGAGAGCGGAGTGAACAATAATCGCCATGGAACAACAATATTCTCGTTCCAAAATAACACAGAAATATTAGCCGAGCGCAGCCAAATCATAATTGGCGCTAACATACCCCCGCCCTTGACAGAATGATCAAAACAAACCAACAATGCGAATAGCAACGGAAGGAACAAAGAAAGTAAAAATAGTAAATAATAATAATAAAAATAAAAATAGATGCGTTAAGAACATTTACGTCATCGGGGTTCATTGCTCATTACGTTAATGCGTATCACTATTGCAAGTATTATGAAAAGAAAATAATAAATTAAAATCGATAAGAACGATAGCAATAATAGGTAGTTGTATTTTTAATTAAACTTAACTAAATAATCATTAAGTACTATAAGAATAAACTTAAGTTGCAGGAAAAATGATATTAAAAATGCGTGTGTAAACTCAGTTTACGAAAAACCTTGTTTTAGTTGCGAGCTGCATTACTTTGACTGAGAAGCTATTATGAGTTACATTTTTTTTTCTTGAGAGTAGGTGCGTTTCCTACTAGTACGTACCCTAAACTGGTCTCGATTGCACTCGGTAATGACTGAGTGCCCTTTACCTTGCCAGGTAGTAGGATTTGGCCAAAAATATTGGCACCAAGGATTGCATCGACGACCGCTGGGATGTGAAATTTGTCATCGGCGAGTGGCAATTCCTTTATGTAAGACAATGCATTCATATCTATAGAAGATGCCGGAAATTGGGTTGCGATGCGATCCACGACCAAAGGTCGAATGGAGAAAGATGTTTTATTATTATAACGAGACTCAAACTTTAAATTAGTCATTCCTTTAATGCGTTGAGAAATATCCCCAATACCCTTAATGGTTGTACGATTGCGATCTGTGAATAAAGGCAAGCCAAGGCGTTTGCAACACTCGGTTGTCATAAAATCATTTTGTGATGCACTATCGACTAAAACGCGTATTTTCTGATAATTATTCCTGGAATCAAGAACATTAATAGATGCAGTACCTAATAATACGTTTTGATTTGGAGAAAAAGCGTTTGCATCGACATTATTGAAAATACTTAATGTTACATTATCTGACTGATTTTCAGGTTTGTGTTCGGGATTTAAATCACGCTCAACATTATGAGAAAAATTGGGTGAAGTGTCATCAAAATGCAATAAAGAGTTATGGTTTTGATTACAATGTCTGCACCGATTTTCCGATTTACATGTGTTGGTAGAGTGTATTGTACTTAGACAATTTCGACAGAGTTTTTGTTTTTTCGATATTTCAAACCTACCTTTAGGAGATGCTTTTAAAAATGTTGGGCATTTATAAATCAATGTGTGGTCCGAAAGGTGACATACAGCGCAGTTAGACTGTTTTATTTTGTTACTCGTTAAACTGAGAAATGCGTGGCTATATTGTTTTTGGTGTAATTTTTTCTTCGGGTGTTCTTGCGATTTCCAATCTGGTAATGTAGAAGTTCTATGTAGTATCTTGGTTTGTTCCCGCAAGAATGTTATGAATTCGTGGTATGTAGGTGTCTCCGATTTTCTGACCGACGATTCGAATGCTACAGCTGTTTCTTTGTCTAGTTTTTGGGTCCCTATATGAAGGAAGAAACATTGTAATAAATTTGGAATTTGTAATTGTTGCAATGCTGAAATCGAGGAATGGAATTGATCTATGAAATCTTCTAAATTAAATGCAGTCGGTACTGTTATTGGTTTTATGTTCAAAATTTTATCAAAATAATAAATCGCGTTCGCCCGGGTATCTTCGTATTTTTCTATTAAGGCATCCCATATAACTTGGTAATTTTCTGCTGTCGTTGGAATTCCAGCACAAATATTTAACGCCCTTCCCGACAAAGTACTTATTAAATACTGAATTTTTTCCGCATCAGAAAGTTCTTTGTTTGCGTGAATAACCTTCTGAAAGGTATCATAAAAAATTCTCCATCCCATTATATCTCCATCAAATGAAGGCAAAGTTAATTTCGGTAACTTCATATTGCGATTCGGTTTATCTAGTTTTGAATGCGTGTCAGCTAACTCAATTGTATTGTCACCTGTTTGTTTTGCAGTCAACTGGATTATAGAATATAAATCGTCAAAGGATTGCTCCATTTGAAAGTTTGGAACAAATTCTGAATTTCTTTGAAGTTTCAAATCATTAATTTTATTTACTAATTCAATAAACTCCTTTCTGGTTTCCAATAGTAACGCTGCATTAGCACAAAATATGTTTTTTGAATTAGATGATTTCAAACCTTTTATACTATCATATATTCTTTGAATCCTTGCAAAATGTGAATTCTGCCTCGCTTCTAATAATTTAATCTCGCGTTCAATTTCGGTTGATTCATCCGGCATGTTGACAGTGTGTTTGTTAATTATGATGAAACGAAGAATATTTTTAATTTTCGTAGATGACCCACGTACGAGCTACCTACAATTTCTCTCAAACTACGCACGATAACTTGAGCAATGAAACGCGTGCGTAAATGGTAATGTAAAAATGCGCGCTGGTTCCTTAAATTAAACATCCAGGCTAGATTGGACCAAAACTGATTCAGCTAGGATTATGATAATCTACAGCAAATAATTTCTATGCACTTATTATGACAATTATTTACTCACATGAATAAACTGGGAATAAAGGAAGGTGTGCTCCCTCTCCGCATTTCACTAAGAATTGTTTTTTTTTATAGTTTTCACTTCGGATTATTTCATCAAAATGCGACGCGTTTTATTTAATGCGATTGGTATAATTCACGAGGAGCTTGTCCCGTTATTTGCGAAATAATAACAAAAATCATGCGATAAATGCACTGCGGCGTGTACACTCGAAATGTTTAATGCGGAATCACTCGCAGGCGGGAACGGGAGAGCGGAGTGAACAATAATCGCCATGGAACAACAATATTCTCGTTCCAAAATAACACAGAAATATTAGCCGAGCGCAGCCAAATCATAATTGGCGCTATCGATCATCTAGTTATTATGGGCTACATGTAAGAGGACGGTACAAGGAATAGCATAAAAACACGACGGTAATTATTGCCAAGTTCAGTGAGAAAAGCACTTATATTAAAATTAGTGTTTTTTTATCGGACACGTTGTTAAAATTAGGTATTACGTCAATATCGTTCTATATTTAGAAACAGCCAATGGAAGGTATTGTTTTATAATATACTAGTGAGTTCCCGACATTGAATGTCTTTCAAAGAAAAGGTTTTTATTTTAATTCTGTTTATTGAAGTGCTTTTCAATACATAATATTTTTTGTTTTTACGCCTGGTGCGTACATGATAAATCAGGTGCTTCGATTATCACTATCCCCTACCGCTACTATGTCTCCTTTGCAATCCATTCCTCTGTCCCGCCCTCGCCCCTACCCTTCCCACGCGTCTTCGTTCCCACCCCCGTTTTCCTTCCCACGTCCCCTTAACCTCCCGCGTTCCTTTTTCACTTACACCTTCCCAGCCTTCCTACCCTCCCGCGGACCTCCTCCCCGTTCCTTCGTTCCCCCCCCCCCCCATTCCCGGTTTCCTGTTCCCCCCCTGATTCCCCTACCCATCCCTTATTCCTTCCTTGCCGTTAAACTATATGAAGTACACACATTTTTTAAGCAACTCGCATGCCATTTATTGTAAAGAGCTCACCATTATATACATACACCATCATGGACTTGTGCACAACAAATCACCAAAGTTGCATTGCAATCGGATGAATGAATTAGGGTCCGCTTAAGGGACAAACAAAGAAACATTAATTTTTATATATTAAGATATTAGAAATTACCAAAATTAGTTGAGTTAGTTTATCGTGGTCAGGATTGAATAAATATAATTATTTTTGAATTGGTTTAGTGTTGAGAATTTCTGGAATGGATGTAATTTTATTTATTTATTTCATGTAAACAATTTTGTACATTTTTGTTATATTTTTTTGTAACATTTCACCCGCCGTACTAGGGATGTCCCTGTGTTATAACGCGGGAAGATTACAGATTGAAATTATACATAAAATGCTTGACAATAATAATCGTTAGATTGTATATTTGAGATAAAGTAATAAATTAATGAAGAAAATTGGATAAGGAATGTGGGAAATAAATGAAGGGCGTTGGAGTGGAAAAATTGTGGGTATTGTGGTTGAAATTAATTGCAGACGCTAAGGATCGTTATTCGAGTATTGAAAGTAAGAAGTTGGAATTCAGTTTTAAGGTTATCAAAGAGAAGGTTCAATATTTTAGGAGCTGGTTAGCTGAATTTTCTTTACGCTGGCGTAATATGTAGTTAAGGTACATTATAGTAACGGTTGATTATAGCTCTGGTGGTGTGATTGTGTTGTTGAGTGTTCGATTTTGTATTTGTAATGGGTAATTTGGGTACAGAATAGATTTATTATTTTAAATAATAACTAGCACGTAAAAACCCACTCCGCAGGTTTTTGCTGCTAGGTCTTGTGGGCGGCGGATAGACATAACACTAGCTTAATCACAAACTATCATCCGTATCCAGACAGAAGACATTCATGAAAATGCAAATCTAAGAGTACTTACGTCTGCCAGCCGACGTTCCTAGTGCTAAATATTAACGTAAGAGGCGCTATATTTTGGCATTATTAGATATTTGCTTTAATTCGGTTTCATTTCAATAGTAGCTTAAGTCACAAACTTCACGGTCACAGATAGTTTCCATATGACGCGGCATCAGAGTTGTGCTCGGAGACGGATTTTTAAATTTCAACCGTACAGTCGCTAGGGTATTAATGCCACAGATAAAAATATGTTATAACGACAAAAATATTTTATAATTCTATCGGAAAATAAATTAAAAAAAACCACTTTTAGAACATGCCGCGTGGTTTTTACACGATTCACGATAAACGCATAAATTATTGTAGAACTTATTACGTAGGCGTTAATTCATTTTGCAATGTCCTTAGAAAAGCACTTACGCCGTACAGTCTACAGGATTAAGATTTATTAATCTGAAATGCTCCCGGTGAAACTTCCATGCAATGTCACAGTATCAAATACATTACTCAGCCATGCAGGATAAATCTAGTTAATTACTGGCCGCTTCATTGGGTACCTGAGCTTTTTGCTTAATTATTACTGCAGAGCCTGTCATGCTTCCGAACTAAATATAAAGCTATGGGAAACTGGATGGAATAATGAGTTTAATTTTTTTTGTGTAGGCGTCATAATGTTATCTGTTAGTGAGTATTAATTTATTATCGAGCAAACTGTTGGACCATTTTACATACGTATACTACGATGAATTTAAATATATTATTTTATGTTTGACTAGCTTTGCTGTACGACTTCGCAAGAGTTTAAATGCAAAATAAGGATCAAGGTGGTGCACTAAGCAAGGCAAAATAATGTGATTTTGCTCCGAAAATAACAACTATTTTAGAAACTCTAATTAAATAATATTAAGAATGTTGGTGCCCTTGAAATAATCTTTTTTTATTAGTCTTTTTATTTATTTATTTATTAGTTTTTTTACCCAGAAAAAAACAAAGTATCCGTAAAGGCAAATAAATAATGTTATCTAGATTTACTACGATTCAAAGTGGACTGTATTTAAATTTTGTTTTGTGGACTTTGATTGTAGAATTGTACAGTATCTGACTCACCTAACGTTATTCGGTTGTGATAATAAATCCATCTTCTTGGTCAATCTTACGGTCCTGAGGGACACCATTAGCGGTTACCGCTGCACAAGCACTTGGGAAGCAAAAAAAATCCTGCATAAGCTCCATCAGTTCTTAATTATATTTCCCGATATAATTAAGAACTGATGGAGCAAGGTCACCGCACAGCAATTAACAATAGACTTCATTAACAATTGATGTTGAATACATATCAATACAATGCAATTAATGATGGTCACTGAGTACCATTGCACAACACATAATAGTCTTTTTTATCATTGGTTATTTCAGGACAGTGTTGAATGCACCAAGAGATCACTTTGGACCATTGCAAGCACATAACTATGTGGGTAAATGAAATAAGTAGGAATGTAAAGGTACATTATATAAGGAAAGGTATGTATATTTGCGTCAACAGTATCAGACCTGTAAAAACTGCTTTAAAGTTAGTATGGTTTGATAATATTGGCTTCACAGGGTGGCTCACCCGTGTTGAGGTGATTATGTCTTTTTGTGTGTAATATATACATATTTAGCGATGTGAGCTGGTGGGCACTGATTTTTTTAGGTGGTTTACTGAGATTATTTTAGTGTTAAAACTGTTTAAAACTAACAATGTTCAAAAGGCAATAGGGTAAAAACTATAGTTTGTTTAACCTGAAACAGATGTAAAAAACCTAGCTTTATAATACAGCTCGTAAAATCCTGAATAGTTTTCTGTGTGTAAAATGGTAGCAAAAAACAACACAATGGTAAAACTGAACGAGTTTTTGCATGGCGCGAGCTTTTTTGTGAGTTTTATGTTTTTTAAGCATCTAAAGCTCACGCACAATAGTACCAATACAACAAAAAAATGTGTCCGTAAGGAAGGCTGTAAAAAACATTCAAAACACACACAAATAAATGCGTTTTAGGTACAGTAGAGACTTACTGTAGGAAAAAATCTCAATCATCGTGAATCGAATTGAAACTCGTTGAAAATAATAAATTGGTTAAGAGGAACGGCTTCGCGTCATTTTTCATACAAAACTTAATTTTAGGTTTAAAACACCCAACCGAATTGAAAAATTATTATTTTTAATAAAAGATTTAGCAAATGTCTAGGTAAATGAACTACATGTTTTAAATTATAAAAAAAACGCCATTAAAGAATTCACTTTGTAATTTCCCTTTGGCAACCTTGGAAATTTTTGAGATTTTATTATAATCAATAAAAAAATAATCTAAAAAAATAAATTTTAAAATCATTCAAAAAAGCTTTTTCTTGGGTAGAAATTTTGATTTATACACGATAAATTAATATTCCAGCAAAAATCGGTCATTCATAATTAAAATTAACTTCGCCCTTCAAACTGCTTTTTTTAATCATTTAATTTTTTTTAAATACATTTCATCTTAATTTTTAGTTTATAAATAGAACATAATTTTTTTAATGAGCATCTCACAAATATTTTCCAAATTTGCTTCTAAAATCATGAAAAATTGATTCCTCTAATGTTTAATAATAAAAAAAACAGTACATAAAGTAGTACATATCCGTACTAGATACATAACTTTTGATCTATCTAATCTACCTTCATATCATCCCACAATCCCTACCTAATTTTTCTTATTTAAATACTACTTAAAATTTCTTCAAAATAGGCAAATTTACTTTGTGGCGTCATCATTAATTTAATGAAAAACAAATAAAATTTTATTTGTTTTTCATTTCATTAAACTACTTAAAATATTTAAACTTAATCTGAATTAAATAATCGAATTACCATTATTGTCAAGCATAGAATGTATAATTCAACTTCACTTGCTGTAACACAGGGATATCCCTAGCATGGCGAGTGAAATAATACTAAAAAAATTACCCTTTTTATTCGTGAAATAAACAAATTAAAAAAAGATTGAAAAAATAATTTTTAAATTTAGTGGGGTCTTTTGACCTCAAGTCTAAAATTAAGTTTTGTATGAAAAATGCCGATCAGCCACTCCTCTTAAGGTGAATATTTCTGTACACAAAAGAGACAGGATCGAGAGATATTGCTGCATCAGATATTTGAGACAAACAAAGCGATTTCTGGTTTATTTACAACGACTTTACATTGCCTGTGGGATCGATACATTGAAAATTAGTTCCACTAGAGCTTAAGTCGCCTCTAGCTTGAATTACCATTAATTCACATTGCATACGCATTGGACGTGCCAACCGTCAAAAACGTCTTGTAAAACAGTTCCAGGAAGCTACTTCGCATAATGGATGTTCCCTCTATACGCTCGTATGCACATTGTTTAAGACAATTTGCAGTTATTTACACGTTTATTATGCACGGCGTTGCAGTGCATTATCATAAAATTACACTCTGTCCTAGCGCGAAATTCCTCCAGGGTGCCGGTACACGTAACAAGATGATTCTTTTTTAACATTTATCCTACGCTCTGTTTACATAGCGGATCCATAAATTGTGTTAGCTAGTTCCAAATTGCAAGGTCCGCTGATGGGAAGACCACCGCTCTGACTGTAATGATAGGGTAGCTTCAGTTCAATTAGCTTCCTACGTCCGTTTGCCCTAGACCCTGGCGTAGTGCGTGCCTCACAACCTAACTACCTCACTACTGCGTGAGTGCCTGATCGCCTGGTCCCTTGCTATAACAATATTAAAACTGTGCTAGAATCAGTCATGTACTTACACACGATCATATACTGTCAGATGCGGTGATTTCTGAAGTGGGCGATATCGCACCCTGGGGGAGCCAGGAGATCTGGGTGGGCGGTAATAGACTCAGGGGCTACAGTGAGGGGGCGGCTAGTTCAATGAATGCTTAAAATTATATTTTAAATTCTTCACGTACTACAAATTTACACAAATAAATAAATATGCGTTATAAAAACGAACAAAAAGCACATATCAACAAATCGGCTTTTAATATGGCAGGTTTAATTCGATTTTCATGTAAATCGAAAAAGTGTTTATGGAGGCTGAAGAAAATAAATATATAAAATAAAATTATATTTGAAATTATTGTGTATGGAACCAAATAAGTTTGGGAATTTTGAATCTAGTGTCTAATAATGGGTACCCACCTGAAATATCTGTGGTAAACTAGTGTCTAATAATAGGTAACTACCTAGGAAATCTCTGGCAAACTGGTGTCTAATAATGGGTAGGAAATCTACTACTACCTAGGAAATCTGTGGCAAACAAGTGTCTCATAATGGGTATCTACCTAGAAAATCTGTGACAAACTGTGTCTCATAATGGGTAACTACCTAGAAAATCTGTGACAAAGTTTTTGATAATGGGTAACTAAATAGAAAATCCGTGACAAACTACTGTCTAATAATGGGTAACTACCTAGAAAATCTGTTACAAACTAGGTCAAATAATGGGTACCTACCTGGCAATCCAGTTATTTTTTTAATATTTGAATTCACTTATCGAAGGGTTCTGTCACACTCGAGGCGAAGTAACTGCCCGAGTTTCAAAAAAAAAACAGACATGCTTGTCTCTCGCAATCACCAAATAATTACACTTGCGGAGAATCACCACCACCTACGAGCAGTACCGACCCATTATTCCACCACGCAAGGACGCGAAATTGCAGATGGTAGATCTAGGGTAAATAGCCACCATTTGAGATAAATGCCTCCTGCGTGGAATTTTAAATCGCCAGGAACTTAATAGTATATAATATCGGGGTTAAGTCACCGTATAATTAGAATTTACCTACGTAACACGGCAGACATTTCTAAAAAATGGTAAACTGCATAAAATTGGTTCGGGAGTGGGCAAGTTGGATAGTTAAATAAGAAACCGATTATTGGTCCAATGCAAATAAGCTGGGGACCAGTAGATAAAACGCATTAAAAAGACAACGGCAAACATCGAGTCATGCCCACAAAATTATAGGGGGGTTGAAATTACAGGCCTTGGCCTAAATAGAGAACATTTTAGAAGAACATAAATGAGGCATTTACTAAGCAATGGAAGAAAACATTGATTTCACTTCATAACTATTTAACTTTTCTATGCATTATCCTACGATTACCACTAGAATTAGATCAGATTGGATTTGCGACCTATTGATTTTAACGGTTGGTGATTGGTTAGTGTAAAATGGCAGTGCTATATTTTTAAGCATTAGTCCTACACAGGAAAAAATCCCTTTGGGCCTATTTCGATCATCTTTTATGATGCTGTGTGATAATCTTTTTAGGAAACGGCGGCGGAAACTTTGACAGTCGGCGTAGTCCAGCGAGCTCTTGACTAGCATTCCGAAGGTCACGGGATCGAATCCCGACGTGGCAAATAAATTTTATTTGATTAATTTGTGTTATTTCACAATTAATTCATTTGAAATAATATATAGTATATTGGCGGCACGTTCCAGAATATAAGATGCTCTCAGTATTGCCCTGGTGTAAGACCACCATTCAGAATTGAAACGTTACTTGAAATGGCTTTAGGCGTGTTTGATGACCAGATCTGAATAGCCAGGTACTTTTCACCTTCCTCTTTTTCATCTCCTTCCCCTCTCCACTACCTTCAGCCCCACAACATACCCCAATTGGGGATGCCATAATCTCACTGGCTCCAGACGGGAGCAGTTGGGATTCTTGTGCGGTATTCATATAAAAAAAGGAAAAATGAGAAGAGGAAGTTTTGCGAAGAGAAAAGGTATGAAAGGTGGGTAAGAATCTGGGGGTCAATGTGTCCAGATGTGACGGATGTATGAATCGATCCCTTCCACTGCGGTGCAATTTGATGGGTTGAGAGAGTCCGATTGCTGGAGAGGTCTGGGCAAAGTCTCCCTCAATCAGTCTCTCCTGATCCTGCCCGCTACGGTAGGTGAGCAAACGTATCCGCCGCTAAGATCTAGTCAAATCCCACCCATTTAACCCGGGTACCCCTTCTAAGTCACCAAATGTAGCAAATCACCAGGGTGACCTATTGCGAAGGTAAATAAATGGTTAACGGTGCGACAGTACCCATAACCGTCCCACAAATCGAACACATTGAGGATTTTTTTTAAATATTGAAACTTGGTAGGTACTTATAAAACATTTGGCATTGTCATCGGGATGATTTTGTAATACACCTATATGCACGCTCACAAAAATGAATTGTAATATAATATTAAAACCAATACGTGGTTTATTCTAGGTAAGAACTTACATCATTGGAATTCAGGCCAATTTGCAAAATTTGGAGCATAGTTTGCAGAATTATTCATTTTGTCTTGTTTTTTATAATCGTGTGCACAGACACAAATATAAAAAAAAAAAACATTGCAAAATACCTGATGTTATTATATTCCATATTTTTCAATAAGAGTTTCGAAATTCGATCGAAACAGGATGGATACTAACTAACAGTCATTAATAAAAATATCCATATAAGGAAGCTTCAACTATTTTTTAATGATATGAAGTTACCTAATAAAAATCCGGTGAGAGTTGATATTCAATTAACAATATGCCATATACACGCTTAAAATAATCATCTACATTTTAAAATATTATTGAAATCAAAACGTAAGTTATTATACGTAATAACTAACATAATTGGAAGACAAGGGAACAAAATAAACAAAATTTGGAGCATAGTGTGCAGAATGGGAATGTGTCAATTTGGAAGGCGATTATGGGTACCGTCGCGCCCGTAAAACCATTTATTGGATAACCAACACCACTGCCATAGGCCACTTCAACTGGTTCGCTACGTTTAGTGACTACGTTCCCATGATATTTTTATGTACCCGGGTTCATGGGATGAGGTTTTTCTAGGTTTTGACGGCAGATGCTTTTGCCCACGTACTGCGTGGCGGGCTGGATTGAGAGAGACTGGTTGAAGGAGATGTCTCGGAAGGACTGTCTCGGAACATCGCCTTTCACCGCAATGGGAGGGATGGATTCATAGGTCCGTCATTCTTGGAGACATTGACTCTCAGACTCCTACTCACCCCTCATAACTTTTTTCTTCACAGAACTTCCTCCCTTCTTTTCCTGAAAAAAATTGATTGTCTTTAAAATCGGTTTACGGACGATAATTTTACGTGATAACGTCATATAATAACGATGGAGTGGAAGAGAGATGGATGCGTCACAAGCCGAACGCTTGTTCCGCTCTCTCGCTTGCACGCTCGGCTCAGGCGGAACGTGACAATGAGTCACGCTTTTTCGTGGTTGCAGCCGGCGTTCATCGATTTATAAGACGTTATCACGTCAAAATCTATCCACACAGCATCCCTAAAGATGACATTGGCCCTGAGGGGAATTACTTTTTTCAGGTGTGGAGCTAATGTTAAAAAAAAAATATTTGTCTCTATTCCAAAAATTAAAAAAAAAAACCGAGATATTGGATGATTAATTCATATTTTTCAATAAGAGTTTAGAAATTCGATCGAAACAGGATGAAAACTACCCACTACTTATTAATAAAATTTTCCATTTAGGGGTCGTTTAAAAGGGGTCGTTTAAAATTCAACTAATTTTTTGTGGTATGAAATATAAATCAAATATAAAAAATCCGGTGAGAGTTGATATTCAATTGACAATATAATAAATGGTACATCCAAACATGTAAAAAGCGGCTTCTGTGCTTGTGAAATGACAGTAGCATTAGATATTCCGTGAGAAAAATTACTAAATTCCTCTCCTGAGAAAGAACCACTTAATCAAACCCGAGAAGACACTTGATTTATTTTTACTAAGCCCGGGAGTTACTTGGAGCGGTGAAGTAAATAATTCTAAATGGAATTTCGTATTGAAAATTTTAATTCAAATGTCCGTTTAAATTGTTTATCGTAGGTGATTTAATGTTATTGGGATTCTAGATTTATGAAAATATGTTCGAAACGCGTTAATAGGTTTTGTGAAGTAAGAAAATAGGCTCCTGCCCGATTGCCAGTTTATTGTGTCTTTTGTAAAAAAAAATCTTTTTTCAAAATTCACTTTATATGATCTAAACAGTCTAATTCATCAAGCGGCGCAAAATCTACTTCACATTGAAGTAAGGAGCTTTGAAATTTCTTCCGATTTGAAAAAAGTATAGCAAAAAACAATATTGTTACCCCCTCTGTTTTCAATTGTTCTACAAAAGAGTGTTGACCCTTTGAGTCTAATTGACACCAATTTGGATCAACTCATAGAAATGGTTGTATCTCCCTTAGTGGCGTACTGAGAGATATGATACAAACGGTGTTACAAAGACAAAAAACCATGATTTATATGCAAATACAAAAACTAACCACAAAATAAGTACAATGTACACCTTTATGAAACCAAAGTTTCGAATCGCATTTTGAAGTAAATTTATGAAACTTTGGGAATTTTGTATAACTTATATTTACATGGAACGACAAAAAAATGAAGTGATAATAACGTTTAGAATATATTTGTCTAATAAAATGTGTTTTAATTTTTAGTCGAAAAAACGAAAGGCGGGCCTTTTTAAATTTTTTTGTGTTTTTTATTTTTATTTCAAAAGAATTTTATTACATATCTATAACAGTTTTTAGTTTTCGGATACGTTCAGAAAAATTCCCTTTATTGAATTTTATTTTAAAGCGGAATTATTTTGACCTTCTGAAAAATACGGTCGAGGCCTTCAGGGTTAAAATTAACGGCAGGCCGGATACTAAGTGCTAATCTGATTTATAAGTTAGTTCACGAAGATTTATTTTATTTCAAAATTTCATTTGATTATAGTTTTGAGAAAACAATTTTTTTTAAATTCAATTCGAACAGACTGCAAATTATTTTAATTTAAATGAATATTATAAAAAGATTTGGATGTATTTTGAGCCTCGCAGCGGATCTCTGGATAAAATCAAAATCTCGGCAACCTATAAAAGAATAAGTAATGAGTTTTTTTTATAATCCTAGCTCCCCAGTAAAAAATAAGTTCACCAATCGCCAACGAGGAGGCCTAAACAGTCTAAAAAGTCAAAGAATACCGACCAAACGATAAAATTTATTCTTCCAAGGAGATATAAACGAGCGGCATCGCAACCCGATGGAAAAAAATAGGTATCGATTTACTTCATTCAGTTAATAAGGTGGAATCTGATAGAAAAGTTTAGGAATCATTCGTAAAGAAATATCTTTATTAAATTAAATGAAGACATTATGAGCGAAACTCAATCGAAAATCTGGAAACAGAAAAATCAGAAAAAGATATTTACATCTCTGGGACTCGAACCCAGGACCTCCCTACTTTCCGGGTTGGGAAATATCTGTAGTTTTTTTGAGCTATACGAATAGGTAGGTTTATAAATGTTGTCGTTAATCAGCCAGTTCAGACATTAAATAAATTAAAAGTTTGCTCATTCACGTAAAAGGCAGTAACGCTGTTCAATAAATATTTTGTTAATAGTTTATGATTGAAATCTCTTTCCAGCCTTCTTCTATTGTTTAGTGCTTGAACAATTTTTTGATATGCGCAAAAATAAATTAAATTATTTTTCTTAACCACGGGAACGATAGAGCATTTTCACCGTTTGCTCTAGATTTTCAGAAGATCATTTTTTTTTAATTTTCGCCAACATTAAATAAATCATAACTTAGAATCTTAACATGGAGAAATAAAAACTTATTATAGTGCTGTATAGCTAATGAATTAATTTGTATTTTACCGTTTGTTTGTAGAGTTAATAAAAAAAAATATAAAAAATCGAAAAGTTCATAATCCTGTGTGTTTGTTATTTTGAAACTGCCGTGAGAGGTACTCATTCGAATCAACAAAGAATAATTTCGATTTCTGTATATAAATATATATATATTAAGTATACCACAGATATATCTGTGGTATATTTAATAATGAAAGGTGCATATCTATGGAAAAAGGACTTAATTTTTACCGTAAACGGCTGATCAGAAATTCTGCGTGAAAAAATATTTTTAAAATTTATGCTTAACACCGTTATAAAATAGTCTAAAAAGTTCGGATTCGCAACATCTATCATCATAATAAATAGAACATTTTAATTGCTTCGTTTTAAATTCAAAATAACAAACGTGGAGAGCAACAAATATTTTTTTTAAACATTTTTTGCCGAATCAAGAGATAATTTGCCTTTTTTATCCGAAAAGCAATCGGAGACATTTAAAATGGAGCCAATATATGGCAAAAATCGCTCCAGTGGTTAAAAGTGTATTCTCTGTGTGCAGAAAAACGCTATTATTAAATTTTGTAACTTACTATCACCGTAAACCCGAGTGGGTTGGAATAAAATACCACCTGGCTAAAAAGTTTTTGAGGATATTAAACAAAAACGTTTAATTTATTACCTAGTTTACCTTCATAAATAGCATTGTTATTCAAATGTTGGTTGATATTGCATGCACGTGAGGAATGCATGTTCACAGAGTGATTCTTTTAATTCGTAAAATCTATTTCTTGTTTTAATTATTGAAAAAATAAAAGTTTTTTAATTTAGTTCTTTTCTATAGTACAAAATTGCGTGTTATCTGACATATAGAGAATTTTTTTAAAATAATCACAATTGCCTGTATTTGCATTCCAGTTTCAATTTTCGGTTGTTATTTATCTTTATTTACTCTAGTAAAAACTCCGGCATTGAGTTTTTAAAAAAATAAAAATAAATCATTGTTACAAAACCAGCTACAATGCAGTAGACCAGTGGTTTGCAACCTGTGGTACGCGAAGCCAATTTGGGGGTACGCAACATCATGGCACGCATGTAGAATCACTGGTTAAAAATGCCCAAAGTCTGTTACACTGTACAAAATTGAATTAATTGTATTTGTGTGACTTGATCGTTAAATTAATTAATAATGAAGTATTAAAAAAATCAGAATGTGCGATTCACACGCGGTAAAAGTGAAACCATAAAATCGCTAGATTTCGCTTTCTTTTCTTTTGCCCGTTTATTTTAAAGTGGTTGGAAAATTGGATATAAATTTCAGAAAAATAAAAATGTATTTTTTTTGGATTTCGTAGGATTCAAACTCTGTTAGATGGATGTCTGTCTCTCTGGCCGCTTGGATTTGTCTAGCGCCTTAGCTGCGCTACGTAGCTGCGCAACAGGATATTCGATGCGAATTTAGCGCATTATATTAGAACCGAGGAACCATCAAATAACAAATTTTAGTGACGCACTTCCGTTTCACCCTAATTTCAAATCACTAACGGGGCTATAAAAGTTTCACTTTAAAATATAAATGAAACACGTCTTTCATTGCACGTGTACAAAAGATAGTTAGAGGGTACGGGGAACAACAAATTTGTTGTAAGAGTCGAGGGGTACGCAGGCTCAAAAAGGTTGGAGATCGCTGCAGTAGACCAATCCATTGCACTACCTACACCAAATCACCAAGTTTTGACTGATATACTAGTATATCATTTCAAAGATAATGTTACGAATTTATCAACGGTTTCTATTGACACGAAACTTCGTTAAAACTCCTATAATTGATTACTGCAAGCTGGCATTTTTATTTTCAAACACTTTACATCTATTCGTAGAACGTCCAGACTTTCTATAATACGGCTGGGTGGTCTGTGAAGGCTATTTTTCTGTTTTAATAATGTACCAAATAACGGTTGCATTCACCGATATCGCTCAACACGTCAATCTATCATTGTAAGGTATTTGGGGTCCACTGGACTTTTAATAATGGGCTTGCCTAGATCACTCTGCCAAACCCGTTACTGCTGCTTCCACATAGATGATTTCATTATTCTCTCAAATGGACTATCAGGACTGGATCTACCAGACGTTGCTTAAAAAAGCCATGACTCGGAGCTAAGACATCCAAGTATCAGACACGCAAAAAAACTTTTGTTAAGTGAGACATAAAATTATATGACGATGCTTTTACTTACAACGTAATAGGCTAGACAGAAAAAACTTTCTCTGTTAATTCACTAAATAATTTTCTTTCCACTATAAAGCAGGTTCATAAAGCTTAAAGCGATGCACTACTTAGTAATAATGCTAAATCATATTGTGTTTTGGTATGAAAATTAGATTGCTGAGACATATTTTAGATACTTTAATTAAATGCTGCGAGTAGAACACATATAGAATGCATGACGGCCGGCGTGGTCTAGCGGTAAGGCTCTTGACTCGCAATCCAAAGATCGCGGGATCAAATCCTGACGTGGCAAATAAATTTTATTTGAATAATTTGTGGTATTTCACAATTTATTCATTTAAAATAATATTTTGTATATTTGCAGCACGTTCCAGATTGGAAGATACTCTCAGTATCCCCCTGGTGTAAGATCACCATTCAGAATTGAATCGTTGCTGAAATGGCTTTAGCCGTGTTTGGTGACCAGATCTGAATAGCCAGGTACTTCCCCACCTTCCTCTTCCCTATCTCCTTCCCCTTCCCACTTACCTTCAGCCTTACACCAATACATCAATTGGGGATACGATAGTCTCACTGGCTCCAGATAGGATCAGTTGGGACTCTTGTGTGGTATTCACATAAAAAAAAATTTGGGTTTTTAATTATTTTGACAAAAAATCTAAAAGCTTTTATCTATTTCTATTTTTGTATTTTATTTTTATATTAAATGACCTTTTTGGGCAACTGCGAGAGCGATTTGGAAAAATCCGAAATGATTTGCACTTATTTATTAATAGTCTTTATTTAGGTAAAATACAGATAATTATTTTATACATATATTATATACATAAATGTGCTTTACATTCGTTTTCTCCGCCTTTTTAACTCGAGCTCTGCTCTAAAAAAAGTTGTAATACTTATTAATTAATGTATTTTTTTAAAGAAAAACTTTATTTAGTTTTTAAAACATGTAACCTTTGAATCATTATATTTAATAAAAAATAAAAAAAGAATAAAAAAAAGTCTGTCAAGCCTGTCTCGACACAGGTACATCCTAGTGAGACAGGCATCGAAAAAACCCAATGTAAACATACTTTATGTAGATAAATAAATTTAAAAAAATAAATAATAATTTATCATAAAAAAATCAATTTACTGCTATTAAATATTTCTAACAATTGAAACTGAATCAATTTGTAGTAAGATCGAAAATAAAAATAACAATGTATTCACATTCAAATAGAAATGCTTCAGGCATCATTTCTATCAGTCAATGGCAACTATCATTGAAAACATAATTGCGACCATTTAAAACAGATTTTCGTAAATGTGATTGACGGGCATAAGAAGCTGGAAGCTTTTTGACTTCCGATTTGAATAAGTATTTGGTGATTATGTTTTACAGAAAGTACCTACGAATGTTTGATCTAATGAAATATCAAGGCAAATTTATAATAAAATTAGATTTAAAACTTTAAATTCATCAAAAGGTTCTTATGATATCTGTTTAGAATCTCACTCAGGCGGAATTCTATTGGCAGTGATTGAAAGTAAGGTAGTAGGATATGTGAAGTCTGCGGCATAGATTTTCCATGAGTTAGTTAATAATCGCCAAGATAATCCATTACAGTTTCAGTGGCGTAATAGTTTATGCATTTGACATGGGTTGACTCACCATAACAAAATTCTCGCTTTAAATACACAAGAATTTTTTGTAGATATGTAAGAGGATGATAGAAAAGTGCCTGGCTTTTCAGATCTAGTCACCAAATACGTCTAAAGCTATTTAAAGCAACGTTTTAAATATGAATTATGGTCTAACACCATGGCGAAGAGTATCTTCCATTCCGGAACGTGCCGCAAATATGCCTTTTAATATTTTAAGTGAAATAATTATGAAAACACAAATCAATTGAATGAAATTTATTTGCGCGCGCCGGGATTTGAACCCGTGACCACCTGATCGCTACCTCGATCACGGAGGCCGTCAGTACTATGTACTTCAAGAGAGAAAATCGATTTAAATTGCAGGTATCCAACAGCTTGCAGATATTGGAAAACTATTTATCTTTGGTACATTTAAGTGTATCTACTATGCTAAACCTGTTAATTTGTTTGTCAGGCATCTTTATTGACTTATGTAACAGGTATAAAATAATTTAGTTTATTTTTAATGTGATAAATCAACACAGCATTCAAGCATTTGAAATTCCAAGGTCAATTAGTTAATTTGATAGAGATAAAAAATCCATTGAGATTGTATGAATAATTACATCGAATATTTCGAGTTGAATTTTAATGGTCTCATCCCTGTATCATGTGCAGAGGTCCGCACTAATTTGTTCTATCTGGGGGTCTCAAATTCCTAGAGATTCATTTATGAAAAAAATGATTCTAAAAGATTTTTTTTTCCGCTCATACGATTGAGTGGTTTATTAGGAATAACTGTATGTAGTATAATTTACGGCACAAATTTCGGCTCAGAATACTATTTTAACTACGTATAGCCGACTTACATTGAATTTATCTATAAAAAGTAACACGTATCATGTCATTCTATCAAAAAAAATTGTGTACAAGTCACACGTGGTAGAAGTGAAACTTTCAGAAAACTAAAATAGACGAGAGTGGGGAGGCAACAAAGCACCGCACAAAGAGGAGACCGATAGGCTAGGAAGCACCCCACAAAGAGGTAATTATTATTCTTTTTTTTCTATCTATCTCAATCATTATTATCATAATATTATGTTTTTTATAGTTACGAAAATTATATTTTTTTCCTACCAAAATTTGATATGTATAAAAAAAAAACTTGTTTTATAAAATGGGGGCCTCAGCACGGGTGAGTCACCCAGTGAGGCCAACATTACTAGTCGATACTTAGAAATGTAAAATATTGCATCAATAAAAAAATAAATATAAATTATATATTCTATTTCACTTTCTCGCAGGCTATAATGTCCTATAGATTTTTGTGTTTTGTATCTTTTAAGTGTCGCTTTTTCGTTTCATCGAGTTTCAAATCACAACGGTGCTAAAGAAGTTTTCACAAAAGAAAAAAACATTTTGGAAATATTGCTGGGCCTCGTTTTGAACCAAGGACTAGATTACCACCACCACTATACAACGGAAGTCAACATTTATGAAAATCCTATTTGAATAAAAAGTTATGAATGTTTGGAGATGTTTTAAATAGTGTAGAAAATTTAGATGGAAATGAAAATAGATATAAATAGTTCCCGTAGCGGTACCAATATCCGCTTCCCAAATTGATTTATTTCGATTACATATTTTTTTTCAGTAATATCTATTTTTATTTCCATCTCAATAATGTAGAAAATAGATATTACTGAAAAAAATTATGTTATCGAAATAAAGTGGCTGGTTTGGAATTACCCCTTGACCTCTCCAACTGACCTTTCTGAACCCATCGTCTTGCACCGCTGCGGAAGGGATATATTTATAGATCGGTCACTCCGGGACACACTGAACCCTAAATTCCTATTCTTTTTCCTTCTTTTCCTTAAAAAGACCCTCATCACAGCATCCCCAAAGATGACAGAGGCCTCGAGGGAAATTTTTCTGTTAATTCTGATTAACGTAAAAACAAAACTTTAAATTAATTATTGGTAGTTCCTAAAATACTACTTTACAGATCCCATATCTATTTGTTTGTCGCAAGTATCACAAATTCCTAGACCTCTAGAAATATTGGTAAAAGGCATTTATAGCGGACATCAAATTCATTTCAATAATTAAATACATAGATTCCATACGCCTGTCGCAATCACGAAAAATTCATTTGGTGAGTTGAAATATCTCGCCTGTCTCAAAAATATTATCTACACACGACACACATTTTGATATATCCTCTTTTAACCTTAGATACCTACCACTGATCAACAAAGTCCCAGCGGAATCCGGTTTCCAACTATCTAAGGCTGAACTAATCTACATTTTTTCTGAACTCTAAATACCTTTTTTCAAATACTATAGGATCCGTCTCAGACAGACACAGATTTGTCAAGATTAAAAATATACATACGTTACCTATGTGACTAAAGTAGGACTCTTAAATAGGAATAACGCAGTCAATATTTATTTTTTCCACGATCGATTTGTCAATGTGTCTTTATCGACCAAATGACGGTTGTTATTTCTTAAACCAATCAAGATAACCACAGCTTACCACGAAAAAAGTATGGTGTAGTTGAAATCAATTAATTATTTAACAGTCATAACATATCTTTTTGTAAAAGCAAACACAACCATATCGGGATGGCACACGAATAATCATTTACATTCAAATACAGCAGTGTATATTATATTTGAACATTTTATATATTATATTTTAACACACTGTTGCAAACATCTGTAAAATAAATTACACATAAACAGAAATAACAACTTACTTACGACCTCACCGATATAAAATAAATTAAAACAACATAATCCTGTCAAATTTAACTCCATAAATAGATTTGAGAGGATTTACTACTTTACTTAATTTATTCCTACATTTATAAGATAACTCTTTTTAAAGAATTTACCCACACTTCAAGTCATCTTTGTGTTTTAATTGTAGTCAAATTAATATGTATATAACATTAAATATTCTTGTAACTACGATATTAATTCATGTACCTTTACGCCTGTCTCGACACAGATATATCCTAGTGAGACAGGCGTCGAAAAACCCAATGTAAACATACATTATACAGATAAATAACCTATATGTTCTTACTATAAAATAATAATGTTTAATCTTAATAATCATTAATGGATTATTTTCCAATCATTAAAAATTGTTTCTGTGTTAATAATTGAAACGTGAATGACCGAATTTCGCACTATATACTACACCCTCTGTTAGCCAGACGTAAACTTTCTGATTTATTGCTTCTAAACAAAAGTTTGGGTACATCGATTGATACACTCGACATTTTATCCCAAATTAACTTCAACAAGATTGAAAAACATTTTATATATTAAAGCCTCCTACGCAAATTCAAGATATTTCTCCCGTACACAGTAAACATTGAATTTATAACACTGCTTATATACACTGCTCTGATAATGAAATGAAATAATTTAATGACCACTTAATTTAAACACTTAAAAAAAGTTAAACTATTAATCATATCACACTGGTATTACGATGAAACCCTTCATAATAAAATAAATATTTGGCCTACCAAATCAGTGTCTCATCAGCACAGGTGCCAAAAATAAATTGTTTACGAACCTATTTGTATTTTACCTATTATGCAGTATTTTTGTCATTCATTTTTTAATATTAAGCTAATTATTTTTGTTATTATTTTTGTTGTTATTTTGTTAATACTATGTATTGAAACTACAGGTTAACTTTTACGCATCATGCCTGATTTATGTACTAAAATAAATTTTTAAAAAATAAACATAAATATACATACATCTAATTTTTATTAAAACCACCATCTTGTTATAACTTTTGAATATTCATTTCGAATTTTACAAAAATGTGAAAAGGTATTCCATATAAATAAAATCGTATATATTTATCCGAGACACTATCTAGGTTACAAACCAGTTCTTAAAACACTTGTTTCCAATGAAAAAGGTAGTTGCCAAATAATATGCAAAAAAATTAGTCGAAGATAATATTGTTAATTCTAAAATTTTAAGTATGAGATTGAAACATATGACGTTCAAATAAGGCGTTTGTCCCGGTAAGACGAGAGGTTCTAGATTCGAGTTCCAGTTGCGAACGTTATCTTTTTATTTTTCCGTGTCTTGTTCTCTTTCATATTTTAATTTATATAGATTATTAGTGTTACCTTCTTTTTCAATGATACAAATACATCTCTCTAAGAAAATGATTACCAGGAATATCGCAACAAAAATGGAAATATAATCTTAAAAAAGCGATGGATTAACTTTTTCCAATAACATTTTGGAAACAAATCTTTCTTTTGACATAAATAAAGGGTTACAAAAATTTACATAGAAAGAGAATGGGATTACAATGAGTTATGTACTTTAAAAAATTCAATGTAGTACTTTGTATTCTGATGAAGATACCTTGGTTTTGAAACATATTTTTTGTGTACAGTAGTGGTGTTAAACGAAGTAAATTATTTTGATTCAACTTATAATAACAAACTAAGAATATACAAAAAATAACAATTTTGACAGGATAAAACGAACGAATAGAGAAAAATTCTCTATGGCTTGCTTTGTTATAAATGTGTTATTTAAAAAGCCATATAAAACTATTTAACATTTAAAAAATTATTTGTTTTCATTTAATTAAAAATGATGCCACAAAGTGAATTAGCAAAGATTGAAGATCTAATAAACACTGTTTTAATTCAGACATATCCGAGTGCTCCTTGTAAATAATGCTCGCTTAAATCCCATCACTCCATATTCAATTACTTTGATTTATGACTTTTTGATTTGATGAATAATTTCTCCGTGAAAATATTATTACGTCGACGATTTTGCCCCGTCAGTAACAATTTGATGCGTGATGGATGTTTAATAAATTGAAATAGAATGGTCTTAGACTCTAAGATGTCTGGGCCGACCTTTGGATCATTCCTGTCTTCGGACCAATCTATTTGATGATAAGTCTAAGTCAATACTTAAGATGAGTTTTTTAAATTGACGGTGGCATTGAAAGGAGTTCAAATTGATAGATGTTGTAATAATAAATAGTTTTTTTCTAACGTATAGTGATAGACAAAAAATATTAGCTCTCAACAAAAGGTTTCGATGAGATAGAGTTATGAAAGTGAGATATAATATTTTGTCAGGAAGATTTTTTTAAGAAGTTGTTTGCCTATTGAGTTGATTGCATTTTAGATTATATTTTCAATATTATTTTTTCATTTTTTTATTTACAGTTCACCTTTAAATAGATAATAAACTTTTATTAACATAAAAATGGAATGATCATGAGTTAAGGTCGAGTTTTGCTCGAAGATTGTATATCTAAAATAGATTGAAGTTTTCACAAGGATTATACTACATTTTAAACTTAGAATTCTTTATTTGGGACTTTGTCGTTTACTTTTTGTATATTTTTACTACAAATAAATTTCTAAATATTATATACATTTTCCACAACATTTAAATTTTTTCTTAATATCTTTGGTGATATTTTTGAACATCTTTACATCAAATAGTAATATTTAATCAACGAAGACAATATTAGCGACCCTCAAATGATTATTTTAAACAGAAAAATCAGAAAAAGATAGGGTCGCATCTAAGAAGATTCCTAGACGCGACGCATCTTCCCAGATGCGACCGTATTTTTTTCTGATTATTTTGTTTCAATTTTTTGATTGAAAGTCGCTAATATTGTCTTCAATGATTAAATATTATTTTTATTAATAGACAAATATCTTTGTACACATCACTTTTATTTAATACAACTCAACATACTTTAACTCCTGATGAGGTGAACATCGTTCACGAAACATGTTGAGTTGTATTAAATAAAAGTGATGTGTACAAAGATATTTGTCTATTAATAAAAATTAATAATGCCATCACAAAGTGAAATCCTTAATGAAGAAGTTTTCTTCGAAAAATTTAATATTTCAATTTTTACTCATTAACTTGAAATAAAAATCAATGTTAATCTTCTTATTGGTCATCAACTTTATATATATCTCTCTTCTACCCTGTTACAAATATCTCATTATTCTTTTTTAACGACATCAAAAATTAAATATTTTCTGTGTTAACACAAACAAATAAATTCTAAACCGTGTAAAAATATGTTCGAATTGTAGAGTCCCAGCTTCGCGTAAATAATTATACATATTTACTTCTCATATTTATAAGTTTAAAAAAAGATACAAAACAAATATACATGAGAAACAGACTGAATCCCACGCGTATCATTATTTTATATAGTCGACTTATAAATATGGTCATTGGATGAAAACTGTCTGCTGGACTCGCAGCACTCGCCTCAGGTGTGCGAACTCATTTCAGACAAGGAGATAGCAATCAGGAGCAACCGTGTACAGATTAGACTACCTCCAACGTTAATTAAGTATACATAAAATCATTAACATTTTCTTCCATTTCCTTCTCTACCGGTCTTCTATCCAGGGGCAGACCGTCCCAAAGGAATATTTCAAATTTCCTAAAGGTCGACGATTTGATTTTTTATTTTTTTTTTATCTTGATTAGTGATGGTCAAAACAGAAATATTTAGACAGTGGAATGTCTGGTGGACACAACATTCTGTGATGATTTTTTTAAATACCATGTTTTTAGACATTTTTTTTTTTGGTAACATTAACGAAAGTATTTTTCCTCAGGGCTTTATCATTATTGAAAATGCTGTGCGAAGGGTGTTTTTGAGGAAAGGAAGGAGTGAACATGGTAATTGAATGGTTAAACTCAAGAACGAGACGAAGAAGCGACCCGTTCTCTTGGGAAAAATGACAACCGTGTACAAATGTTGAGTGCGTGTTTCCCAACTATGCACCGATGCCAGGAGGTTAATGACGCCAGTTCCTCTGAACATCTTCTATTTTAATGCTGGTAGAACAAAGACAGCATACCTATCTGCGCCTGTGCTCTAAAAATTGGGATCCGCTTATTAAGAAACAAACCACCCGTCTTTCACAGGGTCTTTTTCATGTATTTTGGGGCTCCAGACCAGAAATGGCTGCCAAATTCAACAGTGAGGCGCACTTGCAATTTGTACAGGGTCAGCAATTGTGTACCTTTAAAGCAACTGCGGGCTTTGTACAATATGCCCAAGTTCAAGCATATCTATGAAAGGCATGTTGGGAAGATTGCTTCCATTGAAGAAGACTAGATTCGATTTCTTTTAGAAGTAATTAGACATGATTGAGTCTTTGAAACATTAATTTCGACTAGGTTATTTTTATCCCAAGAGGAAAAGCTCTCAAGGTATTATCTGCATCAAAGCTCTTCGAGCTGGTGGAGTTTGTTTAACCTATGGGAGCCTGTAATAGCTATCACGGACGGTAATAATGAATTGGTGCACATGACAAAAGATCATTGATATGCAAGAAAAACAATAACGGAGACAGAACCAATGCCTGTGGGAAGCCAGCATTTATTGAATGTGAAGAAGAGTTAAAACCATCAACCGTCTGAAACGACCTCTCCTTTAAAAAGTCAGCAACCCACGTACACAAGGAAGAAGGCAATTCGTTGATAAGCACTCGGTGCCGAACCCGGCCAAAGGCCTTGGTAATGTTCAATACAACCGTTTGGGTCTTACCAGACAACGTCCTCAAACAAGCGTCACACACGCAAGAAGATCACCGCACGAGCGGTTCCCCCGGAATGCGTATGCGGACGTCAACAATTTTGTTTTCCTCAAAGTATTTGGGCAGTTAATTCAATCACATCTAGGTCGTCTTTTGTTGTAGCAATTAATTCGACACGCAAAATAATTTTCACAATTTATTGTATCTCCAACTGTTTTAAAATAAACGTTAATAAATATTTCAGTAATGTAGGAAAAAAACTTCACAACGGAAAGTTTTTAGGCAGGTACTAATCATAAACTTTAGAATTTGGATTTTTTCTCCTTATTTTTTATATTGACAAGTGATGTTGCTGTCCGAGGACGGGTTGTTTTATAGAATTTAAAAAAAATCGTCAAACATAGAAATTAACTAATTCTAGTTCTGCAAATGTTCTATTCAAGTTCTATTACTAGTTCATCGCAAGCCGGTTGTTTCTCAGAACTGGATGATAGACCTTGAACAGGACTTTTACAGAATTTTTATGGGTCGGTTGTTTCACGTATAACAGCCTCCGTGGTTGAGGGGTAAGGCTCTTGACAAGCGATTCGGATGTCGCAGGTTTAAATTCTGGTGTCCTCAAATAAATTTTATAAGATTTATTTGTATTATTTCACAATAAATTTATTATAAATAAAATAAAGTGCATTTGCGACACGTTTCAGAGTGGTAGATCTTATTCTCTATATTGCCCTGGTATAAGATCACAATTCAGAATTGAAACGTTGCTTGAAATGGGTTTAGCCGTGATTGATAACCAGATCGCCGAAGAGCCTTGGAATCTTCCTTTTCTCAATTCCTTGCCCTCCTTCATCTTCAGCCTTACAACTAACAACATTTTCTATTGTCTCACTGGCTCCAGACGGTAGCAGTTGGTACTCTTAAGCGGTTTTCACATCATAAAATAATAAATTAAAATATAACCAATAAAAAATATATATATATATACATATAAACAAAACTCGATTAGGACCTTCACAGAGCTTGAATATTAACTTTCAAATTTGATGAATTGGTCTAATTCTGTGAATCAACCCGTCCTTAGATCTAAGTACTTAATTTTTGAATAATTTGCTGTCTGTTTGCACATAATACAAACTAAGATTCTTTAAAGTGGTTACTGAAGGTCATTACTGAATACACTATCTGACAATTTTTACGGTATAAGTTGAAAGATGGCTTAAAAATTATAAAATATCATTTCATCCCAACGTCTTCAGTTATTTCTTTTAATTAAATTCAAGCTATGGTTCTTTAAGGTGGTTATTGAAGGTCATTACTTAAAGAATACACTTTTTGACAATTTTTACGGTATAAATTGAAAGCTGAGTACATGCTTGTTTAAAATTATAAAACATCACCCTAACTCAATATCTTCACTTATTAATTTTAATTCTAAAGTTTTCAGTTATTATTTTTAATTATACTCAAGCTATGGTTCTTTAAAGTGGTTACTGACTTATAGAATTCACTTTTCGACAATTTTTACGATATAAGTTGAAAGATGTGTACATATTTGTTTAAAATTTAAAAGCATCGTCTTAACCCAACGTCTTCAGTTTTTATTTTTAATTCCGAGCATACATGTAGTATATAATTTGAAGGGTTCAAAAAGCTTGAAAAGAGAAGCAATTTATTATTGCAAGTTCGCCCCATCTCTCCTTGAAGGTTTTACATTTGTCTCCTCTCTTCCCCGCGTGATCAAATAGCTAGATTCCAACGCCATTACATAAAATCAAGATGTTTGATGTTATCGTAATTATTGCCCCCACTCAATTGCAGAAATAAACCTACATATTAACTGTCTCCTGGACTTATCCACGGTGTTAAAATTGTTATTTTAATTTCATTAGAATGCTCCTCGGCACATATTTATTTATTTGTTTGCAAAACAATTTTCTACCGATAATTGTACGAAGAGTCCTCGCAATAATTATATAATTGACTAGAATTAATTTCGCATCTTTTATTGATATTATTCTGAACATTACATGTCAAGTGTTTTAATGTCGGTAGTTTTGTAGGAGTTCAAAAGGATATCGATTAAATTTATCTAATTGCAATTTCAAACTCGCTAATCGCAGTCTGTCATAAATACCACGCAATAAAAGCATTCAAAAATCTTTAACTTGATACAAAAATTGAGGAAAACAAAATTTAATTCTGATAAAAATTTTATAACATAAAATAATAAGATATACACTTAACACACAATTATTCCATTATAAAACACACATCTTCACACCCACACAACACATAATATATGCCGGTTTTTATTATTTTTCATTACCGATATTAATTGTATATTTTATTAAAATATTAATTATTGTACCAAAATAAATAAGAATAAATCAATTGATGAAGGAATCTTACTAATTTTATTAACGCAAAACTTTCGTGCTAAAACTACTGAATAGATTTTGATGAAACTTTACAATAAAATAGCTCATACATCAGAATAACATATAGGCTTTAATATATAAAAGTAAGTTCTGGCATTATGAAATTTGTATAAATGAAAATGTGTGTATTTCAGATATTTTAGCGACAGGGAGGAAAAGCAGGGGAAGGGGAACGGGGGAGATGGGGTTCACGGAGAGGGAAGGGATGAGAGAAGGGGATGGTGGGGAAAGTGAAAAGGAACGGGGACGCACGGGAAAGGACATGCAGGGAGAATCAATTTATTTCTTTGAATGGCATTGCAACGAATGCCGGAGACCAGCTCGTATAATATAAGTTAATCGACTTTATAAAAACTTAATACACTACAATTCAACGAGCTCTGGCTTTTGAAATATGTCCTGCATTTTAAGCAATTTATATAAATGGTTTAAGATCTTGAGTAAGTTTTACCATCACCAATCATCATGAAAAATGTTTTTTTTAACAATCGGAATACATGAACAAACACATTGCGAATAGTTTGCCCGTTAAAATCAAGTCAAGACTGCCCTTTATTAAAATTAATGCGATAATTTTTTTAAGCCCTTTCACTTATTTGTTAAAACGAAATGAATATTGATTGAGTATGAAGCATAAGGAACAAGAAACGATTGGGTTGTTTATCTTTTTCTGGTCCATACTACATACAGGGTTGTCAGGTAAAAATAGGTGAGTTGATACTGTTTACACTCATCTGTTTTCTAGCCGGCGTGGTCTACCGGACGGCCAGCGTGGTAAAGCGATAAGGCTCTTGACTCGCAATCCGGAGGTCGTGGGATCGAATCCCGGCGTGACAATTTTTTTTTATTTGAATCATTTGTGTTATTTCACAATTGATTCATTTAAAATAATATTTTTTCATTCGGTAAACGGATGGGTGAAGGTCGACCTTAGTCGGGATCTTGTACCAAAAGGAGAGTGTGTGTTTACACACAGTCTTATTCATAAAAAACAAAAGAGTCTACATAAAATATCTAAAACTCTGTGTAAATTTTTATTTCTTACAATATATATTCAATAATATTATTATTTAATTTAAATATTATTATTATTTAAAGTTTGGCAATTAAACATAAATTGATTGACTGCCGTAATGTTGTACCATATTATGAATACGAACCAAATTCGTTTTTAGAAAATGAATTTTATAAAATATATTATGATAAAACTATACTAACAGACAGAACGATTCGTCATAATAGACCCGATAAGTTTTACATAACAAAATTAAAAAAATAACTTATATCATTGATGTCGCTATTCCAACTTCCTGTAATATTCAAAAATCTGTTTCTGAAAAAATTAGAAAATATACAGATTTAGGAAATGAGATTAAAAGAATTTGGCATTCTCGGACTATAAAAATATTACCATTTGTTATTTCGGCTACTGGCATTTTACCTAGCTCTCTAATTAAAAATTTAGGCTTATTAGATTTATCAAAAAATCTTTATATAAAGATGCAAAAATCAGTCATATTAAACACATGTAGGATTATGAAAGATTTTTTAAATGTTTATATTGAGGGATCAGTAGGATTTATCGGTCCAGTTAGGAGTTCTATTGAGCCGAACCCTCTGATACGAAAATATCTGGAGTCGGTGAAGTATTTTCCCATATGGTTTCTGGTAGGTTGACGTGTTGTTCTTGTATAGTTTTGAATTTATTATACTTATACAATGCAATTACATCGCGTGGATTGACTAGATGATCATTTGTGGAAAAGTGTGTGGAAGGGTTAAATTTTTCCTGTGGGGAAGATTTAACCCGGACATAAAGTCTAGAGAACTATAAAAAATAGTTTATCGTAAACAAGTTCTATATGTAATTATTATTACGCTTGACAGCGTTTCGCCTTCTGAAAGCATTTTCAAAAGTCTTATGTCATTTTACTGGGAAATCAATAAGGGTAGGTAATAAAATAAAAAAGTTTTTCACGACAATTACCTATCTAGAAATTATATAAATGTATCTGTAAGTGGTTTAATCCACAGTTTGATAATGCCTTCAGAATGCGAAACAGCTGTCACGCGAATAACATAGAAAAACTTGTTTATGATAAACTGTTTTTATAATTTTTTTAATAATATTATTGACGGTGTAAAAGAAATAAAAAATAAAATGCACTGAGCGTCGTTTTCATCAAAAGTTTTGAAATATTAATTTAACTTGAAAAAATAAGACAAGACGCCTGTTTTTCCATGATTTTTAATTAATTGTTCAACAAAAAAAAGTTTTTCTGAAAAAAATACTTAAGCACCGGAAAATCCGGGTAATAACAAGGTAAGGCTTTGTTTATAAAAAAACATAAATTAAATCATTCTTATTCAGGTTGAAACTATGAACATCATTATTGCATAACTGAAGTACGATTTTTCTTAAATCTCCGCTTCGATCTAGCAATATTCCCTGTGATTGATCGCGTAACTTTATCTAGTCCATCTCTTCAATTTATGTTACGGCGAATCTAATTGGGATCAGTAGTTGGCTTATGAAACACGTTCCACGTATTAATTTTATCTTAAGTAATCTCTGAAAAAACTTATAATTACTTAATAAAGCCGGGCGCTGAAGCGACTGGTATACAAAACGTATCTGGATAACATCTCTAGATGGGTACCAGGCAGATGGTTTAATCAGGCGACATGTCCTAGGCAGTCGTCTGCAGGCTGAGGGGACAGGCGAATATTATCACTTGCTTCGCTGCACATCACGGATATTAATATAATATTATATTCATAGTGACGAAGGTAAAAGCACTGTAGGTTAGAAGTTTGTAGTCTTTTTTGTTGTTGGATACATAAGGGCTTTCAAATTTTACCAATTTAAAATTAGTTGTGACGTAAAAAATTACCATGCCTTTTTTGCGGTGTGCAAGATTTAGTAAAAAATGTTTTACTGTGACGAATGCAGATGGGTCGTTCTTCTTTTTAACCTACATATAATTGTCTTCACCAGTTAGTGGAGAAAAATTCAACAGAATTACCAATATCATTATTTTATAATTAATTTAAAATCTACTGTACTAAAGACGTAATGACTGTGTGTGTGTTTATATTTTTATAGTAAATATTACGTGACAGAGTTGTAACTCCTCGTGATAGAAGTGTATTTCATACAAATCACAGTTGTCTTCTGCCGCCTCGACTTGCGTGTATTCTATAATATTACAAAAAAATGATATGACGACTTAAAATATAAAACTATTTTTAAACTCCAAAAGGTATATTTAATCTATCAAGTAACAGCGATTATTACTTTTAATGAAGTTTAATAAAATATTTTAAAAAATCTCAAAAACTTGACCCTACAATTTTTATGTTTTGCGACAATTCTGTCACTGAATTGTCATTCAAAAAAGGTATACACGCAGCTCGTGTTTGTCACCTCCAATAGGCATTTTAGGCCTCCTTCCCTCCTTGCTACAATTTCCCTTCTGAGATTCATAGAAATTCTTTTATAGTAAAATCAAAATGTTGCAGAGTGGTGGAAATGTGACATATTGGTAAAAGTTACGTAGGTTAAAAAAAAGAACAACCCCTGCCCATCTCACTAGGTGTGAAATACCTGTGTTGGGATGGCAATTTACAGAGTGGTTGTTAAAAGTTATGTAGATTAAAAAGAAGAACAACCCTGTTGTTTTTCCTCCGCTGTTGGATACAAAGAAAATATGTGACAAACGGCTTGCACGTCATTTTTAAGACATCCAACCTCTGAAATGTGTACCTTTATTATAAATTCATAATATGTCATTTTTGTACCTCTCTTACTATCCTACAATTTAGTTTCGGTACAGTGACAAAAGTATTGAGTACAATATTGTATCCGATAATTAAAAGGTTTGTTGTAAACATTAAAATATAAACTAAGCAAGTAACAGTTTCAAACTGAAAACCATACTCGAATTTAATATGTTTTTCGATCCCAAATTAAATTAAAATTACACACTATGTAGACTTTATAAAATTGTAAGACCCCCAAGAGAACGATAAAAGAAAGAAAATATATGAACAATGACCTTCGAGCCTAACATTAAAGCCTTAGTGTAGGACTAAAATCTTGATAGTCCTAGCGTTAATTTTGAGACCCCTAAGAAAAGGGCATAATAAATAATATATTGCAGAAGGTAGGAAAAACGAAGGCCAGCAAATCGTTCCACAGATGAGCTGTTGAACAAAAGAACGAGTCATATATAATAAATTGTCGTCTTTTTGTATTCAATACATGGGGTGGTCTCTTCGACTAAAAATACAATAATTCATTACATAGGGTCGTCTCTCTACTCGTTCTTAAGTTCAATTTTGATTTGTCGGCCTTCGTTTTTTTCCCTTCTGCAACATAGGTCTCTTCAAGTACCATTTTCACTCCTTCCCCTCCTCAAAGCGATCATCCTAAAACCATTCCTAAAAATGACATAAGCCCTGAGAGAAATTATTTTCCCTAGGGCCCCCCGAGTTGAGTAAATGTAAAAAAAAATATCAACTCAGCCTAACAAATTAAGGGACTCTGTACATCAACCAGGAGATAACTTTTATATGTTGACGGCTCATTTTAACGAACGTAGAAGTTCTGTACTCTCTCTGACATCAGCCAATTGAAAGGCAGTAGCACCCTGTCTTGAGTAAATGTTAAAAAAAATTGTCAGCCCAGCCTCACAAATTAAGGGACTCTGCACTCTGCACATCAAAAAGAAGATAACTCTTATATGTTGACGGCTCATTTTAACGAACGTAGAAGTTCTGTACTCTCTCTGATATCAGCCAATTGAAAGGCGTAGGAAGTAGCACCCTGTCTTGAGTAAATGTTAAAAAGAATTATCAGCCCAGCCTAAAAAATTAAAGGACTCTGCACTCTGCACATCAACCAGGAGATATTTTTCATATGTTGACAGCCCATTCTAACAAACGTAGAGGTTCTGTACTCTCCCTGACATCAGCCAATTTAAAGGCGTAGGAAATTAACTGCAGATACTTCCGCGGGCCACTTACGCGTCCTGCTAGCTGTACATCAGCCGTTTGAAAGGCATAATGAGATAACTGAGGATGTTCCCGCGGGCCTCTGATGCGTCCTTGCTTATTTTGAGTTATCGATGATCGGACTACGCATCACGTCGCGGAATATTATATGGTGGCATAAATAAAATCACTATAATCAGGATGAATGCTGCCTTAATTCAAGACCCTACGGGATATCATTAAACACAGAAATTTTATGTGTAGCTTATGTTGACTAGTCATTTATAATCTCTGGCATTATTCTACCCTAGGGATCTCAATAATTTTATAATCATAACATAATATATCCATTTTAATGGTTTGGATAATGCCGAGTGGCGGGCGGTCTGTAGTTCATATTATCAATGTTAATATCACTTAGTTATATAAAATAAGAGTTCCTACATCACAGCTCCTGTAATTTATATATTATTTTAATTTTGAAGAGTTGTGAACACTATAATAGCGCTTCGGGTGGTGATACCGCGGAACTTTTTTCAGTCTATTTTATTTCCATTCAAAATGATACGCCTGACATATTATGAGCTTTTCAGTTTCTATTCAGATTATCCATCACTATTGCTTAAATGTATTCAATAACGTGATGGGGATTTTATAATCTGAAATCTTTTTCGCGAAAAAAGTCAATTATTTAAAAAATTGTTTTAAAAATTTTAATCTTTGAAGATAATATTATTGTCAATTCGCAAACGAAAAATATGACACAAAAAACTAGAAAAATATTCGATCGCATCTAGGTATTGAACCCAGGATCTCAACCTTGCCAGGGATGTCAGAAAGGGATAGCATCGCATTAGCTAAGGGGTAGATCAAAACAATTTTAAAATGGATATCTCAATAATTGATCACTTCTAAACGCTCAGCACGGGTAAGCACCCACCAACAATTTGGGAAGCGGGAACAATTTATTGGATAACCAACATCTCTGCCATAGGTCACCCTAAGTGGTTCGCTACTTTTGGTGACTTAGCAGGAGTGTCCGAGTGCAGGGGTGAGGTTCGTCCTGGGAAGGATCGAGAGAGACTGGTTAAGGGAGGTCTTTTATCCTCTCCAGCCGTACTCTCTCGGAACTCTCTCTCTTCTTGCATCGCAAATGGACGGATGGATTCATATGCCCGTCACTCCGGACACACTTATCCCCAGATTCCTACCAACCCCTCATACCTGTCTCAATCCCAGAACTTCCTTTCCTTAAAAAAAACCCTAAACGCAGCATAGGCCCTGAGGGAAATTATTTTCCTATATTTTGAAACATTTATTATTAATCTTTTACTTACAATTGATTGATATCAAAGCTTACTTAGTAGTTTCACACTTTAAGAATAGATATCTCGCATCTTTTCTGAATTATTTGTTATTGACATTCCGAGAGCCCAAATTAATGACTTATTTTTTTCTTACAAAACAATGGTCATTTGTTTAAAACGTTTAAATATTAAGATAACGACTATTCAAATATTTTATATGATATATGTGTTCATCAGCTAGGTCATACACAATATACAGAAGAAATTAAATTCAAATTTGCTCCAAGTAGTTACCGAATACTAAGAACTGCAATTTTAATGTAAATATTACGCCGAATTCATGCGTTTATAAAATTAACAATTTTTGTATGTACCCTGAAAATATGGAATTCACAATTGGTGAATTCAATGGCTTTCTTAAACTATAATTAGTACACATGTCTCCATTTTAAAAATCGGAGGTATGATTTTTTTAAGAGCGCGGAAAATTTTCAAACCGGACGCTTAAAAATTTTTAACGCTCAATGCAGAAATTGATTATATAGCGGAACGCTTCGGTGGGTATTATTGCAACTGTCTTTCAGTAGAAAGCAAAACGATAATAGAAAAATGTTTTATCCGTTATTACAATGATGTTTGTACGTCATATCTTTACGTTTTCATTAAATACTTCTACTCGACTTGAATAATGAATTTCAATATCTATCTTCCCGCAATAATGTTCCAGATTCTCATGGTTTTTGAGCTGTCGAGACGAAGATGTATGGCGCAAGTCTTCCTTACAACTCCACAGAGCTTGCTCCATGTAATGGTATTCAATTTTAATGTTTTATTCATAAAACATACATTAGGTACAGCGCTTAGGTCCAGGAGTGAATCGACCTAGAGTTGAATGGTGCAAAGAAAGCGGACGTTATTTTTTTTTTATTTGTTTTATTTTTATTATTATTATTGTTCAACAGAACAATTTAGTTACCATATCAGCATTTAGGCAAGTGAATCTTCAATAAAAGTCTTAAGGCATATAAAAAAAGTCACATGCATCCAAATGGTTTATTTAACAGCACCACTCCCGACGTCATGCTATGTTTTGCCAGGACGTCTGTTCTGCCATTCGGTACTTTAAACAATCATGATATTGACTCCGGCTGAGGTGATCTGGTATATATAAATCATAGCATCCTAGGACGGGTTGTTTCAAAAAATTTGATGGATTCATCAAATTATGAAGTTAATTTTCACGTTTTGTGTAAGTTCTATTTAGGTTCTGTGATTATTTCAGTTTTGTGAAACAACTGTCCTATAACGATATAATAACAGAACTTGAATAGAACTTACAAAGAACGTGAAAATCAACTTCAAATATTTGATGAAACCATCAATTTTTTTTAAACAACCCATCCTAGAGAAATGGGCTACCAATTTAATTGTTCTAAATTTTGAAAGACAGAATAACAATACTCGCTGTCCGCTTAGTTTCTAGACTCACAGAATCAGTTAAATAAAAATGCTGTCGAATACAAATATATGTAAATAAATATTTAACGTAATATGTACTTAAAACGTGTTCACAGTCAACAAACAACGTCGCAGTCAACAAACACGTAAAGAAGTTATTAGAACTGGAATACCCGTCTGTGATAAGTAATTATAATTTTTTCCGACATTCATAAAAGAATTTTACATGAAACAATATCGAATATTTAAAAATAATATTTTTGTCAAAGTTCATTGTAAAAACTTGTTTAACCAAATCGGCCTACTCTAATGCACATCGATTATAATCCATACTGATTTAATTCCCACTCATGTTAAAGGCATTTCTTGGCATTATGAAGGTTGACACTAGGGATTTATCATCCGGATGGAAGTAAGGCGTTACGAATAGTGCGTAGGTTGATCTATTTAACCATTAGACAACCTTATACCGTGAACTTACCAGAATAGGGAGGATATTTTTCAACCGGTTCCTTACCTGTGAATAACCTTACATTTTATATTACGAGTACATTGAAATGTTATTAAAACCATCTAATTGAATATACATTGGTTTAGCAGCAATTAGACAATGCGTTCAGAAAGTTAAAAATCTGTTAGAAGTGAAATAAATTTAATATATCTAGATTTTCAGAAATCTTTCATGTAAAAAACTATTTCTTAACTTTTTTTAATATTAAATCCACACAGAAGGCCCTGGGGAAAATAATTTTATCCAGTGCAACTATTTAGATCTCAGCGAAACGTTCCAGGCACTGCCCTCAAACATGCGTCACATATGCGAGAAGATCACCTCACGAACGGTTCCGCCGGAATCCGTATTGACGGTTGTTGATACTTTTGTTCCTCTCGGGGTATGTGAGCAGTTTGTCGTTGATTACACGTTCCATCACCTTAGATAGAACTTTTGTGATCGCTATGGGACGGTATTTGGCCGAGTTGGAGCGGTCACCCTTCTTTGGAATACTGATGGAATGGAACGAAATGGAACTCTTGAACTCAAATACGAGTCGTAGTGGCCTGTTCTCATGACTTCAATACTTCATTTGTGAGAATGCACCACTAAACACTACGGTTTCGTACGTAGTAACATCTTTTCATCAACCAATTTCAGGTCTAAAACATGGGCATACTAATTATTGTCAAACCATTGCAGACAATTGCTGCAATAGATCAGGAATTTTGAGCAGGTAGAAGTCTAAAAATTTGGATCCTGGCCGTGACAAATTAACCCTTTTCGATACCGTAAACTCATAAGCTCATTGAATTTGATAGGTGAATGAATATTTTCTAAACCTCGGAGAGTTCAATATCAATGAAAATTTGTGGAATCTGGCAATTGTTGTAGGTCTACCATCCGTAGTTGACTTCATCACAGTTCTCACTTCATCACTCAGAATGAAATCAACTCAGAACCTCTTTTGAACATTCATTAAAAGTTATGTAAAAGATACATTAAAAAAAATTGTTGAGAAGGTTACATTAGATTAGGTAATGGACTGTTTAAAAAAATTCATTGCTTTAAATGACTTTTCAAAGAGGTGGTGAGTCACGTTGATTCTGAGTTAGCATGGAACCATAACTTACGTACAGCGTATTTCGTGTAATAAAAATAAAAACATTTATATATTCAGAGTTTGAATCCAAAGCGTGTTAAGTCGGTGATGTATAATATTTTTGACGTGCCCAATACTGTTCAATTTCATTTTTACTAAAATTCTCAAGTTTATTAAAATAGTTTTTCTGACTGTGATAATCTTGAGGACTAAATTATATTTACTGATAGATATGTTTATGTGTTATCAGCATCAGCCATTGTCTTTATCATGTTTGTATTATTTGCATACGTAGTACAATTAATAAATGAGATTAAAAGAAAACTAAACAAATTTTAGCAGGAAAACCGAAACAAATAAACAAATTAATAAATTTGCGAAATTAAAATTATGAAAGTTGTGATTATTACGCTCGTGGTATCATGCACCGATCGAACTGGAATCGATATGAATAGAACACGCAATGAGCTTCGTAACAATATTATTTTACGAGCACCGTAACAATGACAACAAACGATATTTGACATGGCAGAAGTTAACAATTTCATGTTGGCAATGTCAAAAATGTGATGAAGACTCAATGGCTATGTTGACTTTAGATATTTTAACAATTTTTTTTAAATTTTATTATGAAAGCAAGATTAAAAATTTTTTTAATAAAGCGCGTGGGTACGAAAGTATTCCAGCAAAAATCTCCCGATCCTCCCCTGTTGAGGACTGCCTACTGCCTCCTGTCTCCTGTCTCATGCCTTCAGCCTGGCCTAAGTAAGCCATGCTTAACATCCAGATGAAATCGTCAGAATTAGAATAATGAGCCATAGCCGCCGCCAACACAGCCTTCCGCGCGGTGGAGCCATGCCAGAGTACTTTCTGAGAAACATTTTGCAGATTGGCCGACGGGAATAGAAGCTTCTAGAACTTTTCTTTATTAATCTCGAAAGCCAACACAACCGACGAGACTAATAATAACTTCTAAATCTTAGAATCGAATAGAAAATGTTGAGAAATAAAAGAAAAAAGGAGAAAGAGTTGAGAAATCATATTTTATTTCAATGGTATAGATATAAGAATAACAAAAAATGCTTGGGAGGTGGGAATTGGTACCGCCGCCCTGGGAACCATTTATTGGATAAACAACGTATTTGCCATTTGTCGAGGTGACGTGGTGGTTCGCTATGTTTGGTGACTTATCAGGGGTGTCCGGGTCCCTGGAGTGAGGTTTGTCTAGGTCATGGCGGCTGATGACCTGGACATACTGAACCCCAAATTCCTACTCTTCTCTTGAACCGTTTTCCTTCTCAGAACTTTCTCTCCTTCCTTTTCTTATAAGACTCTCCACACAGCATCTTCAAAGAAGACTGGTCGGTGGTTGAGTGGGCATCGCGTTTGGGTCTCACCCGGGCGTCCCGTGTTCGATTCCTCGGCCGGCTAAGTCCTCCATCACAACACAAGCAACATATTCGGCTTTCTGTGGTGGTAGTAGGAGATTTTCAAACATTGTTGGGTTAACCCGGGAATGTTTGTCTTTCTTTAAAAACAAACGTACACTTTGAGGGAAATTTTTTTAACTCAGGGCTTACGCCATCTTTGGGGATAATGTGTGAAGGTTCTTTTTGAGGAGAGGTAAAAATGTTGCAGAGGTTAGGACACGCAAAGCCGATAGATCGTTCTACAGCTGAGCTGTAAAATTAAAATCCGAGTCTTAGAAACGACCTGTTCTCATGTGACAAATGCCTACGGTCGAATTTGCCCTAGCAAATGCTCTAAAATAAAGTGGGAAGTAAGAAAGCGTATATAAAAATATTAGGCGCGAACAGGTGTATTGGATCGTCGCCCTACCAGGCCTTGAAATTTTATCTTCCCACGGAGTTTATTTTAAATAATTCTGATAAACATGTTACTAAAATTTGCAATGTTTTTAAATGAACACTTCGAAAAATTGCTAATTCATCGTCTAGAAAAATAAAATCTGGTGTTACCGCTAATTTTATAATTGGAAAACTTTTATACAATTTTTAAACCGTTTAACACACTTTTCTTATTGTAAGGTATTATTTGATCTGATATTAAAAATAAATAATTTACATCCGTGGTTTGCGATCTGAAAAGGTGATATTAAAGTTACGGATTCGTCGGAATTAATTAAAATGTGAGCCTCAAGGATTTACAGTCGAGCTTCATTACAGTCTTAAGTCGTCTTAAATAATTAGAATAAAAATGGGTCATTCGCTTTTTGACAACAAATGAGTTTTGCATGTATTTTTCACGTACAAAAAAAATGGTTTGCTAAAGTCAAAATCAAGTGCATTCAAATGAAATGTTTTTGTTGAAGTGTTTTGTTGGTAACTTTTACTTTTTCTCAACACAAAAATTACCTACGTATAAAAAGTCAAATATCCCATTAATTAGGGGGCATCTTCTTCCCTGCCAAAAATTACCATTAATACATGAGGTTTCTCTAAATACAATCGCCTTTACGACGCCTGCAATCAAAAATGTAATGTTTCCTGTAATCAAAAATTGCATAAAAATTCAAATTCAGTCAATAAATTATTACTGAAACACCGCCAAATTTTACTTTTCTAGCTTCTATTATTGCAGTCGTTATACGGAATCCGGCCGTTTGTCAAAATGTCCGGTGGAGTCGGCATAAAACAAAAATCTCCTTTTACGACGCTTCACATCCTGTAATCAAAAGTTGCATTAGAATACTAATTCAACTGCTATTAAAACATAAACTTACCTACCGCATAATTACTGTTTTTCGCAGTTGTTATTCCGAATTTTTCCGATATGGCAATAATAAAACTAAAATCTAATTTAACGTCACTTTACTTCCTGTTATCAAAAATTGCATCAGAGTTCTAATTTGAATGCTACCCACCATAAATTATCTGTATATAACTCCAAAATATTATTGAAAAAGGGAGCAATTCATTTCTAAATATCGTGGAGTAAATTTTTTAAATTCATTATCATAAATATAATAAAGGCAACAATTTATAAAATTTCAAATATCATTATCTTATTTATTATATTATGTAAAATTATCATTACATTGTTACATATTTTATTGTATTTGATGTAACATTACTTAAAAAAAAAGAATAAACTCTATTCGTTGGAGGCTCTTTACAACATTGCTGTTAATCTAAAACTCTGACAGAAAAACTGCATTTTAATCGAAAATCGTATTTTACGAGGACTTACATCCCAAATTTAATTTTTTTTTTATGTTTAAAAAGAATTAAAAGAAACATTTTGTTTCTTCAAAATTCGCAAATTCACTTTGTATTTATACCACGAATTTATTATTTTTTTATATATCGACCGGTTTCATCATACCAAGCTTCATCAGGATATAATAATAACTAAATACTAAGACAATATTAAACACAAAAAATAATAAATTCTCGGCTTAGATACAAAGTGTTTGTTTTAATTATTTTTAAATATGTTTAAACAATTGCATTATAATACAAATATGTTTGTCGCAAAGACATAAATTAAACATCTAAGGTGGGTATTTGTTTTAGTCATCCTTCCGAATCTGGACGTTAACTTAAAAACTAATAACAGAACAACTATGAAACGAGAATCGCATTTTGCTACGTCTTATTTCATATAATAAAAAAATTGCACAAAATACATATTCGCTTGTCACAAAGACATAAATCAACTAATATAAATTTCAAAAAAATATTTGCTGCAGTCATACTTCTGAATTCGGCCGTTTTAATGAACGCCCGGTTCCACTTTAAAATTTAAATCGCGTTCTGCGACGTCATCATCGACGTCGTCTTTTTCATCAAAATATGCAATATATTACAAATTTGCCTGCGGCAAAGGCAAAATCTGCATATATGGTTAAGGTTGTGACATATTATATTCTATATTTCAAAATTGCACTAGAATATAAATTAATATGATAATAAAACATTAATTAACCATTAAATAAATTTTGATGCAGTCATACTTCCGAATCCGACCGTTTGAAAAACGCCCGATTCGCAAAACGTTTCACAAAAAAAATATGCATTCGGTACCCAGTGTACCCTCGTAGTACGTATGATATAACATATCGTACATTCTCGATATAATTCGCTTGCCACAAAGATTTAAATCAATAAAAAATAATTTTTTTTCAGTCATACTTTCTAAATCCGGCAATTCGAAAACCGCCCGGTTTGCAAAACATTCAACTAAAAATAATACTGACCATTCGGTACGTACGTACCTTCTCGATACGCGATGATCGGAATGCCGGCCGGTCATATGTGGCCGGTGTTATTATACGGTAACGCCTGATAATTCTATGCAAATGAACCGGCCACTTTATCTGCAATCTGTTACAGACCATCGCTATCGTTGATGTTCTGGGCTAGACGAATAATAAGAGTGCTTCAGGGCTACCATATTTTTTTGTAAATTTAAATGAATTACTAATACGTACTTATTTAGTAGTTTATAGTTAGTTAATAGAAAATATCTATGGAAGAAATCTATTGTTGTTAACGCGTATTCTTTTTATCTTGAAAAGAATATTAATTTTAATTTGTAACTAACAGTACCCCCCTGGCTCCGCCAAAATAACGGTGCTCATATTTTTTAATTTTTTTTTTTATTGAAAATTTTAAAGATAAAGATCAAACATAAGGCACCTTGTTCTGGCCTTTGACATAATTGGGGAATTTGAATAGTTCTCGATATTGCGAGATAAAAATAATTGCGTTCACTCAGAAATTCTGTACTGTGAACTTGCGCGTCGTGAGACTCCATTTGCATTTTTAAAAAGTGAAACGCCACTTAGTTTACTCTTTACAATTGATGACGCCCCCTTGTGGGTGTTGAAGACCGAGAGAAAATTAGAGGGCGTTGAGATGGCACAGTGAGGGCGTGAACGGGTAAAAAAAAATTTTTTTTTTTTACATGAACTCCACATTGGAGGTCCCGAGGAAAATAATTTCCCTCAGAGCCTATGTCATCTTTGAAGATGCTGTGTGGAAGGTGTTTTTGAGGATAGGAAGGAATGAACATTGGTCTCGAAGAAACCCATGTTGTAGGAAGGAGAAAACACAGGGCTGGCAAATCGTTCCACAGCCGAGCCATTGAACACAAGAACAATTCGAAGAAGCTACAAGTTCTCATGTGACAAATGTCAACCGTGTACGTATGTTGGGCACGCGTTTGGCGTGTCTCCCGACTATGCACCGGTGCCGAAGGGATCAAAGACGCTAGTTCCTCAGAGCATCTTCCATTGAAATATGTTCTAAAAAAGACAAAAACGCACAAATCACGTACTAATGAAGCAAAGTAAACTTTAATACTGGTTAATTTTTGTAATGGTGTGTATTGTAATCACTTTTATCACGTGTGCAAAATTCACATTTTCGATAGTTCGGAAAGTGAATGAAAATTGAATTGAAAGATTCCATTACATTCAGATCTACATTAAATTGGATTGAAGTGGGCGGTGGTCAAAATAAGGTTGAGAACCTATGCTCTACATTTTCGGGTCGTATTAATAAAAATTTCACTCTAAAATAATTGTTGATAGAGTGTTTCGAGTTGTGTTTGATAAGAAATTATAAACGATATTGTGAATTCAAATTGTGAGGCTACGTAAAAAAAGGTTATCATTTAAATTCTTTTCACATCCTTGTCAAGAAACGTCAAAGAAAAGTATTCACTTGTATGCATTTTTTTTATTTTCATGGAATATCCATAATGAATACTTTACGAAGACCAATTTGAGCGATAATATGGTCTGAATTACTTATAAATACCAAGGTAACTTGACGGTAAAATTAATTTATAGGTACACTGGGCATGCATCTTGTCGTTTCTTATTAAATGTTTTGTAATTTTATCGCCTGGGCTCGTGTGACGAGATCGCTCTTGCCCTGGGGCCTCGGTCTACGAAACTTGTTTTTATTCAGATTTTTTTTAGATTAATTATTGCCACGACAATCTCATGGCAGACAACATGGCAGCTGAAAGTGGAAGAAATAATTGACAATTTATTTTAGATCAGTAGAAGTTATTGTAATGAACGTGTGACTGAAGTCTTGTATGAGAGTCACGGCATGAAATCAAGACAACTACAACTGTCATTCTGATATAATATTGTGTTAATCACGGTCGCTTTACTATTTTTCCACCACCCCAAAATCTTATGCAAAAAGGCGAAGACACTACAGTTATGAATGGCCACGTCCTCATTAAGCTGCACAACTCAAAGAGCTTCTACTAAATATGTAATTAAGTAAGCATATAAATAATTAAGTACAGTCAAAACGGCAAAATATTGTATAGTAAACCAATTGTAAGATATTATTCGAGCTGCTAGCTGCTAGATGCTAGACCAGCTAAATTAGAACACATCGGGCCCAAAGATTTTGCTCCAATAATAAATAATTTTCGTCCAAACATTGGCTCGGTGCGTTGGGCCGCCTTGTTGACGTTCCTTAACCCTTGATTTACCCGGTGACTTCATACAAACACAATTTACCCGGTGGAGTCTCCAGGACTTCCGGAAATAAAATCGTAAGTTTAACATAAAATAAACACTTTTTTAATGAAATGCTTGCTATATTTATTCATTGTATATTTGGTTTTACATTGGCATAGATTTTTATTTAAAATTATAGAATCATAGCCTTTTATTAAGGAACTTCTAGAATATGGCACTTTTGGTAAAAAAATTACGAGACCTTACTTCTAGTTCCAACATTTCAAAAACAAAACAATATTTTAAAGTAATTTTTTAAGAAATATAACAAAAAACATAATCAATTCTTATAAAAACCAATAAAAATAACAAGATTTTATTTAAATTTTTTTGTTTAATACCGTTAATAGGCTAAAACTATAACATTAATACCCCGGTGGAGTCCCACGGACTCCACCGGGGTATTTCCAAAAACTAACATTTTTATGAGGCTGAAAGTTTTCAATGGAGTCCCAGGGACCTACCGGGTAAATTAAGGGTCAAGGAATAAAAATTAAACAGAAGAATTAGAATTAAAAAAAATTACTTACCATTTTCAGAAGAGTGTAGTATTTTGCCCTCAAATGTATCTGAAAACAACAAAAGTAAATATTTTAACTAAAAACTTCACGTAATTAATTAAGGTATATTATAAAATCAGGCACGACCACAACCCTAAGGATTATCTCTTAGTTGATTATACTGAGTGTCCGAGGTAAAGTGCATTAAATCTGGGAGGCGACTCTACATGATAGTATAAGAAAAAAATAACTTTTTGCTAAATTCCACTTTCGGAGTACTTTTTTTAGAAAAAGAAAAAATTAGAGCGGCGTGTGCGGCCAGCATTATTATTTTCCGCTGTTACAATACGGGACAATCACAACCGTGCAACGTTACCACAATCGCGCCCGGCAAGCTCACAGAAAATTTATCGGGTAAGTTTGTACTCACACTAAAAATTTTCAGTTGGCATTTTTTTTGTATGGGAAAAAAGTTAATTAAAAGGAATTTCTGAAAAAGTTGTTAATCATTTGTACTCCTATCATCATGAAGAATGACCTCTCGAAGTTAATGCACTTTACCCCCGGACACCCGCATATCTGCATCCACTTAACGATGTACTTATAGATTGTAATGAATTTTGAAATTTTATTTCATAAAAATAATGACAATAATAATGTTAGTACATTTTCTTACACAGATATTGCAAGGTTAATAGGCTTATTTGCTACCACGATCAGCAAATTAGAAGTGAATTAACACAATGGATACCAAGAACTCGATGAAATGATGGATTTTTTACATCTATGCTCCCATTGTTATAATTGATTTGTTAAATAACTCATCTAAAATTTTAATAAGCCTATCGAGCTTGATAACTTGGTGTCTTGAAATTTTTTGCCTTGAAAAAGTGAGGTTAATTCGGTCAAATAATTTTTGTATTGACTGGTTACACGTAAATTTAATAATAATTCTCTGAAAGTGATGTTTTTTTTAACATAAACTTTTATTCGAGCTTAGGTTAATGTAAATCCTTATTGCGCAAATAAATGCAAAATGTTAATAATTTTTTGATTTATCTCTTGGATTTATCGTACTTAATATTTTTTATTGTATGAACGAGATAAAAAGTGAGGTAACAGTTTTCTAGCAGTTTCTCTAAATACAAGGAATGTATTTTCAAAATTTCATAATCCCTACAATTTTTTGACGTTTGGAAAAAAAATACATGTGATTTTTTTCAACTTTTTTCATGTTTGAAATTAAAATATTCCTTTTAATAAAAATTAATGTTTATTTCAAATTAAATACAAATATCTAAATGGTAGTTTTATCTAGTTTTACAAAATGGTTTTTGTTTTCACGATATCTTTTAAATGAATAAATAAATCGCATATTTAAAACACCTTGGAAATATTCATAAATTTCAAGTTATAAAACAATCTAACTACCCTCTTCCGCTGTATAAGCAATATGTATTACTTTTTATGGGTGTTAAATATCAGTTTCCACAATTTTATTAGATAAGTAAGGTTTTATCATACGAGTACACTTTTGTTTATCAATTATTTAAAATTTACACAACTTTATTAGTAAGGCCTTTCTCAATAAATTATTTTAAACGTCGAAAATAATATTTATGAGAAGTCTTTAATACCTAAATACTCTATACAAGGTAATAAATATAAATCATATTTTTATTCAGGCAATAAGAAAATCAGAGTTTCTTGACCGAAGACGAACGGTTACGCGACCTTCTTCATATAAAAATTTAATTTAAAATCACGGCCAAAAACACGATAGAACTGAATACAACCTTTTTTAACCAATAGGTATTTAAAATATCTAGTACGAGAATAGCTATTTTATTTATGTTTTAAATTATAATGTGTATGCCAATTAAAGAATTCAATTTTGATTGGTTTCCGAGTTAATGTTAGCACTTTTTTAACAAGTAAATCCTAATTTCAAAAAAAATTTACTTACCCTTCCTGCTAAAATAATAAAAAAAAAAAAAATTAAAAACTAGAACATTGTAGAGAAGACGTTTATTTAGGTAGAAATTTTATTATATATTCCACAAATTTGTTTCTACCTAAATTGGTCGTTTGTAATTGAAGTTTACGCTTCATTAAAATGTTTTTTAATTTTATTTTTCATCATATTTATACATTAAATAGATCAAAAATATATTTTTAAATTATATTTTCCTCAAAAATAATTGCCGTAGTTGACTCTAAAATCCCGATAAATTTAATTATTTAATGGTTTATATTTTATAATTTAAAACACAAATAACTTAAGTAGCACTTGTAAGAATTTGATATTTGCTGTACCTTTTAATTAATAACTTTTTTTTGGGTATTTTGACCTCATATCAAAATTTAAGTTTGATTGACGATCTATGTGGCTAAACGGCATGCTTCTTGGCTCTGGATCAAGATGTCCAACTAATTGAATAATTAATAATCACGTCATTTCCTCGCAGGGGTAGTTAGAGAGGGGGAGGACTTACACCATACCAAATAATTTTATTTGATTAATTTGTGTTATTTCACAATTAATTCATTAAAAAATAATATTTGTACATTTCCGGCACGTTCTAGAGTGGAAGATACTCTCAGTATCGCCCTGGTGCAAGACCACCATTTAGATTTGAGACGTTGCTTTAAATGGGTTAAGCCGTGTTTGGTTTAGATCTGAATGGCCAGACACTTCCCTATCATTTACTTCCCCATCTCCATTTTTCACTACCTTAAGCCTCACAACGTACCCCGATTAGCTCCACGCTGGGATTCTTGTGAGGTATTCACATAAAAAATAAAAAAATTCTAACGCTTGACAATGACCAGACTCAAGTATGATTCACTTAATCATTCCTTGTCTTTTTCGGGCGTCTACGACTTCATCTACGGCTCCTTCTCGATCGCCAGTGGTCGGTTCACATAAAAATAACATTGTAACTATGTTACATTCTTGTAATTTTTTACTGAAAGTAAAATTGTTATGAATGTTATTATTCAAGGAAGAATTGAAAATTAAACGATTTAGAAATTTCTAATTGAAGGAATCGTAACAATGTCAAGACGAAAGACTATGAGAACGTTTTTACACAAAAAATAGTTCATACATTAAATATAAAAATTGTATTTAAATTAAAAATATTGATTTTTATTTACTTAAGAAATAGTAACAATGCCAAGAGGAAGGGCTGCGTTGCCGTTTTCATTTTTTTATAAATTAAATATTTTATTCAAATACAATAATTTTATTCAATATTTCTAAATGAAACTAAATTTCATTATGTGGTTGGGTATTTTGCGTTTTTCATTGGTAAATAAGTGTTGATTTCAAATAAATTTTGCTTCAATTGTGGGTTGGGCTTTTAATGCATTAAACATTTTAAACTAACTATTATTTTTTTCTTTTCACAGGTAACTTACACAATTTGAAGTAGCACTTCTCCTAATTACAAAGGTAAGTTTTATATCGGTAAGAATTTTTTTTTACTCATTCCCTATCGGGAAGAATTTTCTTTTCAATTATTCAAAAAAATTATATTGGTTTTGCGATTATAACAAAATGGTGTTTTCTTCAGGTACAAAATACTTAATTTGCTGTTTGAAAAAATTAAATTGCTTCAAAATGTGAGCGTGGTACCTACCTGGTTGTATTATTTTGATTAATATTGTGATATAGTTAAGCACCACAAACACCACAACAAAAAAGCGTTCAACGACCATTCACACGAAACAAAAAAAAACAAAAAATTTGTACCCGGTTGACATTTTTCATATGAAAACGGGTTGTAACGATTTGGGGGCATCCGTAATTTATCCCTCCTACAACATGAGTCTCTTCAAGATCCAGAATTGCTCCTTCCTTTCCACACAGCATCCCCAAAGATGACATAGGCCCTGGGAGAAATTTTTCTCAGGGCCTCCAGTGTAGAATTAAATAGTTTAAAAAAAAATTCAAAATTAAAAGATGAACCAAGGAACAAAAACGCCCATTTATCATATTAATTTAATAAAGTGAAATAATAAAACATATACACGTAATATAAAATATAATTACAATGCACACATCATTATATATAACCAACAATTCTCAATTATTCTGAGATTTTTAAATTAAACTAAAACAACATAATCATACGCCACCGCGCATATTAATTAAAATTCATTCATTTTGTTTGTTGAAAAGGTGGCTAATTACTAATTACCTGAAAGTACAGTTTTTGTTTCATAATTGATCGTCCTATTAAAATGATTATTTTTATTGCATGGCGTTATGGATATTAACTTTTACGATGGCCATTAGCGAGCTCCGAGTCTGGCCACTTCACACGTACCTCTCTACCTACTAGTCTACCGACTACTAGTATCAATTTCTATTATTATTATATGGTTGTGTCAAAACCGAAATACAGCAGAGACTCGATTCGTTCTCATTCTCGATTCTCGAGTCCGGGTTTGCTTTAATCCGGTTCATCTGAACCGAGTATTCCCTAATTGTTTGGTTAAACCGGGTTCAATAATACCAGATGCCATCTTGTTCGGGATTTTTTTAACTGGGTTCGACATGACCGGGTTCGTTCATATCACGGTTCGTCTGAACCTTATGTCCTAAAGGATCGCAACTTAATGAGATTTGATATAAAGAGTTAAACAGGGTTCATCATACCCAGCAATTTTAATTAGTCACAGTTCATCATACTCAACCATCTTAATTATTCTCCTAACTGGGTGCGACATGATCGGGTTTGTCCATATTAAGGTTCATCTTAATATAGTTTGTTCTAAAGGGTATCAACTTAACCAGATTTGGTTCAACCGGGTTCATCATACCCAGCCATCTTAATTAGTCACGTCTTAGCCGGTACTGTCCTAATTGGGTTTGACATGACCGGTTTGGTCTATATCAAGGTTCTTCTTAATCTAGTTTGTTCTAAGGGGTATCGACTTAACCAGGTTTGGCATAAAAAGTTTGGTTAAACCGGGTTCATCATACCCAGCCATCTTAATTAGTCACGTCTTAGCCAGGTATTGTCCTAACTGGGTTCGACATGACCGGGTTTATCCGTGTCATGTTTCGTCTTAATCTAGTTCGTCCTAAAGGGTCTCTACTTAGCCGCCGCTACCCTAATTTCTACCGATTTGACCATTTGAAGTTTTTAACCTCTTAAAATATATAATAATTTTGAAGATATTATCTATACAATCCCCACGCCGAAACGCAAATCATATGAAATCCCTCAATAGAAAAAAAATCGCAAAGTAACATCCGATAATTTTTATTTGCAAGCCTGTCTCTATTATTTAATAAGTTATATGAAATAAATTTACAGTGTTTCTTTGACCGTTGTTTTAGACAACCCCTACGAGATTTTTGCTCTATTCTAAACGAGTCGTGTTTTATTAAACATTTTCGCTTCAATTTTATGGTTTTAAATATTAGGGTGACCGGCCAACTTGGAATGAAAACAACTCAGAACCATCTCAGATAAGTCATTTAGAGTGATAAAAAATATATATAAAAAATTGGTTTAATAGGTTATGTTAGGTTAGGGTTATCGGCTTATTTAAAATTATTTTTTTCATAGATTTTAACGACTTTTAAAGGAGGTGTTGAGTTGATATTATTCCCAGTTGGCATGGAACCAAATATTAGCGCGCTCTCTCCAACATTCGTAATTACATATCTCTACATCTTACTCTTTTTGAGCGAGGACACGGCGCCTTAACCAGATTTGGTCTGAAGACTTTGGCTGAACCGTTAACCGGTTTATCTTAAGCGGGTTAATATTTATTATTGACCTCTCTTTGTTTTAGAAAAACCCGTGTTGGGTTTAACGGTGTTGAGTTTAACCGGGCTTTTTCATCAATCCCCGTAAATCGAGAGCCTTACCATAACCTCATTAATTAAAATCATAATTTCGAATTAACTAACTAACTAACTAAAATTGTATTACCATGGAAGGTAACACAGAGAGGAAGGAATGATACATTTATTACACTAAGGAACTGGTTTGAATCCAGTTTTTTTGTTTTTGTTTTATGTGTTCATATCTCCTCAAGAACACTGGTTTTATCTGATGGTTAAATCTGTGCCGTACATATAAATGTACCTACCATCTATCACAAATTTCTAATAGCTTTTTTGGATAAATCTGTATGAGGAGCCAAGAATCAATGTCGGACATACACCATTTTTTTCAAAATGCATATTTTGATTGATTACGGTAGCATTCTTAATTCTCTCAATGAAATACTAAAGAAATATTTCAAATACAGGTTATAATTACAATAATTTGAATGTTAAAGTTTATCATATGTGTTTCGAAATCGGACATATCATACAAAAAGCCAATAGAAGTGTCATGGCAGCCTTTCTGAGCAGCCAACTCCGAAGAGCGGAAGCTAGGAAAAATAAAAGAATTTAAAGTAAGTCAGTTCTTCCATAATTTCTGAAACCAAACCACTTTTTTTATTGGAAGTTTATTAATTAATAATGTTAGTTATAATCTTGTGCGCTATGTAGATGAGACAAATAACCTATTTTAATGAATATGTCGTTTTTATTGTACTTTTTTTTTTATTTAGTGATATTATACAAAATCATAACATAATATTTATAATACCTTATTCCTGATGAGTTTAATAAAACTCATTTCGGGAAGGACAACATTCTACATTTAAAGGAAAATTATTTTTACACAAGAAGACGAATTTAATTGGGAGTTGAAAGAAAGGTACGTATACTTTAAAAGACTAGACACGCATGATGTGGTTAGTTATTTATTTTATGGATTTATCTAGTAAAAAAAAAACGCATTTTTGTTTATTTCTGTATCCCAGTATTGTGAGGGGTGGTTGGTTCAATCAACCTATGAATAGAAAGAGTTTAAAAAAATCACTTTTATTTTCATATAAGTATGCAACCTAAAATTTTTTGAAGAAGAAGATAACACTTATAATCTAAATGAAAATATGAAAGAAAAAAAGACACAGAAAAATAGAAAAAGACAATGGTCACAACTGGGACTCGAACCCAGACCTCTCGTCTAACCGGGACGTGAATATCTATTAATCTATCTAGGTCCGAGTCCTAGTTGCGAACATTGTCTTTTTCTATTTTTCTGTGTCTTGTTTTCTTTCATATTTTCACTTAGATTATAAGTGTTATCTTCTTCTTCAATGATATATTACGTTGATGGGAATAACCTTCAAAAGTTATAAAAAAACAGTTTTTCTCATTAAAAAAAATAATGTTTTTTATTTAATATTATACAAAAACATACTTTTTAATACTATTATGATTTATTTTTTCATAAATTTTAGGTATTCATCAAAAGACCTTTCCTACCTACCTAACATGTTATCTTTGCCGTGGCGTACAGGCTGTTCTTTCTTGCAACTGAACTTTTAACTACCTTTTATTTTTGTTCTAAAAACTTTGTTATAAACCACACATCATCATTATTTAGATAAAAAAAAAAACATTTTGGATATTGATTTCATACATATGCGAAACAAAAAATCGTCTCTACAGAAAAGTTTTCTAAATGTCTCTTGACCGACTTTGATACTGAGCTCCTTTGACTTGATTTATTTAATAACTTAAATCGTAGAGTGATTTACTGTAAATATATTATTTGAATATAATAAAAATTAAATTTGATATCCGTTTAATAAATCAAAAAAAGTTATATTTAAAACAAATTTAACGAAAGACGAAAATTCCCTAGGTATTAATAAACTGACAATACATAATACCTACTACCATCTTCATAAGTGGAAAACATTGATTTTACAATGATGAAGAACTTCGCAACCCGACACATTTGTCAAACACAGCTACCAAAAATATGTGGTGTATAAATGAATGTGTGTGTGTGTACGTCAACGTGTATGTGTATATGAGTGTCTGAGTTGTGTTCATTAGTGCAGCGTTGTAAGTGCGCATTGATTAAGTTACGTATTTTTTTTTTCTTAAATGACGGCAATGAGTCAAAAAAAAAAAATGAGTCAATGAGTCGAGTGCAAAGATGAATGAATGTGCAACTTTCGGATTTGTAATCGAGAGCCTTACCCCTAGTCGGAGGCCGTCAATTCCATTAGCGTCACAAGACTCCCCAAAATTCGATGCTCCCACTGAATACAGATATTAACAGATAAAACTACAATAATCTTTATCGGATAATAGATTCATTTGTGGTTAATGAACAACGCAGCTAATTCGATATGCGAATACCTCCTATTGGCCACTCGTGCGCCAATAGCGGACACGGACCTTCTTACCACAAAAATTTACAAACGACGGGTGTTGATCTAAAAGAGAATTCATTCTGTTTCCGCCGATTGCCGCCGATCTAACAGCTCGCGAATTGCTTCGTGTTCGCTACTCTCTTTCAGATAACTTATCTTGTATGAAATGTAAATTACGGTGCTGAATTATTGTTTAATAAATCTGTTAATAAAGAGCAATGCTTAATTAATTTATATTACACAATTCATAAACAATACACGTAAAAAAATAATAAAAGTAGTTAAACGTATCTAATGATGAAAGACTTAAGCTCGGTTACAATTTATTTTCAACATTGGCAACGGAGTTTAACCCTTAACCTCTTCATCAGCTCAGCACGCTTACTTGTTTTTCAAACCACAGCGGCCATCAAATAATAATAATTATCGTCAAAGGTCATTCATGTCATCCCAAAGATACACGTGATGTCCAACAACTGGGCATCTGTAATCAAAGAAATCGGCCGAGTCATGATTTTCTTATTGGATGCTGCGTGGAGCATTGTTTCATCTACAATACAATGGAAACCGGCAACAAATCATTACCGCGGTCAATTAAACGCAGCAAAGAAAGATATCTTCTGAGATTAGTGCTTATCAATTCATCAAACATTTACGATGATGGCAACACTTCATCACTAAACTTGCTGTGTTGGAAGTCAGCTATCATCGCAATGTTGTGGTGCGCTACTAGAAATAGGTGTTCCTACATTTTGCGGGTTTGTTTTTTATATAATTAAATCTAAATTTTAAAAATGTACATCAATGTGGTGAAGAAGACAGCAAAAAATGTAATCAATTTCTTTCATTCAGCAGGGGGTGCTTGAGTTTACGGGGTGAGGTTTGTCTAGGTCTTGGCTGCAAATGCGTTTGCCCACCGCGATGCAGGTGGGCCGCACCGAGAGAGGCTGGTAGACGGGGACCAAACCTAGACCTCTCCAGCCGGACTCTATCGACCCATCGTCTTGCACCGTATTGTGAAGGATGAATTTGTACATCCGTCAGTCTTAGACCCTTTGATCCCGCAGATTCCTACTAACCCCTCACACCTTTTACCTTCCCAGAACTTTCTTTCCTTCCTTTAATTAAAAGACCCTCCACACGGAAATTTCAACGATAACATAGACCGTGACGGAAAGCTTTTTCCTCAAGGACTTCTGTGTTTTTTTTAAATATAAATACCTTACAAGAGTCAAAGCTGCTCCCGTCTGGAACCAGTGAGACTATGGCATCCCAATTGAGGTATGCTGTGAGGCTGAAAGTAGTGTGGAAGGGGTGGAATGGGGAAGGGGAAGGTGGGGAAGTACCTCACTATTCAGAGTCACCAAATACGGATAAAACCATTTCAATAATCGTTTCACTTCTGAATAGTGGTTTTACACCAGGGTGATACTGAGTTTCTTCCACTCTGGAACGTGCCGAAAATACACTATATATTATTTTAAAATAAATTCATTGTGAAATAACACAAGTTAATCGAATTCAATCCCGCAACCTTCAAATTGCGAGTCAAGAGACTTACCCCTCGATCACGACAGCCGTCTGTGTGTAGCTAATGAAAAAAAATAAAAATAAAATAACAAAAACCACCCATGAGCCTTTTTTAACGCGGATTTCAAGTACTAGGTATGTACTTTGAATTTGAGACAATAGAAAGCGCTCCATCAGCAAAATATTATCAATAATACATAACCAACTAAAAGTTCCTCCCAAATTAAAAAAAAAAATTAATTGGAATCAAATATATTTTTGGGTAGGCTGAACTTCGCTAATCTATTAACGTGCTGATCTTTTGAACTCTATTATTAAATTGCCCATTATTTTATAATCACACAAACGATTCGGCAATTATTTCTATGATCAAAAAGACAGCATGATTGGTATAATTCACCATTTAACACACCTTATTATGTGAACGGTTCCCTATATTGCTTCCTGTTGTAAATAATTAATATTATTATGGTGTGACGCCCATTGATAAATTTCTGCAATAAACTTTAGATTAAATCCTGAGTATCGAAATGATTTGAAGACGCCATTTTAACATGGTATTGAACTACATATAGTGTTTCCTATACTTGTGTTATTAATTTTATGAGGATCGTGGAAATAACGATGCACGACGCATAGTATCTTGTTACAATGCGATCTCAGTTGCGCTATGTCCCATCTGTTGAATACTTGGTGATATACAAATTTTAAAAATCTTTATTTAAGGATAAACTTAACAGAATTCATAATCTGCTCTTTCATAGATGGTGCTAATTAAATCATTTTAGGAAGAAACACTTAAGTAAAAACAAAGACAGTCTAAAATCGTTAGATTACTTTAAGTCAAAAACAAGTGGTGATGAATTTTTGTTATTTATTTTTGGGGTATTACGCCGTGTTGCGCTACCTCCTTCTTTAGCCAACGTTTCGGACGTGTCCATCATCGTTTCCGAAGTGTCCATCATCAGGGCAGATGAGACTGCCCTCATTTGCCCTGATGATGGACACTGTAACGCTGTCCGAAACGTTGGATAAAAAAGGAGGTTGCGCAACACAGCATAACACCCCAAAAATAAATAACAAAAATCACGAAAACCTAAAATCATAACTAAGTTGTGATGAAAATCAAATAAACAGATGTTCATTAACTAGGTTTGATTTGCTTACCTCTGGGATTATAATGACTCTGCACATCTACCTTCGGTTACCTTCGGCACATCTCGGAAATGAGACCGTGTGACCCGAAGAGCCCGTAGACAACTAAATCAATATTAGAACTAATCGTAATTATTAAACTTACTGTAATGTTATCATAATGTTATCAATCCTTTTTGGCTCAACTTAATTTAATTTTATATGTATGTACCTATATTTAATGTGAAAGCTGTTTGTCTCTTACAATAAATAAATAAATAATAAATTTCATGAAACTTACATCATAATAAATCGATGATTAGTTTTCACATATGGACTCTTCGGGTCACATGGTCTCATTTCCGAGATATGTCGAGGGTAACCGAAGGTAGATATACAGAGTCATTATAATCCTAGAGCTCCGCAGATAAAATCTAGCTCACAGTTAGGAAGGACAGTAGTACTCCGATAGTCAATAAACGTTACTGAGATTCAAAGAACGTATGTCTTTCAATAAGCATCCTGTAGTAGGTACTGTAGAATACTGCTCCTCCAGTACTTACATATAATGAATGTCTCCGGAAAGGACATATGAGAATTTACACTCACCATGACTAATTATTATAGATTGATGTAGCTAGTGTTCTTTTGAATTTAGAGCACCTAAAAATATGATAAGATTGTCTGCGTTCAAAACCGCTTCGCTGTAAATAAAATTTTGGACTAAATTCTTTCGGCAGCCACCAGGCTTTTTCATTTTGAGATCCAATTTATCTTAAGCCATTTGGTGTAACGAGGGGAGAAAATACTTTGTTTTGAATTGAGAGCCTTGCGATTACTATTTGTGATAAAGATTAGTCGTGGTAAAGAAATGCGCTTTGAGCAAATAAAAGCTTTGAAGAGTAACAGTTTCATTGAATATTCTGATTAGGAAGGAAAGAAAGCAAGGCTGCCAGTCTACAGTGAAATTTAGTTATATTTTTTCACCGGTCAGTGGCAGAATTAACATCTCGTTTGGGTTCTATCCAGGGGTCGTGAGTTCAGTTTTCGGCTGTCTGAGTCCTGCGTCACTACCCAAGCAATATTTTTCCGCTAACTGTATGGCTTTATAACAGGAAAGGCTCCGTGGTAAGGCTCTCGACCAGCTATCCGAAGAAATTTTATTTGTTTGATTTGTGTGATTAGATAAATTTGAAAACGATTGTGATAGTATTTGTCGGTTCTGTTGAAAACGTAGATTCCGAACCTACGCAGAAAAATATTACAATGGACTGCACCGCAAATCGTTACCTTACTTTGTCGAAATATACTTTTCTGTGCAAAGTCTGGTTATTTTAATGTTCTCTCGCCGGCAGTCAATGTACGAACGATGTTGTCGTTTATTCAAGATACGCTAGAGCTCTCTTGGCGCCAAAATACTTGTCACGTGGTTTGCCTCCAGCTCGTTGAAATGATGCTCAAATGTTATGCTTAATTTATTTTTGTCTGTGGTATTTGCTCAATAAGCTGTTAAATTTATAACAATGGTTATATTTGCATACATAAAAGTTTATTTCTTAATCTGTTGATATTGACGTAACTTCATGTACGTCTTACTTCCTACACTTATCCCTGTCTGACAGTGTGTGGTTAATTTACCTACGTATGAGATTTACAATACGAGTCTGTTAAAGGAGCCCGTGCAATGATCATCTCCATGGTGATCTCTCATTGAATTTATTAATAAATCTTTTTTGTGTGATTGTGCAGCATATCAGTATCCCTCAAGGCCATAAGAACGATTCTTATCATCAATAATATCAGAAGACAAGGGTAAATCAGTCCTTCACAAATCTAATCTTTACCAACTCCCATAGTGCCAACTTGAAACTTTAAAAAATTATTGATTACAATGCACAAATTAATCCGAAAAAATTGAGAGCCAAAATTACACGCTACCGGTTGTCGCTAATGATACCATTTTTTTAAAAATCAGGGATTTTACTTGACACCAGCTTATTTGTTGTGATAGGATGAAGGATTGACTCTAGTCTACGAACAAGAATATCCTTTCTTCGGTATGTCTAAGGTGAACATTTAAAAAAGGTTTATTAAAACCAGTTCACAGATGAAAAGATAGACATATTAATTGCCTGCGAGTAGGTACGGGGCAGCTAATAAGTGGTAGTAACTAGTTAACTCCCTACCAATATAATGCGGGATATTGTATTCAATATAATGATGGGATATTATATTCAACTGTACGCACCATTAAAATGGCGACGTGAAAATGGCGCTCTGTTATATTATTGCTGATAACATCTCTCATAAACGTACAGCGACGTGTTAGAATAATTAAAACGGATGCTGTAAGCCTTAAGCGCAGCCTCTAATAATAAATTAATAACCTTTCTAACCTTGCGTAATCATTTTGGTATTTGACAATGCAAATTTGTATGCTTGAAACTGCTAATTCGTGGTGGAATTCCATTATCATAATATGGGAAAAATTAGTTGAGGATGATTTAATTGTTATTTCTGAAATTGAAATTCACACAAGATCGACAAAAATGACAAAAAAATCAGGTCACATGGGCAAGAATCTAAAGACGTTGTCCCGGTAAAACCGAGATCCCGAGGATTCGATTCCCAGTTGCAACCGTCACGTTTCTTATTTTATCGGTCTTGTTCGGTTCTGTTTATGATTATAATATGGGAGGCGGGTATAGGAACCGCCGTCCCTGAAACCATTTATTGGATAATCAACACCTCTGCCATAGGTCAATCCAAGTGGTTCGCTACCTTTAATGACGTAGCAGGGGTGCCCGGATTTATTGGGTGAGGTTTGTCTAGGTGGCGGATGCGTTTGCTCACCTACTGCGCGGCTGATCGGGAGAGACTTGTTATGGGAGACCTTTTGACCTCTTCAGCAGGACTCTCTCGACCCATTGCGTTTTCATCGCAATTTTTACCAGCCGGGGGTCCTAGATACTACCCACCGGTCTATATATACACTTCCTAAATCTAATGTCTGTATTTCAGAACAAAATATTTTTAAATTGTCTGGAAAAAAAAGCTATTTAAAATTTGCAGGATGAACCAATGATTTGAAATAAAGCCGGCATTTACCACGAGCCGCCATCAGCAGATTCGGGGGCAAACGGCCAGTCATGGTTTGGTAATAAAGGTCGTGCCGTTGTTTTTTCAGAGGAGGAACAGTGGCGGTGGGTGTTGGCGCCTCGTCTTTCGGGGAATCAATCTGTAGGGTGGTCCAACGGGATTATTTCCAAGGGGTGTTGTAATAGTTAGTGATGCGGTATTATATTGATGTCTACATCAAATTCTGATGGCTCAATTTTTCCGGAAATATTTATAAAAAAATTTAAAAGTAATCAGAATTTTGTAATATTTGCATCAATTTCATTTTATTTCTTATTTTTAACATAATAATCCAAAAAAACATTTCAACGGCTTTCAATTTTCTTATGCGTTTTCAATATCATCTTTATAAAGCGTTTGTCTTACCTATCATATTTTAATCTGTTCGTTTAAATTGAAGTAGACTGACACGAGATTCAATACATTTGAATGCAAGTTGGAATATTAAAATTTGATCGATACGATCTGTAAAATGTTTCAAGAATTTGTCTCTACAAAGGCAATTTAGGAAAACTATTCAAAGTTGTTATTATTTCACCAAGTTATGATTTTATACATTTTTTTATTTATTTAAATTTTTTTATTGTATAAAAATAATATTTTTTTATTTCAGGATGTGGGGAGAAAAGTGCAATCCCACACGTTCCATACAATTACACATATTTACACAACATATTTTAAGTAAAAAGTACATAGTATGGGAAAGAAAAAAAACACGAACTATAATAAAAATAAAATACAAAGTTAAAGTAGGGCGTGGTCTGAGGTGAGTCCCTTCCCTCTGGAAGGTGCTGGAAGACTGCGGTCACCACTATGTTATCGGAGGCCATTAGCCTAATAATATGAGTTATATTTATGCATATATATTTTACAAAATATTATATTCATTGGTCGTATGTACCTTATCAGAAAATAAGAGCTGTTAAGGGAGCCATGATTTTTACATAGGTTATATTACAATATATGTTTTGTATAAAATATTTACTTTTTAATGGTTTTAAAAGATTTTTTTTTTTAATTTGTATAATTTTATTTATTTGTTCTGATTTATTGATGATACAGTGCAATTCAGAAGAGAAGTTATTATACTTTTTTATAGCTTGGCAAATATAATTATTTTGAGTTTCAAAATTAGATGTAATACCTACATTGGTTTTCATTTCTCATTAGTTTGTAAATTCTTAAAATTCTTTGTTATTTTTTCCTTTACACATTTTTATATTGGAAGCTTGCTTTAATATGTCATCGACATTTGGTACTGGAAACAATTTAAAACATTACATTTTTTTTTACAGTTAATACCGCACAAGAGTCCCAACTGCTCCCGTGCCAGTGAGAAATTATAAGGGTGATTTACAGGATGCTCTTATTTTATTAACTAAATCAAATTTTGATTTAAGTTTTTGCTTATTTCTAAGGTTGATAAAGCGCACAAATTAAAATATTTATTTTTGGTTTTTTCATTGTTGAAGCTATGGCCTGCCTCTATTAAATGAGTAGAAAAATCGGAATAGTTACCTAATTAAATACTTGCATAGAATTTTAAAGTTAGTTTTAAGTTTGCTAGTGAATGACATGGATGTGTCAAAACCGGTAGCAAAAAAAAAAAACAAATACATAAAGTACAAGTATATTAAAAAATAAAACTTTTCAAAACAAAGTGTCTCGAAATTGTTACACGTTTAATACCCAAGATGTACTAAAAAAGTATAACAAACTGTTAACGCATTTTATTTTAACACGAACAAATTATCCATTTTTTAAATCACACACACAATTAATTAAAACTCTTTCTGCCCAAATCTTTTCATGTCCGAGAGATTTATTATAAATATGCAATTCAAAACTTAATTCACGTATTACAAATGTCTTTAAAAAAATCTATTGCGATTCGAATTTAGTTTTACCCGGTGGCCACTGGGAAGCATTCAGTTAGTAAACTCATTTAAAAGCAGAAGGTAATTAATATAGTTGCGGATGTGTGTGGGAGGGTGGACTTGCCAGCCTATTAGACATTTTGAAGTTGAATTTTAATGACTGAATGAACATTTTTCATTTGAAGCCATGAATACGCACCATGCCAGAGTCCCGAAGTGAAAAAATAAATTAAAATTTATACCAACAGTAAGTTTTTTTTTTTCAATTGGTAATTTGCATCTCAACTGCGTAAAATCGCAAAACCGCTCAAGGTTAAGAACTACTAAACCAAAGTCACGTGATTTTGTTTTGAATAATTTTAAACGCTTTAATTAAATACCAGGAAACCTTTATTGGATAACCAACACCTCTGCCATAGGTCACTGTAAGTGGTTCGCTACATTTGGTGATTTAGTAGGGGTGCCCGGGTTCATGGGGTGAGGTTTGTCTAAGCTTTGGAGGCGGGAGATCAGGACGCACTGAACCCCAGATTCCTACCCACACCTTGAACCCTTTTCCTTCCCACAACTCTCCTCTCCTTCTTTTCCTTAAAAAAACCCTCCACACAGCTCCCCCAAAGATGACATAGGCTCTGAGAGAAATTATTTTCCTCAGAGCCTCCTGTGTGGAGCTTATGTAAAAAAAATAAAACGGCGCTTTTGAAATATTCGGTTATTTTTTAATTAGTCTTAATCTGAATAATTCGGTACTTTTCAACCTTCTTCTACCCCATTTCCTACCGTACCCTACTCCCTTCAGCCTTACAACTTTCCCTATTTGGGGATGTCGTGGTCTTACTGGCTTCAGAGAGTCGGGAGCAGTTGGAACTCTTATGGCATTTACATGATTACCTAATAGCGTTGAATTTATCTTCAAACTTTTTTTAAATTTCTATTTATTATTTGGTAGAACCACACATGGGCAAATTGTTTAAATATCGAATACTTTGAAACTGTTACACCGACCTTTATATATTTTTTTATATTAATTAAAAACTAAAACATTTTGACGGCCTCCGTGGTCGAGGGGCAAGGATTTCGACTAACAATGTGGGACTCGGGTTCACAGTGCGCAAAATATTTTTTTGATTACTTTGTTTTATTTCACAAATTATTTTTAATAATAAATTGCACATTTGCGGCACGTTTCCGGGTGGATACTCGCAATATCGCCCTGGTGTAAAACCACCATTAATAATTGAAACGTCGCTTAGCTTGAAAGTCTTTAGAAGAATTTAGTGACAAATCTGAAGAGCCGGGTACTTCCCAACCTTCCCTTTATCCACCTTCTTCCCCTCCCTACTACGTTCAGCCTCATAACATACCCCAATTAGGGATACCTTAGTCTCACACTGATTTCAGATAATTTAGAGCAGTCGGAACTCTTGCTCGGTATTTGACATTAAAAAATCAGATTATGCAATTCACACGCGTTACAGTGAAACCTTAAAGTAGAAAGTGAAATCTTTGAGTAGAAAGTGAAACCTTTAAGTGAAACCTTAAATTAGACAAGAGTGTGGAAACTACGAAGCACCGCACTAGAGTAGACCGATAGGCTACGAAGCACCACACAAAAAAGAGTCCGATTATACTATCTCATTCTCTCGCAGGCTAAATCCTGTAGATTTATGTGTTTGTCTCTTTTTAGTAAAGCTATTCTTCTTTTCACCGCGTTTTAAATTACAACGGTGCTAAATAAGTTTTCATTTAAAAAAAAAAAAAAAACTTTAATAATTGAGAAATATCTAACACAAGCTATAAAAATCAGTTTTTACTGTGGTATTAGTAAACAAACGTTGTATGTTACAGCTAAAGACCCGCCAACAATATCTCGTACAAACACCAAAAAAGTGTACCAAAAACAAGTAATTACTTCGATCGGACGGCGGCTGCCGGACGAGTTTCTATTAAAAGTGGCCACAAAAGCCTCTGCTTTATTTTCTCCTTATTCATATTCGGCGTATTATTATTTCTCGCTGACAAGTGATACCGGTTTGGAGGGAGGCTCGTGTAGTGTGTACTTACTGTCTTGTGCACTGTGTCTGTGTGTGTGTTTGTGTAATCCCGGCGGAGTCTCGAATATCCGACATGACAGTTTTTTTGACACGCCGAAACACGTTGTTCGGCTGCGTTCCGTTATAAAATAAGGAGAGCATTTTATTGAACTGCAGGGTGGATAAAAATTAACGTAACTGAATATAATTTAACGGCTGGCGTAGTCCAGCGGTAAGGGTCTTGACTCGCATCCCGAAGGTCGCGGGATCGAATCCCGGCGTGGCAAACAAATTTAAAAAAAAACAGTGAATCTATTGGAAAATGTATGTCAACCTGGAATATTTCTTAATAAATCATGATTCTAATAGCTCATTTAAAGTAACTTGACAAAATCTCAGAAAAATCCAGGGGTTAAATAAAGGCTTAAACAAAGTTCATAACATTCATTTAGTCAATGTCTCGTTTAGAAAAAGTTTATTGGAGGCAACCCTCTCACAAAGAATTTTAGTACGATAATTTTGGCAAAATGTCAAAATCTTTACGGATTGGTAGGACATACAATAGACCTTCAACAACAACCTACATAATGGATGTTCTTTGAAATTGAGAAAGATCGGAATCTGCACGTGCTTAATTAAGGACCCCGGAAGCATTTAGGTTATGTATTGCTCGTTTCACAGGTATCCTAAGCTAACTAACTAAGCTAAGTACTGTTGTGTACATGCCTTCAGTACATACCTTCATACCTTTCTAGGGCATCCTAGAGTTCTTCTTCCATCCACCTGCACATTAATGATTGTCCTAAAACTCGTACATTCGTCCATCTGCTCTACATTCCAAACCATGTAAGCGTGCCTCTTTTAATACCGCTCATCAGGCGTACACCGGCTTTACATTCTTTAGGTGCTCATCTCCTCATTTGTAATAGGTCGTAAATGATTCTGATAACCCATACGCCTCAGAGATCTAATTTCTTTTAAATTCTGTTTAATTTTGTCCTTTTAAGCCAGTATCACGCTTTTCTGCCATACATCCGGATGAAATCAGAAATCCTTTGTCGGTTCGTTCTTGACAACTTTTTTTACTAGCAACTAATGCAATCAGTCCTCCAATACACTCTAATTACAATTACGTCTAAAACAATCTGTCTATGAACTTTAATACAGCTTTAATATGAAAGGACACATTCGTAACATTTAGGAAGACGAGTATAAAAAAGATTTAAAGTTATTTAAATGGTAATTGAATATTATATCTACTGTTTCAGAAATTTCATTCAATAGCATCATTCCTCTATGTCAAGTAAAGCTATGCTGTCCTAGAGCATCTATTCTGCTGTGTTCAAATCAAATGTTTTTCTCAATAGAGGAAACTAGTAATCACACTTTTATTGGGAGATTTTTTAAGCACCCTGTACGCTTGCCTTAAGTAGATACTCACTTAAATTACCTGTTTTATGTCGAAATAAACTGGGGCCATGATATTTGAAGAATGTATTCACGGTTTTCATCAATGTTTTGTCGTCGTTGGGCGACTGCAATCTCCAATGTGGGAATTTTGCAGAAGAGTGAAAAACCGAGGTCTCTTTGTTATGAGTTACTTGGCGCCGGAGGTAGGACAATTTCTCAATTATTTTGACTTTGTAGTAATATGTTGCTCTTTGGACAGCTTAAAAGTTTTGCCAAAATGAATAAAATTTTTGCCATATTGCCTCTTTTGTGGTACCTGCCTACGCTCAGCGACTTTGTAAATAATCTCTTTTATTTACCTACTTTTTATTGTCTTTTTTGCTGATTGCTTCGTTTTCCAAAGTAATTCTTTGTAGTACGGTGTAAGTACTTCACTTATGAATATGGGGGAGTTTGAAATTAATGTTTTGGCCGCGTTTTTTAGTGTTATTGAAGCTATAGTTTATTTTCCCGCTACAACGCCTAATATATATGTAATAGTACATAATTTTCGATGTTTATTAATCTGTGTAATGTTGAAAATTGATTTTTCAGTATCTTTCTTCAAATCAATAGGTACCCACAGGCTATCTTTGGATCTTCAGACGATCAAATTTGTTTTATTATTTATTGCTATCTGAAGTCACCAGCATTACCCGAGCTTTGCGCAGCTGTTGTTGAAATCAGATGCAAACAGTAATTTGTCTCTTACTTTTAACATCAAGTGTGCAAAAATTTCATCCAGAAGTCACAACATTTTACTGTAGGGGTAGGAAAGGGGGATGAGGGTGGTTTTTCGAAATTCGGCAAAATTTCACCACTAACAGAATAGCATATTCTCATAAAAATCAAATCCGAGCCAGCCGCCTCCGCCACAGACACTCTTCTTTATATAAATAGATTAATACTGCCGAAAATTCCTAACTGTCCGGAGCCAGTAAACCTCGTCGGCATACTATATTAAGTGGGAAAGGAGTGGAGATTGGTAGATGAAGATTGGATGGAATTATCTAGTTTTTTAAAAATGGTCACCAAATGCGGCTTAGGCCATCTCAATCTTCCACTCTGAAAAATAAGCAGGTACATTTATTACGGCGCCGTGTAAATTAAAAAAATATTATTTATCATAATTAACTGTAAGTTTTTGTAGATAACCACAACCAATCAAATGTACTAAACAAACTAAATTTATAAATTCAAATCAAAGTTTTTTTAAACAATGATTTCCATTTTGACTCAACCCATCGTTAACTTGTATAAAAGATTTTAAAGAATGTGTTTGGTCGATGCTGTTAATGGTTTTAGAATTTATTTGGGAAATCTTTGCAGGGAAAATGTCCTGTGAATCATCAATATCATGCATGCTACATTAAATTATTTTACCGACTAAGCTAGTATTAAATAATGTATTGGAAGTGCGTATTAAAGAGATACTAAGCCCAATTTTAAGGCGTTTACAATTAAACTCAGCGCTAACATTTTTTAAGTATTTTAACAGCAGATAAGTAATTTGATATGTCGATTATTCATTCGATTTTATTGAGTCATAATAAGGTTAAATGAGAGTTTTTGTAAGTACTTCGGTAGATATAAAAAATATCGTAAAATTTAATATCTTTTATATTATAAGGCTAGTGACTGTACGGTTGAAATTTAAGAACCCGACTTCGAATACATTTCTGACGCTGCGCCTTGTGCAAAACTATCTTCGTTCGTGAAGATTCTTTATTAGTAGAACCGAATTTAAGCAAGTAATCAATAATGACAAAAGATGGTACCACTTACGTAACAGTCAGGCAGACGTAAAAACTATTGGATTTGTAATTTCGTGAATCTCTCCGGGTATGGAGACATTGATTACAAAATTGAAGTGAAATGACACAAAACTGCTCTTTACAAATAAAACATTATTTTTAATATAATTATTATTTTAACTGGCAGTTGTGAATGATAAAAACCTTGCGTCTATATATTGTACATGGCGTCATTGCCTATTACCAGGTTTTCGGATTATATCACATGACAATATATCTGAAATTGTTTTTAATCATTACAAAATCTCTTAAACTGTACAAATTATCTTAATTTGAGAATGTAATTTTGCAAACCATTGATTGTTAATTCTAAATTCAAGTTTCGAAACTCTTTCAAAGAATGAAATTGTACTCGCCTAAAACTTTGAATCGAATCAAGAATTATAAATATTTTAAATAAGTACCTACGTTAGGTACCAAATTTGATTTATTGTTCATATAATATATAAAAATGATATTTTTTTTTTACATTAACTCCACACAGGAGGCCCTGAGGAAAATAATTTCCCTCAGGGCCTATGTCATCTTTGAGGATGCTGTGTGGAGGGTGTTTTTGAGGAGAGGAAGGAGTGAACATGGATCTTGAAGAGACCCATGTTGTAGGAGGGAGGAAACACAGAGGCATCGTTCCACAGCCGAGCTGTTGAACTCAAGAACGAGTCGTAGAAACGACCCGTTCTCATGTGACTAATGTCAACCGTTTACAAATGTTGAGCGCGCGTTTGGCGTGTTTCCCGACTACGCACCGGTGCCGAGGGGATCAATGACGCTATATTGACGAATATTTTTAAAATATGAAAAATGAGAATTTGAATAAAAAAATTGCAATAGATGGCATGCTTGAAAACTGAAAACTGGAATTGAATATATGGAACGCGGGAGGGGGGTTGGCGGGATCGTAGAGTAGGAGAGAGGTAAGGAAAGGCGGGGAAGGGGCACCCTCCTATGTGGAGTAAATACAACAATTAAACTAACAACAACCCAACAATTGGAGCTTCTATAATCTGACTGATTTTGGATGCATTCGCAATTATAGTTTTTTTATTAAAACCAAATGGATAAATTTTATTTTTTAATTAAAACCTGTCAAGGACGAAGGAGGAAACCACGTAAATTTTGCAAAGTTTTGACTTTGACGTAATATTTTGTGGGTTTATTCTGTGTTATTGTATATTATATTTATCAAAAAACATTCCTTGAACAATATTGCATAAAGATAACATTACATGATATTTATACATAAAGATAACATTACTTGCATTTATTTGATAAATTGATAAGTTTTTCGATCTTTTTCGCGACCTATCAGGCTCGGTGTTTGCAGTTCAAATTGCGGCAAAAATGATGATCCGATGCCATAGATTAATTTAATTTAAATTATTCCGAGTGGCTAGGCGTATTTTGGGTACCTCTTACGTCAAGAACGAGAATGGCCCCAGCAATTCTGACCTTGTCTTTCATACAGTTTCTTTATAAATAAGAGTTAAGTGTTGCGCCGGCGCACACGCGGCCATTTACAGAAATCTACGAAAGTGATTTATATCACTGAAAATAAGCATTGTTCAAATGACAAACCTAACTTGAATTTTTATCGTTTTATCATTTTGAATACCGGCAAAACAAAGAAAAATAAAACAATATTTCTGGAATAATATTGGCTACAGAGGATTAAATGTGCGCTGTCACTGCGGAGACTAATAATGTAGCTAACAAATGTATTATGTCGCTGGTCCGCCAATGTAATAAAGTGCAATCATTTTTTGCGGCGTTGTAAATACGAACCAATGTTTTGGTCGCCATCCCAGCTAAATATTATGTCACCAGTACGGGTCCAAAAACTTTATTAACACGTTATCCGAGGTGCATAAAAACATTTTGTGTATAATTCTGAAGGACCGTAAAAGATAAAAATATACGGTCTAAGCAAAATGTTTAATTTTGTTTCAGGCGTTGCTCTGGCTTTACGAAGTGTGCATATTTTCATTACTGTTAACTGAAGTTGACCAAAAAAGTCTCTTTTGTTAAAGTTGCTTGGAGATGTAATTTTATTGTAACTTACAATTATTTTTTGGTGAGGGGGAGAGGAATAGGAATATAGGATAAGAGTGGGAGTTGCTCGTAATACATTCCGCACTCTTGTATTAATTTTCGATCGTACGCGTTACTTCTATTCGATATTACTGAAGGGTATTGTAAAAAATGTCTACATTGTGAAATTTTAATTTATATTGCGCACACATACTGGGAATCGGGGATTTTTTCTAATCTTGGTTCTTCGTTGGGCAAACGAAATAAATTGGCTTGTCGTGTTGATCTTGATGGAATATGAATTTTAATAAATTGGTAAGCTCTGGCAAGTCCAGGTCATTATTCAGAATTCAACGTCATGTACGAAGGGAGTTGAAGTTGTGAAAATTATTAGAATCGGTGTAATTTAAAAGGTGTGATGATAAGATGTTTCAAAATTTTTTAAAAATTCATCAAATATTAGAAGTTAATTTTCTCGTATTTTTAGTTTTATTCAAGTTCTGTGGTTATTTCAGTTTTATGAAGCAACTTCCCTATAAAGACGTAATAACAGAACTTGAATAGAACTCACGCAGAATGTGTAAATTACCTTCAAATATTTGATTAATCGTTCAAATTTTTTTAAACAACCCTTCCTTAGTTTTGTCAATAATTTAAATGTTTAAATTATTTTTTTAATATTTCGGTTTTTTCTGTACAGGCTTTGGAGAAAAAAGTCCAGATTGTTGGGCAGTGATCTAAGAGAGGATGGGTGTACGCTGTGTAAATAGATTATAGAGTGTTGATATTGCGGGAAGGTTTGTTATACGAATTATAAATCCCAACATTATTTTGGCTTGATGACTTCAACAGTGTGTTTTGTAAAGTTTAATTTAACATCCAGGATTACCCCAAAGTCCCTGATAGATTCTATTTCATTGTCCTGAAAGTCAAGGGTGCAAAAATTCCACTAATCTAATAAAGGTAGATTTGTATTTAAAAAAAAAAACCAACACAAAACTCTTCATTATATATTGTCCCCCTAAATATCATTTATAATTTTACACAACCGTATAAGTATGGTAAACAGTTGTTTATCAGATGTGTAAAATTTATACTGATGCGTATATTAACAATAATGTTGAATGTATTTATTTATGTTCCAATAGATATGAAGCCATTGTCGAGCTATATGGACAGCATGATTTCCAAACTGAAAAGCGTGAAATACTTTTCTATTAATCTTTTCCATACCTAAAAAGAGTTTATATGGCACAATAGTTTTAACAACAGGCCTTTGACAATCCCATTTACGTTGGGCTAAGGTCAAAAATTTAACAAAATGTAAGACAGTTATAAAGATATTTGATTTCTTTAAAAAGTTGTATAAAAATTCCACCACGAATGAGGTTACAAAATTATTTATTTATTTATTAACGGGATGGTATATTAAAAGGCATAAGTTGTAGTATAGTAGGTGAATCAATAATAGAATTATATTTACTCGAGCACGTTGGATTTTGACACCACAAATTTCGGAACCGTGGCCGAAAATCTTAACGGCTCAATTGTGAAGGTCGTAAAACCTTTCATCTCTTCAAATGTATGGTTATGTTACTATGTTTATGCTACGTTCTGACCTTAAATCCAATTCAATTTCAATTCAATTCAATTTTTTCACTTTAAAAACATAACAAAATTAAAATTTCAAATCGTTTTGAAAGTAGAGAAAATATTAAGATAAAAGCATGTATAAGCAATTTAAATAATTTAAACAATTTAAACAAATTATACAATTTAAACATCAATGGAGCACAATCAGACTATTAGCAATTAAGCTTGCTGTCTAAATTGTGCTTCATTGATGTTAAACATATTGATATTCAAAGCGATTTTATTTAAAACCAAGACTGCTCTCCCGACTGGCATAACCATTGGCAAGTTAGTTCTGCAAACCGGGAGATAAAACAGTATATGCTGACTTAAACGTTTCTTGTATATTCAGAGAACTTAAAATATGTGTCGAAAATACAAATCAAAAATGTCTTCAGCTGACAATTATTTGCGACAGCCTTTAGATACCTACTGCATCCTCGTAATTATGTGACAAACCTCGTAACTGCAATTACAAAATGCATTTATCAATTGCCAGACCATCGTACAGGTTGCGTGTCGCAAAATTAATTTATTTCACTCCTTTCCTATTCATGAAGTTCGCATTTATTTATAATTAATAAACTCTAACTCACCCGAGCATAAATAATTCCTGCAAACTGAATGCAGTTCTTTGCAGGAGCCAAACTGCATCTCCCAATTAGGAGCAGGTGCTTAGTCATTCGGTGATTATGTAGATATATTGATAATGTCAGTTTGTGCATTTTTAAAATTGAAATTGCTTAATTAGTACCATGGAGATGCTTTATAATCGAGTAAATTGCAAAATTTACCTGTGTAAACGTGATATTGGAAGAACGCGTATCAAATTAAATGTTTTAAAACTCATTTGTCATCAAGGATTAATTATAGGTAATTTCCATGCGCGTATATCAACTGTTGATTTATAAAGGTTAACCTTACAATGTAGAAGATGTTAAGTGGGTTACATCGCTGAAAAAATAAATATGTTATGTATAATATAAAAATATATAATTTTAAAAGAAATAAAGAAAAATATGTTTTAAAGAACTAATTTTTCATAAAATATTAATCCTATTTTTTAACTAGTGATATAAATACACTCTCGTATCGCCTTTGTAAAAGTTACTATTCAGAGTAGGTACGCGCGTTGAATGAATGTGAAAACTACATTGGCTTTTTTTGTTATTATTTTTGGGGTGTTATGCCGTATTTCGCTACCTCCTTCTTTAGCCAACGTTTCGGACAGCGTTACAGTGTCCATCATCAGGGCAGATGAGCACATGATTTTGGTGAGAGTGTTTACTTATGTGTGCCGAATCGAAAGTAAACACTCACACCAATATCATTTGCTCATCTGCCCTGATGATGGACACTGTGACGCTGTCCGAAACGTTGGCTAAAGAAGGAGGTAGCGAAACACGGCATGACACCCCAAAAATAATAACAAAAATACTTTTTGGCCGTGAAAACCTAAAAACATACCTACTTTGGCTTTGGTTAGTGTCCAGATCTGAACAGCCAGATGCTTCTCTCCTTTCTCTCCACTCTTTTCACTGCACATTCATTTCAGTCACAATATTCCTGAATCGGAGATTCTCTTTGGCCAACTTTTTACAGGCTTTGGGACTCTTGGGCTAAATTCTCGTGTTTCGCTAACTCCTTCTTTAGCCAACGTTTCGGACAGCGTTACAGTATCCATCATCAGGGCAGATGAGGAATGATATTGGTGAGAGTGTTTACTTATGTGTGTCGAAGCGATACCGTGCTGCCAGCGCCGTGAAAACCTAAAAACATAACTAATTTATTACGATTATTTTAAAAAATTTGAACATTTCATCCATTTTTTTAAAGTTAATTTTCACGTTTTGTAAAAGTTTAGTTCAAGTTTTGTGATTATTTTAGTTTTACGAAGTAACTGGCGTAAAATGATATAATAATATTACTTGAATAGAATTTACATAGAGCTTGAAAATTATCTTTAAAAATTTGACGAATTGTTCAAGATTTTTTAAACAACCCATCCTTTGTACCCAAAATTTGTTACAATCGGTTTAAATAATTGGCTATCTTCCAAATTAAGAAATATTTATCAAATCCATTTAAATAAAAATCCATATCCAACGGATTGTTTTGCATTGCAAAGCGAGAGAAGACAAAACATTTACATTTTTGTTTGCCGTTAGGCTACATAATTTATTTTATTGAAGCGAATGCTAAATATTGCACTAGAAAATATTCAAGCTATTTATTTTTTTTTTTTTAACAGGCCTCGGGTCTCTTTTGTCGGAAGGTCAAAATATTTTCGCCTCGCAATAAAATTCAAATAAATGGAATGACCCAAACGCATCCGAAAACTTTTTTTGAAAGGGGATAAAATACGCTTCCAATTTTATAATTCAAAATAAACATAGATTTCATTTTTGAACAAAAAAAAAATTAATACTAACGTAAAAAAGTTTTAAAAATTACTAACCTTGCGTATTTTCTAACTAAAATTACTGAAAACGAAAATTAACAAAAATACATATTGTATTATAAAAGTTTTCGTCAACTCACTTCTTTGTAGTTTCATATAAAAATAGTTAATAAAAATATTCTGAAATTTCATAATTTTTGTTTTTTAAATTGAGATCGGAAATTTAGGTTGTACATTGTAATTATTTTGTAATTAACTTAAAAGGTGTAAATTTTAATTGTTTTGAGGTTAACTTTTGAATGTAAAGCGTTGCGTTTTTTTCTTTCTAATACAGTTTAGATTTTATTTCTAACTATGATAAAAAGGGAAACAGCGATTTTATGAGACCCATTTTAGTTGTTCCGAAAAGCGAACAAATTGATCTGAGGGATTAACTAACGAATTTATTACAATATTAAAAGTAGGTACTGGAAGTAGTATAAAGAGATAAGATTATTTTCGTATTCGCATTAATTAAAATATGTTTCAGTAAAACGGTTATTTTTTCTTGTTGCTGGGTACATTTTTATTGTGATATGACCAGTTGTAGAGCTTTCATAGTTAGATCTCGTAGAACCAAGAACTCACTATAACATCAACGAATGGATATACCACAAACCCGCCGCGCTGGAACAAAACAATGTTCGTTCAGCCGCTTGAGTACCCAGAGTAGCATCGATATAAGAGGCAGATCTGAGGATTTTGAAATAAGTAGGTGTTTTATCAAAAATCGAAATAAACAATTACAATTTTGTTTGGCAAACTGTGTTTTTGGAAAACCCGCAATCGCATATAATAAATTGTTTTGTCATGCATCCCTTTTGGGGAATATAAATCAAAACTAGATTTAATTTCCCCGTATGGAGGACAGTAATTGAGTAACTCACGTAATTAAAATTATATCAGTATCCGCGTTATGAAGCAACCGGTGTTGTACCGAAAATGTAGTTACTGAATTATTCAACAAATTTAGCTCGAATTACAAAAGTAAGTATGTAATTATTTTATAAGTGTGTTTAAGAGATGCATTTAATTGAATATTTTATTATATTAGATGTGGTTTAAGCTATCATTAGGTATATGAATGGATTTTTAGGAACGAAAAAATTTTGGTTTTTATTTTTACAACCGAAAAAATTGTTCCATTTTCATTATTTGTTACAGAGAATCTGCGAGAAAACACTATCCATATAAAAAAGTTTTCATTTATAAAAATACCAAGGCAAGATCTAATATCATCTTCGAGAAAGCTGCGTGGAGGGTCTTTGGAAGGAGTAAACCTGTGTCTTAAAGAGACCAATGTAGGATGGAGGAAACTCATGCCACTTCCAAACTTTGAGTAGTAGAAGCAACTCGTTTGCAACAAGTCTAACCGGCGCGCGTTTGGCTTGTTTTCGACTGTGGGATCAATAACCCTGGTTCCTCGGAGCATGCTCCATTGAAATACCGGTAAAACTAGGCTTTTTCTTCCTTTTTGCGCCAATATTTCAGCTAACGTTGACTGGTGATTTTTTGTCAAGTGAAGCTGAAGAAAATTTACTGTTTTCAATGTTGTTATATAATAACTAGCCCTGTGAGCGGCGGGCGACACCACTATAGCTTTGAAACAAACTTCATGTACCGAGATGGTTTTGCATAAGGCGTGGCGTCAGAGATGCACTCCAAGTTAGGTTCTTAAATTTCAACTATTCAGACGCTAGCGCATTAATACTATCAGATTTCTGTTTAGCTGTTAATGCATATTTAGATCATTTTGTTTCTTACACATCTCGCTATATCTATATTGATATGTAATACTGTATGACAGATTACTATTTTTTTAATCCATTGCCAGCAACCTGGTCGTTTACTGACATTTTATCCAAAAATATGCAAGTAAGTTTCCTGCCTTAATATAAGGTCTTTCATTAAGCGCTTCCTATCTTTAAATTTAAATAAAACATTGTGTGTGTGAGATACCATCGAAATTTTTTATTCATTTGAAAGGTCTATCGATGCCATTATATATGGAATATAACATCGCGCATCCAAAATGTCCAATTTTCCACGACTCTGGCGCATAAATTAGGCTAAATTTGACCGACAGCGTGGGTTATGTTGGTTTTGAGGGCCGCTTTGGTTTGTGGCTTATTTGCATATACCTGCGACTTAAAAAAAAACCACAAAAAAGTCTAACGGGGTCAAATCGCACGATATCGGTGGCCAGTTCGCATCACCTCCGCGTGAGATTTTATCATTAAACAATTTTAAGCAATTAATTAAATTTTAAACAATTTTATCATTTGCACGTGTTGTTGAACGTTATATCCGTCATAATGATTTGGCGAAACAGACTGAATAAATAACAGCCAATTTGACAGATGTCACTTCAACAATGGCCGCCGTCAACTGTCAAAGTTCGGAAGTCTCTATTGATAGACCCTTTAGAAGATTGTTCTGAGGCGGGTAGTAATTTCTAATTCTAATTCGACTCGTTTCATCTATATGGCTGACCAAATAGCTAGTAGGAAGGTTAAAGCGCTTAGAATGTAATATGTACTAGAACACGCTGTTTAAATCAAGCATGCTTTAAAATTATGGTTAGGTGTGTTTTATCCTCTTCCCTATCACTTATGAATACTCCATGACAACTTTACGACATATTTAAAAAATCTCATATATTATAATATCAGTTAAAGAACGGGATGAAGGCACTAAAATGGAATTTAATTACCGACTGGCGGTAAAATACAGATAGCTACCGTGGAATGTTCACAGCCAACATTTGTTAATTTATAGCTTCATGTAAATTATATTTACAGAGATTTACTGCATGGTTAAAATATGCTTTGGGGAATCTGGTTTCGTAATTTCACTTGGTCTTCTAGAGTCCACACGCCTTCCCTGAACTGAAATAATTTTTCGGTAAGATTATTTATTAACTCGTCTTTTAAACTCGGTGGAAAGCTATTTCACCGAATGGAAAAAATTATAATTGAATATTATTAAGAAATACAAGTTTTAAAACACAGTAACGAACTTAATATGTCATTGAAGAAGAGGATAACACTAATAATCTAAACGAAAATATGAAAGAAAGCAAGATACAGAAAAATAAAAAGATAATGGTAGCAAATGGGAATCGAATCCAGAACCTGTCTTCTCATTGGGACAATTGTCTTACCAATTTGGCTGCTGCCACCTCTTATTTGAATGTCAGATTTGTCAATCTCGAATTTCATATTATTAAGAATTAATACTTATAATAACTTCATATTTCATACAAAGCAACTATACTCCATTGGTCACCATGGAACAGGCAGCCGCCTAGTATGGTGATTTAACACATCTTTTTTTATGTAAGCGTCACAATTATGTAACATGTGTTGTATAAATAACATTATGTAAATTAATTAAATAAGAGGTGGCAGTAGCTGAATTGATAAGGCATTTGTTCCGATAAGAAGAGAGTTTCTGGGTTCGAGTCCCAGTTGCGACCGTTATATTTTTCTGTGTCTTGTTTTCTTTCATATTTTTGTTTAGATCATAAGGGTTATCCATTTTTTCAATATTTTACTACTTTGAAGGGAATTACCTTCAAAATTTTAAAAAGAGAGCCATTCTAATAAAAATACAATAACGAACGTTTAATTCATTCACAGCACATGAATAAATTTTTCCAGAGCACCAGAAATGTAAAAAATCACTTCTGTGATATAAATTTAGTTTTATAAAAAAATCCTCCAAAAAAATTAAAAATCAATCTTCAGGCAGTTATTTGTCCAAAAGAGATAAAGTTACTTACGTTCCCTATGTAATTATTTTTTATTTTATTAATAAGAAGTTTGACTACAGGTTTTTTATCGACGTCTCAGTAGTCTCAGTAGGATATGCTTGTTTTAAGAGAGACGTACAATGGACACAAATACGTACAAACATACATACATAATTACTTAGGTTAAATACATTTTTATATTCTTTCATTCTGGTTGATAGAATAATCTTCCAATAAATCAAAAAGAAATGTATTACAAAGTGTAAATTAATCGTTTACAAGGCAATCAAACGCTTTGTAAAATCTTGAAACCGAAAGAAAGAAATTTATAAAATTACTAAAATAGATACCGTCTCTTTTTATCGTAAAATTTCTTTAAAGTTATGTAACTTTAACTTATAAAATATATAAAGACGTTTTGATGTTACGCTGAAAGGCGAACGGACTCACGTCATAAATAATTACGGTATCCGATCGTAGAATCTACTTTTGTCATTGGCATTATAAAACGTACCCGTACGAAGAAAGAGGTTATGTTACGAATCCTTACGTCAGTTTATTGTGGCTTAATTGGTAATGTTGCTTGACAAGGACGATATTATACAATATGGCCAGTCTTAACCACATCTAGTCTGTCGCAGATAAAAAACAGATTTATTCAACGTCAGGTTTAATGATAAACCACAAAACTGTATATTTCTCGATCAGTAAACTCGTTCGGTGAAATAATGTGAAGGAAACCGCTCTTTACACAAACCAGACTCTTTTTAGTGAATCTTTTAGTAAAAACTCATTTTCATTGACAGATGGTGACAGGAGATAAGTGATTTAGTTCTGCTGAAGAATCACAGTTGACAAAAACTTGGCACTCCGCACCTTATAAAGACCTGCCTAATAAGTGGAAAATGAACGATGCTTTTACAAAAAAATGTCTTCTCCAGGAGACAGCTTATCCAGTTGATGAATGGACTTCCTTTGCTTTATTGAACATTAGGTAAACGAATAAAACGGTAGGAAAAGGTGATAAAACGAGTCCTTAAAATGAACATCCTTTGCAATTATGAAATTCACTATGAGTGAGCTTAATCATTTGATGAAGTGGAATTATTTAAAAATATATTAAATTCTCCAATGAGTAGTAAAACTCATTGGAGAATATTTACTCACAATATTTTTGCGTGTAGGTAGCTATAATTGCAATTGGTGAGTTTTTCTCTAAATCGACAAAATTTTCTGAATTTGTTCTGAAAGTTTAATTTTAAACATTTAAATTTAAACATTATTAATTTTATAAGGCTTATGTTTATTTTACTTGCGGCAAACGATAGATCACAAGTATTAACTATTTTTTCGTTATTTTTTTTTTCTTATTAAAAAGATGAACAAACATTCGCGGGTTACGAATAACCTGACAATATTTGAAAATCTCCTACTACCACCCCAGTAAGCAAAAAATATTGCTTCTGTCGTGATGGAGGACTTAGCCAGCCGAGGAATTGAACACGTGACGCGACGTCAATTCACCCACTGACCAGTCGAAATTTAATTTACTATAGGTATATTTTTTTTAGTAGTATCAATATATCTACAGAATCAAGTAGGGACGTGGGTAAGGGTACCGTCACTCCAGGAAATATTTCTTGGATAACCAACATCCCTGCCGTAGGTTACCTTAAGTGCTTCGCTACGTTTGGTGACTTAGCAGTGGTGCCCGGATTCATAGGGTAAGATTTGTCCAGGTCTTGGTGGCAAATGCGTTCGTCCACCTGCCGCGCGGTGGGCAAATCGGGAGAGATTGGTTGAGGGAGACCTCTTCAGCAGAACTCTCTCGACCCATCGTCTTGCACTGCAATGGAAGGGATGGATTCGTACGTCCGTCACTCCTGGACACATTGACTCCCAGATTCCTCCCTCCCCTGGAATCATACCTATTTCCATTCCAGAACTTCCTTTTAAAAAGACTCCTCACACACCATCTCCAAAGACGACAATGGCCCTAAAGTTTTTTTCTTTAGGACCTACTGTGTGGAGCTAATATAAAAAATATATGCCCATGAACAAATAAACATAAACAAATTTTATGATGTAATTCATAAAATGTACAGCGGATACAGAAGTAAATTATTAGATTGTACGAATACAACCAATTAGTGAAAAAGTAGAATAATATTTTTTTTAATATATTGAAGAGGGCTGTTATTATAGCCTTCTTGTAAAATAACTAAATTCAGTGCTGTTGAATATAATACAAACAAAATTTGACATAAACTATAAAATTTGATTTCTTTTAAAAATCTGTCGATACTTGTTACTTTTAAGAATGAGACACATAAAAATGAAAATATGATGTAAGTAATTTAAAAAAACTAAAAACACTGTTTTCTTCAATACGAGTTCATTGAAAAATCATATCGGATGATCTTAAGTAATAGAAATATGTGTTCAGTCACTGTGCAGTATTTAATATTTAATTAGTAGTTAAATGGTAACTTCAAATATACACGTGGTTACTCAAAGCTAACATAAAATACAATGCAGATATGAAGGTTATAATTTATTTTCATTTGAATGCGCTTTTCTTTCCTTTGAATTTGAGATAACCTGGAGCCACAACTTGAATTCATACTATTATTTTTCAAATGCTTATTTAAAGCTGTACAATTAACTGTTAAATTTGCCTTCAAATTTACTAATTTCGGTTGTGAATCTGTCCGTAACTCTGGTTTATTGAACTCTGAAACTCGGATTTGTTTTCGAATAAATTGTCACTGTAAAAATTGGAACTCATTTTTTGAAGGATTCAGACAAGCGTAGATACCTAACCTAATTTTAATTTAATTATTCTAAAAGAAAAAATAATTAAATTAGTTTTCAAAATTGGAATTATAATATCCCGTGATTTTTGAAGGGTTGTAGTAGACACTTGGTAGACTTTTAATAAAAATTTTTTTTTTTTTTTTTATTCAACGTTTATCACACTAGCTTTCCACGTGCTAGACACGTCGGTTGTTTCACAGATTTGAACAATTTATCAAATTTCAAAATTAATTTTCAAGTCCTGTTTATATTTCAGTTCTATGAAACGAGGCATCCATAATGATAAAATAAATAACAGAACTTTCACAGAACTTGAAAATTTACTTTAAAATTTGATGAATTGTTAAAATTCTGTAAAACAGCTCGCTCTAAATGTTTGCTTTTTGAGACATTATCGAATTGAAATGTTATTTCATGCTTTTGCAATTGTTTTATTGTCCGAGAAAAAATGATTACTACAAATTTAATTAAAATATAGTGCAGAAACTGTTCAATTTATCAGGCTACAAATAATCACCATTAATTTCAATGAAATAATACGAAAAAAATGCTCACCCGTAGAAATCTTAGATGAAGTCTCGATCTGGATTCCGTCGGCAAGTTTATTTGTTAGGTTATATTTTTAATTTCATCGTCACTAAGTCATTTTAATCACTTTTTATTTTCAATTCACGAAACACTACACAATGATGATTTAAACACTTTTTGTAAAATTTTTAATAGACATTAATTTCACTTCAGAATGAAAAATTTTTGGTTTTAAAAACACTTTAATTTTTGTATGAACCATGATGATTATATTCACATCTTCGTCCTAATAATTGGCGCACATATAAGTTATTTGAAAGTGATTTAATATCTTGTCATTTACGCGAAAATTTGCCTTATAGCGCCAATCAGCAGAGCCCAATCAAGGAAATGAAGCGGATATTAGAAAATCCAAAGAATCTCTGAATCGTCCCATTACTCCGTCCCGGATGTTCACGTCTGTCTGCTTGTCACGTGGTCAGACTAAAAGGAGACCGGAAGTGGGATAAATTAGGTTCATTAACCCTGCACAAGCCTTTAATGAACAACAACCTTGAGTTTCGTTCTTAAAAATCATTCAACATTGTTGAGTTTTTACAACGTATTTTTTACGATGGGCGGACTAGTGCACGTCCTGTTTGAAAATAAACTGAGAGAAGTGTCTACGATAGATCAAAATGTGTATTAAAAAACGCATTAAAAACAGACATCTAAATTTTTACAATTAACCCACGATCTAAAACAAAACACTGCTAATCTAATAAAAATAAATTTAATACAAAGAGAAATCAAATTCGTTTATTTATCTATTCTTATATTTAAGATGAAAAATTAAAAAAATATATTTACTTATTTTTACGAACTGAATTTTAGACCATCGTACTTATTGAAACAATTGTCCGAAATGATGTGTTTGTTGTATTAAATTTAAAATGAGTTCGTTGTTAACTCACGAAAATTATTTTCAGGAATCGTAATTACGCGGCGCGGCAATTGCGAACCAGCGCGGCGCGCGAACCTCGCGAACACCCGCCCGTGAGCGCGATCGCGGGGCGAATGAAACTGATGCAGGATGGCCGGTCTTCTATTCTATTCTAGTGGCCGCTCGGATGCCTTCGGGAGATGCCGCCGAACGGATCGGGAACTCTCGTTTGAGCTGCGAATTTGAATTTGGAAAAAATATACAATTTATTTTTAACAAATTTCTCTGGAAAAATGGGATAGATTTTGAAGAATAATTTTATGAAATAGGGGCAGGTTGTTTAAAACTAAAACTGGGGTAGTCTCAAATTTTATTGTGTTTTTTAAACAATATTATTACAGAAATAAGCTTATCTGTGCTGGCGGTTTAAAGAGCAACTATTACCTAAACTTAAATTTATCATTGGAGAAGACAATAATACTGATTAATCTAATCTTAACGAAATATGAAACAGAAAAAGTAACAGAAAAATAAAAAGGTTGGCAATAGGGAATCGAACCCCGGATCTCTTGTCTTGCCGGGACACAGCAAACATACTTTATCTTAAATTAGTTAGTCCCAATGACCAAGTTGGTTAAGACGCTGTGTTCTGGTAAGACAAGAGATCTTGGGTTCAATTTCCAGTTGCGACGTTACCTTTTAATTTTTCTGTGTGTTGTTGTTTAACTAATTGCTGTAACTCCTGGAGACATTGTGGATAAATTGAAAAAAATATATATTCGTTCCTCTTTTGACAGTCTTCACAGATATTTTTTTTTAAATACTTCACTTAGATCAGCGGTCGTCAAACTTTAGGATCTCACGGATCACTAAATTCATAACATTAAATCCCGCGGACCACATGTATGATTTTTTAGTGTTAAATATATTTAGGAAAAAAATTGATCAAAGAACACATAAAATGCACCGAGTTCACAAAATAAATCTATTCGTATAAATAATAACCAAACTACAAAAGATTATTAATAAACCATAATATTTCTAAACCCTTATTTTAAAATTAACATATTTTACTTGTAATGTAATTGATGTAATTAAGCTGTTTTGTTTATATTACTTATGCACAGGCAGTGCCTTAGTGGGTCCCCATTACCTATTTTTGTCTATAGACAAAATTGCTAATTTTTGCATTACTTGTATCTTATGTTTGCATTTTACTGTAATTAGAAACCATGTAAAAATTACATTTGAAATATATGTAGATACATATAATGGGAAAAAGAAAAAAATAAAATAAAAATGGTAAAAACAATACAATTAAAAGATGGTTTAAATAATGTCCACATTTTTCTGCGGACAAGCGAAATTATCTCGCGGACTACTTTGGGGATCGCTGCTTTAGAAAACATATTATACGTTAAGTTAGGTTAGGTGAGATGTCATTTGGTTTGACAGTGTATGCTTATAAATCGTATTGAGTATAATGGCTACAATTGTAAATAAAAATTAAAAATAGTTTGATAGACCAATAAGTACTAAAAGATGCAGTTACATTCTACCATTGACTGTCTGCTAAATTAAAAGTTAATTCACAACATGATCGAACGGTTATCTTGATTAATTATAATTGCATTCCTGACCTACTATATCAGTGTATATTTTATCAACTATTAAAGACAATGGTCTTTTTATGCCCGCAATAATATTTCGAACGGTCCCGAACGAGAGCGCCATGAATTGGCAAAGACCGAACAATAATTGTATGAGTGATGGTGATGAGCGTAGAATAAAAAATATATTACTAAAAGTAACTTCCTTACACATTTGAAAGGAAATAAATGTTCCATTTATTTCCTTCCGTCTCACTTACACTAGCCTGAAATCGTAGATCTCCTTCCCATGTGAATTTAGAAAACGTAGATTCGTTTGGAAATATAAGCCTACATTGTGCTTATATTTGGATCACAGAACACGCCCACAAGACATTTCTCGTGTTATTCTTTATTCAACGGTGATGAATATAAAGTTTAGCATCATGACTCGCAGAAGCCGATGATAGAATTATCATGATTTCAAGATTTGGGAGAAGTAAAAACTGAAATGTTATGCCTGCCATCACAAAGCAGAATTTAAGTGTCGTGATTTTTAAGAATTAAACAGAGTTCGTGCACATAAGAAACATTTTAAAATGTATCTACAATAGAATTGCATCCAAGCTGTTTAAAGATTTTTAAATTCTGTGTTACATTGATGCCATTGTAAAGTAAAATGAATTAAGTCGCATAAATTTACGATTTGGATCATAAACCTTAAATCTTTGCAGTGTGATAAAATTACTTTGAATATTTATTAGTTATTGATTTAACTGTATTTGTTACCTTGGATGATTTTATGGTTCTTTTTTAAAAATCTCTCAATCTTCCACTTTACACGGTAGAATGACCGCAGTTATATAAATATTTTAATGTAGTGGACTGATTTATATAACAAAACTCTTTTAAAATTGAAACAACAATTCATCATTTAATCAGCAGCCTTGAGTTAAGGTCTAGATTCGAGACCAAATTATTCTAGACAACCCGAGATGACGTCCAACCACGGCTTTACAATCGCATAACCTCACACACTTTGCGTGACAGCAATAAAATACAGTAAAGTGTATATCAATAAAAACCTCAGCCTTCCCAATGTTGGCATCACCTAGCACGGTAGGAAGATAGGGAACGCGTTCAGTTCCGCTTGCGGTTTGATTGAACAATAATAACAATTATACTCGATGCTTTGAAAACCACAGACATTCCTCTACTATTCACTCTTTCTTGGAATGAGAAAACGTTGTCCATACTTGATCATGGGATAGAATGATGTAGAATACGAACATTTTATTGAAATAACCCGACTAAATTGATATCAAAACAGTAGATACAAGTTATAAAGGATTGAAAAGCATCCACAATTTGTAAAAACTAATGAACAAGAAATATCATGTTTTGGTATTCCACAAGGCACCGTTCTGGGACCAATACTATTCGTTGTGTCTGTAAATGACATATTTGTTCAACTCCTTAATAGTCAAATAATATCTTGTGTCGATGATAGTGATCTTTTAGTAAAAGGAAAAAATGATAAAAAATTATAAATTTTATAAATGAATTAAGGTGAAAGAAATAGGGTAACATGGAGGTATGGGGGGGGGGTAGAAGCACCAAGTGAATACCAACGTCGAAACATGCAACAGCGACACATTTGAAGGGTAAAAGTAATTAGTGAATGGAAGGAGAACTTTTCAACAATAATTAATTTTTAGAACATGTTTTTCTGTCTCTTTTTTTACCTCAATCATTCAATTAACTTTCTTTGAGGCTTCACTGGGTGGTTGGCTAAAGGACACGAATAATGGGTGTGGTTTATACCAGGCTGAATGCAATTTGAATTGTTTTATTGGTACTTGCCAAATGGCTCGAGACTTAATTGTTTATCGTATGTTCTCTATGTACACATTTGCTTACAGGGTTTTTCACATGATGCAATGCTTCCTCACGAGCTTCTTGAACGAGTTTTGTTTTGCTTTAACTATTATTTTTACTTGTATTTTTTATTTATTAAAATTACAGAACATTTTGTACAAGAATTAGAGTAGACCCACAAAGCTGTCATATGGCAGCTTGTCTGCAGGTTCTAACAATTTAAACATTCTTAATATAATATCTAAGAAAATATTTGTAAATACATTTATAGTTTTAAGGAAACATTAGAATAGATCACATAGTAGTATTAGATAATTTAACTACTAACCTGATTTGTTGTATTATGTTTTTTTTCCTGTTAAGCACTTGCATACTGCTTACTAACAACGTATGCAGGGACACTGGAGGTCTAGACTCGTTCAAAATAAATAAATGTAGCTTCGTTTTAATAAAAAAATTAGAATCTTGCGAGAGCCTTAAAGAAGTAACCATCTGTTACCTATACCAGGGCGGGTAAGTGGTGGATAACCTACAATGCCCAATATTTTAAAGGATGTAAATTTGGTAAGGGTCTCTATTGTATTTTTACACCTTTTTGCAATGTTAATTGTGTTCATAGAAATTAATCACTTTATGGTTTGACGTAGTTTTATATCATTTATGTAACAAAAAGTATTATAAATCATTTTTATTGTATTTATACACTAACCGATTTTGTTTGGCTTACGTTTCATTTGGGTAACAATCAATTAAAATGGTTATACATTTCATACCCTTATGAAATTTAATCCGAGAAAAACCGGATGGTGAATAAATTTCAATAATTGTTGTTAAAAACAATTTTTAATAATATTCTTTATTAATGGGAAATTATTTTGATGACACATATTTTTTTGCCATTAATTTGATATGTAGATAAAATATTATGTTGATAAGAATTTATTAAACCTTTAACAATACCAGTAATGACAAAATTTAATAAAAATAAAAAAAGCATTAACTTTCTCTACTTATCTACATATATAAAAATCAAAATATGCTTCGGGGTACGTGAGTTCAGATGTGTCTAGGTATTCCTATATAAAGCGTATGAAATGTTTGAAAATTTCAAAATACCTTTTTCCCGTCTTCACGAAGGTTTCTGGATTATTACAACTACATCACAATACATCTGAAAAGTTTTTTAATCATTACTAAAAAACTGTAAAAAATTTCACAATTTGAGAATTACATTTCGCAAGCCATCGATTTATTAATTCCAAATTCAATTTTCGAAACTCTTTCAATTAATGAAATTATTTGAAGTACTCGCCTAATACTTTGAATCGAATCAAAAATTATAGATATCTACCTTCGTATCAAATTTGATTGATGTTCTTATAATATACAAAAATGAATATTTGTAATATGTGAAAAATGAGAATTTGAATTTTAAAAAAATTGAAGAGGTGGCACGCGAGCACTTTGAAAACTGAATGTACTGGGATTGAATATATGGAACGCGGGAGGTGGGTTGGTGGGACCGGGGAGCGGGAGAGAGGTGAGGGAAGGCGGGAAAGTGGAAGGGGAACGCTAGAGGGGAACGGGGACGCGTGGGAAAGTATAAAACTGAAAATAAGCTATCATATTATTTCAATGGCTTCTAAAAGAGCTAACGTCAGTTTTTCAACTATCAACCTATCTTTGAAATTTCCAAGAGTCTATCGATTTCAAGAAAGCATTTTTCGATTTTCGGGGCCAATATTATACAGCTTTTCCTAAAATTAAACTTGCGAAAAAACGAAAATTCTACACATGCCTCGCCAAATTTGAGAACCAGAATAAGAATTTGTGATATTAACGAACGAAAGAAGGAGAAACTGTAACACAAACGGTAATTAAATAAAACTTTCAGTAAGATAAAACTAACATAAAAAGTTTTTTACTCAAATTCAGAAAACATTTCTCAAATTATGCAATACATAATACTAAAACACAGTAAACCATCGGTCTACATTGAAATTCATCAAGACATCGACCGTCAAGCATCGTTAATTTTATTACATATTCCAGTACGCAGGCACTGAAAACCATTGCTTTGCGTATCGAGATAAAACTACAGCGTCTTTACGGCAGACTAGTGAGGGGGGAGGCTCCTCCCTCTTCCCCACCCACCCCCTCTCTGATTGTTTGAATTTCTTCTTCTTAACTGTACTACCTACTGTATTAGAAGGTCCGGCGTGTCGAACGCCTCTCGTTTGCCATTTCCACCAAAAGACACTTACATCGTTGATGGAATAAGAGGCTGTCAAATCGGGGCTCGGGCGTTCATAGATAATCATAGACAAAATAAAGAAATAGCTTCAATAGCCAAAATGAATCAATTTATTTGAACATTTTTGATATAACCTAACATTTGTACATGGTTGACATTTGTCACATGAGAATGGGTCGCGTTCTACGAGTTCTTCTTGAGTTCAACAGCTCAAGAAGAACCCAGGGTCAAAAAGACCCTGCCTCAAAAAGACCATAGCTGGTCTCTTCTGAAGAATAAAACATAAAAAAGCCATCGGAGACCAAAATTTCATTTACTTTTTTTACTCCAAATAATGGCAGGAATCACTGGTTAAAGTAAATCCTGTAACACCCTTGTACAAAGAACTAGCGCAAACCTTTGAAAAAACACAAGATAAATAAAAAATTATATTTTTTTATATGCATCAATTTTCAAAAAAAAATTGCCACTGCCGATAATCTGAACCCGATCAACAACTGCTTGGTAGGTAACTATGCCGACCATTTTACAACATGAACTCTTAGAACTGCAGCATGAATTCATCATACGTTATTTTAATTTTAGAATGTTGCGTCCTCACATCATATCTCACTACAACCGAAATTAAATCTTCTTTTTTTAATATTCAGTAATATTTTTATTCAATTTATAAAAACAATTAATTTGTAAACAAGTTCTGCTGAGTAATTATTATTTCGTGTGGTACCTTTTTGGTATTATCAAACTGTTAGAGATGTTGGCTATCAGTTTGATAATAACTTTTTTCTCCGTATCTTAGATATGTTTTGTACATTATCTGGACACATATATATATCAAAAATATATATAAGTGGTATCTAAATAAAAGATTTGGTTAAATTAAAGTAGACACTAGAAAGCTGTACACTTCGTCAACATTAAATACATGCGTGGTGGCTAATTTGGGAGTTTTTGCAAGTAATAACCCTTAATTAAATAAAATAACTGGCGTAATTACTAATTAAAATTGTGTTCACAACACATTGCAAATTGTTCTCCAATTTGTTGGTGCGAATTATAAAATATTTATCACAAAAAATTTGCGAAGTCCCACACTTGGAAAGAGATTGGAATTTGGCCGGGAAAAGGTAATCATTACGAACCTTTTAATCATCTAGTTGTCTCTTTCTTTATACACCTCCAAATGGTATTCTGTCGCGTGTAGCAATAATATGACTGATACTGAAGGAGTAACCAGTTTACTATGGAGCACGTATTACATTGTCCAATTATGTTTCGGTCTTTAAACCCATTTTTTTATTAATCGTCTTTTAAAATCTAGAACTTCATTCTCACGTGTGATATAAAATCACTTTGCATTGCTTTTGGTAACAAACAGAATAAATAATGAAATAACTAACTTTAGCATTCGATAATTGAGCGCTTTGGACAACTAATTGGTTTCTAAGCAATGTTCATATAAATTTATTTTATTTTAATTTATTTTATTTGGATAACTAATTGGTATCTGAGCAATGTTCATATAAATTTATTTTATTTGTTTATTTATTATCAAAGTCCTGATTGACTTTTACATGATTTTAAAACTTAACATGATTTAGTTAAAGTGCAAAAAGTAGTTTTTGGGGTTTCGAAAATAACAAAAACAAATCAATGAAATTAATTAATACGTAGAATATAGGTGTATAAATGACAAAAAACAAAATTAAACAAAAAAAACTTATTTTATTCGAATAACTTTTTTAATAATTTCTTAAAGTTTATATAAGATACCCATCGATGTGATATAACATTGAAGAAGATAATAGCAATAGATTTGAACGAAACAGGAAACAGAAGAAGACACGTAAAAATAAGAATGTAACGGTTGCAACTGAGATTCGAACCCAGGATCTCTGTCTTACCCGACGAGATGAGATTTTATGTCTCGGTATTGGAGGTGGATTCGTTTGCCCGCCTACTGAATTTGGATAAACTCGTTGAAGGAGAACTTTTGACCTTTCCAGCCGGACTCTCTCGACTCATCGTCTTGAACCCAGTGGGAGGGATGGATTCATTTGTCCGTCACTCCTTGACACATTGACTCCAGATTTTTACCCATACCTCAAATCTTTTTCCTTCCCAGAACTTCTTCTCCTTCATTTTCATAAAAATACCAAGAGACACTCCACAAAGCATCCCTAAAGATGACACAGGCCATGAGGATTTTTTTAGGGTCTTTGTTGAGCTAATGTAAAAAAAAAAATAATTATGTTAAATACCGAAAAAGAAAAGGAGGAGAAAGTGTTAAGATTGATAATAAATGGAAGGAATATAAAAATATAGCTCCTGTACTCTTCTAAATAATAACAATATGCTACGTAGAAATGTCATTCAAGTATTTATCAAATACGGATAAACTTACATTTTTATGTCAATTCTTATGTGAATTTGATTCCAAGTGTAAATAATGTAATTATCACTCGTTAAACCGGAAAATGCAACAACACGTTTTAACCACGCTTCATAAAATTGACCAATTATTTTTAATTTTTCCGGCCAATTTGGTTTCATTCACCGGACCCGAAAGTCCAGTTCAAATTATTTAAAAAAACTTATTGCCGCAACCGGGACAAGAAGTTTTGTTATTGTAAGTATTTTTTCAATATCGGTTATTCAGTGTTTACTTTGATACTCGTAGTTTAGTGGTTTGGAGCAATTGCCCGATTAGCAAAGTTTAAATCTTACATGTGGTAAAATTAATTAATTAATTTATTGTGATTGCAATAGCATGCATGTCACAATCAATTAATTAATTAATGCATCGGTGCAATTCTTCAAAAACTCAACATAAAATATTTTAAAAAAAAAAGTTCTGTGCTTATTCTAAAAATAATCTCTCTACGTCGAAGTGATTAAGATAAACATAATTTTGGTTCTAAATGATTATTTAAAAAAATATTAATAAGTTGGAATAAAGTTTAACTAGTCCCTATAAAGCGGGCTTATTGCTTTTGATCTAACTTGATTTACTGAACTCTCCTATTCCAATACAGGTGCGAGGAGGCAAGCCTGTTTATTATTCGCGTGCTGTCTCCCTCCCACTCGTACCCCTTCTACGCCAGTGTGTATATTTTAAAACAGGTATCATATTAATAAGAAGTTGATACACTTAGATCAGTGAATACCCAATGTTGGAAATTTACAATGAAAAATTGATGATAAAGTTTTGTCGCTGTTGAGTGGTCACGATCTGGTTACGAGTCCGGTATGCCACGGGTTCAAATTTTGGCGTGCGCAAGTTAATTTTTAATCTCAATTAGAAAGGCGGGTATGGGTACCGCTGCCCTGGGAATCATTTATTTGATAACCGACACCCCTGCCATAGGTCGTCCCGCGTGGTTCGCTACTTTTGGTGACTTATCAGGGGTGCCGGGCTCATGGGGTGATGGAGTGGGAGAGACTAGTTAAGGGAGACCTTATTACCTCCCCAGCCGGACTCTCTCAACCCATCGCCAGGTACCGCATTGGGAGGAATAAATTCATACGTTCGTCACTTCTGGACACACTGCCCCTAGATCCCTAATCACCTCTCATACCTTTTTTCTTCCATTTCCATTGCTTTCCGTTCCTTAAACATACCCTCCACACAGCGTCCCCAAAGATCACATAGGCCGGAGGGACTCATTTCCCCCAGGATCTCCTGTGTGGAACTATTGTCAAAAATTGCTTAATTAATGTTTTTTCACAATTTGTTAAATAAAAATATATTTGCGGCACGTTCCAGGTCACCACTTCATCACACTTTCCGTGTCACCCTGGTGAACGACCTTTGGATTCGGAAATGATGATTTCAAAACTTGATCTGAATATCCACGAACTTCTCCACCTTCCTTTCCTCCATCTCCCCTCCTGCTGAAGCCTTGCAGCATACCTCAATAGGGGCTGCCACAGTCTCACTGGTTCCAGACAGTTGAGAGTAATTTGGACTCTTATTATCTACAAATATAATTGTAATGTTTATCTCTCTGCAATCCTTTACAGAGATAGTTATCTTGACAGCACTTGACCTTATCTCAGTACTATATTGTTATTTGATTAAAAGACTTTGGTTCTTCAAAATCACAGTGATTGTTGATTGTTAGTAAGCAAAATAGCTAATATGATTTATAAGGACACACATCCTTATAACTTGCTAGCTAGGTTTTGTCTGACGAGCTCTCGCAAAATGGAGTGATTTGCCCGGCTATGTTCGGCACACGTCGTAACCGACACCATCTAACCCGAACCTAGCATAAACAACAGAACGATGATAGAACTGATCTTAACTAATATTCTGATATATTACACTAAAGAATATCATTGCCAGCTTTGATTCTATGCCATGCCTCGAGTTGTTTTTGTTGTCAATAGAAGAATTCGTTATGCATTAGTTATTATCGTCATATTTTTTCAAATAAACAAAGCCTTGATCATTTTTTCTGTTTTTTTCATACCTGTGTACGAAATATTGTATCAGCATTATTCTATTTATACAATATAAACTTACAACACAATTTTGAACTAAATTCTTAAGAGCATGATTTTCAAAACACCTGCACTGAAAACATTGCATAAAAAAATAAATTGCGTTTGATTCAAGAAACCACTCTCCGTGGAGCCAAACCTCGCAACGGAATTTAAAAAAAACTACATAAAATCGTTTATTCTTCTCCGCGTGAATAAAATTCTTTAATTTTACTCACCAATATCTGAAGCCCGGAGGCTTCTTTAACAATTCGTAATTTACTTTTTAAGAAATGATAAGGAACCGTTACTTAAATAATGCGAGTAAAATACAGCAGAAGAATAAGAAATAAACTAGGTTTCTGACGTTTCGTGTTTTTTGGAGCATCAATAAACGATGTACGAAAAGTTTTCGACCTTGATTGGAATTTGATATGTCTGTTTTTGTGGTGTGTTTTAAGTTCATTGAACCGATGTCTTCGGCGGATGGTAAAATAGACTCCATTATTTCGAATTATCTACAAACATTATGGACGATTCAAAACGTAACCAAACGATTTATTTACGTAAAATTAACTTACCGTCTTTTTAGAGTACTAACGCAGACCCGTAAAAAATCACGGGATAGCTCTTGGGTACAAATATCTCTCCGAAACATGCATTATACAAAGAACCTAAGCTATTCAGTCTCCGTAAACTATTTATACTGCAAATAACGAAATAAATCTTTAAAAAAAAAAACAGATTCAACAGAAAAATTATAATAGAATCATCATTAAAAATAATAATGTTTTTATACCCCCCAAACGAACACCAAACAAATGAAAACTCACAGCAGTTTCATTGGATCTCGTACATTCAAACTTTTACCGAAAAATATTCAAGAAATAACTAAACCTCCTCAATACATAAAGGACTTGAAGTCGTGGCTTGACAATGTAGACATTGAAGCGTTGTTTGTTTAATTTGTATCACTTTATGTTTCTCACAAACTCACTTATTATTACACTATGCACTTATTATTACACTATACCCTTATTATTACACTATTTAACTTAATATACACTTACTATTACACTTAACACTATACATTTACTGTTGCGCTGTTTTATGCTTATTTTGTGCACAGCTGTTTAGACAAATTTTAATCATGTTTTTGCTTTATATGCCCATTGTTTGTTCTTTCTAGGTACAATAGTAAAATATATTCAACTATATTACCCACGCACAGGCTGCGCATTAGTGGGTTCCCATTATACTTATTATTTCATAATATTGTATACATCAAATGTAAAATTTGGGAAAGCAAAGGAAAAAAATAAACAAATAAATAAAAAAATTAAAATTCTGTTGAAAATATTACATTATCGGTGGGGAGTTAATCGCTTGTCTTTAACACTTATATGCTAAGTCACTAAACGTAGAGAACCACTTAGGGTGACCTATGACAGAGGTAACGGTTATCTAATAAATGATTCCTAGGGGATCCGCCACATCCGCCTCCCAAAGAGAGATTTTTTTATTACATTAATTATTATTAAACTAACGAATCTGTTAACCAAGGTTAAAAACATAAGTAAACAAATAATTTCTATTTTTAAAAAATATCTAAATAATGTTAATATTTTTATATTTGTATTGGTATGTATTTCTTTAAATACTTTAATGTAGCAGCTGTTATATGATTTGCTATATTTAGAGTCTTGCCACAATGAAGTATTTGTTTAAATATTTGATTTTCGTTACAATTGCAGATGTAAATACAAATGTGACGTTATGGCCAGCTGCTATTTATAAATTAAAGACTGGAGAATACTGATTAAACAATCAAATCAATCTTTTTTTATTTTGTACGTCTTTTTCTCTGTCATGCATCGTTTAGACTGATTAGTATTATCTCCTTCAATTACGAAAATCTTTAAATGCTTTAAAGTTCTTTTTATTACTCTTTATTTTAATTATCGCTGTTTTGATTTGTGCTGTTACCCATTAAACATGTTCAATATGCGTTTTTTTTCTTTCTGCATTGCTTCCGCCGTCGACAAAGTGATTAACATAATATTGTCACAAAATATCCAGAAGAGATCACTCAATTACACGTTATTGAACTGTTCCATTTTTTTTTATCACAGCGCATGCTATTAATTTTACCATAAAAAGTTTTAAATTTATCATCCAGGTATATTTGCAAATTGTGTCTTGAATAAGTTTTGTCATAAGATTAAACAATTAAAATTTGTCATATATGATACGATTTTGTTAGACACGTTCCATAATTTCAGTTAGTAAAAGCACCCAAACTGATCTCAATGTAAGCTCTCATCACAAATGTATGTTGAAATAACACAAAAATTTTGTTTGTAACCACGATTTATTTAATTTTTCCACTACCGACCGGTTTCGCTTTACATAAGCATCATCAGAGCATGTAGAAATTAAACTGATCAAAAATATACATTGTGTGAGTTAATATACATACTAGCTTTTCCCCGCGGCTTCGCTCGCATGGTATTACGGGAAATTACTGTAGCGCTTGCACTTATCAATTATCTCCCCCCCACCCCACCCCCATCCCCTCCCGCATTCCATATGTTCATTCCCTTACATTCAGTTTTCAAACATCTCGCCTACCACCTTAATTTCATTATGCTATAGCTCAAAGAAAAAAAGAATTACTTATCCAATTTTGTTCATTCGTTCGGAATTTATGCGCTTACAAACATTTCGGATGTTTATTTTTATTTAAATCGTTTATTGGAAGTTCGTTAATATAATAAAAAAATACTCAATTTATCATTCAGTCTTTATAATCGAAAAAAACGAATTTTAATATTTGAATTTTCTGCAGTAGTAGCTGACCAGTAGACTGAATACCTACCAGCATAGAGCCCAAAAATATATCAACATTGTTTCCATGGAAAAGATTTTTTTCTGACGTTAGCAAAAACTCGCTTTTGTTAGCGACAGAAAACGTATAACAAATATAATATATTAATATTTATAATTTCATAACGCCAGAGCTTACCATCATATACAACCTGTATTCTGCGCATATAATTTAGCTTTATATTGGTGAAAGAATTATTAAAGTCTTTATATTGTGTTATGCGTGAAAAGGTCATAAACAAACTCGAGCAGTTTCGCATTTATAATATAAGTATGGATAGAATAGGACAAAACATAATATAAGGAAAGAATGAGAGGGTAAAATCAACATCTAATGTACATAATGATGGAGAGAGACGGGTGATATCTAATGATTTACAATATTACAGGGACAAAACGTCACTTGAAAAAAAAAAAAAAACAAATATATGTTGTAACCAGCGGCAGCCGCTGCCCTGAAAATGTGGTGGTTCATTGATAATCCGCACTTATGAGAAAACAATTACTAAGCAACATTAGTAAAAATGTGGTGGTTCATTGATAATCCGCACTTATGAGAAAACAATTACTAAGCAACATTAGTAAAAATGTGGTGGTTCATTGATAATCCGCACTTATGAGAAAACAATTACTAAGCAACATTAGTAAAAATGTGGTGGTTCATTGATAATCCGCACTTATGAGAAAACAATTACTAAGCAACATTAGTAAAAATGTGGTGGTTCATTGATAATCCGCACTTATGAGAAAACAATTACTAAGCAACATTAGTAAAAATGTGGTGGTTCATTGATAATCCGCACTTATGAGAAAACAATTACTAAGCAACATTAGTAAAAATAATTCCACTAAACTTATTTGTAAAGGTCTATTCAAAGCTGTTTTCGAATGGCGAAAACTTCTATTGGTTTTTATTTAAAATTTTAATTTGTTTGTACAAATCTTTTTTCAGTACTAAGAAAAAAAAAACACAACACAAATTTGTCGTAAATAAATCTCTAATATCAACCCTTCTTTATTTCATTTATTTCATTTTATATTTCATTATAAACATTATTTGACGGCCTCCGTGGTCCCGAGATAAGACTCTGAACTCACAATCCGAAGGTCGCGGGTTCGAACCCGGCGTGCGCAAATAAATTTTATTTGATATTTGTGTTATTTCACAATTTATTCATTTAAAATAATATATAGTATCTTTGCGGCACGTTCCAGAGTGGAAGATACTATCAGTATCGCCCTGGTGTAAGACCACCATTCAGAATTGAAACGTTGCTTGAAAATGGCTTTAGCCGTGTTTAGTGACCAGATCTGAATAGCCAGGTACTTCCCCACCTTCCTCTTCCCTCTCTCCTTCCCCTCCCCACTACCTTTAACCTCACAACATACCCGATTGGGGATGCCATAGTCTCACTGGCTCCAGACGGGAGCAGTTGGGACTCTTGTGCGGTATTAACTGTAAAAAATATATATATATATAAACCGTGTTTATAAACAATGTTTAAACAATAGGTGGATAAAGTTGTGAGGTTTACCTAAAAAAAATTGCATTCCTTAATGATCTGCGTTTTATATTTTAAAATACAAATCAATAAAAAAGCAAACATACGTACAATGTAGGTATTTGCTATACCTTTTGATTAAAAAAAGAACTATTTAGTTTGGTTAAGTATTCTTGCCTCAAATCCACATTTCAGTTTTGTATGATAAAGGCCGCGCAGTCGCTCGTGTGACACACGCCGATAGCTTAATTTTTGATACACATGGCCGGCGTTACGCGCCAGCGATGTTTGAGATATTGGATACAAAAACATAATTCGTTCCGCTTGCTATCGGTCTGCACACGGGCACAGGGCAACTTTGCACGGTACTTTGAGAATTCGCTCTACATTCAACATTAGGCATTACATTTGTAGGTGATATTTTTAATGAGTTTCATAGATTTTATATTTTTCGGTAAGTTATTATAAAGTGATTTTAGGCGATATAATTTACCAGTGCTGCACACAAACACACTGTGCAACCAGACTCCCTTGCCCGGGACCCACTTCTAGAACCTGAGTTCTTTTAAAAGAAAGCACTCTTCAGGGGCCTCTCACAAAATGTAATACTCACCCATCTCTGGTTCTGTTCACCATTGTTTTCAGATAGTAAGTTTAACGCTCCCTTTCTTGTGGTATGAACCTATTATAATATTATACATTATATTGGTAGGTGATATTTTTAATGAGATTCATAGATTTTATATTTTTTGGTAAGATATTATAAAGTAATTTTAGGCGATATAATTTACTAGTGCTGCACACGAACACACTGTGCGAGTAACCTCTTCCTCGTTTCTATTATTGACAAAAGTAAGATGAAAATGGATTACAGCGGAGGTCTCAGAGGCAGGACTAAAGTCACGTATTTTATTCTGGCTTACTTTCTTGAGCAAGCATATTCCAGAATTTTATTTATGAAAAAAACAATCGTTATATTCAAAAAGTATAACCAAACCGAGACTTGGGATTCTGGCTTGACTAGATTTAGAAGAATAAATTTATGATTTGACAAAGAGTCAGAAAAATTTGTGTTTTTTTTTTTTTTTTTTTATTTATTTAATATTTGTATTTTTTTACATTTATACATTTATACATTTTATACATTATATACATTTTTATACATTATACGTTTTATACATTTTTTTACATGTTAAACAGAGTTGTAAAATGAACATAATAGCATTTCCTCATCATAAAGAGACAAGGCTCTTGTTTTTGGTGAGGGAATTCAAGCTCAAGTATATGTAAAATTTAGTAGAAAATAATAATATTACATCTAATAACAAAAGATATGTAAGAAAACTCGAGATATAACAATAAATAAATTTCAAGATTTAAATGAAATATTAACGGTAGAAATGGACTCACAGTTGTTTCAGGTGATTTTTCAATTTAATTTGGAATTTATGTATATTTTCGATAATTTTTAGTTCTAATGGGAGGTTTTTGAAATAATTTATACCTAGATACAGATAGGTATTTTGGATGTGCTTGGTATTAAATTTAGGGATTTTGATATTGTTTTGAAATCTTGCTGATATATTGAATTGTAATTTTTTTAGTTGTATTTCTTTAAAAGTCTGTAGAATTGCATATTTTTTATATATATTGTCTGTTGTAGATACTTTGAATATTGAAAAGATTCTTTCAGTAGAGAATGTAGATGGTTTTTTCAAGATAACCTTAATTATCAATCTTTGAACTATTTTCAGAGGATTTAAAATAACATCATAAGTTCCTCCCCACCCTATAATACCGTACTGTAATATAGATTGAACAATTGCATAGTACACTTTTTTGAGGTTTTCTAGTCTAAGAATATTTCTAATTCTGATAAATATATATATACATTTCCTAATTCTTTTGACAAGTTCACAAATATGTGTGTGTTACATTCACATTATTAAAATTGTGTAAGGTCCACCCGATCTTCACCATCACAATTAAAACAGTAAAAGGTTATGATTAAAATAATGCATTTAAATAGTGATTTCGTACAATGTAATGTATGAATAACTATTTTTTAATTCGTGACTGCAAAGTAAAATCAAAAATTTATCCGTACATTAATTTGAAATAATTGTTTTCTATTTTCCGTTATTTTACAGTAATTAACTTGGAAATAAATGTTGTATTTGCTGATTAAGCGTATTATGAACATGTCACAATAGTTAATAATTAATCTTTCCAAACAATAAGAAAGTCAGAGGTACTACTGGAAGTAAGGGTGTGATGTTTACCGACAAGAATGACAAGTTACTTTTCAAAAATATTTTTTTATGGAAGTAAGCAACGTCGATAAACGAAATCGAATGAAAACAGAATAAATTAATTTTATTAATTAACACTTTCTAGGAGTACCGTGAATGTGTGCAGGATTTTTTTTTTGTGATCAGGTAAATTATTCGCCTCGCGTGCAGATTTGTGTTTTGTTATATACTTTTTTCATAATTAGTATTCTGACGAACTCTTTCTACCATTCCTTTAAATTAATGCACCTTACAATTTTGTTGAGTGTAATAATACGTACCTACCATAATGCTTTCTTAGAAGACTCATCTAAAGAAATGAGTTTGAATGATGCAGATTCATAGGATTTTATTTTTATTTTTCGGTGTTTTGTGCATGCGGTAATTTAAAAAATACGTTCCATTTATTTTTCCATGACTGAGCATATAATAATGATTGAATACGGCCGTTTGACAGAAAAAAACTGCAATTTACCAATTAACATGTATGCAGTTTCTTCGAATAAAATCCAATAGTGTGGTTCCCATATTATCAAATAAACTTGTACCTATATATCGTCGCTCATGTTACAGCACTACGTAACTTAAACATCACTTTTTTTTCGAATTTCTTTTAAAATTATCCAATTGCCATCGTTTGAATTGACAAACAAATGTTTTGACCAATCACCGTTCCTTTTGTACAAGTTTTTTAAGTATGTTGTGAGAAAACAATTTATGAGACGGGTATAGGCGGGTATGGTCGGCCCGGAAACTATTTATTGGAAAACCAACACCTCAAGTGGTTCGCTACGTTTAGTGACTTAACAGAGGTGGCCGGGTTTCGTGGAGAGAGGTTTATCCGGGTCTTGTCAGTGGATACGTCTTCCTACAAGCTGCGTTTCAGGCCAGATCGGGAGAGATAGATTGAGGGATATCTTTTGATTTCTTCAGCAGGACTCTCTCGGAACATCGCCTTGCACCGCAGTGAGAGGGACCCCCAGATTCCTACCTACCCCTCATACTTTTTCCTTCCCATAACTTCCTCTCCTTCATTTTCTAAAAAAGACCCGCCTTACAGCATCCCCAAAGATGATAGGCCCGAGAAGAATTATATTCCTCTGAACCTATTGAGTGGAACTTATTAATCTGTGAAAGTCAGATAATTTAAATAAAGAGCTTCGTGGCGTTATATTCATTGCACAGCGCCAATTGAATATTTTGAATGTAAAACTATCTGAACTAACATTAATGATTGATCTAAATAAAACAATTAGGTATGTGTTTTGCAGAGCGTTATTTTTAATGAATTACATTATCGACGAAAAATACTGCCAAAAAAACTGAGTCCTAACTTTTATAAACGTATTCATTGAGTGCTGGATATTATTTATAAAAAAAGCATTAATTTTTAATGTTAAAGTAAACTATTTGTTTTTACGTAACATCCTGTTTTGTAATCGTGCCCACATCACTTTCTACTGCAATTTTTATTTAAATTATTTTATGGGAGTAAATAAAAAAAATAGTACCCATGAAAATTGCACATTGATAAGTATCAGTCGGTCATCGTTGTTCAATCACTTTGCAATCATTCCTAAATAATTTTTTGCAAATAACAATCTAAGACAGGATGAAAAACTGCATTCATTATGCATTTCGAATTGGTATTTTTCCGGTTAGGAATCGCGTTGCCTCTTTGTAATTACGTATGTAAATTACTTCGGTAGTTTTTTACAAAGAGTCGCGATTGCTTCACCAATACGAAAGTCCAGAAGCGGCAAAATGACGCCCAAATATTAGAGAAAATGATTTGACATCTGGCCAAGTGAAATAATATGTATTCTAGTGTAACGTGTTGACAGAGGCAAACTAAAAGAAATAACTCATATTACTACTAACAATAAAACTATTTATATCGTCACAAAAATACACAATTGCTTTTCTTTATAAATCGCAAAGATGCCCCACGATTGAATTTAGCAGCTATATCTGGTCTGATGTCCTAAAATACCTGAAAAAAACCCTCGGCTCTGTGCAATAACGGGTGGTCCAGGCGGGCAAGGTTTGATACTTGTAGATTATCCTATCCTAACAAACGGAATTCAATCTTTAGAGCACAGACGTCGGGTGGGAAAGCTGTCCTTATTCTACAGGTATTTCATTGGAAGATACTCCAAGGAACTAGTATCTTTGATTCCTTTGGCACCGGTGCATAGTCGGGAAGCACGCCAAACATGAGCCCAACATTTATATACAGTTGGCATTTTGTCAGTTGTCACACTAGAACGGGTCGTTTCTACGACTCGGTGAACACTTGACCACAAGTACATCAGAAAAATTAATTTTATAGTTATACATCCTCCGTCTCATCTATGCATTACAAAACTTGATTAGCGGTTGCTGATTGGATTCTAGTACAGTCGACATTTTTTTTAACTTGGATATTTCATTTAATATACAAACTAACATTGTTTTTTTTTTTATTATAAGTACTTATTTTATAAGTACAAGTTTTAGTTTACGTTTTTATCAAGTTCAACACAAAAACTTGGTACAAAATTATTGCCTGATTCAAAAATGATGAAAAATTTCTCGGATATTCAGCAATTTTACAAAAATGGTTAGCGGTGGCAGGTATTTTTCTTATCAAATGATTAATGCTAAAGAAAAGTCAATATAGTAAATATAATTTTAAGAATTTTTTTTTTCTCATATTTTCAAATAAAATTGTAAATTATCAGTTGGATAGCCCTGATATATTAAAGTTGATTCACTTTCATAAACCTACCATAAGATTGAGATTCCTTTGTACGTATTATGACAATTATACTACGGTTTCAGGCTACAATTCTGTTATAAATAGAGTACATATACACCATCGGTAACTTTTATACCAAAATTGCTGATATTCTTAACACGCTTCTACTAAAGTATAAAGCTGTACTAATTAAATATTTTAGTATAACATAATTTAACGAGGTCACTGCGTAACAGGTTTTTTTGTGTTTCATTCTCTTTCTTCTAAACAGCTTTCATTAACTTGTTACTAATGTATATTTTTTTTATTTTGTTGTGTTAACTTGTGTAATTTTAAAATTTTTTTTTCTTTCTTCACCGTATTACGACTAAAAGACACGTGCATATAAATGCCCGTAAATTCTATAAAAATAAATAAAGGCCAGTTTTATAAAGGCTGTTGTTACCTAGCATTCATCCTTGTACCTTTTTTCGAAATTGTAATTCCTGCCCACAAATATTTTTTTCACCTACCAATCATGTACAATTATGTGTCATTGTATTCAGTTGAAAACTAATAATCATCTTAATCCTCCGCCCGTCTTGTCTTTTTTTAACGCGAGGCGTCGCACGGGTTTCGTCCAGGACCCCAACAATAAATATAATTAAATCATTGTAATTGCATACATTTTATGTGTTATTTTAACTGATTATAGTCAGGTGATAGGGGCTACATTGAAATAAAAATAAATAATTAGAAAGCTTAAAAATCAACAAGGAACATTTTTTATGATTTTGAATCATACTTTTTTAATTGTAACTTAAAAAAAAATCTAATCAATTTCTATGGAACTTATCATTATCTGAGAATGATACAGACTTATTATTATTACAAAAAAAAATCAACCAAATACAATAAAAAAACTTATAAACTTGGTTTTTCATTGTATTTTGTTGATTTTTATTGAGCCTCACGCCGAAACACACAGCGCACATTCGCAGACTGAATGTTGGCGGCGCTAACCTCAAGTATAGTCCCTTTTAGGAAGCTACCTAAAGGATAGAATCAGTGGGAATTTAAAATGCACATAATTAGCATTTCTGTAAAACCTAGGCTTTTTAAGACCCCACGCGACGGGTCGAGGGTTAATAATGTCATAGTCTTAGTAATGTAATAATATAAAAATAATAATACTCGTATCGACAATATTGTGAGTGTTGATTACGGAGCCATGTTTAAATGATTACGTTCGATCGTGTCGAAATACATAAAAAAAACGTTTATGTGAGGAACCAGTGAAATTAAGACAAGCAAAGAAAGAAAACAGAGTAAGTCGGCACTCCTTGATTTTTCCCATTCTTTCCGCTTTGCTGGAATCTAAAAATCAACAAAAGCCATACATATAATGTTACATCACAAAGTATCTTGTTTCACATGGCTAGTCCGCCCCTGCCTTGGGAATGTGAACATCTATAATTATTATTGCTATTTACATGTTCCAAATAAGTTTTGGCTAATGTACGGCGTGACGGTGCAAGTCTGTAGTCATTTCCTGCAAGCAGTGGTGGCTGCCTAATGATTTATTAGTACTAGACGGACAAGATTGAAAAACCAAATTATTTACAATTTTTTTCGAGTTGTAAAGTTTTGGAACCCAGATTTAAAAATCTGATTTGTTTCGAACAAAATTGGCACACTGCGTTCTCTTTGATAATGCGTACGCTAGGAGGGTCGTTTTTTTCAAAATTAGAATTCATTATCTATGGGTTTATGTCGTCTTTGGGGATGCTTTGTGGATGGTTTTTTTAAGGTAAGGAGAGAAAGATCTTGGAAGGAAAGAGGGTTGAGGGTTGGATAGGAATCTGGAGGTCAGTTTGTCCAGGAGTGACGGATATTTGAATTACCTCCTTCTGCGGTGCAAGGCGATAGAACGAGAGAGACCTGCTGGAGAGGTAAATAGGTCTCCTTCAACCAGTCTATCCAAATCCAACCCGCAATGCAGTGGATAGGTAGACACTTCCACCGCCAGGATCTAAGCAATCCTCACCCTATTAACCCGGAATTCCTGTCACCAAACGTAGAGAGCCACTTGGGGTGACTCATGGCAGAGGTGTTGGTAAACCAATGAACGATATAATACCAGGGCAGTGGTATCCATATCCGTCTCCCAAATTAATACTAATATAACGATAATAAATACTGATTTAAAAAAATCGATAAAATCTTCGTTTAGTTTGCATTTTTTGGACTTCAACACGATGCAAAAGTTTTCAAAATTGTAATATCTTTTAGACTAACACTTACTAAGACAATTTTTTTTCTTAATAGAACGCATTATTTAGGTATTTAGAGTGATATTCCGTGGCAGGGTAAGATGTTTGCCTACGTAGTTCATTGGTTCAAAATTTGATGAAGCACAAAAAAATATACTCTAGCTTACCCGTAAAAAATTGCTGGATTTTATAACTGTAAAATTTTTGAAGTTGAGTATTTATAAAAAAAATCCTATCAGAAATAAATATTTTGTCAAATATAATAATTTTTTATAATATTTAAGAAAAAATGTTGACAATAATTAGAAAGACCCTTTCGAATGAACGCCGCTTAAAATCTGCAGTGATTTAGATTTAGACCTGTCAAATATTTCAAAAATACCAATACACATTTCAAATGAAGATTTATTAATTAAAAAAATGTTTTTGATACTTACTTTATCGTGTGCCTGATACGATTTATGCTTAGGTACCTATCAATTCCAAATTGAAACTTGAATAATTTTACGCATTACGCAGGTATATAATTTCAAACTACTCACGCATTCACCACCGACAATCAATTAGTATGTTTGGTTAAAAACAATTTTATTCTTAGTTTAAGTGGTTAGGTAGTTGCTACTGTAAGGTTTTTTCTCTTCAACCATGCTTCTCATGTTCTCCTACCTCACAATATAATATTTCTCTATTGGGCTTGTCGAATCCAAATAGCTTCAGGCATTAGGAGGTTTTTACATTGAACAAAAAAATGATCTTAAGAACTCTTTTCTTTCAAATCCTTTTCAAAATAGATTAAAAACACAAGCTTCAATCAAAGCATGATTAAATGCATCGCTACACAAAGCAGAACAGAAGTTGCACTCAAATGAATTGCAAGCATTGTCCAAGTTTGAATGTGCTGCAAAAAATGATTGCTTTATTAATGTTACGGTTGTTTACTTTTAAAAATGCATTTAATTCATTTGAAATTCTTTTTTAAAAACATAACACTTTTTTTATTTAACCACTGGCTGTTTATGAAAGCAATAGGTATAATTGTTTTTTCTTGAGTTTTTTTTTAATGTAAAAAATATAATGCATTTCAATAATAATATTACATGGTCAGTGTGCACCTGTATGATGTGGTTCATTCTTCATCTGTATGATAAACGGAATTGTGTTAGCTTTTTGATAGGCGTGTCGAAACGAATTAAGCAATTATCTTGCCCGAATCGGAATTTCCAAGCTAGCGAATCAAATATAAAAAAAATTGGAAGGAGTAGGCAAGTTGGTCAATTAAATTTACAGAGTTTTTTTAAGCAGAAATTCCCTGCGCTGCGTTGATTGAGAATGTCATACGATCTGGTTCTCGTAACTCTTGAGAAGTTATGTCCATTTTGCCTACAAACTTCATAATTGTTGAAATACCTTTCTTGCGGGGGATGTTATCAAAAATTGTTAGATCAGATATCAAATTAGGAAGATGTTAGATAAGGATTTTGAAAATTAAAAAAGTGTGTATCGAAGGTATCATCTAGGTTATAATTACATTTATTCGGGTAGAGCTTTGTGATCATACAAAAAGACAGCAGTCAAAAAAATACGGGATTTAGTTGATTTATTATCATTAACTAAGTTATTTGTAAAAGTATTGATAATTCGTAAACAATCAGGTCTCAATATCTCAGTCTTTATAGAATTGTCCCATTGATCCCAGAAACTATGCAATAATTTTCATAGGTTCTGGGATAGTTTCCAAGTTGCCCTTTACCTTTTTTTTATTTTCTGTGTCTTGCTCTGTATCAAGTTTCGTTTAAATTAATTGATATTATATTTTTCTTCACCGATAATTTTTTTTTTTGTGTTATTTGTAAAGTCTTAATTTTTTTTTTTTTTTTTTTTTTTTTTTTTTATTTAATATAGATATATAAGTTTACAGTGGGTTAATATAAATTACATATTGGTTCAGAGATTCTTTAAAATTGCAGTCTCACCAAAGAAGAAGCTAGTTCTTGTGCTTGATGAGCGAGTTACACTAATTATGACAGAAATAGAATGACATTATGCAATAGGTAAGTATATAAGGGAACAATTGAAACTTCTGGATCATCTATATGTGAAGATGTACATACAATGGGATATAGTTACATACTAAAATATTGTGCACTTTAGAGAAATTAGAAAAATCTAAATTAAATAGAAATAAATATAGATTGCCAATAAATAGAAAGAAAGAGAAAAACAGGTAATTATTTAATTAATTATTCCTGATGAAGTGTTGCTTCAGTTTGAGTTTCAGTTTATTGATGTCTTTGATTTTTTTTATTTCAATCGGAAGATTGTTGAAATACTTTATTCCTAAATAGATGTAATTGTTTTGCATTAGTTTGGTATTAAATTTTGGTATTTTGATGTTGTCTTGATATCTTTTTGATTGGTGGGTTTCAAATTTTTTGACGATATTATCTTTGTAAATTTGGATAATTGCATTTTTCTTGAAGATATTCTCCACTCGAGGCACCGTGAAATCTGCGAAAAGCGTTTCTGTTGGATATGTGGAGGGTTTCTTTAGGATTACTTTAATGATTAGCTTCTGGATCACTTTGATCGGGGTAAGAATATTGTTGTATGAACCCCCCCATCCAATAATTCCATATTGAATTAATGACTGGATTAGTGCATAGTATACTCTTTTTAGATTGTTGGGTTTTAAAATATTTCTTAATCTTATGAATATATATATACACTTTCTGATACGCTTAACCAATTCATAGATATGGCTCTTCCACTTCATATGTTGTTCTATTATCACTCCGAGATATTTAATTTCTGATACTGATTTCAACGTTGAACAGCCTTGGATACATGTGATTTTATTGCATTTGTTATTGTGGATAATTATTTTAGTGTTGGGGAGTGTTTTTAGTTTGTTAATTGAGAAGTGTATGTAGTATGTTTTGTTAGTGTTCAATGAAAGGAGATTTGTATCAAACCAATGTTTTAAGGTGTTCATGCTATTATTTGCTTGTTCGTTTACTATATTCCAGTCGATCCCATTCACTATGATAGCTGTGTCGTCGGCATATGATATTATGTCTGCGTTAAGTGGTAGTTTGAAAATATCATTGACATAAATTATAAATAGTAGGGGACCTAGCACAGTGCCTTGAGGTATCCCGAAATTGCTTGTTAGTGGTAGACTTAGGGAGTTATTTATCTTGACCACTTGGTATCGTTCAAATAGATAGCTTTTTATCCATTTTAGAGCTTTATCGTTTATCCCAACACAGTTTAATTTTTCAATAAGTTTATCATGAGAAATACTATCGAAAGCTTTTTTAAGATCTATGAAGATTCCAAGGCATTTCAAAGATTTGTCTAATGTGTTCTGAATAATGTTCGATAATTTGGCAATCGCATCTTGGGTACTTCTATTTTTCATAAATCCATATTGGTTGTCGTGAATTATGTTATTTTTGTTAATAAATTCAGTCAATCTTTTTTTGATAATTTTTTCAAAGATTTTGGCAATGTTTGAAATCAGCGATATTGGACGATAATTTGTCACTTCTTCTGGGTTGCCAGATTTATGAATTGGAGTGATGATGGTTTGTTTATATATCGTTGGGAATATTCCGCTTTGAAGACTAATGTTGATTAAATGTGTCAATGGTTTTGAAATATGTTTTTTGATAGCTTTCAGTGTTTCGACAGTAACTCCATCGAAACCTGGTGCTGATCTTCCCTTCATGCTTGAAATGATTTGTTCGATTTCCTGGGCTGAAGTAAGGGAAAACATGTCAATTTTGTTTGAGATATTGAAGTTAATGTTCTGTTCGTCATTGGACGGTAATTTTTCTATTTGATTTGCAAGGTTTTTGCCCACGTTTGCAAAAAAGTTGTTAAATATATTAGCGGCAGCTGAAGGGTTTTCTTCGCATCGTATTTTGATATTGTTATGAGTAATACTATGTATTTCATTTTTTTTATGTTTTTTCTTATCTATGATTTCATTTATAACATGCCAGACTTTTTTTGCATCGTTCTCCGTTGCTTCTAGTTTTCGCCGATAATAGTTTTCCTTTGTGTTTTTTATTAAATACGTAAGTTTGTTTTTGTATGCTTTTAGGTATTTTTTTAGGGTTTCGTTTGTAGGTTGTCGGATTAATTGTTTGTATATTGCTTCTTTGTGTCTGATTGACACAATTAATCCAAAAGTTATCCATGGTTTAACCGGTTTAAATTTTGATGATTGTTTTCTGGAATCAATAGAATGTGCAGTACTTACATGCATTGATAATTTTTTTTCGAATAGTTCAAAGCATTCGTTCGTATCATTACAATTAAAAATATCGTGCCATTTCTCTTTATCTAGATTATGTAGTAGGGCATTTATGTTGAGCGTTTTGCGTCGGCAGTTTTCATTCTCCGGAGCTTGGGTTGGTAATGATGAACATCTGTTTTCGTAATTGTACGTAAAAATAATAATAACATTAATAAATGCCTAAAGTGCACCCACCACCCCATCCTATTAAAGGCCATCCATAAATTACGTCACACCTTAAGCGGGGGAAGGGGTGTATTGTGACATTGTGTGACAAGGCGTACGGGGGGGTCATCAGCTTTGTGACGTCACATTTAGTTAGGCTGTTTGTACGAATTTTCAAAACGAAAGAAATCAACAATGAAACCCCATGTTCAAACATATTCCCGCGAGTTTGTAAAACCAAGCTGACACCTCGCAGTATCCCATTTGGCCCTTCCCCGCACGCAGTGAATTCACAAAAATATCTCCGTATCCCGAATATCCCCTCCCCGTAGAGATTTGTTAAAAATATACCATCTCGCCCCCTCCATTTTGGTAAATATGGCCGCGACGAAAATCTTCAAAATATTACAAGCTATTATTAATTTTACATGTACAATTGCAAAACGTGTGATGTCACGCTAGGGGGGAGAGGGTTTCACAAATGTCATAGCGTGTGACAGGGACGGAGAGGGGGGGTCAAAAAAATTGTGAAATTCGTGTGACGTAATTTATAGATGGCCCCTTATACCGTTATGATGAATAATGTACCAGGGAAAAATAAATCATTTTCAACTTCTCTACATTGAAAACTTCCGTCAGTAAAAAAAATAATACCGGAGTTGCGAAGTTATTATATTTAGTTATAAATTTAAAATATCTTTATAATATCACAGCTGTCTTTCACAGATACCGTGAAAGACGGCAAAGACCATTAAAAGTTTTCAACAGCTTGAACGCAAATCGCAAATTTTGATATATTAATTTGCATAATGGATATCTGCAAAAGAAACCGTCCGACGATCGTAAAACCCGAAGAAAATTCGGATGTCAATCCCACATTTTTATTATCAATTAATTAGTTCGTTTATGAAACGAGTGTGGATTTTTCAGACGTTAAAATATCAATGGATTTTATTTCCTAAAGGCGTTGCATCGTAAATTAATAATGATTGAAACTTATAAATTATCACCGAAAACTTGGTTTACGGTCACCATAAAATGCATGTTAACTGACAAAATGTCACTGCTATAAAATAAATTTTGGATGACAACAAAAAACGCCAGAAAAACTTTTGACCTCTGATTATGAATGATAAAGCTTGGAGATTTATTTTTCGTATTTCAGTCGACTTTAATAGCCTACTCGAGATGCAATACTTCTCATAATAATATTACTAGAGGGTTCGGCGAACGTGTTTCATCGTATCAGGTGATACCATCGTATTAGATGTTGTATCAAATTGGCACTGCTTCAGGAACTATCAAAAATTGGTTTCCAAGACATGAACTACAATTATCATCCAAAAAATATGACGCAGTTATCCTAGAAACATCTATATCTGTACGTCAAGTGGCTGCTCATCAATCAATTGAGGGGCAAACCAGCAAAAAACAGATGTGCTTGTTTAAAAAAAAAGTCCTTTGCAATTCAAAATGTCACAGTTGTTTATCCTGCATTAACAAATAAATCTAGAAATAACCATTAGATTCCAGTTTTGTGAATAAATAAATCTTAAGAAGATTTTCATAATTTGCATTTCCTGTCATTTTATTAAGTTTGAATATTAAACTTTATTGAGATTTAATAAAATGTGTCTTCTTATTTAACTAAAAATGGTCTTTCTACAAAACGATATGGCAATTAGCCAAATCATTGATTTTTTTTTTTGTTTTATATGAATACCGCACAAGAGTCCCAACTGCTCCCGTCTGAAGCCAGTGAGACTATGACATCCCCAGTTGGGGTATGTTGTGAGGCTGAAGGTAGTGGGAGGGGGTGGAGATGGGTAATATGAAGGTGGAGAAGTACCTGGCTATTCAGATCTAGTCACTAAATACGGTTAAAGCTATTTCAAGCAACATTTCAATTCTGAATGGTAGTCTTACACCAGGGCGGAGAATGTCGAACGATGTGCCTGATGTAAGTTAGGCACATCATGAAATGGGGGCAGATCATGATGTGGCTAAGCGCATCACGATCTGTCCAATTTTACAATCGGCCTGCGACATACATATAACTCTGGGTAAAATATACGCGAATTCCTCCACCATGATTCGAGAAATATTTCCGCTCATTGTGCAGGTAAGAGGATATTTTTAAATTTTGTTTTTCGTAACCCGAGAATATTTGTCTCTCTTAAAAAAATTGTTACATCCCACGTTTTATATTAAAACACTCCTCCACGAAAAGAGTCACAAAGTAGTTAAAAATATATACCTCGTTTAACACATACCTTGGTTTTATACTATAAACAAATTGATTGCTCATTTCTTTTTTATGAACTATGCGAGTCCAAACTGCTCTGAGTGCCAGACGGACTATGACTACCCCTAACGAAGCAATGTAAAAAATCTAAAAAAGATGTGAAGTACAATACATAATTGATAGCGAAAATTTGAAATCCTGTGAAGGACAATAAATCGAAGGACAATAAAGGATGCGCTATCGAAATATTTCTAGGAAAATAAGTGCGTCTTTTACGAAGAGCTTTTTAAGATGATTATTTTTCTGAAAAATTATATATAAATTAAATGCTGGTATTAAATTAAATTTTCAAAGATCTATTCAATGTTATTTCGTAACAAAAAATTATACTTATAATAATATAATTATATATATATTATATATAATAATAAATATTTAAAAAAACGCGAAGCAAAAACTTTGTACCCCTTTTGACGAAAATTGCGCGGACGGAGGAGTATGAAATTTCGCACACTTGTAGTTTATATAGAGAAGGAGTGCAGAATGCTAATATTTTTTTTGAATTATGCATAAAAAATAAATTAAACCAATAAAAAAAACATTACAATTATAGTCGAATTTCGACCATTGGGCGACCACTAGTAATTATAAATTTACAAAAAGAGAAGATTAAATGATATTTGGCTAGCAAAACAATGCAGCCAACCGTGGAAGAAAGACCAGTCACAAATTTGTCACAGCCTGTCACAGATTTTTTAATATTAGCACTCTAACACACCCAATAATCACGCCACGGGGCTAGTGTAGATCATAGCGTCTAGTTTTGTTTTATTACAGTGATTTTAGCTTATCTTATCGAAACTTAATTCATTTAAGAATCAATTCATCACAATTATGAATCAACTAGCGGAATCCCGTGAAAAATCACAAGATAATCATTCCAATTTTGAAAAGAACAAACAAAAGGACAACAAAACAATAAATTTCTTTTTAAATATTATATTAAGGTTAGTACGTTATTGCATGTATGAATTTGTTAAAATAAACCAATACCAATTTTGGAAACGATACTTAAATCCAAAGCAAATCCGAGTGATAGAGTTCATTGAACCAGAGTTACAGACGCACAACCATAATAAATACGTTTAATACTTGGGAACTAATAAATAATATCGGTGTATCAAAAAAAACATCATTACAACCAAATCAACCTTTCAACCAAAAATATCGTTAGGTAAAATAAAGCTCATAGTTGAACAAGCTTTTTTTACGTAATCCGAAGCCGTTTATCCGAGTATTTATGATCTCAAACGTTGTGCATCGGTTGTTTGAATCTATTATCCAGCCTCACCTGGGCTTTGTACGCTTGTAACTATAAGGTGTACACTCCACTCTCCCCAGACGACGGCAGAGGAATCTGCTCTGGACCACGATAAGTTCACACAATCATTTATTATTAAGAATAACAGAAACAGGTCTCGCCTTTGTACTAACCGGCCGACACATTCTAAATTTTGGGTACAGGATTACTGTAAATGTATTTACTCATTTTATTATTAAATGTGTGGTATGGAACATGAAATTTATCATAAATTTCTAAAAGGAAAATAGTGGCAGCTCTAGAGCTAATATGGTAAGCTGAAAATTTTCAAATACGAACTGAAAAATCGCACATTTTTTACTGCGTTTGAAAAGAACTCCTTAGAAAAATGCTCAAAGAGTCTCACAAAGGTTGCAAATCTTCATAGATATGGATTTAAGATGATTGAATCTTCGTTTTCAAAAGATTTCTGTCACTTCACGTCAAAAGTTCTTGAGCGCAGCTCAATTGGAGAAGCGGGTATGGGTACTGCTGACCCGGGAACCATGTACTAGATTACCATCACCTACTACATCGATACGTTTGGTTACTTAGCAGGGGGGCACGGGATCATGGAGTGAGATTTGTCCGATTCTTGGCGGCGAATGCGTCTATCCACCAACTGCATGACCGACGGGATCGGGAGAGACTGATTGAGGGAGACCTTTTTACCTCTCAAGCAGGACTCTCGCGGAACATTATCTTGCATCACGCTGGGAAGGATAGAGACATATATCCGTCACATTTTTTTTTTAGGTATGTAATTTCTAAGTTTAGGGCTTACAATCATTTTCACCGATCTTTCAAATATCCATCCTGTAATGTTGGGATACGTCAAAATTTCAAAATCTGTTTTTTTTATGTTTAAAAGAGATTTTATAAGAAGGCCTTCAAAACTCGCTTGAAGTTGGGAGTCTTTAGAAAAGTTAAAAAATCGTGTAGGTGGAAACCGATTTCTAATATATTTTGAAATTCTGCTGACGGAATTTTACATTCGAGATTTCCATTAAACTTATAAACTTTTTGTTAACACTGTACGAATATCCTATTTTGATATAGAAGAACAGTATTTCATTCGAAACAAGTTTCGTTCCTAGCAACATCTGTCCTTTATAAGTTGTTAAATTGATTTAGCTCTACATATCATTTGCCGCGAATTACTTTGATTATGTTGGCAATTAGTTAAATGGCAAAGCCGTGAAAATAATCGCAGAAACGATTAACTCTATTCAGTGTAGATTATTTGTCTGTTATTGGAGAAATCGGCAAGCGAAATACATTAACGGAGCTAATCACCATAAACTATATTAATTTGTCGAAAATAAGGTATTCGATGGCAGGTGCTTTGATCGTAGGCAAGATTTTATCTAAAAGGAAAAAGTTTCTAAAATTTCTGGTTTATTTACCCGGCTTCAAATCAACCTGTTGATCAAACATTTTTTTTATTGTTAAATTTTCTTAAACAGGCTACCGATTTAATTTTGGGAGGCGGGAATGGGTAACGCCGCACCGGGACCCATTTATTGGATAGCTCTTCTGCCATAGGTTACCCCAAGTGATTCGCAATGTTTGGTGATGTAGCAGGGGTGCCCGTGTTCATGGGGTTGAGGTTTGTCTAGTCTTTAGCAGTATATGCGTCTTCCCAATAATTGCGTGGTGACTTGTAGAGTGAGACCTTTTGAATATCTCCAGTCAGTCTCTAGCGAAACATCGCCTTACACCGCAGTGGAAGAGATGGATTCACGATTCAGATTCCCACCCTCTCCACATACCTTTTTCCTTCCCACTCTTTTTTTCTCTTTCCTTAAAAAGACCCTCCACATAGCTGACCATCCCAAATCATAACCAGCCATCCCTAAAGATGACATGGGCCTTTATATAATAATAATAATAATAATAATAATGTTTTATTCCAGGATATGGGGAGGAAAGTGCAATCCCACACGTCCCTATAGTAATACATATTTATATATAAATATTTTTTTTTTTTAAAGAAAGACAAACATTCCCGGGTTACGAATAACCCAACAATGTTTGAAAATCTCCTACTACCACCACAGAAAGCCGATAATGTTGCTTGTGTTGTGATGGAAGACTTAGCCAGCCGAGGAATCGAACACGGGACGCCCGGGTGGAACCCAAACGCGGTGCCCACTCAACCACTGACCGGTCAAATATATTTACGCAGTAAAGAAACAAGAACATAAATAGAAAAAAAAACAAAATAACAAAAATTAATAATCCATTACTATGCAGCGCGTGTTCTTGAGTGAGCTCGGGTCCAACGCTAACTTAGGAGTGGCGCTTGGTGCTGGAAGGCTACGGTCACCACCGTGTTATCGGAGGCCATTAACCGCATCCTGGCACCAGTGACCCGGTGACTCATCAGGCTAGCGAATCCATGGAGTCCTAATTACATAAACATTGTTGATTACCTATAATATGTGATATACCCCAAAATAAAATTATAGGAATAGGAATCATAATTTTTTTTTCTCCATGCCTCCTGTGTGGAGCTAATGTAAAAAAATTATGTTTGGGGTCTAGGATTCGATTGTAAACTGATAAATAGAACCAACTTCTTGAGTATTCCAAAAGGTATTCTTCCGTTTAGTAGTTCAAACAAACTAGACATTGACAAATGCAATTTAGCACGCATGCAGTCTTTTTTTCTGCAGTTCAATTGACAACAATAATTTGCAACCGAAATAGCATTACTAGCTCAAATCCAAAAACTTTATAATGTCCTTCACACCAAATTTCATAAAATAAGAATGCTACAAGGATTCAAGGAACATAATCTTAAAGTGTGGGACAATTTTTTTTGACAAAATCATCGAAGAAATGACGAATCAATGCAGATGTACTCGCATGAAAACAAAGTATTTTACATTACAGAATTTTGGGAACCAGCCTGTCTTTCCCATTAAGATTATTCCCGTTTTTACAGAGGGCCAAGCCTAAGGGTTAAAACAGGTTTAAGTTTAGGGATGTTACATTAAGTTCGCTCATCCTCTCATATAAATATGAGGGGCAGTTATTTCGTACAGGTTAAATAAATATCTTTCAATGAGTTAACTATATTTTTAAACATACTTTTATCTATTTTTGTTATTTATTTTTGGGGCGTTATGCCGTGTTTCGCTACCTCCTTCTTTAGCCAACGTTTCGGACAGCGTTACAGTGTCCGAAACGTTGGCTAAAGAAGGAGGTAGCGAAACACGGCACAACACCCCAAAAATAAATAACAAAAATACTTTTGGCCGTGAAAACCTAAAAACATACCATACTTTTATCTAAGTATTTTTTTTCTTAAGGCCTATTGCGTGCAGCTTATGAGATAGTTATTGGTTAATTGTCTCCGGTTTGCCAATTCTGTAACTAAGCCTTCTTAAGCTAGCAGTTCTGTTTAGGATGTATCGCATTTATGGGCGTCATCAGTTTCTTTACGACGATTTTGATCGCCCGTCAGCTATGTCCTAATTATAATGTAACAATAAACTAACGTTAAAAAAACTGCGTGTGTTTTTTTTATAATTTTCTTTTATAAAACACGTTTTAAATACTGGCCTGGGGTATGCAGTTTTGTGCCGTTATTGCACGGGTCAAAATTAGAATAAGGGTTAAGCCTTGGGTTCTACCTTTACTGACCCTATGGTATTATCAAATGTATGATGCAAGTTAATGTATTGATGCTGACTTTAGTAAATATTACGTGGCGCCACATCGGTTTACTATTACAACTGTAGATACTTGTTATATTTAATAATAAAAAAACAATGAGATTCGTTTTTCGAGTCAGATTGTTATTTTAAAAAGATATTGCTGTTCCTTCAGTTTTTGTAGGTTTGAGGGTTTTATTATATAAGATTCTATTTTTTCGGTCAATTACTAGGTATACTGCAAGTACTCAAATTATATATTAGCTTGAGTTAGACATTTAAATAAAAATAAAAAAAAACTTATTTACAACACTGTATTTAGGTTACTTTTGATGGTGGTGATTTTTTCGTATATTGGAAACCTAGGTAGGTATACAAAGTAAGACATAAGTGTCCTTACGGACAAATGCATCAGTCACGCAGGTGTTGCGATTTAAATTCTGTAGTATCTTAATTCTCCATCGTTGCACCAGCGACATTTTCAACTTATTATGATGTGAGATCCGCCTACAATGTTCATCTTTATTTTTTGTTAAAAACATTTAATTTTAAATCAACTTTTTAATATTGGGTCAAATGATAATTTAATTTAATAATAATTTTGTTTTTGTTTGTAAACTGAAGATTGAAATAAAAAAAGCAAAATTCAGAGAAAAAAAATTACGTGCAGTTCACACGCGGTTGAAGTGAAATCTTAAGAAAATTTAAGTAGACAAGAGTGGGAAGACTACGAAGCACCGCACAAAGAGGATACCGAGTACTCTTTATCATTCTCTCGCAGGCTTAATCCTACAGATGTATGTATTTGTCTCTTTTTAGTGTCGCTTTTTCATTTCATCGATTTTCAAATCGCAAATCGGTTCCAAAGAAGCTTTCACTTCAAAAATCTAAATTTAAACGGAACCGATAAACGAAGCTACACACCCAGTGTCTTTTGGCATTTTCGGGGTAAGAGTGTTCCAATCTAGTTAGAATTTTTTTTTTAATTTTAGATGCTATTGGTGTACAAATACATTCAAAGGTGTTCTCTTTTAAATGATTTGCCTGTATATGGTTTCGTACCCTAGAATGTTGACCTTGCTCGTTAGATGGATCGCATTCTTCTGTCATGTGAGTTTATGAATGCACGTAACTGTGAAAAAACTGGTTTCAACCCTTCACCTCGTAAACATAATATCCAACGCAAGACACCAGCCACATTGTAGATATTTCAAATACTGTTTGAAAGCTTCGCATTACGAATTTATGGCCTAACCCTCACGGAGAGTTTCTCGGCTAAAATAACACTCTTTATAATTTTAACTTTTACAAAGGATGCACAGTTTTGATTATTTGTTAAACCATTTGCAATGCGCATTTTCGTGATTTATAAACATATTGTTAGGTTCGGTCCCCACATGAAGACGCCACTGTTATAGGCGGGCCCACAGAGGAAGCCACAAAGTAAATTCAACTGTAATAAACACATAGTAAATTCAACTGTAAAATCAGGGGATGATTACAATTCAGGGATGTAACTCAGGTTCGTCCGGCTGCGGCGAGGACTTAGAGTCCAGTCACAAAAGCTAAAAAAGGGGTCAACCTCGGAATAAAACGGAATAAGCTGAAAATATGTAAAATCCTTTATTTTGGCATTTTAAATGTTTTTTCATAATGTTACGAGTAAGCGTCCTTAGATATTCAAGGTCAAAGGTCACGAAAATCAGTTTTTTGGAAATATCTCGCTTCCTTTGCCTCAAATCGTGTTTACATTCATTATGATAATTGTAAAAAATTATAAAGTATAAAATTCTTCGCCTTTGCTAGCCTCTGCTTGACAGACTGGTTGAAGGAGACCTAACCAAGATCTCTACAGCCGGACTCTTTTGATTCATCGCGTTGCACAGCAGTGGAAGGGATGGATTCATATGTCTGTCACTCCTGAACAAATTTACTCCCAGATTCCTACCAACCCCTCATACCTTTTTACTTTATAGATCTTTCTCTCCTTCCTTTCCATAAAAGACCCTCCACACAGAATCCTCAAAGATGACATCAGCACTGAGGGAAAAAAGAAAGAAGTCGGCAAAAATACGTTTGGAGAACTTGCAATCCAAGCATTTTCTGTGAAAATAAATGTTTAGAAAGATGGTTGTAACACGCAACGCAATCCTAGGCTCCTCATGCGACGCCGATCTGCGTTTTCCAGGCGAGGGACGTGTGAAAGAACAGTGATGGTGGTGAAATGCCTTCAACAGGTTGATTCGATGTTTAAGGTTACGTTTGTTTTGAAGTTGGCGTTTATTACTAATCATACATAAAGACAGTAGCCAGTTAAAATATGCGTTAAGGAAATGAAGATATTGTTGGTAGTTCTTAGACGACGTGTGATTCAGTTAAATATGACCGAATTGGTAAGGCGTAGGTCCTGGATTAGAGTCCTAGATGTGACTGATTTTTCTGTTTTCAGATTTTCGATTGAGTTTCGCTTTATTTAATCAAAATATTACAATTTGAAGTCTTGCTCATTAAGTTGAAAAATAAAAATTAAAACGTATTTGATTTACGGTGAACAATAAGCATTTCAATAATGCTCTTATCTCAAAACTTTGTAATTTAAAATAAAACAATAACTTTGTAAACACCACTTTTTATTTTTATGTACTTAATGCCGACCGGGTTTCGCTACCACCGTAGCTTCTTCAGGGCAGTACAGAACTCTATTTTGTATTTGGATATGTCTGACTAATCAACTGGTTTGTCGATATCGTCGGTGTAGTGTAAGAAGACATTAAGTAACTTGATAACTTTTATTTAACAAAATTATTGTTTTAATGTATGTTTCCTTAGTCTTTCTCACTAGGAGTTCCTGTGCTGACGCGAACTTAGTCAGTTTTCAGCAATTCGATCCGCTATCGGTATCCTCAGTAATATCCGCTGTGTTCCCCTGAAGGGTTAGATTCACTGATATTATTCGTCCAGTTGCATACCAGGAACTTAGCTATGTGTCATATATAATTACGCCTTATCTGCGGTACATAAAGCAAAACCGTATTAATTTATCGGTACAATTGGATATAAAATCTATTGGAAATTATAGCTTTGTTAGCTGTGCGTGATAAATCATTGTTTAACCTAAATTAAAGATTGGAATCAATTGCAAATTATAATTAAATTAACGGGATTCAGGAATATATTTTTGTAGGGTTATCAAATGTATTTAGCCGTGTTTGGTAACCAGGTCTAAATAGTCAGTAATTCTTAACAAATACTTAATAACCCTCCTCATTCCCATCTCTTTTCCTTTTCCACCCCTTCAACATCCCAAAATACCTCATTTGAGGATGCCATGGTCTCGCACAGTTACAAAAAGTTGAGACTCTTGCGCGGTATTCACAAAAAAATAAAAGGTGCCAGTACCTAATTATGCCCCTAGCGAGTACTAGCAATCAACGTGTTATTTATATGGTTTGTAATGTTTAAATATTTTGCTTTACATATTTACACGCCAATATTACTTTATTTATATTAACGTGGTTAAAAAAAGTGTGCCCCGTCCGCCTCCAATTACGTTAATAAAATATAAGAATTTAATAATTTCTTCCATTGACTAATTAACGCTCGTTCAAATCAACAATTTTAAATTAATGGCCTGTGAAAAAGAAAGTACTACATTTTTATTTGTCAAAACATTTTAGATTGTAAATATAATCCAGTGTTTGTTAATAATTAGGTTTTTCTGAGAAAATTTTCAACACATTTTTTTTCTTTGATATAAAAACAGAATTAAAACTTTAGCTCTACACCAGAAACCCTGAAGAAAATAATTACTTTCAGGGCCTATGTCATATTTGGGGAAGCTGTTTGGAGGATCTTTTTAGGAAAAGAAGGAGAGGAAGTTCTTGGAAGGAAAAATATATGAGAAGTGGGTAAAAATCTGGGGTCATTGAGTTTAGAAGTGACGGACGTACGAATCTATCCCTTCCACTGCGGTGCAAGGCGATGTTCTGAGAGTGGATGCTGAAGAGGTCAATAGGTCTCCCTCATCTAGTCTCTCCCGATCCGGCCTGCCTTGCAGTTGGTGTGTGGACGTGTCCGTCGCCAAGATCCAGGCAAACCTCACCCCATGAACTGTTAAGTCACCAAGCGTAGTGAACCACTTGAGGCGACCTATGGCAGAAGTGTTGTTTATCCAGTAAATGATAAGTCGCTAAGATCCAGACAAACCTCAACCCCTCAAACCCAAGCACCCCTGCTAAGTCACCAAACTTTGCTAACTCCTTGGGGTGACCTACGGCAGAGGTGTTGGTTATCCAGTAAATGGTTCCCGGGGCGGCAGAACCCATACCCGCTTCCCAAGCTGTAGGTCGAGGTTATGTGATTCGCTACGTTTGGTGACTTGGCCAGGGTGCCCGGGTTCATGGGGTGAGGTTTGTGTGGGTCTTGGCGGCGGACGCGTCTGCCCACCATCTGCATCATCTCCCGATCCGGCTTGCCTGCAGTCGGTATGAGACGCGTCCGTCGCCAAAAACCAGACAAACCTCACCCCATGAATCAAGGCACCCCCGTTAAGTCACCAAACGTAGCGAACCACTTGGCCTGACCTATGGCAGAAGTGTTGGTTATCCAGTAAATGATTCCCGGGGCGGCGGCGGTACGACAGCCACCTCTCAAATCGACTATTACTACATATATGCGTTTAAAAATTATGTTCGAAGTATTTCCAGCGTAGGAATGATACAAGTTTTACTGCTGAACAAATTTATTAACGGTTGAACAAATGTATCAAGTGTAGAAATTTAATGCATGACCCAGAGCTGTGGCATCCGAATTTTTATTAAATATTTCATGTTTCAAAGTGATACACATTTTTAAGTCACATTCCTTCACCAAATACGATAATGCTACAAGCAATTTGCCGTTTTTATTAATAAACAATTATGGATATATTTGTCAGTATGAGTTATGGCCATAGGAATCTGTTTTATGGCCCTCACGTTAATAATTACATATTTCTACGAAACCTGAAGTATCTAACTACGCATGCATAGAATATTTCGTACATTCCTGAATATTTTCTAACCATATTTGAACATTTAACAAAGTACTTTAAAAAATAATAAATGGCTTATATTGCAGACTAATAATCTGATGCTAGAAGAGCCTTGTTCTAAATAGTAAAAAGGCAAACAGCATTTTTGTCTATCATTTTTTGTTCAACACATCGGAGCTATCTCAACTTTTTTTGCATCAGCCATGTGGCTCGATGTTGCAACATTTTAAGCCACTTAAGGCTAAGCACACTTCTATTACGTCCGAAGTAGAGATTGCAAGCCAGTACATCCGGATAACGAAAAATTCGGATTTTCGAATTTTACCCAATCAAAATCCGTGCAAAAACGAATTTTTAACGTGAAATACGCATTATCCGATTTAGACCTTTTAATTACTTATTTGCAACGCAACGTCGGTGTCGTATGAAATGAATGCACCAAACAGGTTAATAGGAATGCAATACTTAACACGTTGGAATTTTTTGAAGTGAAAACTTCGTTAGCATCGTTGCGATTTGAAACTAAAAAGAGACAAACACATACATCTTTGGCAAGAGAATAATCGGTCTCCGCTTCGTGCGGTGCTTTGTAGCCTCTCCACTCTTTTTGTCAACGAATGATATAGTGAAATGAGAGAGGATTGACAGTAAATCTTTATTTTGTATGATGTAAGACAATTGATGGCATTCTTTAAAATGAGTCACAGGATTTAGCAATTTGAAAAGAGAAAGCCCTACCTTTTCTGTGGTCATATGCTCCATACTGATAGTGACTGGTCTACCACGATGATAACACTAAAGTGGTTACACTTTACCGTCACTTTTTGTATTAATTAGTATTTTTTTACGACTTTAAGCGAGATTCCAAGAGTGAGTTGTGATCAGTTTAACGGCGATTTTCGAATGAATTTAATGTGGGTAATTTCCAATTTTGTGCAATATTGAGTATTACAATTAGGTAGACAACATCTTCTTTTTCTTTTTGTAAGTAAGTAAGGCCTTTCAAGGAAGGGGAAGGATAAATGGAGAAAATAACAATAAAAAGAATTTGGGAAAATGGGTTTCAGTTCGTAAGCAGTTTCAGAACTTAGCACTTGTCTTCTTTAGGTTTCTGAATGTTTCACTTCTACCACGTGTGAGCTGTACAAGATTTTTTTAGGGAATTCTAAGGGTTTCCAAGAAAATGGTATGTTTATTATTATTTGACGAGAAAAATATTAAACATATGGAAAAGTTACATTATTTGTAAGAAAGAGAAAGAATATGAATAAGGAATATTAAGAAACATATTTCGTGTGAAACTATTTTTTATATATGCAGATTTGATAAAACCAATTGGGATATTTTGTGAGACTGAAGGTAGTGGAGATATTAAGAAGATTGTGTAGAGGAAGGTGGGAAAGTACCTGGCTTTTTAAATCTGCTCATCAACCGTGGCTAAAGCCATTTCAAGCTACGTTTTAAAACTAGATGGTTGTCTTACACCAGGGAGATATGAATACTGATAAGTAAATGATAGAAGAAATTCGTAAGAGTGATTGATCAGTGGCACAAAAAATTAAATATAAAAGTTTCAATGGGGTATGCTCTTGACATTTTTGTTTTATATCAAAATATGTAGAATAATATTTTTCACTTTCTATTATTTTCGGCAGTTCAAATTTGATATTTATGAAGAAATATAACTTTAAAATAATCAGAATGTATTCCGGATATCTGCATTTAGAGTTTCACGAAAGCCGAATTTTTCTAAACGGCTCCGGTTTTGCAATCCCTAGTCCGTAGTGTATCGGGCGAACAAGATCATTCAAATTCCTCGATGATGAAGAAATAAATTCTAAAATATCGCCAGTAAATCATCAACGCCCCGCGCTGTTGTTTTTATGGGCCCACAAAAAATGGGGGACAATAAAATGGTGGACTGGCAGAAATTTTTTCGTTGTTAAGAATCGTTTATTGACTATTATCATTTTCTAGTGGTATTCTCATTCTGATAGTCATTGATTAATTATGTGGTCTTAGTCCAACATACAAATTTGGTCAGATGTGATATTTTGCAATTCTCTTGTTAGAAATTATATATTTAAGAACATAATGCAAAATTCTCGTCCATAAATGAGTTTATGTTTTTTTTTATTAATATTTTTGTTTATTTAGAATGCACGACAATAGTAAAATAAAGAAAAAAGAAAGAAAAAAAATCATAAGATTATATAAGCAAATAAAATGAAAAAAAAAAATGAAAGCAATGAAAAAGGAACAAAAACAAAGTTACTCTTTGACCTCGCTTATATATGTGCTTCAAAAATGCTTAATTAATACCACTTTATTATTCAACGGAGGCACAAACATGCTGAAAATTGTGAAAAAGATATCTTTTTTGGGAAGAATTCGGCAAAAACTTTCCAGAAAAACTGTAATCACTATTTACAACTCAATTATTGCTCCAAAATTTAACTTCTGCTTAACTATCTGTGTACCGAACGAGAACAAAATGAGTTTCAAATTTTCCAAAACAGGGCAATGAGAATAATGCTTTGACAAAATAAACTAAATTGGCTAACCGTGAAACAGATTCTGACCTTGAACACGATGATATTTATTCATTAAATAGTAAACAACCGTTACCAAAATATTTCTCAAAAAAAAATATGATTTCATAGTGTTTTCACACAAACGAAGTATTGAATTCCGTAAATCTAAACTTAAACTTTAGGCAGGTATATACAACAATGACACACACAGACATAAGGAAGTGCAAGGGAATCAGGCTAAAGACAAAAATAGAACAACAGATACTGTACAAAGGGATGGTTATAATATAACACGCTACTAGAAACTTTAAAGTCCGCAACAATTGGAAGGTTCAATAGGTATTGTAGGAGCTACATCAATCTAGAAAAAAATGCAGTTTGCAATTTAAAATGTTAAAATTAATTAGAAATTCGTAAACTTGTAAACAAATTACTAAAATAAAATTAATATATAAAAATAATTTATCAGAATCTTTCTGAGTTAAACCTGAATATATTTTTACAAAAATACCGCTTAAGGCTTCCAACTGATCTCCACTACCTGGATCCGTAATATTTTATTTATAATATATTTATATTTATATTTTTATTTTTTATTTTGAGAAAAAAATTTAGAAATGATAATGAGGTAAGAGTATTCATATATTTTTTTGTGTTGAATAAATTTTCAATACATTTTAAAATGAGCCGCCCATAGACATTTATATTCATATGTCTATGGTGCCGCCAAAACTACATGTTCGTAATAAAAATTCGTGAATTCGGGGGTGTTGATGTCACATCAAGAAATATTGGTGACCACCTATTGAATTTTTTTTTCTTAAAGCTTACAACTGATCTCAACTATCTGGCAGCAGTGGTACTAAGGCGTCCGTAAAAGGTTATTTTCACTTTTTATTAAATAATTCTTTGAAAAAAAAATTCATGAAATAAGGTATTTCTTTTTTTTATATAGGCGAATAAATTTTCAATACATTTTAAAATGTGCTGCCAAAACGACATGTTCGTTTTTATTCCTGAATTCAGGGGCGTTGATGTCATGCCGAGAAATATTGATGAAACATTTTACATATATTTTTTTTTGTTGTAAAGACATTTTTCTATGTTATAATGACGTTCACAACCAGTTGTAATAGTTGTAGCCAGTTTCGGAATATTTTTAAAATCAATGTTAATTATTATGAATGAATATATTCAAATTACAATTCCTCTTGCAATAAAAACCATTAAAAAATAAGCGACTTCAAAAGAAGCATTAAGATATGGATTGTGTACATGAGAAGGAAGAATACAGATACAATTTTGGAACCTTACAAAGATTAATGCTTGTATTGTGTTTCTTATAGATATTGTTGTATAATATTTCTCTCGTAATATTTCAATACAGGTGATAATTCAAACCCATAATCTAAAAAAATTGTATTAAAATTAATTGATTTATTAATTGTAATAAAATAAATAAATAAATAATTAGAATCGGAAAAATAAACTTTAGATCTTTCGTTTTTTACTCCAAATTATCCCAGGTTAAAGTTTTTTTTGCTACATCTCTCAACACGTTGAGTATTAACACTTTTAAATTCTTTAGTCTTGCTTACAAAGTTATGTATCATAGTTCATTCATCACCCCAGCGTTTATTATGTGGTCAATCATGAAGGCCTGCGTGGGCTAACTAACGCATAGCGGTTATAAAGCTGTTTAAATGCGTCAAAGCATAAAAAACCTCTATAATAAGAATGTGCTTACATCTTGGATAGGTCGGTCATCGATGTTGAATGATTTGTATAAAAAATAAAGGCGGTATCATTTTGTAGAATGAAAATTGAGTGTGGTGCTGCGGATTGAGGCCGTGGAAGAAATAGAAAACAAAAAAATGTGGATAAGTGTTATTGGACACTGTCGCAGGTTTTTTGGTCATGTTTGAAATTACCCCAAAAGAAACTATTACTCGTTGGGGCGCGATTGCTTCCTCACTTGGCATCGATTCTAACGACGTTTTCACACCAAAAGATGTACCCACAGTAATCAGGGCAGTCAGGACATACTAGTACTTTGATTTTTTATTTGTATTTATTTTCTTGGAAAGCGAGTTAGCATGGCGATTTTGTCTCGATTGGATGACGGGAAGTTCAATAATTTCCGCTTCCAAGATTTGCATTCATTCATCCAAGAAAACAAAATTGAAATTTAAATGGTGTCCTTAAAGATTATTTCTATTCAAATTCAAGCCTCATTATAATTTTTTAGTGTCATTTAACTATTTGTGTATTGCTTTAATTTCTGATGGAGAATTATGAAAATGTTTAATTCCCGAATAAAATTAATAATTGTTTTGCATTTGCGTAGAGTTACATTTTGGAATTTTAATATCATGTGGGGGAGCGAGTGATAGATGCTCTCGATACAGACGCACTGGTGAAAAACACTCGAATCAAAAGCTTGCTTGGTGGTTTATTGATGGTATATTTTGGCGAATATGGGTTCAGCTACCTCCGGGAAACATTTATTGGATAACCAGCACCCCTGTCATAGGTCACCCCAAGTGGTTTGCTACGCTCAGTGACTTAGTAGGGGTACCCGGGTTCATGGCGTGAGATTTGTCTAGATTTTTCTCTTCACACAGAATCCCCAAAGACGAGTCCTGAGGGAATTTTTTTCCCCAGGGCCTCCTGTTTGGAGATCTTGTAAATACATCTATTTATAATTTTTTTCTCAGTAATTTGATCATCCATGTATACAAATGACCAATTGATTATCATTTATTCACGATATTTTCTCTTGTTTTTACCACGTTTGGTGGCCAGAATAGCTATGTACCTTCCCATCATTCTGTTTCACGACGTATCCCATACATACTTACGTAAATTTCTAAATGTTGCAATCGACAGTTCAGAATTGCTTGCATTGATAAGCTTTCGAATTCCACTACGAAATTCTAGAAGTTGCAATTTATTTCAGTGTAAAAATTCAGGAACTAACTACCAAAGACATTCCCCATTCCTTAGACATCTAATGTGGGGAAATATCTGCTGAGTCGATGGACATCTCCAATTTATCACATAATTATTTTTTTTAAAGATTGTTACTGAGGCAATAAGCTATATAATAATGTATTTTGACTACAAATTCCTATGTAAAAGTCTTGGGGTGACATAGACCCACTTCCGGACTGTTGAGACATTTTGTGTTGTTGGCAAAACAAATTACACACGTAATATTAATATTCACGCTTTCTACCCCTTAGATGGCTCCGGTTCCCTATCTAAACAATGGGGTATTTCCACATTTTTTTTATTACTGATAAAAATTAAGCAAAAAATTACGATGATAACGGAATTTTTATTTTATTTTTATGACTACAACTTAACTTTCTACAACGTTATAAAATACGCCTTTTTAAATGCCAACAAAACGATGTTTTTGCCACCATTCACTCTGTGACGTCACAGGCGCCTCTCATCATGCGATCGCCGCCCGTAGGTGACTGTAGTGAGTCCGTAAGTTGTACTTGGTGTTATTTATTGACTTCCAGTTTGCTCGAATTATATCTTTATATTTATCCTATATTTTTCCACTTGCAAAACATGTATAGTTTGATACACATGTTTACAAATACAACAAGAAAAACCCAAAATAAGATGTTTAAACGACCCTTTCTAAGGCGACAAAAAATATCGACTGTGTACAAATGTTGGGCGTGCGTTTAATGTGTTTGACACCAGCGCCGAAGGGTTCAATGACGCTAGGTCATCGGAGCATCTTCTGTTGAAATACCGGTAGAACAAGGACACCATTCCCATCTGAAACCTGCGCGCTAAACATTGCAATCCGTTTGTTAGAGGGAAATCTATCGAACGGGCGGCTCGTTTATGCTTTCTGAATTTTCAAGTATTTTGGGACTCTAGACCAAAGGTGGCTGCCAAATTCAACAGGTGGGCTTCGATGAAGCCCCCGTGCCTTTTTTTTTCAGATTTAAATTTTAAACTACAAAAAAAAAACCTTTCGTTATTGACTATTTAAATTCATAATTTAAACGCGGAGACACCTTTGTATACAGTCGTAAGATGGATATCTACACAATAATGACTGCCTCCGCGGTCGAGGGGTAAGGCTCTCGACTAGCAATCCCGGCGTTAATATGTATATATGTATGTATACATATAATACACAATATAAATTTTATAATAAACGTTTAAAAAATTTTTTTTTTATTTATTTTAAATCAAGACAAACATTCCTGAGTTACGAATGATCTGACAATATGTGAAAATCTCCTACTACCACCACATAGGAAACAGGGTAATGTTGCTTGTGTCGTGATGGAGAACCTAAACGCGATGCCAAATCAGCCACTGACCGGTCTTTGAATAAGTTGTTTTGCATTTCACAATTTATTCGTTTAAAATAATATGTACTATATTTGCGGCACATTCCAAAGTGGACGATACTTTCAGTATCGCCCAGGTGTAAGACCACCTTTCAGAATTGAAACGTTGCTTCAAAGGCTTTAGCCGTGGTTAGTGACCAGATCTGAATAGCCAGGTACTTCACCACCTTTCTCTACCGCATCTTCTTTCCTCCCCACTACCTTCAACCTCACAAAATATCCCAAATGGGATGCCTTAGTCTCACTGGCTCCAGATGTTTTAGAGCAGTTGGGACTTTTGTGCGGTATTCACTTAAAATAAGGAAATTTACTTGAAGAATGGCCAAAGTTTTAAACGTCATTTTATGACAGGGAAGTTATTTGACGAACTGACACTTGCTGTTTTGTTCCAATTCAATTTTAAAAGGGCCGGAATTAACTCTATTTTGTCAAAATATTGAAACCAGTATACAACGTATATAATATGAGAGTTTGTGTAAAAAAATGTTTCCATTACCATATCATCTTAGAATCCCGAAATTTAGGGCTTAGAAAATTACTGTTACTCATTGTAGCGTCTATTTTAGGCAAGTTGTCGGATTACGCCGTTAAAAATACTACTGTCAGTCATTACAACTGGACAATATTATATAAAACTGTAGAAACATAACACAATTATCTTAAATATGAAATAAAACCGTCCATAACCCCGAACAAGTCGAGAATGTTTGGATTTTTGATACTAACACGGTGATAAACCTCGGAATGGCAACTCTTGTGACGTCATAAATCGTACAAGCAGTCATGGGCCGTTTACGTTTCGTTCCGTTTACGCGTATTTTGAAATCAATAATTATGAATGAAAATATCAAAATTAAACATTTTTAATGCGGTAATCATGTTCAGAAAAATAATCTTTAAATCTTCCACATGTTTTTAGAGGTATACCTGGTTTGTGAAAATACCCCATTGCGCGTGTACCCAGGAATCCCAATTCTACTCGTACGTCAGGGTTGGTATCAAAACTTTGCTTGGAACTGAAACCTCGTTTCTTTAAACGATTTCTTCTCCTAGTCTACTACTGCCTAAAAAAGGCAATTTTTCATCTGCGCACACTATGAAATTACTTTAAAAAACATAAGTACGTGATTTGGCCTAATTTATTACCTTGGTTTATATTCGACTGTCAAACCCATGAATTGTACCTATAATTATACACTCTGTTTGATTAAGATTACGGGCACATCCGCAGATCATGTAAATCCGACCAGTTTCAATCATTATTAGTGACTTAAATATAAAAAAATACTTGGTCAAGTGACCATTAACAAGTTTCGGCCATCACCACGAATTACCGAAATTTAAATAAATGCTGCATAAAAATTACGAATTTACTCACAAGAATATTTACGTAATCATTATAACAGTTTTTTTAATTGCTTTTTTTTAATTTAACGACATGTAAATTACATTGTATAAGTGACTTCAATGAAGCATTAAAGTGCCTCGCATAATTGCCATTATTATTCGACCGGATTGTTTGTTTATTGCACTTTTAAAGCAAGTATAAATACTTCTATCATCAAACATAAACGTACTAAAACTTGAACCACTTGATTGAGTTTACGACATGTTTTTTATCCTAATAAACTCTCGTATTTAGGAGTACCTACTTTGATAAATTTTAGTTAAGTGGATTCAATCGTGAATAAACATCGTTAAACTATTTGTTTATTCCTTTAGGAAAGAGACTTTTTTATTGTTTATTTTAATGGCGATTGGATTTAAACGTTTTTATTTAAATCACTCCATAGTTATATTGGCAATATAAATTGTCACTGTGGTATTTTACTTCAAGAAAATTTTCTTCCACGACTTACGCGTATTTTTTCGAAAATTGGCTTTTTAAAAGAATAACGTCAAATCGCGAAGGTTTAAGTTGAGAATTTCATCGATTTGGCAGACCGATTGAACATATCAGTTACAGGTATGTTTTTAGGTTTTCACGGCCGAAAAGTATTTTTGTTATTGTTTTTGGGGTGTTATGCCGTTTTTCGCTACCTCCTTCTTTAGCCAACGTTTCGGACAGCGTTACAGTGTCCATCATCAGGGCAGATGAGTAAATGATGTTGGTGAGAGTGTTTACTTATGTGTGTCGAAGCGATACCGTGCTGCCAGCTCCATTTCTCTACGAACTGGTGTTAGAAAAAATTCAGCATGGTTTTTTGCGTTTAGCTTTGGTGTAGCCGTCAATTACTGGATACCAAGAACTATTGAGCTTAGCTCCGTCGTCTCTGTTAATATTGATGGGGTTTTTATGGATTTCAATTGCTTCCGTAATTAGGCGTGCTCTGTAAGTTTTGGGTCTTCCCAGGACTTCAGGAACAAATCCAAAGTAATGGCCGGTTTCAATTAAGTGCTCGGCGATTGCCGATTTGTCAGGGTGGCCAAGTTTACAAGCACGAAAGTGAGCAATTGAAAGGAAGCAATTGAAATCCATATGTACCTTTTTCAAATGTACCTTTATTGTTCTATTTTTTAACTTTGTTCTGTAAATCTCTCGATCGGGCGGAATTAAGGTTTGCTGTATTACAAACATGTTTTACAACAACTGTTCATGTTTATTTAAATAATGATAACAAACTTGCTACACGTTGCGCTATATATACTTTTTTATACACTCGTTGAACTCTTTTTTTAATTCTCCGTGAAAATTTAACTACAAACTTACATTGTACCTACTTATTCATTTCATACTATTTTTATTATGTTATGTACTGTACAATTATTATAATTCTTTGTTCAACCTACAAATAATAATGCATTTACGTATATAAAAGCGTTCAAGATCTGAATATGTAATCACACTTAAATTTTTCACATTTTACAATAGCATCCCTAACTTATTTCATTTGCTTGCGCGTCACTATTCTTCCGATACACCCTCTTCATCCTCGATATATAGATTTTTATTATTTATTTTTTTTTTTTTTTTACATTTTAGAAAAGAATGAGTCCTTACTGGGGTATCCCGTTCTAAGATTACATTGTACATGTTTTTGTCTTTGAATTATAAGTTAATATCTATTTTAAAATATTACAAGAGGAAAATTATAAAGTTATATCTAAAAGAATGTACAATACTATTCATTAGTCAATGTACAATCATAAATTCAATAATTGACAGCCCTGAATTATTATACTTGATTTCTTTCCATATACCTCGCAAATCAACATCGAGGCAATATCTACCGTTCTATTGTGACAACTCCAAAACAGAATCACAATTGTATACGCCCGTTTGCCGTAAACAAAATTTGGGTAATGACTATAAAGATGTTGTTGACATATTTAACACATCATTAACTAATATAAACAAGTCATAGCAGAATTTATATCAGAAAGAAGAACAAAAAATTTAATTAAACCAACTACATAGCTCTGCTTTGACTAATTTCACATGTATTGTACTTTTCCCAGCCTAAAGTTTTTCCATCTTGCATGGTGGAATATTTTGTTTTTATTTCATTTCGTTTTTGACCTTGTTTTTGTTTCAGATTTGCTTATGATTTTGATTTTGGTTGTGATTTGGATTTTGTTTTTGATTTTGTTTTTGTTTATGATTTTGTTATTTGATTTTGTTATGCACATTTATGTAAAAAAAATTACATATAAAAGCCCGGCCGGGCATGAAATTCAAAATAAATAAATATTTTTGTCCAAAAGTCGTTTTAGTTGTTGGTTGGTGGAATACATGTTGTGATATGGATCTTGTGAATCGGCTCGAATTTGTCTGTGCCAAGTTTTCTTGGTTTTTTAATGCGTGTATTAGAATATCTTTTGCATATAATTGTTTTAGCGACATTAAATTCAGTGCCTTAAAAACGTGATCTGTAGGAGTTCTGATGGGGACTCTTATTATAATTTTCAAAATAGCCCTTGTGCTAGGAACACTGGTTTTACAGAGGAATCGCAAGAGCTTTCCCATTCGACAAGACCATATTGTAGATGAGATTGAGCTAATGCATAATAAATTTTAATTAACTGTTTTTTTTTTTCTAAAATGTTTCTTATTTTGAAAACGGATGTTAGTTTTTTTAATTTGTTGCTCACATTTTCCACTTTGGGTAGATTAGTGAAGCAAAAACATAAAATCTCTCTTTGCTAAATGTAATGTATCATATTGAGATAGAAGGAGAATTTCAAATATTTTCGAGTTATTCGTAACCGGGAAATTTTGTCTCTCTTTAAAAAAAAAAAAATACTCTATGATTTATTTTCTATATTATTATGGTTGCCTGTGGGCTCTTTTATAGTTGTCTATGGGTCACATGGTAGTCCGGTCAATATAAACATTTCAAATAACCAAAATTCGCACAGAGCTGAAATTTGGTAGAAACCTGGGGTACACCATTACAACTAAAAGTCCCCATCGATTCCACGTCTGTGTTGCTGAAATATTAACGAGATTTTCTCGAAACTACGTTTTTCAATCTGTTTGACCACATATTTAAAAAAAGCTATACATCTGATTTGCATGCACCAAAAGTCTTCAACAGTTTGAAAATCCAGTATTTACAACGAAACGTTGGGATTTTTTTTATAAAGGGTCCCCTTCAATTTTTTTTTTTCTATGAACGATGAAAATTTTCCATGAAAATAGGAAACAAAATTTGCTGGTCCGCCATTTTTTCCTTTTTTTAGATATCAAAATTCCCTTACGTGGTGCCATAGAGACAAAATTTAAAAACAGTTTAAGACTTGATGCACGCAGATCGGATGTATAGTTTTTTTGATGTTGTCAACCAGGTTGTCAGCATGTTTAAAAAGTTTTGAGAAAAACGCATTCAAAGTTTTGCTGAAGGATAATTCCATATTCAAACCGTTTCAAACGGTTTCATACAAAATGCTGTATCTCCGTCAATTTTACGAATATCTTTAAAACATTTAGTGAGAGCATTTTTAACAAATGCATCATTCAGAAAATGAACAAAATAAAAACATGCAAAAAATTGTTTACGCCGTCCTGGTGCCTTAAATCGTCCTTATTTGCGCAGGATTTTGATTCAAGTATTTTTTCAGGTATTTTGAGGGTTAGATGAGTGAGGAGCACTTGCGATTTTTACAAGGCTTGCAGTTAAATACTGGATATTCAAAGGCTTACTACATCTTCTATTATGCACATGGGCCATATCTCGTATTTGTTACCTATGTTATCGAGCACAATTATCAACATTGTAGTTTACTGTTGACTTTTTGAAACATTGTGTGAAGTTAGTGACTATTTATAGGGTGTTTCAAGGGACTGTATAATATTGTAATAAAATTAATTATTATTGCTACACATACTGCTTGCCGCCGCTATTAAAAGTAACACGAGAGGGGGCATAAACGTTCTGCTGTTTGCTAAAGGAAGCTATTTTAGGATGATTTAAGTTTATAGGTTTAGTTTTCAAAACCGATTTAATTTTATTAAGCTAATGTAGTTGAATTTTATTATTTGTTTCATTACAAAAGTGAAGTTATCAGAAACGGTTTGAAGCATAGAGTTTAAGTTGAGTATGCAAGAACTACAATGTTATTGCAAGCGACATTCGAAATTCGAAACAGGATGATGGTTGAATTTGAAAACCGCTCCATCATTCGAATGCAAGACCCAACGCACATGCGTTGCTGTGTTGCAACTGAATGAAAATTGCCAGCGTTTATAAGTCGAATTACTAGTGGTTCCTACAAAAGGACCGGCTGCGTGGCGTTTTTCATACAAAACTTAAATTTTGATTTGACGCAAAAATACTAAACAAAACTGAAATTTTATTTCTTTAATCAAAAGGCAAAGCAAATATCTAGTCTAGTTTTTTGCTACTTAATTTATATGTATTTCAAATAATAAAATATTGGTCAATAAAGAAGTCGATTTTTCATGTTTTTAGTGGCAACTTTGGCGGTTATTGTGAGGTTGGGTCTTCGCTCATGGAGAAACCAAAAACTGGTTGGTTACAAAAATAAAATGTTTTAATTATTTATCAACTTCCTGAAAAAAAAGATATTTTCCTGCTCTGCATATCGCAAATTACTCGAAAATGTGACAAGTCGTGAGGCGCAATCATGGCAACCTGTCAAACCGACAACTGAAAGGCGCCGCCCGCTGCAACTAGCACGGCAAGCAGCGAGTGGCTAATAATTATCTAAAAAAATTATAAAATTACCCCGATTCCTTTTTAAATGTAATAAATTATAAAATTGATAAAAATAAACGTAATGTAAAAAATCTGATGGGCTTCAATTTAACGTACAAATGACCGATTTATGGGGAAGATGAATGAATATAAACATAAAATTTTTACCCAAAAAAACCCTTTTTTCAATGTTTACATTTTTAATATGTTAAGGTTGAAAAATATTATTTTTTTATTATTTAAAACTCACTAAAATTTGTCAAAGTTTCCTCTGAAATCGTGAAAAATTGGATTATTTAGTGGCCCATATTTTGTAATTAAAAAAAAAACAAATTTTTCCTAGATATTTGCGATACCTTTCGAATTAAAATAAATTTATTTAGATATTAAAATTAAATTTTAGTTTTGTATGAAAAGGGCAGCGCAATCGTTTGTCTTAACATTGTAGTTTAGTACTGGCATTATGAAATATTCTCGCTCCATTGCCTTTGATACTACGCGCGACTTACGCGCGTATTTTAAACACGCGCGATGCTTCTGAACACAATGTATTGGCGCACAGTACCTTAGCGTAATAATTCACGAGAGTATTCGTCCCTTCTGAGCAGGCACTTATCCAAACCACTCTAGTGAAATTTTACACCTACTGCTTTCTGTTAATTATATTGTAGTTAAATGCTGGCATTATGAAACATGTTTTTTTTTACGTGAGCTCCACACAGGTGGCCCTGAGGAAAATAATTTTACTCAGGGCCTATGTCATCCTTGGGGACGCTGTGTGGAGGGTTTTTTTTAGGGAAAAGGAGGAAAGGAGAGTTCTGGGAAGGAAAAGGGTTTAAGGGACGGGTAGGAATCTGGGGTTCAGTGTGTCCTGGTCATCCGCCACAAAGACCTAGACAAACCTCACCCCATGAACCCGGGCACCCCTGCTTAGTGACCAAACGTAGCAAACCACTTGGGGTGACCTATGGCAGAGGTGTTGGTTATCCAATAAAGGTTCCCGGGGCGGCGGTACCCATTCCCGCCTCCCAAATTGAACATTGTGTGTAGTTTGTGATTAATTACCTATGAACTGATTTAAGAGATCATATTATTAAATTTAATTATTGCGTCGCGCATGCCGCTGTACATTTAATTACCTGCAGACTAATTGAACACCTGCTGTCTAATGTTAAATTACTATTTTTAAAAATGTCTTCACCCAAGGGGCAGCAGATTTTAAGTATCTTCGGGCCCAGAAAGCCTTCGAAGTACTGCAAAACTAATCTCCAGTTTTTCTACGATCAACACTCCCCAACAATCTACAAACACAGTTTCCACACAAAATTATTATAATTTTCAGCTAGATTCCTACCACGAGCAAATATTTTTGAAGTAAAAACATCTTTAGCACCGTTGTGAATTGAAACTCGATGAAATGGGAGTGAGCGACACTAAAAAGAGACAAAAACATTCATCTATAGCAGTGATTCCTAAAGTGGTCCAGATGGACCCCAGGGGTCCACGGGAGACCCGAAGGGGGTCCACGTAGGCGCAATAAAGAAATGGGGGTCCACGAACTGGTAATTTTCGTTTTGCCCCATATTCATATCGCATCCCACCCCCCGTCTCATATCCCATTACGCCCCCTCCATAACAGAGCGACTGGCGTACAGCGCACGTTGTTGTACATGAGATCTTAAAACGCCCAGCTAGGCAAGGGGGGGTTGGGCGTAATGAGATATGGGTGTACTGTACTGGGATGGGAACATACCCATACCCCCCTACGTTCCATATCTCATTACGCCCCCTCCGTCGTGGAAAATATAATCTCGAATACTGGTCCATTTTGCCCCCGTTTGAAAAAGAGTCGTAGATCCGGTACTGCTCCGTTGTGACAGACCACACCTCGCCATTCAATATTCAGTACAACGGGTGTCGAGTTTTGAGAATATGGTAGAAATATACCAGCAGAGGGACCATTAAAATCTTGAAAGTGGTCTACCAAAAAAAATTAGTTGGAAACCTCTGATCTATAGGATTTTGCCTGCGAGAGAACAAGATGGCAATAAAATATGTATTTATTTCACAAGTACTCGGTTCCAATATAATGTTATTAAATCCACGGTACCACGCAAGTCTCCTTTAGTCAAGTGGTATAAAGTGCCTGACGAACCTTAGCGGCCGGACATTCAGTGGACCAAAGGTAGAATCCTCCTAAATCAAAAAAAAAAAAAAAAATTTGTAAAATCAATATCCAACCTTCAAACCACTCCAAAATGAACAGTCAAAGAAAACACAAACGTAAGCTACATCTATCGACTCCGAAGAAGAAAACACAAATAATAATAAGATGACCAAATGAACATAAAAAGGTGCACTGGAATTTCCTGTCTATTAGAAATATTCTCTGCCTAAATGAACTGAAACGAATATACTACGCCATGTGTAACTCAATTCTTGAATATGCATCCCTAGGATGGGGCGGATGTACTAAAACAATAATGGATCCTTTAGCAAAAGCACAAAAATCTCTTCTAAGGGTCATCCTTAAAAAACCTTTTAGGTACCCCAGTGATGCATTATTCGAGGAGTTCCGTGTCCTAGATGTTCGACAACTATACATAAGAAAAATTATATTACACACACAAAAACAACGTCAACACTACCCCTCCATCGAACATTATCATGACACTCGACATTCAAGAAGAAATCCAGTAGTTCCACCTACAACTATGACATCCCTCGCTCAAAGGCAATTCTATTACTTAGGCCCGAAAATGCTCAACCTCGTACCCGATTCTTGGAAATCGAAAGGTGTACGCATTCTGCGTAAATTGGTTAATGACTGGCTTCTGAGCTTAGGAAGAGCCGAATGCGAATCTATGCTTACGAACAGATAAACAAAAATGTTATGTACGCTCACGCAATTATTTATTATTACTGTCAGCTAGTCAATAAATTAGTATCTCACTTCTGAAAAATTTACATAATATATATTATGAACACGTCTCAAATAAATCAAAATAACTCTCTAAAAAATAAATTTGTACACAAATTATTCACATAGAAACAGCGAATTTGTGACCCGTACCTCATTTATATATCTCATATTGTAAAGCTGAAGGTAATTGTTCCCTGATGTTAGCATATACCTGGATTCTGGATTACTCTGTTCACCTTGTTTAGGAAACTTACCACACAGCAACCATTCAATTAGCTAATGAATGTATTTTTTTAATATAAATGTGTATAATTAGATTAAAGTTACTATTTGTATCATTGATAATATATTGAAATTTAACAAGACTGTGTGTAATATAATTTTAAATAATTTAACAGATGGCAACATAAACAAAATTATCAATTTAACAACAAACAGATTAAAATAACTGGAATATATATTTATATTTTTATTTATTCGTTTTTTGCTATTGTGTACGAAAGCATTATGCAAATATGTCATTTCTATGACTTTTTTTTTTTTTTTTCAAATGATAACGATTCCTGCCTTCTTTTTTTTACATGATATAGTTTTGATTGAGATTCCAATGTAATAAACACTGTGAGAATTATAGAACTATTTATTCCTATCAGAATTATATTACTAGTACTATCAGACTTATAATCTTTCTCAATTTTCAGTTACGGAGAAGAACTCTTCGATATCTCTCATTCACTTTACTGTTTAAATTATTTTTATTATTATATATATATATTTATATATTTTTTTTATTAAAATATAAGATAGATCATGAAATTATTAATACATAAAAATAATGAGATTGCCTCTACTCAAACCTATCGTATATTTTCTTAAAAACAATTTAAAAATAAAAAAATGAAAAAACTTCGATATATTTTCTGTTTGAACATTCGGATAGGAAATATATCGATGAAAGATTTAGTTTTTATTTTTAAGATTAAGCTTTTATTTTTAAGATTTAGTTTTTATTTTCTGTTCACAAAACAATGAGTTTATATTTTGGTTTTCTTTATAGTTTTAATATATTATCATTTTATTTATTTAAACTTTGTAACTTCTTTCAGTACTTTTACAACTATCACTATATTTAACTGCTTTACGGCCTTTATAACATTGTACTTGAAATGATGTTTACATTTGTAATTATTAGATACAATATTATGTTTTACAAAAAACAACAACTACCTAATGTGAACTAAACCAGGAAATTTGACTGTCCTAAAACGGGAAATCTCCTAGTTGGACGGTCAAAGTATTTGTTTATAATGTATATGTATTTTGTTTCAATAAATAAATAAATAAATAAAAAATAAAAATAAATTCGACGACAAAAATAAGGAAAAAATACATACTTCACATTGACAAAAAAAGGGCTTCGTAGTCGCCTCACTCTTGTCTTCTTTAGTTTTCTGAAGGTTTCACTTCTACCGCGTGTGAATTTTACACATATTTTTTTCTAAAATGACACATCAACCTTTCGAATCTTCTGAAAAGCAACCAAGGGGTGATTTCTTACGAAAACTGTGCCTAATTGTAAAATTGGGTACTTCTACAAAAACTTACCTAAAAATTAGTTCATTGACGTCTTTTAGCGTCACTAGGCCGCCATGGGTACCGCCGGGAATATTTATTGGGTAACCAACACCCCTGCAAAAGGTCACCCAAAAGGTTTGCTACGCTTGATGACTTGGCGGGGGTGACCGTATGTCATTTCCGTATGAAAAATAATTTTTAGAGCCATCTGTGCTGTATTTCCGTAGAAACTTGTATGAAGAAGTTGTAAAATCAAGTTTTTAAAGCTTCCATTTATTTTTCAAGGTTCTAACATCACTTTAAACAATTTTGCAAATGCCATTTTGTCTGTATCTGACAGTTGATTGTTGTTAAGAGGTGCATTATAGTTCATCACTTAGGTTGAATATGATTCTCACTTCGCTTGACAATGTTTTATTTTTATTTTTTTTATTGGCTCGCCAACAGAATATATCACATATAATTATTACATGAGTTAACTATTTTAATATGGTTACAGTGATAATTCCAATTAAAGGTGAGCACATCATTTATCTCAACATTCTTAATTTGTTGTAATACATAATAATAAATTATATAAGTACATACATAAAACAAGAATGATCAAAAATTAGAAAATACATACCGTCGTTGCGCCTGCAAAATCCGACAAACGTTTTTTTTTGCAAAAATCGTTTTTTTACGCTTTGTGATAGAACGAGACGTGGCGGATAGGCCTATAAAACACGTTTTCTATTATCAAAGTTAGTTTAGAAAATTGCAAAATCAGCTATGTATTTTCGCTTAGAAAATGGCTTACAAAATACTCTATAAAGATTCCTTCACATACCGCATTTTGGACTAAAGTAAAACACTTAATATTGCGCCAGTTAATGACACATGGCGGATTTTGCACCGACTCTTGGTTCAGAACGCGCATGTTACAAGTCACGTGACTGGACAGTGGACAGATGGACAGTCTTATTATGATAGTCAAATTTTACGTTCGTCAAGAAATAATATTTAAACTTTTAAAACAGTGTGAAATTACATTACAGTGCACAATAATTTATGTTTACTTAAAGAAGAGTGTTAATTTTTCAAACCCGGTAAGTAATACAACTGTTATTATCTAATGTAACTTTGCAAACTTACAACTACCTAAATGCAGATCTGTCTATTTTATTTATAAATAATTAATAGGTACATAAGTTTCGCTGACATATTATTATAGGGTAATTATTTCTTAAAAATTTGCCTTTAATCGGATATTGAATAAGCATACTTATTTTATTCATATAAATTACAGAATAACAATAGCCTGCTAGATACAATCTAGCATTATACATAATTTAAATATTTACGTAAGTTTTAAAAATGTTTTGAAATTTCTTACCTCAATGTGCGATTGAGGAAGGCAAGCTTAATGTGAAATCACTATTTTCGATTAATCTTTACTGCATGAATACAATCAATGCAATCTTTACTACATACTGGTTTTACAGAATGAAAACTACAGAATGTGTTTTGGATAAATTGAAGCTTTGCCTATCGTCACGCTTGAGTAGAATTCAAAAAATTACTTTATTAAAAATATAAGTAAATAGTACTGCACTAAAAGACTTGTATAACACTTAATTAAATAATTTATTTTTATTATAACAGGTAATACCCACCCGCACCGAAGATGAGTTCCTCTAGAGCTCGACAATTGGTAAACATGATTCTGAACAATCATCGTCAAGCTGAAGTCAAAGACAATCAAGAAAGTATTAGTAATTCTAGAGCTAAACGATTGGTGAACATTTTTCTGAACAATCATCATCATGATGAACTCAAAGAAAGCCAAGCAAGTATTAGTAACATCCAGTCTGTTGAAAAGCAAAAACCAATAATAATTGATATGGACGTCACAAATGATAGCATCATTAGTAACATCCAACCTGTTGAAGCACAACAACAAATAATTGTTATGGACTTCATAAATAATAAACCAATTCCACGAGGCATAAATAGTTCTGATTTTACTGATGTCTACGATATAGAAAATATGGATCCGAACGTATCTCATAATTTGGACTTTTCTGAAACAGTTTTGGAAAAAGTCGTGGGGAATGTATCCCCAGTTGTAATCTTGACAATAGTAATGATGCTGACAGCACACTCAACCCTGAGACGGGACTGTTTGAACGAGTTGCACTTTCAAATTCTAACGAGAAATATAAGGAGGATCAACTGGGCACAAGTAATCGTAGATTTATTTTGAATCACGAATCGGGAAAATTCGAATGCTCTGATGCTAACCCTAATTCTGAAGATGATCTGTTGACTAATGTACCAAACATAAAGGACAAAACGAAAGTTGAATAAAAAACCAGCTCGCCTTGACGTGTTTAACCATTTCTGTAGCTTGTCAACATGGGAAGCTAAGAAAGCCCATATTTTCGGACTTGTAAATATCCGAAGAGTACTCAAGAGGCGACAACGGCGACAGCAATTAGAAGGTAGAAGTGCTTGGAAACGCAAAATTGGGGTCGACTGCTCCTTACCCAAGCTTAATGGGGAAAAAGTTAGACTTTGCAGAGAGTTTTTTAACGCCACATTATGTATGTATTACGAAAGCTCAATGGATATCATCAACACAGATTGATAACGAAGATGAGACTCAAACAGCTAGGAAACAAAAGACCAGAGTTCCTCAGTTTTTGAAGTCAGATTCCGTTAAAAAATGGTTGGACCTATTGCCTAAAGTTTTGAGTCTTTATTGCCGCTCGACTAGTTCGAGAACATACGTGGAGGATGCTTTTAAATCTAAAACAGAAATGCATCAAATTTACATGATATGGTGTTCAGAAAACGGCATAACTTGCGTTCAAAGAAAGAAATTCTGTGATATTTTAGAAAGTAACAAAATATCTATATTTAAACCACGCAAGGATCAATGCGACACATGCGTGTCCTACAATCAAGGAAATAGAATAATAACAATAAGTGAAGAAGAATACCAAATTCACACTAATACGAAAAATAAGGCAAGAGATGCAAAGAAGCTGGCTTTTGCATCCTGCTCTGATCAACATTTAATAGTAACAATGGACCTTCAAAGCACACAGCTTTGTCCGAAACTTTTAGTTTCCTCTCAATATTATTAGCAAAAACTTCAGTTGCACGTCTTTACCATTTATAAAAACAATACAAAACATGTTTTTCTGTGCGTTTGGCATGAAAGCGATGGAGGTGTTTCAGCAAATGAGTTTGTTTCTTGTATTATCGACTTTATAGAAGGAGAAATTAGAAAGGGATTCAAAAAAATTACTATGATATCGGACGGCTGCGCTCACCAAAACAAAAATAAATTCCTCAGCGGTGCTCTGGCATATATATTGAAGAACATGAATATAGAAATAGAGCAACTCGTATTAGAAAAAGGACACACAATGATGGTGGTGGATAGCGTCCACTCGACATTGGAAAATCTTTGTACTCCTCCATTATACTCCCCAACGGATTATGTGAACCGAATGAAGAAAGCTAGACCATCCAAACCTTACTTTATTAAGTATCTTGATTATAATTTTTTTAAGGCTTACGATACACTCCCCAGTAATCACTGCACTATTCGTCCAGGTAAAAAGGTTGGAGATCCCACAGTTACCCAGATCAGAGGGCTGCTGTACAAACACGGTGATATCTTGCCTCCTCAAAGGAGGAGGCAAGATTTATACACAACACCACAACCATTGTACACAGAACAGAAAAAAATGATAAGTCTAAGTTTGAGCAATTACAATCCTTAAAGTTAAATATGCATCGAGATTCGATTTTTATAAAATTTTAAAGACCTCAATAGTTATTAGACGAATGTTTAGTTTGCCAGCAGGCGTTATCATTGTTTATTTATGTAACTGAAATGTTAATTTATTTTGTTAATATGTTGAGATTACTATGATTGTATTATTGCTCAATAATGTTTGGTTTGTAATGGGTATAATACAAGCTACTATCTACTTGTTTTTCTTCTTTTAATAAATAAAATGTAACGTGTAATAAACTTGTTTTTCCATCTTACTCAAAATATTTTTAGTTCACCGTCACTCGATAATTGCTTATTTAAAAGTAAACTTTCAGCTGGTAAAGATAAAGATTTGTTAGAAATAGGCTATTGGTTTGTTAAAAATGCTTTGTTAATACATTTATGCGTACGTTAATACATTTAAATTATACGCAATTAAAGAATTACTATCATTTCTAACTGAATGCAAAATCCGTTATGTCTAAAATATACGTACATCAAAATCCGCTACATGCTGCCTCTAACACAAAGCGGATTTAAAGACCCAAACAAAATCAGCTATGTGTCATTTATTCACAAAAACAAATATTACTACTAAAGTACTAAATATTTAATGGTAAAATATCATTTATACAAAATCCGACGTAAGGATCTAATTTTCTGTTTATTTGGATTGTAAAAAATGCGAGCCATTGTTGAATAAATCAGTTTTTTCCTTCTCCTGAAAAGTTACGTTTTTTAACATAGCGGATTTTGCAAGCGCAGCGACGATACAGACATTCACATACATTTATACATACAGACATTCACATACATTTATACACTTACTAGCTTTCCCCCCGGCTTCGCTCGCATGGTATTACGGGAAATTACTGTAGCGGTTGAACTTATCAATTATCCCCCCTCCTCCCCACCCCCACCCCCTCCCGCATTCCATACATTCATTCCCTTTCATTCAGTTTTCAAACATCTCGCCTGCCACCTAAATTTCATAAAGCTATAGCTCGCAGAAAAAAAGAATTATCCAATTTTGTTCGTTCGTTCGGAATATATGCGCTTACAAACATTTCGGATGTTTATTTTTAATAAAATATTTGGAAGTTTGTTAATATCATAAAAATTACACTTTTTATTATTCAGTCTTTATAATCGTTTCGAATTATATTTTTAATGTAGGAACTCTTATCTGACATTTATTGCAAAATGTTGGGGTTTATAACTAGGTTGGGGTTTATAACTAATGTTGGGGTTTATAACTAGGCTAACTAGAAACTTTAACAATATAAGGTGTATTAAAATGTTATATTTTGCTTATGTTAGAAGCCAACTTGAGTACAATTCTCCTGTCTGGAATCCTCATTATAATATGCACGTACAAGCTGTTGAAAGAATACAAAACAAATTCTTACGTTTTCTAAATTTTAAAATGGGTATTCCAGCAAATATGTTAAACTACAACACAATTTTAAACGATATGAATATACTTAAATTGTCAGACAGAAGAATTTTCACTGACTTGGTATTTTTATATAAAATTCTAAATGATTTAGTTGATAGTCCGGTATTACTTGAATTGATAAGCTTCCGAATTCCACTTCGTAATACTAGAAGTCAGGATTTATTTCAGTGCAGAAATTCTGGGACTAACTACCATATGTATTCCTCTTTGCCCAGAATACTAATTGAGGGAAACAATTATACCAAGTCAGTGGACATCTTCAATTTATCTTTGAATAAATATAAAATATTGTTATTGAGGCAGTTCAGTTATGTACAATAAAATGTTTTTTCTATGCTATGTATGTAAAAGCCCCTAAAAAGGGCGTTTATTTATAAATAAATAAATAAATAAAACAGAAGCTTGTCCAAAAAAAACAAAACATATTCTAATATTTGAATTTTCTGAAGCAGTAGCTGACCAGGGGGCTGAGTACCTACCAGCCCACAAATATATCAACATCGTTTCCATGGAAACGATTTTTTCTGACGTTAGCAAAAACTCGTTTTTGTTAACGTCTCAGAAAACGTATAACAAATATAATATATTAATATTTATAATTTCATAACGCCAGAGCTTGCCATAATATACAGACTATAGTCTTCGCATATAATTAAGCTTTCTATTGGTGAATAATTTTTTAAAGTATTTTTTATCAGTTAATGCGTGAAAGCGTCATAAACGAACTCGAGCAGTTTCGCATTTATAATATTAGTATGGATAGCTCTAGATGAGGAGATCTTAAGGGATTGTAAGTATAATTTCCTTCTAAAGGTAGCAATTGAGTTTGAAAATACATCTAAGTCTTCATGGTAGCAATATTTATTGTATAACCGAGTCATTCTTTAGGTTGAAGAAACTTGTATTAGTACGGTTGGGTCCTCCGTTCATTAAGATACTTACAAACTACGTGTGATTGTGATACAACCGCAAATACCCTGCAGATATATTACTTCTTAATGCTGGTTTCCGTACACGGCGCAATCCGAAATATACTGAACTTGATAATTTTTCACGTGCATCCGTGGATGTCAAATGTCAAACACGATGTCAATTTTCTTGAATTTGAATTTTCAAAAATTTTTTTCCAACATCAATTCATGCCTTCTCCACTTAATCCTTCTAATAAGTATTCTGGTAATGTATAGTTATATAAACACGCATTTTTTTCCACTTCCAGAACAAATCTAACATTACTTTTCTGTCAAACGTCAAACGAAAGTAGTAGACAGAAATGCTGCAACGCGTAGGGCGCTACCAGCATCGTCCGTAACATGCTACTGACCTCAAACCGACAGCCGTCGCGTAGCGCCGTGTACGAACAACAGCAAAATTGTATGGCGGGTACTCACGAGCGGTGCGCGTGCTACGCGCATGAGGCTCGAGTAGCTTGTAAGTAGCTCCATATACGGAGGCACTAAGTATCGATCCAAAAGATTTCACGATTTCTTGTGAATTTCGGCCTTATATTAAGATTAATTTGAGTAAATAAAAATGAATCGTACATGTTGTTTATGATTTTAAACAGGGAGATTGGATACGCGCCATAAAATATATTTAAATACATTTGGGCATCAATTTCTTTTATGGGACCATGGGGGTGCCATCTATGGTGGTTGTATTATATTGAATTTACCTATGTGACATTTAAATTCAGTGTATTTATGAATTTTCTTACCTCCGTGGAGCAGGCAATTACTTCCGACGTGAGTGTTAGTGAAAGCCAAGAGATGTCAAATCAAATCAAATCATAATCAAATAATTCACCCATAATTGAATTATTGTTGTACCTACGATTTCAGCACGTATTATTATTAATTTGCAAATCTATATTTTCATTGTTTAAACTTCCTTCTTGTGATAAACACATGTTGAGATTGTGCACTTACCGCCTTGGCAAAGAATCAATATTTTGAATGAAAACTAGTGTCGTTTTGTGCTGGACCTCGTGCAAGAGCTGCATTCTCTGAGTGAGTATTGTTTTGTTTTCACTTAGGATTTTGGAATTGCTATGTAGACTGTTTTGTGTCACATAGGGAAGAGTTCAACTTTCCTTAATTTACATAGGGTAGTATTCCCTCTTGTCTGGGGCTGTTTACACGCCCCTATAGAGATAATATCTGAAATGTGTCTTCTTTTGGCGAGTGAGACTCTAAAGTGAGTAAGTCTTTCAGCATAGTTCTCTAAATTCCGAAGTAGGAGATTTGTAAGTTAGTATTCTTAAGTAGTTTTTTTTAACAGACTTTTGTTCTGAGGTGTCAAAGTTTGTAAAGACGAATTCTCATAATCCGTTTAACAATTCATTATTTTCACAAAGAATTATTATCAGCTGGTTTCACATGGTTCTATCTAAACGTTTAGGTATTTTCTAAAATGCTATATGTACATCCTATTTAAATACTTTTCTTCAAATCATTTTTGAATATTTTAACCAGGATTCAATCTCATATTCAGAAATCGATGAATTTATAAATCATAAGATATCATAGGTATTTGTAAACATTGACACGTCATATTTGAGCAAAAATTATGGCTGTCCAGCCAAAGTTACGCATTTTCTCCTTATCATAATAAAATTTAAGATTTTTAATTTTTTTTTATTATTATTATCAACTGAAAGTGAAAGTAACCGCCAATATCCAAAATTACATATCATTATAATAAAGATATTGTACTACATTCCTGATCTATCTTCAAATAAAATAACAGAGTGAGCTAGTTAGATAGTGATTTATAACTTTCTCGGAACAGCGTGCACCAAATAATGCGTCTATCTACAAAAATCTAACTCCATTTCTCTTCTAGATAGGTCTTATTCGGAGCCGGATCTGCTTTAATTGGTAAAAAAAAAACCAAAATCGAAATTGGTGCTAGAAGTAGCTAATGATAATTCTTCAAAAATGAGCCAGGAAATTCGTATGGTCTCAATGTTTCTTTTGTATTAAATTAAATAAGGTGATAGTTATTAATTAAATTGGACAATGTTATAAACAGTTTAGCAACAAATAACAATGCGATTTGTTGTAGGCTCATTCGGGTAGGAAAAAATATCATTTTAAAACAGTTTGCACTTGTTACAAAGTCAATAGTAACAAAACAAAGTTATCAATCAAGAAAATTTTCTAAAAAAACTTTTAAATTCAAGGAATCGTAATTTTTCACCCAATTGTACTTTGAAGAGTTACATTACTACGACCTTATTAACAAATAAATTATGCTTACTGAACAATAAAAAAGACGTTTAATTAGTACGTAACATATATGGTATATAGGCAAGTAGTTCTTTCCTTCATTTTTTTAAATTTTTATATGAATACCTCACAATACTCTTAGCTGCTCCCGTCTGAAGCCAGTGAAACTATGGCATCCCCAATTGGGGTATGTTGTGAGGCTGAAGGTAGTGGGGAGGGGAAGGAGATGTGGAAGAGAGAGGTAGAAAAGAACCTGGCTATTCAGATCTGGTCACCAAACACGGTTAAAGCAATTTCAAGCAACGTTTCAATTCTGAATGGTGGTCTTACATCAGGGCGATTTTGAGAGTATCTTCCACTCTGGAACGTGACGCAAATATCCTATGTATTATTTTTAAATGAAAATTCATTGTAACATAACACAAATTAATCAAATAAAATTTTAAATTAAATGAATACACTATGAGCAAAACTCAATCGAAAATCTGAAAACAGAAAAATCAGAAAAAGATATTGGCACCTCTGGGACTCGAGTTTCGCTCATAGTGTCTTTATTTAATTTAATATTACAATTTGAGGTTTTACTCATAAAAAGTTAAATAAAAAAAATTATAACAAATAAAATTTATTTGCCAACGCCGGGATTCGATTCAAGACCTTCAGATTGTGAGTCAAGAGCCTTACCCGTAAACCATGCCGGTCGTCAATCATTTGAATGAAAATATGGTTTATATTTTTTGTTATTTGGCGATTCCTTCTCTCTGCACACCCCTTCAGGGACACTTTTTTATATTTTTTGTAAGTAGATATACCGTATTTTCCCTAAACTGACTGCATATTGTACATACATATGCCGAGGGGCCAACTCTTGGGGGACCAACTCTCGTGGAACCTAATATTTTATTTAGTTTATGTTATAAGTTTGCAGCGGTTTCATCGAATGTCTTCCGCACACGAAATTTTTGACACAAAAATTGTTTTAAAATCAGTTTTGATACAATGAGGGTGCGAGGAAAAAAGGTGCTATGTACTTACTGCAGCAGGCATAAAATGTCGCGGATCCAGCCCTGATTTGTTTTAGTAGGGCTCGAGGCAACGCGTTCGATTACGTACATCGAACATACGTAATTATTATTTTGTCTTAACAGAGATCTGGTTATTGAGCTGTTTTATATGCGGCTAAGATATCAAACACTGTGCACTGCTTGTAATCATCGACTCGGTGGATAAATGGTATATATTTTGATGCAATACCCACAATTTGATCAAATTTTTTGCATAAATCCCATTAAAAATCGTAAATAATTGGTATTTGAATGAACATTCTGCTGAGACATAGACCATTAAGTTCAGGTTTACTGCTATTAAGGGAGAAAAGTATATGAAGGTTATTATTCATGGAAATTTCAAATAGTGCCTCTGTACCACGCTCGTAATTATGGCCATAAACACGAATTTCAGGTTACGTGATAATTTCATTATTTTTTTGAGCAATATAAAATATGCATACGTATATAGGTTGTTATACGATTCAATAACTCATTATTCATTTTGTTTTTGTATAAAGCTCAATGTCTTTTTCCATTACCTCAATAAAACTAGCTTTGTTAATTTTCTGAAAAATGGAAACTTTTTTTTTGTGTAAAATTATTAACTGAAAATTATTGTCTGATTATTAATTATGTCTGAAAAATATTGTCTGATTAAACTCAACAAGCGCCTGCTTTCTACTCATATTTCATGTATGTTTTTTTTTTTAAATTTATTAAAAAACCATTGCGTGCTTTCTGCCTATTGATAAAACTGTAATAATTACTTAATCTCGTTAAGCTATATGACTATTTTGTTTGTAACTGGAGTTGATTACCCCTTTATAAATAAAGCTTTGTAAAATATACACAGTAATCAATTAAATTTATAAATGTTAAATATTCTTTTAATGAAAAACAAATAACTTTGTGTAACACCACTATTTAATTAACAATATCAACATGTTTCGAAAACTATGTTTTCTTCGTCAGGATAATAAGTTAATCAAAAATAACAAAAGACAAACAAGTATAGACTAATTAGAACATAGACAAAATATTAGAAAGGAGAGGTGATTAATTACCTAAAATATATCATAAATAAATTTTGAAGAAATAGTTATATATTCTTCTCATATATTTTTTTTTTCTTACTGTTAAATTGTTAGATTGTATTAGCTTTAAAATAAACAAACATCTTAAATATACCATAAATTAATTGCAATATTTATGTAATGTTAACCATGTATTATTTCTGTTCTTTTTATATAATAAATAAAAAAATAAAAAAATGCATCATTACCTCTTCCAATCATTTGTTAAATTATTGTGATCCGAAATGGTATAATACAAAATATTTTAGTTCGCTTTACATCACGCCATACAACACTGATCAAAATTCTTTAACAGAAATTATGTCCGTAATCTCAAGATCTGCCCAAAATTTAAAATTATTGTTATTTTATAAAAACATACGCTTTGGCGGAAATAATATTAAAAAGCTCCATTACCTAATAAAATTTTCGAAAAGCACTTTTATTTTGCAATCCTAATGTAATCTCAAATAGTTGTTTTTTTACATAAGCTCCAAACAGGAGGTCTTGGAGGTAGAAAATGATCTTTAGAAATATTATGTGGAGGGTCTTTTTAGAGAAGGAAAGAGAGGAAGTTCTGGGAAGGAAAAAGGTTAGAGGGGTGGGTCAGTATGTCCAGGAGTTACGGACGCATGAATCCATCCCTCCGACAGAGATATAAGGCCGAGAGAGTCAGGTTGGAGAGGTCAAAGGGCCTCCATCAACTAGTCTATCGTTCCGGCCCGCCATGCACTTAAGGTGACCTACGGCAGAGGTCTCGATTATCCAATAAATGCTTCCCACGGTGGTACCTACAATCACCTCTCAAATTAACTCAACTAGCTCCCATATTCTCACTACATTATCGGAAAAACACATAACTTCTTACATTTTAATACAGTAATATATTTCTCAATTAATGCCTACTTTGAAGCCATCTTTACACCGCAAAACGCATATAAATTACATACCTGCTCTTAAGTTATAGCTTATTGGGCGTGGTTGATAACACTGTAAGTTACGCACAGAATAAGTAACACGTAACACTCATAATAAGTTATTCTTATAATAAGTTATACTCATAAAAAGTTACACTCTAAATAAGATATCCTCATAAAAAGTAATGATTGTACAATAAACAAGTAGTGCAACTATGTAGCGTAATGAAACAGTTTCCTCTAGAAGCATGTCACGTGAGATATGATTTATGCAATTAAACTGATATACAAATTGTACGGTTCGCCGCTATAAATTCTCTTAACTCCTGAAATAGAGAGCTTACATTTGATTCCGCCCTTGGCAGTAATGTTCCATCCACACTTTATACTTGCCCTAGACACCAGTGGCGTGTAATTCTCGATACAACATTATTCTGTGATGCACGAACAGGTAAAGACCACAATCCGACAATTGATCACCGACAGTTCACCGACCAAAATTATAATTATTATAAATTAAATTTTTTGTGCATTTTTACCGATTTAAAACCGATTTTCGATTTAAAATCGATTTTTTTTAACAATAACTCCACACATGAGGCCCTGAAAAAAAAATTCTCAGGGCCCATGTCATCTTCGGGAATGCTGTGTGGGGGGACTTTTCAAGGAATAGAAGGAGAGGAATTTCTGGGAAGAATAAGGTATGAGGGGTGGGTAGGAATCTGCGGAGGAAGTATCAATCTATCCCTTCAACTTCGGTGCAAGGCAATGTTCCAAAAGAGTTCTGCTTGAGAGGTCACAAGGTATCCCTCAACTAGTCTCTCCCGGTGCGGCCTGCTACGCAGCTGGTGGGTAGACATATCCGCCGCCAAGACCCGGACAAACCACACCACATGAACCCGGGCACCCCTGCTAAGTCACCAAACGTAGTGAAATATTCGGGGTGACCTATGGCAGAGGTGTTGGTTATCCAATAAATAATTCCCGGGAGGCGGTACCTATATCCGGCTTCCAAATTGAAATGGTATGAATGTCAAACAAATTTATTTATTGTGTCTATAATACTGTATTTATACGCGGTTATATACAGTATTATAGACAAGTAGTTGTATTCTTGATGCATTTGAATGAAAACATATTTTATACTTTTGTTATTCGGCGGTCCAATCTGTTTAAACATACCTAAGTATACGGGGGGATCAATTGTCATAAAAAAACACATATCTTGATAAGACTTTGCTTATGCTTATAATTAGTGACGTAAACAAATTTGGCTATTTTTACCTTCCCTTCTTGTTCCATATCTCTCCACGTTTATTTTTTCCACAAAAGATTCACTATTCAATAATTGTCTTGCAATCATTAAGCCGGCTACTAAAGTAAGGACAGGGTTGCTTTACAGAAATTGAATAAATCACAAATTTTATCTTAACTTCCTGTTCTGTAAAAGGCCGTTTCAAATTCTGTTACTATCCAAATACTATGAAATAACCGACTCATAATGAAATATTAAAATAAATTCACTTCAATTTTCACAGAACTTGAAATTTAACCTTGAAATTTGTTCAATTACTGTGAAACAACCAAGTTCTAAGATCGTTATTTAACCGGCAAGTAAGATTTTGTTTTTAATTACGGCTGTATATTTTATTATTTTAACCATTGAAGATAATATCAGCGACTATCAAACGAAAATTCGAAACAGAAAAATCAGAAAAGATATGGTCACATATACGAATTGAACCCAGGATCTTAGTTCTGCCGGGGTTCTGCTCTAAATATTAAACTAATCTACTTCTTAGATTTGCATTCTTGAAGATCATTTAAACAAATATTAAATACGTGGTATTGTTGCAGTTGCAGCTTTCAATTTGGGAGGCGGGAATGGGTACCGCAGCCCCGGGAACCTTTATTGGATAACCAACACCTCTGCCATAGGTCACCCCAAGTGGTTCGCTACGTTTGGTGATTTAGCAGGGGTGCCCGGGTTCATGGGGGAGGTTTGCGTAGGCGGATGACCAGGACATACTGAACTCCAGATTCCTACCCACCCCTTAAACCCTTTTCCTTCACAGAACCCTCCCTCCCCTTCCTTTCCTCAATAAAACCCTCCACACAGCATTCTCAAAGATGACATAGGCCCTGAGGGAAATTATTTTTCTCAGGGCCTCCTGTGTGGAGCTCATGTAAAAAAAAAAAAAAGTTACACAACTAAAAATAATTTTAACGTTTTTAGAGGAATAAATTTATGAAACCGTTTTGTAGAGATGTCACATTAAAAAAAAGCTTGTATAATATGAGCGACAATGAAAAATGTTTCTATAGATCGACAAATGCAGTGTCATACCAAAAATATAAGTGTTAGAAAAATTAAACAGGTTAGAAAAACAGTAAACAATAGTTTTTACCAATACATTGTAAAAAGTTACTAGTAAATTATAACAAAATCTGAAAGCACCGCCCGCCTCTTTAAGAAACCAGCGGCACGTATCAAATGCTCCATTACGATGGTCAATAGGATCATAATATAAAGGTACTTCATAATGCCGCTTAATAATATGCAGATATTGAAGTTTAACACGGAGCTTTAAGTCCGGACTAGGCGATAGGATCGCCTTACAGTTCGTGCTGATGGTGAAATTTCCAACACAAGCAAAAGATTTTCTTTCTTGCGTTCATCAGATGCAAGTTTTCAGAAATTTTAACACCAATAAAACTAGTTAAGTGAGTATCAAATAAGTCCGAACAAATCAGTATTCAAAGTAAGCATCTGTATTATCTTGAAGTTTTGATACGAAGATAGTTGAAACTAATTATTGGCTTTCAAACTGAGCTTCCAGGTGTTTCACATTAATAGTGACCAGTTCTAAACACCTCTTCAAACATCGTTTTTTAATTTTTTTTTTTTAATTTACAAATAAAACGAAAAATTCCCGATCAATTTAGTTATTATTGATTTGGTAAGCGAGTGTTTTTCTTTCAAAATCTTGTTATTTTAAGTTTACATCTTAAGTACTTTCTTATAATATCTATAATCCATATATATAAAAGTCAAAATGAGTTTGGGGATAAGTGAGATGTCTATGTATTGCTACACTACTCGGTGACCGGACAAGTCAGAATGAAACCAACTCAGAACCACCTCAGAAAAGTCATTAAAAGTGATGAAAAAAAATTATAAAAAATTGGTTTAATAAGTTACGTTACGTTAGGGTTACGGGTTATTTTAAAATATTTTCTTTCACAGCCTTTAACGACTTTTAAAAGAGGTGTTGAGTTGACTTTATTATCAGTCGGCATGGAATCATATTAAGCACAGGAAATGTTTCATATTTTCAAAATACTTTCTTTAAGCCCCCCCAAATGTTTTTGGATTACAACAACCACATGACAATGCATCTGAAAAGTGTTTTAATCATCACAAAAATTCTTGCAAAACTGTCAAAAATTTGAGAATGACATTTTGAAAAACAATGATTGTTGTGTCAAAATTCAATTTTCAAAACTCTTTAAATTAATGAGTTAATTTAAAGTTCTTACGTAATATTTTGAATCGAATCAAGAATTATAGATATTTTAAATAGGTACCTATGTTGGGTAATAAATGTGAATGACGGTTCTTACAATATACAAAAATGAATATTTGTTATTAAAAAATAATCAAATTTGAATTAAAAAAATTGTAACAGGTGGCACGCGAGCTGTATGAAAACTGAATGTACTGGGACAGAATATATGGAACGCAGAAGAGTGGTTGGCGGGACGGGGAAGCGGGAGAGGGGAGAAGGAAGGCAGGGACGGCAGGGACGGCAGAAGGGGGACGCGGGTGGAAAAGGGTTCGCGGGAGGGAACGGGGACGCACTGGAAAGGACATTTTTCAAAGAAATAAATTGTTTCTCCCTGTATAATTAACAACCAGCTAATACGAATATAAAATAAAACGAAAATAACAATATTAAATCTAAAACATAAATATTTTTTACTAATCTAAATGCAAAATACGTACATCAATAAAAAAGGCAACATTAAATATTTGAAAGTAAAATAATACATCAATAAGAATTTATAATAATTTTTTCTATAAATTCATATGAAAAAAAAAATCAATAAGTTATATATTATTTGAACAACTCTTACAGATTTTAGTTTTTCAAATTATTGTTTCAGAATTGCTAATGATTAAATATTACTATTTGATATTTTTCTCATTAAGTTATTCCAAAAATAAAGAATAAAGATAACATATCTGAAAATTCTATGCAAGGTTAATTGCAGACATAGTGAAGCATCGAACGTAATTTGAAATCTACGTGACCAGTACGAGATCAGTTCCGCTGAGCTTTTCCAAACTGTAGCCTGAAGTAACCCTGATGTTATTCTTCCTTTGGCAGAGAAAACCAGAAGAAGAATAGAAACCAACGAACTTAACAATTATCCTAATAAATTGAGCCTCACACATAATATTTTGATGTTACAAAGTATGATTATTGCAGTTGGTCCAGCAGATGATTTGTATTAAGAGGACCGGTTGTGCGGCCTTTTTTATACAAAACTTATATTTGGAATTGCGGTCGAAATACCCAATCAAACCGGATAATATATTTTTGTTATTTATTTTTGGGGTGTTATGCCGTGTTTTGCTACCTCCTTCTTTAGAAAACGTTTCGGACAGCGTTATAGTGTCCATCATCAGGGCAGATGAGCAAGAATGATGATGGACACTGTAACGCTGTCCGAAACGTTGGCTAAAGAAGGAGGGAGCGAAACACGGCATAACACCTCAAAAATTAATAACAAAAATACTTTTGGTCGCGTCGACCTAAAAACATACTTGAATAATATTTTTTTTAAATGAAATTGAAAGATAGGAGCCCTTCAAATGTTACTTAAGCAGATTTTTGCAATTATTAACCCCTCCTCCCTCCCCATCGTCAGCAAAAGTAAGCAAAGCTCGTACCCCCCATTTCATCATAAATAAGCAAAGAACCCCCCCCCCCCCCTGTAGTGCTTACGTAATACTTGAATAGCCCCATACAGGAAATATCTAGTACGGACATGTGTTACTTTATTATTTTTTTTTTATTTTTTTATTATAAATTATAGAGGATTAACTCATTAACCTGTCAAAGTTGATATTTTGTTTTGCGTCTAAAATCAGGCTAAATTGAATTTTTAAGTATTTCATTGAAGAAGATCTTAATGAAAATATGAAAAAGAACAAGACAGAAAAACAAAAACAAAATTAAGTTGTTCTCTTTAATTTTTTCGTTTATATTATTAGTGTTATTTTCTTCTTCAATGATATTTATTTATTTATTTAAACGCCATAAAATGGCTTTTACATTCAAGTGGTACATGATACAGTGGTTCATAGGCGGGTATCAGTATTTTGATAATAATTTTATGCAATATTTGAATAATATACATTATACATACAAGGTTTATATAAGACCTGACATAAAGCAATATGATGTATGAGTGATAAAGGCTAGTAAATAGGTGTATGATACAATTATGTGTATGTATATTATATTATATGTCAAGTCTTATATAATTTTATGAGTATTTTTGATTGCGTAAGTTTTAAGAATTTATACTTTCAAATATTATCTTATGGCCCGATCCTAGATATGTTCCCATTCCCATATATTACATTGATGGGAAAAATCTTCACAATTTATGGAAAGAGCATTGTTCTTATAAAAAAAATTAACTTTTTTATAGTCTATAAATCATAATTTAAACATAAAACAAAAAAAACGTGTACTAGATTTTTGCTATTCTTTTTTATTAAAAAAAAATATAATTCAGTTCGATTGGGTATTTTTGCCTCAAAGATATAAGTTTTCTTCAAAAATGCCGCGCAGCCGTTCATCTTAAGTATAAACCAACTCGAGGAGCGATCGCCTTATCTCCCATCTATCTTTATGCCGTTAAATTAATGTTCCGATCAGGTTCCTATTGTAATGTATGGAATTATATCTAAACACTGTTGCGGATTGTATTGAAAAGGCTACACCACTTTCAGACCTACTTAATAAAGTCGGACCGCTATTATAATTATTGTAACAAGTGCTGTTTACTGTTGAACTTTGTTATCTTAAGTTCAAATTAAATAATAGCAAAGCAATCAAAGAAATCCGAAACTATACATAGGTAGGTACTAGTGGCGTGACTTGACTTTGTTCACAATTTTCAGATCGGAGAGATAAATGATATGTTTTGATAGCCAGAAAGATTTTTTTGATATATTTAATTACAAAGGATCCCCAGATGGCGGGTTGGAAACACATTTGTACCTATAAGGTTTTCTTTAAGGCACCAGACCACTGCAATTTTTTTTTATGTGAAACCGATTGAAACCGTTTGTATGTTGAATCATCCTTCAGCAAAACCTTGAACCCGTTTTGCTTGAAACTATGTTTTTCATACTGGTTGACAACATATTTTAAAAACTATACATTCAATTTGCATGCACTAAGTTTTAAACTGACACGTTTCTAGATTTTCACAGCCAAAAGTATTTTCGTAATTTTTTTTGGGTGTTATGACGTGTTGCGCTACCTCCTTCTTTAGCCAACGTTTCGGACAGAGTTACAGTGTCCATCGGTACCACCGAAACGGGAAACATGTAAACGCCTCCAAAATGGGTCGCCCCAATTCGCTACGTTTTCGGTTCGCTATGTTTGGTGCCTTAGAAGGAGTTCCCGGATTCATGTGGTGAAGTTTGTCTAATTGGTGGCAGATGCATTTGTCCACATGCTGCATGGTAGGCTGGGTCGGAAGATACTGGTTGAGGGTGACCTTTTGACCTCTCCAGCCGGACTCTCGACCCATTTCCTTGCTCCACAATAGGAGGGATGGATGTGTATCCATCCCTTCGTCCGTCACTCCTGGACCCATTGACCCCAGATTCCTACCCACCCCTCAACCTTTTTTCCTTCCCAGTACATCCTATCCTTGCTTTCCCTGAAAAGACCCTCCAAATAGCATTTCCAAAAATGAAATAGTCCCTGAGTGATTTTTTTTTCTCTCATGTGGAGTTAATGTGAAAAAATAACTCATTTTGTCCATATCTTATGTTTGTGCGGTTGAGTATAATAATCAATATTAAGCTGGATTTTTCGTGTTAAAATATTCTTGAATATTAGTGTTTGACTTGGGAAAATTTTTAAATGTTATGTTTTTATTTGTGGATTTTTCAAGAGGTTTTCAATGTTAGCAATAATGATTTTTTTCATATCATTTAATATTTGTTTAATAAAACGGCAAAAGAACATTTAATTTCTTTTATCAATGGTTTCTAGCAAAAGACATATTTAAAAAAAAATTATGCTTGTTTATTAGGATGGTCAGCAAGCTCTACAGTTTTTTTATTGCCTATACCAAACACCAGTTTTAAAAACAACAAAAATGTATTTTTTTTTAGAAAATTTACAGAATACGAATAAAAACAACTGCAAGACTTGAACAGACGACAAATCAGATTACTTACTGATGAAACTAGAAAAGCTTTATAAAGGCAACCAGAGACACCGATTCAACGACAGAACAGAACAACAATACTGAACGATCAATCTAACAAGAGGCGATGGAAGCCCACTCGCTTCGAGGTTTGGTCAATCTAGATCAAGCAGCCCAGAGAATTAATGCTGTGTAGCATCATATTTATGTTCGCGTCAATCATGAATAAGGGACAAAGTTTTTCTGAAGAATCGTTTACTTTTTCAGAGCAGTAGAAAGCTTATAAATGTATTTTAGTAAAACAAAACTAAAGTACTGAATACATTTGTATTACTTGGAAACAGATAATCGAAGAGTATTTATAGGTCAGGGTCTCCGTGGTTGAATTTTAGAACCCTTCTTCGTCATGTCTGACGCCACGCCATACGCGCCGTGCCACAAATAACATCTGTGTACGTGGAATTTCAAACAAAGCTACCGTTGTTGATCGGTTTCGAATTCAAAAATTCGTCACAAGATGTCGCTACTTCCGTCAACAGGTCGGATGGGTATAACTGGTACAAATTTGTGAATATGTAGTATCTCTCCGGATATAGAAAGATTGACGGTAATAAACGGTTGTATCGAGCGGCTTTATATTAAATATGACGTCATTGCCTGTCCCAGTTACTTTGTCCCGGTGACTAGCTACACTGGATGACAGTGGATCCGAGGAATGGGCTAATTTTGGAACCAGTTCTTATTGGATTTATAAAATGGTCACCAACACTAACTGGGCTAAGCCGAACCGAAAGCTGCCCGCAGGGCCTAGCAGCAAAAAATCTGCGGAGCTGTTTTTAACTGTGAGTATTGTTATTGTTTCTGTCTACAGGATTGTCCGTTAATAGCGCCCAAATTATGTATAATAAGCTTTTAAAACTTTTAACTGGTATTTCAAGGCAAGGTTCTTTGATAACTGTTGTCATTAATGCTCTTGACACCGGTTCACAGCAAAAAAAAACTCTCCAAACCCGTGCTCACAATTGTGCGCTGTTATTAAATATTTTTATTTTTACGGGAAATTTCTTATTTATATATGACTTGAAGGTTTTTACATGTAACATTGGTGAGTTTTACAGCAGCATCATAACACGTACATAGTACATAAGTAATAAACTGAGCCCTGTATTCAATTAGTATGTTAGTTGTACAAAGGAGTTCAATAAGCAGATTCGTATTTGGGCTCAGGCTTACGGTAAACGATTCAGCTGTTATTGTCACAAAACTACTCAAAAACACTTCTCAAAACATGACTCCAGTGCAACTCAAGTACTAGAAACATACCGGTGGCAGGGGTGTAAAACATTTTTTAGCAATTAATGTAAACATAGTTCATTTTTTTAGTGGTCTTGTGCTCAAAAAATTGAATGTGAAATGGTTTGCCAATATTTGCGTTTCCTTTTTCTTAAAGCGGATCTTAGTATTTAAATTCACTTATTTCATAAGTTAAACAGACCCCCTAAGCATCATTCACAAAATTTGGAAGGCAGAACGGATGACTTTGCCCCGGGAACTATTTATTGCACAATCAACACTCCTAACATAGGTCACTCGAAGCGGTTCGCTACGTCTGGTGACGAGCGAGAGCGAGAGCAGGGACGTCATAGGGTGAGGTTTATATAGGACTTTATGGCGAATGCATTTTCCCACCCTCTGTGTGGCGGGCCGGATCGGGAAAGACTGGTTGAGGAAGACCTAACCTAAACCTTTCCAGCCAGACTCTCGGTGGAAAGGATGATTCCATACGTTTGGCAATCTTGGACAAATTGATCCCCAGATTCATACCCACCCCTCATATGTTTTTACTTCCTCTTCTTTTTTCAAAAAAGACCATCTAGACAGCATCCCCAAAGATGACACAGGCCCTGAGGGATTTTTATCTTCAGGGCCTATAAATTGAAGCTCTTGTACAAAAAAAACAAAAGCACTGTGGAAAATACCAGAGTTTCCTTTGAGGAGTTAACAAACAAATGTTTAGTTGGTAAAACAACTGTTTTTAAAAGCGCTGATTTTAAAAGTAAAACCTAACATCATCAAAATTGCCTTTGAAAATTAAAACATATTTAAACATGGTCTAACCACAAGAAAATCCAGCGCAAAAATGATTTTCCAGTTCTCTAAGAATAATTTATTTCGAGCTCTGGAGATTAATTACAAGGCACCCGCTATAAGCCTTAGTATTGAGTGTCAGGTTGTCGCCCGCCGAGTCCAGACCATAGCGGTGTGAACTTTAGATCAGATATTACAAGTCGAAGGATGCCAGAACGGTCCAGCTGGCCACTTCAGATGCATCTTATTAAACTGGACAGGACTTTACTTGACACATGACACACTGGTTAAGTTCGCGTCAATATTATAACATTAAAGTTAAGGCTAAGCATTTACAGTTAAGGCTTTACAAAAATAAAATTTATCAAACTAATCTTTGAAAATTATCTCGGAAAATGGATTGTGTAATCAAACATAAAAGAAAGCCCATCAAATATCCGAATATTTTATCTATTAAAGCTATACTATCGTTAACACTTCCTTACCGGACCGGGGGAACGCACCTACACTAACGAGAGTTTTACGCTGTATCTATGTTGTTTTTAAAACCACGTACTCAATAATTTGAGTAATCTTAGAAAAACTATTTGGTTATCGATTTGCATTAAAAAAATTAATATCGCATTACTACTTTTCTTAAAATTAAATAATTTATAACAAATTCCGGCGAATAATCTGTGCCACCCGCCCCCCTTCCCCTCTGTTCGGGCGTACCCCGTCCCTATCTGCTGAATGTATCGGGATAATTCTAAGCGATAGCAAGTAATTTCTAAGTTGTTAGTGGAAAGGACTAGATCGCGTTCGTTTACACTGCGCATCTCGTTTGCTCTTTTTACAATGCTATAATGTTCGCTTGCCGGTCAAAGATCATTCGGTCTGAGTCGTTTCCGGTGAACGCCAATCGCCAGTCGAGATTCGAAAACAAGGTGTAAAGTCGGCTATCGGCCCGCCTTCTCTGTTTTCTATGGAAAAATACACGTTATGGTCTAAATTCATTAGAATATTAATTATGACTTTATTTATGAAACGATTTTGAAAATGACTACTGAAATACGATGATTATACATCCCTCTAATTATTATCATAACAAATTACAAAAAAATATGTCACTAACACCCTTTAATATGCAAAACAAATTGGGGTCCCCGAGTGACCCCCCTTCGGGTCATGTGTGATTTTTTTCGTTCCGGGACGAAAAGGTTAAACATTATTTATCAATTACGATATTTAACGCCAAGCATTTATTTTTATTTTTTTATTTTATTTATTAACAAATTTTTTGATAAGTTGGTAAAATTTTGTAATACAAACTTTTTATATTAACAGTTTTAAAAAAGTAGAGAATAACATAAATAGATTAGCAGATTAACCAAAAAAATCCCACATAGGCATCGCCAGTTCGTGGGTATACTTGAGGGTTTTTAAGACAGATAATTATTACTCATAAACATACAATATCTTGTAGAAGTTTAAAAAATAAAAAATAAATTAAATTAAATACATAAAAAATAGATTCAGTGTTTACTGAAATACATATTCAAAAGACATGTTCATAAAAATTAATAAAAATGTTGTTAAGTTACAGCAGGTCAGATGTTAGAGCAAGTAAATGTTTGTGTCGATGGTATTTATCCAAGACTTTAATACATTTTTATACTTGCTGTAGGTGGATATATTTTTACAATCAATTTCTGTAGCCTTATAGAAAGCATTATATATTTTTGGTGTAATAATTTTTATATGAATACCGCACAAGAGTTCCAACTTCTCCCGTCTGGAGCCAGTGAGACTATGGCATCCCCAATTGTGGCATGTTGTGAGTCTGAAGGTAGTGAAGAGGGGTAGGAAATGGGGAAAAGGAAGGTGGGGAAGTACCTGGCTATTCAGATCTGGTCACTTAACACGGCTAAAGCCATTTCAAGCAACGTTTCAATTCTGAATGGTGGTCTTACACCAGGGCGATACTGAGAACTGAGAGTATCTTCCACTCTGGAACGTACCGCAAATATACTATATATTATTTTTAATGAATTATTTGTGAAATAACACAAATTAATCAAATACAATTTATTTGCCACGCCAGGATTCGATCCCGTGACCTTCGGATTGCGAGTCAAGAGCCTTACCGCTTGACCCCGCCGGCTGTCATATTTACAGTAATAGGAACATATTTATATTACTTATTGATTCGGAGGGCAAGAATGGGTACCGCCGGCCCAGGAACAAGTTTTTGGATAACTAACACGTCTCTCATATGTCACTCCAAATGGTTAGCTACGTTTGGCGACTTAGTGGTGGTAACCAGATTCATGGGGTGGGGTTTGTCTTGGTGGCGCATGCGTCTACCACGTGCCGGAGTAGAAGAGACTGGTTGAAAGAAACCATTTGGCCTCTCCAGCAGGATTCTCTCATAGTAGGAAGGATGGATTTGTCCGGATGGATTACTCTTGGACCTACTGACCCACTCATAATCCTACCCACCCCTCAAACCTTTTTTCCTTCCCAGAACTTCCCATCCTTGAAAATACCCTCCACGCAGCATCTAGAAAGTTAACACATGCCCTGAAGGAAAGTATTTTCTTCAGGGTCGCCTAGGTAGAGCTTTTGTAAAAATAATACTAGGTTCACACACAATGGCGGATTAATAATAGTTTTTTTTTCGACAAAAATATAAAAAAAGCAGTTGTTGGAGAGTTGAAAGAGGGGCAAGTGGTTGGGCGGTTACTCGACTGAGTGACCAGTGACCAGTGACGACTATTTTTTTTGATTTTGAAGAAAAAAAATTTGAAAAAAAAGATCACCGGAGACATTTCATTTTCAGTTCATTCAAATTTCATTTTCAGTTTTTATTCCAAATAAAGTCCACCACGTCTCTCAACACCCTGTATATAGGATAAAAGCCGGATACTTGTCCCAGTTGAATACATGCCACGGTTTTAGAAATACTATGTTAGGGATGTTGGTGGCATTAGCGCTTTACTATAATTAAAAGTGCCCCTCTCGCAGGCCTCGGTGACGTGTAAGCTGTCGGAGTAAGCGCACGCGTTTCGTTTGTTTCGAAACTTCGTATTTTAGTTGCATTACTCTAAGTAAGTACGTATTTTTAAAAAACGAGTGTGCTTTAGACCACCCGACTGAAATAAAACTTCTTTATGCTTCGTTCGCCTCGCCCGATCACACTTTTCGTAAGGCTCTCGTCACGCATTCACCAGTTTACTCCCCAAGTCAAGTGTGCATGAAGAAGTTTTACTTCACTAAAATAGAGCTATTTGAAAAGTGGCACAACTATCCGGCTTTTACCCTGAACAATTTTTTTTTGTGTTAATTCCACACAGGAGGCCCAGAGATAAATAATTTTTTCAGGGTTTGTAGGATGGAGGAGGCACAGAGGCCGCTCAAGTGTTCTACAGCCAATCTATTGAACTCAAGAATGAGTTGGAAGCTACCTGTTCTCACGTTGAACATGTGCATATGTTGGGACTATGTGCCGTTGCCGAATGACGCTAGGTCCTCGGAGCATCTTCCATTGAAATACCTGCAAAACAAGGTCAGCATTCCCTTGATATCCGTGCTCTAAAGATTGTAATGCGCTTATTCAGATTTTTATTTATTTATAACTTACTATAATAATTTTATTAATTTTACATTACTCTTTACTTGACCATAAAACTTTTTGTACACCTACACATCTTCCCAATTGTTAAGAATGTTACAATAAGGAATCTTGTACCGCAAATGGACGGTTAATCAGTCATTCAGTTAATTAAATAACAATGAAAATTTAAGTATTTATTTTCATTTTTAATAGGTAAGCCAAAATAGCGTGAAGCTCCACCGTCGTTTTCGTTAACACTATCTTACGGGTTTCCCTCTTAGTTGAGTACCCGCTGAGTTCCCGTATTACAGGGCAACATTCGTATCAGCATCCGTCTAGCATTGTCACTGAGGCCCGCCACTCGCGCCGAGATTGGATATTGTTAGCTCCCGTGTGGGTGGGCACCTCTCCTCACACTTGTGTTCTCCCGATATCCCGATACGGATCGTGCCTGCTGCGGACATTGTATCAAACACACACTGGCGGTTCGTGGACATTTTATTTATTTATTTATTTATTACACGCCCTAATGGGCTTTTACATTCTAGTTTATAAGTTGAGTACACATTTATTTTAAGTACATGAAAATTAGAACAATAAAGAAAATATAATACAATGAGAAGAAAAAAAAGACTATAAACAACAAAAGCATACGATACATAATAAAAATAACATACATTTGTAGAAATGTTATTAAAACTTACATAAATAGATAATGAAATAAACAAACAACAAAATTGCTGAAGTTATACACGTCTATTTGTGCCTAGATTTATAAAAGAAAAGGAATAAACAATATTTATATTGTTATTTGTAAGGTGAAATATATCTCCTAGATCAGAATATTTATTTCCAAGGCTGTGAAGTCTCGGGATTGGGGAATTTTGGTAAGACAGTGTTCTGGTGTTGTTAAAATAAAATGGTGATAAATGTCGGCCAGATCTTTTGGGAATATGGATGTTGATTAATTGAAGCAATTCAGGACACTCAATTTTGTAATGCAGTATTTTGTGTAATAAAATTAAGTCTGTGTTTATTCTTCTCTCTGAAAGTTTTAATACCGACATTTTTTCCAATAGGTAATTATAATCAATGTTTTGTACCGGAATATGCAATTTATAGTTTATATATCGTAAGAACTTATGTTGAATCCTTTCAATGTTGTCGTTTTGAATATTGTAAAAGGGAGACCATAACGTAGAGTTATACTCTAGTTGGCATCGTACTAGGGTTTTATATAACATGTTAAATGTGCCTAAATTACTGAAGTCTTTTGCAGTTCTCAAAACAAAACCAAGAGTCTTAAGGGCCTTATTGATAATATTATTAATATGATACAAAAGGTTAGTTTGCTATCGAACATTATACCTAGGTCAATAATCATAAGCATAATAATTTTGGTTTACCAATGGAGATTATATCAGAGTTTAGAGAGGAAAATAAATCCTTTTTAGACCACCGCCATCAAAATTGATAAACTAACACCCATCAGGAAAAGGGGAACAAACAAAGTTTCACGAAGCGGGGAGGTGGCGTGACCATCTATCTCCCTTTCTGTGATTTGTCAATAAATGAATCTGATAGCATTTTAAAATCACTATATAGCTCTCAAATTACTAATCCTTTTTTTACAATGGTGCGCAAATTGCTGGCTGCGTAAAAAACATAATTATAACTCTCAAATTGGGTAAACAAAAGTGTTCGGGCTTGTATAAAAAATTTTATGCTTTATTGCGCTATTCAGTACACTATTTAGTTGTTGTTTTGTTTGTTTGCACTATTTAGTGATACACTAAACAAAAGTGTTTTAATTTACCCTCTCATTTTTAGCATCGCCATGCAAGGCGGTTGCATTAAAAAACTAACATTCAGATACTTCGCAAAAAAGTCCCACAATTAGCCGCACTACCAATGTTTGCCTGACTTTACTAAAATTTACTTTTCTGCGCTTTTCTTGTTATTTCAGTGTGCACTCTTCGGCGGTCAACGTACAATTTATGTCGTAGTACTTAATAGTGTCATAAAGCTTTGAATAAACATTAATTATAATAAACACGATGGTATAACTTTGTTTAATTCCACTTTTATTTTCTTAATAAAAAGTGGAATTAAACAAAGTTATACCATCGTGTTTATTATAATTATGTATTCCCACAATGTGTTTGCTACATGTGAAAAAAAAAATTAAACATTAATTATTCAAAGCATTCCCGGTGCCAAAAATATGGTCACGAGGTTTGCCTCCAGCTCCTTGAAATGATATCCAGACTTGTTCATATTTTACCAATTATTTGGATGTCTGTGTTTTAGCTTTAAGGGGTCGACAACAAACTTCCATAAATAAAAATAGCTTTTTCAGCCAACACTTAGACAATACAATACTTGTTAAAGTGACATTTTTATTTTTGTCTTTAACTAACCTAGTTGAGGTAACATCCGAAGACAAAATAAATGTACAAGAGCCACACTTCAATTGCAATGCTTCGTGTAGTACACGCCAAACTTAAAGACCAGCCTGAACATGGTACGGTGCATTCTCGCGCATGTACTAAATTTACAATTAATATGCAAAATTATGTTTCGTGATTCAATACTAACTTAGTTTTCGATGTGTATCACTTTTATTCGAGGTGCACACAAATATTATGTCATCTGAAAGTGACACCCGGCGAATTTTAATTCAACAATGTGTGCTGCACCAAAGTGGAATATTTCGGATCTAGATACGCGTACTCTTTGCTATACGTCAGAATAATGGTTATACGAAATATTCCACAATAATTATCTCACAATATGTGCGTTCTGAGTTCTGCTCCTATGGGCGAAATTTTTACGAGCAGATTTTTAAGTAAGTAGTTTTAGTGGTGCGCTGTTCGAGATGCAATATTATATTTTGTATTTATCTTGTTCGTCTTTGCTAATGTTTGGGAGCACATATATCCATTGAGAAAAGCGCTACTGAACACAACACGCTGTGCAGCACGAGCGAGTATTTTCTCCACATATTTAAATAATTCAATCGATATTCTATTGTGCAGGCTAGAGGAATTCCTGTTTATAATACTCGCTTTGCGCGGTCATACATTTATTTCTGTGTTGCAAAATGAAGAATTCTCGCAGATTTGGAATGTTGGGAGGGTGTGCAAATGGCACTGGTTTTGTTCATTGTTTATCAATGTATGAATAAATAAACCTGATGTTTAAATATTTAAGAGCTAGAAAAAACACAATTCTAAAATATTGTGATAATAAATATCCACATACGCAAAATCGACTATGTTTTAGAAAATCCTTCAAACCACAAAATGAAAACTTTACATGCGGCGATAAAAATAAATATTTACGGATTTGTAAAACGAATTTAAATTCTTGAATTTAAATGGATGGTTATTTGTTTTCCAATTTTTCTTTTCAAACATAGCAATTTAATTTATAGTTATGCGAAATGAAGGTTGAGCAATTTCATCTGTGGTCGAAACAAAATCTTATAAATCAAGTTTTTAATATAAAAAATGCCATAATCAGCAAAAAAACTAGCAAATTTTTCCATTTTTTACTTTGAAGACTATTTTTTATTCTACATAAAACGACTGAAAAGTAACATTACCAAAAAAAGGGGCTTAAAGGCTTTTACAAAAAAAACGTTCAAAATGATATAAAATACAACTTTATGAGGAGTTAAAGAATATTTAGTTTGAAAAAATTGGTGGTTATTTTTTATAAAGATATTTACTTTTTTGCAGATGTTGTTAAAGCAAAGGCGATTTTTTGGCAAAAAATATTGTCTGTATGATTATAAAAATTATTATTATTATTATTTTTATACTTATTTTTTTTTTATTATGTATTTTATTAAATTGAAATTTTTTTTTCCTGTATTGTATTATACTTAATTGTACAATGTTTCTGTCCACACTGTTCCTGCCGACAAGCTACTTGCAGCAGCTTTGCAGGTATAATGTAAACATGAAAAAATCTATTTTCTGAAAAAAAAATCTATTCTTTCTTTTTTTGTCATGTATGCGTTTCTGCATCATAAATCCGATTGCTATGAAACTTTGGTGAGTTGTTGTGCGCACGCCCGCAAAGGTTTTTATATTTAATTGTGGACTAAGGCGTTATGAAGGTTGTATAAAATATTGTACTGCTACCCGGCTCAGAACAGATATTGTCTAGTGAGTCGGGTGGCGCACATATATGTAAATGTAAATAACTCTTTGTATTAATAAACGCCCGGGTTACCGGCACCACCTTTATATTTGTTTGATTAGTGTGCCTTCATATACTCGTAGTTTATCGGCAGGGTGGGAAGGGGAACGTGGGAGGGCGGGGATTCGCAGTACGGTAGACATTGGAGGAGGGAAGGCGAAGATGGTGAAAGGGTCGCGGGAGGGGATCGGGGTGGGGACGCATGGAAAAGGACATGCAGGGGAAGGATGCCTGAGGGGTGAGGGACGAGGAATCGCAAATTAGTGGTAAAAGATAGCAGGGGGTAAATTTGGATCGATCTTCTCACTTGGATAACCTTCTGATTTATGTTTAGGTACGTGTGTACATTTATGGACGAAAAAATAAAAGCATTGTGTTTTAAAAGCACTTCAATAAACAGAATTAAAAAAACGAACACTTTCTTGCTTTGAGTGGTGTTGCAACACATGCTGGTTACTCGCTAATATAAAATAATCTCTCCACGAGTATGGGCGAAACGTTTCTTCCGTGGTTATTATTCAAATACCGTCGTATTTAATGAAACTATTTGATTTGTAGTGGCTTCTATTGACATCTGCGCGTAGTTTGTTGAAGTTTTGGAAGACAAACCTACAAAACCGACTTCAAAGTTTTAGTTTAAAAAATCTTTTTGCGTCATTAAGCGGTCGTCAGAGGAAGGAAGGAGTTTTTTTGGTATGGAAATTTTTTTTTTTCGATGTTGGTTTATTTTCATGGATCGATGTCGACGACGTTTTAATTCAAAATATAATATTATTTTTAGTTAATCTACAATGATTTATTAAAAACTATTTAAAAATGAACCGAAAAAAACACTCCTCACGTACTGTTTTGTTCGCCAAAACTCACTCGCGGAGAGGTTAAATATTAAAAAATCGCAAAACCTTTAAAAACAGGTTTTGTAATTTTGTAAATTTTATTTTTGAAAATAGGTAAAATATAGCGTATTTGTACCTCATTCCAGAATGACAGCAATTTTCAGTAACGCCTTGGAAAGAAGAGACCATCATTCCAAAACAAAGCATTGTTTTAAATTGGTTTAGCTGTTTTTGTTATTGTTTTTGGGGTGTTATGCCGTGTTTCGCTACCTCCTTCTTTAGCCAACGTTTCGGACAGCGTTACAGTATCCATCATCAGGGCAGATGAGTGAAAAACCCCAAAAACAATAACAAAAATACTTTTTGGCCGTGAAAACCTTAAAACATACCTGGTTTAGCTGTGTTCAGTGATCATCTCTGAAGAGACAAGTTCATTTCAACACTTCAAAAATTAGGATGGCATCAGTCGGTTAACTAGGGATAGTCCAGTTAAGAATGTTGTGCCATATCACATGAAAAACGATAAAATTGCACAATCACTTTCGGGGCGACGACATAACCTACTTCTGCTACGTAAAATAAATTGATCGTATAAAAAAAAGACTTCTCACTCTTAGAAATACAACATTAGAGCGCTTCAGATCACTCGCTATCGCTGTTCAAAAGAATTCCACACAACCAAACTACCATTATTTATAATCTTCTGAATAAAATGTAACCACGCGTAAGCAATCAATCTTTGTCTTAATGGTGTAACTCATATTCCTATACTGCAGCATTTTATCGACAAAAAAATATACATTGCGCGCACGTCACATTCAATTACCAACTCTCAACATGGAATATTTAAGCCTGTCTATTCAATTAGGAAATTGCCGATTTAGTAATTCTAAAGTCAGTCAACATGTAAAAAGTATCATGTGGTTCAAAATTCATAATTGGTGTGTTTCACATAAATTTGTACAGTTGGACAAGCCGGTCTAGGTTAGGCGGTAAAAATTACTTTAGGTACATCCTACGCAAGTTCTAAAAATAAAGGTAAGGAATGTGTTAAGTACTGTGTAGCCCTGTAGCCATTAAGTTTTTAATCAAAATTAATATTGAGTTCTTTTTACAGCTTGTTTAAGGCCGGTCAGTGGCTAAGTGGGCAACGTTTGGGTCCCACTTGGGCGTCGCGTGTTCGATTCTAACAAGCAACATTTTCGCCTTACTGTGGTGGTAGTAGAAGATTTTGAAATATTGGATTTTTCGTAACCCGGGGAAGTTTGACTTTAAAAAAAAAAGCCAATTACAAATGTTTTTTGTCATTTTTTTATTTAATTTTCTGAAAGATGCATTTGTTTAAAATGCTTTAACCAAATGTTTTAAAGAAATTCGTAAAATTGACGGAGATACAGCATTTTACATGAAACCTTTTGATTCAGTTTGTATTTTGAATTAAAACCTTAAGCAAAGCTTTGAACGCTTGTTTTTCTTGAAACTCCTTTTTTCGACCTGGTTTATAACAAACATATAGTATCACGTAGAGATTTTTTTTATAAAAGGCCCCCTTCAATTTTTTTTCAACCGGAAATAAAATTTGCTGGTTTGCCATTTTTTTAAGATATCGATATTCCCCTATGTGGTGCCATGAACCTATATGTCTTGTTTCTAAATATATTATTTTATTTTTCTGATGAACCGCTGTCAACCACTGAGCAGTAAATTTGTCGGAGTGTCCTATTGAAAGCGACGTACACCGCAAACCATACTTTAGATTCGTGTACAGAAATTTGTATGCAGTTTTCTATATGTATATATTGACAAAGAGAAATTACATTTACTAATTTCACCAAAACGATGAATGGAATTTTTAAAATTAAAATTAGAATTTTTTAAAAATAATTTTTAAAAAATCACTTTATTACCGCCTCCTAACCGTGGGCTACCCCCTTAAGATCTCACGTGCCACGTGACAGAGAGGTAGAGGCTGTGACTTTATTTAAATTTATTTATTTTTTGTATTAATAAATTTTTGTGACAAGCAAATATACCATTATCTAAAAAATATAAAAATATTTTAACGTGGTAACGTCTTACAAATCGAAGAACGCCGGCCGCATTCACGAAAAAGCATGACTCACTGACACGTTGTCACGATATCACGCTGTCACGATGTCACGATGTCACGATGTCATGATGTCACGTTCCACCTGAGCCGAGCGTACAAGCTAGGGCGCGGAACAAGCGTTCGGCCTAAGCGTTCAGCTCGTGACGTTATCGCGTAAAATTATCGTCCGAATTATGTAAACCGACTTTACAGACAACTAAATTTATGACGTGATAACGTCTTATAAATCGATGAACGCCGGCCATATTCACGAAAAAGCATGACTCATTGTCACGCTGTAACGTTCCGCCTTCACCGGGCGTACAAGTGAGGGCGCGGAACAAGCGTTCGGCCGAAGCGTTCAGCGAGAGCGCGGAACAAGCGATAGAGAGGCACGATCGGCCTAAGCGTTCGGCTTAAGCGTTTGTCTCGTGACGTTATCTCGTAAAATTATCGTCCGTTAACCGACTTTAGAGACAAGCATTTTTTTTTAATAAAAATGAGTGCGCTTAGGTAGACATTTTCGTCAACAATTTATACAGATTCAGAAGAAATGTCCTGATATTGCTCAAAAATATGATATTTACTAATTTAATAGTTTTATTTTATTAAATTGTACATTTAAGTTTACAATTTCCTTTCTTCAAAATTCGCAAATTCACTTTGTGGCGTATTAATATAATAATATAATATTTTGTCTATGTTGTAATTTGTCTATACTTGTTTGTCTTTTGTTATTTTTTATTAACTTATTATCCTGACGAAGAAAACATAGTTTTCGAAACATGTTGATATTGTTAATCAAATAGTGGTGTACACAAAGTTATTTGTTTTCATTAAATTACAATTTCCTAATTATATAATATCATATTGCAAACTATAGTTTTTCTTGTTTTTTGTAGCTTCTACAATACATTTTGAACTTTCCAATTGGTGCGGTCTTTAAAGTTTCTGGTAGAGTGTTGTATAATTTCATCCCTTTGTATAGTAAATTGTTCTGCGTATTCATTTTGTCCTTTTTTTGTAGTCTGATTTCCTTGCGAGTCGTTGTGTCTGTGAATGTCCTTGTTGTGTATAATATTAGGCTAATTGTAGCATCTCCTTTTGTATTTTGAATCATTTGTTTGAGTTTTATTTTTTTGTAATTTTGTGTAGATATTATGCATCTTTTCAGTAAGTAGGTTTTGTAATTTTTTGTACCTATTGTGTAGAATGGCTGAGTTTTTATAACCGGGTTGTTCTCAGGAGTGTTTAAAATTATAAAAAATCTTACCAACAAGAACTTGATTGAAAAATGGCATCTTTTTGAAACTTGTTTTAAATTTATTATTTTGTCCTTTTTTGGTTTATACCAAAAAAACTTTAACACATTAAGTATTAAAAAAAACGATTCATCAAATGTAGTTTGTTCGTGGAGTCTTTAATGTTTAACACGACACTAATCAAAATAGGCAATGACTATACGGCAAGCAATGCTAATTAGCGACCTGAACTACCTTCCAACTATAAAATAAAACAAGTGCATTGATTTATTATTACTAAATTTATGTACAGGATTTCTTAACAGCCGGGTTGGTGCCAATTATAGTGCTTTAAATTAATTGCATCTTAACTAGACGGGTTTCCATCACGATTGTATTTTATTTGTTTCCTAAGTTTTTTCATATGTACGGCTACATACATAATTACATAAAATATAGGGTGGGCCATAAACATTTGCACTTTTGTAATCGTGCTGGCGGGGATTCTGAACGGGGGATGAGAGCGGGGTCACTTATGCGTGGCTCTTTGCTTCTTGGAAATTTAGTCACTTTACGGGAGAGCAACGCGCTTTCTGGGTAAAACATTTTCACAAAAACAATGATTTTGTTCTTTTCTGTTCAATAATGATTCTTTCTTTTTTACAAAACAATGATGCACGCCGCCTATTTCGTTCGCATGCCCAAGTTTTAATTTAATTAAATCATGATTTAAAAAATTCGAAGAAACGGCAAGAAAAAAAACAGGGCGGCCATGGAAAAAATAAATTGGCTGAAGAAATTTTCCCTAACGAACTGATCTCGCGCAGAGGAAATATTCCATGGTCCCCCGCAGCCCGGATCTAACCCTAGCTGATTTTTTTTTATGGAATATATTTGTCTTATCTTTTTATCTACGTAAATAAACCAGCGACTATACTCCAATTAAAAAAAAGAGCATCCATCAAGAAATGGTCAACATACTCAGAGATTTGTGTCGAAAAGTTTTAAATAAGGCAGTAAAAAAAATCCCACCAAGGCAAAGCCTGAGCAATTTGAAAACATGCCACCTAACCTAACTTAATAATAAAATTGTTACTCTCTTCTATAAATTTAGTGTGAACAAAATCAGGTACGCCCGTTACCGCCCAACAACTCGTATAAATATTTCCAAATGCATTGGAGGTGTCTGTCTTAGAATAAATATTATTTTATTTTATTTTTATTTTTTATTATTATGCATTATTTCAGTTTTTGAACGACATACGGGGTTTAATTAATGTCAATATAGGGTAGCTTTTTTATAAACATAAAATGTGTATTAAACTTGACTTCTGAGGTCACCGAAGGCCAAGAATAGCAAAATTTTGCATTAAAAAACAAGAAATGAAACATAGCAGGAACAAAAATTGAACACCGCATTCATTTGCTTCAGTACTTCGAAGCGGTAGAGCCACACGGCATTATAACATAAAAATCATGACAATCCATTCCACGAGTTCAAATATTGTCTCATATAATATTATGGTACAAGACCACAATTCAGAATTAAAACGTCGCTTCAAATGGCTTTAGGCGTGTTCGAGAATATATCTGAAAAGTCAGGTACTTTCCACCGACCTATTGCCCATCTCCTTCTACTCCTTATTTACCTTCAGCCTTACAACATACCCCAATTGGGGACTCTTGTGTGGTATTCACATCAAAAAAATTTTAAATTTCCGACAGTTGAGCCTTTTTTCGTCTTATTTTACTGAACTTTTATATTCATCTGTTCGGAAGAGCCTTCTGAATCAAGAAAGGCAAAATAAATTTAGTGGTTCTTGAGAAAGCATTTTTTCTTATATTTATGCAAAGTCATTTTAGTGCTTTTAACGAGCTTAACTTGTTAATTTTCATTAAAATTTCTAAAAACTCGCCATATTTGTTGGGTCAACAAAATTAGAGCACATTTATTTTAATAATTGATGGGGCAGAATCCAGAACCCTTCAGAAATGTGGCGTATTTACAGATGGTCATGTTGTCATATGCAAAAAAAAATTTTTTTTTTTTTTCAAAAATCGGTTTTTTGTATGAAGATTTTTCAGGAAATCCGTGTGGCACACGGCCAAACTGAAACTTCCTGAAATTCTTCATACAAAAAATTGATTTTCAAAAAAAAAAAAAATTTTTTTTCGGCTGCAACAACATCAATAAAGCCATTTTTTTAAATATCAGCACTCTAGCACACCTGGTTAGGCCCAAGCACGCACTTACACTTATTTATATATATACTTACACACCTACTCTTACACATACATACTGTCGCTGCCTGGGATTTGGTAGTAATTATTGTTGCCAATTCCTTTATTCCTACCCATCCATTTGCCTACCCGTCCTTCCTTAATTCAGTGTCTGTAATAAACTGCCCGCCGCGTCATATAGCCATTTGCGCTCCGCTCCGCCTTTACCTAATTCCGCTATTAAAATAAAATAGTTCGCGCATGTTTACTGTGTGTTTACAATTGAAGACCAACGAGGGCCGGCCTACAGATTCCTTTTCGGTGAGTCCTTCCTCTCCAATACAATTATTTTACCATATTTTTCAGGCAGTGATGGTAGCCACAATCAAGGTTCATTTTTAACACACACACAGTAACAATTCCACTCTGCACGACCGCAAATCTCCTCCATCTTGGTCCTAGCGAGCCGCATAATTTTGAACCATAAAATTAATAAAATCCAGCAGAGTGTGAATGCGTTTTATAATACCGCATATAAATAAAAACCCGCATTCAACTGTTTGATATAGCTACATGAGTAATCTTGTTTCCTATACTAACTATGGTTGGAAATAACGTATTTACCCGCTTTTAGAATAAATAAATACAAAGCACTCCTTTGATATTTGTTTTTGATAATTCATGTAATTGTATCTTGCTGATAAAATCGCATCTACCTACCTTAGAAATAGTACGATTATTTCTTATATTTGTATTATTGAGTATATCATTACAAATTGTAAATATAATTATAATTTGTCAATGATAATAAACGCAATAAATAACTTTGTTTACTCGGCGTGTTCTGTTAACCGTTTACATCGCGTTGTCAGTTTTAACCCCGTGAGGATCACAGTTAATTAATTGAACAAATTAAATATTAATTATTTCATTTCGCATAAATAATACAGACACATTATTTCTACCGCATTTTTTAGTTGTTTGACGTTTCATATTTTGTAAAATATAACCGGAATAAAGAAAATGGCTACGAGCGCGTCATCCGGATCGTCTCGGGACGAAAGACGTCTAAAACGTCTAAATGCAAAACTATCAGCTAGCTTTGCGAGCTTACAGTCGGTGTATGAGTGGTTCGCTACGTTTGGTGATTTAGCAGGGGTGCCCGGGTTCATGGGGGGAGGTTTGTCTAGGCGGATGACCAGGACATACTGAACCCCAGATTCCTACCCACCCCTTAATCCCTTTTCCTTCCCAGAACTCTCCTTCCCCCTCCTTTCCTCAAAAAACCCTCCACATAGCATCCTCAAAGATGACATAGGCCCTGAGGGAAATTATTTTTCTCAGGGCCTCCTGTGTGGAGCTCATGTAAAAAAAAAAAAAAAAAAAAAAATGACAAGATAAGGAAAGCTTCGGAAAGCATTAACGATCGCCAATCCTTTTTATCAGGCGCAACTACTGTTGAAAAAATTCGTTCTGAATTTATAACCACTTTAGATGAAAAGGTGGATTGCGAATTGAAATTGAATCCGGAAGCAATCGCTGAATACGCTCAATTAAATGCATTTGAAGAACTCTTTGGTATTATTAAATATACCGAAGCAAATATGCTGTCAAATACAGTTGCGAAGCCTCGCCGTCAAATTAAGTTACCCGCCTTGGAAATAGCGTGCTTTAACGGGGATTTAGAAAATTGGTCTCTTTTCTATGAAACATATAATTCGGTTATACATTTGAATGATTCTCTGGATGATACGGATAAAATGCAGTATCTGATGTCAAAATTAACCGGAAAAGCGTTAAGTATTTGCAAAGCCATTACGCCTACAGATACAAATTATCAAGTTATCTGGGACGCATTATGTACTAAGTATAATGATCAACGCGTTCTTGCTGAATTATACTTTGACCGATTGCTGAAATTATCTCCAGTTAACTCGGCCACGTCTGCTTCTTTAGAGAATTTTGCAGATGCATACTCCACTAACATCGCCGCGCTGAAGCAGTTAAAAATAAAAGACCTCGCAGAACTCATATTGCTGCAACTAGGTCTTAAACGTCTCGACATAGAAACTGTAAAGGCTTTCGAATCTTCTATTAAAAATAATGAAAATCTACCGTCCAGCGCGGAATTAATCGACTTTGTAAGGGTACAGCAACAAATTCTTAATCACGCACAAATCACGCAACCGACTTGGCGAGCCGCGAGCCGTCTTGGCTCAAATAATAATTATACCGCTAAACCGCAAAAAACTAATTCCGCAAAGGCATTTATTAATGTCGAAAAAATCGATAATCACTCCATCGGAATTTGTTTCTGCTGTCAAAAGGGATCGCACCCTTTATACCAATGTTCTAAATTCATAAGTCTTGAACCACGCGAGCGATTTAACTGTATTAAGTCATCGAATATTCGAGTTTTTGTGAACTGTCTCAGTACTAGACACATCACGAAAGCTTGTTAATCAAAGAGTACATGCAAAACATGCGCGCTCAATCATCATACTTTGTTGCATTTCAAACAAACTGATGGGCGGAAGTCACAAACGGACCCAATACCGTCTCCCGCGTCACAAACAGATGCCGATAATGATAATTTAAATTCGTCGAATCCGGTTTCACTATGTGTAACAAATTCATGCCCTAGTGCAAATACTACTGCCCTCTTAGGAACGGCTGTTTGCACTACCAGAGACGCTAAGGGCCAGGTACGGACGATACGGGCTCTAATAGATAGCGGCTCTCAAAGGGACATAATTACGCGCAAATGCTGTTCACGCTTGAATCTTAAGGTGCGGTCATTTCCAAGTACTTACGTCACGGGAATAGGTGACGTAAGAAATGTGACAAATGGCGTAACTTGCTTAAAATTACTCTCCCGCTATGACATCACTCAGTCGTATACGATTAAACCATATATAGTAGAAACCATAACCAGTGAGTTGCCTACTGTTAACGTTAACCGATCCGCCTTGTCGTATCTTGACAATTTGCCCTTAGCAGACACAACATTCTGCACGCCCGGTGAGATTGATATTATCTTGGGATGTGACATGTTTGCTCGCATTCTAAAGGCAAACAAAATATCAGGTTCTCTCGGCCAGCCATTTGCTATTGAAACTACTTTGGGATATCTCATCTTGGGTACTGCCCCAACGATGATTGAAAACCCAAGTATAAACGCCACGCAATCATTTTGTACGTTCACGCAAAATGATGAATTTTGCCTTTCGCGCTTCTTTGAATTGGAAGACATTCCAGATGAGAAGTTTTTAACGCCTGATGAACAAGAGTGTGAGGATATGTTTAAACTCACTACTTCTCGTGACACGGCAGGTCGTTATATCGTCGCGTTGCCGTTTCGAAACAGTCCCTCTGTTCTCGGTAAATCGTTACCTGCCGCCGAACGCAGATTTCGATCTCTCGAACGCCGCTTAATATCTCAACCCGCAATAAAGTTAGAATATGACAAAATATTGCGCGAATACCTACAGAAAGGGTACATTTCGCCGGTCGACAGTTCTGACTTACCGCATTACGTAATACCGCATCACATTGTAGTTCGTGAAGATAAACTGACTACTAAAATTCGCATGGTGCTAGACGCTAGTATGAAATCCAATTCGGGTTACTCGCTTAATGACATCCTACATACAGGAAAGAATTTACAAGGTGATTTGTTTCGCATTATCCTCAATTTCCGATTATTCGCCATAGCTATAACCGCTGACATAAAACAAATGTATCTACAAATTGTGGTGCAAGAAGAATGCCGACGTTATCAGCGCATGCTGTACAGATTTAACGATAGTGACCCTTTGCAATTGTTTGAATTTGATCGCGTCACGTTCGGCATGTCTTGCAGTCCATTCCTTGCGATGCGTACGTTGCGTCAACTTGCGTTGCATGATAAACCTCGTTTTCCACTTGCTGCAAACCTGGTGGAAAAGGGTTCATTTTACATGGACGATTTCGTCACCAGTTGCTCGTCGGTTGAGGAAGCTTCCGAGTTGTCTACGGAATTGATTCAACTATTCGCTGCTGGAGGATTCGACCTTGTAAAATTCTCTTCTAATTCTCCAAAGTTTTTATCCACGATTCCTACAGCTCGTCGTGTTAAGGAACATGTGGAATTTAATCCCGATGAAAACCTAAAAATACTAGGGCTTCATTGGATACCGGTTTCTGATCATTTCGTATTTGTCGTACACACCGACGAAAGAACGTGTACTAAACGAAACATTCTCTCAACGATTGCTCGTCTTTGGGATTTGATGGGTTTCGCCGCACCAGTTGTATTATTGGCTAAGCTGATAATTAAATCTCTATGGGAGTATAACCTGGATTGGGATGATACTCCTCCTGAAACAGTTGTCACACTTTGGCGACAGTTTAAAAAAGAATTGCCATTACTGCAATCTATTAAAATTCCTCGTTTTTTAGGAATCGAACCCCAGTGTGTATTAACGCTTATCGGGTTTTCAGACGCAAGCGAACGCGCATTTGGAGGTGTTATTTACCTACATGTTTACTGTCCGAATACTGATAAAACCACAATTAATTTATTATGCGCTAAATCCAAGGTCGCTCCGGCTAAGACGATTTCACTTGCGCGATTAGAACTATGTGGAGCGCTAGTACTTGCACGATTAATGCATACGGTCAGTAATAGCTACACATCAAATTCGAAAGCTCATACGACTTTAGCTTTTTGCGACAGCACGGTCACTCTAGCGTGGATAAATTCACCGCCCGCAAAATGGCAGACCTTCGTTGCCAACCGTGTCTCACAAATACAAAACCATCTGGGGGCTGAATGCTTCCATTATATAAAAGGTCAAGACAATCCCGCCGACTGCTTGTCGCGGGGTCTTACGCCCTCTCAGCTAATAGACCATCCGTTATGGTTTAACGGCCCCGTATTTGCCCAATTACCTAAAAGTGATTGGCCTTTACAACGTTTTGATACGAAATCTGTGACTGATCCTCCCGAACGGAAAACAAAAATTTTGATGTCCGTTCAAGACATTAACTGCCTCAAAACAATTGCTCCTCCGTTATTGTGTGCACTAGCCTCTCGTGTTAGCTCATGGCCGAAATTAATCCGAATAGTAATTTATGTTTTTCGTTTCATCAAGAAATTACCACGAGCGTTTGAATTAAACCATATCTTAGCTGCAGAAACCGCTGTTATTAAATCTATACAGGAAGAACATTTCTCCGAAGATATAAAGGCAGTCAAAGATGGGAAGAAGGTTCGGCGAGCGATCGCAAAACTGAATCCGTTTATTCATGACGGAATTCTAAGGGTAGGAGGCAGATTGCGAAACGCGGAAACAGAATTTGACAGTCGTCATCCAATTCTTTTACCCGCTCGTGATCATGTAGTCAATCTAATAATAGACTACTATCACATCAGAAACCTACATACGGGTCCTACGTTACTGATGTCGCTGCTAAGGCAAAGATTTTGGATACTTTCTTCGCGTAATTTGGTTCGGAAACGTGTGCATCAGTGCAATACTTGCTTCAAAGTCAATCCCAAACCGCAATTCCCAATAATGGGAGATTTACCCGCATGCCGCGTCCGCGAAGCTAAGGCTTTTCTTCACACAGGGGTTGACTACGCGGGCCCGCTTCAAATAATTCCTTATAGACGTCGGGGGGTGCGAAGTCAAAAGGCATACATTTGCTTATTTATTTGCTTGGTGACCCGCGCAGTTCATATTGAACTCGCTTCGGATCTTTCCACCGAAGTCTTCCTCAACGCTTTCAAGCGTTTCCTTTCTCGTCGAGGTCCTGTGAGTATAATGTACTCCGATAACGGAACGAACTTTGTGGGAGCTAAATCCCATTTACGGTCTTTATTTGAACTTATAGAGTCACCCAATTATAAAAAGGAATTCTCAGACAATCTGTTGGAGAATCGAATCGAATGGAAGATGAATCCACCGCAAGCTCCTCACTTTGGTGGGATCTGGGAAAGTAACATTAAATGCCTGAAAGGTTATTTAAATAAAATAGTAGGCACCTCTCTACTGACGTATGAAGAGATGCAAACAGTGCTTTCTCAGATTGAAGCAATTCTTAATTCACGCCCGCTATCTGTACTTAGCGTTAACGACGTTTCGGCTCCATTGCCGCTAACCCCAGCGCATTTTTTAACGCTTACTCCCTTTCAAATCATATTTTTATGTTTCAATGTTTTTTATTTTTTATTTTCCTTGCTATATCGGTCAATTTGACCATTTGGTAAACGCATTTATATAACTAACATAAATATTTTCATAACTTTTACATAATTAATTACATTATACCGCGTGTTACAATTTTGTTTGCGCATTAAAACGTATTGGCACTCTTTTGGTTTATGGAAGTGGATTCTTTCATCCCCTTCCAGGCGGGGGGCATGGTTAGGCCCAAGCACGCACTTACACTTATTTATATATATACTTACACACCTACTCTTACACATACATACTGTCGCTGCCTGGGATTTGGTAGTAATTATTGTTGCCAATTCCTTTATTCCTACCCATCCATTTGCCTACCCGTCCTTCCTTAATTCAGTGTCTGTAATAAACTGCCCGCCGCGTCATATAGCCATTTGCGCTCCGCTCCGTCTTTACCTAATTCCGCTATTAAAATAAAATAGTTCGCGCATGTTTACTGTGTGTTTACAATTGAAGACCAACGAGGGCCGGCCTACAGATTCCTTTTCGGTGAGTCTTTCCTCTCCAATACAATTATTTTACCATATTTTTCAGGCAGTGATGGTAGCCACAATCAAGGTTCATTTTTAACACACACACAGTAACAATTCCACTCTGCACGACCGCAAATCTCCTCCAACACCCAAAAGTCACGAGCCGCCACTGCTATTAAATGCAAATAAATTTAATATTTCTGAACATATTCGAAAACAAAAAAAAAACTGTTATTGAAAAGTGATGAAATACGCTTTTACATTTTATAATTCAATCAAACATAATTTTTTTTTCAATATAAAAATTTTGCTTTCGAACATAAAAAAGTTTTAAGAATTGCTCATCTTACATTTTTTCTAACTAAAATTACTGATGACCAAAAAAAATAAAAATACACGTACATGATAGAAAAATGTATTATAAAGGTTTTTTCTGTAATATAAAAAAAAAATCCCAAAATTTTTTTTTTTCAAACTGGTTATTTTTTAGATTTGAATCTAAAGCATGGTGTTTTGCCTCTGTAACTCCGTTTAGAAAAGATTTCGCACAATAGTAAGGGAGTTACAGTGTATGAGACCTATGTGAGCTGAGATAAAATTGGTTTCCTGTGATTAAACGGGTTAGTTCTTACCATACAACGCAAATGGAAATCTCTTCAAAATACAAAATGTGTGACTTTATTCCTATCAGCGTGCGACTGTAATTTGCAAAATGTAATAGGCAAACGATTAATTGAGATAATATTTCAGTACAATCTGGAATCCGGGTGAAATGCAGGTTCATAGCAATTAATTAATTCAGGGGTCAGTTGGGTTAATCAATGAATTATAATATAACATTCACATAAACAACTATGCCAGGTCTGAATTCAGCATCTCGTATCTAAAAGGAATCTAATTGCTAAAATACCCGGATATTATGAATGAATTTATAATGACAATAATGTAATACTTGATAGCAAAATTAAAATAGATTGATTTTTTTTGCTTTGCCCGAGTTATAATAAGCATTTTGATTTTGAAAAAACGGGATAATCTCATTACAATTATTGTGTTAGTCTTGTTTTTTGATGGTTGAAAATGACGTTAAAAAGCTACATACAGAAATGCAATATAAAATACGTATTTTCTCTTATTTAGTAAAGTATTTTCTCTATCATTTTACAACATTTTACACATCGACACAGAATTCACCGTTCGTGAAATTTATCACTTAAAAAATAGTCGGTACCTTTTTTACATAAGCCTACACAAGAGGCTCTAAGGAAAATAATTCCCGTCCGGGTATGTCATCAGTGGGGATGCTGTGTGTGTGGAGAGTTTTTTTTAGGAAAGAAAGGAGAGGAAGTTTTGGTTCTAGGAAGGAAAAAGATATTCATCCAACTCGGCAGGTGAGCAGACGCATCTGCCGCAAAGACCTAGAGAAACATCACCCCATAAACCCGGGCACTCCTGTTAAGTCACCAAACGTAAAAAATCACTCATCTGATGACCTGTTGCAGAGGTGTTGGTTATCCTATAAATGGTTATCTGTGCGGTGGTACCCGTACCCGCCTCTCTTATTGATAATTTTAACAGAATTATTTGCAGATATTATGATTTGTATAAATTACATTTAAACCCTTCGTAAAAGATACACAGCAGAACTGTTTAAATAATTAAAGCCTCTCAATTGAGAAAAGTCATGGTTCACTTGGATAGAAAAATTCCCATCAATTTGGCAATAATCGAATCCGCACCTTTCGTTTCGACGGAAACCGTTAATCCATGGGTTCTCAACGTGGGCGATAACGCTCCCTTGTGGGCGTTTGAGACTTTCAAGGGGGCGGTAGACGACCCAGAGAAAACTAGGGGGCGTTGAGATGGTACGGTGAGGGCATGGGCAGGTAAAAAAAATATGGTCTAAAAAGACAAAAAAAAACACGTTTGTCACGTACTAATAATCTTACATGTGTTATTATTATTGAGAATTGACACTTTATCATGAATACAAGAAAAAAGGTGGTATCAATAGGTCCCCCCGTTATGGTAAATATAATTTTGACAATAGTTGTTTCAGATTCGCGACAGATGGTAAGTAAAAACAATTGGAAGGCGCTGGAAAAAAATATTCTCAAAGTGCGCGGTGGGCAAAATAAGGTTGAGAGCCTATGTGTTAACCGATACCTTTACTACAGACATCATAACTAACACTTTTTCCACTTCGTATTACAGATACATAATATTTTATCGCGAACAGAACAAGTAGATAATAATGCTCGTAACATCTGCTAAATTCCTCGATGCAAAGCTCTACCTATATAAAAGTTCTAGATTTTATTGCTCCTATTGCCGTTCTTTACTTCACATTTTTACGCCGTATCGTTTCTACAAAGCGAAATCGTTATTTATTGCGACTATGACTTTTTGAAATTACTTATCGTAACGTATTATTTAATGCGGCAATATTGCGTAAAAACTTGTCTAGGCGCTTGTCTTTGATGATCGTTGTGAAAATCTGATTGCGAGGGAAATGGATCGTTGATCTGTAAAATAACTATTAAAGGACTATTTTGAACATAAAATAAGTTTTTTTTTATTTTCTAATTAAGCTAATATATTTACATAAAATCGCATTGGTAGATGGCGTAAATGATAGTAATAATAAAGAATTTTTTCACTGGCATTACCAGAATGGGCAGAGATTTTTGGTGGTAGATTGAAACATTTTTAGTAGAAATTAAAGAAATTTTGCAAATAATTCTGCATTTATAACACCGCGTAGCCCCTTTGCAATGAGCCCTGAGGTCACGGTTTATTTGCGCATCAATAATTTGGAGAACTTTATAATTCCAATTTGCTTCACATTTCAGTATTTAGTTGTTCGCTCGGGTGAATGTCAAACTTCGAAAACTTTTTCAGATTTGAAACATTGGTTGCTAATTGGTTTCAGCTATGTTTACTGACCAGAAGTGGGAGAAAATCGGAAGAAAAAATTGACGATTAGAGATTGGTGCATGTATTGTAATTTGGGGGGCGTGTAAATAGCCCAGAACTACGTGAGCGTAATACTCAGAAATTATTTTTGTGACCCTACTTTGCGCGGACAAAATATCACAAAAAATTAGCAATCTGGCAGAATCTCAAAGGAAAAAACAGAAACACTGACCTTAATTGTCGATCTCTGCAACGTGTGTGGGGAGGCCTGCCAGTAAATTTACATCCACTTAGATTAATCTCAGTAAAATTTTCGTAATTTTTAAATGTTCACAAGTCCGTTGTCAACTTTACACAACTAGATTAGAAATCACAATGAATTGCATAATATTCAAATCACAAGATGATATGACACAATAATACTTTAGATTGTCACAATAATACTTTATTTCAAAACTGCATTATTTCTTTAAACGGACAAGTGGGCGACATCTTTGTTCATTTGTTCAAGCATAATGATATAGTAGTTTTTTCAACAATATATTTTTAAAAATTAAATCTCAAAAATCCAAAGAGATCGCCAGAATCACCATTTTTTGCAATTTAAATATTTTAATTATTTTTTCGAATAAGCAAAACAAAAAATCATATTACAATGCCTAACCGGTACTTTAATTAATACATATATGTGAATTGAGTGGTTAAGAAACGAAATGTTTATTTATTTACATCTATTCTTGAAAACATATTTTACAAATGATTATAATGTTTATATAGTACCTAGTACAAAAAATGTTAATATTCAATATTTACTTGTAGCATTTTGTGAACGCCACACTAGGAGAACCTGTGCTGAGGTTTTCGCATGCTAAGGATTAAGTGGTATTCTGTCGACCTAAGTAAAAACACAGTATCCTCCTTGATATTGTCAAGAAGGTCACTGTGGGTCGATCCATATTGACAGTATCGTATACATAAATTTAAGATTAGTAGCAGTTAAATTTAGACAAAATCTTGATAGGTTTGTATATTTTCTATGGATTACACGGCACGTTTATAAATAATATTGTATTGTGATAGTTAAACATAATTTAATACTATCATCTACACTTTAAAGTGCTCAAACGTCTTTTTTAAAGTAGAAATTTGTTACAGGCTAAAATCTCCATTAAATAGGGTTCTTTGATAAATGTTTTGCATCAGGTCGCCGTATCTTTAAATTCGTGCACAAAAATCAGCTTAGGTATCGATTATTTTATCTGTGCCGCAGTTCTCGAACCACGACTCTCATCCAATAAAAGAGCTACAGAACAATTAATTGTTTAACCACAGTATCGGAATGATCTCGTTATCAGGAGCCACATTCCTGAAAAGCATAGTGCTCATTAATGAAACGGATTCCACTTTGTAACAGAGAAAATTCCTACATCTGAGAAACTATTCTCGTTTATTTCTTCAAGGGAAGCAGAATTCTCAAATAAATCCATAATGCATCAGGCTTCAAGACGATTATTATACGAATCAAAGGAAGCTGCCATGGACCAACGCAACCTGGTCCCCGCTCCTCTTGCAAAAGTAAGATTAACCATCAAGATCTCTCTCAATGATTAATTTCATTCATACTTCGAGAATTTTTGTAATAAATATTTATTCGCGTATAGAGGATGTGTCTGGGGAGATTTATTTCACTTAGACTGCGGCCGCAATTCGATTTTTGTACGTAAAAAATTGATGCAATAATATTTCCGATATCGAGCAATAAAACACTGTAAATATATTACCGACTGGAGAAAGACAAATAGCGTTTCGATGCCGAAACAAGTTTTGTGTTTTTTTGCAATAAGTTCAACATTATTTCCCTTTGTCGTTCTCTCTTACTGAAAAAAGATAGGTCTGTTATTTGCAGCGACTCAATCAAAACGGGCAGTTTTAAAATTTTGCGGTAACTGATCTAATTTATAGATGTTGAAGTAAATTGGTAAATAAGCCATTAAACCGCCCACCCGACTAAGATACTAAAACAACCAATGACAGTAATACTGACACATTACGTCTCTGCGATAATTCCAACATCATCTATGCGTACCTAAAAGTTTTGAGTATCTAATAAACCATTCTGTTTATGAAGCAATAATCCGCTGTGGATTATCTGCACATGTGAAGTGCAAAGCATTGAGTCATTTCAATAGTTTTAACGAAACCATGAAATTGGATCACTTGAGGAGTGCTAAAATTATATGTAAAATCCAGGGAGGTTAAGTAATATACAATCACTACCATAATACAGGCATGTGCCTAATGTGGTAGTCGAAAAACTTGTAAAAACTGTATACCTAGATATTTTTATGAAAAAAGAATAATTAAAAAAAAAAAAAACTAACAAAAAAAATCCTAAATGGTACGAGCACAACTAGTTTTAAAACTCATTAATCATGAGAAAAATTACGTTTTTTTAAAACAAAAACCGTGTTGTTTAATTAAACTAGGTATTTTAAATTTCAATAATAATAATAATAATCGATAATTTGTGGAGCACCGATTTTGTGAAAAATCACTTCAAGGGCGCTGTAAAATTTATTATGAATTCTTGGGCTTTATCTTATTTTATTCTTTACAAATAGATACAGAATACATACATACCTGGCAGGTCCAATCAATACACTTTTAACCCCTAGGGCTTTGACCGTATTATTTCAGAGTCAAAATAATTCCGCTTTACATTAAAATCCAAATAAATTGAACATTTTTGAACTTATCCGAAAACTAAAAACTGTTTAAGAAAGGTGATAAAATACGCTCTCAAATGTAATAAATGGAAATAAACACATAATTTTTAAAATATAAAAACTTTGCACGCAAACACAATTTTTTTTTTTAAATGGCTCACCTTTCGTTTTTGCTGGTTAAAATTACTGATAACGAAAAAAATAAAAACACATACATGTTTTTATTTATTTATTTATTTATTTATTTATTTATTTATTTATTTATTAATTAATTAATTAATTTATTTATTTATTTATTTATTTATTTATTTATTTATTTATTTATTTATTTATTTATTTATTTATTTATTTATTTATTTATTTATTTATTTATTTATTTATTTATTTATTTATTTATTTATTTATTTATTTATTTATTTATTTATTTATTTATTTATTTATTTATTTATTTATTTATTTATTTATTTATTTATTTATTTATTTATTTATTTATTTATTTATTTATTTATTTATTTATTTATTTATTTATTTATTTATTTATTTATTTATTTATTTATTTATTTATTTATTTATTTATTTATTTATTTATTTATTTATTTATTTATTTATTTATTTATTTATTTATTTATTTATTTATTTATTTATTTATTTATTTATTTATTTATTTATTTATTTATTTATTTATTTATTTATTTATTTATTTATTTATTTATTTATTTATTTATTTATTTATTTATTTATTTATTTATTTATTTATTTATTTATTTATTTATTTATTTATTTATTTATTTATTTATTTATTTATTTATTTATTTATTTATTTATTTATTTATTTATTTATTTATTTATTTATTTATTTATTTATTTATTTATTTATTTATTTATTTATTTATTTATTTATTTATTTATTTATTTATTTATTTATTTATTTATTTATTTATTTATTTATTTATTTATTTATTTATTTATTTATTTATTTATTTATTTATTTATTTATTTATTTATTTATTTATTTATTTATTTATTTATTTATTTATTTATTTATTTATTTATTTATTTATTTATTTATTTATTTATTTATTTATTTATTTATTTATTTATTTATTTATTTATTTATTTTATTTTTTTTTTTTTTTTTACTTATTTATTTATTTAGATCTATTCTTGAATACACATTTTACAAATTATTACAGTGGTTTATATAGTAGTACAAAAATTGTTAATATTCAGTAGCTGTATGTAAAAAGTATTTTTAGTATTATGTTGGGTGTAAGGTAGGTTTGATAAGGTAAAACTGTGTGTGGGTATTATTTATGTTCCGTGAACACCTCACTAGGAGAACCTGTGCTGAGGTGTTAATTAAGTGTGACATCTATTAGACAAACGTATTATAAACGTTATTTTCACATCAATTTTTTGTCGTTCTATGTAAAAGTAATTTATAAAAAATTCCCAAAGATCCATAAATTTATTTCAAAATAGGATTCGAAACTTTGGATTAATAAAGGTTAACATTTTACTTCTTTGAGGTTAGTTTTTATAGTCGAATATTAAGCGTGGTCTTTTTTCTTACTAACACTATTTATATCATTTTTTATCAATGGTAATAAGGGAGATACAACCATTTCTATGAGACCTATAAGAATTGACGCCTAAAGATGTCAAATAGACTTGACGGGTTTAAGAAAGCTTATGCTTGGAGAAGATACGGTTTTGCACGCGGAGGACATTATATTTTAAACACTGGACATTGCACGATTTTACATACCCCCGTATTTATTACTTTTACGTATTTCGTTTATGTACTGTTAGTATTACGTTTATGAGAAGATCAGTTGCAAAAGTTGATGTTTATTTTGGAGAATTCAACGAATTTAGAACAGGAGGGTTGGAGAATTTTTGTGAAATGACATTTAAAAAAGCTTAATACGATTTTTTTTTACATTTTCATTCAATAAGTTATGTACAATGTCGCAGGCAAAGGTTAAAGTGAAGGTGAAGGTGAAATATTTTTGTCTTATGGATACGTCTGAAAAGATGAGTTTTAAGTTTAGCTCTAAATTCCGCCAAGTCTGAGGATAATTCTTAAATGACGCGTTAATTAGAGTATTGCACTCACCGCTCAGACCCACTCCGCAGGCTTTTGCAGCTAGGCCCTGCGGGCGGCTTTTGATTCGGCTTCGCACAATTTGTGTGTTGGTGACTATTTTATAAATCCTATAGGAACTGTTTTCAAAAATAGTCGATTCCTCGGATCCACTGTGATCCAGTGTCACCGGGACAAAGTAGCCGCGACAAACAATGACATCATATGTAATATATAGCCGCACGGTACTATTATTCACAACTGCCAGTTACAATAAAACTCATATTATCAATCTCTCCATTTCCGGATTAATCCGGAGAGATATACAAAATTACAGATCCGTAGTACTTACGCCTGCCATGCGATGCTAATCACGCAAATTGTTAACGTAAGTGGTGCCATCTTTTGGCATTTCTTTAATTCGGTCCTATTACAAAAGTACATTTGTGTACAAACTCTACGTACTAAAACGGTTTTGCGTAAAGCGCGGCATCAGAGTTGCATTCTTGGCCAAATTCTTAACTTTAAGCCTTACAGTCTCTAACCTATTAATACTGTTTGATTCTGGAAATGGAAAACTAAGAGGTGTACGGAAAGCTGATGTATCCATTGCGAATTTCTTCCATAGAATCATAAAAAAAGTTGAAAGACAAGAAAATTAAATTTCACCAACTTAATTATTTTTGGTTGTTGTCAAGTCATGTGAAACGTGTAAATGTCAATCATTAATCACTTATTGGTGAAAGCTGTCAGAACACAGGTAGAAAAAAAAAAAAAATAACACAATACCAGCTTTTTTAGTAATATGTCAAAAATAAAAGTGAAATAATAGATTTTCAGAACTACAGCTTTTTTACAAAGCTCCACAAAGGAGGCCCTTTGTGGAGCTTTGCCACGGAGGAAAAAAATCCCTCGGGGTCGATGTCATTCTTGTGGAGGGTTTTTTTTGAGAAAGAAAGTTCTGGAATAGAAAAATGTATGAGGAGTGGGAGTGAATGTGTCGTAGAATGACGGACGTATGAATCCATCCCTCCCGCTGCGGTGCAGGGTGAAGGCGATGGGTCGAGAGAGTTCGTTTGGAGAGGTGTATAACTTTGCTCGCTCTAAAACCAGAATATCAGATGTAGATTTACAAAGCGTAATAAATTACTAATACCGACAAAAATCATATTATTTTTTTTTCATTAGCTCCAGCTAGGATCTATGACATCTTAAAGGATGCTGTGTGGAGGATCGTTTTAAGTAAAAGGAGGAGAGAAAGTTCTTGCAAAGAAAAAGGTATGACAGGTGGGTAGGAATCTGAAAGTCAATGTGTCCAGCAGTGACGGACGTACAAAACCATCCCTCCCACTGCCGTGCAAGGCGATGGGTCGAGGGAGTCCAGCTGGACAGCTCAAGAGGACTCAGTCAAAAAGTCTCTCGATTCGGCCCGCCGCGTTGCTGGTGGCAGACTCATCCGCTGCCACCTCACCCCAATAAACATCAATAACCATTTATCGTAGTTTAATGCATCCATCGCCTACATAAACCTAATTGTAGTATATGTAATTATCCATGTATTGGATCATTCGGAAACGTTCGGGTTCCGACGAAGTTTGTCGAGCGGCCGCGGTGCTCTCTGAGCCGAGGCAGCCGTCGGCGCGGGCAGAACCATTTTAGTAGCCTTAGTAATCACTCGCTACGTTATAGACAATAAAACAGTACTATCGAATCTATTGTACATTACAATAAAAGACGAAAGAACTTACGTGTACATCTTATTATTTGTGGGCTAGCAAGGCCACAATAAAAGAACATTACACTAATTATTGTCTAATTTGTGGAAAACTTATTGAAAATTCCATACACTATGGTTTTATTCTGCGTATTATTACGCAAATCCTCTAATAACAAGAATGGTAGTAAATAAAATAATGGATATAATAAAATCTCCCTGCAGTTTGCCCAATCTCCGCTATAAATTATTAACCGTATCTTATATCTTATTGCACACAATAGCATCACCCCATTAAACAACTAGTTCAGTTCAACTTAACTGACCATCGAACTGGTCCACGGTGAGTTGCGTTGGGGTCACTGCAGCTTCTCGGTCCAGTGTTGAATTCTTCCCCTGCAAGTGAGCGTAGATTTGCATATTCAAATATTCAAACGATCTTCTCGAAGTGCAATAATTGAATTAGGAGATCTTTTCACAAACCCGTTATGCTAAACTCTAATCACTTGGACTTATAAATATTCAGTATCTAAATGCTAATGAGCATAAAAATAAATTATAATGGTGCTTTTTACAACGAAAGAGTTTTGAAATGACAGTCTTACAATCTAATATATCTGTGATGTGCTTCGTCATAGGTGATTAATACATTTTCAAAGATTTTGTGCATTAAAAAGTCGCCCCAAACTTTAAAAGCAGTCCGATTTGTGGAATAAATGGTCTTTGCAATATTTAAGCAACATGTAGAAATATTTTATAACTTCAATCAGCGTACGGGGTATGTGCGTATCGATGTCAAAACAGTTATGAAAATACGTCTAAAATATGTGTTTACGAATTTCTCTCATTTAAAATCGAAATCGAATTTCCTCTTGTATAAAGATTCTTTCAACGAAGTAACCAAATAAAAAAACACTGTTCAATGCATTTTGCACTGGTCTATATACATTTGAAACATGGTGTAACTACCGAACCACCTCGATGGAACGACTCCGGATCCAATATAATGATGCATGCAGAAATATATTTGGATTCAGAAGATATAGCAGTGTATCGACAATGTTCACGGAACTAGGATTGCACAGATTCGCCGGTCTCTGGAGACATCGGGTCACTGGAGCCAGGTTGCGGCTAATGGCTTCCGACCGGTGACCACAGCGTCCTATTCCCAAATGCCACTCCTGAGTGGGCGCTGGGCCCGAGCTCACATTAGACCATGTCCTACATACAATTGATTATTTATTTATATTATTTTTTTTTCCTAATCTATGAACTTAGTTCTGTATTTAAAAAATCTATTGTGAAAATATGTAAAATTATATAGGACGTGTGGGATTGAACTATCCTCCCCACATCCTGGAATAAAAACATTATTTTTACTACAGGTAGGTACGATAATATAGAAAAAATGTTGAAAAAAGAATCTTCAAAGCGGCCACAAAACATACAAACTAGCTTACAGACAGACGATATACAAAACGGGTGAATTAAAACAGGACTTTGCTGCGCTCAGTCAATTTAAAAAAAATTTGATTTTAATATTAGCAATCAATATTATTTAAATAGTCAGTGTCACAATGAAATACATTTTTTGTTGAAAATTAACGGTACGACAATCTCTTCGTAAATTTTGTAAATTCAGACCAACACGCCATAAAAGTACTTTAATTTGGAATAATATAATATTCATACATATTATTTACCAAAAACAAACGCATGAACAAGCTTCGAAATTTTAAAATCAATTAAATCAGATTTTTAAACCCTCTAACAATGAATATTAATAATTCGTTTTCGTAAAACATCTCCCTCCCTTGCTTACCGATTTAGTCAAACAAAATGTACGTGCATTAAAAATATTCTAAACAATGAATATTAAACAAAGCATTTACGATAAAAGAGCTAAAGACCTGAACGGTGCATCTGCCTTCCTCAACGGGAGCCGTGAGAAACGTGGACCGGTCAGAGGTCATCTTTTGTATTTAAAGCGACGTACAAATGCACTTAAAATTGTGACCCCTAACTTTATAATCAGGGATGGATTTAACCCTTCCTAGGCCCTACTTAACTGTAATATACCTCTTTTGTAAATAAACAAAAATGTTAAGCCGCCGCTATCCGAATTCGACCGATTTCTTACATATCTCCCTCAAACTTTTGAAATTTTTAAGCTTTTAAAAAAATATATGTCATTTTTGAAGATAATATCTAGATAAGTTCCACGCCGAAACGCAAATTATATGAAATTCCCTCGATAGAAAAAAATCGCAAAGTATGCTACAAAAATTATTTAAAACAAGTCTATCTCTATTATTTTACAAGTTATATTTGTGAAAAAATTCACAATGTTTCTTTAAATGATACTTAAGATACGTTCAATGAGATTTTTGCTCTATTTTAAACGAGTCATGTTTTATTAAGCTTTTTCGCTAATTTCGCTGCGATTTTATCACTTAAAATATTAGCGCGCTCTGTCCAACATTCGTAATTACATATCTCTCCATCTTCTTCTTTTTCAGCCAAGAAGCACCGCCTTAATCTGTGGCCACAGACTTTTATCATCCACAGTTTGATAAACTCTATGACATTTTACGCCGAAATACCTCTCACTATTGTAAAAAAACGGCCAATACTAAAAATTTATTTATTTTTTTGTTCTAGAAAAAAAAAACTAAAAGCTCTCTTAAAATTACAACGGACGCTTAAAACCGTATTTCATGAATTTTATTTTTTTTATTTATTTCTATACATTACAGTATTTACCTATAGATCAATTTCGAAAACATTTTTACATAATATATTTTATAATTTTATTATGTTGGGTGTAAGGTAGGTTTGTGAAGGTGAAACTGTGGATAGATGAAAATGAATGAAAATATCTTTTGTCTACTTATGTTTAATAACTTTAGGATGATTAAAACTGATTGTATTCCGTGTCTTAAATGTTATGTTTAACCACTAGAGCGCTTTTTGCCACAATTTGGCACTATTTAAAAGACCTCGGATTGCTTTGCTGCCAATTTTGGCAAATTTTCCCTTATTCGTAAGTAATTTTGTTGAAATTTACAATTTTATATTTTTTCTTCTAAATCCTACGAATATGTAATAATTGACCAAAGATAGTTGAATTTATTGGCTATATAGATCTATAATCAGTTTGTATGTCTCCATATTAAGATTCGGAGGTATGATTTTTTTTTTTATTTGGGCAGAAAATATTCAAAATGATCACCAAAAAATGTCAGTTGAGAAAAACGTTTTAAATTGCAGTCGCTTTAGTGGTTAATTTTGATGAAATTAATAATAATGCATGGGTAGGTATATACAGAGACTGACTTATTTTTGTTTTAAATTAAACGTTTAAAACCAACAAATAAAAACGAAAAAAGTCAGAGTAGTCATAAACAGTAGTAGTCATAAATTCAGTACTCACACCATAGATAGTGCATTGCTTGCGTACACCATATTTTACAATTACTTTTATTATAAGTTCTTATGAAAAATATATTAGAAAATAAAAAAAATTCAAATGAAGATACTTCACCCCCATTTGATGGCTGATGATTGTACGATGATACATTTTCAATGGTTGAAGAGATTCCACGACAGTTGATCCCCCGACAGTTGGACCCCCGGCACTTATATACAACATGCAGTCGGTTTTGGGAAAATACGGTATACCTACTTACCACCGAATAAGAAAAGTACTTTTTTTTTACATGAGATCCACATAGGAGGCCCCCTAATAATTTCCCTCAGGGCCTATGTCGTCTTTGGGGATGCTGTGTGGAGGGTTTTTATTAAGAAAAAGAAGGATAGGCGAGTTCTGGGAAGGAAAAGCGTATTAGGGTATAAGGGTAAGCGTACAGCGCCCTTGAGGTGATTTTTCACAAAAACGGCGCTATATAAATCATCCAATTATAATTATTATTATTATTAAGGGGTGGGTAGGAATCAGTGTGTCCTGGTCATCCATCTCCAAGACCTAGATAAACCTCACCCCATGAACCCCACCCCTGCTAAATCACCAAACGTAGTGATCCACTTGGGGTGACCTACGGTAGAGGTGTTGGTTATCCAACTTACCACCGAATAAGAAAAGGATAAAACATATTTTCATCTGAATGCATAAAGGATAAAATTAATTGCATATTTAATGTTTAAAGCAGCATATAATTTCATAAAATTGCTGCATAGCATTTTCAACAAAACAATTTATTCAATTCAAAAACGACCAAATGAAATTTATATTATATATTTAAATTTAATTTTATATCTTGGACACCCCTGGTCAGCGCGGGGTGTTATTCCCGATACCGATAAATCCATTCCTGCTTACTTTAGGATAGTGTTTCTAAACAGAGATTATAGTTGAAATGTGTGTTTGAGGGAGCTACATCGCTTCTCTTGGGGCGTTTTAGGTGGTCGATGATAATTTTTTTTTCTCGTGAATTCAAGTCAGTTTAAATTTTTTTTTAAATTGTGTTGACGAAATATAATGTTATCACATGAATTTCAAATTTAAAAAAAAGTGATAATCTTTTTCACCTACGACAATAGTTCACTATAAAAATTCTGGAACCGCCCCTGCGTTGAAGTGAGGCATGTCAGAAATAAGGTTTAGAAACACTGTATTAGGGTTAGCTTATGGACCCGTTTAAATATATTAACGCAAATCAAATGCATAATGAGATGTACATTTCAATCGAACCTAAATATTCTTTTATGTAATGTGTCGACATAATCTATCTTCTATATATATAAAAATGAATGTATGTTTTCTTGCTTGCTGGCTTGTTTGTTTGTTGTGCCTTATGCGTTCCTGAACCATTCATCCGATTGCGACGAAACATTGGAGATTTGATGAGCGCATGCCCGCGATAATTTCTATACATAATAGTGAGCTATAGCGTTATGAAATTATTTCCTGTATTATTCATCCGATTGCGAAGGAACTTTGGTGAGTTGTTTTCTGCACGTCCGCAATTTTTTTATATACACCGGTGAGCTCTGTCGCTATAATATTTGGTTAAAGGGTGGCGGGCGAGTGGTTTGAAAAGTGATTGTATTTCATGTAGTTTAGCGGCAGGGAGGATAGGCGGTAGGAGAGGGGGAATCCGGGAGAGGCGGAAGGAAATGAAGGGGGGGGAGAGATTCATGGGGGAGGGTCGAGGGAGGGAGAAGGCGGGGAAAGTGGAAAGCAGGGTGGGACCCGGGAGGGTTGGGGTTCGCAGGGGTTCACGGGGGTTCGCGGGGCAGGTATAAGCGGAATAGGGAAGGGGAAAAAGCTGGAAGGTGGAGACGGAACGCGGGAGGGGAAGAGGAGGCAAAAAGGGAACGGGGACGAATTGGAAAGGACACGCTGGGAGAAACAACGCATGCCGGGAACTCGCTATGAAACCGCTATGAAACCAAAAAACTTCAGAAATTTTTTGTCAATAAATAGTGTTTATGCATTGTTAATAATGCGTTTTTTTTTTTTAATTTTTCAAAATTTTCAATCAGTTGGGGTTCCACAGGAAATCTTGTTAAGATAAGAAACCAATCAAAACACGTGTCTACAATAATTTCCTACTATTATCATTAAGTACTATTTATTATTAATGAAAAAAAAAATTATTGAAAAAAAAACACTTTTTCCGTGCTTAGGCACGGAAACTTCATAAACAATATCATAACTTCACTTACCGAGGAAAAAAAATCTAATTTTCTGTTTTTTCTTTTTTTTTATACACTCAATGTATTTTGCAAAAATGGCTTCTGCTTACATGACCTATTCTTCTTTTCAGCAAATAAATTATTTTAAATTTCATGGTGAGTAATTATTTTATTTTATTAATGTCAATCCACAAAGTGAATGCTTTCCACTAAAATATATGTATGTATGTTTTATATTATTTTCCAGAACATTACGCTGTCAAATTTGATAAATTGGTACTCGACCCCAGTGGTTCTAGAATAGAACAGAGCGTGGGTTTTCTCATTAAGAGGTTATGGATTTGAACCAACAGATTATATGAAGTGATAACTAAAAAAAATGCACTGACCGGGTTAACATAATTAATAAAAACATTTCTCTTGTGATGTATCAATCAGTTTGCGATAAACATATACATTTTTAACTACTTATTTTAATTGAATCTGATCTCGATAAATTATTTTATTTGTTTTTAAAAACAAACAAATTAAATTTGTAACCATTGAAGACCATTATTATCTTCATCTTTTTAATGCAAATTTTTATTGGTTGCTATCTTTATGTACAAGATTCTTCCCGAATTTAATGCAATCTAGATAGTATCTTGGTTAGATAGATAGTGCTTCATTTTTATTTAATGTTCGATATCTATTGACTTTTATGCAAATCTTTCTGCGGGTCTCTTTAAAGTGTAACTTCCACTGTGTCTTAAATCTCAATATCTTAATTTTAAAGCGGATATATGTTTTATCGTAATTTATTTTTGGGGCATTATACCATTGTGCGCTACCTTTTTTTGCCAAACAGGAGGACCTGAGGAAAATAATTCCCCTTGGAGATGCTGTGCGGAGGGTATTTTTAGTGAAGGAAGGAGAGGAAGTTCTGGGAAGGAAAATGGTATGGTGGGTAAGAATCTGGGGTCAGTGTGTCCAGAAGTGACAGACGTGTGAATCCATCCCTCTCACTGTGGTGCAAGGCAATGCTCCAAGAGAGTAAGGCTAGAGAAGTCAAAGTGACTCCTTCAACCATTCTCTCCCGATCCGGCCTGCCAGGTAGTAGGTAGGCAGACGCATCCGCCGCCAAGAACCAGACAAACTTCACCTCATGAACCCGGGCGCCTTGTGTGGAGCCGTTGAAAAAATCGCTGTTTTTGTAGAATTTTATTTTATGATTAAATTATGAAATAAAAAGCTTGAAATATGGCTTGACACCAGTTGACACGTTAATTAAAACTATGTCAACTAACTAACTAACCGATCCGTTAGATAAAAATAACTTGTCAATGATATTCAATGAATTATAAAATTACATGCCTTTATTATATACTAGCTTTTCCCCTTGGCTTCGCTCGCATGGTATTAGGGGAAATTACTGTAGGGCTTGCACTTATCAATATTACCCCCTCCCCCCTCCCCCCACCCATTCCCGCATTCCATACATTCATTCCCGGTACATTCAGTTTTCAAACAGCTCGCGTTCCACCTAAATTTGATATTGCTATCGCTCAAAGAAAAAAAGAGTTATCCAATTTGGTGCAGTCGTTCGGAATTTATGCGCTTACAAACATTTCGGAGATTTATTTTTATTTGAATATTTGGAAGTTTGTAAATATAATGAAAAATAAAAATATTTATTATATAGTCTTTATAATCGTTAAGAATAATATTTTTAATCTAGGAACTCTCATCTGACATTTATTACAAAACATAAGCTTGTCCAAAAAAAACAAAACATATTCTAATAATTGAATTTTCTGGAGCAGCAGCCGACCAGTAGGTAGGGGGCTGAGTACCTACCAGCATAGAGCCCACAAATATATCAACAAATATATCGTTTCCATGGCAACGATTTGTTTTTTGACGTTAGCAATAACTCGCTTTTGTTAGCGGCAGAAAACGTATAACAAATATAATATATTAATATTTATAATTTCATAACGCCAGAACTTACCATTATGTACAGCCATATAATTTAGCTTTCTATTGGTGAAAGAATTTTTAAAATCGTTTAATTGTTTTATGGGTGAAAGCGTAACAAACAAACTCGAGCAATTTCGCATTTATAATATAAGTATGGAGAATGGATACAAATAAAATATATATACAAACCAAATATTGGTTGAGGTTGATTGACAATTCAATACAAGAAACAAACATCTTGTGATCTATCATAGTCTTACAGAGCACTTACTTTGTAATATTATTATGAATGAAATTCAAGTGCTTATAATTGCAAATGAAGCAATTTAATGCAGCCGCCAATAAGCGACGCTATTGCAGAGAGTCAATGAAACAGAACGAAAGGAAAAATGCCTTCCTGTGCATCAATTTTTTACACTCGTATGTTCGTTATTTACTGCGAGAAGCTGTACAAGAAATCATTAAAAAAACACTTGTGATAAGTAATCGTGACACTAAGGACGAGAAAAAGTCATGAATAATAATTAATTTATTTATAATAAACAGCGAGCCAGTGACGGGAAATATAACTCTAATAGAAGGCAGAAAAAATAATGCTTTCATATAAAATTTTATAAATAAAAGGCAACGATTTTTATAAAAATACAGAAATATCGTAGAATTTCACGAAACGTTATCTCCTTTTAGATTTCATAGGATTCCATGACAGTTGATCCGCTGACAATATTGCCCCCCGGCATACTTCTATACAATACGCAGTCGATTTACCACGTCCTCCACCACGACAGAAGCAACATTTTCCGCTTACTGTGATGGTAATAAGAGATTTTCAAATATTGTCGGGTTATTCGTAACCCGGGAAATTTTGCCTTTCTTTAAAAAAAAACTTTAAAAAATAAAATGAATTGACGATTATTAAATAAATGAGATATCTGTTATTTTTTTTATTATTTCAAGCGTAAACAGATATTGTTAATTATTATTTTTTTTTTTAATTTGAGTGAATCCATTTTAATAATGGTATTTTCATAAATTTTCGCAATTATTTAAGTTTTTATTATTGTGATAGCTGTTTTGACATTCAGTGCCATTATCAAACTGTGGTTTGCTACATTAAGACGATTTATTATTTTCCCCTTATTTACTACTTATTTACTCATAGTGTATTTTTATTTGTACATGCTTTAAAGTGACATGCTAATATCTCAACCCTTCAAAAATCGGGCGTATTTTGTCAGTAAATAAAAATATTTCCTTTTTGCAATAAATCCAAATTAATTGAATAATTGTGAATGCATCCGATAACTAAAAACTGCTAGCAAAATAAGTTTTCAAATTTTATTATTAGAAATAACTATGAATATTTTAAATGATAATTTTTTTAATGCTAACCTTAAAAAGTTTTAAAAATGACTCAACTTACGTTTTTTTCTAACTAAAATTACTGATAATGAAAAAAATAAAAACATATAGATATTTTATTAGACAAATCAATTATAAACGTTATTTTCACCTCACTTATTTGTAACCTCAACTTTTGCGCACCTCAAACCTGGGACATTGAAGGAAATGAGGATTTGAACGCTTTTGGGAAGAGTTTGGAAAGTGGTGCTGCAGTACCATCTGTGTCCGAGATGGACAGGTTTCGCTGGAGGCTGGACTCGGCTGCTTCAATGGTCTTCCACTCGAGGACTGGATTACCTTTGACTTCCAGTCCAGCACCGCTGAGGAGGGGGAAGTCCTGCTTCGATTTTGATAGCTCCATTTAAAAATAATTCCTTAAAAAATTTACAAAGTTTCATATAGTTTTTTCAAATTGCGGTAGGAAACTTTGGTTTCAAAAACGTGTACATTTTAATTATTTTGTGGTTAATTTTTAGATTTCATTATATAGCGTGTTATTTTTTCATTCCAATACCATTAAAATCATATATCTCACTGAGATAGCAAGTTAGTAACGATTCTATGACAATTATGGTCTCTGGGTTAATAGAGGAAATCAGTTGTGCGAGGCACTTGTAATTTTTCGATTTTCTTCCCAGTTTTACTTTGTTTTTTGTTTTTGTTTCTAGCAATCTCCAGTGGACCGTTTTGTATCCCGAAGGGCCGGTGTAGACCACCAAGTCATGCGGTGCAAAATCTACTCCGAAAGAAAGGATCACGCATCCGAACCTGATGACATGTTTATACAGGTAACTATCCATTAATATTGTATTCATTAGCGTCAACTATTTTCCTCGATACACAATTAAAACCCAATTTGGGAGGCGGGCGTGCGTACCGCCGCCCCGGGAAACATTTATTGGATAACCAACACCCCTGCCATAGGTCAACCCAAGTGATTCGCTACTTTGGTGACTTAGCAGGGATGCCTGGGCTGAAATTTGTCAAGGTTTTGGCGTCGGATGCTTTTGCCCACCTACTGCTTGGCGGGCCGGGAGAGATTGTTTGAGGGATACCTTTTGACCTCTCTAGTTGGACTCTCTCAACCCATCCTTGCAGCAACCCATCCTTGCAGCCTTGCAGTAGGAGGGATGGATGCATTATTTTATCACTCCTGAACGCATTGACCTCCACCCCTCATACTTTTTTTCCAACCACCTCTCCTTTCTTTCCCTAAAAAGACCCTCCACATTTGATCCCCAAAGATGACAAAGGCCCTGAGGGATTTTTTTTTCTCAAGACCTCATTTAAGGAGATAATAAACAAAAATCATTTTTCTCTAAAATAATAAAACTCGTCATCGATGAAAGAGTTTAAATTATTAACTCAACTTTAATTTAATGAAGACAATATTAGCTAAACTCATTCGAGTTTTCATTTAAATAAATATTACAATTTGAAGTTTTACTCATAAAGTAAAAAATAAAAATAAATAAACCCTTAATAAAATAAAGGTATAACACTAAGTCACATTACACAGAAAATTGAGCAAAGGTACCAAAGCTACCGCAATTAAGGGGGGGGGGGGTAGGGTTTTAAAGACTAAAAAAAAACATTTTTTTTTTAGAGATATGAATAATGTTGGTTTATTATTTTATATACACGTTATAGTTTGATATCTGAAGTACCTTTAAAAAAAAAAATTATAAAAAATATCAATAAATAAGTGCGTGAGAGCGAATCTCCCGAGGAACCCTGAAAATGCGGTGAACATCATAACTCGTTAACAAATAATTTTAAACAAAAAAATCAAAATGTTTTGAAAAGTTAATATGTTTTTCTAGGTAGTGACGAAGCGTTATTTTTTTTATTATTTTTTTTTGCAGCATGTTGAAGTCAAAAATGTGATTTTTGCTAAAATTTTCGGTAAATACGTTATTATAAAATGGAAAAAAATAGTTAAAAAAAACTCTTCGTCACTACCTGTTGATTTATGTGAACAAATAGTGTACACAATTTCAAAAGGATCGGTCAAGTAAATTTTGAGTTATTATGTTCATGAACTTTTTAAAAAAATTTGCGAGAAAATCGAGTTTTTTTATACTTGAAATATACTTGAATTGAGCAAGAGGACTGGTCGCTTGAAAGGCTGTATCTTCGTTAGTTTTGCTCCGATTTACTTGAAATTTTGACACAATATTTTCGACATGTTGTACATTTAGAAAAAAAATAATGTTAAAAATAGCTTTTAAAACCCTACACCCCCCCCCCCCCCCCCCTTAAACAAAGTACTCGTACGTCGAAGTTATTATTTACAAGAAAATAGCATCCAATTTTCTACTGAAAGTAATGAATGTGTCATAGAATATGTCTGAAACCTTCCGAGTTGGGCCGCTCAGTTGAGAGTTGAGTTGAGTTGAGAGTTGAGTTGAGTTGAGTTGAGTTGAGTTGAGTTGAGTTGAGAGTTGAGATCCCGCCTGGTTCCAAGCGTCGCATCGTGAGTTCAAATTTTAGAAAAGGATTGTTTGTTATGGTGAGGTTAACCTCCTCAGGTGGAGGTTAACCTCCTCAGATTGACTGCTGGCCCTTTTCAATTGTCTTAGCCGCAATCGTGTGTATGGAGATGTGTGTGAATAATACTTCGGATTTACTCGGTCACTTTTTATTTATAATAACTTTATACAAATTAAGTCAAGTCGCGGTACACTGGAGGAGATTGATAACACCCGGAAAGTCGGAGAGTAAACAACAGAATGAGCATTAATATACAGAATGAGCTTGCAGATTTCGTGCACTCGGCCTATCGGTAGGTTGTGGTGTTGCCAAACGGTAAAATTAGTTTTTGTTAATTATAAGGCTGTTCGCCATAAAATCCTAGGCCGGCTAAGCCCCCATCGCGACACAAGCAAAAATTTTCCGCTTAGTGTGATGATGGAATGAGATTTTAAAATAATGTTAGATTTTTCGTAACCCGTGAATTTTGTTTCTTTTTAAAACATGTACGTTTTTCTGATTGAACGCCAGCATTAGTGCGCGTCCGGCTAAAAGGAAAAAGTCGTTATATCTCACTGTGTACTTTATTGAAGAATTTATTATCAAAAGAGGCATTTTTATTTCGGGCTATTTAAAAGTACTATTTAATATGATTGCCCGAAGATTATTCCAATGCTGTAACTATCTGGAATTTAATTGTCCTTTCCTGAAATTCCTACCTACCTCCCACTTCCTACCTATCTTCCACTACCTACAGTACAAAACAGTGCAGAGATAACCTTCGGCGGATAAGCAATGTATTATTATGAAGTTCGTATTTGTTCACATATTCGAAGTGCTAATTACATGTGTATGCAAAGACTTCAAATAACTTATGTTGATCATACCATCTGTACAGTTTGGAACATTTTATGTGAATTCTTATGTGCACATCAACCCAGCCCGCTACATCAACCACAGTGAGTTTTTACCATTCCTATCTTCCCTACCTATTAAGAATATTTCCTAACAGTAACAATGTTAAAAAATTGTTCTATGCATTTTATACTAGCCTATGTAAAATATGGTGTCACTACCGAACCACCTCGATGTAACGAATCCGGGTCCAATATAATAATGCATGCAGAATTATATTTAGATACAGCATCGCATCGACAATGTACGGAGCTAGGACTGTACGGATTCGCCGGTCTGATAAGACACCGGGTCACTGGAGCCAGGATGCGGCTAATGGCCTCCGACAACACGTGGTGTCCGCAGCCTTCCAGCACCAATCGCCACTCCTGAGTGAGCGCTGGCCCGATCTCACTCCAGACTACACCCCACATTATAATTGATTATATATTTTATTTTTATTACCGCTTCAGTTTTTTTTTTTTTTTCCTATTCTATTTACTTTTTGCTTAAAATGTATTGTATATATATGTTTAACTATATGGGACATGTGGAATAGCACTATCCTCCCCGCATCCTGGAATAAAACATTATTATTATTATTTTTGTAAAAGCTACGACTTTTAGGATTTCGAAGACATTCATCACCTTTTAAGATTTGAACTTTTTTAAAGTACACGTTTGTCTATTCTTCTATAAAACACCACATTGTCATTAAAAATACAAAAAAAAATAGAGGAAAAAAAATTTTTGAACCTTGCCTAGAAAACAATAATCGCTCTGAATTTATGCATCGATCAGTTACGTAGGTAGTTAATGAGTGGGTAACTATTTTTTTTCGAATTGACCAGTTCATGACTAGATTTATGTGGCCAGGTTTGTTGCGTGCTAGTCTGAATTGGATGATAATTTTCCATACACAATAAATAACGAAGAATGGAAGCAAATTGTGCAATGTAAAATAAATTTCTTAGATTTATCTTCAAGACAAATAACAATGTCCCCTCAGGGGATTATTTTTATCACATTCGCAATTTGAGAACAGAAATAATCAAAATTTTTGATTTTTATTATTAAATAATGTAAATTTTTATGGTTTTAAATTTTAACAGCCACATTCGATCAATTACTAGGTGAAGACCTCCTCTGACTTTTCAACTTTTTTTGAGGTGGTAGAATTATTGTGGTAGGCGGTGTGACTATCACGTAATCTTAAACTAAATAACAAGGATATATTTGGCAACCATAAAAACGTTTTATGAAAAAATGTATTTTGAAAGATTCCTAGATGCACAACCACGTGCGTTCGTTTTAATAATTGAAATACGCATCCAACGTCCGAGATTTCTGAGCGTCCATTTGAAAATTTCCCGCCATCATTAAAAAAAACATACGTTCGAATTTTAATATGGGAACATATGAACTGCTTATAGTGTTAGAGGGCTATTAAATGCACCTATATTTAATCGTTTATTCCATATTTTTAAAGATTCATAAAAAATTATAAAAAATCGTTAAAATTTATGAACGCATGAAATTTGCTTATTCTTTACTGGTACCTATTTTGAGACAATTAAATATTATATTTTATGACTTCTATATGTTGTATATAGCCTATATTGATTATCACAGATATAATTTTAAGTTCGAGCATGTATTTTTTAATAAAATATATTTCAATATTTTCGGTTCGCCAAATGTCAATAACATTTCGTAGAATTCAAATGTTTCAAAGACCCAATCATGTCTGATTACGTCTAAAGGGGATCGAAATGAAAATCTAGTCTCCTTCAACGGAAGCAATCTTCCGAACAGACCTTCCATTGATATGCTTGGTGTAACTATAAGTGACCAGCTCAGGTATGGGGGCTCCATCGAAGCCAGAGTAAAGTTAGCTTCTCAAAAACTGGGCGTACTGTACAGGGCACGCAGATACTTTAATAGTACACAACTGCTAACCCTGTACAAATCGCAAGTGCGCCCCACGGTTGAATTTGGCAGCCACCTCTGGTCTGGAGCTCCAAAATACTTGAAAAATACACTCGACTCTGTGCAGAAACGGGCGGTCCGTTTGATAGATTCTCCCATCTTAACGAACGGGTTGCAATCTTTAGAGCACAGGCGTCGGGTGGGAATGCTATCCATGTTCTACCGGTATTTCAATGGAAGATGCTCTGAGGAACTAGCGTCATTGATCCCTTCGGCACCGGTGCATAGTCGGGAGACACGCCAAACGCGCGCCCAACATATGTACACGGTTGACATTTGTCACATGAGAACGGGTCGTTTTTTCGACTCGTTCTTGAGTTCAACAGCTCGGCTATGGAACAATTTGCCGGCATCTGTGTTTTCTCCCTCCTACAACATGGGTCTCTTCAAGACCAATGTTCATTCCTTCCTCTCCTCAAAAAGACCCTCCACACAGCATCCCAGATGACATAGGCCCTGATCGGAATTATTTTCCTCAAGGCCTCCTGTGTGGAGTTAATGTAAAAAAAAAAAAAAAACAAATAATTAAGAAGAGATTCGAGACATCGCAGTGGTAAAGTGAAAATACTAATTTATTTTTGTGATTTATCGAAGTACACAACGCGCGGGAACTTTTAAAATAATTCCAATAAATGTTATAAAATATCTCTTCATTCCTTTTTAGATTTTAAGATTGAAATAACAGAAATGTAATAATAACATTGTTTATTTTTAAAATATCTTCACAAAAGCGATATGCACCACTTTCCTGAAGCCAGCTTAACTGATCCTTCTTAACATCATAATTTATTTATTACTTTCCAATTAACAATTTTTTTCAGGTTCCCCAATCCTGGCGCCTCCGTCGCTACGCCAACCTACTGGGCGAGTGCTGCGGAGTGCCCGAAGGCCCGGGGGTCCCTTTGCTGCGCCACACACAAGGGGGCCCGCGCGCCCGCCCCCGCCCCGAGGCCGCCAATTCCCCCGGTTGGAGCTGCGCCCCCCGCAAGAAGCCCGTAATATTGCAGCCGGACGTCATATTTGATCTGCCGGGGTATGAGGAATATATGCGTGAGTATGATCAATATTGCAACATTCTTAACACCCAACCTAACATGATTACATTAAGCTTGTTCCCCCGACAGTTACCACGCGACACTTGGCCCCCTAACAGTTGGTCTAGCAGAACATTGATCCCTCCACCAGTTGATACCTCGGACACTTGTTTATGTTAGCTGCACGTAGGAGTTCCTGGGGAAAATAATTTCTAAATAATAAGGAAAAGAAAGAGTAAAGACAAGGAAAAGTAGGTAGGTTGAGAGAGTCCGCCTGGAATATTCGAAAGGCCTACCTCAACGATCTAGCCCACCACGAAGCAGGTGGCAGACTCATCTGCCGCCTTGGGGTTTGTACGGGTCTTGACCCGTACAAACCTTACCCCATGAAACCGGGTACCCCTGCTAAGTCACCAAACATAGCGAACCACTTGGAGTGACCTATGGCAGAGGTGTTGACGGGGGTGGTACCCATACCCGCCTCCCAAATTAAAAATCCCCTTAAGTATTATTTTTGCTTTACGTACCGGCAGAGAGATCAACTGTACAGGGAATCAACTGTCCGAGAAGACAACTGTCGCGGGGCCAACTGTCGGAGGATTAAGAGTCGGTGTAACGTGCATTTCTCGGCAGAGCAACATGATCTCTCTCAAGCTTATGGGAAGAGAAATACAGGTTTTTTCTTCGGGTATTTTGTGATAAAATAAAAAAAATCATTTAGCAAATTACAAAATCTCCTATATTTTGAAGATATATATTTCATAGGTGCCCTCCAAGGGACTCCAAATATTATCGTGACAGAACATACCTGTTGGACCAATTCTAATTTACTACTATATCCCGGAAGCACTTTAATAGATATCACTTTGCGCGCCGATGGGCTGCAAGCCGTAAACTCGAGAAAATACGAAGAAAAGTAAGAAGACTCTAGGAGACACTTCTGCAAACCAGGCCCCTTCCCTTTGTCAGGCAGCAGGTTCCACGCCCTCGATCAGGTCCTCGGCTGATCGCACCAAGGTACCCTGAGATTTGTCAAGTTCCAGAAGGTGCCTTCATCCATTATGTCCGCCGGGAATTCGTCAAAACAGAAATACGGGTAGCCGCGGCCAAGCAAGGCCATCAAGGTGCTTTCCCGCAAATAACGTCGCCATCCGAGACAGGATTAAAAAGATATACTCCGACAAAGTCATGGTTTTTCCACGTGAAGGTCACAAAAACCGGCGACCGATAAAGCCCGATTCACTACAATGGGTCGTGTTTTGTATTCGATCAAACATCAGGATCCGGCTCGCGGTTTGAAATAACTTTATCAAAAAGGGTTTATCCCATATTAAAAAATCCACAAAACTCTATCTTAAGTGACTGGTCGAATTGACTCCGGCTCCCAGGCGAAGCCAATTCAAAAAGTGCCGCCGGAAATAGATGGCGCTAGACGCTAGCGGTTTTAATCTTTACGGCGATCATAATTAAACGACAGCGGCCAGGTGAGTTTAATATTAAATAGGTCAAGACAATATTTATTTAATCGAAATAAATATTATCGTGACATCGGATCACCATTTTTCATGTTCTGTTACTGTTCTGCTTTATACGGTTTTTTTATAAGGTCCCCAACTGCTGCCCACCGTCCGCTACCAGTACCATTATTGCATTCCCAAGAACTGTATCCGTCCAACGTTTCTACTGCAACGAAATTTCATGCTGTTTACAAATGAATGCATCATATTTATTTTTTTTACACGAGGTCCACACAGGAGGCCCTGAGGGAAATAATTTCCCTCAGGACCTATGTCATCTTTGGGGATGCTGTGTGATTTCTTTTAAGGAAAGGAAGGAGAGGAGAGTTCTGGGAAGGAAAAAGGTTTGAGGGTTGGGTAGGAATCTGGGGTACAGTGTGTTCTGGTCATCCGCCTCCAAGACCTAGACAAACCTCATCCCATAACCCTGGCACCCCTGCTAAATCACAAATCATATTAATATCGAAGAAATAAGCAGTTAAAACGTTATATTTACGGCCGGCCGCAAAGTATGTGACATCACGGTAACTGGCGAGAGATTACAACGAGCCATCCCGAGATATTTTTGATAAATTTGATTTGAGATATTGTTTACAAACTATTGTATCCATCGATATAATAATTAAAACACTATAACACCACCTATGAGTAATTTTATAATGCAAATAATACCCAACGAATTCCGTCGCATCTCTTGCGTTACGAAGTTGTACTATAAAACTTTTTTTTTTCAATGTTATTTTTCTCGATACGCCCTCGAATCTACATGTTTTGTATGTATTTATTTAAGTATTAACAACCTTAAATAAACCCGTACCTAAAATAATACAAATTGCTTTAATTTTGCGTTTTAAAAGTGATGTTTACAAAGCCAGTGATTCCGTTGCCGCGAACTTGCTGGAAAATAAATTTGCTCCACCCAGACCAACAAATGGTGAAAACCAATGCTTCTCGCGATCTGTTGACTGAGATAATGCACTTTCTTTTTGATAAATGTTTTCGTAAACCAATATTTTTGGTATCGGTGAGATTTTTAAGCCCACATGCCTTGACTAGATATATTTGGTCAAAGATTGTATCATATGAAAATCGAAGAAATAAATCGTCACAACGTTGATACTTGTGGCTGGCATCACGGCACCGTGGTAAAAAAGATTGCCTTTCGAGTTGGTCTAAATGGGCTAGAACCGAAAGGTTGTCAATGGCAACATTGCTTTCCAATCAAATGTATATAAAAGACTTGTATAGTACGTATTTTATATTCTGTGACATAAACATCTTCCTTCTCAAAAGAGTTGATTTCCTGACATTTCAGTTCCTTGACATCAAAATCCACTTTTTTTATATCCTGCCGATATCACACACCGCCTTCTTTTTCTAACGAGAAAAAGAGAGGAAGTGCATAATTAATCAATTAAGCGGTTATTAGACTACATTACATCCCACTCAAATTCATAAATCCATCAAAAAATTTATTTCAAAATACTTTACAAATTACTGGGGGTGGCTCGTTTTAATCTCTCGCCATTGAACGTGACAGTTTCAGTTCATGACACAATTTTTGTCACTTATCCGGTGTCTGAACATTATTTGTTTGTTTTGTTTTTTTTTGTTGTTTAAATTGCTTTTACATGTTCATTATATTTTTATTCAATTTATTAAAACAGTTTATTTATAAATAAATTCTGCTAGGTAATTATTATTACACGTGACAGCTGTTTCGCTTTCTGAAGACATTATCAATTTGTTCAATTAAAAAAAATTAAAATGGAGTTCTACAAATTAAACTTACAAATAACAATAAATAAAAATTTAAAAAAACATCATTTGTTATTTGAATTCAAATCGCATATCTTAAAAGATCTCAATAATGTTGATTTTTTGGCGTAAAATGCTTTTTTTTACAGAGTTGAGTAGGATGTGCATTTTAGGAAAACCCGATCTGACAGGATTTGAGCGTTATTTATTTTTTTCAATTTTATTTCTGGGGATATTTTATATACAGGGTGTTAAGGGACGTACTTGACCTACTTTAACCAGTGATTCCTGACATTATTTGGAGTAAAAAATGTTAATAAAATTTTGGTCTCCGGTGACATTATTGATTTTTTTTTTGTCTACAAAAACATAAAAAAATGGTAGTTGTTGGACAGTTTGAGGCGGGGTAAGGGGTGGGTCGGCTACTCGGCGGAGTGACCAGTGATGACATGCGAAAAAAAAAAATTGTTTGATTTTGAAGAAAAAAAATTTGAGAAAAAAAAAGTCACCAAAAAAAGTCACCGGAGACCAAAATTTCATTTAAATTTTTTACTCCAAATAATGTCAGGAATCACAGGTTAAAGTAAGTCAAGTACGTCCCTTAACACCCTGTATAATTTTACTCGTATGTATGGTAAATGGTTGTATTTCGATTGTGTAAAATAATATAAAGATTATTAGCAAGGGTCATTAAGATGATAGCTAAAGAGATAGAGACGTATATAGAGAATACTGCCATTGTATATTAACATCGGGCGTGCCCATAACTTACATGAGTGATGTAGGAACGCTAAATCAAATGCATATTTTGCATCTGCACTGTCCAGAGTAGAAAGTAACCAGCTCAAGGATTTAACTATTCTAATATGCATTGGGAATGCATTTTCGCAATAATAACAGCTAAATGCTTTGGGAATTGCTTATCCGATATTTTTCTACCATGCCTCTACTACTGTGCTTGTAAATGTAACAGGGGTCAGCATTACAAATCATGTGGTTATAGGTCAATAGTGCAATACTGGTAAGTTTGTAATACAAATTGTATAATAATTGTATATGATTGTTTAATTTGCATTTTGTTCAATTCTCTTTTAAGGTGATCCTCTAGTCCTTGAAAAATTCGACATTGCAATCCACGCCTCTTTTTGGGAGGGATTTAAAAATACTTGAAAACACGTTTTTGGAAAGGTCGGAGAATGTATTTGAGAATTGTTTTTCACAAATTAATTTCGTAAAGGCCTGTAAAAAACATTAACTCCTATCTTATTCTTTTTCAATTTTATTACACTCTACCACTCTACTACTTACATAGGTAAGACAACTAGAAATATAAACATTAGAATCACGGAACATTTAAGATGTTTAAATAATAATAATTTTTCAGAGTTTGCGAATCATCTAATTTCCACGGATCATAATTTTAATAAGGATATAGGGGTTAAAATTCTTCACCGTAGCAGTAAAAGCAAAAAAATTAGATAATTTAGAAGCAGTTGAAATTAGAAAAACCCCAAATAATATTCTAGTATTTTGAATAAACAAATAAATTTATCTTTTAGTCCCATTTTAAATATATTTCCAGTGAACCGCTCTGTTTTTCCCGGAAATCCCGCAATTACCCCTACCTCCTTGCTTACCTCCCACTCCCACACCTAAAATTTCTATGTCTGACAATATTCTATGTCTATGAAGATAAGTTACAAGTTGCAATATTCTCCTGACGAAGGAAGGGCGCATCCAAAACCGGTAGAGTGTAATAAAATAAAAGTGGTCTACAACAAATTAATGTGTTTTTATTATAAAATAATTATTTACCCATCTGTATTTTTTTAGATAACGACATCTTAGACTGGGGGAAACGGGACTTTTTGGTGGCAGGACTTGGAGACCAGGTCTTCATGCTGAATTCCTCTTCCAACCACGTCTGCAAGTTGCACACCTTGGACCCTGCAGATACCATTCTGGTCGTCAAATGGGATCCTGAGGGCAGATTCGTTGCTGTGAGTACCTACTAAGTACTAAATTATTTATTTTGCTAACAGGATGTTTTCTAGGCAATACTGTACATATGCATAATTCAAATTTGCAAATTTAATGTCTCCTATTATTGTCGAAAATCTAAACAACAAATAATCAAACCTCAAATTGAAAACTATAATTTGCAACTGTGATTTACACGACAAAAATATTTGTAAGCATTTATTAAGTATCTACTCATTCTTAGGACAACGTATATATTTATATATATACCATCACAATTAGATTGTCTTAAACTATAGTGAATTAACTCACTTTTTGCAGATTCTGAAGTAGTGCTTGAAATTAGGGCTCCAAATCATAATCTAGCTCGGCCAGAAAGAACCTATCAGAGAAATACTATCTTGACCAATCATAGATAGTTTTTCTCTGGTTGGTTCTTCTTTCTGGCAGAGCTAGATTACGATTTGGAGCCATCAATTCAAGTTCTAACTCAAAAATTGCAAACTGAGTTAGTTCACTATGGTTTAAGACGATCCAATTTGTTTAAAGGCGTAATCGAACCGAGGAAGGGAATATATAAGGATCCTTTCAAAAGTCAAAAACTTAAAATGGCGCTGATCCGCAATTTTATGTAAAGGAAAATTAAATCAAATTAAACGTAACCTTAAACTTTGAAGTTTCATTTTGTTTTGTCAACAGATTGGCACATTTTTGGGTAACCTGTTCGTCTATGACATCCAGTGCGAAAAATTGGTTACGATTCCCCCGGAGCGCTACCGACCCAAGGTCGATGAAGCTACAGCGATCACTTCACTGGCATGGGAAGCTAACGGGCTGCAGATGGCTTGGTATTCAGTTTTTGTATTTTTTTATGAACGGAAATAACCCTGTTGACTGATTCATTAACGCACAGTAATCGCCATGATCAATTGATTGGTTAGAAAGAGACTGATTCTTTGTTAATCGGTTGTGTTTCACAATTTTTTTTTGTAATCCGCATTTTTAAGGAGTTCAATGTTCAGTTAAGTCATAATAGACATTTTATTTATATTAACTACATACATACACATGCCTTCCTTTGAAATGCTTGATGTAACTCAAGTGACCAGCGCAGCCGCGAAGGTTCCGTCGAAGCCGGAGTTAAGTTAGCCTCTTAAAAGCTGGGCATACTGTACATACCCTGCAGATTCTTGGCCTTCCATTTGGCCTTCCATTGATATGCTTGGTGTAACTCTAAGTGACCAGCTCAGGTACGGGGGCTCCATCGAGGCCAGAGTTAAGTTAGCCTCTCAGAAACTGGGCATACTGTACAGGGCACGCAGATACTTTAATAGTACACAACTGCTAGCCCTGTACAAATCGCAAGTGCGCCCCACGGTTGAATTTGGCAGCCACCTCTGGTCTGGAGCCCCAAAATACCTGAAAAAAACCCTTGACTCTGTGCAGAAACGGGCGGTCCGTTTGATAGATCCTCCTAATTTAACTAACGGATTGCAATCTTTAGAGCACAGGCGCCAGGTGGGAATGCTGTCCTTGTTCTACCGGTATTACAATGGAAGATGCTCCGAGGAACTAGCGTCATTGATCCCCTCGGCACCGGTGCATAGTCGGGAAACACGCCAAACGCGCGCTCAACATTTGTACACGGTTGACATTAGTCACATGAGAACGGGTCGTTTCTACGACTCGTTCTTGAGTTCAACAGCTCGGCTGTGGAACGATTTGCCGGCCTCTGTGTTTCCTCCCTCCTACAATATGGGTCTCTTCAAGACCCATGTTCACTCCTTCCTCTCCTCAAAAACACCCTCCACACAGCATCCTCAAAGATGACATAGGCCCTGAGGGAAATTATTTTTTCCTCAGGGCCTCCTGTGTGGAGTTAATGTAAAAAAAAAAAAAAAAAACTTTAATAGTAAACTGCTGACTCTGTACAAATCGCAAGTTTGCCTCACTGTTGAATTTGGTAGTCATCGCTGGTCTGGAGCCCCAAAACACTTGAAAAAACCCTTGACTCTTTGCAGAAACGGGCAGTCTATTCGATGGATTCTAATCTTTAGAAGACAGGCGTCAGGTGGCGATGCTGTTCTTGTTCTAGCAGTTTGCTTCGAGGAACTTGAGTCATTATCCTTCAGCACCGATTAATAATCGGGAAGCATGCCAAACGTGCGCCTAAAATTTCTACACGGTTGACATTTGTCACCTGGTCGTTTCTACTCAAAAATAAGTAGAAACGACCAGGTTATAGAACAATTTGCCAGCTTCTGTGTTTCCTCCCTCCTACAACGTAGGTATTTTCAAGAAACGCGTTCACTTCTTCCTCTCCATAAAAAGACCCTCTACACAGCATCCCCAAAGATGATATAGGCCCTTAGCGAAATTTTTTTTCTCAGGGCTTTCCGTTTCGAGCTAATGCGAAAAAATCGCATATATGCCCAGCCGCCGTCACGCTGGTCACGTCTTTGTTTTTACTTACAACGCAAACGCATAACTTTCATCAGTTTCACCGCTTTGATAGTCCATGCAGTTAGTCCTGCGATAGTCAGAAGGCTTTCATGCTATATATTCCTTTGTTTCTATTAACTATCATTCTTTATATCCAGATTAACTATCTATTCTCTTATCTACCATTCTCTATAACGAGTATTTATTATTTGTTTCAGTTGCACCTCCAGCGGCTCCTTGAGTATCTGTATAGGCAACGATGAAACGCCCTACTCCGTGAAGAGGAGGGCCCACGACCGAGAGATCATCAACTGCACCTTCTCCCCCGACAGCAACTATCTCGTCACCTGCGGAGTGGATTGCAACGTCAGGATGTGGTGCCTGCCCGACCTCAAACCCTTCTTCCAGATTGTCTACGGACATCCTGCAAGAGTACTATATAATAATAATAATAAGCCTTTTTATTCTGAACTTTTGTTAGGTACGAATCTTGACATGTTCTTAATTTTTATAATATATCCCGAAGCTCAGTTTGCCTCTTGGCATAGGCCTCCTCTAACATTTCCCACCGGGACCTGTAACTCGCTACTCTTCTCCAGTGATGTCCAGCCGTGAGTTTTAGGTCATCTTCCCATCTTATTTGTTGACGTCCTCTACTTCTCTTGCCATCTCTGGGATACCAGTCAGTGACATTTTTGCACCATTTTTCTTGTGGAGGGTACTAATTTTTGTTAAATACTAGCTGTCATGTACCCGGCGTAATCGTCCTGATTGGATGATCCAATCATCCTTGCCGATGAGATTCAGTTAGAGAAACTATTAACATAACAGAAATCTCTAATAAGGGTTTAAAAATGTTGGGATTTATAACTAGGCTAAGTAGAAATTTTAAAAATATAAAGTGTGTTAAACTGTTATATTTAACCTATGTAAGAAGTCAACTTGAGTACAATTTTCCCGTCTGGAACTCGCATCATAATATACATGTAAAAGCTGTTGAAAGAATACATAACAAATTCTTACGTTTTCTAAATTTTAAAATGCGTATTCCAGCAATTTTATGTTTAACAAAAGCACTCTGTTAAATGATATGAATATGCTCAAATTGTTAGACAGAAGAGTTTTCACTGACTTGGTATTTCTATATAAAATTCTAAATGATTCAATTGATATTATGGTATTGCTTGAATTGATAAGTTTCCGGATTCCACAATTTTATTTTTTTATTTTTTATTTATTGAATATAATGGTACAGAGGTTACATGTTTTTATAAATTAAATAAAGTTTTTCTTTTAAAAATACATTAATAAATAAGTATTACACCTTTTTTTAGAGCAGAGCTCGAATAAAAAAGGCCGAGAAAACTAATGTAAAGCACAATTTAACAACGAAAAAAATTTTATTTTTTTTTATGTGTAAAACAAAAGATAGGAATATAACAGTGAAATAGGAAAAAAAGGTCATATATGTAAGTATACACATACACACACATAGATATACACACCTACCTACATATATACACATATACAAAATCAACAATCAACAAAAAAAAAACAATGTGATATTAGAAGTCAGGATTTATTCCAGGGCAGAAATTTTGGGACTAACAACCATATTATGGATTCTTATTTGGCCAGAATACTAATGGAGGGAAACAATTATACCAAGTCAGTGGACATCTCAATTTATCTTTAAATAAATATAAAATATTACTACTAAGGCAGTTCAATTATGTATTATAAATACTGTAAAATAAATATTTCTTACTATTAATATGTAAAAGCCTCGAAAAGGGGCGAAAATAAATAAATTAATTAAATCATATATTAAAAGACGCTGCGAAATCTAAGTGTTTAAATATTGTTTCTTCAAAATAGGCAAATTAACTTTGTGGCGTCATCATTTAATAATGAAAAACAATTACATTGTGTAACAACCACTATTTAATTAACAATATCAACATGTTTCGAAAACTATGTTTTCTTCGTCAGGATAATAAGTTAATAAAAAATAACAAAAGTCAAACAAGTATAGACTAATTAGAACATAGACAAAATATTAGAAAGGAGAGGTGATTAATTGCCTAAAATATATAAATATTTTATATAAATATTTTATGTTTAAATATTGAATTATTTAAATAAACGTGAAAAGTCTCAAGTTACGCTGAGATTACGAGACTATGCACATTGAAATCTAAATTACTTAAACAAAGGAAAAAATGTTAAAATGTACAGAATAATACACTTGATGAGTTTTAATCGTCACAACCTACGACAAGAATTCACGTTACACGGGTTCACATCAAAACATACGTTATGTAATTGAACCTGTGTAATATATTACCGTATAGTTATGTAATTGAACCTGTGCAATATTTAAATCAGGAAGAACGGTCAATACCTATATAGACCAGTGCAATTAGCGATCCGCGATCGGAATTATTCCAGTAGTCCCATTTTTTTATATGATTTATACACTCATCTCTTAATGTAAAATCTGAGTTTTCGACCTTGGCGCACTCGAGCTTTCGCCGCCGTTTTGATAAAACCAGCATTATTGGAAACGAGATATTTGAGAAAAACTAGATTTTATTTATTTATTTATTTATAAATAAACGCCCTTTTTCGGGGCTTTTACATATATAGCATAGAAAAAACATTTTATTGTACATAACTGAACTGCCTCAATAACAATATTTTAAATTTATTCAAAGATAAATTGAAGATGTCCACTGACTTGGTATAATTGTTTCCCTCCATTAGTATTCTGGGCAAAGAGGAATACATATGATAGTTAGTCCCAGAATTTCTGCACTGAAATAAATCCTGACTTCTAGTATTACGAAGTGGAATTCGGAAGCTTATCAATTCAAGTAATACCGGACTATCAACTAAATCATTTAGAATTTTATATAAAAATACCAAGTCAGTGAAAATTCTTCTGTCTGACAATTTAAGCATATTCATATCGTTTAAAAGTGTGTTGTAGTTTAACATACTTGCTGAAATACCCATTTTAAAATTTAGAAAACGTAAGAATTTGTTTTGTATTCTTTCAACAGCTTGTACGTGCATATTATAATGAGGATTCCAGACAGGAGAATTGTACTCAAGTTGGCTTCTAACATAAGCAAAATATAACATTTTAATACACTTTATATTGTTAAAGTTTCTAGTTAGCCTAGTTATAAACCCCAACATTTTTAAGCCCTTATTACAGATTTCTGTTATGTGGTTAACAAATGAAAGATTTGATTGAAAAGTGATGCCCAAGTCTTTAATTTGCATTAATGTCTGAAGAGTATTGTTATCAATGTTGTAATTAAATATCACTGGATTTTTTATTCTAGAAAATCTAACAATTTGACATTTTGAGATATTTAAATAAAGTCTATTTTCCATACACCAAATTAACAATTTGTTGATATTATCTTGAAGAATATTGCAATGATAAATATTTTCAATAATTTTAAAAATTTTGAGGTCATCAGCAAAAAGTAAGATAGATACATCATGAAATATTTTTGTAAGATCGTTTATAAACAAGATAAATAAGATTGGGCCAAGGTGTGAACCCTGTGGAACTCCACTTGTTGCATTAATTTTTTCTGACAGGGAGGATTTAATTCTAACTATTTGTTGTCTTCCAGTTAGATAGCTTTTAAACCAGGCTAATATATTGCCGCGTATACCAAGCTTTCCTAATTTCCAAATTAAGATTTCATGGGAAACTGTATCAAATGCTTTACTGAAATCAGTATAAACAGTGTCCACTTGTTTTTTGGCTCGATTCCGGCTGGTTTTTTTCAAAATGGCGGCGAAAGCTCAAGCGCGCCAAGGTCGAAAACTCAGATTTTATATCAGGATATGAGTATATAAAACATATAAAAAAATTGGGACTACCGGAATAATTCCGATCGCGGATCGCTAATTGCGCTGGTCTATATAGGTATTGACCGTTCTTCCTGATTTAAATATTGCACAGGTTCAATTACATAACTATACGGTAATATATTATACAGGTTCAATTACATAACGTATGTTTTGATGTGAACCCGTGTAACGTGAATTCCTGTCGTAGGTTGTGACGATTAAAACTCATCAAGTGTATTATTCTGTAAGTGCACTAATTGCACTGGCCTAATACTAAATCCGTAATTTATACAACAAAACCTCACATCATTCAACAACAAATCCATCTGAAAGAAAAAAACAGGTGCCTAAAACGGTTGGAAGCTTTGGACAGGATACGCCTCGTTCCATGCACTTCCAATCGGCAACGATGTCTCTGGCTCTTTAAATACCCAATCCTACGTCATTTCTAATGATTTTTGTTGTGTGATTTCTTCTATGTTTTTAGCACTGTTTTATTTACACAGCTTTTTGATATTTTATGCAAATAATTTTTCTTTCTTCTCAGGCTTTAGCCTGGCACCCCTGGAGGGCCTGCCAGATTGCCATTGGGGGAGGGCTCGGCCCGTCCCCCGGCTACGGAGATGGTTCCCTGTGCGTGTGGGACGTTTCCCTCGAGACCAACGTATGCCACCAGCTGCCCACCACACGCTGCGGAGTGGACGCGCTCTCTTGGAGCCACCTCACCGGGGAACTGGTCATCAGCTACTGGATTGAAGGTAGACTATTGATTTCCAGGCTTTAGCATGGCGCTGCTGTCGGACCTGCCAAATTGCCAGGCTATATATAACGGCTCCCTCGTCATGTGAGACTCTGGAACCAACTCACAGGGGAACTATTTAACTATTTATCAATCGATCTGGATCGCAAGTGGACCATCAAGGAAACGAAGTTTTGACTACCGGGTCGATTGCTTACCTCATTTCTGGATTTTATCTCATGTCTTGATTGGAACTTCAATTCCATTACTTCTTGCTCTCACCTCCAATGGCCCTGACGCGCTAACGTGTGGAATTCATAGGGTCGACCACTGCTGTTAATTCTGAATTTTAAATATGAGGTTAACAAAAATGACTTGGTTAAGCTGAGTTGGTTAAGGAACTTTTCCCGGTAAGACGAGAGACCCTGGATTCGAGTCCCAGTTTTTTTTACATGATCTCCATTCAGGAAGCCCCAAGGAACATAATTTCCCTCATGTCATCTTTCGGGATGCTGTGTAGAGGGTTTTTTTAAGAAAAGGAAGGAGAGGAGAGTTCTGGGAAGAAAAAAGGTTTGAAGGGTGGGTAGGAATCTGGAGTTCAGTGTGTTCAGGTCATCCGCCACCAAGACAAGCCTCACTCCATGAACACGGGTACCTATAGCAGAGGTGTTGGTTACCCAATAAATGGTCCCCGATGCGGCGTCACCCATTCCCGCCTCCCAAACTGAAGTTGCGACCTTTTTTTTGTTTTTCTATGCTTTGTTTTTTTTCATATTTTGGTTTAGATTTTTTAGTAATATCCTCTTTTTCAATCATATCCGAGTATTTGTGTCTTTTGTTTTAGAAAAACATCAAGTGGACAACATGCTGGAAGGCCACTCCAGACTTCTGGTGCTTTCTGCACCAGGCACAGCCTCTGACGAATTGCGCTCTCCCACTGGAAGAACTCGAGCTCTCTTGTTTAGTCCAGACGGGACCAAAATTGGTGAGAATTCTTGATTGAGACTATACAATCTCTTAAATACAAATAATATTTGAAATCTGTGTGCCAAAGAAGAAAAACTTTCAAACGATCAACACCGGTCTACTGAAATTTTAACAATTGGTGTACAAAACTTTTAGGTTAAGGCGCCTTAAAGGAAGAAGATGGAGAAATATGTTATTACGAATGTTGGAGAGAGCGCGCTAATATTTAAAAAGATAAAATTGTGAAAATGCTTAATAAAACACGACTCGTTGAAAATACAGCAAAATTCTCGCGGAGAACATCTAAAATAGCATTTAAAGAAATTATGTGAATTTTTTCATACATATAACTTTAAAATAAGTGAAATGAACGTGTTTTTAATCATTTTTGGAGCATACGCTGCGTTTTTTTTTCTATCGAGGAAACTTCATATAATTAGCGTTTCGGTGTGGGGAAGGAAAAAGGCATGAGGGGTGCGTAGGAATCTGGGGATCGGTCTATCCAGGATCTCTCCCATCCTATCCCATTCCATCATATCTCATCCTATACATTTTACACATCCTTTCTCTCCCACTGCGTTGAAAGGAAATAGGTCGAGAGAGTTCTGTTGGAGATAAAAAGTTTTCTCTCAACCAGTCTCTCCAAATCCAGCACGCCACACATAAGTGGGCAGACACACCCTGAACAATCCTCATCCCATGAACCCGGACACCCCTGCTAAGTTACCAAACGTAGCGAACCACCAGGGGCGACCTACCACAGAGGTGTTCGTTATCCAAAAAGTGGTTCGTGAGGCAGCGACTACTTCACAATTAAACTGTTTTGTTGTCAAAAAAGATAAATGGAAATTCTTTGATATCTATGTGGATGAATACTCAATGCATTCAAAAGTTGTTTAAAAAATTTAGCAGGCTTACCTTCACTTTCACAAAATGAATTATGTAGATCTTCAAATTCGATAGTTATAAAACATACCTTAAATTTCTAAAGTTTCTGTGATTTTAATCACATTCGAGTCGTAATAATTAACCAGGATGAATGCAACGACCAAAAACAGAAGCTGGTCGTTTGTCAAACTTCCCACGCTTAGAATTTGGTCAACATTTTTATCACAGTTCTCCGAAATACCGATCGTCTGTTAGTGCGTATAATAAAACACGGAAAGCGGCCATCAACGATAATATATCAATTTAGTCTATCCATTTATTTCCTTTTTTATAGCGGCAAAAAAGGCAACGATCAATCTTGGTCGTAAAAGACTTTATCTCTTGTCACTGTTTCGCCTTCATCTCTCTCTATAAAATATATTTAACTTACTTATGCCAAAGGTGAAAAAATCTGTTAATTATATCCAGTTATGTAGAGCGGTAATACGTGGTCTTCGTGCGTAAAGTACGGTAACTTTGGGAGGTGATTTAAGTAAAAAAAAAAAAAAATTTCATTATTTTTTCGGGTTCTCCATAAAACAAATATACACCAGAATATTATGGATAAAATTACAAAATTTAAAAAAAAAAATATGGGGGCAGTTTCACTATGTTGTGACGTACACACTTAGCTCCACACAGGAGGCCCTGAGAAAAAAAATTCCCCTCAGGACCTATGTCATCTTTGGGGATGCTGTGTGTATTGGAGGACCCACCACTTACCCACCCTGGTATAGGTAACAGATGGTTACCCCTTCAAGGCTCTTGCAAGGACTCTAATTTTTTTTTTATAAAAACGACTCTACATTTAATAAACGAAACTAGACCTTGTGCCCGCATACGTTGTTAGGCAGCAGTATGGAAGATCTTGCTATGAGCAATATAAACAATGCTGTGTGTAGGGTGTTTTTAGTAAAAAAAAAAAGAAGAGGTTCTGGGAAGATGGGTGGGTAGTAGATAGAGGGTAGGTGTGTCCAGACAATGTCCCCATGAACCCGAGCACCCCTGCTAAGTCACTAAACATAGCGAATCACTTGAGGTGACCTATTGCAGAGGTGTTGGTTGTCCAATAAATGGTTCTCGGGGCGGCGGTACCCATACCCGCCTCCCAAATCGTTTTTTTTTTTTTTTGTCTTTTTCTATTTTTCTGTGTCTTGTTCTCTTTCATATTTTCATTTAGATTATAAGTGTTATCTTCTTCTTAAATGATATTCATAGGTACATGATTGCAAGAATCTTGTATATGAACCGTTCAAATAAAGATTAGTTTTTATTGATGGATTGGATTGAATATTTTTTTTTGTTTCGGTTATACTGTTTCAAAAAAAAAAATATTATTTAATCCATCAACATCATTTTCATTAACTACCGCTCCACCAACTGTTTGAGTCATGATATTTAAAAACTTGTAACTACCATTTTTTTTAAATTTGCTACGCGGAGCAATTTCCATATGCTAGCACACATTTTAGGCATAAAGAGAGAAGGGGTGGGGAGCGTTGAAAAAAATATACTTGGAAAGTGGGCGGTGAGATAGATATGGTTAGGAATCTCTGTTTAATAATCATCTCCAAAGTTACCGCACTTTACCCTCGGTCACCTTGTGTAATGGGTTTGTTTTATCCAACATGCTTAACCAAAAATTATGTCAATTGACTTGCGCACGTTTTTTGGTCTTTCAACATAATCTTATCTGTTTTGTTGGGTAAAAAGATCGGGTAATAGCTGTAATAATATCAATGTAAAAAATCAATATTATTACAGCTCTGAACCAGTTTACGAGCTTGAATGTTTTTTTTTTCATTTTTATTTCGATTTCATACAAAGATTAGATATACTAAATATATTGATACTATTTACTCAGTAATAATTAGGTACTTAACAAGTAAGTAAGTCAAATACGTCCTTTTAACACTCTGTATAGATAAGAGATTTTTTTTTTACAGTTAATACCGCACAAGAGTCCCAACTGCTCCCGTCTGGAGCCAGTGAGACTATGGCATCCCCAATCGGGGTATGTTGTGAGGCTGAAGGTAGTGGGGAGGGGAAGGAGATAGGGAAGAGGAAGGTTGGGAAGTACCTGGCTATTCAGATCTGGTCGCTAAACACGGCTAAAGCCATTTTAAGCAACGTTTCAATTCTGAATGGTGGTCTTACACCAGGGCGATACTGATAGTATCTTCCACTCTGGAACGTGTCGCAAATATACTATATATTATTTTAAATGAATAAATTGTGAAATAACACAAATTAATCATATAAAATTTATTTGCGCACGCCGGGTTCGAACCCGCGACCTTCGGATTGTGAGTCGAGAGTCTTGCCTCGGGACCACGGAGGCCGTCGGCAGATGTAGAACAGAAAAATAGGTAAGTAGGTAGGTACTTACTAAGGAGAAATGGTGAAAGTTTTATGTGAATAAGTTGTAGCAAATAATAGAAGTACCTACTTACCATTATCTATTGACTACGGTTTACTTTTGATTGCGCGTTTTCATCCCGCGACAAAATATCCCCGGCGAAATAGCCTCCGACAAAATATCCTCCGACAAAATATCCTCCGACAAAATATCCTCCGACAAAATATCCTCCGACAAATATCCCCCAACAAAATATCCCCCGACAAAATATCCCCCAACAAAATATCCCCCGACAAAATATCCCCCAACAAAATATCCTCCGACAAAATATCCTCCGACAAAATATCCTCCGACAAATATCCCCCAACAAAATATCCCCCGATAAAATATCCTCCGACAAATATCCCCCAACAAAATATCCCCCGATAAAATACCCTCCGAAAAAATATCCCCCGACAAAATATCCTACGACAAAATATCCTCCGACAAATATCTTCACACAAAATATCCTCCGACAAAATATCCTCCGAAAACATATCCCCCGACAAAATATACTCCGACTAAATATCCTCCGAAATAATATCCTCCCTAAAATATCCTCCGACAAAATACCCTCCGATAAATATCCCCCGACAAAATATCCTCCGAAAAAATATCCTCCGACAAAATATCCCCGACAAAATATCCTCCGAAAAAATATCCTCCGAAAAAATATCCTTCGACAAAATATTCTACGGACAAAGCATCCATCCAACAAAATATCTACCAAACCTTTACCTAATCTAGCCTAACCAAACCTTACCTAATCAAAACTAACCTAACAAAAAATGGGACAAAAATAATGCAGACATCCAGTAAAGACAATAAATTATTGTTCAAAAATAGTAAAATGGGACAAAAATAATACAGATATCAATAATGTATTTTCTTTACAGGATGTATGTATTATACTTGTCCCATTTTTTGTTAGATTAGGTAAGGTTAGGTTTTAGTAGATATTTTGTTGGGGGATTTTTTGTCCGTCAGATATTTCGTCGCGGGATGAAAAGTCGCGGAACCCTTCTGATTTTAGTTATGTTTTTTTTTCAGCAAGCGCGTCTTCAGATGAAAACCTATTCATTTGGAGTTTTCTTGGTGGTGGAGGACCTTTATTGAGCATGTACAAAAGGAAAATCAAAAAAGAAAAACTCTCCCGGGCCATTTCAGAAATAAACGAATTCAACAATTTTGGTTACACTGTGAGATGAAAAATATTAAATATCTACTTACGCTTAGATGTATTATTTTTTGATTGATTATTGCGCTTTAATGAAGAATGTCGATTTATGATAAACATGGTATAAATATTCATACGTCTTTACGCAGGTGTGCTAGAGACATGTTAAACTTAAGCTGCCATAAAAACAAAATGAATTTTAAGTATTTATTTTAATATGTTAATGTATTTATTGAATTATAATGTACATAGTTATTTATATTTTTATAAGTGATTTATTAATGATGTGTAATATTCGAATATCTTTAATCCATATTCTGTATTCAAATTTAGAATTTTATCATTTGTATATGTACTTTTATTTTACATGTAAAGATAAAATTTAAGCCAGCGCACACGCAAAACGCACGAAAAACGGGGTGCAGTGACGAATACGGAAATCTATTAAAAGGAACGGTTACGTGGCCTTTTTCATATAAAACTTAATTTTTTTTTATTAATTTCAGGCCATAATACCCCACCACACTGATTACATTTTTTTTAAATCAAAAGCCTTTTAAATATTGACTACCTACGAATGTGTGTTTTATTTATTTGTGTTTTAAATTATCAAATAGGGACCATCAAAGAATTCGATTTTTGACAATTTTACTAAGGCTGCTTTGGCAATTATTTTGGAAGTTAGTATTAAGCTATTTAAAATTTTTTTGCCTTACCTACTAACCCTTTACTCATAATTTTCCGCAACTGATAAACAACATTTTACTTTACATTAATGGTTGTTTATTAGTTTTGTAAATATTTAAAATAAATAAGTAAATGCCTCCTAATATAGGTTTGAATATCATATCTAAGGGCGAGATTATTATTTTTGTTATTAATTCAGAAAAAAAATTGCCAAAGCTTCCTTTAAAATCTTGAAAAACCGATTTTTTTAATGGCTTATTTTTGATGATTTAAAACACACAGAAATAAAATAGCACATATCGGTTTTCAATATTTTTATATATTTCGATTATAAAACCGTTATTCAATTCAAACAATCACAAATACAAAATGAAGTTTTGTATGAAAAACGTCGCCCAGCTGTTCCTCTTTGAAGGTTGCAGTCAAGCTTCACAATTCGCTAAAAATATACACAAGCCATAAATGTGTATCTTCTGAGTGTGCCTTATATCACTACGAAAATACATAATAGGCCTAAATATCGCTTGGCAAACGGATTCTAGAAACGGACAGTTTTAGGGCAAAAGTTTTTATTTTTTTTTATTTTGTTAATATTTTTATAAAAAAGAAAAAAATTCAACTAAGAAAAACTGTCACAGTTATTTCAGCCAGAAGTTGTTTATATTATGTGTTCATACATTCCTATTGAAAAAATATTTTGCGCTCACATTTTTAAAAAAATAATCAACAATTTTTTTTTTTTAAATTCTACTCAAGCTCAAATCTTCAATTTATTCAATGCTTATTTTTTGGGATTCATAATGTCATTCGATTCCTAGTAGATTAATAAAAAATTGTGAATTCATATTTAGCTTCGCCTTAATGTGATGAATACATTAGAAAGAATTCCGTCACCACACCCGCTTTTGACGATTGCGTTTGCGAAGACTTTGGTTGAAACATAGGTTTGTAAAGGTTTTGTTGAATTTAATTGTTTTGTTTTGATAATAGAGATTCGTGAAATAATAAATAATATGATTTCTCTGGCATTTTATATGATTGACTCATCATTCTGCAAGTTTTTTTTAATCCAACGTCGGAAGAAATGTAATGGTTTGCAAATTAAGAATTCGTAAAGACTTTGTAGAAGATTTCTCGGATATAAGAGTCTGATGGCGTAGGATCGAGAGAATAGGTCAAATATCTGTTTAATTCCTTTCAGCCGAACCTCTAAGACAAAAAACCAAGTTTTCATTAAAAAAATTATTACGAAAGAGCATTATCACCCTGAAATTACTTAATGACTTCTAAATCATCTTTTCCCAAGATTGCGATCTGCTACTCAATTTTCTTTAACCATTAATTATATTTAATTACCGCAAAAATTTCAAAAAGCAAATCAAAATGACACAAAAAAATAAGTTTAAAAATTTTCTTTAGTTCTTTTACCCTGTCAACTGAAAACTTTACAAACCTGTGCATCTACCCAATACATTGAATAATCATTTTACATGTTTTTATTTAATTTCAAAGCATTATTTACGAACAATTCTCACGTGTAATTGAGCTTTCATAGAACGAGCTTTCTAAGTCTGGGCTTTTGTAGAAAGCAAGCCTTTCGTAAAACCCGCAAACCGCAACATGAAAGCTCACTAAAGTTGAGATTGCACCTGTTTCCGCCAGAATCTTTATCACAATCGCCATATAAATAAGGGGACTTTTTTTATCGGCAAACCAGAGTTAAAGCTGCGTTTTATTGCGCGATTGTGTGACAATTTGTATGCTCTCTATATATCTGTAAGGTGTAAAGCATTATATTAACATTTCAATCGGACGGTAAATTAGATGAACGGAAGCTATTTAATTTGTTTAGATTATATATTATAGATATTGTGTATATCTTGTGAATCGATTTATTTCAGATGTTTTTTTAATGCAATTAACGTTGAATGCTTTTATATTTTAAGCAATTTGATATTGTTGTGTGTTATTTCGAGTTATTTGTTTGTGTTTTGAAATAAAATACTTTGCTACTGTAAAATAAATACTTTTTTAATTTTTATTAAACATTTTTTTGCCCAACATAACATTCTGTTATTTGTTACAGTAATTTTTTTAATCTACGAAATAAATTAAAATCAATAATTTCAAAATTGACGGTTTTGTCGTGGGTCAGAATATGTTTAACGTTTGGCTCCGTCATTTTTTTTTTTTTTTTTACATTAACTCCACACAGGAGGCCTTGAGGAAAATAATTCCCCTCAGGGCCTATGTCATCTGGGATGCTGTGTGGAGGGTCTTTTTGAGGAGAGGAAGGAATGAACATTGGTCTTGAAGAGACCCATGTTGTAGGAGGGAGGAAACACAGATGCCGGCAAATCGTTCCATAGCCGAGCTGTTGAACTTAAGAACGAGTCGAAAAAACGACCCGTTCTCATGTGACATATGTCAACCGTGTACATATGTTGGGCGCGCGTTTGGCGTGTCTCCCGACTATGTACCGGTGCCGAAGGGATCAATGACGCTAGTTCCTCAGAGCATCTTCCATTGAAATACCGGTAGAACATGGATAGCATTCCCACCCGACGCCTGTGCTCTAAAGATTGCAACCCGTTCGTTAAGATGGGAGAATCTATCAAACGGACCGCCCGTTTCTGCAGAGTCGAGGGTATTTTTCAAGTATTTCGGAGCTCTAGACCAGAGGTGGCTGCCAAATTCAACCGTGGGGCGCACTTGCGTGGGGCGCATTGATCGCTTTTAAGTATTATTACCGTATGCACGATTGCGATACCGTGAGGGCCCAAAAAGCAGAAAACCTTTGTTCTTTATCCTAATAATGCTGCAGCTCTTTCTTACATTAAATAAAGGTGAGACAAAAGATGAGACACACAATATACGTGTGTCTGTTTTCTCCAAAGTTTTACTTTTTTCCTTTGTAGGAAACAGATTTATCTTATTATGGCGACGGGAATTGCGTTTCATTTTATTTATACGTTTGAGAGAGCTGTATGATAATGATTATATGTTTCCTTTGAGGGTGCAGATATACGAACCGTTTGTTTCATTTTTGGCTGTTGTTATTTAGTACGTAAGAAAGAGCTGCAGCATTATATGTTTAAAATCAAAAGCAAAACTATCAGCGCATTGACGTTAAGTTTGACGTTTTTGGAATTCACTCACACTTCAAAATTATCCTTGTCACTACATTCCAGACTTTCAAAATTATCCTTGTCACTACATGCCAGACTTTCAAAATTATCCTTGTCACTACATTCCAGACTTTCAAAATTATCGTGGTATTGTAGGGGTCTACGGAAACGCCACGGTGCGGTGTGTGAGAGAGGTAGAAGAAAATGATTACTTTTTTTTCCTTTGAAGAAAAAATACTATATTGTGTATTTCATCTTTTGAATAGCTGCAGAATTATTGTGAAATGAGACTTATGTTTATTGCCATTTTTGTGCCGTCACTGTACCGTAATTGTGGATCGTCACGGTAATAATGAAAGCGCTCAATATAATGTTAAATGACATTTTAAAGATCACTATAAAAGGCCATTAAAATGTACGCATTCTTTCATTGTTTTATTCAAATCAGTGTCAGAAAGCGTCCCTCTTGAAATGCCCATTTTTCGTGTTCAAATAGTAAACTAGGTTTACCGTGATAAAAAAATTAATTGCACAGGCATTCCTCTTCTGTTTTTACTTACTGTACCTGAACCCGACCTCGTTCGTTTCCTTTTTAAGCGTCCAATCTCCCTTTCAAAATATCCAATCTTTCAATTTCCCTTCCATGTCAAATCTAACCAATCTGTCAAGACAATCGCTTGTTTTGAGTTCGGTACAGCAGACCAAAAACTTTGCAAGAAGTTGGTACATTCTTCAAGTTTGTTTCCTAATCAATTACCATAGCAATTTACAATACGAGTAGAATATTTGTACAGAATTTCTTAAGCTTGGTATGAGACTAGCATAAAATTTAAACCTGGACAGGAAACTATTTTGAATTAGTAGTGTTCGGGATCGGTACTTTTACTACCCGACAGTAATAGTTACTTTTGCATAAAGTAAACTTTACCATGTATTCGTTACCGGATACTGTGATTACCTTATTTTGTTACATGGCTAATGCGTAGTGGGTACCAGAATAGATCTCGTTACTGAATATATGGTGCACTCTCTTTTCTTGTAATTTATTAATATTTCTTTCGTTCATCCCCTTTCTTTTCTTTTTTATTTCTTTCATTTGTGTTTATCTACTTATATTTTATTTTTTCTTCTCATTTTCTTGAGAAATTAAAATTAGATGAAATTCGTGCCACCTGAGAACAGGAGGGAGATAAGATGGTTTTTAACAACAACAAAAAAGTATTTGCATATATTATATTATTTTCCAAGTACTTTTTTTTTAAGTTTTCTTGGTTTTTAGAATTATTGAATTGTTTGTTACATCAATTGGGGATTTTTCCCGTAATTTGGTGGTGGTCAATTTTCATATACAGTACATTAGCATATGCAATATAAAGAATGTGCGAGAATATAAAAAAAATATATATAATATAATATTTAAGAATATTAAAGAATATACAAGAATACAAAACAATGAAAATGACTAAAGAGTATGGAAGAATATAAAATCATATGAAAATTCGATACAAAAGTATTCATTTCTAAAGTAACGACTACCTTTGGTTACAGGTTGAACGAATACTTCAGTAACAAATGATTAGTTCGTGTATCTCTATTCTCCATATTATTTAGTTGTTGGTACTACCGCATAGTGCAGCGTGTCTAGGGTTCAAATGTCAAGTAATTTATGTAGTTTTAGCGGCATTTAAATAGGAGTCTTGTCTTTTATTTCCCTCTCAACGACAAGTGGAGGAACAACACGGCGAGGCTGACTAATCAAAACAGGTGACTGTAGGTGAACCGCTAGGAAAGTGCTTTGTTTCAAAAATATATGCATTAAAAATTAAGTACAATTTAGTTTTGACAATAGTTATTATTGACGAGTTAAAGGGCTACAACAACATTAAAAATTTAATAAGTTATAGGGCTACAACAACATTAACGAGATAATGAGGGTTAGGGCTACAAAAACATTAACGAGTTGAGTTATAGGGCTATAACAATATTAAAGAGTTATAGAGTTATAGGACCATAACAACATTAACGAGAAAATTAATTATAGGGCTACAACAAAATTAACGAGGTTATGAGTTATAGGGCCACAACAATATTAAGGAGAAAATGTGTTTTAGGGCTACAACAACATTAACGAGTTATGTTATAGGGCTACAACAACATTAACGAGGTAAAGAGGTTTAGGGCTACAACCGCATTAACGAGTTGAGTTATATGGCTATAACAACATTAACGAGTTATTGAGTTATAGGGCTACCATAACATTAACGAGTTAATGAGTTATAGGGCTACAATAACATTAACGAGTCAATGAGTTATAGGGCTACGATAACATTAACCAGTAAATGAGTTATAATGGGGCTACAACAACATTTACGAATAGTTCAAGAATGACTCAATACCACACAAGAGTCCCAACTGTTCCAAACCATTTGAAGCCAGTGAGACCATAGTATCCCCAAGGATGAAAATAGAATGGTGGTGGTTTTCAGTTTCCTGTTCTCTTACATATTTTCGTTTAGATTATTAATGTTATTTTCTTTTTCAATAATTTATTACATTGGTGGGAATAACTTCAAAAGTTATAAAAAGAGAGTTATCATAATAAAATTGAAACACACGATAATTTATTATTAGCACTTTTTTCAAATAGAGACACTTTTTCGATACTTTGACCATACAAATAGTTTTAGTTTGCCTACGATGAACGCTAATCAAGCTGCTACAAGTAAGGACCGGCACTAATTAAATGGTCACGCTAAATATGTCCACCCTGTTACAACCACACCTCTAGCCTGATTCCTGCATAATATATCCACTGTGATAAAGCAGAAAGAAATAACGTCTTATGGATACAACTTATTTGCTCTCTTGCTACATTCCCTAAAGAATAAAACACTTCCTAATTAAGACGATAATATCCCCTAAAATATATTCAGAATCTTAATGACGTAAGTAAAGAAGGGTATACAAATTGCGACTCGCGACCCGTGTATTAGACGGACCTACCGTTGAATTTGCCTTATCAAAGAAGAAGAAGAAAAATAATATGGGAATCTTAACGACGTAAGTGAAGAAAGCGTGTAAACAAATATACGCCAGCGGCACGGCGTATTGGACGAACTTACGGTCGAATTCGCCCTAGCGGGCCTGGAGATTCGACCTTTCCGCCTCGTTCATTTTAATTAATTATGAAGAACGTGTTACAAATATTTGAGATTTAAACGTTTTCCTCCCGAAGTTATTAATTCATCGTCTAGAAAAATAAAATCAGGTACTTACCGCTAACTTTATATTTGAAAAACTGGTTTAAAATATTTGTACATATACATAAAAACTGGTTTAAAATATATTAATGGTAAAGTATTGTTTTTATTAAATATAAAGGACTTAAATCCCCAGGGGTCTGTTGGAATAAAAAAGTTCGCCAGAAATGATTAAAATGTGAGTTTTGAGCAAACAAAAATGATTAGGGTTGTGTACCTCCTTTAAGTATAATTTAGGTAAATCAAATAAATTGAAGCATTACATCATGTAACTGATAAAACCTTCCTTTGTTGTTACGAGGAAGGTACGCATCGCATCCAGAATTTCTTCAAAATTCAGTGAAGTCGTCAGAACTCTTGAAAATTTTCGGACATAGGAGGTCCTGAGGAAAATAATTTCTCTCAGGGCCTATGTCATCTTAGGCGGTGGTGTGTGGAGGGTCTTTTTGAGGAGAGGGAGGAGTGAACATGGGTCTTGCGGGAAGAAGAAAACACAGAGGCCGGCAAATCGTTCCACAGCCGAGCTGTGGGCTTGAGCTTGTGAGCTGCCAAGAACGAGTCGACTCGTTCTCACGTGACAAGTGTCAACCCCTACTTATGTTGTGTGCGCGTTTGGCGTATCCCGGCTATGCACCAGTGCCGAGGGGATCAATGACACCAGTTCCTCGGAGCATCTTCCATTGAAATATCGGTAGAACAAGGATAGCATTCCCACCCGACACCTGCGCTCTAAAGATTGCAATCGGTTCGTTAAGGCGACGCTTCCCGGCTCATAAAGAAGAAGATGGAGAGATATGTAATTACGAACGTTGGACAGAGCGCGCTAATATTTTCAATGATAAAATTGAAGCGAAAATAATGTAAATGCTTAATAAAACATGACTCGTTTAAAATAGAGCAAACATCTTGTGGGAGGTATCTTAATTATCCTTTAAAGAAACATTGTGAATTTTTCACAAATATAACTTGTAAAATAATAGAAATAGACTTGTTTTAAATAATTTTCGGAGCAAACTTAGCAGTTTTTTCGGTCGAGGGAATTTCATATAATTTGCTTTTCGGCGTGAAATGTATCTAGATATTATCTTCAAAAATAACATATATTTTTTAAGAGCTTAAAAACTTCATATGTTTAAGGGAGATATGTAAGAAGTCTGTAAAAATTCGGACAGCGGCGGCTTAAGATGGGAGAATCAAGAAGGAGTGGATTTCCTTTATTTTTTTATAATAGCTCCACACAAAAAGCCTTGTGTGAGCTCCTCAGGACCTACTTCACCTTTGGGGCTTTTAATTTTTTTTTTCAAAATTGCACGCGAAGTCGAATCACAGTGCCACACGCGCTCTACCAACCGCCCTACGCGCAAAATGCACATTCGGGTGTTGAATATATTCTACATAAAAGGACATATTATTTATGTGAGTAATGCACATTCAAGGGAAGACTCGTAGCGTTAATATCGAAAAAGACCGTGCTTTTCGGCATAAATCACAAATGTATCTAACAGTGCCATCTGTTAATATCTCTTCAAATTAGTACAACTTTACTAACGAAATAAAATGATACAATACGATTGAAAAAATGTGAAAAGTGAAAACTTCTTTAGCACCGTTGTGATTTGAAACGGGATGAAACGAAAAATAGCGACACTAAAAAGAGACAAACAATCGGAATCCTCGTAGCCTCCCCATTCTTGTCCACTTGAGTTTTCTGAAGGTTTCACTTCTGCCGCTTGTGAATTGAACACACAATTTTTTTATATGTCCAGGTTTATATTATGCGTAAATGAAACGCTTATTTGAATACTTGATTTCACAGGTTATCCCAATTAGCCATTCTAAGCGACGCCTGTTTTAAGTTTTTAATGTCAATAATAAAAAAAACTCTGTACGTACACTGGCTTATAATGTTGGTAAAATACATTATTCGTTTTAGTCATTACTATAGGTCGTTATTGTAAAATAAATAATTAATCTTAGGAAATTTCACTATCATTTAATTTACCCAGCACGATGAAGTTCTTACCTGAAATACCATTAATAATTATTATTATTAGTTAACTGAGACGTTGTTTTCCTCTTTACAAACATGTCCTGAATTACCATAACATAAAGTAGGAAGTTTAAAGGTTTATATTCTAACAAGCTTTAGACTGGCAATAGTCATAAATGTACAGCTTTATTTTTCGAATTAATCCAATTACTTCCCAGTTTTATTGTATCTCGAAACTAGGCAGGGCTCCCATATTATAAGATATTGTTTTATTGTTGGATAGCATTGGTATTTGAAAAAAATCTAAAAGATCCCATAAGAACGTCAACAAAGGTAATTTTGCAAGTTTTTTGCTGTCCTAAACATACAAAATGTTTTTGCAAAGAAAATTCTAATCAAACATTTCAAAACCCCTAAAATAATTCAAAAAACGAAGAAATAACACGTTCACAACATACGATCAAACCAGATTAAAGTTATAAATGAATATACTCAAACATTTTTGAACACTGGAATCCACTTGGCTCTATAATTCACTTCCATCAGCAATATTGAAAATGAGTTAAAAAAAAGCAAATCAAAACCTGGCTTGGAATTCAAAGAATAGGAACTAGACAACACCTTGAAAAAAACACCAAAGATGTCTAAAATAATCATTGTCTCCAGAATTTTTTACAGAATCCTATCCATAGTGATGAGGGCTGTGTTGAAACTAAATAAAGAAACGTATGTTTTAGAAATACAAATAATCTTTACGTGGTACCTACGAGCCTTCTTTTTACATTAGCTACAAACAGGAAAATAAATTCCCTCGGAGCCTATGTCATCTCAGGGGATGCTGTATGGAGGGTCTTTTTAAGTAAATGGAAGAGAGGAAGTTCTGGGAAAGAAAAGGGTATGAGGGGTGAGTAGGTATCTGGGGATCAGTGTGCCCAGTGACGGATGTATAAATCCATCCCCACAACTGCGGTGGAAGGGGGTGGGAGAGGGGACTCCATCAACCAGTCTCTTTCGATTCGGCCTGCCACACAGGAAATTATTTTTTTCATAGCTTTCAATGACTTTTCAAAGAGGTGTTGAGTTGACTTTATTCTCAGTTGGCATGGAACCGCACAAATCACCTCTAATGAGCGACTGGTACACACTAAGACGAAAAAACTGTTATGCGCGGTTACGGTTACGCGGGACGGGGAAGTATAAAACTTATTGGGCAAATGAGATACGTACGCACGTTGTTGTATATATAGCGCGAATTTTAAATTCACCGTGAGGGAAATGCTCATAGCGCGAGTGCTCGCGAGTTAAAAGCTAACGAGATTGAAAAATGCATGCAATTTTTGCATCATATCCACATCTATGTGACCATCAAACTTTAATAGACATATCAGCAAATGTTCATATAAAACTAGTGACCTAAGTCGCTAGTAAGCAGGTACCTACTCGTAATGTAACAAAGATTTAATGTAAGTCCTCGCAATCAGCCACCTCAGGTATGTATCGGAGTCGGCCAGTAATGTGCCAAGTGTATAAACTATCCCTATTAAACCATCCGATGGAATAAACCACGGGCCTTACCTATAGGCCCGGATTTACCATGGTCTAAAGAGGTAATGATCCAGGGCCCACAAAGCTCCAAAGCTAGAAGCTTTGGTGCCCGAGAAAAGGTTAATTTCATTAATATTCACTGTACGAAAAGGACAACAACACTCTATCATAATATATCGTGATTGAATTAAATTAAATTAATATTTTTAACAATTTGTATGCGTCCAAGTAAAAATCTATTTAATCTACGAAGTAATCGTTTTCGAGAAAGACTTTCTAACATTATTTCATACATTTGGGTAAAATTTTGAAAAAGGGATGAGAAAATTAGAATTTATGTTCATAATTTCATAATTGTGCTATATACCAGTATCCAAATTTTAAATAGTTTTTTTTGCTGGAGCCATGCACTATTCATGAAATTGACCGCTGAAAACAAACTTTCCTGACGTTGAAACTTTGAAAATCTCCTACCAGAATTTTTTGATTGATTATCAATTAATTACATCGACATTCCTCATGGCTAGATAAATATAATAGTCCATACACTGATAAAAATGGACAATTTCAACAACGCAATGCAAAACAAGGCAATGTGCAACGTAAATTTCGATGAGATGAAAGCAAGCAATCAATTACGTAAACGTCTGGTTTACATGTGACTGCTAGCTCCTCGGCATCTAAAAATTAACTTTTCTGCTGCTTGTGTCCATTTGTGGCGACCACTTTGTTATTTTTCGTCATCAAAAACACGATCGAAAGATCTACAAGCCGTTAAGTATCTGTTGTTTACATTTCGCGCGGTACCGGCTAAGTATCTACCTACCTACTTGCGCCATGTACACGACTGCGATGTACTCGCCGGCTGGCCCTCTTGATAAATAATAATATTGCCACCTACGCGAAAGTTCGCGAATTAAACGGGCACTTACGATTACGATGCCGAATACATTCTTGTAGCTTCCAGCGCCCACATTTCCAGCGAACGGAAAGTTAGTCTACCGATCGCTACTATATAAAGCAACGTGGCTTAATGCAAAAGTCAGTCCAGTCCAGTTTCATTCCAACGGTCGACTCTCACGCGCTCAAGCAAGTAATAACAATATACAGTGCAGGGCAGGAAAACTACGGTATTTTCTCGGACCCTTGTACACCTTCGAGGCATTCCATCTTCACCTCCACTATCTCGCTGTCCGGCCCATCGTGCCACGATATGAGATGCTTCCGCCCGCAACTACAAAGCCCGCCGTGCTTTCTGTTCGGGGTGCATCCGACATCTGAATACCGAAGCCCATCGTGCTCCGCTTCAGATCTCATCTTCATCGCCTCACAAGGTTCCTGCATCACGTGTGACTCCAACACACCGGACTCACAGCAATATCGCGTTTTTACAACGTCGATTGACCGCCTGGATCAGGTCATCCTTAATCGCACTCGGTGTAGAACAACGCACGGGTGATCTGAAGATCTGGGATCTTCACCGCCGCTATCATGACTTCATCACACATCACAACCTACGCACCCGACTACGCTTCACTCACTTCGCTCCGCTCCGACCTCCGCTACATAGCTCATCAATAAACGACTCGACTCACAACTCAATCTGATGCCTTTCATTTCTCTCATCCGTCTCTATAGACACCGGAGTCCGTTCCCTCACATTAAATGGTTCCTCAGGTGGGGTACCCATACCCGCCTCCCAAATTGTTTGAGCGAGTAATGTCTTGCAAAGCGGGGATACGGACTGACGGACATACCTGGCCCGTAATAAGCTTATTTTAGATGTAGTGAATTAGGAACGATGACATATTGAAAACCTATGTTGAAGGAGATGAACTTATACCTATGTCCCTAACGCATATACTCGTCGAAAATCCCACGCACTTTTTAATGCTCCGAAAGCTAGAACTTCTGCGTATCCAGATATATAGAATGCGCCATAAAACAGAGCAACTCAAATGTTTAACGATTTTGCTTTGAACATCTTCGGCTTTGATCATGCTTTGAACTTCAATTTCCCCTACAGAGATATTAGTAACTATCTTTTTACATACGTCATAACATACTAAAACTGCCCCCATACACACTTTTTTTTAATTTTGTAATCTTCTCCATAATATTTTGGTGAATAACTATTAATGGAGAACCTGAAAAAATAAATAAATATTTTATATATATTATTTTTTTTTATATAAAATACCGCACAAGAGTCCCAACTGCTCCCGTCTGGAGCCAGTGAGACTATGGCATCCTCAATTGGGGTATGTTGTGAGGCTGAAGGTAGTGGGGAGGGGAAGTAGATAGGGAAGAGGAAGTTGGGGAAGTACCTGGCTATTCAGATCTGGTCACTAAACATGGCTAAAGCCATTTCAAGCAACGTTTCAATTCTGAATGGTGGTCTTAAACCAGGGCGATACTAGTATCTTCCACTTTGGAACGTGCCGCAAATATACCATATTTTATAACCTTTATTGATATGTTCGTCCCTGGTAACTCCGGCCCTGCCTACTTAAAACACCGCCGATGGGGGAAGCCGGGGCAACAAGCAACGCGTGCAGATGGGAAATGCTTCACATTTTGATTGGAAATCGCCAGCATTGGATATTTTCATTTAAGACACTGCACATTAGAGGCAATAAAAATTCCTTCCCTTTGCTCCTCCATTAATGTTAAGGTCGTGTTCGCTCCCGAGCCGATATCTCTCTGGAGCATTTGACCCCGTCAGCCCTCCGAGCTCCTGGCATACTGGTTAGGGATAATGGCTTCATTTAACAATACGAATTATTCAAAGTGTGTTGTATTATTTTCCAGCGAGCATGTGCCTTCCGCTAATGTTATGGCGGATTACTCGTGAACTTACATGCTTTAAAGAGATGCTATGTTCTGTGATGTTCCGCATTGATATGCGGTATTGCACCTGCTGCAACAAGCCTGCCATCTATGGCCTGTATGAGAAGGCGTAACATCTGTGTCATCAGCATAATTTTAATTAAATCTTTTTTTCAAAGTTAGAGTTAAATGTAATTTTTTTTACATTAACTCCACTCAGGAGGCCCTGGGGAAAAAATTTCCCTCAGGGCCTATGTCATCTGGGATGCTGTGTGGAGGGTTTTTTTGAGGAGAGAAAGGAATGAACATTGATCTTGAAGAGACCCATGTTGTAGGAGGGAAGAAACGCAGATGCCGGCAAATCGTTCCATAGCCGAGCTGTTGAACTCAAGAACGAGGCGAAAAAACGACCCGGTCTCATGTGACAAATGTCAACCGTGTACATGTGTTGGGCGTACGTTTGGCGTATCTCCCGACTATGCACCGGTGCCGAAGGGATCAATGATGCTAGTTCCTCAAAGCATCTTCCATTGAAATACCGGTAGAGCATGTATAGCATTCCCACCCGACGCCTGTGCTCTAAAAATTGCAATCCGTTCGTTAAGATGGGAGAATCTATCAAACGGACCGCCCGTTTCTGCACAGGGTCGAGGGTATTTTTCAAGTATTTTGGAGCTCCAGACCAGAGGTGGCTGCCAAATTCAATCGTGGGGTGCATTTGCGATTTGTACAGGGTTAGCAGTTGTGTACTATAAAGTATCTGCGGGCCCTGTACAGTACGCCCAGTTTTTGAGAAGCTAATTTTACTCTGGCTTCGATGGAGCCCCCGTACCTGAGCTGGTCACTTATAGTTACACCAAGCATATCAATGGAAGGTCTGTTCGGAAGATTGCTTAATTATGATAGGTGTTAAAGATAAAGCTCCTTCCGTAAAGGTAAAGGTCTCATTAGTTTAAATAATCCTTAGTTAAGTGATTAACTATCATTTTTGTACTTTATTTTTAATTTTTAGGTGGAGATTGAACAAAAACTAAAATAGTCGTTTGGATAATTAAGAACTGAGGCGACGATCTGTGTTATCAGCATAATTTTAAGTAAATCTTTTTTTCGACGTTGCAGTTCAAACGTATTTTTTGATATGTAACATTTACAATAGTTTTGCAGAGGAGGCCCTGAGGAAAAAAAATCCTCAGGGCTTCCTCTGTCATCTTCGGGGATTGCTATGTTGAGGGTTTTTTTAAGTAAAGGAAAGAGGAAGTTTTGGGTAGAAAGGGGGTATGAAGGGGAAAAGGAATCTGTGAGTCTCAACGGACTTATGAATCCATTCCTTCCACTTCAGTGCAAGTCGATGGGTTGACGCAACCCCGAATCTACGACTTTTTCAATCCGGGACAGAAATTTCATAGTGGCGCTCCCTTTCGTGAGGTGAGAGATCGTGGCTTCACTTGACGTTCGACCGCTCGGGTTTATTCGGCTCGGCTCATGTAGCCCCTAGTTCTAGAGGCGACGGGGATTCCCCTAGCAGATACATCACGTATACTGTGCACATGTTCATAAATCAACTTAGTATGTGTTCAAAAACCAATTGGCTGTTTTAAAATCAAATGAATTACCGACAGAACAACGTGTGCAGGATACCAGGCGCTTTGTGAATCAAGTTTTTTTTCAATCAAACATATAAAAATAAGATTTTGTGCCCCCTAAAACTGGTTAAATCTCCCTCCATTTGCCGCCAAGACATAGAAAAACATCACCCCATGATCCCGTGCAACCTTGCTAAGATACCAAACGTAGCGAACCATTTGGGGTGACTTATGGCAGGTTATACAATAAATAATTCCTGGAGCGGCCGGTACTCATACCCGCCTCCCATAATGTCAAAAAACTACCAACTATGGAAGACTATGAAAAATTGACAATCATTGATTAGCCTTGTATACCTACCGTAACACCATCATAATGTGTGTTTTTTCTTTGAATTTGTTAAGACAGATCAGAGCAGTTTCTATGTTTCTGATTATAACTTGATTAAGACTCATCGAATAGCCAATAAACGAATAAACGATAGCTCCAATGTTAATGCAAATGTCGGGTAGAAGAATTAGAGTCTCCGACCTTCGATGCCCGCGGGCTGTACCGGGAAATTCCTGGCCGTCGTGTAACAAAAGTGTGACACCGGTCCCTGGACATTGAGCACTGGGCACCGTGCACCAAGCACCGTGCACCGAGCACCGTGCACCGAGCACCGTGCACCGAGCACCGTGCACCGAGCACCGTGCACCGAGCACTGGGCATTCCAGTATTCAAATGAATCTAGCTACATGGCTACAGATTCCACGTATTTCTATTGAAAGCTGATTAATTATTGCTGGAAGCGATGACTTCAATGCTGTTGCTGTGATTCGCTGAAATTCAATTGTGATCTGGTCTTCAAATGGCCGATCAGGTCCATTTTATTTTTTGAAGTGAAAATTTCTTTAGCAGGGTTGTGATTTGAAACTCGATGAAAAGGAAACGCGTGACACTAATTTGAGACAAACATAAACATCTATAGGATTTAGCCTGCAAGAGAATAGATAGACCAATCGGTGTCCTCGTTGTGCGGTGTTTCGTAAAATAAAATGTAAAATGCAGATGTGGCAGATCTATTTAACTGCACGGAAGGTAGGTACAAGAGGGCTATATTATCAAACCTTTTCAATCAATATTAATTTTTTTTAACTACCTATAGATTTTTGTGTAATTGCATCTCTGGTGTAATTTCTTTTTCAAGCGCCACAATCTGTTATACTCTTTATTTACTGTTTCTAATATTTATTTATTTATTTATTTATTAAAATATATAGATGTACATAAAAACATAAATTGCACATCTCACTAGGGCATTCCTGTATCGAGATGTGCAGTTTTACAATAAAAATAAAAATAAAAAACAATAATCGAATAAAAATAAAAAACAAACATATAAATTCACAAGAAACACTAATATGTTTCCTAAGGTTTTATGACATGTGTGCTTATGGTATATTTATAACGTTGATATTAAATAAATAAATAAAATAAATTTTAAACATGGTATTAATTTTATAATAAATAAACCCTACAATTATCCTACTTCTGATACTCTGCATTCGTCTCATTCTCTTGAAGTTTAATTTTCTGAAGGTTTACTTCTCCCACGTGTGAATTGGACACTGATTTTTGAAGTGAAAACTTTTTTAGCACCGTTTTGATTTGAAACTCGATGAAGCGAAAAAGCGACACTAAAAAGAGTCAAACACATACATCTCTAGGATTTAACTTACGAGAGAATGATCTTCTCTCCTCTATCCTCTCTCCTTTCTGTGCGGTGCGTCGTAAATAATCGGTCTCCCCTTTGTGCGGAGCTACGTAACCTCCCCACTCTTGTCTACTTAGTTTTCTGAAGATTTCACTTCTAACGCGTGTAAACGGCACAGTTGTACATATTATAATATTTTTTTGCATTTGAAATGTCTTTGTCAAACGCTGATTCTAGTTCCGTTTCGGCTTTCCTTCAAATTGTGATCAGCTGACGTAAGAAACTGACTTGCACCTTTCTGTGAAATATCCCAACCATAAATCTTACCAACACTTGTATTGTGACATAGCTTAAGTTATGTCGAGCACGGGGTTTCATTGAAAAGCGATAAATGATTCATGACGGTTGATTCTTGACAGTTGGCCCCCCGGCATTCGTATATACAATATAGTTAGGCAGGTTACGTATTATATTTGACACTACTATGTTTTATATTCATTTTGATTGTCATTATTTTTGTTATCACCACAAGTACTTCCGTTTAGTAACAACAAAACATTGATTACTCATGCTGTGAACATTTCTAATTGGACTGTTAATATGTACATCCCAACGGAAATTCTATATTGTAAAAATTGTCTCTGTAAATGTTTCAAACAATAAATAAATAAATGTAATAGGTTTAGGGAAAAAACGGTGTACCTACTTACACAAAATATAAAAGTGTCCCCGAAGGTGTGTATAGATGTCCCGCTGAATAACAAATGTATAAAACACATTTTTATTCAAATGCATAAAAGGTAAAACTACCTGTCTTTACTGTGAATACCAGCCTAAAAGTACAAAAAGTTACACAGTAAATTCATTCGTTCGATGTCCATACAAAATAACATACGTATTTTTGAAGTCGGTTTTAGGTTTTAAATTGGTAAATGATTCACAAAAATTAATATTTTATAATAATTATAAAATCAAGTCAACAAAGTGAGAAAAGACTATTCAGAAATGTGGCGGTGGTAATTAAATAAAATCCACACTTTTATATGTTAAACACAATTAGTCTTTATTGGAATGGGTACAATCAATTTGCAAGAATAACATAGTTCAATAATCGAAAAAGAGTACAAACTATAACAGAAGCTTTATGGGTATTTTAACAATATACAACCCAAAGAAAACTATTTGTTTCCCAACCGCTCGTCAAGAGGAACGAATGCGCGTCCCTTTTCGGTCAGTTTCATACAAATCTTAATTCTGGATTTGAGATCAAAATAACCAACCAAACTAAAAAATTATTTTCTTAATCAAAAGATATATCAAATATCTAGTACGGGTGTGAGCTACTTTATTTATTTTTGCTTTAAATTATAAGATATAGGCCATTAAAGATTTTAGTATTTCATGATATTAGAGGCAACTTGGGCAACTCATTTGTGAGTAAATGCAAAACAATAAAAAAATTATTTACGTACAAATTAATAAGGAAAACATAAGCACATCTACGAATATAAAATACCTGGGGCACATCATCACTGAAGACCTCTCGAATGATGGTGTTATCGAACGACAGAGGAGAAGCATCAGTGTTTTGTCAAATATGATTGCCCGAAGATTCTTCCAATGCAGCAATAATGTTAAAAACAACATGCATTTTGCACTAGCCTGTATACGTGTGAAACATGGTGTCAATACCGAGTAAGCTCGATGGAACGTCTCCGGATCCAATATAATAATGCATGCAGAATCATATTTGGATAAAGAAGGTATAGCAGCGCATCAACAATGTTTATGGAATTAGGACTACATGGATTCGCCAGCCTGATGAGACACCGGGTCACTGGAGCCAGGGTGCGGCTAATGGCCTCCGACAACATGGTGGAGACCGCAGCCTTCCAGCACCAAGCTGAGCGTTGGGCCCGAGCTCACTCAAGACCATGCCCTGCATAATAATGCATTATCTTTTTTTGTTTTTATTATTATTTTTTTTAATTCTATTTATGTTCATGTTTCTTTACTGTGTAAATATATAAATATATATAACTATATGGGACGTGTGGGATCGCATTATACTCCCCATATCCTGGAATAATGATTTTTTTTTTCGACTTTATGTCCGGGTTAAATCTTCCCCACAGGAAAAACTAAACCCTTCCGCACACTTTTCCACAAATGATCATCTAGTTAATCTACGCTATGCAACTGTATTATCTTAATATAATAAATACAAAACAATACAAGAACAACATGTCAACCTACCAGAGACCAAATGGGAAAATAATTCACTGACTTATATGATATATACCCACTGATATTTTCATATCAGAGGGTTTGGCTCGGTAGAACTCCTAACTGGACCGATAAATCCCGCTGATCCCTCAATATAAATATTTTAAAAATCTTTCCTAATCCCACATGTATTTAAAATGACTGATTTTTTCATTTTTATGTATAAATCCATTGACACATCTAATAATCCTAATTTTTGAATGAGAGAGCTAGGTATAATGCCAGTACCCGAAATAACAAATAGTAATATTTTGTAGTCTGAGAATGCCAAATGCTTTTAATCTCATTTCTTATATCTGCATTTAATTTTTCAGAAACAGATTTTTGAATATTACAGTAATAGCGACATCAATGATATAAGTTTTTTTTTTTAATTTTGTCGTGTAAAACTATATCGGGTCTATTATGACATTTTTTTGTCTGTTAGTATAGTTTTATCATAATATATTTTGTAAAATTCATTTTCTAAATTATTATTATTATTAAATAATATCAATTACACCACGAAGCAATTCTATTCAATAATTCAATGTACATTTATAATGCGTATCACACGTTAATAACATTAGCATAATTCGTGTCGTACCCGATAAGAATGCGTTCCCAGTAGGCTTGCGAGTAACTTCAGTTAACATTATAATCATAAATAATATGTCAACAAATGAAATCGACTATCTTGGACATAGTTTACCGTGGGAGGAGATTTGCAAGGAAGCTTTGAGGTCGGTGGAATGACTTTCGGTTGTGTATCTATAACTTCGGTTCAACGAACTCAATGAATTTGGTTTGAATTTAATTGTTATTTTTCAAAATTGGAAGTCTTTGTTTCAAGAAATTATACAAGTGATAAGACCTGTAATATAAAGTTTTGATAGAAAACTATTTTTGTTTTCATTTTCAATGGAATTGGAACCGATTTGTTCAGACTATCCATGATTTTTTGCGAGTCTGTGATTCTAGTAAACAATATAATGTCGGTGGTGTACTCGTAACATTCTAAAATGTGTACGTCATTCTAAAACTCTAAAATACTTAATTCTGAATTTATTCCGCCGTTCTTACAATAGTTAGTGGCGCAAAATGGTCAGCACGGTTTCATTTCAAAAAATTTGTAAGGGTATTTTTTTGGCCATCGTAAATATTATAATAATTTTATTTTTTGTGTTGTAGTTTTTCACGGTTCTATTTTTTAAGTTAGCACCACACAGAAGACCTTGAGGAAAAAATAGCTTCAGGACCTATGTCATCTTTGGGGATGCTGTGTGGAAGGTCTTTATAGAGAAAGGAAGGAGAGGAAGTTCTAGGAAGAAAAAAGTATGAAGGGGTGAGTATGAACCTGGGGTTCAGTTCATCCGCCACGAAGACCTAAACAAACCTCACCCCGTGAACCCGGGCACCCCTGCTAAGTCAGCAAACGCAGCCAACCTCTTGGCAGGGGTTTATTACGGAAAGACACTTATGCAGAAACTCTACTGATGTAAAAAAAATAATATTTATAGCTCCTTATTGAACTGTTTGCTTCCCAAATTTAGTTTTTAAAGAATCCAATAGGTAGTCGCTTTTTACGATCTATTGTTATCAAGTTTATTTGAAGAAATCCAGTTTGTTTTTTTTCTTCAACATATTCAATAATATTGTTTTCAAATTTATAACAACGTATTACTAACAAGATCTGATGTGTAAAAACTATTAGTTTTTCATTTTATATATCCACATAGAAATAATAATAGTGTATCGTCTCTAAGTGGCCTAAGAACAGTTTGCACCAGCAAACGACAGCCTTGACAAACTTCGGAAGTCGAAACAACTGTCACGGTATTGATATTTTAATGAGGCTTCAACGCTAGATTGCCGTTGGTGCGCCGGCGCCAAAATAATCACTAAAAAATAATTTTGTAATGCGATTTTAACCCTTACGTATAAAGAAAACGTATGAAGAAGAAGGTCAGAATCGCTTGGAACATTCTTGTTCATAAGGTATAAGATACCGTGAACCTACCAAGCGCAGCGATATTTTTTCTTTCGAATTGTTTATGACACGGGCCTAGATTTTTTCCCGCCTCTCGGCTGTCAGATTGGCGTCCGTCAAGTCTTGCACCGCGGTCGATGAAAAGATCGTAAAACGTATAAATTCGTCGAATAAACGCAAGTAATGTTGTTTTTATGCATAGTTTAGTATTCAAGGAATGTGTTTCAGTAAATATTACATAAGAAAGCATAAAATTAAACCGCAAAATCTTACGTCAAAGTCAAAACATCGCGAAATTTTCCCGTTTGTTCCCGTGACATTTGAAGTGTAAAACAACACAGCTGTTTTTATAAATTGTACAATTATATTTTTGAACATATAAAAGATAAAAAAGCTTTTTACGATTACTAAATGTTTACAGTTTCCAGGTAACTTATATTGTCCATTAGAAGTCGTAATAAAAGCAGTTTATAGCTAGCTACCCGACATTTGCAATGAAAGCTAATAGATTTTTATCCGGTGCGGATCTGCGTGAGATTGTAAATAGAATTCGCACTTTAATGAACACATAATACGAATAATTGGACAATAAAACGGGTTAACAACTTAATGTTCGTAAAATCGAGCGACGTAAAATCGGTGCAATTGCGTTTGATAAAGCTAAAACAAGCGAAAATACAATAAAACCATAATGACTTTTATGAAAAGATAGCACAACAATCACCTCAGGTAACTCCGCTTTGTAATGTGTTAGCTGAGATGGGGGAACATAAAGTTCGTTCCTCTACACAAATTTCTACCGATTTCTTACATCTCCCTCAAAAATTAGAAGTTTTTAAGCACCTTAAAAAATAAATTTTACTTTTTGAAAATAATATCTAGACGTGTTCCACGATAGAAAAAAATCGCAAGGTATGCTCCGAAAATTATTATAAACACGTTCATTTCACTTATTTTAGAAGTTAAATTTATGAAAAATTTACACTGTTTCTTTAAAATCTATTTTAGATGTTCCCCAAGAGATTTTTACTCTATTTCTATCTCTACACGAGTCGTGTTTTATTAAACATTTTCACAATTTTTGCTGCAATTTTATCGTTTTAAATATTAGCGCGCTCTCTCCAACATTCATAATTACATATTTCTCCATCTTCTTCTTTTTGAGCGGGGATACGGCGCCATGTGTCCCAGCCATGATGCATGATACTACGCAAGCTGAACATATTTTTTTTTAATGAAAACAAATAACCTTGTAAACACCAATATATTATTAACATTATCGACGTGTTTCAAAAACAATGTTTTTTTCGTCAGTATAGGAGATTAATATAAAAATAAAAAAATACTTTTGGCCATGAAAATCTAAAAACGTATCTTACTATGTTTTAAGTATTTTTTTATTCATTTTTATGTACTTCAAAGGCTTAATGGTCAAAAGGCATCGCAGATTAATAATTTTGAAATTTTAGAAATAAGAAAAAAATGTTAATAACAAATGAGATGTAATTAGTAATAAACAAATTTTCCCACATGTCCTCATTTTCCCACTTATCCGGTCTTTCCCTTCTAATGAAATTACAATCCCTAATTCTAATAAACTTCCCCACTCTTACCCCTCTCCGTTCCTTCTACCCCTTCCTCTCCATAGGCTATTTGTATTTTATTTTCACTTTAGTTCATATTTGCTCTTGATGATGTGAACGTTGTTCACGAAACATGTAGATTGTGTATAAATAAATAAAATGATATAAACTTAGTTATTTTTCTATTCAATAAATTATTATATTAAATTAATTTTAAACATACGTACGATGAACCTGGCATTAACCAAAGTTTTAGGACTACATGTGTATACATAATATTTCAAAATGTGTTTCTTAGAAGTATTGGTAAATAACTGGTATGTTCTAAAAAACATTAAAGGGGCCGGCCAACCCGCGGCCCGCGATCATTAAAGTTCCTATAGTTACACGAACTGTGACTACGCATGTGAACAAAACTCTAATTTAAATAGTCACACACTAAAAATAGTAGAGAAAAACCATTCTCTCGTTCAAACTGTAACCTTGCAAGTTTACAAAGTCTAATTTAAACAGTCACGTACTAACTCACACTGGAGAAAAACCATTCTCTTGTTCAAACTGTAATTTTGTATATTCACAAAAATCTTATTAAAATATTCACATACTGACTTACGGTGGAGAAAACCCATAATTGTATTCAAACTGTGACTACACATGCCTACAAAAGTCTAATTTAAACAGCCACATACCAACCCACAGTGGAAAACCTTTCTCTTGGTCAAACTCGAACTATATACGTTCACAAAAGTCTAATTTAAATAGTTACTCACTGATAATAGTGGAGAGCAACCATTCTCTTGTTCAAAGTGTAATTTTGTATATTCACAAAAATCTTATTAAAATAGTCGCATACTAACTTACGGTGGAGAAAACCCATAATTTTATTCAAACTGTGACTACACATGCCTACAAAAGTCTAATTTAAACAGCCACATACCAACCCACAGTGGAAAACCTTTCTCTTGGTCAAACTCGAACTATATATGTTCACAAAAGTCTAATTTAAATAGTTACTCACTGATAATAGTGGAGAGCAACCATTCTCTTGTTCAAAGTGTACCTATGCATGTTAACAGAAGTCTAATTTAAACAGTCACACACTGACTCACAATGGTGAAAAACCATTCTTTTGCTCAAACTGCAATTATGCATGCTTAAAAAATCTAATTTAAACAGTCACATACCGACTCACGGTGGGGTAAAACCATTTCCTTGTTTGAACAAGGAAATGGTTTAATTTAAATAGTCACATACTGACTCACAATAGAGAAAACCATTTTCGTATCCCGTCTGTACCTATTCATATTCAGAAAAGAACAGTTTAAGAGACATATGCCGATTCACAATGGAGAAAAACCACTCTCCTGTTCTAAATGTAATTATTCATGTTCACATTTAAATAGTCACATACTGACTCAGAGTGCAAAACACCATTCTCGTGTCTCAACTGTAGCTATTCATATTCAAAAAAGTCTCGTTTAAGAGGCACTTTCAGATTCACAGTGTGTAAAAACCACCCTTTTGTTCCAACTGAAACTATTTGTGTTCCAACTGTAACTGTAAATAGTCATACACCAGCGGAGAAAAAATATCAAAATTCATTCCCTAGTGTGACTACCGATTTGAACATGAAATATCAGTAAGTACTTATCTTGTGCGCTCTTGAAAAATTTTACTCGTGGTGCAATTTGGGTTGACCAGGCCTGCATCATAAGCATCATTATTTTTTTGTCGGTCAATATTATTAAGTAGCTAAAGTGTGTAGTGTGTGAAGATGAAATATCAATTACGTTGAAGGCCATTAATTACGCTCAATCATCACTGACTCCAATCTCAGTTATTTGATTGAGTTTTCCGTTACATTACATTAGCTCCATCATTCCAATTTTGTAACTGAGGTAGTGATTCGTGGAAGCTGACACAGGCCGCAATAAAAGGAGATATAATGATGTTCTCAATATTGATTTGAAGCACTCAAAGAAATTTAAACAACACATCATTGTAATTGAAGCTGTTAAAAAATACTATGATACGTTAAGTACCAAAATTATCAGTTATACAAAGGTGTCTACGCCAAAATAAGCAAGGCAATTAAGAAAGATAGGGAATTTTTCAGGAAACCACTCAACTTTTTTTAAATTTTTGCATAATGTAGTTATGGTTTTTAAATCTAAAAATGAAATATTCCAAACACCCTCAGTACTGCTAGATGAAAGAAATATTAATGTTAATCACAGCGTTAAATACCTGGGACACATCATCACAGACGACCTCAAAGATATCGAGGATATGGAAAGGCAGAGAAGAGCCATATCAGTTAGAGCGAGTATGCTATCAAGACGTTTTTACTTTTGCAGTCCAAAAGTAAAAAGAATACTTTTCAACGCTTTCTGTACCTCTCTGTACACATCAGAACTATGGGTCAACTACACTACATCCCAATGGCATAAGTTAAAGGTTGCTTATAACGCTTATCGCCAACTTTTCCGCCTACCAAGATACTGCAGTGCTACGGAAATGTTCCTAGAGGGACGAGTACACACCTTCCGAGCACTTCTCCGCCACCGTATGGGAAGCTTATGGCGTAGACTGTACCAATCGAAGAATGCGATCATCACCGCTATGACTGCCTGGATGGAGTCCCCCCTGATGGCCCTCTGGAGGCGGGAGACGATGAAATATCCTCCATGCTTTTTTTGCTTATTCGTTTTTTTATATTTATTTTATCTATGTGCCTTAACCTATTATTTGTCTAAATTGCTTCTGTTATTTCAAAATATGGAATGTATTGCATTGCACTACCCCTGCATACATTCTGGAATAAACTATTATTATTATTATTATTATTATTATTATTATCATAACGGAATAGCCGGGTTCTCCCTACTTTCCTACTCTATCTCCTTCTTCTCCACTTCTTATTTCCTTCCCGTGTTACTTTCGGGGCCTAAGCCATCTTTGGGAGTGTTTTGTGTGGAGGGTCTTTTTATTGAAAGTAAGGAAAGGAAACACTGGGATAGAAAAATGTTTGAGGGTTGAGTAAGAATCTGGGGGTTACTGTGTCCAGGAGTGACGGACGTATGAATCTATTCCTCCTACCGCGATGCAGGGTGATGGGTGGCGAGAGAGTCCGGCTGGAGAGGTCTCCCTCAATATGGAGCGCCACGCTAGAGGTGGGCAAACGCTTCCAAGACCTAGACAAACCTCACCCTATGAATTCGAGCACTCCTGCTAGTCACCAAAAGTAGCAAACCTTGAGGTGACCTATGGCAGGGGTGTTGGTTATCCATTAAATGGTTCCCTTGCGGTACCCATACCTGCCTACCAAATTATTATTAAATAAAATTCATCAGAATAGCGTTCTTCTCCCAATGTTCAACTTCGTTATTCTAATTCTACTGCCTTATCATAACCTTTCGTACTTTAAGGCGGCGCTTCTCCGCTCAAAAAGAAGAAGATAGAGAGATATGTAATTACGCATGTTGGACAGAGCGCGCTAATATTTTAAATGATAAAATTGAAGCGAAAATTGTGAAAATGCTTAATAAAACGTGACTCGTTTAAAATAGGGCAACAATCTCGTGGTATCATTTAAAGAAATATTGTGAATTTTTCACAAATATAACTTGTAAAATAATAGAAATAGACTTGTTTTTCATAATTTTTGGAGCACTCTTTGCAACTTTTTTTATTGAAGGAATTTCATATAATTTGCGTTTCGGCGTGGAACATATCTAGATATTATCTTTAAAAATAACATATATTTTTTTAAGAGCTTAAAAACTTCAAATGTTTAACGGAGATATGTAAGAAATCGGTAGAAATTCGGGTAGCGGCGGCTTAAAGGTGCCCTAGTTCTACAAGCTCCAAACAATTAAGATACTAGAATTTGCCCGCATGCCTTAAATTAGTAAATATTTTTAAATAATCGAATTTGCTTCACAATTGAAAAATCATGATATTATATCTTTAGCGACGAGTGCCGCCTACACTGATATTGTGCTAGAAAAGCTTGAAATCGTTCTGCACGAGTAGGCACTGAAACCACTGAAAGACATGTCCTAAATCCCTTTACTGACAACATTTACACTGCGTTTTCAAGAAATACATACTTCATAATCAGATAAACAATATTCATACAAGTCCAAGGGGTTGTCGAATAATAGTCCTGATAGGGCAACAAACGTTTAAATCTTATGTAACGTAGCTACCTTGTCACGCCCAGAGTGTATATAGATAGATAAGAGAATAGAACATGGTAAGTGTTAGAATAGTAAGTGGGCCCAAAAACACCTAAAACTCATGCATTCGTTTGTACCAGAAATCATAGAACTATGGTCGCGTCTAGAGTGCACACCAGGCGTACATACATACTGTGGATGCTGCGCTTCACTTCTTTTCTAAGATTAAAATATGTTTGGTTCTGAAACAGTTTTAAAAAAAAACTTAATCCATATTCCCCTAGTCCTTCCATCATGTAATCCATTCTCTTATTCCTTTCCTCAAAGTCTCCACCAGGAAAAGAAGAAGATGTTCTTACCTACATGTTGAACAATATTGCCACCCAAGTTTGCATTACCTACTTTTAACAGTTGCATTTTGATAGTGACATGGGTCACAACTCGCTCTTTGAAAATATCGCAAATAATAGAAAATTCCATTTTTTATTAACTCAAAAGTGTCGTGGCTTGAAACTTGTGTTGTGCAAATATATTGTGAAACCAGAAACGATCCTGAACAGCCTTAAGAAGCCGTCAAAGGTAGGAGACTTCCTTTCAAAACCTATTCTCCTATGAACATACTTCAGAACACAATACATGGTCTATTCGTCTTCAAAAAGGATTTACAGTACACATTCTCGTGTTGCGGTATCGGCCGCGACAATAAGTATAATAATTATTATTTATTTATTCCAATTTAAAAAGTTAAATTGAGCTCTCCAGCACGGCCCTTTCGGAATATCGTCTTGCACTGCAGTGGAGGGTTGAATTCATACCTAAACTTAATTCACTCCTAGACCCACTGACCCCCAGATTTCAACCCACCTCTCATGCCATTTTCCTCTCCAGAACTTCCTCTCCTTCCATCACATAAAAAGACCATCTGCAAAAATTACAAATGTACTGTTTGGAGGTAAGGTAAAAAAAATAATAATAATAATTCTAGACCGTAAAAAGCCCATAGAATTACCAACTGCCCTTGGGAAGAATAAGATTGAAGGAAAAATCCTTCTCTCAGGCCTCACTTATATTATATTTCGTGGCTACCAGAAATCATAGAACAGTCACGTCTAGAGTGTAAATAGCTAGAGTAAAGTGCTAGAGTGGTAAGTGAGCCCGCTGCTATAGCAGCCTCCGCCACAGCCGTGGGGTGAAAGGTCGCGGCACGGACAGGCCGGGTCGTGTATGCGCACTGCTTACATACTTCCCGGCACGCGAGCACTTGCATTATTATACTCGGGGAAACTTTAAACAACAAATTTCATAAGTTTCGCGCTTCGAATCATTGAAATAACACCATTGTTGGACAGGGACGCATCAAAATGGCGAAAACAATAAAATACTACGGAAAATTCTAATTTCGGCTGTGACTTCGGCTGTCAGTTGCTCCGGTTCAATGAACTCTAGAACTCTTGCTTCGGATTTAAGTGTCATTTTCAATATTGGAAGTATTAGTTTGGAGAATTCAGACATGTTATATTATTAACGAAAAATTATTTTCATTTTCAAAATTGAAACTGATATGTCGAGAATTCTGCCTGCGCTTAGAATCTATACTAATATTATAAATGCGAATCTGCGTGGGTTTGTTTGTTACGCTTTCGCGCGTAAAACAAAAGAACGATTTTAAAAGTTCTTTCACCAATAGAAAGCTAATTTATATGCGAGTTCTATAGGCTGTATATAATAGTTAGCTCTGGCGTTATGAAATTATAAATATTAATATATTATATTTATCATACGTTTTCTGTCGCTAACATAAGCGAGTTATTACTAATGTCAGAAAACAAATCGTTGGTGTGGAAACGATGTTGATATATATATTTTTTTTTATTTCAGGCGTCGTAGTTAATATCTATCCATACAAATAAAAATGAATCTCCGAAATGTTTGTTCCGAACGACTGCACCAAATTGGATATTTCTTCTTTTTACTACTGATGAGCTCTGGCATTGTGAAATTTAATGGAATGAATGTATGGAATAAGGGAGGGGGAGAATGGGGAATAATTGATGTGTGCAAGCGCTGCAGTAATTTCTCCCTAATAACATGCGAGCGAAGCCGCGGGTAAAAGCTAGTAAATACTTACTTACTAAACATCAAAAAGTAAAACCGTCGACGGTTACAAAATACCAGGAGCACAGAAATGTCATAGGGTAATTTGTATTAATTTCCGCAATCATGGCGCTAATATCACAATTATGGTGGTGTTACACTGGATGGGAGGGGGGGGGGAGAAGGAAGTTCATAGTTTCGGTTATACATTACTTGTTTATTTACAAAATAATAAATAGACGTCATAATCTGCCGACAAAATACCAGGAGCAAAGAAAAATCGTACGGTAATTTGTGTTCATTTCCGCAGTGGCGCTAATATCGCAATTATGTTCGTGTTACACGCTTTGGGAGGAGGGGGGAGGAAATTCATAGCTTCGATTATACATTATTTGTTTATTTACAAAATAATAAATACACGTCATAATCTGCCGACAAAATACCAGGAGCACAGAATGTGATTGGGTATTTTCATTTAGTTATTGTTGTTATCATTATAGTGACTGAATCATTATAATTGGTGAAAATCACAAGACGAGGAAATATTTACATTTTTATTTCAATCCTCTTGTAAATTTTTCACTTTTACTTAACGAACTACGCCAACTTAGAGGTAGGATAAAAATATCAAACCCTAAAAAACTGTGCTTTATGTACAATCGTTGATTAATAAATTATCCCTTTTGTTATTCATACACTTGATTTAGCAAGTATTTGAGTTACCTAATCGTACCATGCATTCCTGGGGTATCCCCGACTTCTTCTTGTATTTATTATGTTGACTCTTCTCTCTCCATTCGTCTGCTTGATATATGTAGTAAATTATCTCTTTTTAATGCTGTGCTCCACGCTTACATGTTGTGTATTGCATTATTTTCAGATCGCCACGTTAGTAAAACGGTCGTACGTGGTTTCATTACGTGATTTCAAATAATACAGGATGTAACAGCACGTACCCGAAGGATTTTAACTAGCGTTTCTTGAGCATATTTGGGATAAAAATCTACATGCCATTTTGTTCTCCGATTAATTTTTTTTTGCATTAAAAAAAAATAATTTCTTTTCAATAACACGTCACCCGACGTCACACTGTACCCGACTACTCAGTTGCGACATGTAATGGAAAAATATTTGTATTGGTTTTAATAAAAAAATATGTGATTTTAGATTTTCACGGCCAAAAGAATTTCGTTATTTATTTTTGGGGTGTTATGCCAGTTGCGCTGTCTCGTTCTTTAGCCGACGTTTTGGACAGCGTTACAGTGTCCATCATCGTCAGACGCTAAATAAAAAACGAAAAAAAATATCGTCAGACATCAAAACACCATTTACATTTTTTACTCCGAATACGCTCAGGAATCGCTGGTTAAAATCCGTCGAGTACATTCTGTTATATGTTATATACTGTACAAATAAAAAAATAAATAATTAAATACTTTCACGGGTTTTTTAATCCAGATACGCAAAAAAAATGTATTTTTGGCTCTATTAAAATTAGCATCAAAATTTAGCTTCTGATTTCATAACATAACATAAAACTTACTGTTTCCTCTGCGACTGTCGTGAGACTAATTATTAACATAAGAAACTTTAGTAACAATGAAATATCAATAGGACATAGAAAATCTAATAAATTTCGAATAAACAAATTAGCGCTTTATTACAACACAAATAATGTTTCCTAAACAATTAGAGTCAAAATAACGATACCCAAATCCGCCTATAAATAAACCTGATTTGCATTTCAGTTGATTTAATTTAGTGTAGCCCTCTCATAATTACTGCTTGACACGCACCTTAATTGAAACAAAATAAAAAACATATCAATTAATCATTTTATTTTTGCTTTAAGATGGGCACCACCAAGCGATTATTCAATGACATTGTAATGTATTTAATCAACTAAGTCTCATTTAGGCGAATTTTATTGCATTAAAACAGAGCAATAATCATCAAAAATCATTACAATCATCATTGTACGTGGGATTTAATCATCGTATTAGCATAATATTTTAGTAGGAAACTGATTAACATAATCAAGTGGTTTTATAACGACTTTTTTCACACTAACAAAAAAATTAATGACCAAATTGTATCGACTCGGAAAAGCAATTTCGTCCCACTTGGTTTGAATACGAATTGCTACTATGAACATTTAAGCAACCACATTTTAATAGAACTTGTCATTGAATATTCGATTTTTTGCAATCGTTCTAATTAACTTTAGATAAATTATGTTTTTTTGCATTAATAAAATAATAAACAAGTTGTAAATAATATTGTCTTACGCGTATCACTGTAGAAGGGTCAGCAAAGACTTTTATCAGAACCAAAAGATTATATGACAATTGAAAGTTTAGTAATAAAATTGGTTACCGGACAACTGGCACTTCATCACTTCTTTGAAAAGTCACGTGATGTCGCAATAAAAATCTTCACTCGTTATATTATTATTAGGATAATTATGGATTTTGATAATACACGTATTTTTATAACACATGTTTTTACTTAATACATTATTCAATATACAACAGTTTGGCCCTTTATTGGAAGGGAATGTATTTTTTTTTAAGAAAGACAAACATTTCCGGGTTACGAATAACCCAACAATGTTTTAAAACCTCCTACTACCACCATAGTAAGCCGAAAATATTTTCTAAATTATTTTTTTACTCCTATATAACACTTTATAACATATTAAAAAAATGTAAACTTACGGAAAATCGTACAAATATTAAAAAAATAAATTAAAAATAGATTCTAAAAAACATGTGTTCATTTTTGTTATTTATTTTTGGGGTGTTACGCCGTGTTTCGCTACCTCCTTCTTTAGCCAATGTTTCGGACAGCGTTACAGTGTCCATCATCAGGGCACATGAGCACTGATGATGGATCCTGTAACGCTGTCCGAAACGTTGGCTAAAGAAGGAGGTAGCGAAACACGGCATAACACCCCAAAAATAAATAACAAAAATACTTTTGGCCTTGTAAACCTAAAAACATAACCATACATGTGTTCAGTTCATACGCGGTGGAGGTGAAATCAACAGAAAAATAAACTTCGGGAGAATGAGACGAATTCATAGTATCAGATGCAGGAAGATAGTAGGGTTTATTTATTTATTATTATTGGTATATATTATTAGTGGCAATATATTAGCCTTTGAAAGCTATCTTACTGGAAGAGAACAAATTGTTAGAATAGAAAAATCCTCCCTGTCGGAAAACAATTATGCAACGTGGAGTTCCACAGGGTTCACACCTTGGCCCAATCTTATCTATCTTACTTTTTGCTGATGACCTCAAAATTTTTAGAATTATTCAAAATATTTACCATTGCAATATTTTTCAAGATAATATCAACAAATTGGTAATTTGGTGGAATGAAAATAGACTTTACTTAAATACCTCTAAATGTCAGAGAGAAGAATTTTCACTGACCTGGTATTACTATATAAAATTCTAAATGATTTAGTTGATAGTCCGGCATTGCTTGAACTGATAAGCTTCCGGATAACACAACGTAATACCAGAAGTCAGGATTTATTTCAATGCATAAATTCTAGGACTAACTACCATATGTATTCCTCTTTGCCCAGAATACTAATGGAGGAAAATTATTATACCATGTCATTAGATATCTTCAATTTATCTTTAAACAAATATAAAATATTGTTACTGGGGCAGTTCAATTATGTACAATAAATGCTGTATATTTCTTATTATTCATTTGTAAAATCTACGAAAAAGAGCGTTAATAAATAAATAATAAAAACTGCAGTCACTATTTATAATTCAATTATTGCTCCACACTTTAATTACTGCTCAACTATCCTTTTCCTGTGTAACGAACGAGAACAAAATAAGTTTCAAATTCTCCAAAACAGGGCAATGAGAATAATACTTCAGCGAAATAGATTCTCAAAAGTAAATAAAATGTTAAAGGAACTAAATTGGCTAACCGTGAAACAGATGTTGACCCTGCACACGATGATATTTATCCACAAAAAAAAGTGAACAACATGTTACCAAAATACTTTTCAAACAAAATTTTATACAACTAGGGCATTCACAGACACAACACAAGGACTTGCAAGGAAATCAGACTACAAACAAAGAACAAAACGAATACGCAGAACAGTTTACTATACAAAGGGATGAAGTTATACAACACTCTACCAGAAACTTTAAAGAAAAAGAAACAGAAAAGGCCGCACCAATTGGAAAGTTCAAAATGTATTGTGGAGATACATAAAACAAGAAAAAATATAGTTTGAAATAGGAAATTGTAAACTTTAATGTACAATTTACTTAAATAAAACTAATAAATAAATAAATTAATAATTAACCAAGTTTAAAACATATTTTACATTTTATTCTACGAAGCACTGCACAAAGAGAAGGCCGATGAGCTACGAAGCACCGCACAAAGAGGACACCGATTAATCTACCTCATTCTTTCGTAGGCTAAATCCTTTAGATGTATGTGTTTGTCTCTTTTTAGTGTCGCTCGTTTCTGTTTCATCGAGTTTCAAAACACAATGGTGCTAAAGAAAAAAAAATTATAAATATTAAATTCAAAATTTAATATATAACATTGTGTCTACGTACTATTAGGATGTAATTTAATTGCTACTAATCTAATACAATAGTGCCACCGCCATGGGGGAAACCAGAGTATTCTCCTTGAGAGCCCCTAGGGTGATAGTTTTTACTTATGACAACAAAATAACACTGATCTTAAACATGCGAACACCTCAGCACAGGTTCTCCTAGTGAGGTACTTCTACTAATCAATTTACATACAGTTACTAATTATTATATTACAGGTCCTTAATATTATATATGTCAACTGTAAATATATCTGTAAACTGCATGTACGAAAATACAAATAAATAAATTTATAAACTTAATTAACAAAAATGCTCCCCATTCGCCTCTGCGTCGTCTGCTAAGTATAAATAACATAACAGCATTACAATCATGCAGAAACAATGATGGCCTGCTCTTATTTATGTCTGCCGACTCTTCCGTTCCTGTTTTATATATAACACTTTATTATAATATATATTAAACTACATTATATATGTATGAACATTGAACATATAACGGAGTACTCTATTCTCGAGCAGCGATTTCTCGGGCAGTTAGTCTTTAGTCCGTAGTCAGGAGTCGTGATGCCTGTAAGCGTGGAGAGTGTTTTTACACCGCTAATGTTTCAGACTTATTACATTATTGGTCGGGTGAGTTTTGCAAGCGATTTTCGATGACGAATCCTATGCACAATGTTCGAGTAAGCCTGGTGTTAGTGGCAAAAACTCTTCGCCACAAGATGGATATATTTTTATATTTTACCTACTCGTATTGTGTAAAATTGATGTAATGGATATTTATCGACCGCTTTAAAAAATAACCATTTCTGAGAAGTAACAATCTTCTTCTTCGTTGGTGTATTTAGTATAAAGACAATGAGTTTTATCATTGATGCATTTGAATGAAAATATGTTTTATACTTTAATTATTTGATGGTACATGTCCCTAAGAGCAATACAAATTACCTTGAAAATGTATTTATAAGATGAAGCTGTAGCACATTTAATAGATTATGTCCAAAAATCAATGTGTTTAAAACAAACCTTGCTCAATTCATAGCATTCATAAAAAAATAACACTCAATCGAATGCCGCATATTTAACTAAAAACTTAATATTTCATTAATTTCTTTATTTTTAGGTTTTCACGGCCAAAAAGTATTTTTGTTATTGTTTTTGGGGTGTTATGCCGTGTTTCGCTACCTCCTTCTTTAGTCAACGTTTCGGACAGCGTTACAGTGTCCATCATCGGTCATCTGCCCTGATGATGGACACTGTAACGCTGTCCGAAACGTTGGCTAAAGAAGGAGGTAGCGAAACACGGCATAACACCCCAAAAACAATAACAAAAAAAAAAAAATTCTTTATTGTTCTTTTTTTTAGTTCATCACGTGTCCTCCTTTACTTTTAGCAGTTCGAATTTGAATAAAATCACTTCCTAAAAGATATTACTGATACTAATTAAAATTTTAATGTAAACCCGGAAAAATTTCATTAAACACTTTTTGTAGATTTAAGTAAGAAGATGCACTTTATCAGAATTGTTTATACATATCAGGTATCGGTATTGTTGTGTTTTTGTATTATGGTTCTAAATTTCGATTTGTCGTTATTTTGTTGGTCAATGACATTAATATCCTTTTCACTGTCATATATGAATTTATAAAGGTTGTTTATAACGCTAATAAATAAAAATATAATAATACATCCTCACTGCACACCCCTTCTTAAATATGTTAATCGTATATTCCCTAAACCGACTGCATATTTTATATGTGTACGCCGGGGGCTGACTGTCGGGGGATCAGCTGCGTCATTGAATCCTAAACCATATACAATTATTTTCTTTTATTGAGAATTAGCTGAAGTCTCCGACTTTGTCGGGATTTAGGCAGAGTTTTTTTTATATTGACAGTGAGAATACGATGTTTTGAAAGCTAAGAATGCATTATTTCAGCAAAATTGGAATAAAACTGCAGATTTGCTAAAAATCAAAAATAAATTGAAAAAACAAAATAACTTCACTTACATTGGTTAATAAGCGAATTAATTATCTAATAAAAGTTAATTTCATTCGTTCCTGTTCAGTACCTTCAGCCATGCCGACCATTTACTGTAATTACTACGAGAGACGCGCCATAAATTTAATGAATTTACAAGAAAAAAGTTTTGGTTTGTACGTAAATGCATGAAAAGCAGTTTTTAAAATTTAAGAAATTCAACTGAATATCGCATCCCAAAGACTACACCTATGTTTTGACAGATTAAACCGTACGTCAAATCAAATTTCACTACTGGTTTCAATGTTCCGACCGAGACTTGATTTTAAATAATGTGTTTATTAACTTCAAATTATTTTATAAAGTATTTTTTATTTTTATACGATTTCATTAATGTTTCTATTTAACTAACATTACCACAATTAAAATTATATTATAATTAAAAATTATAATTAAAAAGTATATTATTTTAAAAATAAAAAAGAAAAACAAACATTTCCGGGTTACGAATTCACATAATATTTCAAAAAATTATTTCCTCTAATGTCTAGTAGGTTAGGTAGGTAAAAAAAATAATAAAAAAAACATTTATTTAATAAAAAAGAAAGACAAATAACCCGGGTTCATTCACATTACACTTCAAAAAAAAATTCCGAAAATGTCTAATAGGTTAAAATAGTTGTGTTACCACAAATATGTTACATTATATTTAATTATATGTGATATAATTATATAATAATTTTGAATATACATAATAAATTTTAAATATACATAATAATTTTGTAGAACAGTAATCATGAACTAAAATCTCTTATTTAAAACCCATGCAGAAGAATAGTATTAAAGCTGGTTCACATTACGCTATCAAATATAAAAGATAATAGCAAGCCAAATAACGCTCTCCATACAATCCCTTCAGACCGTTCACACCTAAGCGTTTTTAAGCGCAGATCAATCATAGACAATACACATCTCAGACGTAACCGCTCTAGACGCAATATCCGAGAAGATAACTCTCCCCTTCTCCGACTAAAACAGGAGAGGGGGTCATTGTAATTACGGAGCTGCCTAGACCCGTGGATGACAGATGTCAAGTTGACAGATTTCAGTACAAAAAATATGCGTTCCGTTGCCGCTCCCTAATTCAACTGACCCCCTCTCCTACCACCGGAAGAAATATTTGATAGCCTCGTGTGAAAGGACACAAGATAAGCGCTCGCGAATCAACAGATATCTGCTCGCAGATTTATAGCGTAATGTGAACCAGCTTTTATGCTAACATTGATAATTTTTATAGCGGTGTGTTATTATAGCCTTCTTTTATGCCCGAAGATTCTTCCAATGCAGCAAAAATGTTAAAAAAAACATTGTTGAATGCATTTTGCATTAGCCTGTGCACGTGTGTTATGTCTGAACACGGTGTCACTATCGAATCAGAGAACGACTTCCACTGCCGCTGCTGCGAGCGGACTGAAAGAGCCCGCCCCATCTCACCGATGACTTTGACAAACATCGTAACCGTTCTAACGTTTAACATAAAACACGAACGACGATAGATGGTACTCTTCTGATATCATACTCGACTGCCATCTGTTGGGATATTGCAAAACTTCGTATTGCTAATTACAATATTGACATCTATTGAAGGAAGCTGACTAGTCTTATGCATATTATTCCATACAATAATCATAACAGTAATCAATGAAAATAACCTAATGTAGGTAGGTGTGTGAGGGATGTGTGGGATATTTATTAATGTGTATCAATTAAATGAATCTCAAAACCTGATACACGATCAGGTTTTTCTGCCGGTGCAGTCCTGTGAAAAAGGAGAACGTTTCTAATCAACATACAGGAGCCAGTACAAAATGTTCCTGAAACTTGTTGGACGTTAAATAATGCTGGATGCGGTTCGAAATGACTGTAGGGATAAACACCTGTTCCCAAGTGTCTGAGATGTAAATGAATAGAGATTAAACGAGGGAATTTATTAATTTTTGTTTTTATTTTAACGGCTGGGTGGCGCAAAACGCAACACATCCAATTCAGCAATTCAGGTATAAATAAATACAACACACTTATCTTATTTGTTTAAGGCAAAGCACTACGAAGTAATGCAAAACCATTTATTTTGGTTTGAAAAATTAATCACTTAAAAATATTTCAGATGCATTAATTAAATACACATATTGGCCTTCGAAATGAACGAGAGCTTATTTACTTGTGTTTTTATAAGCCCAGAAAAAATATGGTATCAGGCCTATAAAAATTGCTTTAAAGTTTAAAATCTCCTACTAATGAACCTCTTTTTTGGTTATTGTTTTTATCATATGACGTGGCAAATTAAGTTCTTAGGAAAATTATCGCAAAATATTTTAATATTTGTGCCAGAACTTCGCAAAATTAAATAAAACACACTTTTTGCGTTTTTTTTCTTCTTCCATAAATCAAAACAGGCGGCTGGTGTTGTGCGGGAATTTAAAACTTATCGCCATCCAAGTGAAGAGTTGGGTCATACGCTAATTAGGCAACTGAAAAAAAACAGTTGCAACCCAATCGATATCCACAGGCAAGCAACTTGCAAATTGAACTACTAATTGGAAGAAGGGAATTATCACAACTTTTTGACATATTCAGTTTTCTACGCTTTCACATTCTTTAGACGTGGTGCTTAATTGTGAGTTCGAAGAAAGGAACAAAAACCATTCGCTTCGTATAGATTCATGCGGCCATAAAAGTAGTTAGTTGGAAGAAGGAAACAAATACATACAAAATAATCCAAAATATTCCTGACGAATTCAAAGATTTTTTCGAAATTATTCTGACCTGGCCAACCACAAGATCCGAAAGTAAAGAAATAGATTGATAATCGAGTGTCCGTACGTTTTTTCTAATAAAAAAATAGTTTTGTCATTATATATATATATATTTTTTAATGAACTCCACACAGGAGGCCCTGAGAAAAATAATTTCCCTCGGGGCCTCTGTCATCTTTGGGGATGCTGTGTGGAGGGTTTTTTTGGAAAGGAAAGAAAGGAGAGTTCTAGGAAGGAAATGGGGAAAGGTGTGGGTAGGAATCTGGGGTTCAGTGCGTCCTGGTCATCCACCTTCAAGACCTAGACAAACCTCACCCCCATTAACCCGGGCACCCCTGCTAAATCACCAAACGTAGCGAACCACTTGGGGAACCTAAGGGAATAAATCCAACACATTTGCAAATACAAATATAAATTAACATTATATAATTCAGCCAGTCTATTAGTAAATAAATCTGAATTTACGATATCTTCATTATTATTGATATCACGTGAGCTTTTAAGTTGAAAGTAAAAAGTTATAAAGTTATTTTAATTATCTCCATTCTCATTTTTTGGATTTTTTCCCTTCTTCCAATTGGTAGTTCAATTTCATTGGCGGTCCGCAAACAGGCAATTTCTCAAAGACCAGTTGTCAAGGGCGATGCAACCAGTCACTTGCAACTCGCAGTGGCCGATACCTTTCAGTTGCCATGTTTATGGGTTACCAAAGTTGCGCCTCACGACCTTTCAAGTTTTCAAATTATTTGCAAAATGTCAGAGCAGGAAAATATCGCTTTTGCTCACGAGGTTGATAAATTATAATTATATATTAAGGTTTATAATTGATAAATTATATTTTTGTTAAACAAGCTGATATAATTACTGAAATCGTAAAGCTGAGTTGCGCCGGAAATTAAGTTGCCAACCAGTTTTGGTTTGGTTTCGGTTTATCCATGAGCGAAGGCCCTTATTGTTAGCAGCCCGATTCCAAATGTCATACGTCGTAGTGCATCGTCTTAAAGTGAAATATGTTATATTTTTCTCAAAGTTCGTGTTTATATGGCTCCCTCCGTGATACGAGGATAAGCTCCGCAATAAATATCCTCGATAAACCCAAAGGTTGCGGATTCAAAATCCGGCGTGCGCAAATAAAATAAATTTATGTTGTTCGTATATGTTATATAGTTCACCAAATATTAAATTATATTCTCCTGGTAGAGTCGCATTGACTACAGATTTTTTGTATTTTAAAGATTTTTTGAATTTTTTATTTTATAATTTTTAGAATTGTACCACTACAATATTTTATTTTATTTTGAATAAGTAATATTTGAAACTCGGGGATTGCACCACCCTCCCCAAAATCTAAAATAAATATTAAATACTTTAAAAAAAAAAGTATAGGTATTTTGCAGGGTATCCGGGAGTAATGGGTCTAAACGTTGGGAGGTGATTCTATATGAAAGAAAAATAACTTTTTTGAAATTCGAATGTTTTTTTTTCCCACACGAAAGTATTTTCAATAGTTAATATTTTTCAATATAATGTTAATGTTTTCAATATAATGTTAATGTTAACAGCCAGATCGGTTATAGCCTTTTTTCCTTCTCCTTCCCCACCTCCTACTTCCTTCGGCCTCAGAATATACGTATCTCAAATTGAAGATGTCATAATCCCACAACCCGGCCAACTACCGCCTCATAGCGATCACATCTGTTCTATCCAAAGTGATGGAACGTGTAATCAACAAGAAACTGCTCATTTACCTCGAGAAGAACAAAATTATTAACGAACTTCAATACGGATTCCGGCGGAACCGCTCGTACGGCGATCTTCTCGCGTATGTGATGCATGTTTAAGGGCGGTGCCTGGAATGTCTCGGTGAGACCCAAACGGTTGCACTACACATTTCCAGGTGGGAAATGCTGTCCTTGTTCTACCGGTATTACAATGGAAGATGCTCCGATGAACTAGCATCATTGATACCTTCGGCATCGGTGCATAGTCGGAAACACGCCAAACACGCGCCCAACATATGTACACGGTTGACATTTGTCACGTAGAACGGTCGTTTCTACGACTCGTTCTTGAGTTTAACAACTCGGCTGTGGAATGATTTGCCGGCCCCTGTGTTTCCTCCCTCCTACAAAATGGGTCTCTTCAAGACCCATGTACAGTACTTAATTGATGCTGACCATACGTTTAATATAAATACAGGAGTCCAAGTAACATATAAATAAAATAGGAATACGCCTTAATAATTTAGAAGCATTAGAAATATCCAAATCAAAGAAAAATAATTGCCAAATTTTAAACAAACAATTAGAATTAACCAACAGTCCGATTTTAAAGTTATTCCCTTTCTCTCTGTGTAACCCCCACCCTTCCTTCACCACTCCTCCTACCCCTCCGCCAGCCATTATCTGTTGTTCTCTCCCTCTCTTATATGCTCTCCCTTTCTTTTGTGTTTACCTCATTAATACTCATTATCTTAACTCTGTACTGTAATTTAGTTTATACGTTTATTGTCCTGAAGAAGGTCGAGTTTTACCGAAACCGGTCGACGAATATAAATTTAAATAAAGTGGTTTTAAACAAAGAACTTGTTTAATTCTATAAAATGTCAACCCACAAAGTGTTTGCTTTCTTCGACAATTTTTTATATTCATTTTTTTATCACTCTAAATGACTTATCTGAGATGGTTCTGAGTTGGTTTCATTCCGAGTTGTCCGATCACCGTTTTTCTGTATAATGTTTTAGGCATAAGTTATGTCTGCAAAAGCCCTAGAGATATTTAATAAAATAAATAAATGTATATATTATTAGCTTTTCTTCAAAAAGATAATCGTGGCAAATACGTTTATCACCAGTTTTGGCTTATTCAGTTTAAAAAATTAAGCTGTGTCTCAAAACCCACTGAAAAATGAAATATTTTTAGGTTATCAATTGAATTCATATTAAAACTAAATTTTAACTTTAAGCGCAGTTGAGTTTGGGTCATCCGCATTAGTTTTCAGAGTCAGTACTGACGTTATCCGGAGGCTGATGTGTAAATTGGTCCAACTTGAGAGGCTGAGAAAGCTTTATTTAAATGTTAACGTAAGAGAAAGATGATTTCTTCATTCCAATTTTCAAAAACAGATTTTAAAAAAGAGTAAAATAAAAGTTCGTGAACACCAATGTAAAACATTAAGTGAGAAACTGGAACTAATACTTAAACATTCTTAAACATAACCAATTTCAAATTAACTAAAAATGTTAATTTTAAACAGAAAAGGTTTTATGAAAATTCTTTTTTTCCCCCAAAACAATATCTTTAGGTTATTTCCTAAGTTGAGTCACATAAAAAAGTTGCTATTTCTAACGTGGCCTTACTTATTAAAATATAAGTAAAGCAAATAATGTACAAGTGGCTCCCTTATCAGGCACAAGAGCTCTTCTTTTCTGATAAGGTATGCATGACCAAAAACGACCTTAAATAAAATATTTTGTAAAATATATATGTATATATGTAACCCAAGGGAAGATAGTTGTAAATTTGTAGCATGATTTTTTTTACAGCTTCCAGAATTATGAAAGGAACCTTTAACTTACGCCATTAGGATGCAGTGAGGTCAACCCACAGTTCTGATGTGTACAACCAGGTACAGAAAGCGTTGAACAGTATTATTTTTACTTTTGGGCTCCAGAGGTAAAAACGTCTTGACAACATACCCGCTCTAACTAATATCGCTCTTCTCTACCTTTCAATATCCTCGATATCCTTAAGGTTGTCTGTGATGATGTGTCCCAGGTGCTTAACGCTATTAATTCGTTTTCCTTTCATCTAGCTATACTGATGGTGTTTGGATGATTTCGTTTTTGTATTTAAAAACCATAACTGTTGACTTGATGGTATCCATACTAATATTATAAATGCGAAACTGCTCGAGTTTGTTTATGACCTTTTCACGCATAACACAATATAAAGACTTTAAAAATTCATTCACCAATAGAAAGCTAAATTATATGCGCAGACTATATTTTGTATATGATGGTAAGCTCTGGCGTAATGAAATTATAAATATTAATATATTATATTTGTTATACGTTTTCTGTCGCTAACTAAAGCAAATTTTTGCTAACGTCAGAAAAAAATCGTTTCCATGGAAACGATTGCTACTGCTTCAGAAAATTCAAATGTTAGAATATGTTTTATTTTTTTGGACAAGCTTCTGTTTTGGAATAAATGTCAGTTCCTACATTAAAAATATAATTCCTAACGATTATAAAGACTGAATAAATGAACTGAATAAATAGTGTATTTTTTTATTATATTCACAAACTTCCAAATATTTAATTAAAAATAAACATCCGAAATGTTTGTAAGCGCATAAATTCCGAACGAATGAACAAAATTAATAAGTAATTCTTTTTTTCTTTGAGCTATAGCATTATGAAATTTAGGTGGTAGGCGCGATGTTTGAAAACTGAATGTAAGGGAATGAATATATGGAATGCGGGAGGGGATGGGGGTGGGGTGGGGGGGGGGAGATAATTGATAAGTGCAAGCGCTACAGTAATTTCCCGTAATACCATGCGAGCGAAGCCGCGGGGAAAAGCTAGTTATATATAAAGTTATGGTTTTTTGCAAAGTCTTCGCAAATTTTGAGTAATTTCTTTAATGCGCTTAGTGACGGTGCAAGAAAAACCATGTCATCCGCATAATTAATGTATTTATACAATATTTACACACACTCCATGTTCTCCCGGGTTCTCATAATTTTATTCAATTCCTTAGAAAGAAATAGACTCGAAAGTGTGTCGGTAATTTGGAGTCCACACCAAGTAAAATATTCTCTCATGTTGGAGAGAGTTCAGAAAAAAATTCTTAGATTTCTATACATGAGGAAGTATGGCTATTATCCGTGGCTCGATTTTATTAGGTATTTTTACAGATTTTATTTTAGGTATGCTCTGAATGAACCATTTACGGGTCAGAAGGGATGTACACATTGCTAAGCATTTTTTCAGATTGATCCGCGGATGGTTTGAAAACTCAGCTATCATGGAGAGCATTCATTTCTATGTTCCCGATGGGTATCTTCGCCACCGGCGGCGTAGACTATCTTGTTCTATCTTCCGGTCTGCAGGACTAACTTGCCAATGGTCATGCCGGTCGGGAGAGCAATTTTACTGTTAAACAGAATTAATTCGAATATTGACATATTTAGCGTTGGTGAAGCTGCCTTTTAAAGGCAAGCTCTATTAATTCTTGTATACTTCGTATGCCTAAGTGTTAATTGTAATACTCTTACAAATGTATTTTGAAAACGCATTAAAATGATACATTTTGTAATTTTTTGAAATAATAATAAATTGAAAGGAATTGAAAAAATAAATAAAACTACATGGCAAATTGCAACCTATTTTCGTGGCATTAAGTCTTTGGATAAGCTCATCGGTGTATAGACTGAACAGAACCAGAATTCCTCCTTTCCTTTTTTTTACATGAGCTCCACATAGGAGGCCCTGAGGAAAATAATTTCCCTCAGGGCCCATGTCATCGTTGGGGATGCTGTGGGGAGGGTTTTTTTAAGGAAAGGAAGGAGAGGAGAGTTCTGGGAAGGAAAAGGGTATAAGGGGTGGGTAGAAATCTGAGGTTCAGTGTGTCCTGGTCATCCACCTTTTAGACCTAGGCAAACCTCACCCCATGAACCCGGGCACCCCTGCTAAATCACCAAACGTAGCGAACCACTTGGGGTGACCTATAGCGGAGGTGTTGGTTATCCAATAAGGGTTCCCGGGGCTGCGGTACCCATTCCTGCCTCCCAAATCGACTTGGTGGTATTATATAAAAAGTTGTGGTTTTTTTGCAGTCTTCACAAATTTTGAGTAATTTCTATAATGCGCTTAGTGACGGTCCAAAAAGAACCATGTCATCCGCATAATTAATTTTATTTACACACACCACATACATGTACATGGCAACCTATTTTCGAGGCATTAAGTCTTTGGATAAGCTCATCAATGTACAAATTGAACATAACCGGAGACGTGCTTCCTCCTTGCCCTACAACACTTTTTAAATAGAATGGGTTAGAAATAGAATTTATAATGCCAAGAAGAATGTATGAGCAAATTTTCAGAAACTACCGTATTTTGTAATTTATTTTGCGCATTTTCGTATTATTTTATCTCTACTCCATTTGCACTCACAATGTTCGCATTCCGATTATTGAAATGTGTAGGCAAGTATAATTTTGAACTAATTGCTCGCGCGCATATATTTATCGGAACGTGTAAATTACGGCCCAAGATTTCATACTGGTTTTCTCATTAAATCATGGAGTCAAGATTCTCAGTGGGTACTTCCAATGTTACGCAGACGGCTTTCATTCTAGTCAGTTATAATTGCGTAAAAATTAAGCAGCTTTTTAAGAGGAACGTTCTGGCGGCCCGTTTCAGCCCGCTTCATACAAATCTTAATTTTGGATTTGAGATGAAATTACTCAACCAAATTGAAAAGTAACTTTTGTAATCAAAAGACTTATCAAATATGTAGTACGGATATGAGTTATTTTTGCTTTAAATTGTGAGATAAAGGCCATTAAAGATTTTTATATTTCATGATTTTAGAGAAAACTTGGGCAATTATTTGTATGTTTCATTTTTTTATGTTTCATTTATTATAAAAATATGATGAAACATAAAATAAAAAAATTAAACATTTTCGTAATTTGTTTTTAGGGTGTTTTGCCATGTTGTGCTATCTCCTTATTTAGCCAACGTTTCGGACAGCGTTACAGTGTACGTCATCAGGGCAGATAGACAATGTAACGTTGATGGATGATGATGAACACATCTGTCCTGAAGATGGACACTGTAATGCTGTCCGAAACGTTGGCTAAAGAAGAAGGCAGCGCAACAAAGCACAACACCCCAAAAATTAATATTTTTGTTCCGACATAGACATTTATTTTTTATTTATTTATTAAAAGAAGTTTATACAATGAACAAAAAAATTGTGTTAATTCATCCGCCATGCTAGGGATGTCCCTGTGTTATGGCGGATGAAGTTTACAGATTGTGTAGGTACAGTGTACAGTTATTAACTTATGCAATTCACTTAAGTAGTTTAAGTAACAAATTTAGTAACAAATTAAGTGTTATTACATGTTATTTGTATTTTAAATTTACACCTATCAAAATGATTTTTTTCCTTAAATTTATTTTTATTTTATATTTCATTATATTTTTATGATAAATATAGAAAAATTATGGTTTTTCATTTACTCACAAATAATTGCCCAATTTCCCTCTAAAATCATGAAACATTAAAATCTTTAATGGCCTATGTCTTGTTATTCACAGCAAAAATAATTAAAGTAACTAATGTCCATACTGGCTATTTGAAATATCTTTTGATTATAAAAATTATTCTTCAGTTTGGTTGGGTTGATCTCAAATCCAAAATTGAGATTTTTATGAAACGGGTCGAATCGGGCCGAGCCAACGTTCCTCTTAAGCATTTATCTTTGAAGTGCTCATAAATTAATGCAATACTTAGTTAAAACGTAAGCTGGATAAGAGAGGGAAACTAACCGAACTGAATTGAAAGAAAGGGAAGTTATAATACTTAGTCCGAGAAATAACAGTGTTAGATATTGCTTCTAGTATTCTTTACTTATTAGCTTCGTATTTTCAAATTGATTCATTGCTTGTACGAAGGTATCATTTGAAAGCACTATATAAATTAGTTAATAATAAATTAGTTAATAATATTTATCCAATGCCCAGAGTTGCTATCCGAATTTCGACCAATTTCTTACATATCTCCCTTAAATATTTGAAGTTTTTAAGCTCTTAAAAAAATATATGTTATTTTTGAAGATAATATCTAGACACGTTTCACGCCGAAACGCAAATTATATGAAATTCCCTCGATAGAAAAAAATCGCAAAGTATGCTCCGAAAATTATTTAAAACAAGTATTTCTATTATTTTAAAATTTATATTTGTGAAAAAATTCACAATGTTTCTTTAAATGATACTTATGATACCTTCCACGAGATTTTTGCTCTATTTTAAAAGGGTCATATTTTATTAAGCATTTTCGCATTTTTCGCTTCATTTTTACATTGAAAATATTAGCGCGCTCTGTCCAACAATCGTAATTTCATATCTCTCCATCTTCTTCTTTTTGGGCCGGGAAGCGCCGCCTTAATATGGCTGCTTGCTCCACACGCTCTTCTGCCCCGTTCAAAGTAAATCAATGCAAAATGAATTGAAAATCTTTTTTTTTGCTTGAACAGACTATCCAATGCCATAATGTCAAAAGTGGGCATTTCAATTGCGACCTTAAAAAATATAAAAAGAACGTAATAGAGTATTTCTCTGATAAATCATCAACATGTAACTTTTCTGTTGTTTATCTGACGTTATTAATACGGTTTAAATTTAAGAATCCGAAGAACGGAATTCACATCATTACTCGTAGTTATGGAACCATTAACTATTGATTTAACCGCCAAACGCAATCCTTTTTCTTCCATAATTATCAAGGGTGGTAGATACTGTCAACATCGCTCTTGTGAAAACCGAATCGAAAGCTGCTCGAACTGGCATTAGCCGTTTGGTTTAGTTGTTTGGTGACTGGTGTGACAGATCTGAATAGCAGGTACTTCTCCTTCTCCCATCTTCTTGCACTGCTTCAGCTCCCCATCCCCTTCAGCCTCACAGCATACTACCACTACAATTGGGGACGACAGCCTCACCGGCTCTGGGCAGTGATGACTCTTGTGCATTTGTAAAATTTATCAAAATATTTATCATCACCAGCTCACAATAATGTTATGTAATAATGTAATGGTTTTGTGCAACATATTATTACGTATAGGAATTCGATCTTGATAATTGTCTAGGTAAATAAATAAAATATTAAATCAAAGAAATTGTTTATTCATTCTGTAATTTATCTGTACAACATTATTATTTATTGATTTCATTTACCCTTAAAAAATTTTTAACATTTATTTACAGACATTGAACACTTTTCTATAAAAAACAATTGTTTTTTTTTCCCTTTCGACTAATATATTAAATATTTGTAAGCGTTACTAATGTTCCTCGGGCTTTTTAACTCAAGAAATATAACTAATAATTAATTATGTTCGTGGCGTTCTCACCTCAAAAATTATGGTCAAGAATTGCCTAAACATGCACTCACCTGAATAAATGCCTTCCTGCAGTATTATAGGCTATGTATTCTTGTCTATCCATGTAAAGCATCGCACTGGGTGGCATTTTATCAATTAATTATCTTGTGAAAGAAGAATTTGTATCATGAATCTTTCCTCTCGGAATTTTTTTTTTTTCAGTAACATTAAAAAATATGCATGCAGACAACAATTCAATTTTTTAATTTTTTACGTTCAAAATGGACTAACTGCCATTTGCCGTGCATTCGGGTAACTATCGGATTAGTGCACATCAAAGTTCGTAGAAAATGCATTTAATAAGGTTAGCTCATACGGTCCTTTTTCAAACATAAACTCGTTATGCCGCTTTCGAAATTTCGAACGCTTGACGTAACTTGAAGTAAAACACTTCCACTTGTATTGCAAATTCAAATCTTCCAGTGGAACAAGGACTTCAATTCGTCACTAATTTTTGGCCGCTCTTTTTTCATTTTCAATTTTTTCATCGCTCTGTCCCGTCGATAAGCTAACATTGTTAAACGAATTTTCTACGAACCTCGAATGCACATTATAAATACATAGAGGTATGAAACAAAGTCTTTGAAGTACCTACGTATTTAAAATCCAAACTTTTATAAACTATTCATAACCAAAATAAATTATATATTATGATGCTTAACTAGCGAACTCTCCAGTTTATTTTAGAGTGTCTTGTTAATTGCTGCGTTTTCTTCTTAAATATATATTTTTTAATCCATCGCTACGAGCCCGCAGAAAACATTTTGTTTTTTTTTTCGCTTTAATGTCTTCATCGTTCTCCACTAGATGTCTCCTGCGATAGGGTCCAGGTAGTAAAACAGCGTATTTCTAGGCATTTTATAGCAGGTTAGTCGTTTCCGCGACAAACACTGCCCTATCCGGGTCACCATCTTCCCGGGGAACCATGTTTGATTCAAGATTGAACCCGACTGAAAGCGACTCCTGCCATTTACCTGGATTACTTTCAGGGACACCACGTGTACTGTGGAACTACCCATTAGCCATGTTGAATGTTTGTTCATTTAATAGCTAGCTTAGTACGGAGTGAGATTTGTTTCAAAATAGAAGAGAAAAATTTGTTAGCCTTGAAATATAACCATATTGCAAGGTACTTTGAAGATTACCGCTACAGAGATACACGTTTTTAAAATGTGTTTTTTTTCAGGAGTTAGTAGTTCATTTTAATTATTTTCATTGTACCAAAAATGATATTAGTTTCAATTTTATAAATAAAACGCAAGTAGCTGAGCATTTTATTTTTAACTTACTTATTCCAAAAAAATATAAGTGAACCTGTCTAAATGGTATCCTTTTAATTTTATGTGTCTTAAAAATAATGATCACGATCGAATGATTTGTGTAGCGCCTTCTTCATTAAAAACCATTATATATTCATGGTAATTTTTTTCTTTTTTTGCTAAAGTTTTACGCATGTTTAGTTGTTTTGTTTTCTTTTCTGCTAATGTTTTACGGAAGCTTAGATTTTGTAAATTTTGTAATTTTTGATTTCATGAAACTATGTATGAAACTATGTATTTCATGAAACCTTCCAACTATTTCCATGACAATTTTTTAACATTTTCCTTTTTAGATTTTAAAAATTTGGTTTTTATGACACTCTGTTCGGTAACCAATAAAAAAAAAGAATTCGATTTTTATTTTCATGAAACTTTTAACATTTAACGATTTCCAAAAAAAAATTGTAGATTTTATATAGCTATGTTTTTTTGTATGTAAGTATATGATTATGTGTGTGTATGTGGATATAAATATGTTTATGTGTGTACGTGCATCTACATGCATATATAAGTACCCGCCTCAGAACAGACATTGTCTAGTGAGGCGGGTTACTTACTTGTTTGTATACGATATTTCATTTCAATAAACGCCCGGGTTGCCGGCAAAAAAAAAAAACAAAAAAGCCTCAGAAAAGTCATTAAGATGAAGCCATGCGACGTATTGCAAAATCATACAAAATCGTGTATTTTTGTTTTGAAAATTTAATCGCTTGGAAGTATTATATATGCTTCAATTAAATACTGCGTGTAGAACGTATCTTGGCCCTTAAAAATATCGGTCATTTTTTTTATAAGTCTTTTGATAAGCTTAGAAAAAAATAAAGTATTAGGTCTATAAAAAAACACTTTCAAGTGCAAACTCTCCTACTTATAAACCCTTTTTCGGATTAAGTTTTATTGCATAATGTGGCAAATTTAGTTTCTTTTATGATAATTGCAAAAAAAAATTGATATTTATGCATGAACTTCACGAAATAAAATAAAATGTGCATTTTCGCGTTGTTATTTTTGACGTCAATCAAGACCGCCGGCATTCGACAAAAATGTTATTTCAAAGTGAACCTTATGCCAAGGACATAAGGACCACACAATCGTCACCGCCTTTTTGTCGCATTCTCCACCCAACCGTTATGGTGGACAGACCTGTCTTCGACTTAGTGACTCTCTGCGCCGTAAAATGTTATTCGAGTTTACGTACAATCGATTTTTAAATTTCCTAATTATATATGTAGATGTTTGAATGAACCGGTTAACCACTTTATAATTTACTTTATTTATATAATAATACTCGTATTTGAAAAAAATATATATAATTCTGTTGCCAAATGTCGTTTGAAGTAGGCAATAACTTTGCCTATGATTTGACATTTACAATTTTAAATCTGGCGCGCTTTTGAGTATTAAACAGTGACAACAGTACCGCACAGTGAGCAAATTTCAATACATGGTTAACAATTTAATATTAATAAATTCGTTTCATTTTCCGTATAAAACGACTTCCTTGAAGTACTCGATTCACATTTTGAATAAGTTATATTATTTTTATTTAAAAAAACGCGATTTTTAAAATTCCGCCGCAACATTGATGAACTTAATTATTTTTACCTTGATAACACTGGCATAAATCTAACTATGCACATCAAATCTCCGTAGAAGAGAAACTTATTAACTTTAATTAATTAACTTTTATTGCCAAGTTCTTACTTTCGGGGAATGATTAAATATATTTTTTTGTGTATTAATACCTAAATTACAGTCCGAAGCTTTCCCGTTCAGTTGTTAACCGCCAAGCTGTTGGTGAATATTTTTGTTGAAAATTGTTATTTCCAATATTTTTATTTTTAAATAAAAGCAAATTGTTCAGAAGAATTTTAAACAATCCAATTTATTAGCAGTTCAAATATAATTGTAGGCCTCCTGGTCAAATGTATTTGACGGCCTCCGTGTTTGAGGGGAAAGGCTCTCGTCTAGCGATCCGATGGTTGCGGGTTCAAATAATTAAATATAATATATTATGGTATATTTATGGCATGTTCCGGAATGGAAGATACTCTCAGTATCGCCCTGGTGTAAGACCAACATTCGAAATTGATACGTTGCTTAGTGACCAGATCTGAATAGTGAGGTACTTCCCCACCTTCCTCTTCCCAATCTCTTTCTCTTCCTCGCTACCTTCAGCCTCACAACATACCCCAATTGGGGATGCCATAGTCTCACCGACTCCAAATAGCAGAAGTTGAGACTATTGTGCAGGCGCGGCTGGCGCAAACGTTCAATGGTGCGCTGAACCTTATTTCGGCTCGTTGTATTTCTATGTAATGTGTTTAATTATAAAATTGAGCACAATCTTTAAATATAATCACAATTAATTACCTATCTAACAATGTTTTGCGGCCAAATAAACGCAGTGTTCCCGCCCGCCCGCCCCCTAATACGGCGGCTAGGAACGAGGAACCGAGGAACCGAGGAACCGAGGAACCGAGGTAGGTACATACCAATCCGCGCGCCAGAACAAAGCGCCCCGTAGCTTGAATGAAGCTCGTAGTAAAAAATCCCAAAACGTCGAAATATGTCATACTAAACCAGTCATGGGCAAAGTACGGCCCGCGGGCCAAGTCCGGCCCTTCAGGCTAGTCAATCCAGCCCGCGACATTGTTTTGAATAACCCTACCACAATTTACCAATTGACGAGTTTTCGGACGAGTTTGGGATTTAAAAGACGACTCTTTCATGGAAGAAAAAGGTATGGACGAATGTGAACATATGGAAGATATTGTATGGCTTTCAGACTTTGCATTTTTACAGATCTCAGATACATCAATAAATTTAAACTTAAACTCCAAGGAAGAAATCAATTAATCAGTGATATTTGGGATCATATCATGTATTTCAAAATGCAATTGAATCTTTTTTCCAAACAACTAGTCAAGAAAGACTTTACTCATTTTCCAAGACTAAAAACTATTGCAGTTAGGGAGGACCAACTTAAGAACTATGAGAAAAGCGTGAAATGTCTTCAAGAAGAATTTGAACGAAGATTCCAAGACTTCAAAGTTATAGAACAGGACCTGGACATTTTTAGCACGCCATTTAATATAGATTGTGAATCAGTCAAACCAGAATTGCAGCTCGAACTGATTGAGTTGCAATGTAACACTGAATTGAAGCAACTGTTTCTCAACGTATCCAAAATTGAGTTCTACAAGGCCCTGTCAAAATCAAGTTTCCCAAACCTGAAATTTCACGCTCAGAAGATAATTGCGATGTTTGCATCTTCCTACATCTGTGAACAGGTGTTTTTTACTATGAAGCTTCGCAAAAACAGCGTTAGAAACCGATTGACTGACCACCACTGCGAATCAGCTCATCCCAGTTTCTACCAGATTATGAAAAACTTTTAGAAGCTCAGTCACAGTTCCATCTGTCACATACGCCTTCATACTCTTCTAAAGAATAATTAATTTGTGTTACTTTTTGCCTTTGTAGCATATAACATACTTAATATTATGTTTGATGTAAAAATTAAAAAATAAAGTATATCACTTTTAAAAAATTATTTTATTAAATTGTTTTCCGGCCCGCCTAGATAATTTTTTGATTTATCTGGCCATTTCGTTAAAAAGTTTGCCCATCTCTGTACTAAACGTATCTAAAAAACGACTAACCGCGCGCCGCACGGCCACCCGAAGATCTTCGGGATTCTTCGGAAATATTCCGAAACTTTGGTTCTAGCGAAAGTAGGGTTTGAACAAGATAATATTAAGTAATAATATTTCTCTTCTAAAACGCAACCATTAGTCAAAGGGTCAGTTATGCGTTCCCACGATTTTATCTTGTTCGAGCCCTTAGGATATACCTTTTTGAGATTATTATTTGTTTGTTTGACAGTTGAAAATGACCTTTTGTTTGTGTGCGTTTTTTGTCACCTATTGCGAACTTTATAGGTCGTCAGTAACAGACAGTAAATACCTGCGACCGCTGGCGATCTACTCCTCTAAGTGAAATGTTTCTTGTGTGTTAATTATTGCGTTTTTAATATTATTGGAAGGTGGAGTCTTTTATTTTTATTTTATTATTTATTTATTTATGTCTATTCTTGAATACACAATTTTACAATTGATTACAGAGGTTTACAAAGGAGTACAAAAAAACGTTAATTTTCAGTAGCAGTAAGCAAAAAGATTTTTTTTTTTTTAAGTATTATGTTGGGTGTAAGGTAGGTTTGAGAAGGTAAAACTGTGTGTGGGTAATATTGTATGTTTCGTGAACACCTCACTAGGAGAACCTGTGCTGAGGTGTTGAGGTGCTTATGATTAAGTGGGACAAGTATTTATGTGTGTTGTAGAAAAATAGTTATTTAATTATTATTTTTTTTTTTTTATATATTTTATTATCGCATACACTGATTATTTAGAATGAAAAAATATGTATAAAATACAAATCCATATATACACATTTATGCACATGTTTATATTTATAGACATACATACATATAAAGTTGCACACACCTACACATATTTATTAATTAAAATAACTGTAAATTGCATATTAATAACTACCTAAAAAATTATATTTAAAAAAAAAATTAAAAAATTCAAAATTATTAAACATTGTTGATTAATAAACTATACAAATCTTAAGTACGTTCAAATGTTTTATAAACCTAGTCTATTCCGTGCGAAGGAGAGCGGTTCATCTTGGTTCATGGGTTTAAAAAACAGTCTTTTCTGCCTCCTGTAAAATTTGATAAATGAAAGTTACTTGTTCTACAAATTAGGCCCATGATTTGTTAATTTTACCGTGTATTTTGATAATCATAAATAAGTATTCAATATAATTATAATGTTCATATTTTTCACAAATTTTACCACAGTGTATTGGAGGGCGGAACTCGGGATTTATGAGCCTGACGCCCCTTGTCTATTATTGGTTGTCAAGTTTTCTCAAGTATTTTATAATCCCTCGCAAAACAGACGATTTCGAATTTTTCAAGGACTATGGGATCACCTTAAGAGTGATGAAAAAAATATATAAAAAATTGGTTAAATAGGTTACGTTAGGTTAGGGTTTAAAGCTATTTTAAAATATTTTTTTTTTCATAGCTTTTAATGACTTTCCAAAGAGGTGTTGAGTTGACTTTATTCTCAATTGACATGGAACCTGTTAACCAATACTACTCTACACCTTCAAAAAAATCAACTTCTTTCCATATTCAAACTATTCCCATTCCGAAGCAATCTCGCCGACAGTCGGGAGGACACCATAGCATATCTCTTGTATTTGAATAACTTTGCTCTAAGTTATTTGTTTCATTTCTGAATGGCGGCTTTAATTTTTTTAAGTATGGATTTTCTTACGGTTTTTACACAGAACTGAGGGAAAAAAATTCGCGGTGCAAGGCGGTGGGTCTAGGTCTTCTTCAACCAGTCACTCCCGGTACGGCCGTCCAAGCAGTAGGTGGGCAAACGCATTCGCCACCAAGATCTAAAAAAAACTTCTCCCTATGAACCCAGGGCACCCCTGCTAGTGCTTAGTCACCAAAAGTAGCGAAATACATCGGTGGCAGGGGTGTAGATTATAGTAAATGGTTCGCAGAGCGTCGCGGTTACCCATAACCGCCTCCCAAATTGTGATATATTCGCGGGAGGCGGAATAGTTGAAGACACCAGCCACTTTCCAGAACTTTTTTATAAAAAGACACTCATACCGGAATGTCTCAGAAACACAAGATACATAAAGTACAATCAACTGAATTAAGCACTTTAGTCAGAATGACAGAAACGTATGTCTGACATGAAAAAGAAGATAAAACAACGAGTAGTGCCATTCATACTGTCCGCCAACAAGTACTCTGATGGTTAGTTACTTATGGAAGCATTCACTCCGGGATTCCAAAATAATAAACACTAAAACAGTAACAATTTAAGGTGAATGTCTTCTACTGCCGTCCTGCCACAAAAAGAGAGACGCAGCAGCCTCACATTATAGCGTTTAAAGTAATGTGGCAACAAGATTGTAACGTTGAGATCGGCAATTAACTGACGAACTAACGGCCTCTGTGATTAACATGTTAATTAACTGCTTTTAAATAAATACTCGAGGGTTTGATCTCGTCTGGCGAGATGCTACTCAATGTTCATCGAGGAAACAAAGCAATCTGGCTTTTATATCAGACTGACTAGAATTTATTCGCGACTATGTTCAATACGCTATAAAGTATAAGAACGTTGAAAATCAAAGCAACGCGTTGTGGAGTTGCGGCTTTGTAATTAAATCGTGTTTACAGAAAGTCAATCAAAAGCTTGACACAAGACGCTCTATTGAATTATTTATGTTTAGAACGCTTTATTCAATTCAATTCAATTATACAACTTATTATTGGAAAAGGACGACTTTGTGAAATAATGAGGAAAGTTATATAATTCATTTAACATTTTTTAATTGACAAACACAAAATTTAAATAATTTTTTTCACCCCTTTTCTTTTCTTTTCTTGAGTAGGTAGGTACATCTGAACCAACTTAAAATACATTTTTACATTTCAATTCTATTGTAATCTAGTTAAAATCTAATTTCTTGGGTGGGTACGATTGAACCAAATACACATTTATATTGCAAATATACTGTAATCTAGTCAACATCTCATTTCTTGAATAGGTACGTTTGAACCAACTTAAAAACATTTTTATGTTGCAAATATATTATCATCTAGTCAACATCTCATTTCTTGGATAGATACGTTTTAACCAAACTTAAAATACATATTTATATTTCATCTATTGTAATCTAGTAAACATCTAATTTCTTGATTGGATACGATTGAACCAAATTCACATTTAAATTGCAAATATACTGTAATCTAGTCAACATCTCATTTCTTGAATAGGTACGTTTGAACCAATTTGAAAACATTTTAATGTTGCAAATATATTATCATCTAGTCAACATCTCGTTTCTTGGATAGATTTAACCAAAGATAGTTTTAACCAAGCTTAAAATACCTACATATTTATATTTCAATTCTATTGTAATCTAGTAAACATCTAATTTCTTGATTGCATACGATTGAACCAAACTCACATTTATATTGCAAATATTCTGCAACCTAGCCAATGTCTCTTTTCCTGGGCAGACCAACTTAAAAATATTTTTATATTGCAAATATCCTGTAATCTAGTCAATACCTCATTTTTTCTGTAGGTACGTTAAGAACCAATTTTAAATACGTATTTATACTGTAAATATATTGCAATACATTTTTAAATTAAATTGTTTATAATACATATTTTTTAAATAAAAATAAGGACACAAGTAAAGTGTAAGTATATCTATTCTTAGAAACCTTTTCGTTGTAACAAAGCATTTTTATTTACAAGACACGGGCATTTCTGACCCGATGACCCTTTTCATATTCGGGTATTATTGACCCAAGGAACCCAAGAAAGAAAGAAAAACTTACCTTTTTTAACATAAGAGTTATCCATAATTTAACAATATTGATAATAAATGAATGAATTATTAATAATTGTCATGAAGTCATTATAAATTTTATTAGTAATTACGACTTTTATGATCAGTTCAATTTCAGTTTCGGGTCATAATGACCCGAGGAACTTAAGATAGAAAAAAAACTTAATTTTCTTAACATAAGAGACTTATCCATAATGTTACAATACTGATGATAAGTGAATGAATAATTAATAAATATCATGAAGTCGTTATAAATTAATTCATAATTACGACTTTTATGATCAGTTAAATTTAAGTTTCGGGTCAAATTGACCCGAAGAACCGAGGGAGGTTAAGAGCATACAAAATATCGTCAAAAACACGGTATTGATAAATTTGTAAATAAACGTGAGTAAAAACTTCCTCAACCAACCACTCAAGGACTTCACAGATGAATGAATCTATTGTTTTACTTGGCGCAGCGTATTAAATTTCTGCCAACATTATTGAATTATAGATTTGATGAAATGGCTTTGTCTTATCATAGCTTTATTAATTATTAATAATGATTTAAATCGGTATTTCGTTCTTGAAAGCTTACCAGATAACTTAATGTGATTTAAGCGTTGGTTCGTAGATTTTCATGTCCACGCGTTCACTTTGCAAAACGGACCACCCCAGATATTAGAATTATGATAAGCAGCACGATTTCTCCACTGGGAGTATTGTTAACATAACATAAAGTATTGTATTGTTGAACACAATAAAAATAAACAAACAATTTATGAAACAGAGTTTGCCATTCCTAGTCTCATTATGTATTCAATACGGTTTAGTTTAGCGCTGAACACTGGGAGATATAAACCAAGTATGAACCGGTCGGCTTTTCAAAATGTTTCTGCTACCAGATTCTATATTAATCTTCAATCAAACAAACTGGACTGTTGTTAAACATAATATTAGATCCTGAAGTTATGTACGTCGTAATTTAAATTTTAGTTAAGTACAGCTTAGAGGTAATAAACAATGGTGTAAATCAGCGAATGTGCAGCTTTAGATCACGCGGTAGGCGTGAGATGTAAATATATAATATGATGGTTTCCAACAGTTAACTCCTTTTGTTTCTAACCTGTTTCGATTCCAAGGTAACCTGTTGTTTTAAAAAAAATAATATTGAAATACATGATGTATTAAAACTCTTACGCGACTAAACTGTGCCGGGACAACACTTTATAGTTTCGCCTCTCGAACGAGACCTCTAGCGCTCCGCTACGACATCAACCGACTGAAGGTGTTTAAAAAAAGTAAGTTATGCTGCCGCATCCTGTATAAACATGGATATTTTTCTGCTTCCAGAACACATTTAACATTCAAATCATGTTCGGACACCATTTCTGTCAAACGAGTAGTAGGTGCGAAAGAAACTCGCGTAGCGCTCGACCTTCGGATTGCGAGTCAAGAGCCTTACCGCTAGATCAAACCACGCCGGCCGTTAAAATAATATACAGTACATCTGCACGTTCCAGGGTTTCAGGGAATAGCCAGGTACTTCCTCATCTTCCTCTTCCCATCTTCTTCCTCTCCCCGCTACCTTCAGCCTTACAACATACCCCAATTGGACACGCTATAGTCTCATTGGCTTCAAACGGGAGCAGTTGGCACTATTGTGCGGTATTCACTTTTTAAAAAATGTAAGTAACTTATAAATTTGATATGCATGACGTGCCTTTCTGGGGCGTCCCCGACTTATTATTGTATCCGAGACGCTCCTTGATACAATCATCTCTACATGTTCAAATTATCTAAACATACAATCTTGTTCATTATGATTACATCGGCAAGGTATCATTTAAGGATTTACTCAATTTATTGTAATAATAGCTTTCACTGCAAACTAAACGTCAAACTAAATGGATATGATTTTTTTAATGTTTCTTATCACAGGTGCCAATCAAACGATCTGTAAGTTATATCTATGAAAGCATTAATCTCGATTAAAAGCCGAATTCTCGGGCCATTATTGTATGTCATTTCAGGGGGCGGGTACGGGCATCGCCGCCCCGGGAGCAATTTTTTTAGATAACCATCACCCCTGCCATAGCTCACCCCAAATGATTTGCTGCGTTTGGTGACTTGATAGAGGTGCCCGGGTTAATGGAGTGAGGTTTGTCTAAATCATAGCGACTGATGCATTTGCCCACCTACTGTCTGATAGTGAGAGAATGATTGATGGAGAGCTTTTTACCTCTCAAGCTGGATTCTCGACTCATCACCTTGCACCACAGGGAGGGATGAATTCATACGTGTGTCACTTCTGCACAAATCGACCTCCACATTACATATTAAATATAGTCATACTTTTGTCCGTCCCAGAATTGTCTCTTCTTCCTTTCCCTAAAAAGACTCTCCACACAGCATCCCCAAAGATAGAAAATGTTTTCCTCGGGGCCTCTTGTAGGGAGCTACTGTAAAATAAAAGGTTGCACAACGCGCATTCAACATGATGTGATTAGTATTCAAATTTAATTTAGGTGAGGTTATGATATCTTTGGGTTATGATATTTTTAGTGAATAAAAGCAAATACATAATAATATTATTATTATTCTAATGTAATAATAATAACATTAAAATAATATTATTGCTCTCTCATTCAAAATTTAGGCTTATTAGATTTGTCAAAGAATTTATATATAAAAATGCAAAAATCAGTCATTAGTACATATAGCATAACGAAAGATTTTTAAATATTTATATTGAGGGATCAGTAGGATTTATCGGTCCAGTTAGGAGTTCTACGGAGCCGAACCCTCAGATATGAAAATATCTGGAGTCGGTGAATTATTTTCCCATTTGGTCTCCGGTAGGTTGACATGTTGTTCTTGTATTGTTTTGTATTTATTTTACTTATATAATACCCTTCCGTAGCGTGGATTGACTAGATTATCATTTGTGGAAAAGTGTATTGAAGGCTTTAGTTTTTCCTGTGGGGAAGACATAAAGTCGAAAAATCATAATACCAACTCCAGTAAAGTATTGGAAGTATTTATCCAACGCCAACCGCTAGAGGCGCTAGTGTAGCATTCCTAGTGTTGATATTCCTCCCAGGCAATGGCGGCAAATAATTGAATATATATTGGTGGTGGTAATTAATTTATACGGAATTTTGATCATTATTGATTAAAAAAAAACATTAAAAATACAAAAAAGCGGAAAGGTCGTATGTAGGTTACTTCCCTAATATTTATTTCTATAATTTATTAACCTAAAATTAAGAAAGTAATTTACATAAAATCCTTTGAAATGTGTGAAAGAAAACAAATCCGTCAAACTTGTGCCTCCTAGGCGCTAGTGTAGCATACTGCCGTTTGGAAAATGTCAGAAGTTGGTTGATTGCCTACATACTGGGGTATTTGTGAGTCCCTCGAACATTGTAATTGTAAGAAAGTATCGTAACTACTAACTAACAGCACCGTTAAATAAATCTCCTGTATTCAGGAAAGCATCCTGATGGCGCAAGGTTATCTTAAAATTTCATTGACCATCAATGATAACCGGATTACTTTCCGAGTGCTTGATTTGAGAGAACGATATGTGGAGACAAAGAGAGACCATCACGAAATCTCTTCACAACGTATCCATGACTAGAACCTTCTTATGATTACAGTTATACATGGTGTTTCGGGATATAACCGACAAACTTTAACCGGTGATTCTTGAGCGTGTTTGGATAAAAAAATTAAGGTGGCAATTTGCCTTCTGTTGACTTTTTTAAACTAACTCAATAACTTTTGTGAAAAATGTACTTTTTTGTCACATGTCGCCGAGGCTGACTGAATATCTACATGGTCGGGCCCGCGGCGGATTATATGTGATGTGTAACGTGATCAAGTCAGTGCCATCAAGCTGTGACAATTTGTAAATGGCGGCAATTGTTGTTAATACTCGTTGTTACTGCTGATTTGTGTATTATTTTTCCACAAGCATATTAAATAAACAATGTGATTAAATCATTGTTGTACTAACTATATTTGTATTATTAAGTAAATTAACTAACTAACTGTCACATTGTTTCTCCACAGTGGTAGGCAGAGAGGATAGAAAGTCACACTACTCTGTCTTGGCACACACACTTCTTCCTGCATTCTCATTCACACATGCTATTTTAACTCTTTTATTTTTTTTTAAAGAATGAGATGTATTGCTGAGTTACTAATAATCTAACATTATTTGAAAATCTCCTCTACCACCACAGAAAGCGGAAAATGTTGCTTGTATCGTGACGGAGGACTAAACTAGCCAAGGAATCGAACACGCGACGCCTATCTGGGACCCAAACATGATGCCAACTCAGCCACTAACTAATCCTGACATTTCTTCCTCGGGTGTCTCCGACTGATTCTAACATCCACTTCTGCGTCATATATTTTACTTGCACTCATATTTTCTTTCATCCGCTCTACATGCCTAAACCATCAAAATGTCTCTTTCGTAATCTTACGTGTGTTAAAACCATGTATGGCCGTATTTAAAAGCTGGAAATCCGGAAAGAAGGCAAGGAAATACAAATTTATGCCAATAATTAAATGCCAAATTATCTATTTCTTCCAATAAACTCAAGGAATCGCTGCTAAAAGTCCTTCGGATACCTTCTGAAACATCTTGTACATGTATTTAGTAGGTAGGTACTTTTAGAACTCACGTCCGAACATTATTACATAGTCATGGAGATTCCTCCAGTTGAACACATTTGGTTTGCGCAGGTGCATTGCGCATTTCATTCTCTTTTGTTTGGTTCCAGACAATCATTTCTTATTACGGTCATTATTTGAGGCGCATTGTTAAACATCTACAGTTATTGCTGCATTCCGTTGCACTAGGTCGCAATGCAGAATACATCAAGGAGAACAAAGCAAATCATCTACGCATTTTTATTATGGCGGAACAACCTTACAATTATTAAAAACAAAATTTTATCCACTGGTATCACCGCGAATCGCCGTCAGGCTGAGTGGATGAGATTGCAAAAGTATTCCATTGCTCACGTCCTTCGGCTTCAGCCGTTTTATACATTTCCACTAGTGTACTCTAAACGCGACAAATTTAATTTTGTACGAAGTTTTATTGTTAATAAATCTGGCCGTATAAACGGGAATTATTATTGGCAAAATCCTCCTTTCACACGATCACAGCTACAGTGATAGGAAAGGCTGCTAGCTGTCAATCCAAGGCAAGGTTAAATATACAATTCACCAATCCAAACACTTCCTTAAATATGATTTTGGTACCACGTCCAGTTGCTTAGTCAGACATCTCCAAATTTTAAGTTTTGAGATAATGAGGAAAACAATATTCATGTGCCCACCATAAATCCAATACTATTTACACGTGTCTGTGTTTTACATATTAAATATGCTTTAAAATAATACCGGAAGCACAACGGTCTGGTACATCAGTATGACATTTTGAAATTTCCTACTAGCACCCCAAAAACGTCAATTGTTTTCAATTTCACTACAAGTTTTTCTGCATTATAATTGATTTGGTGGTGTTCACAAGTAATCTGAGTATTGAACCAGATAGATTTTACACCTGACTGAATACTCAACTTGGATTTCGATTTTTCCGAGATGTCTGACTAATTAAATGGACAATTAATATCTTTACATACTTCTAAAAAAATTTTTTATTTTTTATTATGCTGTAATGCCAATAAGGATGTCATTGAATTGTACAATCCTATTTTTTTGTAAATACCCACAATGTTCCCAACCAAAGTTATTGGGTCCCAACTGTCTTTGGAGCTAGTAAATGGAATTACGGCTTTCCTATTCGGGGTAAGAGGTGGTGAAGAGTGGTTGGAGATGGATAAGAAGAAACTTTTAATTACCTGGCTATTCAGATCTGCTCTGAAATTGCTAACGTCATCTCAAGTAATGTTTCAATCCTGATTAGTGACATTTCAACAGTACTGCGAGTCATGGGCGTAGGTATAGCATTTAAGTGAAGGGAGGGTTTCGAAAGTTTTTATGGACCTTTAATTAAATACCATATCTAATTATTTGCATTTGCATTTGCATTTGCATTGATAAAAGAGATGTTGCAAATAATATTGTTGTATTTTCCAGGAATGTATGAGGGGAGTTTGTACCCATTAAATCCCCCCCCCCCCCCCGCCACCCCTCCCTATATATGACTTCGCTAACGGCGTCCTAGATCGATTAGTGATCCGGATGTCACGGATCTTAATCCCGGCGTGCGCACATAAATTTTATTTGATTGATTTGTATTTTCACAATTTAACCATTTAAAATAACGTAAGGTTTATTTGCGGCACTTTCCAGAGTGGAAGATACTCTCAGTTCTCAGTATCGCCCTGGCGTGATACCACCATTTAGATTTGAAACCTAAACTTGGCTTAAGCCATGTTTAGTGGCTAGAACTGAATAGCCGGGATTTCCACCTTCCTCTTCCCCATCTCCTTTCATTCACCACTTTCCTTCAGCCTCATAACATATCCTAACCTCAATGGCTCCAAACGGAAGCAGTTCGGACTCTCGTGAGGTATTCACATAAAAAACTACTACTCAGATAAGACTTTAGGTTTTTGGGGTGTTATGCCGTGTTGCGCCGTGTTGCGGTATCTCCTTCTTTATCCAACGTTTCGGACAGCGTCACAGTATACGTCGTCAGGGCACATCATCACACATCTGCCCTGATGATGGACTCTGTAATGCTGTCCAAAACGTTGGTTAACGAAAGAGGTAGCGCAACACGGCATAACACCCCAAAAATAAATAACGAAAAAACTACTACTCTGTCATATTATATCTATGAATTTAAAATATAAATATGAAATTTGACCATATCAGTATCGTAAACGTTGACATTGTTGACAAACGTTGACAACGTAAACATCGTATTAAATGTAAACATACAAAGCTCCCATCTGTTAACAATACAGTGGGCCAAATTTATGCACTACTGTCTGTAAGAATTCCTATGTAAATCTCCTCAATCTGATGAAACACCCATTTATTGGCATTAATGGGTGTCCGCCGCCAGCCTACACTTGTCTATTATGATGCTTTACTTCTGCTATAATCTGTTAGTTAAATACAGTCAAGCAAATAAAACATCTCCACTTTGGTGGTCACCTCGCTGCGGGATGAATAAACAAAGAAATTGTCAGATAAATCGGTCCGGTGTCAATATCTAAATCTTAATGGTGTTCTTTGGCACTTCTGTTCGACATTGCCCGAGTCGTTGAATAGATAATATACATATACCTTCAAATAGCTTCAAAAACTGGGCGTACTGTACAGGTCCCGCAGATACTTTAATGGTAGACAACTGCTAACCCTTTACAGATCGCAAGTGCGCCCCACGGTTGCACTTGGCAGCCACCTCTGGTCTGGAGCTCCAAAATACTTGAAAAATACCCTCGACTCTGTGCAGAAACGGGCGGTCCGTTTGATAGATTCTCCCATCTTAACGAACGGATTGCAATCTTTAGAGCACAGGCGTCGGGTGGGAATGCTATCCATGTTCTACCGGTATTTCAATGGAAGATGCTCTGAGGAACTAGCGTCATTAATCCCTTCGGCACCGGTGCATAGTCGGGAGACACGCCAAACGCGCGCCCAACATATGTACACGGTTGACATTTGTAACATGAGAACGGGTCGTTTTTTCGACTCGTTCTTGAGTTCAACAGCTCGGCTATGGAACGATTTGCCGGCATCTGTGTTTCCTCCCTCCTACAACATGGGTCTGTTCAAGACCAATGTTCATTCCTTCCTCTCCTCAAAAAGACCCTCCACACAGCATCCCAGATGACATAGGCCCTGAGGGAAATTTTTTCCCCAGGGCCTCCTGAGTGGAGTTAATTTAAAAAAAAAAAAATAGAAATGCCTTTCATGTAGATTTAGGTAGAAACCTATAAAGTCACTGATATGTATAGTACTGTGATGTTCGTGTTATTTACAATCAGACACCATTTGTTCTGTGGAGGTTCTTCTAATTAATAATAAATCCTTGATACAAACTAGTTTATTATGAGTTATATTTGTAATAATTTTACTACCGGTCACACTGTCTATTGTCTGTTGAATCGGTAGGCTGGCGAAAGCCCGCTCTTGACAGCCACTGCCTACCCGGGCACCCCTGCTGGCATCTGTCAGTGACCGATAGAAGCTCTTTCCCTACTGACATCTTTCGGCATCCGGTAGAAGCTCTTTCAATACATCACAAGTACCTTTAAACTTTTTTTAAATTTCATATCATTATGTAGTTTTGTGCTACCTCCTTTAGATCGTCACTTCATTTGGATAGGGTTCTAACTTCACTTCACCTTGTTCTGAGATATGAGATGTCAAAGTTTGCAAAGACGATTTCTCATAATCTATTTACCAATTTCCGATTTTGAAAATTGTGTAAAGCATTTTAATTGAACATATTTTAAAGGAAAGTATTTAACTAGGGCGTACATTTACCCTTTTAGAACATACCTAAACATGCAAATAGAACCCTGTGCAACCAACTAGGGCATAATAATTCATTGCACAAGGTTCTAACTACATTTCCTTGATGCAATTTCAAGCTAGGGCCACGTCCTTTTTAAATATTTTCCATCAAAATATGATAAACTAAAATACTCTATCTAAAATTGTTAAATAGATTACGAAAATTCGTCTTTGGAAACTTAGAAACCTTAAAAAATGGTAAGGCGAAGTTAGAACCCTATCAAAATGAAGTGACGAACCATAATGCGCCTTGTATTTAAGATCAACTGTCAGATACAAACAAAATAGAGAGTGTAAGTGTAGTTAGAACCTTGTCAAATGAATTATTATTGAAAATGCTGGATGTTAGAACTTTGTCATACATATTATATCTACGAAAATACAAGCTAGATGGTTCTGACAATTAATTTTGGTATGGAAATGAGCAAAAGAAATGCTTTGGCATTCAAAGGTCATTTTTGGAAAAAAATGTCAGTTAGAATCCTATCCAAATGAGGTGACGAGATGTGCACATCTGCCCTGATTATGGTCACTGTAACGCAGTCCAAAACGTTGATGAAAGTAAATCACGACAATAGATGTTGGTTGAATTGTGGACCGATGTTTTTATGTGAATATGGCACAAGAATCCCAACTGTCCAGAGCCAGTTTTTCCGAAGTTCAATCTCTAAATAACGTTCTCTTCAGCAGAGAGCAGAGCAGCTGTGGTACAGTCGTGTTTTCACACTCCAGCAGCCGATACGCATCTATCAGTGTTCAATGTTCAGGGTTCCCCTCTCGCTGCCTTTGCTAGGCCACCACTGAGATGTTTAGATAATCGTTATGGGCATTCCAGCGTATAATTCATTAGTCGAATCAGCCTCCACTACATCCTGATATGTTGGAGATATTCGCAATAACAGTTGAAAGTCTAATCATAATTACATTTTGCTTATACAATTTATTATATTCTTCTCTTTTACTTGCTTGTATTATCTGATTATATTATCTTCAATCTCTTTTTAACATTCAAATATTTTTTTTATTTTTTTTTTATTGAATATAATGGTACAGAGGTTACATGTTTTTATAAAGTAAATAAAGTTTTTCTTTTAAAAATACATTGATTAATAAGTATTACACCTTTTTTTAGAGCAGAGCTCGAGTAAAAAAGGCGCAGAAGACGAATGTAAAGCACAATTTAACAAAGAAAAAAATAGTGTTAAACAAAAGATAGGAATTTAACAGTGAAATAAGAAAAAAATGTCATATATGTAAGTATACACATAAACACACGTAGATATACACACATACCTACATATATATATACGTATACAAAATGTTATCGGCATGTGTATATACATAAAAACATATGCATATGTGTACACATACATATATAAAAATATACATATGAATATAACAGAAATGAAGTTGAGGAGGTAACAAAAAAGAAAGGAGAAAAATAAAGAAAGAAAAAGGATATCCGTATACTACAATTGTGTTGAGAAGTATAGTATTATAAGATGTAGTCATAATAATGTGTTTTTATAGATTTTTTAAATTTTTTATAATTAGTTTCCAATCTTAGATTAACTGATTAAATATGAATATCCTTTGAATTATTTATCTTTTAAACTTTTGATAGAGTTTATGTAATTGGATTTTTCTCACTCACGTGTGATACTGTGAAAATCTTGTACATTTTTATATACTTACTAGTCAGGTCCCGCCATGCCACTATAATAAAGAAATTGTTTGTCTCTGCGTGTCTTTTCCCATTCGTCCCCGTTCCCCTTCGGCCACTTCTTCCCTGATGAAGCTGATTATTCAAACAAACAATTAATACGTAGGTAGGTACCTACCTAAAATCATAATTTTTTTTTTTTTTTATGTAATAATTATATTTGAAATATGTTATTTTTAATTACATTTCGATAGTATTCGTGCCCTTTTCAAGTTTTCTAATGGCGAAAGGTAAATTTCTAATCATCTCTCTGAAAAATGATTGTAATATAAAGAAAATTTATAATGTTTGTTTTTGAATGGCTGATCAGATTTAAAAATTTTATAAATTCTTTTAGCTTCGCTAATTCAACTAAATACATAAAAACGTTAAAGTGGTTCAAGCTTTATAAGGGAAAACAACATATGTTTGAAGTTGTTCGTAGGTATTCATAATAACCATTGAAGAGACAAACCACTAGAAATGTGTTTTGGACGTGTTTGTGTGCCCCCGAAGTAAGCTACCTTATCTTATATAGTAAGTGAAAAAATCCTAATTATTTTTTGTATGCATTTACTTCACACAGAAGGCTCTAAGGAAAATATTTTCTCTCAGGGCATATGTTATCTTTTGGGGATGCTGAGCGGAGGATCTTTTAAAGACTTGCGGACAAATTACCTTGTAAACGACACTAAAGATTAGTTACCGTAATTCATCACAAATTGAAGAAGTTGTTCTTACGTAAGTTTTTTGACAGATCTAATCGCGTCCACGCGAACTACCAGTCATCTCACAACGTATCAAATCAGTTTGGTAAGTTGAGAGACTTACCGTAAGAAATGGACTGTAAAAATTTTTAAAAATCGTTTCAAATTTTCTTTCATATTTGATCAGTCTACTAAACTAGACAGAAGCGTAATCAATGTAATTTTGTATGCTTCTTCCTTTCCACAAAGACCTTCTTCTGTCTGTCCTCGGAATTAATCATGAATCACGATAAGGTCCTCGACTTGAGATACAGATCGTCAATTTGAAGCCAGTGTATTGTTACATGATGTAACTCACGTGACCCCGAATATCTCAAAATCTGTCAGTAAGTAACTAAGTAAAGTAATTGTAATAAATATGAATCGTGAACAAACATTGTTATCTCTTTCACAAGATAAATATTTCCTACTAATGCATCAGTATCAACAAATTTATTAGCTAACCAACACCCCTGCTGTAAGGCGCCTCGAGTATTATTTATTTATTTTCTGAAAATCGACAGTTTACATTTTTTCAGTTTGTACTTGTTTGTATAGCCAAAATAAAACCAACTAAGGATTTTCTCTTTGTGACTTTACCTCTGATTAAACAGCATAATAAATATAAATAATAAAATTTGTAATAAAGGAACGTGAAATCAAAAATTATATAAAACAAAAGATTGTATAAAACTAAAATTTACGTAAAACATAAAAAAATATCAATACATTTTATAAATATCAAATATCCATAAAAAGCCAGGTTGTACACATAAATCAAATTATAACAGAATTATAAGTATAAAAGACAGAAAAATGAGAAACATATTCACTTAACATATTCATGGAACATCAGAGAAATACTCATGAGAAATAATTATGGTGACGTTTGGTGACTTAGCAGGGTTTCCCAGGTTCATGGGGTGAGGTTTTTCCGGGTCTTGGTAAAAGGTGCGTCTGCCTACCAGCTGCATGGTAGGCAGGGTCCGGAGAGACTCTTTTGACCTCTCCAGCTGGACTTTCTCGCCTTGCACCGCAGTGGGAGGAATAGAATCAAACGTTCATCACTTCTGGATACATTGACCCCCAAATTTCTACCCACCCCTCAAACATTTTCCTTCACAGAACTTCCTCTCCTTCTTTTCCCAAGAAAGGCCCTCCACACATCATCCACATAGATGACATAGATCCTGAAGGATTTTTTTCCTCAGGACCTCCCGCCTGGAGCTAATGTGAAAAAAATTAATAATCACGAATTTTGCCGGAACAAACGGTTGGTTAAAGATAAAGTATGGCACAAAATCTCACAGTATTTCTTCTGGACCACTAGCATAAGATCAATAAAGGTTTTTATCGTAATTTTAATATTTTTTTGTTTGCTGGATACTACTGCAGATCGCTAACAAACGACAAATAGTTCGCGTTGACTAAATTTAGCATCTATTTCTGTACAACCCTCCACAATTTATTTTTTCCATCTTGGAAAATTCTTCCACCTCAAATTTTTTCCGTGATGTTGAAGTGCCTCAAGTACTTAATTTGAACACTCAATCACAGGAAAGGAGAAGCTGGTATGAGAATTTTTTAAATCAATACAAAAGAATAAACTTTAAAATAAGCGGATAATACGCTGGTTTACGATCCCTGGATTGTAAAACCCTGGTACGGTAGCACCAGAGGCCACTTGACCCCTGATGCCCACTGTAGATGAGTTCTGATTCATTGCGATCTTCAGGGGTAAGTAACTTTCAGAATCATTTCGAAAAGTTTGTATTGAAATAATAACGAACTAAATATTTTTAATAATAATTTTTTTTCCTCAACCATTTCTTTTGAGAGTTAGGAAAAGTGTTAAAACTCTGGTAAAAAGATTTTTAAAACTGTAGTCTAAAATGCTGGAAACCAGTGGAACTTTTTACGGCACTCCAATATTGTTTTTTTTTGCGGTGAAAGGAACGAGGAGTGAGTGAGTGTTGCAAGCTAGTTCGCTGCTGAGCAAATGGAACGTTTTATGTGTCATCATCACAATCGAACTCGCCGATTTGCCCGTTTTTAAATTTGCCGACTAGTAGCATGTAAACTTGCTCAATGTAATCGACCTAGAAATATTTGTATGTGTTTTGTAGATAAAGCCGTTTGACTCTGCCCTCAAGTAGTTACTATATCCATTTAGTAAATTTTGAAGGGAAAGAAGGGATAGGAAAAAAGAATCGTATCTCGCCATCTAAATATATTTCAAACCCTAGAGGTGCACAGTAGAGTATTTTACCTCAAAGTTGGCCAAAAATATGAGGTAAGATTTTTTGATTTGTGTCATAATAAAGGGATTTTTAGTGACAAGATTATATATTTTTTTAGTAATCTTACATTATTCAACAAAAACAATCGGGTATGTTTTTAGGTTTTCACGGCCAAAAAGTATTTTTGTTATTGTTTTTGGGGTGTTATGCCGTGTTTCGCTACCTCCTTCTTTAGCCAACGTTTCGGACAGCGTTACAGTGTCCATCATCAGGGCAGATGACCAGAAAAAAAAAAAAAACAAAAACAATTTTTGTTTTTTAGAATTTTGAGAAAAAAACTATGGCTGTCCCACTTTTGCAAAGACAACCCCTATTTATATGGAAGTATTCAGCTATTATTTATTTATTTATTAAATTTTTCGGTTTTTTATTGCTAGTGGTCCATTTCTTTTTAAATTTTAACTAAAAAATGACCAAACAACTCTATATCATTTTCTGGTATCGGGTGATTTCTTAAAGCCTATGTTCTTAGCATCAATATTTTCATTTGCACATTGTTTCGTTAGCTTATAAATGAACTTTGAAGAATATTTTACCTTCTCCAGAATATCAAATAAAAAATAATACAAAAGATTTTAAGAAAATCTTTATTTATTATTTTTTTTTTAAATAATGCTTTTATTATTTTTAAAAAAAATGGTGCAAAAAGCGCATAATTAAAAAAAAAATGTCATGAATAACCAAGTTTTACGGTACCATCAAAATTATAAGCTAACTCGAATAAACTTACATTCTTAAATTAATGTAATGATGATGCTTATGCGGAAAAAAATTAAGCCTTAAATGCGTATATGATTATAAATGTAACTTTGTCGACTTCCAAAAAAATATATATGTAATTCTGCCAATAACGTTTTCAAAACCTTAATGCAAAAAACACAAGCGACGAGATCAATGAAAAGCGATCATACAATGACTGCGATTGTACTGTTCGCCGGTAAGGTAGTATGACAGGGAGGGAGTGACATTATTAAAATGGTCACGATAGTTACCAAGCTTTCAGAATATATAATATTATGGCCAACTTTCTTCATACTGATACTCGTCTGCGCGGTGGCCGCTAACTAGGGCGATGCTTCTATTTGAAAATTATAATGGCTTTCTAAAATCTTCTCGGAATTATCTTATCTCTAACGTTTCACGTTTCCTCTAACTGTTAGGGCGTACTTAACTAACAATGTAAATTACCTCAAATCTTCGTTTTGCCAGGCGTCCTAAACGACTGCCCCGTAGGATAGCGCGCAGGCCCCACTGCGCACGTTCGAGGCCCGGTGTGCGCACGCGCGCACGTGGTGATCCATATCGAATGCGCGCAGCTATCGCGGGTCACATCTCAAGGTCACGTGGTTAGACCCACGCGGGCAAAGAAAAGCGCCAATCGATAAGGCGCAAGCGCAAAACATCAGAAACTAAACGTAATTCATGCTAATTTTGAACCGGCGTAAAAAGCTCAAAATACTTCTACGCAACGGACAAAGCAAATTTTTGTATGGAGTGTTACGAATTCTAAAATTCAATAGAATATATGTGCAGCTCTGCCACCGTAACATTAATCGTCAAATGCCAAGGGAAGAAACCCGTAAATTTCGCAAAGTTTTGACTTTGACGTAATATTTTGTGGATTTATTTTATGCTATCGTGTATTATATTTACCGAAACACATTTTGTGAACTATAAACTATGCATAAAAACAACATTACTTGCGTTTATTTGACAAATTGATAGGTTTATCGATCTTTTCATGACCCACGACGCTAACAGTTTGACAGCTCGAATCGCGGGAAAAATGAAGTTCCGAAGTCGTGGATAAATTTAATAAAATTTATTCCGAGTGGCTAGGTGTGTTTATGATATCTTTTATGTCAAGTACAAGAATGCCCCAAGCGATTCTGACCTTGTCCTTTACACATTTTCCTTATGCATAAGGATTAAAATCGCATTCTAAATTTTGTTCCGCGCGCGCCGGCGCGTCTGCGGCACAGGATTAGTTGATTCATTTTTCCTTCAATTTTCATGTTTTCTTTAAAGTTTTCAGCATTACCCGGGTTTTATTCTATTTAAGGGGTGGGAAAAGATGATTGGGGGTTGTTTTTAGAATTCTCATACAAACAGTGACCTTTTTTCTAATTTTGAGGGTCAAGTATGCAAAATTTCATCAATACCAGAATAAAACTGTAGATTTGTTCAAAAAAACAAACCCACAGACACTTTTTTTAATATATAGATTATTGCAAAGTACCTTAGAATGAACATTTTACTTCTGTTGACTCCCCAAGGTAGCGAGAAAATATTAAAATAATTATTCAAAGAGTATAAGGAAAACATTTTTCCAAAATATTTTAGTTTTTGAAAGAAGGATATCGATAGAAAATGCATTTATATTAGCTTTTTTTTTAGTTTTTTTAAGGATAGAATTTGGATTGAATCTTAGAAAGCAGCTGCTACCCGAATTTCTACAACATTTGAAGTTTTTAAGCTCCTAAAAAATATATTTTTTTAAAGACGTTATGAGATTACCCTCACGCGCAACGCAAATTATATGAAATTCCTTCGATAAAAAAAAATCGCAAAATATGCTCCGAAAATTATTATAAACACGATCATTTTACTTATTTTGTAAATTATGTATACGTATGACAAAATTCAGTGTTTCTTTAAATGCTTTTTTAGATGTTCCTAACGAGAATTTTGCTCTATTTTAGACGAGTCGTGTTTTATTAAACATTTTCACAATTTTCGCTTCAATTTTATCGTTTTAAATATTAGCTCGCTCTCTCCAACATCTTTTTCTTTTTGAACAGGTACACGGTGCATTAAGGCAAAAAAATGTGAAAATATTTGTGACTGTTTGAGTAAGTTCCTCTTCCTTTTCGTGAAGTTGTGCTTCAACAGGACGGTTTTATGTCCTTTTGAAAATGGAATTTCATATTGAGAATAATTCGTAAAACATTGTAGGACGAGGATATGATGTAATTTGCCTAATGCACGTGTAATGCGGATCGCACTTATCTCAATATTAATGCAGTTTGTAGGGAACTATGCGTTTGAATATGGGGAAATGTTCTGTTTTCAAGCAACCAAGCGGAATTCATGAAACCATAATCGTAGGCAAACATGTTTTATATTTTATTTAAACGCACATAGGATTTTACATGTGATGCAGTACATCATTTTTTTCTAAATTACAATAAAAATAAAGAGTTTACAAAATAGAGGCAACATAAAACATAAGGGACAAAATATAGGTTACGTAAAATATAAAACAAATAAAAAACGATCTTTATTTAAAACCACTCCATTTTATTTATAAACATTGACCGCTTTTGGTTCAACCTTCATCAGGGCAAAGATATAAACTAAATTACAATACAGAGGAAGATTATAAGGTAAACAAAAAAGAGAAAGAGAAATCACATTGTTTAATTATTTGTTACCAAGACTTGCAATCGTTGTATTGGTGAATGCAAACTTTAGTTGGAATGAGATGTATACATACATAAAACGTTAAAGTATGTTCATGTCTAGTTGTTCGTGTAGGTAGGTGTAGATTTATTAAATGCAGGGGTTTACAACAATGAAATTTAGAGTTAATTAATTTTAATAAAAAGTAGGGTCATTTACATTTAACCCTTCGAATAATGAGAAAATAATATCTATGAACTTTTGCCTGTCAAGATTTGCACGCAAAATTCCCGATTTTTCCCATGCATTTTAAATGTTCCTTTTTATTGGTTATTTTTAAAAATTTTTTGCAAAAACAAAAATTGTTCTAAAATCTAGATAAAACAATCTTTCCGATGTGTCTATTAGAAATCAAAATTTTTGTTTTTAAATATTAAAATTTTGATATTGAAAATGAAAATTGGCTAAAAAATACGTACCTGGGGATTCCTCAAAAAAGTACGTAAAATAAAATAAACTGAAAATTTTAAATACAGATTCCTTTTTTAAGAAAATTTGTAATAAAACTGTCACCTCACTTTTTGTGACATTCATACAATTTTATTTTTAAATTAAGTGTTTGTTACGTCACAAATTAGCGCAAAATAAAATCGTCACTTATGATCGGGTTTGTAAAATATCGAACCAATATAGCTTGTATATTCCTAAAACAATAAGAAGCATCATTTGTTTCACTTTCTAACATAAAAGAAATCACAAATTTTTGTATGATAAGAAGAGAGATATCTAACTTTTAATAATGCACGGTCGCTCTGGGACAATCTGGGTCTCCTGTTATTATAACGGCATATGATGTTTTGGGACAACTTGGGTCTCCTGTGATTAGACGGGTTAAAGGAATTAAAAGTTTTTTGGCTTCAAACCATTTTTAACATTTAATTTTTCATTATTATTATTTTTTTTTTTTTTTTAACTTTTATGAGTAAAACCTCAAATTGTTGTATTTAATTAAATGAAGACACTATGAGCGGAACTTAATCGAAAATCTGGAAACAGAAAAAATAATAATAATATTCATCCTAGACTTGCAGAAAAGTCAATAGATGTCGCATATTAAATTAAATAAAATTGATAAAAAAATTATCCAGACACCATCTAGACTGCATTTAGTTAAGGTTTGAATCATGCAATCATACATAAAGATGGCAGCCAATAAAATATGCGTTAAGAAAATGAAGATAATATGGGTGGTTCTTAGTCGAAGTATAAAAGTGACGGAATTGGATATCGACACCTTAGCTCAGTGGACAGAGCACTCGCCCGGAAAGTAGAGAGGTCCTTGGTTCGAGCCACAGAGGTGCCAATATCTTTTTCTGATTTTTCTGTTTCCAGATTTTCGATTGAGTTTCGCTCATAGTGTTTTCATTTAATTAAATTTAATTTTTCAATACGTTGAGTACGCGACAACATTTTGTGAGACAATCACTGAAATATGAAAAATAAATGCGGCATGTTATGAAATGTACTCAATTCAATCAGTGATTTTCACAAATGAAATTTCGGTCCCCGGTGACTTTTTTTTAAACAAATAACCAATATTACTTACTTTTCGTTACTGGTTGGGCTGTCACTCGGCAAGTAATCCCCAGCCCCGGCCCTAACCGTTCACAAACTACATATTTTTGGTTTAGGAATGCACAATGCAGAAACAAATAAACAAGCAAGCAAGCAAAGATCATTTTTAAATATATAGATTTTTTGGTTATAACCTACCTATAAATAAGATCCCTGAATACGAGCCCACAATATGTAAACACTACAAAGTTCAAATAAAAAACTATTTTTAATAATTAACGGTTTTTTGTCTGTAGGTAACTTTAAGAGATCATATTCCGGTTAAAAATATCGTGATCATTACTGGAAAAGGTGATAAGTAGGTGTGATTACTACAGAGATCTGAATGAGCAGGCACATCGCACTTCGCAACCTTGGTTCCCTCTCTTGTCCTTTGATTTTCCCTCACTTACTCTCCCGACTTCCAATTAAATTTGTAACTAATACAAATTGAGATAACACGTGTTTGCGTTAGGCTATTTTCATTGCACTTGGTACGATAATTCCATACGAGAAATCAAAAAAGAGATTGGAGAAACCCCTTCGTTACTATCTAAAATGAAAAGAGATTGAAGAAGACACCTCTTTGTTACTATCTAAAAGAAAAAGAGATTAGAAAAATCCCTTCGCTACTATCCAAAAGAAAAAGAGATTGGTGAAAACATAAAAATTACGTGGAATTTTAATGTTTTTGTTCAAAAATATAAAAAATATAAAAATTTATTTTTTTACACAAGTCCTGAGGAAAACATTTTCCTTTGTGGCCTATTTTATCTATGGGGTTGCTGTGCGGAGGGAATTTTTAGGGAAAGTAAGGAGAGGAAGTTCTGGAAGGGAAATGGGTAAGAGAAGTGGGTCTGAAGAGAATCAGGAATCTGAGGGTCAGTATGTCTAGGAGTGACGGAATCTATTTCTATGAATCAATATGAATCCATTTCTTGCACCGCGGTGCACCGCGGTGCACCGAAGCAAGTGCTTCCACCGCCAAGACCTAGACAAACCTCACCCCCATGAACCTGAGTACCCCTGCTAAGTCCCCAAACACAGCGAAATACTTGGGGTGACCAAGCAGGGGTGTTGGTTATCCAATAAATGGTTTGCGGGATGACGGTACCCATACCCGCCTCCCAAATCGAAAAAAAAATGATACCCACATTTTAAAAGTTAATTTCGTCGTGGTCTCTTTTTCTTTCGGTACACAGATTTATTCCTTAAAAGCTTAAGTTCACATCTATCCTTTATTTGGTCCGTTGATTCAGCAAATACTATCACAAATCAGCACTACTTAGTCAACGGCCCGCTCACCTGGTTACGAAAACACCTTTCGCAAAAAATGATAATTTGAAATGAATGTTAACCCAACCCTTCGCTATCGCCGCGAGATCATTCCAAGACAAATATGGTAGAATATTCCTACCTCTAGCCTTTGAAATTAATTAATTTAAAGTAATTGAAATGGCGAGTAGGTAAAACAAAGGTTCATAAACTAGGCCTTATCTTAATAACAGCACACATTTTACACTTGAAGAAAACGCCCCTGGAATTCTAAACAAAGACACCAATAAACATTCGCTTTATCAGTTTTTGCCCCCGAGTCACTACTGCTTCCCAGTTATTCAATTGAAGTTTACTAAGAAAGATCTTACATTTTATTTTGAACGCCACTTTTATGTAGATCCGTTCTGAAACATTGACAGGCAGTTACAAATTGACATTTCGAAAATCAATTTCGAGTATTTTTTATTAGATACTTATTTATTTGTAGGCATTTATCCAATCTCTTTCGTTAAATAAAATTATTGTGTTTACAATATCAGCAAAACTAATTATTTTCCTCTCGTTCCTAGGTTACAGATTTCATTGATGTATGTCAAAAACAATATCGGTCCTAGTATAGTTCTTTGTGGTATGCCATGATCGCAACGACGGTATACCAACGTTATAATTTTGCGTCTTTATCTATATAAAGATGCAAAATTCTAAAACACTCTAACATTGTATAAATCAATTGTGCGAAGTATTCTCGAATACGGATTTACTATATGGTCGCCTAATTATGAGATTCATAATTATAGCATTGAATCCATACAAAGAAAATTAACGCGTGTAATTACTTAACGCGAAGGTTTATCCGATCAATTTAGAACGTATAACGACCGATTTTTTACACTATAAACTACACTCTCTGACAGCCAGACGGAAACTTTCCGATTTATTGCTTCTACGCAAAATTTATTATACATGCATCAGTTGATACACCAAACATTTTATCCCAAATAAACATCAATACACCATCAATAAATTCAACAAGGAGTATGCAAGATATTTTCTATGTTAAAACCTACCATACAATACAGGGTATTTCTGCCCTAATCCGGGAAAATAAGACATTAGAACACTGTACCCTGGTCTAATAATGAAAAAGACATTTTTAATGACCCAATTAAACACTTTGAAAAATATTTGTTCCAATCAATCATATAAAGCTGATATTGTGATGAAACGTTTTATTTAAAGACAGGCAATATTGGTATTGGTTTATTTGTGGTATCAACAACACATTGTCCCATCAGCAAGGTGCCAATAATAAATTGCCTTTTTTGCATATTTAGCTAACTATTTTTACTACTATTTTGTCTTTATTTCTGGTATTACATTGTAATTTAATCATCTGTGTATTTAAATTGTTGGGCAACATGCCTGTTTTATGTACTAAAATAAAAAATAACACTCTACGCAACTACAGAGATTTTATCCCATGTTTTGCTGAGATTTTATCCCATATTTTGTGTGTTTGAGGAACTTGGATTCTTATATTTCGCGTTAATATCAACCTGCCTAGGGTTAAAATCTCAATCAAAATCAAAGCCCGCTGGCGGGCCCACGACAGATGGGAGGTTAATGCTTTATAACTCTTAATTCATTTAGGAATTGCAATAACATAATTATATATTTTTTCTCTTCACGGTGTAAATTAATAAGTTTCCTTTTATAAACTAGCCCCTGTTCACAATGAAATTATATCGCATATCTGACTTTCGAGTAACTGAAAGGTTTTTTTTTGTAAAAATAATTATTATGCCCCTTTACGGAAATAAGCAATATTCATATTGATAGTAATATTGTAATTATACATAACATCCAGTTAACTGAAATATTTGTGTAATATATTAACGCTGAGGATTGGCCCGTATTCATGTTTTAATTTATACTTTATTGTTTCTTTCCGTTTTCTTCTGTTTATTGTTTATATTATGTGAAACTAGCAGTAGGTTTATGGCAACCCGAATTTTGTGAGGCTGTTAGAAGTAGGGAAGGGAGAATATTTTAGAATTAAATTAAATTATTTAAAAAGCTTACAGTATACAATAACCTACGTAAAGTGCCCTTGAAATTATTTAATCATCAAAATGTGCTTTATGCAATCATTATTTAATATACAAATTATTTAAAAAATTAGAAAAATGAAGGTAGGAAAGTACCTGACATTCAAATCTAGTCAGCAAGCACGGCTAAAGCCTTTTTTGTTTTGTTTGAATACCTCACAAGACTCCCAACTGCTCCCGTCTGTAGCCAGTGAAACTATGCATCCTTAATTAGGGTATGTTGTGAGGCTGAAGGTAGTGGAGAGGAGGAGGAGATGGGCAGCGAAATAGCTGACTATTCAGATCTGGTCACCAAATAGGGCTTAAGCCATTTCAAGCAACGTTTCAATTCTGAATGGGGATCTTACACCAGGGCGATATTGACGTTATCTTCCTCTATGGAATGTGCCGCAAATATACTTTATATATTATTTTTAATGAATAAAATTGTGAAATTATTACAAATTATTCAAACAAAATTTATTTGCGCACGCGGGGATTTGAACCAGCGTTCTCCGGATTTCTAGTCGAGAGGCTTGCCCCTTGACCGCGGAGGAAGTGATAAGTCATTTCAAGAAACGCTTCGATTCTTAATGGACGTCTTCACCAGGGCGATACTGAGAGCATCTGCCTACCAGACAATATAAAGTTTAGAGGGGAAGAATATGGGAATAGTGAAGTTGCAAAGTACCTAGCTCTTCAAATCTGGTCGATAAACACGGATAAGAAATTTTATAAGTCTCGATTCTAAATGGTGGCCGTGCACAAGGGCGATACTGAGAGTACCTGCTACTAGTATGGTAATGTAATGTTGGGTAGGAGGGACACGATGTGATTGCGGTTTATTAAACGCTTTATACGTAACGGAATTTTAATCCCCCATTAAAAAGGCGTTCTAAGGTTTTATTGCTGCCTTTAACAACGCTCCGGTCATTAATTCCTACAAGGATTGTAACAATTAATAAATACCATATGTGGATATTGAACGCCCGGGTTTGGTCAAGTTCAAATCTCGGCAGTATCTTGAAATTGTTACACTCAAAAAGGCCTATCGGTTGAAAAGTAAAACTTCATTATGTGTCAGCTAAAATATCAATACTATTTTTAATTCTTTCTCCAAGAAAATTCCTATTTTTTTATCCCTCAGGCCTTGACCATATTTTGTCAGAGGGTCGAAATATTTCCGCTTTTCAATAAAATCCAAAAATGGAATATTTTTAAATTTACCCGAAAACTAAATACTGTTTAAGAAAGATGATAAAACACATACATGTATGACATGAACATGTCATTCATTATAAGTTTTGACAGCAGTCCACTGACAGACGCCTGTTGACAGGAGCGGTGTTGCTCTTTCAGTTAGCTACTGGAGCGTTTTTTGTCACAATATGGTACTATTTAAAATACCTCGGATTGCTTTGCTGCCAATTTCGGCAAATTTTCCCTTATTTGTAAGTAATTAAGAAGAATAGGTATGTGTTTAGGTCTTCACGACCAAAAAGTATTTTTGTTATTGTTTTTGGGGTGTTATGCCGTGTTTCGCTACCTCCTTCTTTAGCCAACGTTTCGGACAGCGTTACAGTGTCCATCATCAGGGCAGATGAGTGATGAACTTGACCAAACCCGGTTTGGTCAAGTTCAAATTTCAGTTCACTCATCTGCCCCGATGATGGACACTGTAACGCTGTCCGAAACGTTGGCTAAAGAAGGAGGTAGCGAAACACGGCATAACACCCCAAATACAATAACAAAAATTAAGTAGAAGCTTACGATTTTATAATATTTTTTTATAAATCCCACGAATATGTGATAATCTACAAAAGGTATGTGAATTAATTCGCTTAATAGATATATAATGATTTTGTATGTCTCCATATTAAAATTCGGAGGTATGATTTTTTTTTAATTCGGGCGGAAAATAAACAAAATGACCACCAAAAAATGTCGAGCAATCGGAGAAAAAGTTTTAAATTGCGCTGTCGCTTGAGTGAATCGAATTCACATTATAATATACTTGTACAAGCAGTTGAAGGAAAACAAAACAAATTCTTACGTTTTCTAAATTTTAAAATGGGGATTCCAGCAATTATGAACTAAAACACTCGGTTAAATAATATGAATGTGCTCAAATTGTTAGACAGAATAATTTTCACTGACTTGGTATTTCTATATAAAATTCTACATGATTTAGTTGATAGTTCGGTATTGCTTGAATTGATAAGCTTCCGGATACCACAATGTAATACAAGAAGTCAGGATTTATTTCAATGCAGAAATTCTGGGAGTAACTACTATATGTATTCCTCTTTAGCCAGAATACTAATGGAAGAAAACAATTACACCAAGTCAGTGGACATCTTCAGTTTATCTTTAAACAAATATTACTACAGAGGCAGTTCAGTTATTTATTTATTTATTTAAGGAACATAAACAGTCATAGTAATATAATAAACATGAGAGGATGATAAAAAACCGACCAATTATAAATGTTCACAGATAGGTATTTAGAAACAAGACTAACTAAATGTAAACTAGAATATTTAAGAAAAATCGAGAAAAAAAAACAGAACTAAGCAGCAATTAAAAAAAATAATAATGGTACAAATCTGAATTCAAAAAATGATAAACCAATACAACAATAAAATAAGTGTGATTATGACTGAAATAGACTGTAAAATAGGTATTTGGTTTGGGAAGGGTAAGGGGAGGAGAGGGATAAGGGAAAGTTAAGGGAAAGTTGCCACGCAAGTAATATAAAAATATTAGATACAATTAATTGAATAAACATGAATATGTGTTATTCGCGCCTAGAATGTTATATAGAGAATGGTAAGAAATACAATAAATATTGTATTTTTTACCATTCATATGTAAAAGCCCTGAAAAAGGGCTTTAATCAATAAATAAATAAATAAATATTTCTCCATATATTTCACGAGCTAGAGAATGGTGGCTTCATTGCCAAATTTGTAAGAAATTGTACCATGTTAAATGCATTGACATTCCCAAAACAGCAGAACGGTATTTGTTCGACGTTTAGACGTTTAGACGTTTGTTCCAACACTCCCAAAACTTTGTTAGTATTTTTGAAAATTTTGTAACCTAGGCTTAGTCTATACCATCTCATCAATGGGTATTTGTAAAATGGCATGTCTGAGGAGCGTTTTGTTTGAATATTTTTTTAAATGAAAACCAAGCATTTTTTATTTTTTTATTAACATTTATGATAGCTAATTGGACATAAAAAAGTGTTCTGTCACTAATAACCGGTACACCGGTAATTACCGGTCACTAATTCACGGTAATTAATTAATTCGATATCAAAATCCCTAAATTTAATACCGAGCACATCCAAAATACCTATCTTTATCTAGGTATAAATTATTTCAACAACCTCCCATTAGAACTAAAAATTATCGAAAATATACATAAATTCCAAATTAAATTGAAAAATCACCTGAAACAACTGTAAGAGTCCATTTCTACCGTTAATATTTCATTTAAATCTTGAAATTTATTTATTGTTACATCTCGAGTTTGCTTACATATCTTTTGTTATTAGATGCAATATTATTATTTTCTACTAAATTTTACAGATACTTGAGCTTGAATTCCCTCACCAAACACAAGAGCCTTGTCTCTTTATGATGAGGAAATGCTATTGTTATGTTCATTTTACAACTCTGTTTAACGTGTAAAAAAATTACTTATTGTAAAAACATACAAATATTAAATAAATTTTAAAAAATAAATAAATAAATTTAAAAAAAAATTTTTTAAACAAATATTTTTCGCAAAGCATGCCGTCGAGACACTTTTCCCCTACATTTGTTCTAAATTTGTAATAGTTTCTGTGGTATATTTTAGTATATTGTAGTACGCTGTTTTATGAAGGCCATGAAAAATTAATATATATGAATTTCTTAACTTTCTGACGCCAAAAATGTAATAAATATGATTACTATTGAACTACGAATATACAATTGAGTGTCTATAAAATGTATTCTACTTCCTGCTAAAGACTGATAAATAAGGTTCTAAACCCCGCCTTGCGCGTTACAAGGCGTTAGCTAATGCGCGGTGGATAAATCTCAAACTACAAAGAAGCACGAGTACCCGCAGGAGCCAGGACCGGAGGACAGGAGGAAGTCAATAACACAGCCTTTTGCCGGCGGATTCCGCAATCTCCCCGCGATTTACCGATCTCACTATTCAGCGTACCTAATTGCTCCATATAAGGACCTTCTGGAACTAAAATCACGCAGACCAAGAGAGCTTTTTATCTGTGCTTCATCAGACAGGCCGAACGTGAAACAGATTTTTTGTCGTTGGTTTACCTTAGAGCTAAGAAAGCACTTACATGTAAAAAACAAGTACTTACATATTTGTAGTGATTTATTTGTGGGGTATTACGCCGCGTTGCCACCTCCTTTTTAGCCAACGTTTCGGACAGCATTACAGTGTTCATTGCATCATCAGAGCAGATAGATAATCGAATATTGTGATGCAGTGTGTGCTTATGCATATAGATTCGATTCCGTGTTACCAACTCCGATCTAATTTTCCAAGTGTATTTTTAAATGGTTTTCTGCATTTTTTTTTGGTGTAGCCGTCACTACCGGATACCAAGAACTATTGAGCATAGCCCCGTCGCGTCGTTTCTATTAATTGAATTTTAATTGTCTCCATAATTAGGCGTGCTCTAAACGTTTTGGTTCTTTCCAGGACTTCAGGAACAAATCACTATCAAAAATCAAAAATAATTCATTCTAATACTTTTGGCTGGTGAAAATCTCAAATCATAGCTTACATATTTAATTTTGTTCGAAATTACCAAAAATTCTATTTCATTAGACAGAATTGTTAACTTGAACGTTAACTGAATTGTCTTAACTTTAGCATAACCTGCCACCGCCTTTCCCAACTTTTGAACATCTAAGGATGGGTTGTTTAATTTGTTTAACAATTCATCAAATTTTTGAAGTTCATTTCCACGTTCTGTAAAAGTTCTATGAATATTTCAGTTTTTTTAAAGCAACTATCGTAAAATGATACAAGAACAGAACTTGAAAAGAACTTAAGAACGTGGAAATTAACTTAAAAAATTTGATGAATTGTTAAAAATTTTGAAAAAACCCGTTTTAACTTCTAATGTAATTAAATTTTGAGTTATTCTTAAAAACAAAATAAAATACGATTAAATTTTCATGCTTGTATCCGTGTGGTTTTTCGAGACACATCCAATCACTTAGCCGCACATTTCAGAGAAGAAAAAAATCAGTATTAATATATCCTGAATCCGCAACGTGTTTTTCTCTACAGATACGAGGTTGAGTGATTTTTGTGAAATCTTAATACCTACATATATAAAAAAATTGTTTGTCCCGTATGCGTTCCTACACCTTTCATGAATTGCAATGAAACTTTGATGAGTTGTGCGCACCCCCGCGAAGGTTTCTATGTAGGTACAATGATGAGTTCGGGCGTTACGAAATAATTTCCGAAACCATTCATCCGATTGCGATAAAACTTTGGTGAATTGCTGTAGGCACTCCCACGGAGGCTTCTATATATAATGGTGAGCTCTGGCGTTATGAAATAATTTCCTAAACCATTCATTACAAAAAATATTGTGTATCTAAAAGCACTTCAATATACAGAATTAAAACACAAACACTTTTTTTCCTTGATAGAGCATTGCAACGCATGCCGGTACTCGCTAGTATTCTATAAATGATTTTTAATTAAGCTTATCGCTTCAAATGCTTAAAATAATATCTAGTGTTTATAAATTTTGTTAAGAAATCCACCTTAAAATATATTGTGCACGTGTGTGTAAATTACATTTAATTTGTTTTTTTAGGCTTTTCTTTAAACAATTCGTACTTCGTACTTGCAAACAGCCCTTATAAGTATGAACACGATTTCATCTTTAATGTAGTCAATAATCTCAACCACTGTTAAACAATGGTTTCCTAACTAACTATGGTGCGTTGGGTACTTAGGTAGGTACTATCGAGACAATAAAAGCTATTATGCTTGAATAATATTCCATATTTATATTTTACAATAGGCAAGTGCATTCTATAATAAAAATTAAAGAGCATTTAACATTCCGTATTTACCAGAGAAAAAATGACTTTCATAACTTATGAAATGTGATATGCCTACAAAAATGATATTTAATATTTATTATTTACATCTGGCAAATAGGTACCTTTAGAAAGAATCAATTCACCATGCATTCCCCATTATCGTTTGCCACATTATAGTTTTTTCACTATGAAGCAGGACATCCATTGATTATATTATCTCATAAGAAAATCGCAAGAGGTGAGCTTGCACTTATTATTATATTATAAAAATGATATTTAATATTTATTATTTACATCTGGCAAATAGGTACCTTTAGAAAGAATCAATTCACCACGCATTCCCCATTATCGTTTGCCACATTATAGTTTTTTCACTATGAAGCAGGACATCCATTGATTATATTATCTCATAAGAAAATCGCAAGAGGTGAGCTTGCACTTATTATTATATTATAAAAATGATATTTAATATTTATTATTTACATCTGGCAAATAGGTACCTTTAGAAAGAATCAATTCACCATGCATTCCCCATTATCGTTTGCCACATTATAGTTTTCAATTCTTGAAATGAATTACAAAAGAACTTCTTCTTCTTCTTCCTTGCACTGTCTCAACTCATTGCCTGGGGTCGGCTCTTCTTGTTCTCAGGCTATATCTTCTTCGGTTCTGGGTATCGCTTTCATCCAGACCGTTTTTCTGTAATACTTTGGAGCATTGAGTTATCCAGGAGTTCTTTGATCTTCCTCTGGATGATTATCGATGTAGCTACATAGACATTGCCAGCTTCAACGTGTGGTCTGGTGGTCCCATGTCTTATGTGCCCATACCATCTCAACTGTCATTCCTCTAGCTTACATGCTCATATCCATGACACCCAGGCCACCTCGAATGGGGAAACTTTTTATCCCTTATTTTAGTGCTGCTCCTGCCGACCATCTAAGCATTCGCATTTCTGCTGTTTTAAGGTGCCTTGAGTAGGAGTTGTACATAGTCCAGCATTCGGAGCTAAACAATAGTCTGGTATATCAGTTTTATATATATTTTTGGGACACACAAGATTCCTGTTACAGATCTAAATTTCATCCAACCCACATCTATTCTATATTCGATATCCACAGCACATCCTCCATCTCAGTGAATGAGTGAGCCCAGATACTTAAATGAGTCTCTGTTGACTAATGTTACTCCATCCAGTTGCATCGAAGAAGTTACAGCATTTGTGTCAAATGGCAAGTACAAATGAAACACAAAAAGTACTGTATTGTAAATCATGATACATATAAATGTAACAAAAATATTACAGTTTATTATGCCGATTATTACATTATATCAAATTGCATTAGGTATTCCAGCAAATGATTGCATAATTCTCACGTGGACGACTTAACGATTGCCAATTAGGGCTGATTTTATTTTGGTTTTGCAATTATTTGCTCCCTAATAAGAGAATTGGCGGTTGCAATATTCAGTTTTTTATTTTCTGTTTGGTTCTTAATGAAGTTCCAACCTTCCCAATTGGGGTTCCAAGTGTAATATTTGCACTCCCTGCGAGGTTTTTATAATTGAATAATAAGATACAAAGATGGTGCGGGACTTTTGGATTTGGTTTCTGAATCTGGAACCGGAATTTATTTTTCAAAAGGGTTTTTCGATTGTTTCAACGTAAAATGGAGTATCGAACAAACAAAATTGAAATTCTATTTTATTTATAATATATATTTAGAAGGTCATACTTATCAATGGAATATATCATTGAAGAAGTAGATAATACTTATAAACCTAAATTTAAAAAAAAATTAAAAAGAACAAGACACAGAAAAATAAAAGAGGAAAAATAAAAGAGTTCGATTTCCATTTGCCTTTTTTTACCGTTATCTTTTTTTTTCGTGTCCTGTTCTATTTCATTTAAATTCATTATTATTATATTTTTCAAAAAAATAAATAATTCAGAAAAGACGAAAAAACGTTAACCCTTGTCAATGGAAATGTGATACTTCTATATAGACAAAGCCTTGCAGATTTATTTTAATTCCGCCCAAGAGTTGGCTTCTGTTTGGAGCCAGTGGAACTATGTCATTCCCATTCGTGATATTTTAAAAGGTTTAATGAAGTAGAAGAGGATGAGGTAGAAGAGAGAAAGGTTGAAAGTACCTGACTATTTAGAACTGAACCCCAAACACAGCTAAAGCCAATTCAAGCACGTTTCCGATTGGGAAATAATTTTTCACCAGGGTGATAATGAGAGTATCTACCACTCTAAATAATTTTCTCTTAACTATGCAGTCGGGGGTCGGAACTGATACAGGTGTAAAATTCGGGAGGTGGGTATTGGTACCGCCACCCCGGGAACCATTTATTGGATAACCAACACCTCTGCCATAGATCATCTCAAGTAGTTCGCTATGTTTGGTGACTAAGCAGGCGTGCCAGGATTCATGGGGTGAGGTTTGTCTGGGTCTTGGCGGCGGAAGCGTCTGCACAACTCTTATAATAATAATTAATAATAATATAATAATAATAGTTTATTCCAAAATGTCTGCAGGGGAAGTGCAATGCAACACATTCCATATTCTTAAATAGCAGAAAAAGACTATTTAAAAGATGATTTAAAAAGTAAATAACAACACATACATTAAATAAAAAACGAATAAGCTTGAGAAATGAAACTGAAAATAAAAAAAATTAAAAAATTTGTTTATATTTTAATTTAAACCTATATGGTAGGCCGGATCGGGAGAGAAAGGTTGAGGGAATCCCTTTGATTTCTCCAGCCATACTCTCTCGGAGTATCGCCCGCACCGCAGTGGAAGGGATGGATTCATACATCGTCACTCCTGGACACACTGACCCCCAGATTCCTACCCACCCCTAATACCTTTTTCCTTCCCAGAACTGCCTCTCCTTCCTTTCCTAAAAAGACCCACATAGGCCCGGAGGGATTTCATTTTCCTAAGAGCCTCCTGTGTGGATGAGTTAATGTAAAAAAAAAAACAAGATAGCGCAATATTAAAAAACATTGCTTATTTTGTTATTTTTTGTGTACATTTTCATGTAATACTTTGTAGAGCTGTGTTACCTATTATATACAGTATCTTCAGATACTGTCTCACGTTGCTGTAATCACGAGTTTGGTGCTCGCGCATTTCCATCAAAATAATTGTTCAGTAATTACAAAATAAGCAATTACGATAATCTTTATCGCCTTTTGCCACTACAGTCGCAGTGGTCGCTCCTGTGCTCTCCAGAAGCAGGGCTGTCGAACTGAAAATATTTAATTTGTTTGAAACCACTTTTTACTACATTACTCTGCCGATTTTGAAAGAACCCTTCCTTCATTGGCAGAATTTTAAAACTAACAAGATACAAAACACTGACAGATGTACATAATTAAATAGGTGTTTGGTTGAGAGGTTTCAAGAAATGGGACAGGGTTATTAGGGGGATTGTGGGGAGAACAAAGCGATTTACTTGAAATATGTTTAGAATATTTAAACCGATTCCCCCCCTCCCTTAATTCCCCTAATTACCTCTTCTATTTGTTGACCGCCCACTCCAATACCCAAAAATTTTGTATATATGTCAGTATTTTGTATCTTAAATTAGGGTTAATATTCTCCTGATGAAGGAAGAATTATTTTGAAACCAGTAGATTAATTACTCTACTTTAATTAAAGTAGTTTAAAGAAATATGATTATATTGCAATTAGCGATAACTTGTGAAAAATCATGGGATGTTTTAATTGTGGAATTTGTGAAGCTGAAAGTATTTGTAAAAATAAATATTTGCCTCAGGATTATTTCCTTAAAAAATAATAAATTTTGTTTACGAATGATAGAAAACTTTGAAAAAATCATCAATAAAAATCAATGTGAAGTTTGTCAAAAATTTAAAGAAAAAAATATCTATTACGAATAAAGAATTATTAACTAAAATAATATTGACCTTTCCAAAATGATCTCGGAAATTGGTGCAAAGAAATTGCACAAAGAAAGATAGGTCATCCCAACCTTCCTCTTACGGGTCTCCTTCTCTTTCCAACTCATTATATAATTAGTCAATTTAGTTAAACCTGTAACACATAGGTTCTCAACCTTATTTTGCCCACCGCCCACTTTGAGAATATTTTTTTCCAGCGCCCCCCAATTGTTTTAGACCATATTTTTTTTTTACCTGCCCCCGCCCTACGCCATCGCCACGCCCACGCCATATGCCACTGTGCCATCTCAACGCCATTTGTTTTCCTCAACGCCCCCTAGTTTTCTCTGGCTCTTCTACCACCCCCCTGAAAGTCTCAAACGCCCACAAGGGGGCGTTAAAACCCACGTTGAGAACCTATGCTTTAATGCATTCTGATCAACTTTATAACCTTTTTACGCTGCATAAAAAATCCACTTGAATATTTTTTCACATTTCCTTGTTAACTGGTTAATTATTTCTCTATTACTATTAGCCTTGAGAATGTGTTTTTAATGTCATTATAATTTCTTCAGTGCCATTAACGATTCGTGTTTGTTTTTCACTGATTCCTCATCTCACTTAACATCAGCCTCACTTCTAACCATTGCGTTATAATAGTTTCTCGTTTTCTCAGAAATAACTGACCGCAAGTAATAGAGAGTGTCTCTTTCGAAAAAATGTTGCTGACAACTGCCGCTAGGGGCTCTTCGTTGATAAATATGTGTACACCGCAGAAGTTATGGCTTATTAGATATCTATATTATATAAATATACATATATATCGATATATAAAACTCATTGTGAACAGCAGTGGCGTAACGAATTCCTATGTGCAAAACATCGGACCAGAAGATACTCTCAGTGACACCATAGTTTTTTTTTTTTTTTTTAATTTGCATTGTATTTTTTTTTGTATTACAAGACTGTACATTTATTATGCAGGAGAGGAAGTTCGGGGAAGGAAAGATACATTAGGAGTGGGTGGGATCCTGGAGTCAGTGTATTCAGAGGCGACCGAGGTATGAATCCATGATGTACGTATGAATCCATGACTGACGTAAGAATCCATGACAGACGTATGAATCCACGACGGACGTATGAATCCATAACGGACGTATGAATCCATGACGGACTTATGAATCCATGACGGACGTGTGAATCCATGACGGACTTCTGAATCCATGATGGACGTATAAATCCATGACGGACGTATGAATACACGAATCCATGATGGACGTTTAAATCCATGACGGACGTATGAATTCATGACGGACTTCTGAATCCATGGTGGACGCGTGAATCCATGACGGACTTCTGATGAAGGTATAAATCCATGTCGGACGTATGAATCCATGACGGACTTATGAATCCATGATGGACTTCTGAATCCATGATGGACGTATAAATCCATGATGGACGTATAAATCCATGACGGACGTACGAATCCATGACGGACATATGAATCCATGACGAACGTATGAAACCATGACACACGTATGAATTCATGACTGACTTATGAATCCATGACAGACGTATGAATCCATGACAAACATTTGAATCCATGGTGGACTTCTGAATACATGACGGACGTTTGAATCCATGATGGAGTTTTGAATCCAAGACGGACATATGAATCCATGACGGACTTGTGAATCCATGACGAGCTTATGAATCCATGACGAGCGTATGAATCCATGGTAAGAGACAACAATTAAGAAATTATGGTTTCAAATCTTCATATATCCACGTTATTTTATTACAGAAGATATTGTTACGTTAATTTGTTAACTTCTAAAAATCGCACGCGCAGACCCATGAAAAATCACTATTGGGATATTACAATTGTAGGATTTGTGAGACTGAAATTGTCTCGCGATCTATTGCTTTTCAAAAACAAAACAAATATTATTGAAGCAAAGAGTACCTGTGCCGAGACCGAGTTGTTTGGGGGACCATCCTCTCTGCTTAAAATAGCGTGGTGGTTAGTTAGTTAGTTAAAAAAATGGTAATAAAAAGATAGCCTTACTAAAAATGATTGCGACGCACGCCAGTGAGAACTAGCAGCATCGCCACTACTAATTCTATATGATTACACTGTCCCCTTCAGGAGGAGCAGTTGTTCAGACATTCCTCTTAAACGCAGTGCATTCCCTTGTTATTTATCGCTCCAAAACTCCGCTAATATACAAGTCACAAATTAAGCCATCATTTCTGACAATTCAATGTGGAAACGTGTTGTACCTGACAGAATCAGAATAGGTTGTACCACTCTAGAGCTAGTATTGTATTTGTTGTTTTGGTTTTGTTTATAATTGTTATTTGAGGAGTGAAAAAGTTATACAGAATGAGATTATAATGTAACGAAAAAAAATCAGATTAATTATTTTGTTCCGCTAACAAGCAACTTCATACAGCACTTGCAAATTGTGGTGCGATTAAATACTAGAAAAATAAATTTCATTCAATCTCATTTATGGGTAACGTTTTTTTTTCAATCAATTGTTATTAAATTGGACATGTTTTGATAGTTAATCAGTAAGTTTGTTATGTTCCTACGTTCTGCTTATGTGCGGTTTATAATCTGCAGAAAATTAAGCAAGGGCCGCTCTTGAAGCAAAGCTTAAAATGAAATCACTTTTTTTAATTAATCTTTACACTTTTATTAAAACTTTCATCATTAATAGCAAAAAATATGCTTTGGATAAATTAATAATAATAATTAAAATCTTTATTCAATGAAATTTGGAACATTATAACTAAGAAAATACGTGTTCAGTGTAGTTTACAATAGATTACATCAGTATAAAAAGGAGAAAGTAATATTTATTTTTTTGGTAGAAAGCAGTAACTTTGTGGTTTGACATATTATAAATTGAAATAACACAATTTTTTTTTTTGTAACCATGATTTATTTTATTTTTCTACTACCGACCGGTTTCGCTTTGCACAAGCATCTTCAGGGTATAAAAATAAAACTGAGCAACTTATTGTGTTACTTCAATTTAGAAAGTAATAAGCAAACGAACAGTAGGTTAAAGGCTTCTTTTCTTATGGGGCCATTCAACTATTACTTAAGCACTTCAGGGGGGGAGGTTTATAATAGCAAAAAATCTGATTACGTAATATTTTAACGGCCCCTATCGTTTCGTTTGACTAGAATTAAAATACAATTGATATGTAATTTATTATTAAATAACGGTATGTTGTATAAGCAATATTAGAATGTTAACAAAGAGAAGATTTTTTTTATATGTAGTGGACGAAAGGGCTGGCAAGCGGGCGGTGTGGATTTGAGTTTTATGCAAATCTACAGTTTTATGCCAAGTTTGATGAAATTTTGCACACATGACCTTCAAAACAAGAGGAAGGTCACTGTCTATATTTGATTTCGAAAACTTTGTATAAATTCCGGGCATCGCCGGGGACTTCAACCAGTAATATTATGGAAACCAAATCTGAAAAAACGTATTATCTTACAAAATAATAATATCTAATAATAATAAGCCTTTTTATTCTGAACTTCTGCTATTTTTATAATATATCCCGAAGCTCAGTTTGCCTCTTGGCATAGGCCTCCTCTAACATTTTCCACTGGGACCTGTCACGCGCTACTCTTCTCCAATGATGTCCAGCCGTGAGTTTTAGGTCGTCTTCCCATCTTATTTGTTGACCTCCTCTACTTCTCTTGCCGTCTCTGGGATACCAGTCAGTGACATTTTTGCACCATTTCTCTTGTGGATCGCGGATCATGTGACCTGTCCATCTCCACGTTTGTTGGTCTACTCGGGTAACTATATCAGCAACTTCAGTTTTCTCCCATATTATGCTACATCTCACTCTGTCCTGTTTCCTTATTCCTGTCAAAATTCTCTCCATGGCTCTCTGGCAGCGTTCCAACTTTTCTCTGTGGCGTTTGGTGAGTGCCCGAGTTTCACATCCATAGGTAATGACTGGAAGTATACATGTGTTGAAGACTTTCCTTTTCATTTGCATACTTAGTTCCTTGGATTTCAAGACTTCTTTCAAAGATATTTCTTTCATCCATTTGCTATTCTTCGCTTGATTTCTTTAGTGGTTTGATCTTTGTGAGATATTATCTGTCCTAAATAGATGTAATCTGACACATATTCGAGTGGTTGGTTGTCAATTTTTACGGTTACTGGTTCAGAGTTTGTAAGCAATTTTGTTTTGTCTTTGTTCATGCATAGGCCGACTTTCGTCGTTTAGTGATTCTATCCTTTATTTCCTTATATAATGCAGTTAAATTATTGTCTCAATTTGAAATCAAATAATTCAATAAATAAAATCTGCCCTCTTAACTTTACAAAGGTCTCTTTAAATTAGAGAATTTATATAAATACTTTCATTAAACATGAATCAAAGTTCGATGGTAGGTATTACACTATTTAGTAGGTATTTCACTATTGCATACAACATGTTTTAATTTTTTTTAATCTGAGTTGTATAGCTTCATTTCGTATAACGCCTCCCATTTTCAATAGCAGGTTGAAATCAAAAGAAACCGTTAATTAGCATGTTCTGTAACGCGTTTAATATACAATTAAAATCTTACTTTATTTGGTAGCAGAGACGTCATTCGGGTCCGGTACAAATCATTTCATTCCTTCGGGCTAACAAATATTTCGGAAGGAACTCCTACGACGTAATACGGGTTATTAGAGCTTTATTCACGAATTTATTTATTATATTTTGGATGTTAGTAATTAAAACATGGTGGCTCATACAATTCTTTGGCTTAAAATTAAAAATAATAATTTCACTGGTGTTTCTGTGTGTAACTCCGTTTCAATGAACTTTAAATTTGGGATTTGCTTTATTTTTTTTTAAATATAAACTGTTTGTGAAAACGATTCAGACAGGCAATATAAAATCAATTACTTAATACTCCCACATTTGAAATTAGTAAACTTAATATAATATTTTTATTTTTATTTAACTTTATGAGTAAAATCTCAAATAATAATATTTAATTGATGAACACAATAGATATAAGCGAAACTCAATCGAAAATCTGAAAACAGAAAAATCAGAAAAAGATATTGACACCTATGGGACTCGACCCAGGACCTCTCGCTTTCCGGGCAAACGCGCTACCAATGCGCCAAGGTGTCGATATCCAATTCGGTCATTTTTAACCATATCATACTTCGACTAAGAACCACCCACAGGGATCGAGTCCCAGTGGTGCCAATATATTTTTCTGTTTTAAGATTTTCGATTGGGTTTCACTTAAATTGTCTTTATTTAATTAAATACTTAATATAATTATTATATGTGATGTATTCTTTGGCGAGCCAACGAACAAAATAAATAAAAATATGCACTGCAATACGAAATTTGTATATGGGTGGCGTGTGAGTTGTTTGTAAAAAGAGTGTAGGTACTTACTTCACATAGTTCAGCGGCAAGGAGGGAAGGCGGAAGGCGAGGGAGATGGAGGAAGGGTGGAGGGGAACGAAGGAGGGAGGAGTTCACGGGAGGGGGGAAGCTGGGGAAGGCGGAGGGAGACCACGGGAGAGGAAGGGAATGCGGGAGCGGAGGGGAGGAAAGGCTACACAGAGAAAAATAAAAAAATGTTGTGGCTTTGCAACACATGCCGGGAACTCGCTAGTTATGTTATAAATGTGTTATGACCATAGGATATTTATATGAAACCCGTTATACATTAACCAGAGACTAACTCAATATTCAACTGCGGGTTCTTCTATTCATCATCAGCATCTTAAATTACTGAAAAGAAGTAGTTGGGTTGTTTCAAACAAATTCAAATGTAACATATTTATTTTTTTATTTTACTGCCATTTGAAAAGCTCCCGTTAAGTGAAGTTTCTAAGTCCGTTTTAGATTTTGAACAAATTATGATCAGCAGAAGAGGACAACTATAGTGTTGTTAAACTTGTCAGCTTAAAACAATGTGATGGAAAGCTGAAATTCAGCGTTTAACAGGGACCTTTCGAATGTAAAAAAAAATAAAACGGCGCTGACTGACCATTTGATGACAATGTTACATTTTAATTTCTGTCAACTGGGCCCAAAACTTTAATTCCATCTTTTCGAGCCCCGCGTCACTCGTTTTTTCATGAGATCACTCCTTCACAAAAAAGGCACTCGTAAACGACTATTATAGGGGATGTAAATTATATGTCGATCTGATGATAATACGCGTATTACATCTTTAGAGGAAGTCATTTGAAATGATTGCGCGTACTTAATACGATATTTAACTTTATTGCGCGCGGACAGCTATGATTCTTATTTTGAAAACTTCTCACAAACCTGTCGGCAGTTATCGACACCTCTTGATAAGTAATACAAGCAGTTGAAACTAAGTACGGTAAAACGCGCTATTTTGCACCTCAAATCGGGGGTTCACCTCGGGGTTACATTGAAATGCTTGAAAAAATACATATTATTTATTCTGTGATTTGGGGAGATCAAAACAATCCAAAACATTCAAAAAATATGTGCATACAAACAAATATCATATTCGTTTTGATTTTTAACTTAATAATCAAAACCTAAAATTGTTTGTAATATTTTAAGTAAATGAACACAATATTAGTGAAACTTAATTGAAAATTTTAAACTAAATCTACTGATATCTACTTCTCTCCCTTGGCTCCCCGTACTTGCAAACATAACCCCGTAAGATATCAGGCGAGAGATTGCAACACTATAGGGAGTTCAAGAAGGCGCTTCAAAAAAGCGCAATACCTTTGCACGATGATGTCATCTCTCACCCGGCATGCCGCTTGAAGTTCCGAAAACCCTTCTGGACAGAAGGAGAAAGACTTCTCCAAACGCCTCTCACCCCAGGAGATAGTTGGAAGCTTGAGTGGCAATCGGCCAACGTCAAAAATGCCCATCTCGTACAAGACCCCACTGAGAGACAGCCTGGGTATTCATTCCCTCGCAAACTCTGGTCCGCCATCAAAAGGATAAGGTGCTCCCATAGCCGTTGTACTATCATACTTCGACTAATAACTACCAATATTATGGTATGTTTTAAATACCAAAATAACAAAAATACCAATATTATCTTTATTTTCTTAACGCATCCTTTTATTTGATGTTTTTTTATGTACGATTGCAAGATTCAAACCCGAAAACGAACTACTCGTAAATGCTATCTATATAATGTCTTGGATTAATTTTACCCATTTTTATTTTAAACATAAAATCACAAAATCGACAAAATCACAAAATCACAAAATCGACAAAATCGACAAAATCGACAAAATCGACAAAATCGACAAAATCGACAAAATCGGATAGGGACACATTAGCTCAGTTAGTAGAGCTCCGCCCCGGCAAGGCGTAGGCCCTGGGTTCGAGTCCTAGATGTGACCGCATCTTTTTATAATTTTTCTGTTTTCAGATTTTCAATTGAGTCATTGTCATCATTTAATTAAAATATCATATTAATCATTGAAGAAAACGATAATACTTATAAATCTTAATAAAACATGAAAGAGAACAAGGCACAGAAAATAAAAAGCTAATGGTCGAAAATGAACATTGAACCCGGGAACACTATCTTCTTCCCGGTTGTTTTTTGTCGTTATCATTGTTATCTTTTTATTTTCTGTGTCTTTTCTGTTCTTTTACATGTTTCGTTTAGATTTATTAGTATTACCTTCTACTTCGATGTTACATTGATGGGTATAATCTTCAAAAGTTATTATAAAGTTATTCCAATAAAATATTTTTTTTTTAAATAAAATAAGAACGAAATATCGCGTAATATACGGACATTCTTATTTTACTGGGGGAATCCTTGGAGTTGATGTATATTATTTATCTTAATTCTCATATTTTCATACAAAAATATTCGTAAAGTCCTTTCATAAGAAATCTTTCACATCACATCGCGTCATTGTAAATAGCTAAATTTGCAAGAATTGTAAATAACTAATAATAATTTCGTTAGAATTGAAATTAAAACACTTTAGCACTTTGTTCCGCTTATTTATTTTCACCGGGACCGGTTTCATCCCACGTCGTCCTGGTGAAAATAAATAAGTGGAACAAAGTGCAAAAGTGTTTTCATTTCAATTCTAATATAATGGAATTCCACCACAAATTAACAGTTCAAAAACTAGAATCAATAATTTCGTATTAAAACCTAAGAAGAATTTTAATCTCAAAAATCATAATTTTTTCTGTGTATTTTTATATAGTGCAAAATCGTATCTTTTCCAAGCTACTATCTAACAAAAGTGTGTTTTTCTGAAGTTATCTGCCAGGTAATTATGTTTTTAGTATTATATTATTAATAAGTTATCTTTCACAAAAAATAAGAAATTATGATATAACAAATTATCCAATTAATATTATGGAACTTGACGCTTGCAAAACGTGTCTTCTCTGGAAACAGTTTATTATCTGTATATAAAAGAATATTCAACTCAACTGACCATGTTAGCTTGGTAAATACTATGCTTGATAAAATAATTTTGACACTACAAGTAGGTACGACTTATCGAGACATGTAAGAAAAATACAGTAAGTACCTACTTGTAGGTACTTAGTTATTGCTCGATAAAACAATCTGACAGAGTGATGTTTTCCCTTTAGGGTCAAAGTAACGCACTTTTACTTTGCTCAACGAATAACGGCGATGTATATACCAGATTAATTAAAACATTGATATTATTTAATTTTCATTTTTTTTCATTTTCTTCGTATTCGACAAAGTTACCCCTTCAGGATCAAACTTGGTCACTTTTACTTTGCTCGACGAATAACGGCGCTGTATAATCTGGAATGAATTAAAACTATGTAATTTTCTTTAACAATTCGATCGAGCGTGCTTATCTCGTCAAATGAATTGTAAATCACGCATTACTTTTTACGCTCAACGAAATTTTGTTCTACGCCTGCGCGTAATTATAATTCAAAACGTTATTTTAATTATGTGTTCAGATTATCTTTTAATTTTTCGTAATATATCCTACTTATAAAGAAATAAAACTGTTTTCAATTTAAAAAATAATTACACCAGGTCTGTGTTGTACCTACTTACGAAAAGGTTTTACTGTATACTTAACTACTTCGTTGAAATCATTAAAAATACTGTTTTGTATTACGTCACTTTAGTTGGACATGTTTCTAAGTTCACTTTACTTTTCTCTGAGATGTTAGAACCTTGTAAAATAAATGAAAGCTTTGTGAATTTGAAAACGTTATCAAACATGTATCTACAGAAACAAAACACAGATTGTTCTCAAAATTATTTTGATTTAGAAATGACCAAAAGAAATGGTTTTCATTCAAAGGACTTTTTTGAAAAAAAAATGTCAGTTAGAACCTTGTCCGACTGAGGTGACGATTAGTTTTGTTTTTTATCATAAATCAATTCCCACAAAATAGGGTACAAAAGAAAAGACATTATATTTACTAAGAATTATATTTTTTTGTCGCTTGTATATTGATTTGCTTTGAATTTAGCAGAATGTTGACTGTGTAAATATGTCAGTTCCTACGTGTATTTTATTAATTTGATTTAGATGTTGATTACAAAATTGATTAATGCAATAAAATTGCTAAAAATAATTATTCAAACAAGTTGTTGATAAAATTGAATTTATATTCAGATATGCAGAATTGTTAATTTGCTTTCTCTTATTTATTCAACCCAATTAATCGATATCAAACAATATTTTTTCTTCGCGGTAAATTGATTTGACTTTTCGCGTAGTGATAGCAATCAATGTTGTGGCACATAATTGGATTCAACAATTAAAACAAATAAAAAGCACATCCTTTAATTATTATTACAACCGTTTTATTCGTTTAGCGCATAGATTCTCAACCTTTTTTTCTCACCGCCCCCTTTGAGAACATTTTTTTTCTAGCGCCCCCCAACTGCTTTTAGATACCATCTGTCGATGTGAATTTGAAACAGCAACTGTCACTCACTGGGGGGGAGGGGGGGCGTAATGGGATGGGATGGTTTCTCTGGGTCTCCCGAAAGTCAATTTTTTTACATACTATCTGTCGCGAATCTGAAACAGCTATTGCCACGATTTTTTAATTCCAATCAAAATATGAAAAAAATCATATTATCCAATTTAATCTAGATCTGAATGCAATAGAATCTTTCAGTTCAATTTTCATCCACTTTCCGAACTATCGAAATACGTAAATTTTCACATACATGATAAAAATTGTTACAATACCACAATAACAAAAATTAACCAATATTAAAGTTTACTTTGCTTTATTAGTACGTAATTAGCGTGTTTTGTTTATCTTTTAAGACCATATTTTTTACCTGCCAATGCCCCCCTGGGATTTTTCAACGCCCCCCAATTTTCTCTGGGTCTTCTACCGTCCCCCCTGAAGGTCTCAAACGCCCAAAAGGGGGCGTTATCGCCCACGTTGAGAACCACTGGTTTAGCGTATACGGGATGTTAAGGGACATACTTGATTTACTTAACCAGTAATTGCTGACATTATTTGGAGTAAAAAATGTAAAGAATTTTTGTTCTCTGGTGACTTTTTTCGTGTTCTTTTAATTTTTTTTTTTCAAAACCAAACCAAAAATATTCTTCCACGTGTCGTCACTAGTCGCTCAGTCGAGTAACCGACCACCCCCTCTCCCCGACCCTAACTTTCGAATACACTGATTTTTTTATGTTTTTATTAGGTTTAGGAAAAACTAGTGAGGCATCAATTAAACCCAATGTATATAGATTAATAAAATAAATCCTTTATAGTAAAAAATGCATAGGTTGCAGAAAATACCAAAATCTAATATTAGCGTAAAATATATGATAATGACGCAAAAAATTCTTGAAAAAACTTGTAATCAATTGTTCTTGTGTTAAATTCGTAGGCCTTTATTTATTGATTTTTTTAATTTAATTTAAATCAAATTCAATAATGCTATTAAGTTCTGCAAGTATTTTAATTTTTTATTATCACAATGTATTTTTTCCTCAAACAAACCGTCCTATTATGATTATGATATCATTACTTACGATTGAGATTTCAAAGAAAAAATGAAAAATTCATGTAAATTTTGCACCATGGAGTTTAAAGATGAAGTTTGTAAAAATTTTGTGGTGATTAATTTTTGGGTTATTGTGCCTTCCTTATTTACGCTTCATCCTTCTTTCACTGTAACGATGTCCGAATAAGATAATAGATCCCCTGCCTTGAAGATGTACTTTACTGTGTAGTGTAAATTGTACCCCAATACTGCTCTCTGGTAAACAGAGCTAATAAGGTAATGGCTTCCCCAATTGAGGTATGTTGTGACACAAGGCCATTTCAAGCAATATTTCGTTTCTGTCTGATGTCTTTCACCAGGGAGATGCTGAGAGTATCTACCACTCTGACAAATAAAATCACATTGGGTTGGTAAATGACATCATTATATCCAGACCCAAATCCCAAAAGGTGACATTTTTCCTGAATGGGATTAGAGCACGCAAGCTTCGAGTTCAAGGTGAATGGTGGGACAAATTAGATCATTACCCTTCTGCCTTCCATTGGTATGCTTGATGTAGCTCTAAGTGACCAGCTCAGGCATGGGGGCTCCATCGAAACGAGAGTCAAGTTAGCCTGGGTTTCCTGTACAGGGCCCGCAGTACTGTAAGAGTACACATCTGCTGACCCTGTACAGACAGCAAATATGCCCCACTGTTGAATTTGGCAGCCACGAATTTTAGGCCTCTGTGTTTCTTTTTTCTTCTACACCATGTTCGCTCGTTCCTATCCTCAAAAAGACTCTCCACCCACGACCCAGCATCTTCATAGATGAAAGAGAATTTATCTTAGGAAGACATACCCGGTAATTTAATTAACTAAATGGATTAACCGCAAATTTTTAGAGCAAACATAAAAATAGACACCAATAGGCCACTTGCATCAAAAATTTTTAATTTTTTTTCCGGTTTAAGCAAATGTTCTAAGACATTGCGTATTTTTTTTTTTTAATCGTACTTTTGAAACCCTGGCGATTTTTTGAAACTTTCAATCCGAAAAATCGGACCATTTTTTATAAACCGGAAAGACGGAACATAATTTTATGGGTGCGAAAAAAGTATAATTACAAATCATTTTTAAAAAAAACGACTTATTCCACACGAATGGCACAGGAGAATAACGAGGCATTCCAAAAATATTACATCTCATAAATATTTGTTTCCTTGGTCCATCTTATTGATCAATAATCATTATAATGTTCAACGTCTACATATGATTAAATCCAATGTAATAAATTTGTACTTGTAAATTATAATTATAATAATATATTATAAAATTTGATTTTGTTAAAATCAGCACTGTTACCATTATACTCCTAAGTCAGCCGCTGCTGAAAGCATCTGTACGATGTTCACTTTATACCATCTGTCAAAACGTCAAACCAAACAAAAGTTCGCAAGGTAACAAACAATAAATCTAGTGAATTTCAAGTGTCAAATTGAAAAATTCGCCGGAAATCAAAGTGTTGCTATATAAAAAAAAAAAATTAGTGTGGAATTTTACAAAATTAATTGAATATTTCGGGGACGGAACATTTCCATACAGTGACGTCACGAGCCCAAAAAACGGATTTATTTATTTAAAAAAGAAAAAACTATAAATTTCTGAAAAAAATTATTAGCATTTTCATAATCTTAGTAGAAAAATCTATCCACACGATTTTATCCAAGTCATTATGAAATCCATGCAAGTGGCCTATTCAATTTGAAGTGAACATATTTAGTGTACACTAGTTGAAGCTAAAGGTATTATCGGTACTGCTTTAGTTACCTAAATTTACAAATAAATTTCTTTGATGTAATATTTGCTGTTGTTTTTAACAAATTTCGGTAGAAAAAATGTACGCTAAATAATTTTAAATTATTAAAATACGTGTTTTTGCTTTATTATTAACCCGCCACTCTCCGGGCCAATGTCTTAAAAAAACTAGTACCGCATCTTCTCAATTGAAAAAAAAATGGGAAAGAATGTATTAGACCAAGAAAGCAGTACAACATATCATTATGTCAATAATAAAAATGATCAAATTTCCCAGATATCACATTCATAATCGTATCATTTGATTGTCTGCTAATACATTTGAAAGTCTAATTCTCTTTGAAAACCGACAAATATTAAGAGGGATTAACCATACCCAACCGAAAATATGTTATTTTTAAATAAAATTCTAAAATCGACTCTTTTTTACAAAATAATATAAAATGATTTCGAAAGATTGTTATTTTATCTAGTAAATTTTTGTTGTAAATTTTGAAAAAACATGTTTATTTTTATTATTATAAGGTTATACCGTTGGTCGTTGAAAGATTGGTTAAATTTTCAAAACACATTTCAAAACATATAATTTATACAGTAAAATAAATCAAAAATTATCTAGGAAAGCCAGTTTTCAGATATTTAATTTTAGTTAAAATAAAATCATAAAAAAACGCGCACGTGTTTTGCGACGAAAATACTTAATTTTGTCTAACTAATAACGGTCTTATAAACTAATACATTTCAGATCTTTTTTACACCCTCATTTTACCAGACAGTATTGAAAAATTATAAACAGTGATGATAAAAAAATTGTTATAAAAAGTGCATAATTTCAATCTTTTTATCTTCACGCGTTTGGGCATTTTAATTGCTAACTGTAATGTAGGTATATATTACAACAAATTTTGAATGTAATAAAATCGATATTGAGTTATTAGTTAAGAATGCTGGTATGAAGAAAAATCAAGTCTTTCTTTTAAAAAAGAAAAAAAGAAAAGAAAAAGCAGTGGCGGTTTTCTCTAAAGTGAGCCGAGCGTGCAAGCGAGAGGGCAGAACAAGCAATAGAGAGGCACGATTGGCCTAAGCGCTCGGCTTGTGACGCATCAATGCAATTTTTCATCAATGTTTTCTTGTGACGTTATCACGTAAAATTATCGTCCGTAAACCGACTTTACAGACAACCAAATTTTTTTTATTACAGACTATTGATTCACCTTCAATACATCTGCGGCTACAGTATTCGTTAGCCACAGACCCTTTTATGAATCGTCCAAACTATATCTTGTTGCTAGGTAACACATGCAGTGATACGAAATTCTTTTAGATCTAGGGAAAAAATTATGATCGTTAAATGCCGGGAAAATACCGATGTAAAATTTAAGAATGAGGGATTTTTTTAATCTCCGATTGAACACGCTAAAAGACAGGACACGAACCGCCACTGTTCAAAAGTAATCAAATCCGATATTGGGAACCCACGAGTCACTGGCCGGGTAATAAAATACAGTTGTTTTATCGCGGCAGTCAGCGGAGCACAGAAAACTCTATTTCAGAGCAACTTTTGTCTTAATTTATGCTTTTCCTCGCGTATGATCTTCGTGGTACACAAGCTGATAATTTTATTTCAAAGCCACCGGTATAATTATTCTGATTCTGAACAGGGCTTCTATTGAACTTTACTCAAACCTTTTTGGATCAAAAAATTGTACCATTCTAAAGATGGCCGTGAAATTTATAAAGTCGAAAAAATTATTTTATTATTTCAATTTATCATATTTTGTTCTGGACTCCAGTAGCTGGCTTCGTATATTTAATACAATAACTAATTTTTTGATAATACGAGCCTCCCTGGGTGCCATAACCGTGAAAAAGCCCCCATTTTAAAAAATAATAAATTTAATAAAAATATATATGTTGTACAATAAATTTAAACAAAATCAAAGAAAATTTTGACGAAATAAAATAAAATTTAAAAAGGTCACAATGAAAAGAAATCTAAAAATATTATAAAGTACAGTTTTATATTATTTTTATTTTAAAGCGCCCTTGATGTGATTTTCTCACGAATTTTTCTCATGATTTTCTTTACTGGCTGTAAAATCATCCAATAATTCTGATAGTATTAATACGTCAGCGTCTACGTGGTTGAAATTTAAAACCCGCGCCACGCCATATAAACATCTGTGTACGTGAAATTTCAAACAAAGGTAACGTTGTAATTCGGTTTGGAATTCAAGAATTCGTCAAAGGATGGCGCCACTTCCGTTAGCAGGTTGCATGAGAACGTGCCCCCTCCTATGTATAAGTACTACGATTTTTATAAATTTAAGTGTCTCTCCTGGTATGGTAATATTGACGGTAATACGTAGTTGTACCACGCGGCTATATATTCCATACGATATCATTGACTGTCGTGGTTACTTTGTCCCAGTGACTAGCTGTCACTAGATCACGGTGGATCCGAGAATCCGGATATTTTTGGAACATATCGGATTTATAAAATGGTCACCACACTCAAACTTGCGAAGCCGAACGAAAAGTCGCCCGCAGGGTCTAGTATAAAAAACCTGCGGAGCGGGTTAACTGTTAACTTTTTTATAATTATTATTATTGTAATGGTATTGTGTCTTAAGTATTAGCTTTAAAATGGTTTTCTTTGCGACTTCTATATGACCGATAGCTGAGTTTGTTACTCCCCTCCAAACAAAGCTTTTATATTCTGTTATGGATGGACAAAGCGCAAAGTATGTATTTTTTTATTATTTTCGTTTATATTTATTTTTCTTTTGATTAGGAAAAAATCGTATTGTTTTGAGGAGTTTATTTGTAATTTGTTTGATGTGTTGTGTCCATGAGGTTATGATCAATTACGATTCCTGTATATTTTATTTGATATTTTTTTTCTAAAGTAAGGCAATTGCAAATGTTGGTGTTTACGCATTCATGTATTTCAATGGTGAATGTACTGTTTTTGGCGGTCCAGTACTTGATTTATTTTGTTTTCAATTTGTTTAGTATAAGTATATTTGTAAGTAACCATGTTTTCACTCGCGTGATTTCTAATCCGGTAAGTTATACATATAATTCTAATCCTTAGATTTAAATAGTAAAACTGCATCATCGTGCATGACTAACTCCATCTATTTCCCTACCACAGAGTTAATTTATGTAAATAGCAAATGGAACGGACCCTAGTATATAACTCCACATGTAATCCGCAGTGGCATCCTAGTATGGTGATTAATTTTGACTTGTTGTGTTCTGTTACTCGTAGAATTTTTCATTAGCTTAGAGTTCCTTGCCTTTGATACCAACGTTTTCTATTTTTTTTAAAAGAGTTTCGCGGCAGATTAAGGCAGTACACAATCCTAATAATTTTTGTTTGCTCAAAGCTCACATTATTAATTAATCATTTCCGGCGAATTCGTAACAATAATAACTTTTTTTATTCCAACAGACCCCTGGGGATGTAAGTTCTTTACATTTAAAATTAATAAAAACAATATTTACCATTGATTTATTTTCGTACAACTTTTATAAAATTTAAAACTTTATAACCCGTTTTTTTCAAATATAAAGTTAGCGGTTAGCACCAGATTTTATTTTTTTAGACGATGAATTCATAACTTCGGGAGGGAAAAGTTTATATTTACTTGTTACATATATCTGTTTACACTGACGTCGTTAAGATTCCCACATTATTTTTCTTATTCTTGTTTTTGATAAGGCAAATTCGACACTAGGTCCGTTCAATACACGGGTCGCGAGTCGCAATTTGTGTACACGGCCAATGCTTCTTTTGTGCCTCTTTTTTCTCTAAATCCATATTGTTTAATTTAAGAACGGACATTCCAAGCCACACATTCTTGTAATATTAAAATAAATGGACAATTATATCGTACGTCAATATATGTCTAAATGTGGGAATCTAACCCTTTTACCTCCACACGCATATTCGAGTGCATTTTGCTACGTAATAAATAACCATTTTGCTACGTAAGTCATAAAACACTAACTGATTCACATAACGGAAACGATTATGAATGCAATGAAAAAGTATCTCATATAAAATACCTGGGGGTCCTAATTGATCACCATCTTCGTTGGGATCAACACTTAGCCAGTCTAACTCCCCGAATTCGCAAGCTCTCTTATGTTTTTCGAACTCATAAGAAATATACTTACTCCTATAATGCTAAAAACGGTTTACTATGCTCTCTGCCAATCCCAGTTAGCATATGGCATCATAATTTGAGGCGGCTGTGCTCTTAATTTTATTGATCCTCTGCAAAAAGCCCAAAAAACGATTTTACGTGCTATCAACAAGCGACCAACAAGATATTCCTCCAATAGACTCTTCACTGAATATAATATCTTAAACATACGGCAACTTCATCTAAAATTTACACTAACACATTTCATGTTCAAATACAAGAAAAAAACTCTCTTACATCACAGTTACACCACCAGAACAATAACCAACCGACGCTACAATGTTCCTACACTACGCACCACATCAGCTCAAAGACATTTCATGTGCCTGGCTCCTAAAATGTTTAACCTTCTCCCCGAGAACATAAAATACGAAACCCAACCCCATATCTTTAAAAAAAAATTATCAAAATGGATCCTTACATTCAGTAACGATGATGTGTAAAACTTGCTATTTTAATTGAATTGTAATATAATTAATACAACTTGTAACTTAAATTAATTGAATGTGTTACTTAAATAACTAACTTAATTTGTTACTAAATTTGTTACTTAAACTACTTAAATAAATTGCATAAGTTAATAACTGTACACTGTACCTACCCAATCTGTAAACTTCATCCGTCATAACACAGGGACATCCCTAGCATGGCGGATGAATTAACACAATTTTTTTGTTCATTGTATAAACTTCTTTTAATAAATAAATAAATAAGTGATTAACAGAAACTCTACGACAAGCATGCCGAACTCACGGCCCGCGGGTCGCATGCGGTCCGCCAAGCATATCCGTGCGGCACGCGGCCCGTCTTCGATAATAAACTTCGGATGCTTCGAAATTTCCAAGAACATCGCGATTTAGTCTTTTTGCTGTAAATTAAACCATAAAATATTTTGCTTGATGCGCAATAAAACCATTAGTGGGCCAAAGCTTTACAATATTTAACGTCACTAACACAACATAAATCAAAATGTGATGATCATGAAGGACTAATCAGAAAAGAGAGATTAAAAGAGTTAAAATTGGGTTTGAAAAAAAGCATATTTACTAAAATATGCAAGAAAATGAAGCCTTGGAGAAAGTCGAAACTTTTACCAAGGGTGATTTTGCAGAAATTGTTTTTCCTTGAAGGATGAAGACTGTTCAAGTAATACCTTTATCGCGTAATACTGTTTCGGGACGAGTTACTGATTTAGATGGCAATTTAAGTCATCAGATTTAAGAAAAATCGTCCAGTTTCGAAGCTTTTTCCAATGAACGTGTGAGTAGCTTAATTAGCTAGGATTTTTCGCGCTTGCGACCAATGACATTCCAATACAAATAGACATGTTATTGTCTCAAGTTTAACCCAATATTTGGCAAGTAACAAATACTTCTGTTTCAAAGACAGGCATTCAAAGAAAATGTGTATTTATATAAGTAATACTTACGGCGAATGTTACGTCCTACATCATAGGTGTGACTGAAATAACTAGATGCGCTTTCTCGCTTATACTGAGATGATTACGGAAGGCTGAATGAGATGACCTACTAGTTAGTAGGCTGTACTTCTGAAAATTAGGTATTTTATTTTGGTAATTACCGTTTTCGCGTAGCTAAAAGCCTTATGAATTATTGTATTTATTGAAATAATAAAAGAAAAAGAACTACATGAAATCTTTTTTCTACTCGGGAATAATTTTAGCACTTCTTCAAAATAGGAAGGTATTTTTTCCAGAAAAAAAACCTAGAGCGATATGTTTGTGGCAGCTGGAGATATTGTCTGGCGAATGAACTTATGCGCGCTGCTAAATGCAGAAAATCTCAAATATCTAGTCCTAGTCCAGTAAAATTAGACGCGTTGTCTCAGGAACCAATCTACTATTTTTAATTCATCTAAGCTTGCAACACGGATTTTCTTTAAGAATTCTGCAAGTATTACACGAATGCAGGACAAGATATATTTGATTGTATTTTCGAACTTTTATGAACGAAGATAATAAACATTGAAAATGTGTAAATATATACTTGTAAACGTGTAAATATTCATAAAAATTGTAAAAACCCATCAATTAATTTTATTAGATCCCGAGGTTTAAATCAGCGACAATTCTCGAATTAGCAAGCAAATATTCTGGATTATTTTATTACACTAAGTTACGTTGACTTTCCTGTTCCAAGGTTCTTAAACAGTTCTTTGACTAGATAGAAGAAAAAATATATCAACTATTAATAATCAGACATCAAGTTTTGCAGTGATCTGATATGGTTGCTAGCTTTATCCTTCTGGGTCCACATAACAAAACACTCGTCCGTTTTATATAAAACATTTTAAAGAAAATATTAGATCATTACGAAAATATGTTAACAAATGAAGAGGAAAAGCTCTGCGACTTTGTTATACAACACTTAAATTTAGATTTAAGGGTAATTTTTTTTGTGAATATTTCACAATAGCTGCTCTCATCTGGAGCCAGTAAGACTACGTCATTTTCAATTGGGGTATGTTGTGCGGTCAATGTGGTGAGGAAGGGAAGGATATGGGGAAGAAGAAAGTGGTTAAGTACCTGGCTATTAAGAGCTGGTGGTCACCAAACAAGGCTAAAGCCATTTCAAACAACGTTTTAATTCTGAATGGTGGTCTTACACCAGGGCAATACTTGAGGATCTTCCACTCCGTGCCCCAAATATATTTAATATTATTTTTTAATTAATTATTTGTGAAATAACACAAATCAAACAAAAAAAATATTTGCACACGCTGGGATTGCGAGTTAAGAGCCATATTTTAAAAATAAAATTAAAAATATATTTAATTTATTGAATTCGTTATATTCCACTGTGTGAGAATCTTCATTTTAACCGTCATCAGACCGCCACACTGGCAAAATTTTTACCAGTTATACTTTTCAGTTTTATTTTCAAGTTACGATGGAATCTCTGTAGGAAATTTTGCAAAGTGTTATAAGTGGGGGATAACCAAGTCGCAAATTCTGATAGGGAGGACCGAGTCTTAACAATTACCATTAATTTACAAAAAAATATCAAAGTTCCTTCTAAAATCATGAAAAATTGAATATCTAAATAGACTTTATTTTATAATTAAATACACAATAAATATAGTAGCACAAAACCGTACTAGATAGTTGCTATTTTTTTTTTTTGATTTAACTCAGAATCTTTCAGTTTTTTCAAATATTTTGAACTCAAACCTAAATTAAAGTTTTGTATGAAAAGGGCAGCGCTGCCGTTCCTTTTAAGCATTCAAATGTGTGCCACTTCTTTGAAGTTAAAAAATTAAAGAAAGAAAATATATTGCAATCATATATAAAGATAGCAGCCAATGAAATTTGCAAAAAGAAGATAATGTTGGTAGATTTTAAAGTTAAAAATGACCGAATCGGATAGGAATTCATTAGCTCAGTTGGTAGATTTGCAGCCCGGAAAGCCAAAGGTCCTGAGTTTCAGTCCCAGATGAGACCATATCTTTTCCTGATTTGTCTGTTTCCAGATTTTCGATTGAATTCCGCTTATTTTGTCTTCATTTAATTAAATATTAAAAAATTAAGATATAACGCTCTTTTTGACAAGTCAAATGAATAGACCAAATTTATCTGCATCATAAAACTCAATTTGAAACGAGAATTGCAAATTCCAAGTCTTTGGATGAAAAATTTCTTTGTTTTCTTCGATTTTTTTATAAATGTTTAATCACGTGCAAATGGAATTAATCGAGATCCAGTTGGATTTTAATTTAAAGATAAAATTGTGTGATGTTATTCTTATATTCTTATACATCAATAATCGTTCAATTAGTCGATTAATTGAACAGTTCTCACTCTTCTCTAAAAAATAAACCTTTTCATTTCAATATTAAAGTTTTTTTTTGTTTTAATGCGGCTCAAATAAACTTGAACCTTGATTATTTAGCTCATGCGCGCTTTTGAGTTCGACAGTTTTGCTCTAGAATATTTACGATTTGAGATTCGACAGAATTTGCTCTAAAATATTTACGATTTGAGATTCGACGGCGTTTGCTCTACAATATTTACGATTTTCTCAACCATATTAAATAGTTTAACGCTGGAGCACATGCGCGACCCGATTCACCATGTAGAATAATTGTTCGGTGAATATTTATTTAGCTTGAGCCTTAATTCCACGTTCTGCATTTAATTTAAATGGCACTTAAATTCTTGATTTGAGAATCTTTACAACTCAATGCATGTAGCTATATTTATGGTTATTCACGGGTTCCCCTTCTACAACAGTGGATCTGGGCTCTAGACCCGCGTAAATGGTAATATATTTCAATTAATGTATAATAAATTCAGAGATCTGTAAACACACCCAAATAAGTTGAAATACTGTATCAGGGAATCAGAGAAAATCAACTTAGCAATTTAATGTATTTTATTTGTTCTACTTCTGGCTTTGATCGCCTTTTCATTTTAGTTCATTTAATAATACCTGCTAAGTTAATTAAAAAATTAACTTAACAGCATTAGGTATAATAAAGTTTACATGGCAGTTCTAATTTTTATGCTTTTTTAAGATATAGTTGAATGTTGGTCTGATAAATAAGCAGCGGTAAGCGGTGATTAACAGTAATTAATACTGTACTCTTTTGTTGGCTCCCTTCATACAAAACCAGCTAACTTAAGTGGAACGTGTGCGCGGTCCTTTTCGGACCGTTTCATACAAATATTAAATTTGGATTTGAGATCAAAATACCCGACCAAACTGAAAAATTATTTTTAAACTCAAAAGGTATATCAATGTACGGATGTGAGCTACTTTATTTTTTTTTTGCTTTAAATTATAAGATATAGGCCATTAAACATTTCAGTATTTCATGATTTTAGAGGCAACTTGGGCAATCATTTGTGAGTAAATGAAAAGCCTGATATCTTGGAAGCCTTTGATACCATGGATTTGATGTGGCGGTCAAAGAGTAATTTTGAATCTACAACTATTCCCAAATCCTTGGCCTCCGTCATTTTTATTTTTACTGTACCGTTAAGGGCATAATTGAAAATAATAGGGTTTTTATTGCTGGTGAAGCTGATGGCCCCACATTTTTTAACGTTTATGTGAAGGTTGCACTGTGCACAATAAATATTTAGGTGATTTAGATCTTCTTGTATGTGGGTTTAGTCGTTGGTGCACGTGACAGGGGAAAATATTTTCATGTCATCTGCGTACCACAAAGTTCAGTGGCGAAAGCATTTTCCAAAATCATTTTTGTATATTTTGAAGAGTAACGGTCCCAGTAAAGATCCTTAGGGTACTTTCGACGGTACCCAATTTGACTTGTAGCCACCGACAATTACTGCTTGGCTGCGGTTTGCTTTAAAGGACAATAGCCATCTGAGGATTCGGCGTGATTCACAAATTGTTGGTTTCCAATAAATTCCTCCTCCAAAATTGTATTTAATTCAGAAATTTATTCAAATAAAAGATTATTTAACTGCGATGACAATATTAAACCGCCACTCTCTCGGCTCTATGAGTTTATATTTATGTTGGATGAAAGTGCCAATAAGTTTTTTAATCAGACTTACCTATTCATCGAGGTGTTTGTATTTCAATCAATACTTAAACAAAGGAAACCAAAAACGTGTTTATTGCGGCTGGTCAGGAGATACAGAGCGTAGCATACAATAGATAAAACATATTATCGCCCCTCGTAAATTGCATTAGATTGATGAAAATGTCTCATTGAATTTATGTGAGTGTAAAAGGCATTTTGATTTTATTATCATTTCTAGCACTGACGCAAACAGACCAGGGCAGATCATGGTGGAGTTCTGATTCAGAAGGTATTTAAAAAAAAACTAAATCTATACATGTATACATAAAAATCAAAATATGCTTGCTTGGGGATGTATACATGACATTTCTATGTATTGCCATATCAAGCATAGGAAATGTTTGAAACTTTCAAAATACCTTCTTTCTACCTTTGCGAAGGTTTCTGGATTATTACAACCACATGACAAAACATCTAAAAAGTTTTTAATCATTGTTTTCAAAATCATTCGTCAAAAATTTGAGAATAACATTTTGCAAAACAATTGTTGGAAGTAGTTTTTGAGCGTCGGGATTACCAAGGTTGAAAGAATTGGTTCCAGAGGCTGAGGAGCTGGTGGAGGATGTTTGACCTGTGCTCCGTCTTCTCATCAGACGAGTGTATATTAATACTCAACCATGAGGAATAGTCAGGCTCCTGGGGGTCGCGGTACTTTCAGGCCGCGATCCTGTTTTCAATGATTTTACTGGATGATGATTGATAACACTGTACTCTTATTGGAGTGATTTAACATTTATTTAAGATTTTAATAATTTACACAATTAGTGTTCACGTATGAAACGGGTAGAGAGGTACAAAACGCGATCGGGCGGTTGGATCGAGTGCTAGGAACGGAATAATTTGCACGGTCATTCTCGGAGCGGTGCCGAGATATTTTTCGGAGAGGTGACGGTGATGCCACACGTAAAAATGAATGTAAGTGATGCCCGTACAATGATTTTTAAATCAAAATTCAATTCTCAAATTAATGAATTAATTTGAAGAACTTACATATTAATTTGAATGGAATCAAGAATTATAGATATTTAAAATAGGTACCTATGTTAGGTACAAAAATTGATTGATTGTTCTTATAATATTTTGTTGTTTTTGTAATATTTGATCTTTCTTATAATTTGCAAAAATGAATGTTTACAATATTTGAAAAATTAAAAATTGAATAAAAAAATTGTAATAGGTGGTACGCGAGCTGTTTGAAAACTGAATGTATTGGGAGTAAATATATGGAACGCGGGAGGCGGGTTGGCGCGATGGCGGGAGCGGGATAGGGAAGTGGGAAGGCGGGGAAGATGGAAGGGGAACTCGGGAGGGAAAGGGATCGCGGGAGGGGAACACAAACAAACAATTGCAGAGATAAAAAATTTATTTCTTTGAACATGGCATGGTACTCTAAAATAACAATAAAATTCGTTATTGAATATTATATCAAAGTAGGTATGGTTTGCATTATGTCAAGTGCCAATATGCGAAAAACAATAAATCCGTCACCAAGTCGCAGATAAAAGAGAAGAGATAGAATAGTAGGTAGGACAGGAGGTGGGATAAGTCGGTGCTGGGGACTGAAGAAGCAAAGAGAAGACATCTGCAGTACTAAGATAAGAATAAATCGAAGCCTGAAAGCCAAACTAAGTGATTCTGCATGTTGTATGTAGACATGCTGTCCTTCGAAGCGAAGATTACACTTTCCTTATACTCGTCGATTGCCGATGACACATTCCCATTTACAACGCCATAAATATTTCATAATAAAAGGTGCTATGTCCCCAGAATTTTTTCTAAAAAATTTTATTCGTGTAAAATAACATTTTCACTTATTTTACTAAAATTGACTAAAATACATACATTTTATCACGAATAGTTTTCATTTTTATTATTATGTGCTTAAAAATGTTTTTTTTTAAATGAACTTAGACTTTTTTTTCGTTTGTGGTGTGTCTGTAAGACAATTATATAAATTTCCCCATTTGTAATCAATTGCTTGCTTAGCATGGTCAGTACGTTTGGTGTTTAAATGTATGTTGTCTTAAATGTCGTATAAAGTGTGTGTTTTTGGGACGTTTTATGAATTCTGTGTTATATGTAGATTATTTATTTTGTATTATATTCTTTTTATTTATATTCATACAAGTGAGTTCCCGGAATGCGTTGCTATGCCACTTAATAAAGAAATTGTTTCTCCTTGCGTGTCCTTTCCCATTCGTTCCTTTCCCCTCCCCCCTTCCACTTTCCATACATTCAGTCCAGGTACATTCAGTATTCAAACAGCTCGCGTGCCGCCTATTGCAATTTTTTATACAAATTTCATAATGCCAGATCTCACCAGTATATATATAGAAACCTTCACGGGCGTGCTAACAACCGTTAGTGAAACCGTGAAACTTTGGTTTCATCGCAATCGGATGAACGGTTTAGAACGCATAATTTCATGGCGCCAGAGCTCACTATATATGGAAACTATCACGGGTATGCACACATCAAATCTCCAAAGTTTCATCGCAATCGGATGAACGGTTTAGCAACGCATAATTTCATGGCGCCAGAGCTCACTATTATATATAGAAACCATCACGGGTATTTTTTTTTTATTTTTTTTTTTTTATATGAAATACCGCACAAGAGTCCCAACTGCTCCCGTCTGGAGCCAGTGAGACTATGGCATCCCCAATTGGGGTATGTTGTGAGGCTGAAGGTAGTGGGGAGGGGAAGGAGATAGGGAAGAGGAAGGTGGGGAAGTACCTGGCTATTCAGATCTGGTCACTAAACACGGCTAAAGCCATTTCAAGCAACGTTTCAATTCTGAAATGCAAATTCTGGGTATGCAAACATCAAACCTCCAAAGTTTCATCGTAATCGGATGAACGGTTTAGAACGCATTATTTCATGGCGCCAGAGCTCACTGTTATATATAGAAACTATCACGGGTATGCACACATCAAATCTCCAAAGTTTCATCGCAATCGGATGAACGGTTTAGCAACGCATAATTTCATGGCGCCAGAGCTCACTATTATATATAGAAACTATCACGGGTATGCACACATCAAATCTCCAAAGTTTCATCGCAATCGGATCAATGATTAAACAACGAATAAATATCTCATACACTTATAAAAATATACCCAAACATGTTTTGATTTTGATTTATTCATTTTTTATGAATGTTCTGGTTTTGAAGTGAGATAGCTCTTTGATTACTTTGTTTTGTATTATCTGTAATTCATTTATGTATGTTTCGTAGGCGTTTCGCCGGAATTCAAACAGAACTCAGTAGAGGAATATCATTTATTATTACTAAATACATGTAGCAATGAAAATTAAATTGTTATTCCGCTTCGACCAAGTTTATTGATTCGTAGTTATTCCGTATTTGAACTGCATTTTACCTAGTTATTCAGTTGTTGTACTTATATTAGACTTTTCATGGATTGTAGTTGGGCCCGAAATTAGCATTTTTTTTTATATTAACTCCAAACAGGAGGCCCTGAGGGAAATAATTTCCCTCAGGGCCTATGTCATCTTTGAAGATGCTGTGTGGAGGGTGCTGTTGAGGAGAGGAAGGAGTGAACATGGGTCTTGAAGAGACCATGCAATAAAAGCAAAGTTTTACGACGTTTTAACGATAAATTCATCAAATTTTAAAGTTAAAATTAATGTACTGTGAAAGTACCTTTCATGTTCCGTTATTATTTCGTCGTGAGCTGGTTATTTCACAATACTTGGATAGTAAAAGAACTTGAATGGCACTTTCACAGAACTTGAATAATTTGATGAATTCCCCAAATTCCGTGAAACAACTCGTCTTAACTTTTCGTCAGACTTTTTCATATTCGGATTGCATATCGACGTTTACGCTTTTTTGACAAATGTTGACATTTTTTTAAATATCGACATGCGTAAGTAAAAAAAAATTAAATTATTTTCGTCATTTTTAATAGTCAAAAATATAATTTTTTTTTATTGTTATCAAGTTTAATTTGTAGAACTCCATTTTAATTTTTTTATTTCTTTTATATATTTAATAATATTATTATTCAATTTATAAAAACAGTTTATTTATAAACAAGTTCTGCTAGGTAATTATTTTTACACGTGACAGCTGTTTCGCCTTCTGAAGGCATTATCAAACTGTGGTCTTGCCACATACAGACGAGGTATTTATGTTATTTCTAGATAGGATTTTGATGACTAATTTTAATTATGAGTAAACTGACTAAAATTATTAATGGTTATTACCCTTTTAAAAGATACCCAATTACTTATATTGTTTAAATTCGACTGAAGGTCGTTAAGTGCACTAATCGTTATTTCTAATATGAATCATTTCCAAATGATGACTCATGGTTTTATTTTCTGTATAATTAAGTTTAAGGTCGTTAATACTCTAAACTTATTCCTAATGTGAATTATTCCCAAATGATGACTCGTGGTTTTATTTTCTAGTAAAATTATTATTATTATTGTTTTAACATTGGTTTGAACATTCTAACAACGGTGAGTGAATTATATTGGTCTGTTCATTTATTAAAATAGCTTTAGGATTATTAAAGTGCTTGTTAATTTCTAGTTGTTCTAAAAGATTTAGTTTGTGTCCTTTATTTTGTATATGTAAGGGAGTTGGCTTATTATCGCCGCTAAGTGAGTGATTATCATCTAGGAGATGTTTGGCAAATTGTGATTGCATTTTATTATTATTTTTAAATGATCGCATATGTTCTTTGAACCTAGTATTAAAGGACCGGCCAGTTTGTCCAATATAAACAGCGTTGCATTCGTCACACTGGAGTTTATAAATGCCGCTATTTTTTAGTTTGGGTATTTTATTTTTTGAATTTTTGAGAGATGATCCCAAATTATTATTAGTGCGGAAGGCAATATCTAATCCACAATTTTTGAGAACTTTAGCAATTTTATTGGATGTCGGTCCGACAAATTCTAAGCATCCAAATTTATTTTCCGTTTTATTATTAATTGCTGGGTAAATTAAGTTAAGGTTATTTTTATGTTTTTTATGACTAATTATTTTATCAATGTCTCTACTCTTGAAGCCGTTATTTTTTGCAATGGATAAAATTGTACTTTTTTCTTTCTCGAATGCTTTATTGTCAAGTGGAATATTAGTAAGTCTGTGTATCATTGAGTGATAAGCAGACAATTTATGTGACCATGGGTGCAAAGATTTAGAATTGATGGTCGTGTCTGTAAACGTAGGTTTACGATAAATTTCAAATGCGTGTTTATTATTTTCTCTACTGATTGTTAAGTCTAAAAAATTAATTTTATTATTACATTCTCTTTCAACCGTAAAGCAGATTTTACGGTTAATGGAGTTAGCAAATGTAACAAAAAGGTCTAGTTGTCTGTTGGTACCTTTCCAACAGATCAAAATATCGTCCACATAACGTACATAGTAGATTATGTGTTTACTAAAGACTGAGTTTAACATTTGATTTTCAATGTAGTCCATGAATATTTCAGCAAGAAGGGGACTCAGAGGCGACCCCATCGGTAAACCATCGTTTTGTTGATAGAATTTATCATTAAATAAAAAGTAGTTGGTTTCCACGCATATTTTAAAAAGGTCAAATAATTCTTTTTTAATAATTGGATTTATGTTAGATTTATCTAATTTATCTTCAATGATTTTAAGGCACTCTTGGATAGGAATATTGCTAAAAAGGCTTACGACGTCTAAAGATAAAAATTGGCAGTTGTGCGGGAGATCTAAATTTTGAATTTTAGTTATGACTTCCAGAGAATTTTTAACACTGTGTTTTGGAGAAAATTTAGTATATTGTTTAAAAAGAAAATTAAGTTTTTTGGCGAGTAATGTCGTTGGGGCATTTATAAAAGAAACGACCGGTCGGATAGGAATATTTTCTTTATGGATTTTGGGTTGCCCGTATAGTGCCGGAGCCCTTGGGTTCATTACCATTGCACTTCTTCTGGCGTATTTATTTAAGAAAATTGATTTGCAATTATTTATTAAGTTTCGCACATTGATTGAAATTTTGTCCGTTGGATCCTTTTTTAAAATTTTAAATTCTTCTGGCTTTAAAAATGCTTCTACTTTATTTACGTAATCGACTTTGTTTAAGATAACTACCGAATTCCCCTTGTCCGCCTTAGTAATTGTGAGGTTACAATCTTTAACTTTAGTTTTAATATCTTTTAAGATTTTCGTTTCTTTATTACTGTATTTATTTTTATTGGTCGATTTCAAAGTTTTTTTCAAAATATCCGTGGTTATTTGCTTCGGTAAGCCGTTATTTTTTACTTTAGATAGAGCAATTTCTGTATCAATTGCCAAACTTTCAATTTGTTTTTTAGTAATGTCTGAATTTATTTTATATTTGAAGCCTTTATCTAATAAATTTATTTCTTCTTTTTCAAAAATTGTGTCCGATAGGTTAATAGTTTTTTTGTAAAATTCCATATTTTTATTACTTTGATCTTCATTAATTTTGACATTTTTATTTTTAGTTTCGACAAGTTTTTTAATTTTCTTTTCTTGAGTTTTGAATTTATCAAATATAATTCCGCTGATGTGTTCACGGGTATCGTAATCCAGGGTATCGAATTCCCATGGATGCAGTTTAAAAGTTAATTCAGAATGCAAAACCTTGATGTAGTGAAGAATTGTGTCCCTTTTCCGACAGCATTCCTTAGTCTCCTCCTTCAGCCATATCCTCTGTGCTCGTTGCACAGTTTTTATAGCTGACGAGGATTTGCTTTTGGTAGAAATATGTACGTACTTGGGGATCACGTTCAACTTCAAACACTCTTGGTTAAACCACAGGTTTTGCACTATTTTCCGATGCTTTAATTTTAATCGTCTGTATAAAATCACTTGGGTAGCTATATCAGCTACCTTCAATTTATTTATTGTTATCAAGTTTAATTTGTAGAACTCCATTTTAATTTTTTTATTTCTTTTATATATTTAATAATATTATTATTCAATTTATAAAAACAGTTTATTTATAAACAAGTTCTGCTAGGTAATTATTTTTACACGTGACAGCTGTTTCGCCTTCTGAAGGCATTATCAAACTGTGGTCTTGCCACATACAGACGAGGTATTTATGTTATTTCTAGATAGGATTTTGATGACTAATTTTAATTATGAGTAAACTGACTAAAATTATTAATGGTTATTACCCTTTTAAAAGATACCCAATTACTTATATTGTTTAAATTCGACTGAAGGTCGTTAAGTGCACTAATCGTTATTTCTAATATGAATCATTTCCAAATGATGACTCATGGTTTTATTTTCTGTATAATTAAGTTTAAGGTCGTTAATACTCTAAACTTATTCCTAATGTGAATTATTCCCAAATGATGACTCGTGGTTTTATTTTCTAGTAAAATTATTATTATTATTGTTTTAACATTGGTTTGAACATATCTAACAACGGTGAGTGAATTATATTGGTCTGTTCATTTATTAAAATAGCTTTAGGATTATTAAAGTGCTTGTTAATTTCTAGTTGTTCTAAAAGATTTAGTTTGTGTCCTTTATTTTGTATATGTAAGGGAGTTGGCTTATTATCGCCGCTAAGTGAGTGATTATCATCTAGGAGATGTTTGGCAAATTGTGATTGCATTTTATTATTATTTTTAAATGATCGCATATGTTCTTTGAACCTAGTATTAAAGGACCGGCCAGTTTGTCCAATATAAACAGCGTTGCATTCGTCACACTGGAGTTTATAAATGCCGCTATTTTTTAGTTTGGGTATTTTATTTTTTGAATTTTTGAGAGATGATCCCAAATTATTATTAGTGCGGAAGGCAATATCTAATCCACAATTTTTGAGAACTTTAGCAATTTTATTGGATGTCGGTCCGACAAATTCTAAGCATCCAAATTTATTTTCCGTTTTATTATTAATTGCTGGGTAAATTAAGTGAAGGTTATTTTTATGTTTTTTATGACTAATTATTTTATCAATGTCTCTACTCTTGAAGCCGTTATTTTTTGCAATGGATAAAATTGTACTTTTTTCTTTCTCGAATGCTTTATTGTCAAGTGGAATATTAGTAAGTCTGTGTATCATTGAGTGATAAGCAGACAATTTATGTGACCATGGGTGCAAAGATTTAGAATTGATGGTCGTGTCTGTAAACGTAGGTTTACGATAAATTTCAAATGCGTGTTTATTATTTTCTCTACTGATTGTTAAGTCTAAAAAATTAATTTTATTATTACATTCTCTTTCAACCGTAAAGTACCGTATCAACAAAACGATGGTTTACCGATGGGGTCGCCTCTGAGTCCCCTTCTTGCTGAAATATTCATGGACTACATTGAAAATCAAATGTTAAACTCAGTCTTTAGTAAACACATAATCTACTATGTACGTTATGTGGACGATATTTTGATCTGTTGGAAAGGTACCAACAGACAACTAGACCTTTTTGTTACATTTGCTAACTCCATTAACCGTAAAATCTGCTTTACGGTTAATGGAGTTAGCAAATGTAAGTATAATAAATGTAGGTGTAATAATAAAATTAATTTTTTAGACTTAACAATCAGTAGAGAAAATAATAAACACGCATTTGAAATTTATCGTAAACCTACGTTTACAGACACGACCATCAATTCTAAATCTTTGCACCCATGGTCACATAAATTGTCTGCTTATCACTCAATGATACACAGACTTACTAATATTCCACTTGACAATAAAGCATTCGAGAAAGAAAAAAGTACAATTTTATCCATTGCAAAAAATAACGGCTTCAAGAGTAGAGACATTGATAAAATAATTAGTCATAAAAAACATAAAAATAACCTTAACTTAATTTACCCAGCAATTAATAATAAAACGGAAAATAAATTTGGATGCTTAGAATTTGTCGGACCGACATCCAATAAAATTGCTAAAGTTCTCAAAAATTGTGGATTAGATATTGCCTTCCGCACTAATAATAATTTGGGATCATCTCTCAAAAATTCAAAAAATAAAATACCCAAACTAAAAAATAGCGGCATTTATAAACTCCAGTGTGACGAATGCAACGCTGTTTATATTGGACAAACTGGCCGGTCCTTTAATACTAGGTTCAAAGAACATATGCGATCATTTAAAAATAATAATAAAATGCAATCACAATTTGCCAAACATCTCCTAGATGATAATCACTCACTTAGCGGCGATAATAAGCCAACTCCCTTACATATACAAAATAAAGGACACAAACTAAATCTTTTAGAACAACTAGAAATTAACAAGCACTTTAATAATCCTAAAGCTATTTTAATAAATGAACAGACCAATATAATTCACTCACCGTTGTTAGAATGTTCAAACCAATGTTAAAACAATAATAATAATAATTTTACTAGAAAATAAAACCACGAGTCATCATTTGGGAATAATTCACATTAGGAATAAGTTTAGAGTATTAACGACCTTAAACTTAATTATACAGAAAATAAAACCATGAGTCATCATTTGGAAATGATTCATATTAGAAATAACGATTAGTGCACTTAACGACCTTCAGTCGAATTTAAACAATATAAGTAATTGGGTATCTTTTAAAAGGGTAATAACCATTAATAATTTTAGTCAGTTTACTCATAATTAAAATTAGTCATCAAAATCCTATCTAGAAATAACATAAATACCTCGTCTGTATGTGGCAAGACCACAGTTTGATAATGCCTTCAGAAGGCGAAACAGCTGTCACGTGTAAAAATAATTACCTAGCAGAACTTGTTTATAAATAAACTGTTTTTATAAATTGAATAATAATATTATTAAATATATAAAAGAAATAAAAAAATTAAAATGGAGTTCTACAAATTAAACTTGATAACAATAAATAAATTGAAGGTAGCTGATATAGCTACCCAAGTGATTTTATACAGACGATTAAAATTAAAGCATCGGAAAATAGTGCAAAACCTGTGGTTTAACCAAGAGTGTTTGAAGTTGAACGTGATCCCCAAGTACGTACATATTTCTACCAAAAGCAAATCCTCGTCAGCTATAAAAACTGTGCAACGAGCACAGAGGATATGGCTGAAGGAGGAGACTAAGGAATGCTGTCGGAAAAGGGACACAATTCTTCACTACATCAAGGTTTTGCATTCTGAATTAACTTTTAAACTGCATCCATGGGAATTCGATACCCTGGATTACGATACCCGTGAACACATCAGCGGAATTATATTTGATAAATTCAAAACTCAAGAAAAGAAAATTAAAAAACTTGTCGAAACTAAAAATAAAAATGTCAAAATTAATGAAGATCAAAGTAATAAAAATATGGAATTTTACAAAAAAACTATTAACCTATCGGACACAATTTTTGAAAAAGAAGAAATAAATTTATTAGATAAAGGCTTCAAATATAAAATAAATTCAGACATTACTAAAAAACAAATTGAAAGTTTGGCAATTGATACAGAAATTGCTCTATCTAAAGTAAAAAATAACGGCTTACCGAAGCAAATAACCACGGATATTTTGAAAAAAACTTTGAAATCGACCAATAAAAATAAATACAGTAATAAAGAAACGAAAATCTTAAAAGATATTAAAACTAAAGTTAAAGATTGTAACCTCACAATTACTAAGGCGGACAAGGGGAATTCGGTAGTTATCTTAAACAAAGTCGATTACGTAAATAAAGTAGAAGCATTTTTAAAGCCAGAAGAATTTAAAATTTTAAAAAAGGATCCAACGGACAAAATTTCAATCAATGTGCGAAACTTAATAAATAATTGCAAATCAATTTTCTTAAATAAATACGCCAGAAGAAGTGCAATGGTAATGAACCCAAGGGCTCCGGCACTATACGGGCAACCCAAAATCCATAAAGAAAATATTCCTATCCGACCGGTCGTTTCTTTTATAAATGCCCCAACGACATTACTCGCCAAAAAACTTAATTTTCTTTTTAAACAATATACTAAATTTTCTCCAAAACACAGTGTTAAAAATTCTCTGGAAGTCATAACTAAAATTCAAAATTTAGATCTCCCGCACAACTGCCAATTTTTATCTTTAGACGTCGTAAGCCTTTTTAGCAATATTCCTATCCAAGAGTGCCTTAAAATCATTGAAGATAAATTAGATAAATCTAACATAAATCCAATTATTAAAAAAGAATTATTTGACCTTTTTAAAATATGCGTGGAAACCAACTACTTTTTATTTAATGATAAATTCTATCAACAAAACGATGGTTTACCGATGGGGTCGCCTCTGAGTCCCCTTCTTGCTGAAATATTCATGGACTACATTGAAAATCAAATGTTAAACTCAGTCTTTAGTAAACACATAATCTACTATGTACGTTATGTGGACGATATTTTGATCTGTTGGAAAGGTACCAACAGACAACTAGACCTTTTTGTTACATTTGCTAACTCCATTAACCGTAAAATCTGCTTTACGGTTGAAAGAGAATGTAATAATAAAATTAATTTTTTAGACTTAACAATCAGTAGAGAAAATAATAAACACGCATTTGAAATTTATCGTAAACCTACGTTTACAGACACGACCATCAATTCTAAATCTTTGCACCCATGGTCACATAAATTGTCTGCTTATCACTCAATGATACACAGACTTACTAATATTCCACTTGACAATAAAGCATTCGAGAAAGAAAAAAGTACAATTTTATCCATTGCAAAAAATAACGGCTTCAAGAGTAGAGACATTGATAAAATAATTAGTCATAAAAAACATAAAAATAACCTTAACTTAATTTACCCAGCAATTAATAATAAAACGGAAAATAAATTTGGATGCTTAGAATTTGTCGGACCGACATCCAATAAAATTGCTAAAGTTCTCAAAAATTGTGGATTAGATATTGCCTTCCGCACTAATAATAATTTGGGATCATCTCTCAAAAATTCAAAAAATAAAATACCCAAACTAAAAAATAGCGGCATTTATAAACTCCAGTGTGACGAATGCAACGCTGTTTATATTGGACAAACTGGCCGGTCCTTTAATACTAGGTTCAAAGAACATATGCGATCATTTAAAAATAATAATAAAATGCAATCACAATTTGCCAAACATCTCCTAGATGATAATCACTCACTTAGCGGCGATAATAAGCCAACTCCCTTACATATACAAAATAAAGGACACAAACTAAATCTTTTAGAACAACTAGAAATTAACAAGCACTTTAATAATCCTAAAGCTATTTTAATAAATGAACAGACCAATATAATTCACTCACCGTTGTTAGATATGTTCAAACCAATGTTAAAACAATAATAATAATAATTTTACTAGAAAATAAAACCACGAGTCATCATTTGGGAATAATTCACATTAGGAATAAGTTTAGAGTATTAACGACCTTAAACTTAATTATACAGAAAATAAAACCATGAGTCATCATTTGGAAATGATTCATATTAGAAATAACGATTAGTGCACTTAACGACCTTCAGTCGAATTTAAACAATATAAGTAATTGGGTATCTTTTAAAAGGGTAATAACCATTAATAATTTTAGTCAGTTTACTCATAATTAAAATTAGTCATCAAAATCCTATCTAGAAATAACATAAATACCTCGTCTGTATGTGGCAAGACCACAGTTTGATAATGCCTTCAGAAGGCGAAACAGCTGTCACGTGTAAAAATAATTACCTAGCAGAACTTGTTTATAAATAAACTGTTTTTATAAATTGAATAATAATATTATTAAATATATAAAAGAAATAAAAAAAAAAAAAAAAAATGTAATTTTTATCGATAAATAGACGCTTGTAAAGTATAATACATAATTTAATACAGTTTTATACAGTATACCTGGTTCTACCCGACTTCAAAAAGCATGGTTCTTTACAAAGAGATTTGACTCTCAAAAGAAATCAAAATAGTTTTAGGTATTGCTGATATTTGAATCGTTTGATTTATGACCTTTCCGACCGCTGCTCTAGTAATAAGATAACTTTTTATCATTTGAGATGGACATCATAAGAAATACGCTAATTTTTTAAATTAAAAACATTGAATTCTTGGCTTTACCCGGAGCAAACTTGCAGAAAGATGTTTTTGGTAAACAATTTTTATGAACATATCTGAAATAGTTTTAATGCCAATATTGACTTTATTTTGGAGAGTCGAAAATTAAACAAAGTATTAAATTAACAAGTATCGTAGAGAAATGAAATAATGCATTGAACGAGAGCAATAACCATTAATAAGTGAAATACGTTATCCATAACAGAGTTATGGCCGACTAGAGCAAAGACATGGACCGTCACCGACAATTAAGAATTCTGTGCTGTGACTAAATAAACTTTGATGCATAAAATAGTCCAATCACTCATTTTATTTAATGTGCTTGCACTAAAACAGCACACAAATCAGCAGTAACAACGAGTATCAACAACAATCACCGCCAACTGGTAAGTGTCGTTGCAACTACGTTTTGTTTACTCTTACGTGCCAAGAGATAATCATTAAACTAATATACCTACACCTTAAGATGTCTAAGGTAGATGCAGTTTCATTGCTTAGTTTTATAGTCTTTTGATGGGTACTTACATACGAGGATATCCGGCTTTTGAATGCATAAACCAACATGTGCCTTAGACAATTAAAAGTATTGGGAACCCCGATATTTGCTTTACTATCCTTGCATATTTTCTTTGAGTATTAATATCTACAAGTAAAATACCGCGATTAAAATAGCGATCTTTAAAAACACATAAAATGTTTTTCTGTGATTCAAATCACATATAACAAAGATCCCTACTTTAAAAAGTAGTGATTACATTTACCTGTCATTACTTCTGATTTTAAGTTATCTATCATTGGGAAGTTTAATAATAACTGCTGAAGAAAGATAGGATCGATGACACTCGAACGTTTTGGGCTTCGTTATGAAGAAATCATTATTTTTCTTGATCGTATCTCCTTGACAAAGCTCATTAAGTTGTCTAACGGAGATGAGAGAGGAAATCAAAATGGTCATTTATATTAGAGCTCATAAATGCTATCGATTGGATGCATTAAAACTAGGGCTTCTCAGTAGGTTGAAACCGATCAACCGGTTATTTGGTAAAATGAAATTAACCGTGGAACCGGTTATATTTATTCTTAGTACAAGTAAAATAGTATCAAAAAGTACAAAATAAATTACAATATTAGTGCCGTCATGAAACGTGAAAGTGCACAAATAAATGACAAAATTGGTGAAAATTTGCTCACACATTGTGCCATGTGTGGAAAAATCATCATTCTTATTTGGGTTCGAACTTTGATAGCCGTTTTCTCAGACTGTATGGTGCCGAAGTAAACGAAATTTTACTTCTTACATAAAAATATGGTCTGAGAAGGAATTAATGAAATAAACTATTTATGAAAAAAAATTCTTTCAGGGCAAAATGCAAGATTAGGGTCAAACTTTGAAAGCCTTTTCGTAAAGCTGTGTGGCGTCGACAAAACTGAAATTGATGATACTTATAAAAAATGATGGTCTAAGGAGGATGAAAAAATCTGCAAATAAACACCAAAGTAATTTGATTAGGAGTTTTGTTAATCCTGTAATCAGATAGTATAGGTAAAATAGGATATTTTAATTGACAAAATCAAAGCATTTGTGTACTTTGGTCATTCATTTATCTTGGCAGTTGAAATGTGAATATGCAAAATAAAGTGATGGAACGCCCCTCTAGGGGGTACCATTCTTCTTTTCAAATTTCTTCACTTTAAACCTATCTTTTCTCACCAAATATTGATTCTTTCAACTTGGGAGTGGTCTTATTCGTTTCAGTTGATGATAACATAGTAGACGAAACCTCATTTGACCTAGTAAGTAAACAAGTATACAACAGAAATCTCCCCCCCCCCCCCCTCTTTCATCACTTCTTTTTGGGGCGACTCTGCAGATCTTCAATAATGAAGCCTGACAAAAAAATTTTTAAATATCTTTATTGAAATAAATTTGTAAGATTAATAATAAAAAAAAAAACAAAAAATTATGTTCATTGTTAATAGTATGCATTGTTTTATTAATTACATAAGAACAAAAAGATGACAACAGAAAAAATATATACACGAATTATAGTTTTAAGTCAAGGTTTCTCATAACTCGTTTAAGAGTTAATTTGTTATAGTTTCAAACTTACCTGCACTTGTAGTATCTTCGCTTTATAGGTTGGTTGCGTTAATAATGTCGTATTTGGGTGAGTGCAACTGTAAAGGCCCTATCATTACTTTTGATCCAAATTTTTAGGTCATCTTTGAAATTGTTTTGTGAAGCATATTTTTTACTCTATCTGTAAGAATGTTGTAAAGTCTTGTTGCAAGTTATCTGAAGTTTCATTGTCCAAAAGTAGTGCCCGTTACAGAAATTTGCAGTACGTTTTTTCATTTATTCGAGTACGGTGAGTATTTAATTTTTTTATAGTATTTGTATTTAGATGAGTGAGAATTGTTTTTGCGTATATTTGTCGAATGCCACTCAAATTCATAACACAACAGATGGAATTCGAGTCTGTAATTAGAGGCAGCGAAAGGATTAATTTTATAATTGTTTTCTGCGCCTTTATCATTGGGTCTAGTGCAGATGGAGTGCCACCTCCCCATGCTATGATACCGTACTCAATAATAGATTAACAGACTGCAAAATAAATCATTTTCAAGTGTTGCAAGTCGAGAAAATTTTGAAAAGTGCTTGGTTTTTCTTATTTTCTTTACAATCATTTGAGTATGAAGATTCCACTTGAGAAATGTGTTGAGACATTATTATAATAGAGGCATGATCATAAGGTTGACCTTTAATATTTATGGTATTCAGTGTGATGAATGTATAACAAAAGTTTCATAAATGCACGAATGTTGTCGTTTATCATATCCTATTTTACCTATACTATCTGTTAACAGGATTAACAAAACCCCCTGATAAAATTACTTTTGTATTTAGTGGACAGGTTTCTGTAGTTCCGGAGTATTTTTTATATTTGAATTCCGCACAAGAGTCACAGCTGCTCCCAACCGCCTGGAGCCAGTGAGACTATGGCATCCCCGATTGAGTATGTTGTGATGCTGAAGGAAAGTGTGAAGTGAAAAGAGATGGGGAAAAAACAAGGTAGGGAATTACCTGGCCATTTAGATCTAGTCACCAAACACGGCAAAAGCCAATTCAAGCAACGATTCAAATCTGAATGATAGTCTCTCATCAGGGCAATACTGAGAGCTCCGAACGATGAAAAGAGTATCTCGCAAATAGATGAAAAAATTAGACGAGGTGTCGCAGGAAGATATGACACGGTCAAATAAAATGAGTACTTGTCAAATACCTATAAAAAGTACAAGCACAGGTACTACGAGTCGGGCCACATAAAAACGACCATTGATTTAAACCGGTTAACCGGTCTCCTGTATTTTAAAATAACCGACAACCGGTTAGTCTAATTAGGGATTGGAAACCCTGTTTAGAAGTGTATTATTATAGTTATGGCAAGTGGGAGAGCCATATAAAGTATCACTAAAGTTTATGACCATGAAATCGTAATATTTTATTGATATAACTTTATTAACCATTTTACACTTAAGTGTGTTAACACACCTGTATAATAAAATTTTACTGGGTAACTTACATATCAGAAATATTTTGACAACCACCGGCCCTGCGCCAAGTGGCAATTGGAGGAACTTGAATTTTAGCGCCTTTTTAAATTCCTAATGTGGGTATAACTAAAAATTCTTCGTTAATACTTAGAATTTGAACAGTTCATCAAATTTAAAAGTTAATTTTCAAGTTCTGTAAAGTTTTTATATATTTTTTGTCAGTTGTTTCACACTGAAATGATAACAGCAATTGAATAGAACTTTCACAGAACTTGAAAATTTGCTTTGAAAGATGAATTGTTTAAATTCTATGAAACATCCCGTCCTTAGCTTTTTCTATTTGGATCCACGAGGTAAAGCTTTGACCCAAGGTTTATAGAAAATGTATTTAGCGTACATTTTCTACGAACCTTGGCTTTGACTAGCGGTGAAATATTTCAAACTGTGATAAAACCCCTGTATTATATTTTACGAAGTATTCTAAGAAATTTAATGCAAATCCTTATAGATTGAGCAACTTTATCGAAAACTTTTATGACTTTAATAAATATGTGTATGTGAAGTGTAAATCGATAAACATCGGTTCTGGATACATGCATACATAATATAATAGATAATTTGTGTTTTTCACAGTTGTTCTTGGAATTAATGCATCGTTATTATAAATGATTACTTAAATTTTATCAAAACCAAACTTTCTATCTAGAATTTAAAACATTCTAATTTGTAAAAATGTAGTAGTCCGATTGTGCATTTTTTTGCTGGACTTAATTGTAAAAAAACTATTGTTAGAACGAATTTTATAAATAATGGTTAGCATTAGAAACGTTTTTTTAACACTGGACACTGACGGCCTCCGCGTTCGAGGGGTAAGGCTCTTGACTCGCAATCCGAAGGTCGCGTGATCGAATCCCTGCGTGCGCAAAAAAAAATATTTTATTAATTTGTGTTATTTCATATGATATATTTGCGGCACGCTCCAGAGTGGAAGATACTCTCAGTATGGCCCTGGTGTAAGACCACCATTCAGAATTGAAACGATGCTTGAGATGGCTTTAACCGTGTTTGATAATCAGATCTGAAAAGCCAGGTACTTCCCACCTTCTTATTCCTCATCTCCTTCCCCTCCCTACTACCTTCAGCCCCACAACATACCCCAATTGGGGATGCCATAGTCTCACTGGCTCCAAACGGAAGCAACAGGGACTCTTTAGATATTAACATAAAAAAGATACCTACGCAATTTGACACTAGAATGTTTTCTTGTTCACCTCCCTAGGAGATCCTATGTTGAGGCGTATTAAGTTTTGGATACAGGGTTTTCATTGACTTATACAGATCAACTTCATATTTTAGATTTTACTTTCAACTAAGCTAAGAAACGCCAGTTTAATAGTAAAATTCGTTTATTTGATGAGATGATATTCTAACTAAGTATTAATTAAATTCTCTAGGAACACAGATTAGGTAAGAAACAGAGCTGCCCATAAGGGCGAGGGGAACAAACAACTTGCGCGGAGCAGTGGGAGAGGGTTGAACTGGTCCCTTTCAGTAATTTGCCAGTAAATGAATCCGACATTACAACTTGCTTTTTAATATCACTATTTAGTTAGCGAAAATAAAATCTGCTTATGAATAACAAGTCATTTTTTGCAATAGCGTGCAAATTGCTGGCTGCGTAAAAAAAACTTAATTACTAATCCTAAATCGGGTGAACAAAAGTTCGCTCTTGTTTCCAAAACTATTTGTGCTTTGTTACACTATTTAGTTAGATACTTTTACAAATGTGTTAAAATTTACTAAACCCACTCATTTTTAGCATTGCTTCGCAACAATAATATTTTGTTGAAAAATTGGTTTGCTGAAAGAAATAATTGGTATTAGACTAACACAAAAATTCTAACTGCATTTAATTATGTAAAATAAGTTTATTTATAGCTCCAAAGTAAAAGTACCCATCGACAAACTGCTAAAAAGTAGTTTATTGGGACTTTTCTATTTTCTGTATAATATTTTATTTTTTGCTGTCGTATGGTATTACTTTGTATTTGTAATAAATAAATTAATTAAAACCTTGAAAAAAAAACCCGATTTGAAGGCGGTTCGGTTTTTAACTGTTTTTTTATGAAGATTCCGATCCTGCGGTGAAAAGTTCCACAATGGACTACGCTGCAAACCGTTGCCTTACTTTAAATATCATATAAAGTTTTATATTTAATTATATATATTTATTATATATTTAAAGTTATTTTAGTGAACTCTCCTTTTCTACGCAGTATCTGGAAATTTGAATGTACGCTTTTTGCGTTCAATGAAATCGTTCACTGATATCGCAGATTATTCAACCTCGAACCCTTCTGGTGTCAATATTATGGTCACGTGGTTTGCCTCCAGCTCGTTGAAATGTTACCCGGATTTCACGTTAAGGCAAGTCTATCAATTTGGATATCTATGACTGGAAACCAAGGTTCCTTTTTTAAGCTGGTTTTTATTTATTTAAGAATTTTGTAACAAATGGTTTGTAACGTCAACAATATATGTATAACCACCTCCTTTATAAATAATCCAGCCTTCCACGGTATAATAAATGGTTCTAAGCTTCCGCGCAATCGTTTAATCATTCTTCTAAGTGCATATTCCAGGAGTCAAATGATGCAGACTATTTATTAAAGAAATACAATCAGCACAGATATTTAACATGTGCAATACGAACATAATGGCCTGTAGATGTAGCTTTGTTTAAGATTGGTTATCTTTTAATAGCTCATTGTAGAAAGCGAGCCTTGTCCGTAATGGGATCATCTGTATTGCTGACCCATCGTCGGTTGTATGCTCGTTTAGTTACCGACTGTGTGTTCAATATTTACTCAACATTTATACCGGAGGATCTATAAATTATTCTTTATTTATTTGCCCACTTTTCCATTTAAAAAATAATTGAAGAAACGGTTGAAAAAATATAATGACCTGTGTTACGTAGGATCGGTGTCCTTTGACATAAATAAAGATGAATTATGTATTGAAAAATAATTGAAGAAAATGTAGGCTCCAGAAAGTCGTTGCATGATAAATTGAGTAAGACTTTTTCATTCATTTTTTAACTGTTCGAAAAAATAATTGAAGCTACTGTTGAAAAAATTTTATTTCCTGCATTATGTGGGAATTGATATTGTTATATTTATTTATTTATTTAAGGAACATTAACAGTCTTAGTAATACAATAAACATAAGAGGATGATAAAAAAATAGACCAATTATTAATGTTCACAGATAGGTATTTAGAAACAAGACTAACTGAATATAAACTAGAATATTTAAAAAAATAATAAGAGTACAAATGTGAATTCAACAAATGGTAAACTAATACACAACATTAAAATAAGTGTGATTATAACTGAAATAGACTGCAAAATAGGGATTTGGGTTGGGAAGGGTAAGGAGAGGAGAGGGATAAGGGAAAGTTGCCACGCAAGTAATATAAAAATATTAGATACAATTAATTCATGTGTTATTAGCACCTAGAATGTTATACAGTGAAGTTCTGTAGCGACAGTAACTAGCAGTAAATACGTCAGCACGTGTGTCTATATTTGCAAATTTGTTGTTATAGTAGTTACATGTCCTTTGTATAAATTCATTTTGATTGGAATTGGTGTTGCATCTATCAATATAGAAAAGGGTATTTTGTCTACTATATCGAATGGACGTGTGGAAATTTATTTTGTTTAGCAAATCCGGACAGTCAACTTTTGAGTTAATAATTTTGTACAGGAGCATCTGATCAGCGACAAGCCTCTTTTTGAGTAGTTTTGTGATTCGAAAATGTTTCTCGATTTCGTCGTAAGAGTTGTATATGTTGAATGATTTAAAATTGAGGAATTTGAGAAATCGCTCCTGAAATCGTTATATCAATAATAAGTGTAGTATATGAATAAGTATAGTTTAGGATAAATAAATTATGAATTATGAATTGAAAAATAATTGTAGAAACTGTCAAAAAATATCAAATAGACCTGTATTCCAGGTAGGCAGGTGTACTTTATCTTTATTTTATGGCCACATGTTAGCTAATGTAATTAAAAATTATTGAAGAATGGTTTAAATCCTGCATTTTATAGGTTTTGGGAAGGTGTACAGATAAACTTAATAGGTGTTATAAAATGTATCAATAACTACAGATTAATGCATCGATCAATATTTCTTTAGTTATTGTTCCTAAAGAAAAAAAATGGAATTAAACGTTGAAATAACATATTCGCTTCTATTATTTTAATCTTTCCAATAGTAATATTTAATTTACAGTTATGTTCATGTAAAGATCAATAAATAATTCATAATTCATTTGTATTTCAGATTTAACTTAAATCTTTCATTATGTAAGAGAAATCAAATAATGCACAATATGATAAATTATTCTTTTTTTTGTATTTCTTGGACATAACAATTTCTAGACATTTTGTTTTTGATGAGTTTTATTTTTCAATATACATTGGTGACTTTAATTTTAAATTTTCTGCGACCGGTTTCGACACAAATGTGTCATTCACTAGCAGGATTAAAACTAACTTAAAAATTCGACGCTAACTATTCTATTTAAAATTAAAGTAACAAATAATGTACATTGAAAAATAAAACTCTTCAAAAACAAAAAGATAAACTATTCGTTAATTCGTTCGTGAATTTAAATAAACTAAACTAATCTACATATTTATTTTAATTTTTATTATTTTGTACAATTCATCAACTTTAGGAATTCGTTGATTTTTTCATGTTGAAACGAAAAAGTTCTCTCTGAGAATTAATTAATAATGATTATTCAAATGTTATAATATTGCACGACGGTGCGTTCAAAGCAGTTTTAAAAGAATTATGTGCAATGATCAATAGTGATCTCTCCGTGCGTTTACTATGAATCTGTTATGTTTGTGTACTAGTTACTGCCAGCTGAGTCCCTCAATATGTTTTTTTCATGATGATTATAAAACTGTAAACGTTGTGTCAGCTGTAACAGCTCTGTCCCTCAAAATGTTTTTTTAATGATGAATATATTTAAAACTTTTATAGGATAGGATCTCATTACTTTGAAGAACATAAAATTTCCATATTTTTTCCAATAATAATATACGCAAACAGAACGGTAAAAACAGATGATGATTTCTGGGTGAGTATAATAAATCTGAAAAAAAATATCATTCTTCAAATGAAGATTTCTCTACTTTTTTCATATGTACAATTAAATTATTTATGCCTGTCTAATCACGCTGTATATGAGATTATTTCAACAATGTACGAGTTACATTATGTGGTCCGGGTACAAATTAATGTAAGCGACAGTAAAGCATCACGCGGAGCTTGGTGATCGGCGAAGGCGGAGGTAGAAGACAGAAGACAGAAGGCAGAAGGCAGAATGAAGGGGAAGAGGAAGAGGCACAGGGCAGAGGCAAAACGGTTATCGATCCAGATAGCCCAGTCGTGACTTATCGGTCCGTGGCTTAGCCAACTATTTGAATAAAAGAAATATCTATTTCTGGCTATCGGCCAGGCTGACAACCGTTCAAACGGCAGTTGACTGCCGGCTTATCTGATCAGGGTTGACCCCACAAATGTTTTCTCATTAAAAATAGTTTTTTCTGCAATTTTAATGTTAATCATAGCGTTAGGTATCTGGGACACATTTTCACAGACGACCTGTATATCAGTTAGAGCGGGTATGCTGTCAAGACGTTTTTACTGCTGCAGTCCAAAATTAAAAAGAATACTGTTCAACGCTTTCTGTACCTTGCTGTACATAGGTACAATAAATGAATACAAATGAATTCTTACGTTTTCTAAATTTTAAAATAGGTATCCCAGCAATTATATTGAACTATAACACTCTGTTAAATGATATGAATATGTTTCAATTGTCAGACAGAAGAATTTTCACTGACTTGGTATTTTTATATAAAATTCTTAACGATTTAATTGATAGTCCGGTATTGCTTGAACTGATAAGCTTCCGGATACCACAACTTAATACCAGAAGTCAGGATTTATTTCAGTGCAGAAATTCTGGAACTAACTACCATATGTTTTCCTCTTTGCCCAGAATACTAATGGAAGGAAATAACTATACCAAGTCAGTGGACATCTTCAATGTATCTTTAAACAAATATACAACATTGTTACTGAGGCTATTCAATTATATACAATAAATACTGTATATATGTTATTATTCATAAAATATGTAAAAGCCCCCAAAAAGGGCGTTAATAAATAAATAAATAAACATCAGAACTGTGGATTGGCTACACTGCATCCCAATTGCATAAGTTAAAGGTTGCTTACAATAACACTTATCGCCAACTTTTCCGCCTGCCCAGATACTGCAGTGCTACGAAAATGTTCCTGGAGGGACGAGTGCACACTTTCCGAGCACTTTTCCGCCACCGCATGGGAAGTTTATGGCGCATACTGCGCCAATCGAAGAATGCGATCATCACCGCCATGACTGTCTGGATGGAGTCCCCCGGATGGCCTTCTTGAGACGGGAGACGGTGAAATACCCTCCATAAACGGCTGTTTGCATTAATTTTAATGTTTAATATATAAGTATTTTTTTTTTTTCAGTTTCATTTCTCGTGCTTATTCGTTTTTTAACCCCCGATGCAAGGAGCGGTGTTATAAGTTTGACGTGTCTGTGTGTCTGTCTGTCTGTGGCATCGTAGCTCCTAAACGAATGGACCGATTGTGATGCAGTTTGTTTTTGTTTTTGTTTGAAAGCTGACGTAATAGAGATGGTTCTTAGCTACAATTCACGAAAATCTGTTAAGGCGTTTCAAGGTTATCAGCCTTTTTTTGTCGGGGGTTTCTTAAAATTTTGTAAATTTTACTTATATTTAATTTATTTGTTGTTATTTACTTTTTACCTCATCTTATTTCTTTCTTTTGTTATTTCAAAATATGGAATGTATTGCATTGCACTTCCCTGCATACTTTCTGGAAAAGCCTATTTTTATTATTATTATTTGATGCTGTGTGGAGAGTCTTTTTAGGGAAAGGAAGAGGCAATCCCTGCCCACCATGCCCTCAATCCTTTCCTCCACGCAGTAGGTGAGCTAACGCAATCGTTGCCAAGACGTTGTGATTGACTTATATTATTTATTTATTCATTTATATAATTTATTATTTATTTATATAATTTATTTTTATTTAAGTAAAAAAAACAGGCATGTTGCCCAAAAATTTATATACATGGATGATTTAAATGCAGTGTATAACAGAAATTAAACCAAAAATAGTAACAAAAATAATTAGCTAAATATGCAAAAGTTAATGACAAACAAGATAGAGTTAAAGGTAGAATACAAAAGTTAATGACAAACAAGATAGAGTTAAAGGTAGAATACAAAAGTTAATGACAAACAAGATAGAGTTAAAGGTAGAATACAAAAGTTAATGACAAACAAGATAGAGTTAAAGGTAGAATACAAAAGTTAATGACAAACAAGATAGAGTTAAAGGTAGAATACAAAAGTATCACCAATATCTTATTATTGGCACCTGTGCCGATGGGACAATGATTTAGTAGATAAATATTGCCTGTCTTTGAATAAAAGGCTTCATCACAATATCAGCTTTTCCACACAGCGTCCCCAAAGATGACATAGATACTGAGGGATTGTTTTTTTTCTCAGGGCCTCCTGTTTGGAGCTAATGCAAAAAAAAAACAGTATTGGTTTAAAAATTTTATTAAACTAGCCAAAATTCATTAGAGTGTTAACTTGTTTCGTGCCAGCCCTGCACTGATTCATTACAAATGGATCGATTGAAGTCTAGGTACTTCCATTACTTTTGCTTCGGATTATCAGTTGGAAGTTCGTGAAATCCTTGTAATTATTCTGGCCAAAGATGCGAAGGCAGAGATTAGCCGGATCACTGCCTACGTTTTGTGTTATTTGTCACTTTTATATGATGGACATTGGAAATTTATCTCATTTCACACTCCGTTCCTATTGTGTGATTTATTGCAATCGATATCCGAAGCCATAACTCACAAAATGACTAATAATAACGATTACTTTTGATATAATATATTGAATTATATTATTCCAATATACCAGCAGTTTTAATCAGATTTAGAACTGGCTGGATTTTGTTATGTTCTTTCTACGATCTATTTAGAGATTGATTCAATATCTGTATTTCCAATAACACCACCCTCATACATGAATAATTCAAAATATTTTATATATTAGCGTAATTCACGGTCAATGTCTTTAATAGTTGCACACAGTTGAGGTACACATTTTATTGAATAAATTTGAGAAAAATACAGTTAAGTACAAAAAAATTCAGAAATGCAATTTAGTAATATGTAGGTACCCACAGTTTTAAAATAAATAAACATCGCGTAGGTAAATTACTTCGTTTTCACCACTTTATTAGATACAAAATCTACATATAACTCGTGATTTTTTTTTTTTTTTACATTAGCTCCACACAAGGGGCCCTGAGAAAAATAATTCCCCATTCCCTGTCATCTTTTTGTATGCTGTGTGGAGGGTCTTATTAGGGAAAAGAAGGAGAGTAAATTAAGGGAAGGAAAAAGGTATGAACGGTGGGTAGTAATCTTGGGTTTAATGTATCCAGGAGTAACGGACGTATGAATCTATCCCTCCTACTACGGTGCTAGGCGTGGGTCGAGTGTGTCTGACTGGAGAGGTCTAGGTTAGATCTCCCTCAAACTGTCTCTCCCGATCCGGCCCACCGCGCAGCAGGTGGACAAATGCGTTTGCCACGGAGACCTAGACAAATCTCACCCCATAAAAAGCGGGGAGGAGAACGGCAAACCCAAATCGACTGAAGAATAATACTTAATGATGAATTAGAAGTGGTAGGAGTGAGAAGTTAGAGAATTACATAATCGTTAGATGGATAAAAATGGTTATGTGGAAAATATTTAAAATAGGATTATTAATAACTTTTTTTCTGATTATTAATTAATTAAATTTGACTTAATGCATTATTCATTCATTATGTCGTCACAAAGTAAAAAAACCTTTCGTTTAAAGAACCAGTTTTCAAAAAAAAATCTGTGTAAATAAAAGAAACACATTAAAAATAAAATTATTCAGTAATAAAGAACGGACATTCTGATAGTCAAAACTTACTGTAAACCCCAGAGAAATCGATCTGCTTAATGGCCTATATTTTTAATTTAAAGCACAAATAAATAAAATAGCTTACATTAACCGTTAAAAGGGTTGGGCATTTTGGACTCAAATCCAAAACTGAGGTTTTTACAAAATAGGCCACGCAGCCGTTTCTCCTAATGCCGAATATACATTAAGCAACTAGTTGTAAGCATGATGTTCCAAATAATTGCATGACACCAAAAAGTGAGTGAAAACTGTGCAAATTTAGTATCGTGCAATCTTCAGTGTCACAACCACCAAGGCACTATCCACACCAAAGCTTTTTTTCTGCAATGCACAATGATTTGTCCACAACTCTCACGCAGTTTTAAGAAACATACACGTTCACTCTACTGAAATAGTTTCGCGACACTAGTTGCATCACGTTTCTACACTACGCAATTAGTTGCATACCACTAGTGGTTCCGTAATTGTAGCATATAACTAATGCATGCATGATGAAACTATATGTTTGCACGTGAAACTAGCAGCGCAACTAACTTCATGAAACAACTTATGCACAACTAGTTGTGTAATGTAAATTCGGCTGGTAAGAATCTTGAAGTTGATTTCAGTTTAAAAGCACCTTGCATTCTTTATTCAAATAGTTTAAACACTTCTTTATTCGCCGGTACCACAAGACCCACTTCTTAAAAATTTTATCGCAACTACGTAGATCGACGGTACAAGCGTTGTAATTTTTAATTAATCCGTACCTACTTAACGGCGCAGCTCTCCCATAAGATTTTTTACCATTGAAGACAGCCTAGTTAGTAATACGTCACTTTATTAGCGTCCAGTGACAAAGTAATCGGGTGATCGGCATCAGATTAAAATGTGAAACATCTCTCATAAGTTTTTGTTCTCCTGGCATTCGTGTCTTGGTCGGAGCAAATGTCATGTTTGAGAACACATTGACAGACTTTTAAAGATTTGATCAATGATCTCCATACAGGGACTCGAATGTATGCATAACTATTTGGCAGCGGGTTCTCTTTGTAGAAGGGCGATTAAAATCATTAATTATTAATAACTAGCGAGTTCCCGGCATGCGTTGCAATGCCAATTAAATAAAGTAATTATTTCTTTCTGTGTCCTTTCTCATTCGTCCTCGTTCCCTTTCGTCTGCCCTTCCCCACCCGCGTCCTTTTCCTCTCCCGCATTCGGGGCCATCAATAAATTACGTCACACATTAAGGGGGGGGGGAGGCGCAGAGAAGCGTGACATTGTGTGTCAAGGGGTAATGGGGAGTCATCACCTTTGTGACGTGAGAAAAATATTTCCCTATCCCATCCTGCCCCATCCTATCATCCCATTATGCCCCCCTCCCGTCGTGGTAAATATGATCGTTACAAAGCTACTTAAATCCAACTCTACTGCTTTGATTATTTTTAGATGTAACATAGCAAAATATGTGACGTTACACTAAGGGGGAGGGGGTCTCACAAATGTGACTATGTATGACAGAGACGGGAGAGGTAAAAAAAATCATGAAATTCGCGTGACGTTATTTATGGATGGACCTCTCCCCGACCGTCACGAATTTTCCTCCTCCCTCCCACGTTCCCCTTCCACCTTCACCACCTTCACCACCTTCCCCGTCCCGCGACCCCCCTTCCGCTCCTCCCGGATTCCCTTCTCCCTCCCACCTCCCCTCTCTGCAGCTTAACCAAATAAAATACACGTTTTTCAAACAACTCGCATGCCATCTACAGTAAATTTTGAATACAAATTTCTTAACACTAAAGTTCACCATTATATATAGAAATGCGGGCGTGTGCAAAATATTTTCGTGGAATTCATTCACAGCAAAGAAAGGGTTAAGAGTCTAAATGTCCAAAGAAAAAAGCCGATAGTGAAATGTTGTATGGGAACAAATGCCTTATTTCGTGAGATTATGCCTTGTCGGTGTATTCAATCTAGAAAACGTTTTGCATTTATATTTATCATTCCCACAGTGAAAAATAATAATTTTGATTTGTGTTGTTGATGCATTGATTATATTTTATGGCTGGAATTTAAGATTTTGGAAATGCTATCTAATCTAAATACTCTGGTATTCGAAAGCATATCACATTTTTGTAAATACCACATCATCCTCATGGGCACCCCTTCTAAGTCACCAAACGTAGCGAACTTCTTGGGGTAACTTATGCTAGAGGTCGCTTTCAGGATTTGGACGCCGAGATGTTGATTGGACACCTGTTCTTACCACTTTGGAGGACCCACCCTCTTTCCCGCCCTGGTATAGGTAACAGATGGTTACCCCTTCAAGGCCTCAAAGGACTCTAATTTTGTAAACGGCTCTACTCAGATTCAAGACTCTAGACCTCCAAAGTCCCCGCATACGTTGTTAGTGAGCAGTATGCAAGTGCTCACGACATGCAAGTGTTAGTAATAACGAAAGATCAGGTGACTTACCTTATGAACTTTGGAACAGGGGTAGAAAAGGAAAAAGAAAGAAAACAAGAAGTAGGCATTTTGCCTATCCTAGCGCATGTACATAATGAACAGTAAAAAAATTTAAAAATGAAAACAATAAGGAGTTCACAGGTTTGTGAAGAAGGGGCGATGCGGCGCATTCCACCCGGCAGTCCTGGTGATAGTGTGTCGGTGATCAGGCAGACAAGAGCGGCACCTGGTTACCGCGCCCCTTAGCCGACCTCCCGGTGGTGCCACGATGAAAGTAAATAGAAGAATGGGGTGAAACGCCCGAAGACCCTGGGGACAAAAGCGTCGGGTGGTCGGAGGAAGGGCGGGAGGTCCCCAAATACTGTTCTTACCACTGAATAAAATATGTGGATAAAGCAAGAAGTCAGTGCTAAGACTGAGTTATGTGGCATTGCAATTTGGGAGGCGGGTATGGGTACCGCCGTCACGGGAACCATTTAACAAACACCTCTACCATTTTCCCAAGTGGTTCGCTGCGCTTGATAACTTATTGGGGGGGGCCGGATTCATTAGGTGAGGTTTACCTAGATTTTGGCCTGCGATGCGTCTACTCGCTAACTGCGTGGCAGGCCGGATTGGGAGAGACTGGTTGAGGAAGATCATCTGGACTCTCTCGATCCATAGCCTTGCACCGCAGAGGGAGGGATGAATTCAGACGTCCGTCACTCTTGGACACATTGACCCCCGGATTTCAACCCACCCCTCATACCTTTTTCCTTCCCAAAACTATCGTTCCCTATAAAATACCCCCCCACACAGCATCCATAAATTAAAATTAAACTTATTAAGAATGTTGTGCTTACCTTCAATTGGAATTGTCAACAAAGAAAATAAAATAAATAAAAAAAATCCCCAAAGATGACATAGGCCCTGGGGTATTTTTTTCTTCAGGGCCTCCTGCCTGGCCTTAAAAAATCCCTTTTCTGTTGACCCTTGCGGAAAAATGACTTATATGCTTTAAAACTCGTTAAATGCCAAGAGAAAACAATGTAAAATCGCGATGCTTTGACTTTGACGTAATATTTTGTGGGTTTATTTTGTGCCAATGTATATTATATTTAATGCAACACATTCCTTGAACAATAAACTTTGCATAAAAACAACATTACTTGCGTTTATTTGATGAATTTATATGTTTTTCGATATTTTTCACGAGAACGACGCTACCCAATTTGACAGCCCAATTACCGGGAAAAATCTTAGCCGGAGGGCATAGAGAATTTAATAGAAATTATTCCGATTCCTTAGGTGTGTTCACTATATTTTATGCCTTAAGAATAAAAATGCCCCAAGCTATTCTGACCTTGTTCTTCATACGTTTTCTTTATACATAAAGGTTAAAATCGCATTCCAAAATAAAAAAAAATTGAACATTTTGTCATGTGCGCCGGCGCAAGAGCGGCAAATGACGAGAAAAGAGCAGTAAAAAATAATAAGTAATAAAATTGATAAAAACTATTCTTGGCCAAAACTCCTCGTTCCGGCCCTTAAATTTATCTAAAATTCTAAAGGAATTATTACACTTTTGTCTTCAATATAAAGCCTCACGTATAAACGTAGTCTATATAAATAGATATCTCAAGCCTCCTTATTTAATCCCTGAACCACATTACGCCTCTTTTTACAGTCGTGATCTTCTAATACAGGTTAATAATTGGTAGTCACTCATATCAAATTGATCTTGACCTCAGAGGAACTGTAAATAAAGAATACCGCTCTGGCATTAACCGGGAGATTCACAGTGGGAGATTAGCTCTAATATTTAATCTGTACTTAACATTAGTTATTACAATATAACGCGTTTAAACCAGGAGTTTAATTAATCTGGGCCTCAGCCACCCTCGTGATTACCGCGCTGATTCAAGGGGCAATTATTTCCCACTTGAATGTTTGCACATCGCCGTCTCTCAGTGGGGCGATTATTAGGTACCATTGGTCTTTTTGCTAGAGCTGATCTTTCCTGCAATTAAGGGATCAAATTACCGGCTCTGTAATCAGTGAAAAGCTAATTATTAGAGTTGCGCCTCTAAAGTGCAGAAAATAATTATTCATGGAATAGATTTGTATGAATATCATTTTGTGTCGTGATTTACTATTAAAGTTGAAGTGTTTCAAATAAATTCAAATGTATAGCGAGTGGCCATCGCATTAGGACCACACAATTTGTTTTAAAAGACGGTTTGAATTCTCAAATTGTTATTTAAAAAAATATATATTTTTTTTATTATAACATTCTTACAGTAATAAACATAACTAGCAGTTGAAAACCCACTCCTCAGGTTTTTGCTGCTAGGCTCTGCGGGCAGCTTTTGGTTCGGCTTCGCCCAGTTAGTGTTTGACCATTTTATAAATCCAACAGGAACTGGTTTCAAAAACAGCCTGTTCCTCGGATCCACTGTCATTGAGTGACAGTCACCGGTACAAAGTAACCGATAGAGGCAATGACAATATATAGCCGCTTGATACAACTATGTATTACCGTCAATCTTTCCATATCCGGAGAGATACTACATTACAGTTATACCTAGGGGGGGCACGTTCCCATCCGGCTTGCTGACGAAAGTGGCGACATCTTGTGACGAATTCTTGAATTCAAACCGAATAACAACGGTAGCATTGTTTAAAATTCCACGTACACAGATGTTATTTGTGGCGCAACGAATTTCTACCGATTTCTTGCATATTTCATTTGAACATTTGGAGTTTTTAAGCTCTTAAAAAAATATATGTTATTGTTTAAGATAATATCTACACATTCCCCACGCCGAAACGCAAATTACACGAAATTCCCTCGATAGAAAAAATCGCAAAGTATGCTCGGAATTTTTTTTATTTTCACTTCTGTCTCTATTATTTAACAAGTTATATGTATGAAAAAATTCACAGTGTTTTTTTTAATGTTTTTTTAGACAACCAGAAGAAGAAGATGGAGAGATATGTAATTACGAATGTTGGAGAGAGCGCGCTAATATTTAAAATGATGAAATTGTAGCAAAAATTGGGAAAATGTTTAATAAAACACGACTCGTTAAATAATGACAGGCTTGAAAATAAAAAAATTCGGAGCATACTTTGCGATTTTTTCTATCGAGGGAATTTCATATAATTTGCGTTTGGGCGTGAGGGTTGTAGAGAGTATATATACACAATAACATATATATTTTTTAAGAGCTTAAAAACTTCAAATTTTCAAGGGAGATATGCAAGAAATCGGTAGAAATTCGGGTAGTGGCGGCTTAAGGAAAATGTAATTTAATAAATCAGTAGAAATGCGGGAAGCCGTGCCTTAATCTTTCATATTTGCTTGTTTTTAAATAGTTTGTTCAATATACTTATAAAAATAAAAGTTTTTCCTAATAAGTAAACCATATTCGTTCCTTAAAGTCTACACCTAGACAAATTAACCTTGCTGTATTTGCACTCTTCACAATCTGGAAAACACGTATTTTTTTAAAGAAAGACAAACATTCCCGGGTTACCAATAACCCAAAAATGTTTGAAAATCTTCTACTACCACCACAGCAATCCGAAAATGTTGCTTGAGTCGTGATGGAGGACTAAGGCCATCCGTTCATGGAGATACTTACAAACTACGTGATTGTGACACAACCACGAGTACACTGCAGATGTACTACTTTTTAAAGCTGGTTTCCGTACAGGGCACTACCCGAATTATACTGAACTTGGTCATTTTTCACGTGCAGCCGTGGAGTTAACACGATGTCAAATGACTTTTTCTCCAACATTAATCTATGCCTTCTCCACTAAATCCTTTCTTGCGTATTCTGGTAATGTATAGTTATATAAACACGCAGTTTTTTCCACTTCCATAACAAATCTAACATTACGTTCATGTTCAGACGCCATTTCTGTCAAACGTCAAACGAAAGTAGTAGACACGAATGCTGCAACGCGTAGCGCGCTACCAGCACCGTCGGTAGCGCGCTACCGACTTCAACCCGACATCCGTCGGGTACCGCCGTGTACGAACACCAGCAAAATTGTATGGCGGGTACCCACGAGCGGTGCGCGTGCTACGCCCATCAGGCTCGAATAGCTTGTAAGTAGCTCCATGTACGGAGGCGCTAAGAGCCTCCGTACATGCGCGTAAGTATGCGCGCGCCGCTCCAGAGCACCCCCCATACGATTTTGCTAGTGTTCGTACACGCCGCTATGCGGCAGCTGTCGGTTTGAAGTCAGTTTCACGCTACTGACGGTGCTGATCGCACGCTACGCGTTGCATCATTCGTGACTGCTACTTTTTGTTTGACGTTTGACAGAAATGGCGTCGGAACATGAAAGTAATGTTAGATTTGTTCTGGAAGTGGAAAAAATGCATGTTTATATAACTTTACTTTAACAGAATACGTAAGAAAGGATTTAGTGGAGTAGGCATGGATAGATGTTGGAAAAAAAGTCATTTGACATGACATCGTGTTAACACCACGGCTGCACGTGAAAAATGATCAAGTTCGATATATTTCGGGTAGCGCCGTGTACGGAAAAAAGCATTAAAAAGTAGTATATCTGCAGGGTACTTGTGGTTGTGTCACAATCACGTAGTTTGTAAATATCTCCATGAACGGAGAGCCTTAGACAGCCGAGAAATCGAACACGCGACTCCCGGGTGGGACCCAAACGCGATGCCCACTCAACCACTGATCGGTCATTATGTATAATACAGAGAGAGACTTATTACGCTAGAGGTTTTCATTTGTTCATTATGATTGAATAATATATCAGTTTTATTGGTCGTAAACGTAGTTCTCGTAACTAACATATTAAACCAATGAGGAAGTCGTGACCTTTCCGTTGTAAATAATTAAGTTTGCGTAAAAATATTTTATATGACTAACTCAATCTGCACAACTAGGTGCAGATTGAGTTAAGTACTAAGTTTTATAGTATCTTTAACTTCTAAAGAAAACTCAGAAAAAATACAGATCTCAAACTAAGATGGATACCTACTACGCTAAACAAACTTTTAGTTCCAATTGTTTCAAGGAATTTGAACATTTCATCAAATTAATTAAATTAGTTAATTTTCAAGTTCTGCGCAACTTCTATCCAAGTTCTGTTATTATTATTTTTTTGACTTGATAACGTCTTATAAATCGATGAACGCCGGCTGCATGCACGAAAAAGCATGACTCATTGTCACGTTCCGCCTGAGCCGAGCGTACAAGCGAGAACGCAGAACAAGCGTTTGGCCTAAGCGTTCGGCTTATGACGCATCTATCTCTCATGCACTCCATCGTTATTATATGACGTTATCACATAAAATTATCGTCCGTAAACCGACTTTACAGACAACCAATTTTTTTATTAATAATATTAAATTTTTCAACGCTTTGTTAAAAAATGTTTGTGATAAGCTTTTTTTCAACTTTATTCGTGTTTGAAATAAAAATATTGCAATTTTTAATACATACTAAAAGTGTAAGTATAAAAGTCCATAGCGAATATATGGTTTTGAATTGTTTTTGTTTTTAGTTCGCAGAATTGCATTTATTTATTTTTTTTATTTAATTTGATTGTGATGTTAACTTCTGCAAGTATTTTGGTTTTTGTTTTATTGTTCCAGCTTTTTCGGCTTACAAGGCCATTTTTAATCTGTGGTTAGGCCACTTTAAGATGACTTATTTATATGATTCTAAATTTCAATTTTTAAGGTGCATAAATTGATTTATTATCCGTTAAACCGATTTGTTGAGAAAATAATTATGGGTACTTTGTAGTCTGTTTTCTTCACGCTAAATGTTGATGTGTACTTTGTTTTTTATTTAATGTGAGGAAAATAGATAGTAGGTACCTTACAATTATTTTCTCAATAAATCGGTTTAACCGATAATAAATCAAATTAGACCTCAAAATTGAAATTTAGAATAATAAGTGTCTCCGTACATGGAGCTGCTTACAGTCCACTCGAGTCTCATGCGCGTAGCACGCGCACCGCTCGTGGGTATCCGCAATACAATTTTGCTGGTGTTCGTACTTCGTACACGGCGCTAAGCGACGGATGTCGGGTTGAAGTCAGTTGCACGCTACCGACGGTGCTGATAGCGCGCTACGCGTTGCAGCATTCGTATCTACTACTTTCGTTTGACGTTTCACAGAAATGGCGTCTGAACATTAAAGTAGTGTTAGATTTGTTCTGGAAGTTGAAAAAATGCGTGTTTATATAACTATACATTACCAGAATACGTAAGAAAGGATTTATTGGACAACGTACAGATTGATGTTGGAAAAAAAGTCATTTGACATCGCTTGACATTGTGTTAACTCCACGGCTGCACGTGAAAAATGATCAAGTTCAGTATATTTCGGGTGGCGCCGTGTACGGAAACCAGCATTTAAAAGTAGTATATCTGCAGAATACTTGTGGTTGTGTCACAAGTAGTAGTTTATAAGTATCTCCATGAACGGTGGACCTTAATAGTCTCAAATTAAATTTTGTATCCGTAGCTTCGGTGTCGTACTGACATGCAAGTCACTTTCCGATGGAAGTTGTTGCAAAAATACTGTGAGTAGAGAAGCAAGACTGGGCAGCGCATTGCTTTTTTTGCCGTGACCTTGGATTTAAAAAAAGATAAGTTGTCCATTCGTCGCGCCGGTCCTTTGATCGCAACCTTTCCATAATAAGAGAACTCGAATAGAATCTTTAGAGAATTGGAAAATTAACTTTTAGTTTGATGAATTGTCCAAATTCCGTGAAACATCTGGCCATAAGTCTTTTTAGGCGAACATTTTATATGAATTTTGCTACACTGCCACAGAATTCAATTATTTAGTAATTGTCTGTGTAATGCAAATTCATACTATGACATTGTAATAGAAACGTAAAAACCTTCATTCGTGTATAAAGTTGAAACGTTGCTTCAAATAGCTTTATCGGATCTGATAAGTCAGGAACTTCCCCCTTCTTCCTCGACCCATCTCCTTCCTCTTCCAACTACATTCAGCCTTACAACTACTACCCCACTTGGGGATGGCATAGTCTCACCGTCTCTAGACGGGAGCAGTTGAGATTATCGTGCGGTATTCACATAAAAAAGAGCTGAATACTATGGGTAGTTCTAATTCAATATTGTAATAGAAAAAAACTTCTATTCGTTTACGGATGGGCATTTAACAATGATATAATTAAGCAGGTTTTACAAAAGCTTTTGCAAGCTCATTACAGAAAATAATATAGCTTTTGGAAGTTTTTTTGGTTAAATTTAGATTTAAGAACTTCGTTCTGCCTTCAATGTGAATAATAGTATTCTTTATTCTAAGTCATAGGTTCTCAACGTGGGCGATAACGCCCCCTTGGGGGCGTTTCAGACCTTCAGGGGGCGGTAGAAGACCAAGAGAAAATTGGGGGGCGTTTCAGACTTTCAGGGGGGCGGTAAGAGACCCAGAGAAACCATCCCACCCCATCTCATTAGGGGCCATCCATCCACAAAAATATTTTCCTTATCCTTATACGCCCCCTCCGTTGTGGCAGATGTAACCCCATCGTGGTATCCCATTACGCCCCCTTCGTCGTAGTATCCCGATACGCTCCCTCCGTTGTGTCAAATGTAACCCTGTCGTGGTATCCCATTACGCCCCCTCTGTCGTGACAAGTTAGGGGGCGCTAGAAATAAAAAAATGTTCTCAAAGTGGGGGGTGGGCAAAAAAAGGTTGAGAATCTATGTTCTAAGTGAATGATTAATCATTTACTACATTATTGAAAACCATAATTATGAATATTTTGTTTGTAACTTCGCGCAACTTAAGTATCCTATCTAAATAATTATTTAATGGGATTTCATTAAGGAAATTAATTTTTGCTAATGTATGCGCATTCTTTTCACCGGGATGTGATATGTGTTTTGTACTCGTATATCCTAGTGTTCAGAGTTACACCAGAAACTTTGACAGATTATTTAATATTAAATCAATGCATTTATAAAGCCTGCTATTTCAGCGTGGAAGCATTCTGAGAAATGATAGAACAATCGGTTCGGCATCTCGCCAGCTGGGCACTGGGCACTGGGCACTGGGCACTGGGCAGAGGAATCTTTGCAGTTAGATAGAGCAGGGATCATTATTATTTAGCAAGGTGGCTGCGGCGGTTACATATCTGACAGAGCCGCATTTACTGACCTAGGCCCAGACGGATGAACTTACTTACTTTTATGTTAGAAAAACAACTCGTACCCTCTGATGAATTTTGACCTCGTTTGGGGAGAGCTATTAGTTTGCGTATTTGAAAATACCCTCAATAGATGGCGCCACACTTTAGAATTCGGCAGCCATCTCTGGTTTGCTGAAAAATAAACCCTTAACGTATATAATAAGTTTCAGTAACAAGAAAAATGTTAATGATCAATAACTGTGTGTAAACAGGTTAGTAGTAGTGTTTTGTGAACACCTCACTAGGAAAACCTGTGCAGAAGTGTTCCCGTGTTTATGATTAAGCGCTATTATGTCGACGTATCCTCCTTGATATTTTCAAGAAGGGCACTGAAGTGGCAGTATCGTATACATAAATTTAAAATTAGTAGCAGTTAGCGTTAGATAAATAATTGTCGTGATAAACAGGTAGTTTTACTTCCTCTGTATTGATAGATTCCAATGTCGATCAATTACGACTCGTTCTTGAGTACAGCATCTGGGCTGCGGAATGATTTCTGGCCTTTGTGTTTCCTCCCTCCTACGACTTGTGTCTCTTCAAAACTCATGTTTAATCCTTCCAAAATTTCAACCACCTACTAAAAGGCGAGGAATATTTTTCTAATCGCATTTATTTCGTTACCAATCTTCTCCTGAAAATTCAATGTAATATAATAAACAATTTTACATTTTTAAATTATTCTATGAAGAATCTGTACATTAGTCCGCCAGCAGAATCTCTACATTAGTTAGCCTACAGGTTAACATGCAATGAACGAATGGGGTCTGAGTCTTAAATAATCTGACCCTTGGGAATTATATACATGTATATAATGAAGAAGTTTGAAATGACTAGGGCCGAAGTGTTAGGTCTATGGTCCGGCCCTGGCAGGTTTGAAGTTTGAAGCTAGAAGCTATCGGGCTCGGGCCGCCACGCGCGGTGCACTGGTCCGCGCTACTCCCCGCCGGAGAAGCGCGTGTCTTCCGTACTACTAACCCAAAATAGGGAAACCACAACATCTAAATAATATGTAAAACAATTTTTCAAATCAATAAGATATTAATTAAATCCGTCGCCGTTAGCGATATTTGCGACAGCGCTTAACCTATGATTCCGACAGTCGGTTGACAAAAGCCGCCGTTTTCACGGCCTCCTGAACTCCTGAGTATCACGTGAACTGTCAAAATACACAACTTTTTAGTAATATCATTCGTTATGCAAAATAACTCACTTTTAAATGGAAGTGAACTAACGAATCTCTTAGAATTGAAAGAAATCTTATACGTGATCCATAAACTTACTTTATTTAACTAAGACGCGATCAATTGATTCCGCTCCAGTTTGGAGAAACAAAAGTTGTTCAAAAATGATTAAAGACCTCATTAACCGATCAACTCTCGTTTAGTATCGAAAAGAATATGGGGAGTGCCAATGTTTATTAATGTTAGTATTTCGATTCGAAATTTATTAGTATTTTCAATTTTTATGTAGCCGTTTGACGTTTAGTTGCCGTCGTATCACTATTTCTTATTTATTCACTGTCAATATCGGTTTGGCTGTCAACAGCGCAACGGTGCTGGGAATATCGATAAAAAATCGACGGAAGTTATTAATTTGATCGTGCTAGACCCCCTGGAATAGTTATAATAAAATTTAATTTGATCAAGAGATACCTATATTATTATATTACGATTAAAGAAAATCATTTAATTTTTTGTCTATTCGTTCAGTCGGCAAAAATCCTTGATTTGAATGAGAAAAAGTCGTATGTAATACATAAAACACATGAAATAAGGAAATACGGCTGCAGGTTTTTTGTCCATATTTTAATCTTATTTTGGATTCCACAATTGATGTGTGCTTTGTTATACATTACACAATATTAAATATACGTGGGTACCTATAAATACGTAAATCTTTTTAAAGGGACCCTTGCTTTTTTGATGCTTCGCTGAATGTATCAACAAATTATTTAATTTACTAATAATTATAGTTTATTCCAGAATATATCAGTGGTAGTGCAAGCCAATACATTCCATATTTCATAATTACAAAAAAGAAATAAGGTATATAAAATAAAAACTGGAACGAAGAAAAATGCGGATAAGTGAAAAATGTTTAATACAAAAATATATGCAAAGTATAATGCATGTAATGCATTTGTAATAATTTTGTTTTTGTTAGGAAGCTGAAAAATGAACCAAAAACACAACCCCTGGTTTGCCGATTGCGCGCCCAGGACGCGCCATAAAAAAAAATTTGAGATGCGATTTTAAACCTTATGTATAAAGAAAATGTATGAAGGACAAGGTCAGAATCGCTTGGGGCATTCTTGTTCTTGACGTAACAGATACAAGGAACACACCTAGCCTCTCAAATAATCATCTTTGCACATATCTATGAGAGTCCGATTCGAGCCGCGGTCAACAGTGGTTGTGTGTACCTTACCTATTGCTTAGTGCCGTTCGCCCGTTCCCGTGCCTCATACAGATAAGAGATTATTGTTACATTTTATTTAATTCTGTTTATCGTATACTTATTTGTTTGCATTCCTACTTACGGCTAATCCGTTTTTGTTTGTACAGTCAATGAAATAGACTGCGTATTATTTTTTCAGTTTAATTTTTAAAAGTTAAGTTTTTTTTTATACAATGGAGGAAGACGAAGATAGACCTCCCGACCCAGGATCGATATTAGATTTTTCTGATTCGGAATCTACCACTAGCCAGGCTTCTATTACGCTTCCATCTCGTAAACGACGACCATCGCATAGCCTTTACATCCCATCGAAAATTAAAACTATACCGCCGATTCAACAAACCTCGACCTCTAACGACCTTAACCCCAATAGTAACACCCAGACAAGTACTTTAGCTAGCGATAATACAAAAAGTACTGACTTACTTTATCCTGCTTCCGCTTCCGGTCCTTTTATCGTAATTGTTCAGAGAACTGAACAAGGAAAACTTATTCATCCTTTAGATTTTGGAAAATTCTTATTTGACTCAAAAAATAATAACCTTGGTATTGTTAACGGTTCAATTAAACCGGAAGGGCGATATAAATTATCTATCGAGTTTAATACTGCCGCTTCCGCAAATGGATTTGTAAAAAAAATTGACTCGCTCTCAAACCACAAATATAAATCGTTCATCCCGTCATTTAACCTTACGAGAATGGGTCTTGTTCGAGGAATACCCACGGAGATCCCAGAGGCTGAAATTGTTGATGCTTTGAATAATTCCCAAGGAACCCCGAAAGTAATAAAAGCACGTCGACTGAACTACAAGGATTCTACTGATGGGAACACGATCTGGAAACCTTCCCAATCTGTTGTTGTTACATTTGAGGGACAATCCCTTCCGTCTCGTGTGTTTATTTATTATACCTCGCTTCCCGTCGAAGTTTATAAATTTCCAACTGTTCAATGCTTCAATTGCTGCCGGTTTGGACATACAAAATCCGTATGCCGCTCCCCTCCACGTTGTTACTTTTGCGGAGAAGGTCACCCATTTGATCAATGTCCAAAATCTTCCAATAATCCCATTTGCATTAACTGTTCGGGTGCACATACCGCGGTCAGTCTAGCCTGTCCGGAATTGACAAGACAGAGGAACATAAAACATAAAATGGCTACCGACAACATTTCGTACTTCCAGGCCTCAAAGTTATTCTCTCCTGCGAAAAAATCATTCGCAGAGATGACATCGTCCTCAGCTCCTTTCCAATCAACCACCTTTTTAAATTCAACGTCATCTTCTCACAGAGAAACCATTCTCAAGCCAGTCAAACCCAACCCAAAATATACTCCTTACCTTGATAAAAAACAATTGAATAATATTTTGACCAGCCCGAATGGGAATGCCAAATCTCAGACCCCCAATGGGTGTGCCATTAATAGTAATACATCCCCTCCTGCTCTCCCCGAAATATTGAATAATAATTCTTTTATACAAACTTTAATTACCCTTTTAATTTCTATCCTTACAAACAACAATACTGTACCGTCCAACGCTGCCGATTACATTAAATCTTTATTATCTTGCCTCCCCAATGACTTCGAAACTGAACAAAATTCTTCAGTGGAACAGTAGAAGCCTCTTCGCTAACAAATCTGACCTAATTCAGTTACTCGACGAACACGACGTTTCAGTGGCCGCCATTTCTGAAACGTGGTTAAAACCCTCCTTTCACTTAAGAATTCCGGGTTATTATTGTCTCAGACACGACAGACCGGATGGTAAAGGCGGCACGGCTCTGATAATCCATAATTCTATCCCGTTTAAACAAATTAATATACATACTCCCTCCGACGATATCCAGATAATAGCAGCTGTCTTATCTGATATCACAATATTATCAATATATATTCCTCCCTCTACCACTTTTATTGAAAATGAATGGGCACCAATCTTAACCCAGATTTGTTCCCCTTTTATGATCCTTGGAGATTTTAATGCACATTCCCCTTCTTGGGGTAGCAAAATAACAAATCGTTCTGGCCGCAATCTTTTAGATTTTATTGATACCCATAACCTATGTTTTTTAAATGACGGATCTCCAACCAGATTCACCCCCCCTCATCAACGGAAAAGTGCTGTTGATTTATCTCTTTGTTCATATTCGTTAGCATCTAAATGCTCTTGGGACATCCTAAACGATCCCCTCTCTAGTGATCATTTTCCAATTATAATCCGATTCCAACATCAATCTAACACTTATCCTCCACCAGTTAAAAATAATCTCAAATTTAGAATAAATGATGCGAATTGGAGCACTTTCTCTTCTGAACTAGATAACCTTATTAATTTAAAAAAAAAATCGTCCCCGGGAGACATCAGATTGCAATGTGAGACGTTTCCCTCTATGGTTATAAATGCAGCAGAAAAATCCATCCCGAAACGCAATGCGAACATTAAAATAAAACACTCTACTCCGTGGTGGGACGAGGAATGCACTCGCTCCGTCAACTCTCGTAAAAAAGCAATTTCCTCTTTTCGTAAGTGTATGTCACTAGAAAATTTTTTATCAGTTAAAAAAGCCCAGGCAGAAACCAAACGAATTTTGAAAAATAAAAAACGCGCTGGATGGCGGAAGTTCTGTGAGAACCTGTCTCCGGAAACTCCCCAATCTTCAGTTTGGTCTAGCTTAAAAAAATTCGGATCATCGTATTCTCCGCCGAGAACCAAGCATATATCAGAAGAAATTCTTATAGGATTTGCGGATAAAATAGCCCCCCCATCAGTGGCCGGATGTGAAGAAATGCCTTCTATTAAGCCATATCCATCTCACTCTAACTGGCTAGATGCTCCTTTCTCCATTGATGAGATGAAACTAGTAATAAGAACCCTTTCTGACTCTGCTCCGGGTCCCGATGGAATACTTAATAGTTTCATTAAATCATTTTCTGATATGGCGGTTGAATATTTCTTATCTCTTATTAATAATATGTTTGAAACAGGACTAATTCCGGATGATTGGAAAACTCAAAAAATCATTCCCATTTTAAAACCTGGAAAAAATCCATCTGAAATTTCGTCTTATCGGCCTATTGCTCTTTCATCATGTTTGATGAAAGTAGCGGAGCGGTTGATGAAGAACAGATTAGAGTGGTTTGTTGAAAGTCAAGATATTATCTCACCAAATCAGTATGGTTTTCGGAAAAAGAAATCTACAATGGATAATTTAAGTTTGTTCACAACTGATATCCGAGTTTCCCAATCCCTAAATTCTTATACATTGGCCACATTCCTTGACCTTTCATCAGCTTACGATGATGTTTTACTGAATGTTTTGAAAGAAAAGCTAATTAAAAAACAAATCCCCCCGAAATTAGTCCAATTTATTATTAATTTGCTCTCAGATAGGTCCATTATTATTGAGTCTTCCTCTAAATGCTTAAGGCGCAAACTATGGAGAGGTTTGCCCCAGGGTTCTGTTATTAGTCCTCTGTTGTTTAATATTTATATAAGCGACCTAGACTCAGTAATTCCTTTTTCTATCAAGCGTCTTTACTTTGCGGATGATATCCTTATATATTTGTTACATAAAAATATTATTCTTGCAGCTAAGGAAATGAATTTGGCTTTACAATATATTAAAAGCTGGTTGTCATTAAATGGGATGAATCTGGCGGCATCTAAAACAAGGGTCGTGGCTTTCACGCGCAAAAGAAAAATTCCCCAATTCTCAATTTCTTTTGATAATGTGCCTCTACAAACCGCTACTCAAATCAAATTCCTTGGTCTTCTTTTGAACCATAAACTTTCCTGGCTTCCACACATTCAGATAATTTCTACAAAGTGTGAAAAGGGACTTAATATGATGCGAGCAGTTTCCAGAGTATGGTGGGGATCTCATCCTACCACTCTTAAATTAATGTATAATTCCCTAGTTCGGAGCCGCTTGGATTATGGCTCATTTCTTTTTGACCCACTCCCTAAATATCTAGATAAGAAAATGGAAAGAATTCAATCAAAAGCCCTCAGAATGATTATTGGAGCTATGAAGTCTTCTCCAATTAATGCGCTTCAGGTGGAATGTGTGGAACCTCCATTATATTTCAGAAGGCAATTCCTTGCCAATAAATATACTTTCAAGGCTTTATCGTTATCACATCATCCTATTAAACAAAGTCTTAATAGGTTAAGTGTTAATTTGAATTCTAACAAAAGATTGAGAAAAAAACAATGTTTTCCTCTCTTAATTAAAAGTTTTCATCTCTATAATTCTCTATCATCTTCCCTCCAATATCTTCAAGAAGTTCCCAATCTTCCTATATACAATATTCCATTTAAGGCAATCACTTTTATGCCAAACACAACAACATCAGTCTTTCAGAAGAATATTTTATCTTCCCCAAATAAATTTCAAAATGTGGATGATTGCTTTAAAAGCATAGTGGCTTCGAAATTCCCTGGATTTTCCATCCTTTTCACGGATGGTTCCAAATTTGAAAATAAAAGATGTGGAGCATCTATATATAGTCCAGAATTCAACATCAATCTCACTTATAAATTACCGAAAGAAGCTTCCATATTTACAGCCGAATGTTTTGCAATTGAACAAGCGCTAAATCAAATTCAGGTTCTCAACATTCATCGAGCCTTACTATGTACTGATTCGCTAAGTGCTCTAACTAAAATTAGGTCAAATATTTTACGTTATCCGGAAGACAATATTATATGTAAAATAAAAAATCTTCTCAATTCTCTTAGTGAATCTGGGTTTGAGACGATATTGGCCTGGGTCCCTGCCCATTTGGGTATCGAGGGTAATGAGATGGCCGATTTTCTCGCCAAATCTGGTTCAGATTCCGGAACTATTCCACTAAATTTTAGAATTCCTATATCCGATGTCTTTCCGATTCTTAAATCCAATATGACTCGTGCCTGGGAAGAAAATTGGGCAGTCTCCAAAATAAGAACTGGATCTTTCTATGCGGGAATTCAAAACCATATCCCTGCTAAGCCATGGTTTCACGGTAAAAAACTTTCAAAACGATTCATTTCATGTATCTCGAGAATGAGAATTGGCCACTGTTCAATTGCATCTCACTTGTCTAGAATTAGAGTTTTAGATGATCCGTTCTGCCAGTGTGGTGTGGAAGAGGAAACCCTCGACCACGTTTTCTTTAACTGTAAAAACCATTCATCTTTCAAGAACATATACCGCCGGCTTATTAAAATCACACACCAGTCCCCCCTTAATATTTCATACCTTTTATCTCTTAACAATTCTCGTGTTCATACAGCTTTATGTAAGTTTATTAACCTGAATGAATTCAATATTTAATTTGTTTTAGTGATCTAAATGAGTCCAATATTTAATTTGTTTTATTATTTTCCCATTAGATTAACCGAAATTTCTTATCCATTTTAAATATTACCGGCACAAAGCACTCTCTCCAGGGTGAATTGCCTAAAACAAAAAAAAAAAAAAAACATATCTATGACTTTCGAAATGACATTTCTGCCGCGATTTGAGCTGTCAAACTTTGAGCGTCGCATGTCATGAAAAGATCGATAAAACTATCAATTTGTAAAATAAACGCAAGTAATATTATTTGTAAGCATAGTTTATTGTTCAGGGAACGTGTTTCGGTAAATATTATTTACGATAGCATAAAATAAATCCGCAAAATATTACGTCAAAGTCAAAACATCGCGAAATTTTCGAGTTTCCTCCCGTGGCATTTAAGAGGTTGGGACTTAGTCGATTTGAATCGCTAGTCTATATTTTAACGAAATTGATGAACCTCTCTTCTTTTTTTAACATAAAAAACATTTAACGTAAAAAAAAATCTCTAAGGCCTACGTCTTTTAATAATAAATTATTTAATTATAAATAATTAATATATATAGAAATTATTCATATTTACACATATATTACTGAGTCATGGTGTTCCTACTAGATATGAATGTACCATCCGTTGTTCTAGCATAGCGCATAAGAAAGAGTAACTATAACAAATAGAGCGGTCCGATACCTCCCTAGCGGAGGATGTAGCGATGAAGGTGGTTCGGGCGGTAAAGGGGGTGAGGTAACGGGCGTGCGGGGCAGGTCACGATATTGACCCCACCTGCGCTGGACTCGAATAACAGAGGAAGCGTCCTATTCTTATTATCATTCTTAATATAAGCCTAAACATTATTTAAATGTGATTTATTTTTGTGCGATTGGCGATCCTGCGTTTATATTCGTTCGCCTCATATCCGGTGGAAGTAGAAACCTAATAATTATTTGCGATTTTCGCGAAGATATGGACGTGGTTTATTATAGCCACCTACTGATTGTTTATAGTGTTTTATAAATTATAGTTATTATTTTAACTCACTTTTAGAGCTGTGTTTCAACTTTTCGACCACCAAAGTAGATTTAATTCGTTTAGATCATAGATTCTCAATCTTTTTTACCCACCGCCCCCTATGAGAATATTTTTTTTTCTAACGCACCCCAACTGCTTTTAAATACCATCTGTCGTTGTGAATCTGAAACAGCTATTTTCACGATTATACTTACCATAACAGGGGGGGGGAGTTCTCTGGATCTCCCAAAAGTCAATTTTTTTACATACTATCTGTCGCGAATCTGAAACAGCTATTGCCACGATTATATTTGAACGTGCTATAGCTGTTTCAGATAAAGTTAGCGCAATAATTATTAACTTCACCTGTATTTATATATGAGACATTTCACGTAAAATCGGAAGTTTTAACTTTTTTAATTCCAATCAAAAAATAAATCATTTTATCCAATTTAATGTAGATCTGTATGTAGAAGAATCTTTCAGTTCAATTTTCATCCACTTCCGAACTATCGAAATACGTAAATTTTCACACAAATGATAAAAATGATAACAATACACACAATAACAAAAATTAACCAAGTTTAAAGTTTACTTTGCTTTATTAGTACATGAATAGCGTAATTTGTATATCTTTTTAGATTATATTTTTTACCTGCCAACGCCCCCCTGTGCCATTTCAACGCCCCCAATTTTCTCTGGGTCTTCTACCGCCCCCCTGAAGGTCTCAAACGCCCAAAAGGGGGCGTTATCGCCCACGTTGAGAACCACTGGTTTAGATAATTTACACTAGGTGTATACAATAAGCCTAGGGCTCAGGAATTTGATTTTAAAAACGGTGGTTTGCGTTCAGGTTTATGCGTGATAGTCAAAATAGTGGTAGGTGGTAATCTAGGATAAATGTAAAAAGTATTATAGTCTGTCAATGAAGAGGAGAAAATATTAAAAATGGAACTACAAAATTTGTAGGCTGGCAACACCAATTTAACTATCAAATATTATTTTTATGAGCAATGACACTAAATATATAGAAAACTTTAAATCACATTTAAAAAAACATTTTTTGTTCAACGAAAAAAAATTAAATCGAAGAAGCACAGTTGTTAAGGTACCTACTCAATGACATAAATTTGATTAAATGTTGTATTACAAAGTGATTCGCTTTCATTTAATTTAACATAAATTTGAATTAAACTGTAGGTAGAAAGGAAGAATCACTAATGGTGACTTTAGTTACGCTACTTTTAGATCTGAATGAGTTAAATATATTCAGATCTAAAATTAGAGACATGATCTAAAGCCCGGGCAAAGCTAGGTACTTAAGCCAGTATTAAATAAATGTGAGCAATTTCTAATCTGTGCTTTATATTTTATTACAATATCGTTATTCTTCATTGTGTTATTACAAAATTTGCAATAATATACCTAAATGCAATTCTAATTTTGAGATCAGTGGGTATCTTTACAGCAATGAAAAGATGTTTTTTTTTCACTTTTATGCCTTTTAAATTTTTTTACAAATATGTAGGTTACACGGCTTTACTTTTTCACCATGAGTTATATTCTTAGTATTGCCGTTTGAACAACAGTGGCGCCCTCCTATGTTTTCTACTCTAATTTGACAAACTGTAAATAAAATCATATCTAATAGGATTACTTGTCATGTACAAATCCATTTTTTCAATTTGGAATGCGGGTACGGGTGGTATACCTAATAAATAGCATATTCAAATTTTTATCCAAGCCCGTAGATAGGTACTCACCAAACAGCGCGCGAAACATAAATCGATCGTCAGTAAGATTGGTATATGTGATCAATTTTTGACCCCTGTCACTCAAAAGGTTGCGTATACCTGATTAATCATTGGTACCAAACAGTTAGTATAGAAAAGCCCCGTAAATTTGTAGCTTCAGAAAACAAACGACCCTAGTTCAATGGTAACCGGATCCATCCATGTTGCCTGTTCTCTTAAACTGTTCAATATATTGGCCTATAATTATTTACCTACAAGTACTATCCCCGCCACAGGTAAAGTACTACCATTAAACCATAAAGCAAAGAAGAGATGATGATACACTTGGCGGTATGTTAAAATATCTTAATTTGTTTGCTAACCACTCGTGGTTTCATGTAACAGAGAAAAATGAAAAGAAAAATCTATTTTTTCCATCTGGCCGTTTTGTCAAGTATTTTTTTTTTTTATTTCTTTTTATTTACATTAGCTCCATAAAGGAGGCGTCTTTGGGGATCCTGCGAGGGGAATCTTTCGAGTAAAGGAAGGAGATTAAGTTCTGATAGATAAGATGAATCCATCCTTCCCTCTGCGATATGCCGAGAGTATTCAGCTGGAGAGATCAAAGAGTCTCCCTCATCCAGTCTCTCCCGATACGGCCTGCCACGCAGCTGGTGGGCAGATACTTCCGAGACCCGGTCAAACCTCACCCCATTAACCCGGGCACTCCTGCTAAGTCACGTTAGGTAGCGAACCATTTGGATGACCTTTAGCAGAGGTGTTGATTATCCAATAAATGGTCTCCGGTGCGGCGATATATGAAGATTTTAGATTAGACCGAATTAGAATATACAAATTATTAGATACATTTGGATACATTAAATATATACAAGTATTGGTAAAGAGGAACGGTTGCACGACCTTTTGCATACAAAAGTTAATTTTGGATTTGAGGTCAAAATACCTAACCAAATTGAAAAAAACAAAAAAATCAAAATATACGTTAGGAAGCGAAAATCAGTACGGATACGGATGTGGCCTTTTTTCATTTGTGTTTTAAATTATAAAATACAGGCCATTGAAAATTGTCTTTTCATGATTTTAGAGAAAATATTTGGTAATTATTACAAAAATTATCTCCCTCAATCTACTGTGTTAAAATAAAAAATAAAATATTCTGAAAAGGTATTTTTGGGTCAAAACTTCAATGTATAAATGCGACAATTTTTTTTGATAACAGCCATTTTGCTATTGATTGACAAGTCTTGTTAACATGACAGTGCGCTGACGGTAAGTACCGGTTTCCGTATCATGCCCACACCCGTCCCCGTAGGCGTACTCGTACGCGTACCCGTACCCTTACGCGTACTCGTACCCGTACCCGTACCCGTACCCGTACCCGTACCCGTACCCGTACCCGTACCCTTACGCGTACCCGTACCCGTACCCGTACCCGTACCCGTACCAGCACCAGTACCCGTACCCGTACCCGTACCCCTACCCGTACCCGTACCCGTACCCGTACCCGTACCCGTACCCGTACCCGTACCCGTACCCGTACCCGTACCCGTACCCGTACCCGTATCCGTACCCGTACCCGTACCCTTACGCGTACCCGTACCCGTACCCGTACCCGTACCCGTACCAGCACCAGTACCCGTACCCGTACCCGTACCCCTACCCGTACCCGTACCCGTACCCGTACCCGTACCCGTACACGTACCCGTACCAGTACTAGTACCCGTACCCGTACTCATACACGTACCCGTACCTACTTGAATCTTACACACCAATTTATATGACCCAACTGTGTCACATAAGGAAACTAGAGACAATCAATTGTTTCATATCGAATATGATTCAACCAGTCTCAGGGAAAATTCTTTCTTATTCTTCTTATTAAGAATATGCATTCACTAAAATTAAAATTAAATTGAGACTGATATCTTGTGGTGTATTTTTAAATATTTTGAAGTGAAAACTTCTTTAGCACTGTTGCGATTTGAAATTCGATGAAATGAAAAAGTGACACTAAAAAGAGACAAACACATATATTTATAGCATTTAGCCTGCTAGAAAGAGATAGAATAATCAGTCTCCTCTTTTTGAAGTGCTTCGTAGTCTCTCCACTCTTGTCTACTTTAGTTTTCCGAAGGTTTCACTTCTTTCGCGCGTAAACTGCACACTTGTAATTTTTTTTATTAGGAACATTTACTTAGATTAATAGTCTTACGTATAGTTTTAAAAATGTAAAAATTTTGTTAAAGCCCAATACATTCATATCTCCATTTGATCCAACGTAAATCAGTCGCGTAATTTAAATTTAAGCCCATCAAATGTTTCGTTTTCATAACTTTTTTTTTTTAATTTGTACCTCATCATATTGACATACTTAGTAGGAAGGAAAAGCAAAATTATTTTTTTAAGTAACAAATAATTGGCAAACTCTAAAATCATGAAAAATCTTATTTTTAATGACCTACTTTTTATATATTTATAATTTAAAACACGAATAAATAAAATAACGCGCATACGTTCTATATTTGATTTTTTTATATATTTATATTTCCCTTTTTATCTAAAAAATATTCAGTTTGGTTGGATATTTATGCCTCAAATAAAAAAAAAATAATTTTGTATCAAATAGGATGAGCAGCCGTTCCTCTCACAGCCAAGATATTTTATCTCCATACACCATGCGTCTCTGGGAAAATGTGTAAATATCGTTATAAGTTGGAAATGCCATATTTTAAACCATATAATTTTTTTTTCTCACAGTACAGTCTAGTTCATAACTGATTTTCGAAGAAAGGAAGAGATACAATAGCTTAACTTCAAGGCGCGGTGAGCCCGCTCAAAAAGAAGAAAATGGAGAAATATGTAAATACGAATGTTAGAGCTAATATTAAAAAAAGATAAAATTCAAGCGAAAATTGTGAAAATGTTTAATAAAATACGACTCTTTAAAACAGAGCAAAAATTTCAAGGGGATTGTCTAAAATAGCATTTAAAGAAACACTGATTTTTTTCATACATATGACTTGTAAAACAACTGAATATATTTTGCGATTTTTTTCTATCGAGGGAATTTCATATAATTGCCAGTTTCAGCGAGGGGAATGTATAGATATTATCTTCAAGAATAACATATATTTTTGAAAAAGCTTTAAAACTTAAAGTAAAAGGAAAATTTGTAGGTAATAAATCGGTAGGAATGCGGGAAGCCGGGCCTTAAGCCAGAGATATATTGTTATTCTAAGATCTAGTTGTTTTAACATCGATTTTGAAAAAGTCTTCAAATCCTCGCCATCATATTACAATTTGCGCTATCATATTTTTTTTAGGTTTACTACTTTCAAAAATGATTCCAGTTAATCACCGATTCTCAGCCCGTCAGCATCTTATCAATGAGTTTCGTGTGTGTGTGTTTTTTTTATACTTAAGGAGTGAAAATGGGTCTTGAATGTTAGGGTATGTTTGGCGCGCGTTAGGCTTGTTTCTCGTCTATGCACCGGTGCCGAAGGAATCAATGACGCTAGTTTCTCGGAGCGTCTTCCATTGTATTACCGGTAGAACAAACATACCTACCTGACGCCTGTGCTCTAAGGATTGCATCCGCTTATTAAGACAGGGAAATCTATCAAACGAACCGCACAGAGTCAAGGGTTTTTCTTCGTGTATTTTGGGGCCCATCTATCTAAAGTGGTTGCAAAATTCAACATTGCAATTTGTAGAGAGTTAGCTGAGGGCTAGCAGTTGTGTACTATTGAAGTATTTGCGAGCCCTATACAGTACGCCTAGCTTTGAGAGGCTAACTTCACTTTGGAGGTTTGATCAGCCGCCGAACATAACGGTCAACAAAATAAGATTTTTTAAATTGTGTTCGACCCAATCCGTTGACTACCGTTCCTACCGACTGACAGTGGCGTAACTGTACCATCTGAGACCCATGGCAAATTCATTGGATAGGGCCCCGCCAGTAAAAATCGTCACGTTGTAAATGAATTTTAATAAATTACTTAAGAAGTTACCCAACAGTATTACTAATATTGGGGGCATTTTTGTTAAATATTTAATAAATTTTATTTTAAAAAGCTTAGTGCACGTTTATATCTAACTTTCATAATTGACTTTACTTTGCCTCTAATTGCAGGTTCGATAAAACAAAAACTACGAAAATTCAAAGATACAAATGACCAATTGTCATAACAATCAAACGAAGAATGCGTAATAGAGCCCTCCGCACTTAAAAAATAGAAATCTGGGATTCCCCTAACACCATGCGTCGCTAATCCGCCAGAGCCACGAAAAAAGTACTTTCTTGCTTGATAAAATGCGGGAATACCCCGAGCGTCACTAGCTCGCCCATGCCACCAAAGTACCTCGACAAAAATTAAGCAACCAATGGATGCGTTCTAAAATTGATCGACATCCTTTTCTTATCATCATCATCATCCTCATCCTCATCATCATCATCCTTTTCTTATTCCGCGTTTAAATCTTAATAATTTATTTGAATTTCTACATGGTCTTTATAGTTGTGTCTAACTTTAAATGATTTTATGTAGGTAATTATGTGAAATTTATAATTTTTACTAAATTTTATTAAAAATGTTAGGTTACTTCTGAGCTCGCGGCCTCCTGGGACGGGGCCCCAGCCTCCGCGGGGCCCGTGGCATTTTGCCAGCCCTGTCACCCTGTAGTTGCGCCGCTGCCGGAGAAGATTCAAATTAAATTTAAATTGCTCATAAAACATAATATCTAAAATTGCATCATAAAAGAGTAATTTCTTTTAAAATCAATTATTCATATTTTTGTGTGTATGTACGAAGTTCATCGGTTATTCGGTAGCGGTACCCAGTTCTATCATAAACTTTCTTACCCGAGGCAAACAATTAAATATACAGTAGGTGTTTTTATTATTTTACCATCTCTAATGTTCATGATAATATATGAAAAGAAACAAAAAATACTAGGTATAGTTGATTTGCTATAGAACACTTGTGACCATCGTTTAATGAACGATTTTTTTTTTTTTTACATTAGCTCCATACAGGAAGCCCTGAGGAAAATAAATTCATTCGGGGCCTGTGTCGTCTTTGGGGATACTGTGTGAAGGGTCTTTTTAAATAAAGTAAGGAGAGGAAATCCTGGGAAGGAAAGGGTACGAGGAGTGGGTAGATATCTGGGGTTCAGTGTGCCCAGGTCATCCGCCGACAAGACCAAGACAAACCTAACACTATGAATCCGGGCACCCTCGCTAAGTCACCAAACTTAGCGAACCACTTGGGATGACCAATGATAGACGTGTTGGTTATCCAATAAATGGTTTGCCTGGGCGGCGGTATCCACTCGCGCCTCTCAAATTAAAATAATAAAGGAATAAATACGTTAATAAATACACTCATTTTTCAGACAACTGGCGCGAGATATTGTAATTTTTTTATACAATTTTCATAGCGCCAGAGCTCAGCCGATAGATAGAAACCTTTGCGGGCGTGCGCACAACAACTCACCAAAGTTTCGTCGCAATCGGATGAATAGTATAGGAAATAATTTCGTAGGGCCGAAGTTCACCATAGAAACCACCACACTTCTTAAAAATTTTCAACATGTTCACCATAGTGTAATGTATCGCCCTGGTGTAAGACCACCATTCAGAATTGAAACGTTGCTTGAAATAGCTTTAGCCGTGTTTAGTGACCAGATCTGAATAGCCAGGTACTTCCCCACCTTTCTCTTCCCTGTCTCCTTCCCCTCCTCACTTCAGCCTCACAACATACCCCGTTTGGGGATGCCACAGTCTCACTGGTTCCAGACGGGAGCAATTGGGACTCTTGTGCGGTATTAACTGTAAAAAAAAAAAAAAATTGAAAAATCCCCAAAGTTTCATCGCAATCGGATGAATGATTTAGGAAAACATAAGGGACAAAAAAGAAACATTCATTTTTGTGTATGAAGATATTATATAGGTACTTAAATAGTGGTATTGGACAGATTCATCAAGAATTAAAGTAGACTGAATGCTCTTTCAGTCAAGTTCAAATCAAGAATGATCGTTTGAGAAATGTGGACATTCGCAAAGTATGATAGGCGGTGTAAGCTTAGCTTAGATGGTTTGGGCATGTAGAGAGAATCAACGAAGAAGGGAGTACAATGAGAATATAATATGACGCGATGACGAATGGTAGAAGATGTCGGGGACGCCCAAACAGAGCAGTACATGATCAGGTGTACCAAATACTCGAGTAGCGCCATGTTTAGATTCAAAATAAGAAAAGGGTATGTAACTATGAAACAACGTATGCATTTAGGAATGCAGCAAGGAGTGTGTTCCAAGACCGATTTGTTTGGCGGTTCATTATATCTGACTAACCTTGCGCGGAAACGGCGCGACAGTTAGTTAAGTAATCATAATTATTTTTCTAAAGAAGGTCTAATATTCCACAGCTATATAAAAAGCTCATGCCAAACTGAAGTTTTTGACTATACATATGTGGAGGGTTTCCAAAAATAACCAACTAATTCTATTTGGACCACCAAGAATTCCATCATATTGCATGTCAATAATTCGTTTATTCCTAACTATTCAAAACATTATTTTTTTAAGTTCACTTTTATTAAACTTTTTACTAAAAATACCTCACAAGAGTTCCAACAGCTTGGAGAATCCCTGGCATCTCTTTGGCATCCCCAATTGGAGTATGTTGCAAGGCTGAAGTTAAGTGCGGGGGAGAAGGAGCACGGAACACGACGAAAGTCATTTCAAGCAACGTTTCAATTCTTTTGTTTTGTGGTCTTACACCAGGGCGACACTGAGGGTATCTTCCAATCTGGAAAGAGCCACAAATATCGAATCGACAGTATTAATAGGGTAGCGTCTGAGTGACTGAATTTCAGAACTCGGCTTCAAGTGCATGTCTGACGCCACGCCGTACGCGCCGCGCCACAAATAAAATCTGTGTACGTGAAATTTCAAACAAAGCTACCACTGTTATTCGGTTTCGAATTCAATAATTCGTCAAAAGATATCGCCACTTCCATTAGCATGTCGCATGGGGACGTGTCCCTGGCAGGTTTAAGTACTACAAATTTTGGAATTTGAGTATCTCTTCGGATATGGAAAGATTGACGGTGAATAATAGTATCAAGGCCATATATTATATATGATGTAATTGCCTGTCCCGGTGACTAGCTATCACTGGACTACAGAGGAAAGGGCTGTTTTTGGAACCTGATCCTATCGGATTTATAAAATGGTCACTAACACCAACTGGGCGAAACCGAACTAAAAGCCGCCCCAGGGCCTAGCAGCAAAAACCTGCGGAGCGGATTTTTAACCGCTAGAATACCATATTATTACCTATTTTGAATGATTAAATTGTGAAAACACAAATCAATCAGGTAATATTTACTAGTGCATGCCGGAATTTAGCATTAGAGACACTACAGGCAGTCTACCAGTGTCAGAGACACCATAATGATTCGTTCTTAGTTTTGGAGGCAGTTCATAAATAGTCTACATATTGTGCAACATTGTTACAAATGCAAATAACTAATGGAAATCTAATTACCTCCATTAGGTACTGCGTCGTGTGTAGGGAATGCAATCTCGTTCTTGCGAGATCTCGTTCTCGCGAGATCTTGGCCTTTTTAGCGAGATTGATCTCGGACGAAAAAAGGGCGAGATCTCGCGAGTTTAACGAGATTGCACTCGAGCATAAAAACGTCTTATTCGAAGCGCGGACTGACACTTATTATTATATGACATGTTTGTTATTTTTGTTATTATTTTTGGGGTGTTATGCCGTGTTTCGCTACCTCCTTCTTTAGCCAACGTTTTGGACAGCGTTACAGTGTCCATCATCAGGGCAGATGAGCAAATTATATTATATCATCTGCCCTGATGATGGACACTGTAACGCTGTCCGAAACGTTGGCTAAAGAAGGAGGTAGCGAAACACGGCAAAACACCCCAAAAATAATAACAAAAATACTTTTTGGCCGTGAAAACCTAAAAACATACATGTTTGTTATGTATTATTATGACACTGTTTTATTAATAAAAGATTTTTGTTTGATATTAGAAGAAAAGACTGGTTGTTTCTTTCATTTGTTATTTGATAGATACGTACGTCAAAGTTTACTACTTAGAAGTTTATTAAAAAATTATAGACAAATACGTCAAACAATGTTTGATGCATGAAAGTCTATTGAAAAATTCGCGAAAATAAATGTTCATCTTATTAAACTTATAATTTTTATTATTTTTTTCCCAATTTATACAAATATTGTGAGTATTTGCAAAAAAAACACACAAAACTGCCAATCTCGCGAGATCTCGAAATTGGCGAGATCTCGCAGTATTGTTATTCATAAACTCGCGAGATCTCGCTTGAGCCCCAATCTCGCGAGATTTGCATTCCCTAGTCGTGTGTTCATGGTCCATATTTTATTTAGAACTTGTCATTTAAAAAGTGATCAGTTAGTTACATTAATTTTGCTCGTAATTGCATTCAGGATCCTACAATGTTCTAGTATTGAACGCAGGCCCGCATAAAGGTAAGCCACAACATTGTTGGGAATATCTTACTAATAGAATTCTAATTACATTCATTGCTGCGTCGTGAGTCGAAGCCTTTTCAATAATTGCACTATTTCAAATCTTAGTTTGCTATAAATCATTGGGAGAAAATGTTAATGTTGTGATTATTTGAATATCAAAGATATAAATTACTGGGCTTTTACATTATTTTATAAGATAAGCATCACAGTACTTTAAAATACCTACTTTAAAACTAAAACATAAAAGAAAATATATAAAAATAAACACAATGAAAGAATTTTACAACAATAGCATATAATACAAAATAAAATACATTGGTAAAAATGATAAGAAGTCACAGTTAAAAAAAATTTCAATATAAACAAAAATTGCAGAAATTGTCCACGACTATGTGTGTCTAGATTTATAAAAGAATTGGAATAAACAATGTTTATTCATCATTGAAGAAGATAACACTTATAATCTAAATGAAAATATGAAAGAAAACAATACACAGAAAATAGAAAAAGGCAATGGTCGCAACTGGGACTCGAACCCAGACCTCTCGTCTAAAAAATTGAATGTTTATTCATACTGGTTATTATTAGGTGAAATATATCTCCTAGAGCAGAATATTTATTTCCGAGATTATGAAGTCTCGGAATCGGGAAATTTTGTTAAGAGAGTGTCCTGGTGTTGTTGAAGTAAAAGGGTAGTAAATATCGGCAAGATCTTTTGGGAATATGTTGTAATAATACTTATTACAATAATTGTACTTGACATCAGATTATGTATGAATTGTATATTTTATACAAACAAAATAATATCATATGTTATCTCATTAAAATATTACACCTAAAGTTAAAGACATTTTAAGTAGGTACTAAGCAATTAAATTTTAAAATTACTCGCCTACAACCCATAGAAAATACACCATCACGTAATCAAAAATAATGTCAGTTGTTGGGTCCCACCCAGGCGTCTCACGTTCGATTCCTCGGCTGGCCAAGTCCTCCATCACGGCTCAAGCAACATTTTAGGCCTACTGTGGTGGTAGTAAGAGATTTTCAAATATTGTCGCGTTATACGTAACCCGGGAATTTTTGTCTTTCTTTAAAAAAAATAAAAAATAAAAATAAAAATTTTATTTAAAAAAATTTAAAATTAAAAATGTTTTGGTCTGAATAAAAACCAAAGGTAGGTACCTATATATTTTTTTCCAAAACTCAATAACATCAAATCAGACAAATATAAATAATACATTAAATATACACATTAAAAATATGTTCAATTCCAAACAACGCTATGTAAAAAGCACCAACGCAGGTTATCATACTATAACATATAAGTCATAACTACAATACACATCATTCTTACTTAACACTGCACAATCCATATCTAAATTTTTAGTGAAAATATTGTTTTTATTACAATTGAATTTAATGTTAAATGAACTTAATTTTTAAAATTTAAATTTAATGTTAAATGAAATTATGTTCATTTAACATTGAATTGTATTTTATGTCGTAATTACGACATAAAATACAATTTTGACATCACTGTCAGGAGTATACATATCCAGCAATACATAATATAATCCTATGTTTCCACACCTGCTTGTGTGTGTACTTGCAACCTAAAAATCAATGGCCATATTTTGGCCAATTTGCAAACACCCTCGAGCGTTAGCTGGCTAAAATGTGGCCAATTTGTAGAGATATTTCAAAACTTCTTTGGAATCATTTCAAAAGTTCCCGCGCATTGTATACTTCAATTAATCACGAAGGTAATTTTGTATTTTCACTTTTTAACAAGAGATGTCTCGCATCTCTTCTGAGTTATCTGTTATTGACATTTCGCGAACCGAAAACTTTTAAAAATAATTCTTACCAATCATTGATTACGTGTTATTTATTAAAAAACAAGTTCGAATTTAAATTTATATCTGTGATTATCAACTATATGTAAAATATTTAATACGCCGTATAATGATGCCAATTTTAAAATAAATGATTCTTGCGTTTATAAATTTTCTTCTTAAAAATTTCCTATATTTTTTATAATCCTTAAAAATATGGAATTAACGGTTAAATATAGGTGAATTCAATGGCTTTCTAAACTATAAGCAGTTAACGTGACTCCATATTAAAATTTGAAGATATAATTTTTTTGGTTCCATGCCAACTGAGAATAAAGTCAACTCTCAACTCCTTGAAAAATCATTAAAAGCTATGAAAAAAATAATTTTAAATTAGCCGATAACCCTAACCTAACTTAACCTATTTGACCAATTTTTGATATTTTTTATCACTATAAGCACTGGAGCGATTATGGTCGAAAAATGGACCACTTTTATTTTTCTGCGATTGATAGCGGTCCAAATTGGACCACATTTTCCTACCATTCTAAAACATTTATTGTAATTATTTAAAACATTTTCATGGCCAGCCATTTATTTTAAAACAAAGCTATTGAAATGCTTTATCTATTATGACCATCGATGTTGCAAATTCGAACTTCGTAGACTATTTTAGAACGATGTTAAAAAAATTTTTTTTCACGCAGAATTTCTGATCAGCTGTTTACGGTTATAATTAATTTTTTTTTCAATACATATGCACCTTTTATTATCAAGACAACATACAGAAATCGAAAATAATCTACGTTGACTCAAATAAATACCTCTCACGTTGTTTCAAAGGAACAAACACGCAGGTTTCGCGCGGCTATAAACTTAACGATTTTTTTATATTATTTTTATAAATCCTACAAATTCGAGATAAGTTGTAAAATACGGATTAATTCATTGGCTATATAGCACTATAATAAGTCTTCTATATAATGTCTCCATATTAAAATTTGAAGGTATGATTTTTATGCTTTAAAAATTTAATTTTCAAACATAAAAAACATAAAATTAATTTTGAAAATGATCTTCTGTAAATCCCGAGCAATCGAGGCAAATTGATTTATTTCGCGTTGTCGCTCCAGTGGCTAAATGACTTATCTGAGATGCTTTTGAGTTGGTTTCATTCCGAGTTGTCCGGTCACCATTTTTTTTGAGGGCAGAAATCCCGGACGCCAGACGCGTGACGCGAATTTCAACTATCGTCAACGCAATCGCTCGATTGGTTTGCATAGGATTATTTCAAATACTCGTTTTTTTTAAATTTTAATATGGCAAATAAATTTACTTTATTTGAAACATTAATGTTTCACCCCTTTCACGAGATTATTATTTTTATAGGGATATGTATTTATTCCTTGTCAATTCTTTAAATTATTATATTATTAAATATAATGGACAATTACTTGACTGTGCGGCGGTTGGAAAGCTGGAGCGGTTCGAGGCTAATGGGAAGTTATATAAAATGGCTTATTTATTGATAAATATGATTTGATGTTATATGATATTTATTTATGATGCCTCTAAAAGGGACATTCCGCCACGGTGAATATTCTTTGAGTGCTTTCCCTGGCTGAATTTTAATACTTTATCTTTGAGCTTTCCGGTCATCAAAATGAATTATTTAATGTATCTAGTACTTATTATTTTTTTAGTACCGAAGTTTATTTACGGACTTAACTTACACATATAATAAGGAACTCAAGTCCAATTTTTTTTTTAAATGAATAATGACCTTCTAACTTAAATAACTGCATATTTATTTTTATTTTTATAGTTAGTTTTAATAGTTAAAATAAATATCAAAGTTTTAATTTTTCAAGATCCCCCGAAAACCACCGATTCTAGTGTGACGTCATCATGACCAACCGAAGTATGAATTTTGAAGGCAACTGGAATCAACTGATCATCGCCGGCCATTTTGAATTTCAGCATTGGAGCGTTTTATAGACGCGGTGACGTCACGCCTCACAAATTCAATAATACCAACCTGACAGGGTGTTTTAATGAACAGGGTGTTTTAAAATGGACTTTTTAATATTTTTTTAAAACTCTACGTTAAATATTATTTAATACAACTTATATATTCAGAATCAGCGTTTATTGGTCTATATCAGTGATTCCCAAAGTGGTCCAGGTGGACCCCCAGGGGGGTCCACGAAGGCATGAGAGAAAAATGGGGGTCCACGAAAAAAAATCTGGTTTCGATAGTAAAGAACAAAAATGTTGGCTTGGCTTTACCTATCAATAAAGGCAGATAATAAACTACTAAAGCTTTAAGATGCTAATTTTCAGATTTCTGCCTAAATTTTTATAGGTGATAAGGTTCTCATGCAATCCTAACAGATAGCGCGAAAAAATTATTTTGAAAATAAAAAAAAAATAAAAATTTTCAGTTAGGCCGGCATATGGATCAGATAGTTTGTAAAATTGTCATATTGAGACCCATCCCGTGCCCACATTACTACCCCCCTCCACCTCCCCCTCCCCCCCCCCCCCATTATATTATTGTTATATTCAATATTCAGTACAACGCGAGTCGAGTTTTGGGAATATGGTAGAAATGTTGCAGCAGGGAGTCCATCGAAACCAGTAAAATTTTGAAAGTGGTCCACGAGAAAAAAAAGTTTGGAAACCTCTGGTCTATATGAACATATTTTTTTAAAGCGATAATATTTTTCACTGGAGTTCCTTATTTACACACATTTAAATAAATAATTTTAAAATTTAACGATAAACATTTTAGAGTTCTTGCCTAAAATGACTCTTGAAACCATCAATGTCAAGAGACCTAGAGATATCATTTAGCCGCACCATACCTCGTGCTGGGCCAGAACGTTCGTTCTGTCAATGTGGATTATAAAGCGAATCGTGGCGTCGACCCTGGCGGTAGTTGTTCGGTACCAACAATTTTAGCATTCCAAAAGGTATATGTTGTCAATAAAAGAGTTTATTATTTTAAATGCTATTACCGTAAGGGCCCATTCCTCCTAGATTGAGGACTTAACTCTACCAGCGCTGTGAAAAATCATGGGATATTATAATTGTAGGATTTGTGAAGCTGTAAGTATTTTTAAAATAACACCTTGCCTCGGAATCATTGCACATCAAAAAATAATTATAAATAATTTACCTTTAGAATGAACACCATTAGTAAACTTAAAAAATCATTAGTTATTCAGATTTAGATCTGTTCATTTTTAGTCTGACAAAATTTTAACAAAAGAAATACACATTTTAGACATACAATTATTATTAATAAAATAAAATTTTGTAGGTACCTAATTTATCGCTTGTTTCCCACAATCAGTTTTATTTTTGAAAATGATTAGTTCATTGAACGTGAAAAATTCTTCGCATTAAATTAATTTATGTAGGAATAAGTACCTACGCAGGAATTTTTCCCATCATCACCAGACTACCTAAATGTGTATATTTTTTATGATAATATTTAGTTTGATCGATCTTTTCGTGTAACTGGCCCTCTCATTTCGATTAAACTTCCCTCAGCTCTTACTAATATCCAGAACTTGGCTGACTTTAAACTTTGAAAATAAACTTCTCTAACATACCTTTCATGAATCTTAACTCCTTTTCATTATACTTTAACAAGCCATTTTCCTCAAGTTTCCGGTAATTGTTTGGTTTCGGTTTCCTCCTTACTGTACCTACTTTTATGTTTAATGTGCACTCCGAATTTTTCTTATTTCAGTACTATATTTTAGTTTTAATGATTCTTGTCTAGTGGCATTATCATTATCTATTGTCCTGTGCTAAAACAGCACTGCTATTTGTCACCTCATTTGGATAGGGTTCTAACTGACATTTTTTTCAAAAATGACCTTTGAATGCGAAAGCATTTCTTTTGCTCATTTCTATACCGAGAATAACTTTCAGAACCATCCGTTTTGTATTTTCGTAGATATATGTATGAGAAAGTTCTAACATCAAGCATTCTCAATAATAATTCATTTGACAAGGTTCTAACTACACTTACACTCTATTTTTCTTGTATCTGACAGTTGATCTTAAATAAGAGGCGCATTATGGTTTGTCACTTCATTTGGATAGGGTTCTAACTACGCTTTATCATTTTCTAAGGTTTTTAAGTTTCCAAAGACGAATTTTCGTAATCTATTTAACAATTTTAGTTAAAGTATTTTAGTTTATTGTATTTTAATAGAAAATATTTGAATAGGACTTGACCCTAGCTTGGAATTGCATTAGGGAAATGTAATTAGAACCTTGTGCAATGAATTATTAGGCCTTAGCTGGTTGCACAGGGTTCTATTTGCATATTTAGGTATGTTCTAAAGGGGTAAATATACGTACTATTTAAATACTTTCCTTTAAAATATGTTAAACAATTTTCAACTTCAAAATCGGAAATTGGTAAATAGATTATGAGAAATCGTCTTTGCAAACTTTGACACCTCATATCTCAGAATAAGATGAAGTGAAGTTAGATCCCTATCCAAATGAAGTGACGTATTGTTAATTTTGTTCTATAATTTATATTCCTTGTTTCATATTATTTGATAAATATTTTGTAAGGACTCGTAAGGAACACCACTGGATTATTTTTAAGTTTATTATATTTAAGCGCATTTGAAGTTAAGTAACACAAAACTGCGCTATATAAATAACACGCTATTATCAAACAGTATTAATAGCCTTGAGTCTGCGCGGTTGAAACTTAAAAACCCGGCTTCAAGTGCATGTATGACGCTGCGCCTTACGCGCTGCGCCACATAATGTCTGTGTACCTGAAGTTTCAAGCAGCTACCTTTGTAATTCAGTTTTGAATTCAAGAATTCGTCAAAGTATAGCGCTATGAGGACGTGACCCAGGCGGGTATAAGTGCTACGGATTTGAAAATTTGAGTACTCTCCGGATATGGAAAGATTGACGGTAATATTTAGAGTGGTGAATAATAGTATCAAGCGGGTATATACTACATATGACGTCATTTCCTATCGCGGTTACTGTGTCCCGGTGACTAGCTGTCACTGGATCACAGTGGATCCGAGGAACTATTTTCGGAACCGGTTCCTATCGGATTTATAAAATGGTCACCAATACTCAAACTGGGCGAAGCTGAACGAGAAGCCGCCCGCAGGGCCTAGCAGCAAAATCGCACGAACAGGGTGTTTAACTGCTTGGTATTATTATTACATCTTCTTCTTGTACATATTATATCAAAAGTTCTTAACGTGCGTATTTTCAGCACAAAATGCGAAACGTTCATCACTTTTCGTAAGGTTTTCCCATTTGTATCGCTTTAAATGGTAAAAACAAACAACAAAAACCTGAAAACCTAAACTTCAAAACCTGAATGTAAATACAGATAGTTAAAAAAACAATTAAAAATAGCTGCTTTGTTTCTATTTTGGCCGCCGGCAGTATTCGATAATACAGTTGTAAAATAATTAACTGTTCTTTAGGTGTTTCAAGTTATTTCCGGTAGTAAACCCCGACACAATCCCCCCACAGCGCCAAGTGAACAAACACACCTCACCAACAAAATTGTGCACTAAACGACTAAACGCCAAACTAGAAGTTGCATAATGCTCAGTAAAACGAATAAAGCGGAATAACGATAGGCTTTAACTGCGGTAACTATCTTTGTGGTATCTAACCGCGCACCTATTATTACAATTTACGCCTTACGAGTTTTTCCCCCGTAATAGATAGATGCCTCTAAGGAGGCAATAATTTAAAACTCCGAAGCACGAATCTTTACTTAGAGAGAACGTTAACCAACGGCTTCCCCTGTTTGATTATAACGTTAGGACGAGCGGCGATACAGCGTTAGAGAGGCTGGATGCTCAGAATGAATCTGCCAAACGCAGGGGGTATAAGTTAAATACCAGTGATTCCTAATGCTACGGGCACACTTGCTCATTTGAAGCCAAAGAGCATGCTACCTAGTAGCAATTGCTACCTAGTAGCATGTGTGTCCGTGACGTTGCTAGTAATGAGCATGCTCATTTGAAGCCAAATGAAATAGCTCACGAATCAACAGCCGTTTGATTTATGAGCATGCTCATTGGATTATCGGGTGGAAGGGGAAGCCTCTAAGCAAGTGTGAACAGGCTGGCTTATGAGCATGCTCATGTCATTCCGATCTCAGTTCGCGCCAGGGATGTTATGCCCAAAAATTTATTTCCCTAGATTTCGTTAAAATAATCACTTTTACACAAGTTCGTAGTCACCGTTTTTATTATCTTTCTTACACGGCAATTTTTAATTTTGCTAATGGAAATTCTCGATTCTCGATAGCAACACTGGAACAACTAATCTGACACAGCTCTGTCACAGTGTCAAATGTATACATACAGAATAATAATCATCAAACAGTATTAATACCCTTGCATCTGCGTGGTTGAATTTCAGAACCCGACTTCGATTGCAAATTGACGCCATGCCTTACGCGCCGCGCCTCAAATAACATCTATGTTCATGAAATCTCAAGCAAATCTACCGTTGTAATTCGGTTTTAATTCAAGAATCTGTCAAAATATGTCGCTACTTCCGTCAACAGCCGCATGTGTAAATTTCACCCCTAGGTATACGTACTACGAATTTATAGAATTAAGTATCTTTCAGGATATGGAAAGGTGGTACTTGACGAGTTGCGAATAATAAAATCACGCGGCTATACGCGATATATTTTGGCTACATATTATGAAATTTGGGAGGCGGGAATGGGTACCGCCGCCCCGGGAACCTTTATTGGATAACCAACACCTCTGCCATAGGTCATCCCAAGTGGTTCGCTACGTTTGGTGATTTAGCAGGGGTGCCCGGGTTTATGGGGTGAGGTTTGCCTAGATCTTGGAGGCGGATGACCAGGACACTCTGAACCCCAGATTCCTACCCACCCCTTAAACCCTTTTCCTTCCCAGGATTCCCCTCCATTTCCTTTCCTTAAAAAAACCCTCCACACATCATTCCTAAAGATGACATAAGCCCTGAGGCAGATTATTTTCCTCAGGGCCTCCTGTGTGGGGTTCGTGTAAAAAATATAAATTACATATGACGCCATTGCGTGTCTCAGTTACTTTTTCACGGTTACTTTGTCTCGGTGACTAGGTGTCACTGGATCACAGTGGATCCGAGGAACTGGCTATTTTTGGAACCAGTTCCTATCGGATTTATAAAATGGTCACCAACACTCAAACTGGGTGAAGCCGAAACAAAATCCGCCCGCAGGGCCTAGCATCAAAAACCTGTGGAACGGATTTTTAACTACTTGTGAGATCATAATTATACAAACGTCCCATTTCTTGCTGTACTTTTCCAAATAAAACACTTTTTGCCAAATGAAATAGTAATTTCAAAATATGTATACACTTAAAACTGAATCAAAAACGATATTCCTATTAAAAAAATCACTTTGCAAAATAAAAATCAACCGCAATCACCGAAACTGAAGAAAATATCTTGTAATAAACATATTTAGATAAAAACGCAACTTGAAACCTAAATTTAATATCATTTTGAGTTGTCGGTGTTAAAAACAACATTGCTTGATTTATGTCAGTATATTAACAGTATATAAGATTCACGGAAATTAAAAATAATAATAATTATCGACTAGCAATACCAGTAATATTGTCATACGTAAAAAAAAATTGTACAAAATGTTTGAGTTCGAAATTTCCCTAGATCTAGGGAAATTTCCCTAGACATACCATCCCTGGTTCGCGCCTGCGCGTTCTTGGCAAAAATGTCAAAATAGATCGCTAGGTGGACGAAAAAACCTTTCTTTTCGTGATTTATTATGGGAATCACGAATGTGTTTGGATTTTTATTATTACAAGGTCACCACAATATCCACAATAGACTTTCAAATTCCCTAACAGTTCCTTTACCTCTAAAATGAAACCACATTCTATTGAAAATAGTATTTATTTTTTATAATTTAGACATATTCGAATTTGTTGATGTCTTTGACGAAAATCAACCTATAGAATATCATATGCGGAATAACCGGGTATTAGTTAATTTATGGGAATAACATTCCGCGTATGAGTATCTCGTTTTTATATCACGCTTTCAATTTTAGAGAGTAGCTCGTCAAATTTCTGCGGAAGCATTCATAAATGATTTTTATATCCGTTGATATCTTCTTTTCGCATTTCTACTAACAAATGATTACTTGCTCCAAGGTTTGTTCTTCTAGTGATCCAATTGCGAACCCAAATCGAACTTTTTATTTTGTTTTTTTCTTTCGCCAAAAGTTTCTTCAGTAAATGAGTTGCAAGCAATACAATTACTTTATTGACTTCTGTGCGGACAGAACTGACTCTATTATGTCCCTGTAATTGTATATCCGTTGACATCTTGGACCCAAATCAACTGTTTTGTTTTCTTTCGTCAAAAGATTCTTTTAAACAACGAATAATTGCGTTGCAAGCAATACGATTACTTTGTTTAGTTCTGGGCGAACGGAACTGACACTACACGATGACATTTATTATTTGACATGAGCATGCTCATTAAATAGCATGTGTGTTCAAATGTTGGCTTTGAGCACGCTCATTCAAGAGAAAGCTCAAACCAAGCCTGCTCGTTAATGAGCAAGTGTGTACAGTTGACTATTTGACATGAGCATACTCATTAATGAGCATGCTCATAAGCCGGCTTGTCAATGAGCAAATGTGTCAGTACCATAAAGCGGTGAAATCGCCCTCTAGGGCTCTTAAGAGATCCGAAGGGCGAGAGGGCAACAAGAAAATGGTACAAATAGTATCCAATATATTTAACGTATCAACCTTTTGTAAATTCCTACAAATAAATGCATGAAGTCTGAAACGCATTGCCCTAAAACAAAATTCGACTAAAGAAAAATGCAAATGTTGCAAAACTCAAAAGAAGCTAAAAGAGTTACCTACAAAGATGACATTCGACGAAAGATGATGAAATCAAAAATGATTCCAGAGAAGAACACTGTCATAAAAACATAGTGTTTGATTGTACCAATAATAGCAGAGAGCCGTTTTTCGTGTAAAATCACCTTAGGGGTCCTGTATCCTCACGATGTGACTGTTATTTCAGTGTAACTTGTAACAGTGTAACTTCAGGGTTTGAATTTAGGAATAAGTTGTAGTCGTGACGCCCTAAGAGTTTTTACGTACAGTGCATTTTTGAAAAATTACAATAAAAACAATATAGGTAACTTACTATTATTATTAATTCAAAATCATGTAATTACTTAAATGATTTTGAATTTACGTGACACTCAATACGTTAGCTCACTCTAACTGACGTATTTTCAAGATTCACTTCACGAAATAGTGGATCGTTTGAAATGTGAATTAAGTCACATTGTCTTTAAAGCCATTAAAAATATACCTGAATAACTATTGGACCACAAAATTAAAAACACCAAATATTAGGTGCTCAAAAGGTCACGTAATAAGATAACCAAAAACTGAAATTTTCAAAAATGTGAAAATAGATGTAACTCATTGCGTAAAAGATTTTTTCCACACAATGTACGGAGAGCTTATGAAAATAGTCCCCTGACAGGGACCCTGAACAGTTACCAGAAGGAGGTTCTTATTTATAATCAAGATGTATAACTCATTTTAAACTTCTCTAATAAAGAAGCACGCTACTATTTCTTTTTTTACTACCTCATTATATTTAAGTCCAAATTTAATTGCCCGTGCTTCGATTCTTTGCGGGTTAATTATTTATTTTAGTTTATATCTTTGCTTTTAACTCGTAACTGTCTTGTTTAATCTGAATTCATTCGGCGTAATTTCGGTGATTGTGTAACCAAATACATGACCTCTAAAAAATTACGGGATATTATTATTGTAGGATTTGTGAAGCTGAAAGTACATAGTAAAAAAATATTTGCCTTATTGGCTCAATAGGATCATTGCCTTTCAAAAAATAATTTTATCTTTCGAATGTTAATAAACTAAGTAATGCAACCAACTTAACTTGGCGGATGTTGAGGGCGGCACTGGCTCTTATTTTATTCAAACTCTATTCACAATGTTCACATTGCGCTAATTTTTTGCTTTAAGCCGCCGCTACCCGAATTTCAACCGATTTCTTATGTATCTCCCTTAAACATTTGAAGTTTTTAAGCTCTTAAAAAAATATATGTTATTTTTTAAGATAATATCTAGGTACGTTCCACGCCGAAACGCAAATTATATGAAATTCCCTATATAAAAAAAATTGCAAAGTGTGCTCCAAAAATTATTTAAAACAAGTATATGTCTATTATTTTACAAGTTATATTTGTGAAAAAATTCACAATGTTTCTTTAAATGATACTTAAGATACTTTCCACGCGATTTTTGCTCTATTTTAAACGAGTCGTGTTTTATTAAGCTTTTCCGCAATTTTCGCTGCAATTTTATCACTTAAAATATTAGCGCACTCTGTCCAACATTCGTAATTACATATCTCTCCATCTTCTTCTTTTTCAGCCGGGAAGCGACGCCTTAATATCCTTACGAATACAAAAACCTCTCCTTATTTCCATCCATGGAATTTTTTGTGTCGCGTATATTATCGAGGCTTCTAACTCACATTGTGTTGTCATTTTTACCTTAACTGTTTTAAATTACAATTTTAATATATTGTCATTATAATGTCTAATGTTCTTCAAGTCCTATGAAATAATTCATTTTCAAATATTTTCCAATTTACATGATCTGATAAATTTCACGATTCTTGGTATGGCATAGAACTCAATTGAGGCTATTAAATTCTGAATATCCGATGGGTTCGAGGTCATTAATATTGTCACTCCCTGTTGTTTATATTTAATATGACATACTTATTGCACTTAATGTATATTTTCAGACTGTACAGAATATAAATAAAACGATTTGTACATTTTTACCCAGCATCGCGTCAAATGCATTGAACGTATAGTTTTGATCGAAGTTGAGTGATCGAAGAACCGGAGGATGCAATTTTTAGCCATAAGTTGTTAAAATGGTTTGTCTGGTTAGAAGTGATATTGTAGAAATATATTATAAAATTGTACAGCGCCTTTGAGGTGGTTTTTCTCAAAAAGGGCGCTGTACAAATGATCCAAATATTATTATTATTAGTACATTCGATAATGTATGTTCGACGTCTTCGATTTGTCCAAATTTCGATCTCATTGGTGAATCAGAGAGTCCTATCAAACACAATATTCTCCCCATTAGTGCATGTCGGATCTTAATCCAAAAATGATTCTCATTTTCGATCTTTTCAGACTAAGATGAAGCCATGCAAAATAATGCAAAATCATACAAAATCATGTATTTTTGTTTTGAAATTTTTATCGCTTAGAAACGTTATAGATGCTTCAATTAAATACTGCGTTTAGAACATACTTTGGCTCTTGAAAATAGGCCATCGGCACAAGAACCATGCACTTGGCATACCAATTTCGTATCAGTTACGCCCTGCCTGCGAAGGGGTGTAGACATCCTAGACTCCGCGTCGCTTGGTTTCGTAAAATCAATGTTTAATTTCCTTGTTATTACAATAAACAGTGGTAAAAAATGAGTTAATGTTTTTACCTGTAAAAAAATTTCTCAAATACCTTTTCAATAGCTTTTTCTAAAGTATTTTTAGACTCCTCCCAAAAAGAGGCGTGGATTCCGATTTCCATTTTTTTCCTGGACTATTGAATCAACTTAACCGCAGTGAACCATGGTGTTTTAAACGGTTCCTTTTGGAGCTTTCTGTACCACACCCCCATTTTTAGTAGACAACGTCTCAAAATGATTATTTCACATAATATTCATATCAAATTTATTTTTAATAATAATAATTTTTGGATAATTTCTATAGCGCCATTTTTGTGAGAAAATCACCTCAAGGGCGCTTTACAAATTAATTTATACATTTAACCTATTTATATTACAAGTGTCTTATAACTAAGATTGATAACTAAGAACTTACAACTACTAAGACTTATTTAACTAGTGACTTAAAACTATACTTATTTTTATAAACAGTACAACACTGCTTTACTCGTGTTTTGACTTACATCTAACTTAAAATTAATTATCTACTACTAACATACATATTTACATTTATAAACACACATGATTACTGCCCGTGCTGTCAGTGTAAGTTAAAAGTTGCTCATAATAAAGTAAAATCGGGACTGACCGGGACGGGTGGACTGAGTAATGAAATACTACTGAAGAAATGAAGTTATTCTGGATATGATAATTTGAAAAGGTGAGTTTTTAGCTTCGCTCTGAACTCAGAAGTGCTTTCGATCTTTCGCAAATGTGAAGGGAGTTTGTTCCAAGCTGTTGGGCCTGCCACTGCGAAAGCTCGGTCTCCGAAATTGGTATTGGGATTGCGCATAGGTACTGAGAGTCTACCTATGGCTGTTGAAGATGCTGATCGAAGGGTTGCTTGCCTAGTATTGACATCATTTGGAATGCACAGTTCCGACAAGTAGGGTGGCGCCATGTCGTGTATTGATTTAAAAACCATCCAGCAGAGTTTGAATTGGATTCTCTCAGGACACTTAAGCCAATGAAGGTTCCGTAGATGTTGGGAAATGTGGGAATATTTGGAAACGCCGGTTATCAGTCTTGCTGCAGCATTGAAAACTGACTGAAGTCTGTCAGTGTATATTTTGGCAGCAATCTTCAGCTTCTGGAGTCCAGTCTTACATGTTTCCATTCAAACATGCTTCGTTCTCTTTATTCTCTTTTATTCTTGTGAATTCACCTTTCTGCTGTAGCCGCAGTATTTGCTCTACAATATTGTAAACTTTTTTCTACAGGCGACTCCCTTCAAAATACTTTTAATATGTTGAAGCGCACTTTTAGAATCACTTAATTTTACAATACCTTTGTTTCCGCTTATCTCTAATTGCATACTCCACCCTTCTTTGTTTGCTATCAATTCTGCATTCATAATAGTGAAAAAAATGGTTTATTTTATGAGAAAAATTGTTTTGCATTGAAATGAAGGCTGCTCCAACTTCTTCGATCAATGTTTTGTACATCTAATTGAATCCTAAATATGTCTTAATTAGCATTAGCATTTCACTTACGATATTAATAATTTCACTTTAGTAAGAATTGTCTTTAGGGCTGATTGAAATCGTCAATCTCAATCGTCCACCAATGGATTTGCCTCCTACTTATTAATTCCATTGTAACTGACTTCAGTAAAAATAATCCACAGAAAAACGCCGTGTGGAAACACTTGTATGAACAGCACACAACTTTACTGTCATTTTCTGTACTAAATCAATCAGACTGAATATTTTAAATTTTTTCATCTCGTTAAAAAATTCTGTGCGTATAATAAGGTACCTACCCGATTTCACCGCTGGCAGAGGTAAGGTGGCATTACATCGTACGACGTACAATATGACTACTCACCTCGGGTAATCGAGAGTAGAAGTGTGTCGATTCACTCATTTTACGGACTCGATTCCGGAACTGGATTCGGCTGAGTGGACTCGATTCATTGGATTCGCTCCTTCGATTCCATCGAATCCGTCCGACTCACCGAATCCAGTGGAATCAAACTTGTTGAGTCGCTCCATCCGATTCCACCGGAGTCGTTGAATCGACCTGAGTCAAACTCGGTTAGATTCCAGCTGATTCGATGCCGAGAGTTGATTTGGTTGGATTCGCCGGACTCGGTGGAATCGTGGAACGTCACGGAGTTGGGGAGTCATTATAGTAGGAGTTGTGAACGAACTTTACTTCAGTTTATTTATCTGGAATCGGAAACAATTCATTGATCGACGTACCGAGTAATGTTTGCAAATCATCAAACACTGAAACAGTGATTTATTCTTGACCTAAAAATAAATGCTGTACATTATTATATTATTTTTGGTGTTCTTTAATAACAAATAGCGGTTCACGACTGAATTTCCAGTAAATTGATTATTACCGGTACGTATTATTAAATCTCGATGTATGAATGTGAACGAGGCAAGGAGTGTGTGCCAATATCGAGTTGTTTGGCGATCCGTCCTCTCTGCCTACCCCTGCGGTAAACGGCGTGATGGTTAGTTAGATAGTTATTTTGTGTTTGAAAAATGATCTTCATAAAACTAGTAAGTACCACCGGCGCGAACTTGCTGGAAGGCAAATTTGCTCCGTGCAGGCCAACAAAAAGTAAAAAGCAATGCTCGTTGCTACCTTTTGATTACGAGATAATGCTATTTCTTTTTGAAATTTTTTTTAGAGCGATACCCGCCCGGCCCGCGCCTCGCACTTCCTCCCGCGAGTGAATCCTGCAATCTCACTCTGTCACTCGTTCCCGAGTAAGAGAGTCCGAGTGACTCCGGAATCGATTCGTAACATTTTGCGGACTCAGAACGATTCTAACGCATTCTGAGTTGGAATCATTGGATTCGTTCCGGCCGGAACGACACACTTCTAATCGAGAGTAGCTAACGTGTTAGTGTTCGGTTTATCAGGGCCGATCATAAAGACATAACTGGCCTGTAACAAAGATGTGACAGGCTCACTCGATCATACGTGGATTCGAGCGATCTCGTTTCGTACATCATTTTTCAAAATGACAATTGCGATGTAGAATAAATATAGAATTGATTCACAAATACGTTCAGCCGACCTTCCGACTATTAGTAAAAAACATCAAACTATTTAACGAAAGCTACCTGCTGCGGTAACTTTTGGAACCTCTGTAACTACTTTTTTCCATATGATTTTAAGGCGATGCTGTCAGCCAGCGTTCAACAGGTGGCAACCTGTGCTAAAGCTTGTTACATACAAACTTGTTATTCGAAAACACTATACGTTTTATATTCGATGCTAACTAATTATAAAACTGTAACATATATTATAATTAGGTAATTGTAATTTTTCAATTTTAATTAACACTACATATATTAATCATCATGTACCTAATGCATTCGAAACCTATCAATTTGACTGTCCTAGAACGGGAGTCCTTCCTAGTTGGACAGTCAAAAGCTTCCTTGTACTGATTTTGTATTTTTATAACAAAAAAATAAAAATAAAATAAAATAAATACGACGTGAAACATATAATTCTGGTAGGCCGGGTGGAATTTGGTCCAGTGTACGATATGTAAACTTCGGACTCGTGAAAAGTGCACAAAACAAGAATTACAATATAGGTATTTATTTGTCATAATTGCGAATCTGACTAATTATTGATAATGTGACTAATTTTATAAATAATAATAATAATAATTGGACAATTTGTAGAGCGCCGTTTTAAATAAATATGTAAGCTTTGAGAGTTTATCTAATATTTATTTATTTATTTATTTAAGGAACATAAACATTAGTAATATGATAAACATAAGAAGATGATAAAAAATAGACCAATTATTAATGTTCACAGATAGGTATTTAGAAACAAGACACTGAATGTAAACTAGAATATTTAAGAAAAATGAAAAAAAAACAGAACCAATCCTCGGATCCAGTGACAAATAGTCACCGGGACAAAGTAACAGTGGCAGGCAATGTCGTGAAATCACAACGTGGTATTATTATTCACAACTGCCAGTTTCAATAATACTCCTACCATCCATCTCTCCATATTAGGCCGGAGAGATTCACGAAAGTACGAATCCAATAGTACTTACGCCTGTCAGCCGATGTTCCTCACGCTAGCTGTTAACGTAAGTGGCGTGATCTTTTGGCATTGCCTCAATTCGGTTCTATTACAAAGTAGATCTGTACAGACTCCACGAAAACGGTTTTGCGTAAGGCGCGGCGCCAGACGTTAGCGTAATAATAACGTCAGAGACTTACAATACTAGGTACTAGGTACCTACCTTCTGATAGTTTCCTTATAATTGATACTATTTACTTGTTTAATAGACCCTCAACCAATCATTTTAAGTTTTTTGTTTTGTTTAATAAGTACTTTGTTTCAGTACCTATTAAAGATGATATTGTTTAAAGTTGGAAAGAGTAAATAATTACGAAAGATTCGCTTTTTAACTTGCTTAAGGCGGCGCTTCACGGTTGAAAAAGAAGAAGATGGAGAGATATGTAATTACGAATGTTGGACAGAGCGCGCTAATATTTTAAGTGATAAAATTGCAGCGAGAATGGCGAAAAGCTTAATAAAACATGACTTGTTTAAAATAGAGCAAAAATCTCATGGAACGTATCTTAAGCATCATTTAAAGAAACATTGTGAATTTTTTCACAAATATTACTTGTAAAATAATAGAAATAGACTTGTTTTAAATCATTTTCGGAGCATACTTTGCGATTTTTTTCTTTCGAGGGAATTTCGTATAATTTGCGTTTCGGCGTGGAACGTATCTAGATATTATCTTCAAAAATAACATATATTTAAGGGAGAACAAATGTTTAAGGGAGATATGTAAGAAATCGGTCGAATTCGGTTAGCGGCGGCTTAACAAAAATGTATAACAAATAATTTAAATACAAAATGTACATCAATATACATATGTAGTTAAAGTAAAATTATTTCAACCATCCCGTCTCCCCTACTCACTTTGTGTTTTTGTGCATATCAATTTTTTTTTCTAATTTTCAATAATGTTTAAGTTTAGATTTCCATGATTTTCAAAGCTGTTTTCACCTTTCAGTTATTTCATTTATTGAGTAAGAATGAATCTCATATTATTCAAAATGCTGGCTTCTTACAGGTGATCAAATAAAACAATTTATGTCATATTAGGTATAATGAATCATAATATATTCATAAATTAAAGATCGTGTTACAAATTCATAAAACTCCCATTATGTTAACACTAAAAAAAATATAAAGAAACCTGTATTTGTCAGCAATCCTTGTTAGGTATATCTAAAAATACACCAACTAAAAATAGTGAAGATAATATAAATACTAATTAAATTATTGAGCATTTAGAAAAATTATTGAAAAACACGCTTTCATCCAAGTTATTAAAAAAATGTAGTTATTAATGTGCAAAATTCTTTTTTTTTATTTCTAGGAAAATTAATGAATTTCTTTCTGTGCGAGTTCAATTTACCATATTATTTAAAATAAGTGAATATTCATTTCAATAATGTAGGTATATAGTACACGCCAAATTTAATACCAACCTGATGTTGATACAGAAATCATCGTAATAGGCGAGTTTAAGGTCAGAAAGGTGGCTCCCCTCCGACGTCGTTCTCTATCGCACATATATTTTACGCATCTTTCTATTTAAAAGTCGCGAGAGAAACTGCGCGAGAATGGCGAAGAAAGAAAATTTGACGTTTACTATACAGTGCAGTTATTTCTCATCTTCTTTCAGAATATTATGTTGCATTGCCAATTTCATTTCCAGAGTAAAAGAATCATTGGCGTCTTGATATTCATCATCATCGTTAAATTCTTCATATACCACAAATGGCAAATATTCTCTCTCTGAAACTTCAACGTATTCCTCATTATTCATTTCTACATCACTACTTTTATTATGTGGTTCAGTTTTTATGTCCTCGTCAGGTATATCACTGACGTCTATTTGAATTTTTTCATCAGATGAACTTCCAGCTTCAATTTTCACATCTTCATCAGATTTATCTACAGCATCAATTTGCATGTTATCATCAGCTTCATTTTGCCCGCCGTCATCAAGTTTGTTTTCTATTTCATTTTGATTGCTTGCAGCTTTATTTTGCATGACTTCATCAGAAATTTTACCAGCTTCTTCTTTTATACTTTTATCAGATTTTTTTCCAGCGTTACTTTGCATATTTTCATCAACTTCATTTCCGGCATAATCGAGTTTATTTCCAACTCCATCGGATTTATTTCTGAATTCTTTTGTTTCTATCAAAAGGTTGGGTTCCGTGATGCTGGCAGTATTCGTAGAGCAGCCGGTAGATGTCGTGTGGTCATGTGTCTCGATATTTTCGTGCGATAGTTCCCTCAAAAAGACATCATAGAGATTTTCTATAGAGCGGATGTTTCCATTTCGGGTTTGCATGGCGTCCATGCGGTTGTCGACCAAGTTCAGCACTTCTGGGAGCTAGAATTATTAAAAATTGTGTGTTTTTTCATTATGTTTTGTTATTGGATAAGCCAACCTGCCGATTTACGCAACTCAAACCCTCAGGCTAATTGATCCACTTTTGGGAACAGCTCATATGGTCTCATAGAAATCGCTGTGTTTGCCTTATTAGCATGATGAGAAATGTATCATTTTTATAAGTTAGCTCCACACAGAATCTTTGTGTGAAGGGTATTTTTAGAAAAGAAATGGAATGAATTTTTGGGAAGGAAAAGGGTATAAGAGGCGGATAGGAATCTGGGGGTCAGTGTAACCAAGAGTGACGTAAGTACAAATCCATCCCTCCCTCTGCAGTGCAAGACGATTTTCCAAGAAAGTCCTGCTGGACAGGTCAAAAAGTCTCCCTAGTCACAATTTGGTCAGCCATGGGCAGACACATCCGCCGCCAAGACCCTGACAAACCTCACCCTATGAACCCTGCTAAGTCGCCAAACATAGCGAACTTCTTGGGGTGACCCAATTATATTTAAATCTAGAAGTTAACCACTGCTGAATTAAAATGTACACCTTTATGAAACCAAAGGTTCCACAACTTAATTAATTATTTTCATACGAAACAACAAAAAGTGGGGCATCAACAACGCTTATTGGTAAATACATTATTTACTGTCTAATAAAATACATGTGTAATTTTGGTTTCGTTGTCAGTAATTTTAGTTCAGTATTTATAGACAGAAAACTTAAGGTGAGCCAGTTTTTAATCTTTTTTTGTTGTGTTGCATTCAAAATTTTAAAACATCTTTCAAAAATTATATGTTTACTTCTAATAATAAAATTTTAAAGCATATTTCATCACCATTAAAAAACAAATATTAGTTTTCGGATGTGTTGAGAAATATTTATGTGGATTTTATTGCAAAGCGGAAATACTCACACATTCTGACAGAATATGCCTGGGTCCCGAGGAAAAAACAAACTTCTTGATTGCATTTATACAATACCTCACAAGTCTTATTGATAAAAAAATTAATAAAAAATTATTTGTACGTATTATCAGCGCCTTGGCGCCTTTACTAAGTCCGCGCCCGGAGCAGACTGTTCCAATTTCAACTGCACGGGGCCGGCCCTGCGGGTATGGGCAGGTACCTATCGCCACCCAGGCCGTTTATTGGATAACCAACGCTCTGCCGTAGATTACCCCAAGTGGTTGGCTGTGTTTGGTGACTTAGCACCAAGTTCATGAGTGAGGTCTGTCCAGGCGGCGGATGCGTCCGTCCTCCTACTGCTTGGCGGCCCGGATCGGTAGAAATCGAGGGAGACCCTTTGACCGCTCAAGCCATATTCTCTCGACACGTCGTCTTGCACCGCAGTGAGAGGGACGGATTCGTACGTCCGTCAATTTTGGACAATCTGACCCCCAGATTCCTACCCACTCCACTTATCTTTTCCTTCCCAAAACTTTATCTCCTTCAGTTCCTTAAAACATTCCACACACCCCATCTCCAAAGCTGACATAGGGAAATTATTTTCCTAAGGTCCTCCTACATTTTGATAGAAAATTGAAATGCACCTAGAATTGGCGTGTAATGGGGACCTCTAAATGTAAAAAAAAAATGGCACTGAATGGCCATTTGATGATTTGATGACAGTGTTATATTTGAACTTCTGTGTTTCACAGAATATGAACAATTATCAATTTTCAAGTTAAAATTCAAGTACTGCGAAAGTTCTTATTTCAAGAAAAAATTAAAAAAATTAATTAAACTTAAAAAAAATTATTATTTCATCACGGACTGGTTGTTTCACAGTACTCGGATAATAACAGAACTTGAATTTTAACTTTGAAGTTTAATGAATTGGAAACAACCAGTGAAGCTAGGAGTAAATATATTCACACTAACCGTAAACTCATCATCAAGCAATTCCTCAGCAACTAGTTCAATGAGGGTGTTGGTTTGATTATCCAGAGAACTGGTGATGTAAGTAAGAGAGCTCATATTACGTCTGTTTGGCTCCGTTTGTGGGAGAACTGCACTTCCTCCTGCTGCTTCTAAAGACGTGGACTCTTCTGAAAAGGATAAATCTAATGTATTCATTTGTATAGGTGCACATATGTTTCTCCCAAATATTGTTAAAAAGGAGAAATTCATTATATTTTGGTATCCCATTCTACCACCAGAGTGCAGCAGCGCTGCTTTCACCTGTCAGTAAAATGTGGTAACCTGACTTCAATCCAAACCTTCCATAACGCCGGGTACACAACAGCTATGAATCTTGCCTTATGATGTGGTGAGAAAATTATAATTGAAGCTTTGTTTGCGGTGCAGCTTGTTTGGATATTGATGTTGAATTTATAAGATGTCAGGAAACTATTCCTAAAGTAATATCTATGTAGGTATATTAATTGTGAAAGCATTTTTAAAGTTAATACAGCTCTTAAGTACACAGCACGGTGTAAAGCCAATAACTCACATTCTTCTCGACTCATTTACACAAACTACAACAATTATATATTTAGGATTAGATTCCACTAGGCTGCTAGCCGAGCGTGATTCCCATGTATATAAAGTTTCTTATATTGGAGTCCCAAAAGAAAAAGCCGCTACCTATTGTACAGTTTTATGTGTCGCTCGTCGTATACTGTGCACTAAAAAATGCGTACAGTAAAGTATTTTGTAAGCATCTAATATCTATAGATATTTAAAAATAGAGTGCATCCATACCATACCTGTACATATTATGCTAACATTTATTAAAATTGAAATAAATTTAAATCCTTTATTATACTAGTCTCACAAGAGCGCTCTACTTTCATAATATATGTGGGTTTGGCATTTTTATGTATTTTTTTTTATTTCTTGGCTATTTCACCATATATTTTCAATGGGAACATTGTGAGAAGACACATATTATATTAGTTATGAACTTGTGTGAGACTAACATAATACTATATATAGTGAATAAATGAATAAAACAATGCCTCCATTAATTGTGCTTGTGATTAAAGCAGCTAAGAACAAAATCTGAATTCATTAATTCAAAAACCTTGATCCACGAGATTGTTTGTATTTGGATCATCCTCCAAATTGTTGGTTCCACGATCCCGGTTCAAGAATTCGTTGATGTTGTGTCTTCCTGCTGCCAAAACATCATAAACTGTCTCTTCCACATTTTGCACCCCTATCTCTTGTGCGTTGGAATCCAAGAGAACATCCACAAAATTAGATGGGAAGTTTGCATTATTATAGGCAGAATAATTGAAAATTTCAAAACCTCTGGTGGGATCACCGTAATCAGGGACCGTTGAAGTTCCTTCCTCTCGCCGTTTGGATATTGTTTCTCTATGTTTATCCAACAGATGGCTCTTGATATTTCCAAATCTCTCGAGCATTGGATCCACCAGCAGAATATCCGGATCCATGATGGCAGCAAAGATTTCTGCCTCAATTTCATCAAAGTTAATATCTTCATTCGTGTTCTCAAAGAAACTGGTAACTGTCTCTTCAAAACCAATTTCATCTAGAAAGCATTAAAAATAAATTATCTGAAGTCTATTTTCTACCGTCAATTAACGTCATGTCACCAGTGTTAGCCTGGAAATTTTGCAAAGTTTTGCGTGATGAGGGTTGCCATCTATCCCAACGCATCGAGGCTGTCACCATTATCGAGCCTTCTGTCCCTCTTTTACAAAACTATAATGTATAATGATTTAAATCTGTACAATGCTGCAACGCTATTTACTAGCTAAAATTTTCCACAGTCGTGTTGACTATGAGGGTGTATAGTCCCGCACATCTGGTAAAGGTCGCAGTGGCTGGGGCAAGGAGGCGTTGGTGCATCAGCGCATGGCGACTCAACTATTGCATCACTTTTTATTTTTTGTGCCCCCCCCACCCCCCCCCCCCCCCTCCCCTTTTAAAATATTTTTATAACACCTTATATACACATAACAAACCTGGTTTTATCTCAATATTCACAATTCTTAATTCATCAGGTACAGAATTTTCAAATTTAACTGTTTCCTGAGTTTTAGACTTTGAATAGAAAAATATGTTTTCAGAGCGTCGATTAATTCTTTGAGTTGTTTCGGATGAGCTTTTTGAAGGGTAACAACAGAAAGAATCTTCTACACCGGTATCCTTACAGTTGTCAGCTGTAGAAGCCTCTAAGGTTTCTTCAATAATGCTGAGAGATTTATTTTTACACCCAGTAGTATTCTGATCTTTGTTCCCAGCGCCAATATATGATAATGATAGATTTCTCTTGCTTTCAGCATCCAAAACGATAGCTGCAGCATTTACTGGAGTTTCGTAATTAAGAGCTTCAATTTTCTTAACAACACTCTCCTCATCTATGGTTTTCTCGCCAGGTGGAATATCATATGCTTCTCTGGCGATATTTTTAACTCTCGAAACATTATGAATATCTGCTTCAGTCAGCGTATTGTCCAGATCAGAAGACTCGTTCGAATGATCAGAATCATTTTTTATTTCATCAAAACTTGACAAAGGGTTGGTCAATTCACCGTCAACATTTTCAGAACTTATTTCAATAACTGGTTTTATTTCCAACAAACCTTTGTCATATTCTTTGGTATTATATTTTAACTTTTCGACAATATGATCTGATTCATTATCTGAATCAGTATCTGGAGATAAGAAGTCTTCTTCTTTTCTTTCTTCTGAATAATCAACATCACAATCATTGTCAGTCGAACTCAAGACTTCAATTATTGGACGCTTTCCTGTGTCCTTCAGAATAACATCTTCATCATTAACAATGGTATTATTTTTGTTTAAGTTAAGAATTTTATCACTCTTTCTAAGTGGCTCAGGTTCACGCAAAGTGCTCTCTGGAAAGTACAACATTTATTAGTCACTATCAAATTAACAATAGCAGTTAATTTATTCTTTTACGTATTATACAATATAAGCAATAGTTACCTTGGTGTGTGACAAGCAATTCGGTCAGTGCATGCAGTTCATGTTTAGTGGGAATACCACATGAACTCGATGACATCATTCCTTCGTAGTTGTCATTCTCTGAACTTGATATTTCATCGCTAATTTCTTGCACTAAGCGCTTATTTTTTGTAGCTTCGGACCAAGTAATTTTATCAGTTTTCCATGGTAACTTGATATCTGTAAATTATTTAAAAATAATATTAATGCATAGCTTATCACCAAGGTAGGCTTAGCTCATCGAAAGGGTAGAGCAGTAATTGGCTAGAAAGTTGTGACCTAGATAGAAGTCCATTTTCGGCATGGAGATGTGAATTTACTGCAATACAAGTGGCGTCAAGCAACTCTGAACACATTCGCAAATGGTTTATTATTATGCGTTGGTAATATGATGACAAGGACGTTCCAAAAGTTGTAACACTGATAAGTTTGACTACAAAATAAAATCTTATTTACCTCCAGTTGTTTCCTTCCCATCATCTTTGTCATCATCGCCATCATGATCAGAGCTATCTCCGCTGTCTGAATCCTCGCTGGAAGAATCACCCGAAGAAACATCCTTGTCGGAGTCTGTTTTCAAAGCATCTTCTTTCTCAACAACATCATCATCACTTTCATTTTCATCGCCAATTAGCCTATCAATGCCTTCAATTTGCTCCAATGGTGGCTCACCATTCTAGAAGGATAGCGTAAGTATTTTTTTTTTTTTTTTTAAATTGTATTAGAAATATATGTACATATTTTTGTATCGAAAACAAATTTACATTCTCTGATTATTTTGTTAAAAAACTTTATATTGTCATAACGAAATTTACTTGCTCTGATTATTTTGCTAAAAAAAACTTTTGTAACAGAATAATCGCCTTGTTTTATGTCCAGTTGTTTCGACAAAATTCACGTGTGATAAATTCATCAAATGACCATTGCTCATTTAGTTTTTTTGACAGTTGAATGGTTCCCATTAAACGTCGATTCTAAGTGCGTCAAATTGTAATAAGCTAACGAACTTAACAATGTGATAGTTGTCCTCTTCTGTTGATCACAATTTGTTCAAAAGCTAAAAGCTAGAATCGGCTTTTAACGGGAACCTTTCAAATGTAAAAAAAACAAAATGGCGCTGATTGGCCATTTGATGACAATGTTACATTTGTTCTGTCAAACAACTTGGCCGTAGGTTAATAATATGATTTAAAACGTTGCAAACACTTTGTGTACCTACCACACAAATTGAGTGCCGATAATTCACTCACTTTCATACACACACCTGTTACATATTCTGATTCCACTAGTATTTAATTCACCACAGAATTTGATCCTCTAATCATGTTATTACTTCCTTGGGAGATACTGACTTCTACTTACACTTATGTCTGGAGAGTATATTATATTACATTATTATATCTGCAGAATAATTTTAAAACAAAAGTAAAAATATGGTTGAGAGAACAAAGTGAAAATGAACTATCAAACATACTGACGACAATGTAAAGACAACTGGATACTAAATACAAATGTGGAAAAACTACAGGCCGCCTCAGAACAGGGAACTCTAGTGAGGAGGACTGTGAAAAAAAAAACTTTATAATACCTTAATATAATACAATTTATAAATACATTATGTACAAATTTTGCTATAGATACTAATAAAAAAAATTTTTTAAAAAAATATGGAATATAATATTCTATGTCAATATTATGTTCATTGTTCTTTGTTAACTGAGGCATTTTAGATATTTTCCATTCAAGATTTTGGTCTTCAGCATTCGTCAGCATTGTTCTAATTTTGAAGGAAGCTTTAAAGACAATTTATACTGAAAGTCTCCAAGCGCTCTTAATTATATTATTACTAGCTGATACCCGGCATGCGTTGCTATGCCATTTAATAAAGAAATTGTTTCTCCCTGCATGTCTTTTCCCATTCGTCCCGCGTTCCCTCCCGCTTCCCCTCCCGCGTCCCCTTCCCCTCTCGCATTCACACTCCGCCTCCTCCATCTTCCCTCTTCCCACTCCACTCTCCCCCTTCCCCCGTCCCGCGAACCCCCTCCCGAGTTCCCTCCCCCTCTCCCCTCCCGCATTCCATACATTCATTCCCGGTAAAAAAAAAGAACTATCCAATTTAGTGCAGTCCTTCGGAAGTTATGAAGTTATAGTTACAAACATTTCAGAGATTCATATAAAAGTTCTGAATATGTTATCTTACCTTTATTCTCTCCAGATTCTCAGCTGCGTGCTTTTCTGCCAGTTTTTTATTCCTCATCCGAATCAAAAAGTTGACAGACTCCAACACCTTATCCTGTTCTTCTTTAATCCACCTTTTCCTTTCAGCAATCTCCTCGTCAAGTCCACCTGAAGTATAGCCCAAAAAAAATTTAACTTCATAATATGGTCCTGCTGTTGGAGTTCCATTCCAAATTTGACCTCTCTTAGGCCCAGTTGTTTTGCGAAAATTCAAGCGTGACAAAGTCATCAAATGGCCGTTCAGCACCATTTTGTTTCGTTTTTAATTTGAAAGGTCCTTGTTAAACGCCGATTCCAGCCTTCCATCAAATTGTAATAAACTGACAATCTTAACAACATGATAGTTGTCCTCTTCTGCTAATCATAATTTGTTCAAAAGCTGAAACGGACTTAGGACAGGTTGTTTCCCAGAATTTGAATTTCATTTCAATTATTTAAAGTAAAAGTTCTGTCAAAGTTCTATTCAAGATCTGTTATTATTTCAGTTTTGTGAAGCAACTGGCCCATACTGATATAATAACAGAACTTAAATAGGACTTTCACAGAACTAGAAAGTTTGCTTCAAATTAATTAAATGAAAATCAAATCATGAATTGTTCAAATTCTGTGAAACAACCCATCCATAGAATTGGCATTAATAGGGACCTTTCAACTGTCAAAAAAAGGTCTTGTAAAGACATTTAATAACAATGTTACAATTGAATTTTTGTGAAACAACCCGTCCTTACTAAACAAGAGTTGTTTATCAGAAAAGAGGAGTGATTGCAAAGGTATAATTTGTAAGTAATGTGTTGTATCAACAATACAACACATTACTTACAAATTATAAACAGCACAAAAGGTAAAAATTAATTCTATATCTCAATGTTCATTGACATTGCAAAATTAAAATCAAATTATAATGATTAACTTAGTAATATATAAGTTTTACCTCTCTGCCATGCTTCAGCACAAGCCCTGTCTCTAGGAAATATTGGTCTGTTGTCCAAATTCATCAAAACCAACAGTTTCAAAGTTACTGTTTTTCTGTATGCAGGAATGTTACGTATTATGGGATTCCCAGTCATTACCAGAACTATAAAAAAAAACAATTGTCCATTACCAATTTACATATGTACTTACCAAATACATATAAGTTATTAATGGAAATACACAATGGTATCCACTGAACATATTTAAATAAAGGCAAACTGCATATGCCACATCACAGGCAAAAGTCTTTCAGGAATGCCATTCCAAGGAATGCCATATACATCGATAGAATAAAATAGGAATTTTTCTGAGTAAGGAATTTGTCCTCCAAAGAAAACTGTTCCAGCGCAAAACTGACCAAATATATTTTTCACAGTGAAGAAAAGTTGCCATTGACCCATCAGGCTAATTTGTTCACTTTTCAGAACAACTCATGTAGGTCTCATGGAAATCGTTGTACTATCACAGTGAGAAATATGATGGTGTTAGAAAGAGAAAACACCACGCTTTCTATATTCAAATATAAAAATTAACCACAAAAGGGATAAAATGTAGACCTTTATGAAACCAAAGTTTTGTATCGCAATTTCGTATCTTCTTGAAAAAAAATTATGAAACTTTGGGAATTTTTTATTAATTATTATTTTTACTCAGAACAACAAGAAAGTGAAGTGATAATAATTTTTAAGATACAAAAGTCTAGTAAATTTTTTTATTTTTTTTATTTAGAATAGAGAAAGAATTTCTCGTGTTTGAATTTAGGAGTAGTGCCATTGTAAAAAAAAAAAAAGTAGAAGTAAAAGTATTATTTTTGCATTTGATTGTAGGTGGTAAGTACATAGAGTTGGTTTAAAAACATTGATATTTGAAATGAGAGAGCTGAAAATATTGTAAAGTAGGTACATCATAATTAGTTGTTACAATTTGGGTGCCCTCAAATAAGTACAAGTTGAGTTCGAAGGCTGATGAAATATTTTTAGAGGATATGTTCTGAATTTTTTTATTTTTTTTTTGTTTATAAGGATATTAAAAATTAATTGATATTAAAATTAATTAATATGTATGTGTTTTTTTTTTTCCTTAACGAAATGTAGAAAAAAGTAAAGTGAGCTATTTTTAAACTTTTATAATATAAAATACATTTTATGTATGCATGCAAAAATTTTGTGTTTCAAAAATTAAATGTTTATTTTAATTTATAAAATTTGAAAGCGTATTTTATCACATCTCCAAAACAGTTTTTTGTTTTCCAATACGTTCAGAAATATTCCATTTATTTGGATTTTATTATAAAGCGGAAATATTTTGACACTGACAAAATATATTCGAGGTCCGAGGAGTTAACGATGTGTTTGATGAAAAATGTAGTAAAGGAAAACACCGCACCTCTTGTCTTTGAAACCTACACTAATACGAATGCAATTTCTATGAGTTGTTCCATGTTGTAGGATGAAGCTACGGTAATGGCTAATTTCCAATAAATAGAAGAGATCATGGAGGATGGAAAATCGCTGAATAATAAAAACACATCTAACCTTTGAGTGCTGGCATCTTGGCTAGAATGTCTAAAATCAATGGGTCCTCCATACGGTTGAACGACATGTCCAAAACAGAAAGATTCTTGCAATCCTCAAAATGTTTTACGTCGGCTTAAAGACAACAGGTTATGCCATATATATATTAAAAAAAAATTATAAACTTAATATTTTACAAATCGAAGACATTTTTATGACATTATGAATGGAAAAGAGTAAAAGCATTTTCTTACCCAGTGTACAAAGCATATTGTGTCCAATGCTTAAGGTTTGCAACTTTGGAACAACATCCAGATTCTCGATTTTGGTAATCTGATTATAATCCAAGTTTAGGGTATCCAAATTAGGGCATCCCTCAAGGTTCTCAATCTTCTTGATCAAATTGTAATGTAGGTAGAGACACTTTAGTTCGTCCTTCATTTCTAGCCCTTCTAATCTCCGTATGCCATTATTTTCAAGAAATAAACATTTCAATCCTGTGTATTCATCCAAATTTTCAATCTTGGAGAAACCCTAAATAAAAATAATGAAATAGCTTGACGAATAGAGAAGAATATTTTAGAGCCTTTAAATATTGCACAAAAATTAATTTTAAAAATAATGTATAAGAGAAGTTTTATGTATCCATCACAGTTATTGTATAGCGAAAGCAAAATTATGACAGTAAGGCAGTTGTACATAATACAGGCTCTCTGTAAATTTTTTAACAACATTATTGCTGCAAAAAGATCTCAACAAGTGCGCAACACTAGAATGTGTTCTTCTTTAATGTATCAACCAGTATATACCAGAACATCCTTTGGACAAAGAAGTTTTTCATATAAAGCTCCATTGCTTTATAACATGCTTAGTGAAAAAATCAAAACTATTGGTACGTTAAATATATTCAAAAAAACGGTCAAAATATGTATACTAACTGAGAGTGATGGTTTTGGATTACCCATGTTGTCGTTTTTGTCATAAATCAGCATGGAATTAAGCTATAATCGATACAATCCATATTTGATTACTGTGTGTACATTACTACTTATTGTTATTTCTTACTGCTGTATACTTTTGAATTTACTCATTGTTATTATCAAATTAACTTTTTTATAATTATTTACTCACATAATTGTTTATTATTATTTACTCATAATTATTATGTATTTACTTAATTTATGTTTATTTTTTATTTACTTTCTTACGATTACTAAATAGTTTATTATTGTTTATTCATAATTATATTTTATATTATGTATTTAATTTACTTACATTTATTTACCTACTATATTATATTTATTTTTATTATATTATATTTATTACTTACTATATTATATTTATTACATAATCTATATACATGTATTACATACTTGTTTATTATTATTTACTTTTTATTATTTATCTATTATTATTTACCTACCTTTATTTTTATTTATTTTTTGTTAATACTCGTAAATCTACTGTTACTGACGGTATGGTCACCCTATGAATGCATTTGTTAAGCCACTGCAGGTACCTTGAACATGTTTAGTTTACAGTAGAATATTATTGTGGCCAACTAAGAGCAATATGAGCATACCGCCCAGCTGTAATTAATATTTGAGTAAACTATATTTAGTGCTTCTTGTGAATTTATATGTATGTTTTTTATTTTTATTCGATTATTGTTTTTTATTTTTATTTTTATTGTAAAACTGCACATCTCGATACAGGAATGCCCTAGTGAGATGTGCAGTTTATGTTTTTATGTACATCTATATATTTTAATAAATAAATAAATAAAATAACATTACTTACTTCTTGAATTATATTATGGATTAATAAAATAGTTTTAAGGTATACTTACTTTGAAATGCAAATACAAGATATCATTTAAATATGGTGTAACATAAAGCTTTTGTTGTTTACAATGGTCCACTATAAACTTCTTCGTCATAACTGGCCCTCTTAAAATTTTTGACATTTCACTATCAAAATCAGTCTTCCCTTTTTTTTCTTCCTCTCTCTTTTTGTTTTCTGAGTCGAGTTCTCTAATTTTAATTTCAGTGTTCTGAACGTCAGAGCATGATGAAATATTAATGCAATCATTGTGGGGTTTTATATCTGTTAAAGCTTTTGAAGCACTTTCAACATTCTTTTTAGGGTGTAAAATCTTTTGGGATATTTCCAATAATTCAGTGTTGCTTTTAAGCAAAGTGTCCGCTGCTTTCTGTGTCATGTCAATATTGTTGCTTGCATTTTCTATTCTATGAGTTGTATTTGATTCACAACCATTGTCCGTATCTTTATTAATTGCTGGTTTTAATCCTAGCTTTGGATGTAAAATTCTTTCAGAACGTTTAAGAACCTCATCGATTTCTTTGAGAAAAGACCTGGAAGCTTCAAGCGTTTGATTACAGGCGGCATTTTTTAAAGAAGATATGTCTGTTTGAGAGCCACTGAGTTTAATGACTGCCTCTTCCTCACATTCACCCACACTTTGAGATTCTGCAGAAGTTGATTGTTTGAGTGTAAAATCATCATTTGTTTGTGTAATTTCTTCTTTCTTTGCTATACACAAGTTATACTGATCTTTGCTCAACTTGGAGGCTTGGAGGGTTGAGTTGACATCTTTTAGAAGATCTTCAATACATGCTATTTTATCAGCAATGTCATTTTTGATTAGATTGTTATACATTTCTGTATTTTCCATGATGTCATTTTCAAAATCGTTCATTTGTACAGCGTCAACCTCTTCGAATAAATTTTCTTTGCTTTTATCTCCTCCTTTAGTAGGTATTGCACCAATTAATTCAGTTCCTGTAATGTTTTCAAGTTTAGTAATTTCCTTAATGCTCCCAATGGGTTCTAGTTGTTGATCGGGATGATCTTCATTTTGCAACATTAAGGTATCAATGTTTTCTAGTAAGCGCTGAGTTTGCTTTATTTTAGCCTCGATGGTCAATTTTTCATGTAAATATATTTTTTCTTTGACTTCGATTTCTTGAATATTGTCTACATCCAAATTTTGTAACAGTATTTTTTCCCTAACATCGGTGTTTTCAGCATCCTCAGTCAATTCAATTAAATTCCCATTCCACTTTCCACTATCAATATCTTTTGATTGATCGGATGCAGTTGTGTTATTATTTGAATTTATCGACATAACATCGTAGTGGCCCATCACCGAATCTATACTTTCCAATAAGTGCCTTGTTTCATTGACTTTTGCTTCAATAGTTTGTGGATATGATATCTCTTCATCTTCCAAAGCCTGTCCAAGATTATTAAGATCTTGGAAATTATCGACACAGATTTCATTGGTTACCTCTTCATTCGGTACACAACTTTCAGCCTCCGGTGCAAATTTTTTGTCCGGACAAGTAATGCTAACGATTCGTTCCATAATATCTTTAGTATTCTTGAGTTTATTTTCTATGTTTGATGAAACTTCAATATCGTTTTGAGTCGCTAAAGGTGTAACAACCTGCTGCATCGCACTTATTGTCTCCCTAAGTTTAGATTCCAAGGATTCAGGAGACAGAGAATCTTTATTTACGTCTTGTGGAACAATCTCTACCTCTCTCATATCAGATTGACAATGAATATCATTTATGTTCTCCATGTCCTCGGATGTTCCTTTGATTGTTGTAGTTTCTCTTTTGGCATCATCCCTCTCCATTCCTATTATTGTTAAAAAAATATTATAAGCAACCATTGTTGTAAGTACCAAATATTAATTTCTATACGTTAGCAACCATCTGATTTCTGCTTCAGAAAGAATAATCAAAATACATCATATAAGTACCTTTATAAGTACCTAGTATAGAAAGTATGTTCTTCTGAACTACTAAAACTGTAATGTGATGCGTTACCTGTTTGCTATAATAACAGCAATAATGTTCCTGATTAGGTAATTTATTATAATAATGGCACAAAACCAAAGACTGTGATGGCTATTTTATTAATAAATAACCCCACTGCCATGGAAACACAGATGAGAAAATAATTTTGTTTTTCAAAACAAAATTTTATTACCATGGTAACAAACTTATTTTAAACTCTTTGAAATGAGGATAAATTAATGTTATATGTTTTTCATATGAAACAGACACATTGTGGTGTGACATTATGATTTAAAATAAAACAATAACTTAGTAAAGTTATGATTTACTTTAAAAAAAAGTGTAGAACTCGAAAACAATATATCGTTTCAAACATTAGCAAAGTTTAACTCCCCTCTAAACCTGTTTTTCATATTCCGGAAAAAAAACTAGATCAGTAAAAATAAATGTTAAATAATTTCTGCCTCCAAGGATTGTTTCAAATTCTTTGTATCTGTATCCGCCCTCACCTCCCTTCATAAACATACCAAACCACCCACCCTCCCTTTCTCCTTTTGCCTAATTTTAATTTGTCCAATAACAACATTGGTTTTTGACGTTGACAGATACGGTCACTTTTTTGGGGGAAATAAAAAAATGCCCATTCAATTCTTTGGTTGAAACTTTTTTAATCGATTTATTGTGCAGTTGCTCTTCTGCTTGTAATAATTATTCACCTTCGAATTGTACTTTCTCTCTTTATAAGATTTTATTTAACACTAATTGAAATACTCGGCGTCGCTCGGGATTTGCATAGCGTGTTTTTTTTAAATCAACTGTAGACAGGCCCCTTATTTTGAAGGTCAGGTGTGCAAAATTTCATCAACCCGAAAGAAAACTGTAAATTTGTATAAAAATCAAATCCACGTCGGCCGCCCGCCACAGGCCGCGTACCCTCTGCTTTATTATTAAATAGAAGGTGTATGGTTTCTAACATTATTATTGTATTTCTTTGACAAGCCAGGGGATATATTTTGTGGGTACGTACCGCATCTTTGTCAAACTATTTTTTGTAGCTTCTCTTAAACCATAGATCAAAAGATAAGTGATTATTTTGTTTCAGGCAAATATGAATTATGAATCTGTGGTTAATGAGAACGCGGAAACGCCAGTTTTGAATTTTCTAGTTACCCATGTCAACATCAGCGTTCGGGACAATTCAAGACTTATTATTTGCTGAAAGCCGTTAACTCCTTTTTTTTCGACGATATTTATATCTTATCGATGATACTCTATTTTCCCGCAAGTTTTACGGTCTTTGTTTTGTACCAGAGATAACCTTCAATACGTGACAAGTGTCATTATTTTGCAAGCTAACTTTTCTGACTTACGAACCAAAAAACAATAGTTTTGTTCGTTGTTTCTTAATACCGACACTTTTATAATCTTTTGGCATACGTTTCTTAACTTAGGCATGGATGTGCGTAATTAAATGTAAACCTTCTGTTTGTACATCAATGTTGCACTCTGGGCAACTTCTAAGCTTTGCTTCCTCACTAATGTGAAATTCCTGTAAAATGGCTGACTTTGATTCCTTGCGCTATTATACTCCTGGAAAGTGTAAAGCCTTGACAAATAAACTTGATAAATCATTAGACTCCTTATATTCTTTAAAGCAAGGCAAACTATTGGCATCCATGCTTACACCGAAGCGGAATAATAACAGCCATCCTAACAATTATTCAAAACTAAACTTCGAATTGAGCCATCACTTTTCTGATCCACCAGCACGCCTCAAGTTACTCAAAACTTTTTATTCATTTCACTTGAGAAATTCTTGCTGCGTCTTCAGCCACCTTCATACAATAAACCTTTCAAATAATTCACTATCCATCATTCCTGATGAGTTTTGTAATTTGTCAACATTGAAAGAGTGTTATTTATCATTTAATGACATTAAATATTTGCCGGATAATCTCAGGAATCTGCAATCCCTTCTTATCCTTCACTTAAACAGTAATAAACTCGTATATTTGCCCTCGTCTGTCAGGGACATGGAGCAACTCGAGGAACTAGATATATATGATAATATTCTCGTAGAGTTTCCGTGGTGTTTAAATAGATTGTTGCTTTTGGACATTTATGAGAATTTTGTAGAAGAACTTTACGATGAATCGTATATTGCTCAGGCAGAAAGATTCCGAACCAAATACGGCTACAAAAGAAGCATAAAATGGTTTGTATAAATGTTTAATTCCATATCTCTTATTAGGTTCTTCTCTGGAGTGCTCCGGAGATGGTCGGGATCAATTGTCAATATTTACAACTTCTCAGTGACTTAGGGAACGATGGGTATTTTGATCGAGCACATTGACAAGTGCCATTGGCAAATGATATTCACCCTCTCTTGAGTGCAGTCTTATGTGTAAACAATTTTTTTTTATTACTAAAACTAATTTTTTAGTTAAATTCTATTTATCATACACTTATGACTGCTAAGGTAAATGTTAAAATTGTTTTAGATATTTAAAAAAAAAAAAGGTTTACCTTAAAAATATAGAGAACACAATCAAATTTATGTTTAGAATATATTTTGACAACCGTATGAATTATTTTACACGAGTTTTAATTAAATAATATAATATTGTTTGTCTTAGAAATAATTAGATAACTCAACACAAAATTTTGAGATACAAGCTTTGAATATCTTCACAATGTTATTTCTCAGGGGAGAGTTGGTTTCACACCTGTGAAATTAGCGGATAGATTATTTTTTATTGAAACATTTCCTACTAAAATAATTATATCTTGTAACTTAATACACCTACCTTTTTTTCTCTTATTTCCAGTAAACAATATCTGAGCAGGTCTTATTCCTGTGTAGAAGATGAAGATATCCCAAATCGTAAGTCCATAACATAATTTTCTATACATATACATCATTTGGTTTTTGGCAGTGAAACTGCGATTCAAGTTACATTATTATTTATCATTTTGTTTGCTAACGTTTAAAAAATTATTTCTCTGTATATAACTAGCTATTCTAGGTAAACTACACACGGTAGATTATAAACTATTTTTATAAATACTTGAACACGTAATCTTGTAAGATGGTACAATTTACAAAAAAAATGTAAGTTGTGACGAAAATAGAATATATTTTGCACCTGCACATCAAGAGTGACATTGAGGGATTAATGAATACAATAACTTAACATTCCTTTCACCTATACTGAGAGTATCTTCCTTGTTAATCTACCTTCTAATCTTGGTTGTTTACAGCACAGACATTCACAGTCCTTCAAAACTGTGGTTTTCCAGACCCTCTTTGAACAAATTCTCAACATCCTCATGCAGATAGGACATTGCTGTCGTAATGTTCACCTGACAAAAAAACACGTTAAGAATTCTGCCATGTGCGAATGAGGAACTCAATCACATTTTTTTCAGTTGCCCTATAAACAATTCATATAAAAATTTGATCCCTGACGATCAGTACGTATTACTTAACGTTGCATGCCTGTTGTCTTCTGTGGAAAACTTGTATAATTAATACTTTAAAGAGTTCAATTTGTAATCTTAATTGTACATACTCATTTTTTCCTCTTATAATGAGTGTTTTTCACATATTTATTTTGTTTTGTTTATTGTTTATGTAAAATAAATTGTATTAACTTATTTATTAATTACCACCCTCATTAAAGCTGGTTCACACAGAGCTATAAATCTGCGAGCAGATATCTGTTGAATCGCGAGCGCTTATCTTTTGTGCTTTCACACGAGGCTATCAAATATTTCTTCCTGTGGTTGGAGAGGGGGTCAGTTGAATTAGGGAGCGGCAACGGAATGCACATTTTTTGTACTGAAATCTGTAAACTTGACATCTAACATCCACGGGTCTAGGCAGCTCCGTAATTACAATGACCCCCTCTCCTGTTTTAGTCGGAGAGGGGGAGATTTATCTTCTGGGCATATCCCCTCTGAAGCGGTTACGTCTAATGTATTGTCTATGATTGATCTGCGCTTAAAAACGCTTAGGTGTGAACGGTCTGAAGGGATTGTATGGAGAGCGTTATTTGGCATGCTATGATCTTTTATATTCGATAGCTGTGTGTGAACCAGCTCTTATTGCTTCAACTTGTAAAAATGTATGTAATCCAAATCTTAAGATTTTCAAAAAAATAGTTTTACCTCTCAAACTAAAAAATTGACATCTTGTATTGTGAGTGTTTAGCATGTTTTTTGTATTACTATTGTGTAATGTAGACAGGTTCTTGTTATTACTGCCAAATTTATATATATTTACCCAAAGTTACATTTACAAACTCAATTACTTGACACTGGCTAGAACACTCCTTTGGGGTGAAAGACCATTAAAAAATAAAAAATATCCAGAGGTGTCATATAAAAAAATTAGGCCTTTTTAATAATTTTATGTGCGACGAACGCTGTAGTCTGCTTTGGAATGTAACATTCTATTCAACATGTACTACTATTTTTTAGCCACATTATATATTTACAACTATGATGAAGAAGAAGATTGGGACGGTGATGAGTTTTGGGACCCTTCATGCAGAGACCCTTTTCCGGCACACGTCCTGGAAGTTTTGGACCACCATGTCGAAATGGTACGAAAGGAGGGCGGCTTTGTACCGTCTGATCTGCACGTCGCCTCATCTTCATCCAGGGTGAGGCCTATCACTCCAATACTGGTACCGGGACAATTTGACGATGATGATGATTAATTTATGCAAACTATGGTGCCTTGGTAATCAACTTACCACCAATAATTGTAGCAGTACGATGGTAATTAATTAGGGGGAAGAATCAATCTCTACTTCGCATCATCTTCAAGCAGGGTGGGCCCTCTCATTAGCATGAACCATAGTGCCTTATTAACCTTGTCTACATGGCTGTCGTACGTGAAGTTGCGAACTCTAGTGCCTTGTAAAACTTATGCGGCTATCACATATGTGATCTATCAGCGGCTACCTGTACACTGATGTTGCATAAGTGATCCATGAAGTTTGTTTAGTTCTGCATTATTTATATCATTTGTTGTGAAACTTCCTCGCATACTGTAATTGCTTCCTTCATTGCGGGTAGTTTAATCTGATCTACGCGGATGTCACATGTGTGATCCACCTACGACCATCCCCGTATACTGATGTCGCATATTTAATCCAGTACACTAAAACACATACAAAACATGCTGCATGATGGAATAGATTGTGTTAAAAATATTACCTTGCCACCAATAATCTGAGGGTTAATCGGGTGGTACAATCAAAGTCTGTTAATCAAGCAATCATTTTTCAACTGACAACCGTTAATCGAAGGCCAGTAAATTGCGGCTATATATTTTCTAATCTTTAACAAGCGGTTTTAATCGTCAACAGTCAACAACAGTTGTTAATTGTCCGGCCTATATATTTTCTAATCCTTAACAAGCGGTTTTAATCGTCAACAGTCAACAACATTGGAGGGGATCCCACCACTTTCCCAACGGCTGTGTGAGGAAACTGATTGTTTAACCTCCTTAGCCGCACAGTCAGTCAACAACAGTTGTTAATTGTCCGGCCTATATATTTTCTAATCCTTAACAAGCGGTTTTAATCGTCAACAGTCAACAACAGTTGTTAATTGTCCGGCCTATATATTTTCTAATCCTTAACAAGTGGTTTTAATCGTCAACAGTCAACAACAGTTGTTTATTGTCCGGCCTTCTACTAAATTAGATTAAATACATACATACCTGTACATATACAGAGGAGCACATAATGTATGTTTCTCAAAACTCAAGATGATGTACTGGATTATATTGCGACGAATGAGTACTTTTGTGCTGTGATCATGTTATTTAATTTTAATTTTATAGATGTAGCATGAACCCAGAGGATTCCTAAGCATAATAATTTTAATTTTATAGATGTAGCATGAACCCAGAGGATTCCTAAGCATATTTGGAGTAAAAAATGTACATGTCATTTTACTGTCCAATGATTTTTTTCTATTAATTTCCAAACAAAAAAATTTTCAATCACACGTCACTACTGATCCCATCAGCATCAATTTTAATGTTTTTAATTTAAAAAAAGTCATCAGCAGCAAAATGACATCATCATTTTTTATTCCAAATATGCTCAGTAATCCTTCGGGTACGTGCTGTTTGCACCCTGTATTATGTTGTGATTTATAAATTATAACCGTAGTTGTGTTTCTATTATAAAGACTGACCATTTTCTTTTTAATGTTCTAATATATTATTATATGAATGATTGTAATAATAGTTGGCTATCAATAATTTATTATTTTTGTGTTGCCATATTCAGGATGTAAAAGTATTTTCTATTTGTAAATGTTATCTAGTAAACAAGATCTATTTAACTAGTAAACAAGATTTTTAACAACTTATTAGATTTAATTTTTCAATCCTGAACTCAATCCAAAAAAATCGATATTGTGATTTAAACTTCCAACTCAACTACATAAAGTAAAGCACGTTAGAAAAACATCCGGTGTAGTATTTAGTTTCACCTTTTTGCAAATGTTTCAGTGTACATGTAAATTTCAGCCTGTTTTTATTAATGACTAATGTAAATACCTTTTTCTTTTTTAATTTTGTTTTTGATTGTGTAAATAAGTAATGTGAGATTTCCTTTTTTGTAGATAAAATCAATTTGTTTTTAGTATTACAAGCTGTTACCAACCATTATTACTGTTACTATGATTTACTCACCTTTTGGAGGTTAGGTGCATCAGGCCGGATTGAGACTCTATCTCAGCGCCGTGGGGAAAGGCGATTTTACCTTGATAGATGGGGGTGTATTTTAAATCAAACATCGGTTTCACTTTGGAAATTAAAATATGACGTGTATTGTACCGAAAGCAAATAATAACAAATAACAGAGTGACTCACCCCGAGGACCGAATGCAATCTAACCTAACTAACGTTCCCTGCACTTCCTAGTCGATCCGCAACTCATCACAACGGGATGGCTAGGATTAGCCTGATGACCAGCCTGATCGACATCCTTCAGTCTCCTCCGCGGCAAGGCAGGACCTCCTTCATGTAATGTGGATTTCCGGAGACGATCTGATCGTCATCCGAATTAGGGCCAATTGGAATTCCCTTCCAGCGAGGGTACGGGGCGCGCCAGGGAGCACGAGGGGACTTCCGAGGTATTACGGCTCGCGTTGATCTTCTTATCACCCAGCGGAGCGCATGTCCGGGGTATTTCGTGCAATAACGGAATCGATCTTACAGTCGACATTCGGCAGGTGCCCGCAAACGTGATCGGTTCGATGCAATTAAATAACCGATCGCCATGATATCTTGCGATGAATCATCCGGATCCGCGGTTGAACTATATCGGCACATTAAACTTAGTTGCACAATGATTTCTCGATATTCGAGTAGGATGGAACTTTAGTAACACCGGCACCCGTTTGTTTTTTTAAAACATTACGTCCCTTTGATATTTTCACAATAAAATGCTAATTGACTGTCCCAGCTATGATGTTGCCCAATCATCCTCGAAGCGAGAGTGAGTCTTCTTCTTTTTCTTTTTCCGGAACCGGAAAACTAACGCCCTCTGTCCTCGGTGTTGCCCGTCCCCTCGTTGAAAAAAAACCATAGTCACCAATTAAACGGGTACTTAATAGTTCGTGCTGCTACGGATCAATGTTATAAAGCAGTGTTCATAAATGAAAAATTTAATGTTATAAAGTAGTGTTCATAAATGAAAAATTTAAGATGAATTATAAGATGAATTTTTTTGAAAGTGTGTAGAAGAAGTATGATCGTTGTTCACATTAGAATTATGAACAAAACGACCCTGGCTATTAGAAGTGTAAACCGGTTTAGATTGAAAGTGTTTTGATTGATTATTAAAATTATTCGGAAGAGAGTGATTGCTGGCAAATCTATTATTGGAATATGTATGAGGTTGTTGATTATTATATTTAGTATTGTAATGTTTATTACCAGCATAAATTTTGCCTGTATAAGAGGGGGAAGGTGAAGGTTGCTTTTCTATTTCAGGAATTGAGAATGATTCTAATTTATTTGTAGCATTTACTAGTTCCTCAAAATTGTTAAAGTCCCTAGACGCAAGCAAATTAACATACATGGGGAGCAAAGCTCGCATGCATAATTGGAGTAATTCAATATCTGGTAATTTAGAATCGAGCATGTTATTCTGAGCCTTCATTCTCAAGGTGAACTCAAAAGCAGTCATACCGGTAGGTTGCTTCATGTTAAATAACTCCTTTTTAAGTGATAATTGTTTATGTTCCCCTTCAAATTGTTTTATTAATAGTGTCTTCAGACTATCCCAAGTTAGTTCGGGGGTATAAATGGATCTAAACCATAATAAAGCCAAGCCTTCTAAAATATCCGGAAAACATTTTACTATATTCGAATGTAGAACGTTTCTTGTCCTGCATTTCTCGTCGATGTGTAGAATAAATTCTCGAACACAAGTTGACCCATTAAATTTGATATCCCAATTATTGATCGTGTTTGTTGGAGGATGTGATTCGTTATAAATAATTTTAGTATATTTAATGACTTTGGAACTTGAGTCACTGTCTTCGTCCGTGTTCGATGTTTCCTCATGTTGTTCCGTGATTTTCGTAACTTTTATGATTTTATTATGCCTTCTGGCTTGAGTACGCATTTCCTCTAAGGTGTTTGCCGGTATTAGATTTCTTGTAGTTAAATCCATAGATAAATCTTCTTTCGATTTGCCATTAATATTCTCGATAGGCCCTGACATCGTGAATTTTTATTCGTAGAACGGAAAAAGAGAGAAAAAGAAAAAAAAAAAATTTTAAATTTATAAATTTTTCACAACCCTGATCTTGTTTGAAAATTATTCTAAGTTTTTTTTTTAAATTATTAATTGTGGCAACCTTGTTTTTAAAATTATTATTTTTACGGGAAGAGAGAAGAAATTCGTGGCAACCCTGATATTTAAAATTATTTCAATAAATGTTTGTAAAGTAAAGCTGTTATAACTAATAAAAACAATTATTATAACATAATATTTCGGGGCAAATGAAATAAAATGCTAGAACGTTTTTCAATTAGCAAAGAATTTAACATGAAATTGAAAGATAAACAATAGAAAACATAAACATTATTTTGACAGAACTGTCACGTTAAGAATGTAAACAACATTATTTATGAAATGTCTGATTGAAATTTGAAAATGTCAACAATATATTATTTTGACAGGTAACAGCTGTTGCTTTGGTAATAGCTGATGTTATTTGGAAAGAAATCATTGATGTTTTGATTATAAACAATTACTCTCAATTATAAATCTCGGCAGTACGAATTGTTATTGCAACAAATGTCAGAAACATAAATATGTAAATCCTTTTCTAGAAGAATTATGTATGAATGATCGCGGTAAATCAACATTGATTTCTTAATATAAGACTGTAAAAGTTGATAAACTTTGTACGGTGACATTTAGAAACAATAACAGTAATTATATTTCTTTGCAAAATACTTGCACATGGATAGCATTTTTAACATTGACGTTATGTTAAATTCCAAATACCAAGGTAAAATAAATCGAGCCCAAAACACGTTGAGTGCGCCATTGTTACCAACCATTATTACTGTTACTATGATTTACTCACCTTTTGGAGGTTAGGTGCATCAGGCCGGATTGAGACTCTATCTCAGCGCCGTGGGGAAAGGCGATTTTACCTTGATAGATGGGGGTGTATTTTAAATCAAACATCGGTTTCACTTTGGAAATTAAAATATGACGTGTATTGTACCGAAAGCAAATAATAACAAATAACAGAGTGACTCACCCCGAGGACCGAATGCAATCTAACCTAACTAACGTTCCCTGCACTTCCTAGTCGATCCGCAACTCATCACAACGGGATGGCTAGGATTAGCCTGATGACCAGCCTGATCGACATCCTTCAGTCTCCTCCGCGGCAAGGCAGGACCTCCTTCATGTAATGTGGATTTCCGGAGACGATCTGATCGTCATCCGAATTAGGGCCAATTGGAATTCCCTTCCAGCGAGGGTACGGGGCGCGCCAGGGAGCACGAGGGGACTTCCGAGGTATTACGGCTCGCGTTGATCTTCTTATCACCCAGCGGAGCGCATGTCCGGGGTATTTCGTGCAATAACGGAATCGATCTTACAGTCGACATTCGGCAGGTGCCCGCAAACGTGATCGGTTCGATGCAATTAAATAACCGATCGCCATGATATCTTGCGATGAATCATCCGGATCCGCGGTTGAACTATATCGGCACATTAAACTTAGTTGCACAATGATTTCTCGATATTCGAGTAGGATGGAACTTTAGTAACACCGGCACCCGTTTGTTTTTTTAAAACATTACGTCCCTTTGATATTTTCACAATAAAATGCTAATTGACTGTCCCAGCTATGATGTTGCCCAATCATCCTCGAAGCGAGAGTGAGTCTTCTTCTTTTTCTTTTTCCGGAACCGGAAAACTAACGCCCTCTGTCCTCGGTGTTGCCCGTCCCCTCGTTGAAAAAAAACCATAGTCACCAATTAAACGGGTACTTAATAGTTCGTGCTGCTACGGATCAATGTTATAAAGCAGTGTTCATAAATGAAAAATTTAATGTTATAAAGTAGTGTTCATAAATGAAAAATTTAATGTTAGCAGTGTTCATATTTTAAAAATAAAAAAGATAATAATTTTAACACTGCTTCATAACAAAGCGTTAATGATAAATAAAACTACACTCTTTCTCTCGTCTAAAGGTTTTGTAACTACAAATTTCTAATTTTTAATCATTAAAGACAATATTAATATTGACTCTCAATTTGAAAATTTGAAATAGAAAAATCTGTAAAAGATACAGTCATATCTAGATTGATAGTCGCTAAAATTGTCTTAGACATCGGATTATACTCATTTGCATATCACAATTAGGCCTTTTTGGTCAATAATGCATATTTAAGCCTTTTCTCGACCTTAACCTTTTGAACGCAATTGTATCAATGTTGATTGGGAAAGAAATTAACAATAATACGTGGCTGTATTAACCCTTGATATGCCAACTTTGGTTACCAATAATGTTCCGCATGCGGTTCTAAAAACCTGAGCTAGAATGCAGCCAAAAGGAAATACATATTCCAAAAATCATATAGCATTTCAATGCATATTGTATGTAAATCATAGATACGAAAACTTGTAATATTTTTTTACTTTTTCTATTACACATACATATTTTTGAAATTTTCTAGTTTGTATTATATATGTTGGCATTTTTTACTGCATATTATAATCCAATTACTAACTATAAACATGATGTTACATTTATCTTAGGTTAGTTCTAAATACAATCCTGTTTGTTAATTTATGTATAATTATTCCTTATGACAGCTGTGAGTCATTTTTGTAAGGTTCCAGGTGTTGCAACACCTGGCAGCGATATTTTGAAATAAAAAAAATCATATTTATATATTTTTTATTCTGCAGCGATAATTGAACCTACAACCTTCCAACCCAAAGTCAAACACATAGACCAAGGGTTACCAACCAGTCAATGACGAAGCAAAATTTTGCGAATCCCAATTGTGACGGATTTTTGAAAATACCATATTTTAAATTTATAACCATGGATGGACAAAAATAATATACTGCTCGTAGGACAAATTTACTTGTCTGTTAATGAAGTGATTTAACCGCCCTACCTTTTTTCAAAAAGTAGGTAAAAAAACATCGGGTTTTTTAAACGGTTTTATAAACCGCGCCACTTGCATGGAGAGTACCGCTGGCTAGCGGCATTACTTGTATGGGAAAGACAAAAATACCCGTCTTGTGTCCCTTAGCTTCGCGATAGCGCAGGAACAAACTTGGTGTATACGAACGTATCGCGCACGTTTTGTGGGTTTCACGTATAGTTTTTTTTTTACCTGAATGTACGTAATATGGTTTGTTGCATTCGGGCGACAAGATTGCGGACGTATCACCTACTTTCGTATGTGTAGGGCGGTTAATGGTCAAAATCAGGTACCCTTTTTTTTTGTGATATGGATTATTTTTAGAAGTCGATAGCAAAGGCAGCTCTAGGAATCCAGAAGTTTGTAAATAGAAGGTCATTTACAAACAAATTATGCGATTATTTGGGCAATATTGCGATATACGCTGGTATTATCAATATCCATTTTTAGTTAGGTACCTCACGAATTTGAGAGTCAAATTACATTTAATATAGTAAATTATTTCATGTGTCAAGCATGCAATACGCAAACCAATCTATGTTTATTAATCCATCTCTTTCAAACTCACAATATTCATTATGCTGTCTCCCCTAACGGCAATGACCCAAGCTGTCTTCAGAATGCGAAAGCATTTTTACTATGTGATATAGTGCCATCTCGTTTATTACACGGCGCGTAAAGAGACAGAAGATATCATATTGGGACATTTGATAAATTGACCCAGCCAATCATAGGTGTGTGAGAACGGAAGCTTCCATCTGAGATGTAAGATGTCACTACTTGCCGCTGCCCGCTATTTCGCAGTGCATTTTCAAATAAATTAAAATAACAACAGTTGTTTTGATTTGTATAATATTTCATAATATTATGTTTTACTGTCATCTTATAATTTTCGAGGGTCATTGACAAATTGACCTGAGGGAAGGACCGCCACTGGTCGATAGCCTGAAAATTTAGATAAAAAGTAGCTCTGACATATATAGACACAAGAATCAGTACACACGCCGTAATGCAGCATCTGAGTATCATTTTGTCAAGCTGGTGGCCATTAGAAAAAGAAAGTTACAATCATTTATTGAAAATATATCACAACATAGATAGTAAAAATTTCATATGTTGTAATGTACAAGATGTATTTACCACCAAATATAGCCAGGCTTGTGTGTATGGGGGGTATATTTATATCGTCCTTGCAACCGTAAGCCACCACTAAGCCATTTTAACCCAAGTGGGATAACACGTGTACGTTAACCCTTTGGTTAGCGAGTTATTTTTTTGCCATTTACATCGTGGGAGTGAGTTATTTTTCAAGTTTTTCTTAATTTTGCAATCGATTTAGTTAATTGTCTTCCCTTTTTTTACCTCAAAAGTTGTACACAGTACCGCAGTAAGTTACCACACAACAGTACCGCTGACTAGCGGAATTATTTGTACGGGAGAGACAAAAATACCCGTCCCATGTCCCTTAGCTTCGCGATAGCGCAGGAACAAACTTGATGTATACGAACGGATCACGCACGTTTTGTGGGTTTCGGGTATAGTTATTTTTTTACCTTAACGTACGTGATACGGTTTGTTGCATTCGGGCGATAATATTGCGGACGTATCACGTACGTTCGTATGTGTAGGGCAGTTAAACAGAAGTTCTGGTGTACTATGTATATGGTTTAATCAGAATTGTTTTTGATATAATTTTTGTTTTGTGTAAAGCGATTGTGTGTTTTTTTATAAGTTCCCCATCCTTTAATGCCATATTGTATTATTGATTGGCAGAAGTCAAAGTAAGTCATTATGAGTAAATCTTTATTTAGGATGTGTCTTAGACATCTGAAGATGTGTGTTATTTTCTTCAATCTGTCTTTGAGTATGTTTATGTATGTGGAACATTTTATCCATTGGTCTACTTATTACATGTCGCTTAAATATTATATTAATTTCAATATTTATTTATTCGAGGTAAAATTATTGCACCCAGAAATAAAACCTTTTTCAAAAACCTAATCAAAAATACATATCTATTTATTATCGCATAAAATTATGGCTAAGCACCCAGGTGTTTATGTATTATTTTTAATAAATTATGTGCGAGATAATTTAATATAAATTAATTATAATTAAAAGGTTGCGGGCTACGGCATCCCCACTCCCGGTTTTGTGACTGGAGGTAGGTAACTGTTACTGGATTATGAGTAAGCAGATCTGGTCACTAAACACGGCTAAAGTCATTTCAAGCAACCAGCTTGTTACTGGGAGTATGTACTACACCTAGGTTAAATTATTTGTTCGTGAAATAATTCAAAATAAAAGAGATGATTGACCTCATTAATCTTGGGTACCCGTGACATACACTTTTACCACTGTGATTTTTACCCTTTACATTGGTTTTTTTTATTTAATGTTGATTCTTTATTATTATGTTAATTTGAATACCTACGAATACCTACACTAATGTAATTAACACTTATTTTATGTAAAAGCCAAACTAAATAAATAAATTATGCTATTTAAAGATAAGTTCCTACCTTTCGATAAATAATTTTTTTTTTTATTTCAATAGCTTAAAGCAGTCATGGGCAAAGTACGGCCCGCGGGCCAAGTCTGGCCCTTCAGGCTAGTCAATCCGGCCCGTGACATTGTTTTGAATAACCCTACTACAATTTACCAATTGAACAAAATGTATAGAACAGGACCTGGACATTTTTAGCATGCCATTTAATATGGATTGTGAATCAGTCAAACCAGAATTGCAGCTCGAACTGATTGAGTTGCAATGTAACACTGAATTGAAGCAACTGTTTCTCAACGTTTCCAAAATTGAGTTCTACAAGGCCCTGTCAAAATCAAGGTTCCCAAACCTGAAATCTCACACAGAAGATAATTGCGATGTTTGCATCTTCCTACATCTGTGAACAGGTGTTTTCTACTATGAAGCTATGCAAAAACAGCGTTAGAAACCGATTGACTGACCACCATTTAGCTTCGCTACTGCGAATCAGCTCATCCCAGTTTCTATCAGATTATGAAAAACTTTTAGAAGCTCAGTCACAGTTTCATCTGTCACATACGCCTTCATGCTCTTCTAAAGAAGAATCAATTTTTGTTACTTTTTTACCATTGTAGCATATAATATACTTAATATTAGGTTTGATGTAAAAATTAAAAAATAAAGTATCACTTTTAAAAAATTATTTTATTCAATTTTTTTCCAGCCCGCCTAGATAATTTTTAAATTTATCTGGCCCTTTTGTTAAAAAGTTTTCCCATCTCTGGCTTAAAGCAAAAATATTGTATCTCCACAAACCATGATTTTGTGATATAAGTGAAAATTTAGAATCTCTTGAAAAATTTGTTTTGGGGCTTTGTGAGCCTAAATAGTCATGGTAGAGCTAGTTCAAAACTCATTATCATAAAAAACATGGAGGTACAAGATCTTGGCTGTAAACCATCGATTTGGTGTTCATAGTTATGTACAATATTATTTGGTTTCTATAAAATAAAATAAAAAATTGTTGTGGGGCACTGTGAGCCTAAATTTGGGTGCACCTTACTAGTCTGGTTCAAAACTCATTATCATAAAAAGTGAAGATACAAGATCTTCGTTTGGTGTTCATATAATATTATTTGATACCTTGGTGTCAAGTATAACTGTTGCCAGTTATAATTGACACCAAGGTATAAAATAAAATAAAAAATTGTTATGGGGCATTGTGAGCCTAAATTTGGGTGCACCTTACTAGTCTAGTTCAAAACTCACTATCATAAAAAATGGAGATACAATATCTTGTCTTTAAGCCATTGATTGTCTTTAAGCCATTGTCTTTAAGTGTTCATGGTTATAAACAATATTATTTAATACCTCGATGTATATTAATTATTTTGTCAAAGTACATGTATATATGTGTTTAACTTTTCATTATTATGTTGGTGTCAAGATCCAATGAATTATTTTTTTTTTACTAAATGTATTACACTTTTCTTGTTCGTTCTAGAACAAAAAGTCTTTAAAATAATGCCATAAGATGTTTTACCTCCAATTTGAACAAGGCATTAAATGAAAAGTATTTAAAAAATTTAAATGGTGTTGATATTTTGTTAAGCACCACATATATTGAAGAATTATATTTTTGCTAAATAAATAATAATTTATGGAGAAGGTGTCTCATTAAAATGTAGGTAGGTACTGATGTAATTTTGTGGTCAAAATCAAAAGAGAAAAAATAATTTTATTGGAGTAAATGTTTAATTTCCAGTAGATGCATGTCTATAATTTTTGCAAATTGATGATGATTTCTAATAAAGTTGATGGCATTTGTGCTCTGTTCATTGTGTCGATCTGAAAATTGTAAATAATATAAAAGATTGTTAAAAGTACCCTTATAACCGAAATACCTGTGTTTTGCATTAATGTTGATTTACTTATTTTATTTTTCCAAACTATTTTTGATAACCATGGTGCATGTGTGTTGTTTTTATCTGTTTTAGTTGACTTTTGAAATAAATAAAAGTTAATTTCAGTGTATGTACTTATTTCACACTTTATTCACTTTGTATGTAACATTAATTTTGAATCTACGTATTTTTATCATTACTAAAACTTTTAAAAAATTTGCTTTTTTGCATTATAAAAATTGACCAATCACTGCTTGTGTGAATAATTCGAATGAAAATCTCTTGATGATTTTTTTTTTCTAATAAATTAAAACAGTTTTTGTAATTCATTTACAAGAATAATCCTGTGTTTTTATTTATGTATTGAATTTCCCGTAACAATTTAAAAACAACATAAAATACCTGTTTGTTTACACTTGATACAAACTTTTAATTTATGTCACAAGATGTCACTCATCAACATTTATTTTTTTATAAAGATAATAATGTCAAATTTTCTTACCATATCTGTTCAACAAACTAGGATAAGTGATGTCTCCTAAAAATTGTTTATCAGCTCCAGAAGACCGATTGATTCTGTATCTTTTGTGTATGGAATCGATTCCGTATCCACAAAAGATACAGAATCGCAAAGCTGGTCGTTCAATGAACCAGTTCAAAGAAGTAAAAAATTGCAGCATCAAAACAATTATAAAGATATAAGTGTGTACCCACCGTGAATAAAGAAGAGGTTTTATCATTTCTTATGGCTTCAACCAGAGGGATTGGTTTACCCTTTGCCACAGGGATTGTAGTTAATATTACAAGGTTCTTGAGCTTAAACAACTGTTTTATATTTCCAACAAAATGATCACTGAACAGTTCCATTTTCCCAATTTCATCTATGACTACAACAGGATTTCCGGGAGAAACGGTAATCTTGAAAAAAAAAAATACAAATTATATTATCGTGAGAGTAAAGCTGGGTTCCCACCTTATCTATTCTATGGTTTATTTCATAGAGCGAAAGTTGAAGATGATTCAACTTTGGGTTTCTACCACCCGAAGACTGAAGACTAGATAGACTGTTTTCACTGATCTGTTTCATAGCTTCTACGAAATAGGTCAGGTGGGATTCCAGCTTAAGTCATCTTATGCGCATTGTATGTCGCTGCTTAATTAGTATGCCTAACAACAATGTTTCATAAATCAAGAGTATATTTTTCAGGAAGAATGGTTTTTCAATTTTCCAAGAAAAATTGTTCTGCTGGGGTTAACTATCGCCTCCTCACACGTTTGGTTCTGCTTGCATCTCTGGCGGTGACCAGGGAAACAGGAAAACTGTTAGCTACTGCGGTTGACAAAGAAGGGAACTACTGACAGCTGCAGGTTGGCAACACAACACGGGACAGCTAACGGCTGGAAATTCGAATGGTGGAACGTAAACTGCCAATTCTCGAATGTTATTTACCATGGAAACAATGTATTTCATTCTACATATTTAACGTCCCATTTCAAATATCCCGTTTTCGAAAAGAAAAAACTCGCAGTAGAATATAAAAAAGCGCCCAAATAAGAATTCTGGTGGTAGAATCTTGTACTAGAAGATGAAGAAGTGGACATGTGCAGTAAAATAATACAGTAGGTTCAATTCGCTTTCGCATAAAAACTCAATGCATCTGACCATAGATAAAATATCTGACGAGAAAACATGCTCTTTATTTGATCTGACGTTTACAGAGTTTGCACTTATAATTTGCACGTAAGCTTATTAGTAAAAAAAAATTTCTTTAAATTTTGAACAAGGTCCAGAATTCCAATCGTCCATGCAGTTGGTAGTTGCAAGATGAATTCTAATCTAGCCTCTATTGTACAGCGCTCATGAGGCTATTTTTCGAAAAGAGCGCTATATAGTTGTTCAAATTTATTATTATTATTACCTGCTGTGTGGCAGACCGGATCGAGAGAGACTGGTTGAGGGAGGCCTTTTGACCTATCCAGCCGGACTTTCTCGACCCATTGCCTTGCACCGCAGTTGGACACACTGACCACCAGATTTCTACCCACCCCTCTTACCTCTTTTCTTCCCAGAACTTCCAACCCTTCCTTTCCTGAAAAGATCCTCCACACAGCAAACCTAAGATGACATAGGCCCTGAGGGAACTTATTTATCTGTGTGGAGCTAAAAAAGGAGCTAAAAAAAAGTTTAAAAAAAATTATTACCTACCTTTTTTTCGGTGACCCGGTTTGGAGGAAAAAATAAATGGTCACGTTAAGTATACACCACAACACTTACAGAATCAATACCAAACAAGAAAGATATTTTTGAAATCATATAAGAATCATATTTTTCAGTTAAAAATTGCTGGTTGGCTTAAAATTTCAATTATCCCTTGTGATGTGAAGTTCGGATATAAAATTTAATTGAAAATAGATTTGTCACTTCTTTTCCATAAATATTCAATGTGTGTCACATGTCACACCTGACTTTTCTCCGGGGTGAAGTTCAGTTCAAGTACTTATTGAGTTATCAGGGGTTTGGAGAGATTATGCTGTTTAAAAATTACTATTTATACCATTTAATTTTAATTATATTTACCACTATCCCCCTTTAAGATTTTTTGTGAAAAATTTACCGAGCACTCTTCTGGTTTACCGTTGGTAGAATATTATTATCAAGAAATAAATAATCAAATATTTACATCGCCGTAATAACAAATTTCACTTTTTTACCTTTTCAAATATGGGTAACACCACGGCCTCAAATTCCCTAATGAGCACAGAGTATTTGCCAACTCTATGAGATGTCGCAGGGATTTGTTCACCGCTATCTTCACTCCTGGCTAAGCGAGCTCTTCCTCCATCTAAGCTGACCACGTCGAATCCAATCCTTTGGCCTTTCTTGCGCACTTCTTCAGTGTAAAAACCCAGGACGGGAACATTACGGTCACTGAGAAATTTGCTTACAGTTTTAACGACAGTTGTCTTACCGATACCTGATATAAAAAATATATTATTCTGAGATGAATTTTTAATTAATAATAATGTTAATAATAATAAGTAAGTAAATACTTATGGTTTTTTTTTTGTGAAAGTTTTCTTACCAGGGGGACCTGTCAGTATTAGACGCCTTTTGAGTTCAGTGGAAGCCATTTCAATTTTTTTTTTCTGGAAACAAATGTAAATTATTGTAGTGTGTTTTTCAGTCAAAAGCCCGTTCTGCAAATTTTGGAAATCTGGAAATCTGATCTGAAGAGAAAAACTATTTGGAAAACCTTAAAATATAAAAAAAAAATACATTTTATGCCAAATAACTAAAACATTATTCTCTTAATATTGAAAGTAAAATATTATTGTTATATTTACATACTTATCAATATATACATCGCATGTTCGATTCCTCGGCTGTCCATCACGACACAAGCAACATTTTCCGCTTAGTGTGGTGATAGTAGGAGATTTTCAAACATTGTTGGGTTATTCGTAACTCGGGAATATTTGTCTTTCTTTAAAAAAAAAAAATACTAAAATGTTTTTTACCCCTGATTTCACTAGCCAAGAAGTTATAAATTCCCTTGCATGTTTAAATTGGATCAGTCTAAAGGTATCGGTTTGTTTATGAGTCTAAGGATGTCCGTAGCAGTGTGAAACTGATAATAAACAAGTGGAAAATGTTTTCTGGTTTGTATCATTATATTTCAATGATGAATTCCACCACAATAATAATGCTAAAAAAATTCTCCTTCCTAGATCTTAATAATATTATATGCCACAATAAATTATGAAAATCAATTAAACAATAATATTATTACTCATGCAGCAATAGTTTTCACAGTAATTCCAAAAGATAATCCTTATAATGACTTTGGAATAAATTTATTTTTAACTTTGTGAGTCCATAAATTATTTTGTATGAAAGAATGTAGGAAGGTACCTAGGTAGGTACTATCTACCCCTTTGTCAAATAATATTTTGTTATGTATTTGAATCATGTAATTTACAAAAGAAAAGAAAATAGTTTATTTTAATATTAAGAATCATTTTTTTTTCATTTGACGAGCCGAGAACTGGCACACGAATAGAAATTGAATTAAACCAATATAAAAAAAATCAACTACGTATCTTTTTCAAGTTTCCCGCAATAAGCTTATTTTTGACATGCGCAAAATCAAAAACCATAATTACGCGGGCTTTGAGTTAACTTCAAAATTATTATTATCATAAATTTTGCAAAGGTACTTATTTCGTGCTGGGAGTACTAAAAACTTTATAGTTTTAAATATAATTATTACATAAGCGGTAAGCACATTAAATTGTCAAATAGTTCGCTCAAAGAATCCGGTAAGAACATTTTCAACAGAACATTCGGTCATATTATTACACAAAAATTCTAGTATATTTATGGTATTGTCAAATGTCAAACTTTTAACCCTAACCTATAGATCTGTTTCGTATTTATTATGAATTCACCGGCCGCAAGTGTATTACACTGTGTAGGAATCCAAACCAATACATCTGCAAGAGTCTAAAGTTCTTGTTTGTCGAAAACCAAACGACTGATAGAGCTACAATTTAAGTCGGCGGCTTCAGTTTCAGTTCGTGATTGTACTCCAGCCGGTTCGGTGTTTCTCGTATCTTGTTGAGTTGATAAACATGTCTAGCACATCTCTGATCCGCATTCTTGTCGGAAAGTCCTTGACAGGATGCTCCATCAGGTCGATCCCCGCTGCCACTTTGAACAGTGGGAAATTCTACAGCACCGGTAAATAATAAATAACAATTCTTATTCATTGAGGTGCCTACACAACGTTCTTATTGATAATACAATGCGTACTCACCTACTGTTTGAATGTTTGCTAAACCGGTATGCGGCATGCAATGGACACGCGTCGGCTGCATAAATAAACCAATCCGGCTGACTGCCGACAGTGCCGACTACAAATTATTCACGTAAACAATATTGATATTGACCTTTTGATTTTTTTAAATTTAATTTATTAGATACTACCCGGGTAATAAGTTTAATTATTGTCTATTTATTTTATTCGCGTTGTGAGGTGTCAGAAATTTTCGACAGGGGCCGCACTTGGGAAATATTTTGTAGTTTTTTTTTTTTTTTATGTATATGTGCTCTAAAAATGTTTTCTTACTTTGCAGCACTGTGCATTGTATGTAATTATGTAATGTCTGCCAATTCGAGGTCAACTTCTTCAATTGTTACTAATTTCAAAGGGCAATACCATTAATAATATTGATTGTCTGATCAATCTATATTAATTCATACTTCTTCCATGAGTGGTATGGTGTATTTTAGCGAAGTGTAGGTTCAACCGGAGTGGGCTCTTGAACTCAAGTTCTTCGCGGGAAGCGGATCCTACTCCTTTTTCAAATCGACTACTCCCAGAGAACCCGGTCCAGGACTCAGACTCAAACCCGGAACTCTGAGCCGGACTCGGAGCCGGAACCCGAATGCTTCCACTAGCGTCCCCATGTTCGCGGTTCGAGACACTCGCGAGTCAGGAACAGGTCCCTGGTTCGAGTTCTTTTGCGGGTTCCGGTTCCGAGGTCCGGCTCTGGCCGAACCCGTGCGTCCTGGTAGCCGCAACAGCAGCCAGTACCCAGTTTGCACCCAAGAACTCGGTTCCGAGACCTGCTCCTAGAACTTGAGTACTTCTAAAAGGAAGCACGTCTAGGAGGCCTCCGGCGAAATGCAAAATTACCCATCTCTAGTGTGTTTACAAATATATATTTTACAAAATTCTCCCCATACAAAAAGCACCCATTTGTCTTCCAACACCATTGTTACCCATGAGAGCTTCAGGTGATTTCCCTAAATAATTACTTTAGCAGTGATAACACGGTACGCTATAAGTTATGTCTGCCGAGTATCAGGCCCGCCATTAGCTGCCTGATGTTTACGATTGTTGATGCCGGGCTCTCACATTCTACACAGAAACATGGAGAAGTCAATGGTGTTCGACTACTTTTTTTAAGGTGGTTCGAACCGGGATTAACGCGCACCGTCTTATCCATAATAATAATACCATTTCAATGATCAATATAATATATGTTATTTTAATTCCAACAGCTCCCTCGTATGAGTTCATCAAGACTGAAGTGACCGGCGAGAAGAAGAATGTGGCCCTAATCACCCTGAACCGCCCCAAGGCCCTGAATGCCCTGAACAATGGCTTGATGACTGAAGTAAGCGATGCCATCGAAAAGTTTGACCTGGACTCTACTATCGGCGCTGTTATCATCACAGGTCAGTTAACTATATACTTACACTTTGTATTGATAAAAATATATAGTACATCTGATAAAAAGTATGCAAAATACATCATAATGCTTGTTGTCTGCATTGATTCAAACTTATTATAATTGAACTCCCGGTCTCTTGCTGTCTCCCTCCAATTGCCCATGGTTAGGTTGCGATGTTCGCTAAGTTTAGACACTCCTTCGTCCTATAAAGAGAAGACTCTTTTTGGTGGCTATCTATTATCAAGGGCGTATATAAGGGGGGGTTATGGGGTTCAACACCCCCCCCCCCCCCCCCCCCCTCCCCCACCCACACCCTCCCATCGGCCACAGTATTGCCTCGGGAAAAAGATAATAGTACTCGTAGATTACATTCCTGGAAAATATATATTTTATTCATCATCTCTTTTTTCAATGTGATGCAAATAATAAGTTGTGGTGAGTAATGATCTCAAAAAACTTTCGAATAAGTTTTCCTACCCCCTCCCCCCCCCCCCTTCTCCCTTGTTCACCCCCCCCCCCTTTCTCCCTTGTTCACCCCCCCCCCCTTTCTCCCTTGTTCACCCCCCCCCCCCCCCCTCCCCCCCATATCGAACCACCCTCTTAAAGTCAACCCCCCCCCCCTTAGGTCGAACCCCCCATACGTTAATGCTATAGCTACACCCTTATCTTTTATCAAAATTGAGGTTGTCTCTCAGGCTAGCTTTACACTCGTAATTAAAAATTACGGATTACGTAAGATTTTGACAGGTCACTCCCAGGAGCGTTTACATATGCATCTGACTTGTGGTAATTAATGATCACGGAAGTGTTTCGGAAGTTCGACCTGTGTAACTGCTCATGCGACCGTTTACATCTGTAAATTTATTTGCGGTAAGATGGCTTCCTTTCAACAACGACCTGCTACTGTCAAATTTACGCGATTTTGTCAATAAAGTCGAAAAGGACCAAATAAAGTGCTGAAATAGAATTTGGCTTTAATTAAACAATTCTCCACGCACTTTTTTGCCGTCAAAGGCGAAAATTAATGGATTTCTTTCATTTTATTCGAATGACAGCTACCTGACAGCTGCCGACAGTAACCGACTTCGTATTCAAACACGTAATTTTAAAAACAGAAACATTGAGATTATAAAGGTTTGGACCGATAATTGAATAGAAGGATGCTCATTTTCAGAAAACTCAAATAAGTATAAATAAATACTAGTTTTATAGGAAAATAATCCAATAAAAACAAATGTCTTTTGATTTTTGACATTTCGCAACGGCGCATTTTGGTACTATTTCTTACAAAAAGTCCCTCAGCTTATCAAACTGATTTTATAAGCTGTGAGAAGGCTGTAATTTCGCGCGGACGCGATTAGACCTGTCAAAAATCTTCCGGAAGAAGAAGTTCTGTAACATGCTTTAAATTACGTTAAGTGACTTTTGGTGTCGTTTACATTGGTAATTTGGCCATAATTCGCTTACACGAGCGAATTACGGGAAAAAACTTACGAATGTAAAGCCAGCCTCACAATGAGATTTCTTTTATTTATCAATGTATCATTTTATTTTTTAAATTACTTAATTTATTTTTCCCAATTTCTTCTGTAATAGTTTTTACAAAAGAAATTGTACATAATATAAGTTTATCTAGTAATTTTTGAAAATGGGAATCCACACAAGCACTGCCCTTGTGTTGATAATATAAGTAGTATTAGTAATGAATTAATGTTAATTAAAGCTTGCTGAAGACAGAACTTTAAAAAATTTCGGAAAATACTGAATAGTACTAAAGATATAAGCTGTCAAAGTATTGATATTTACGACTGGCCGAAAACTTTGTGACATCACAGTACAAGTGCAACAGTACTGCAGTATTGCCATTCGAATTTTAAATTGCACTGAGTGTGGTGTCACGTAGCATAATTTCTTTTTTTTTTAAAAGAAAGACAAACATTTTTGTGGTACTAATAAGAGTCCGTTCCCATTTCTGTTTAAAAATTGGACAACAAAAAACTGGACATCGGACGCCCTCTTCAAACTTCTTCAACATTTTTTTAATTGTGTCGGACATTGAACAGCTCCATATGATCTCTATTAGAGCATCCGTTTTTAAACGGAATGATGTCCATGTTTTAAAAGGAAATGTGAATGGAAGAACCCAACAATAATTTGAAACTTTCATATTGCCACACAACAAGTGGAAAATGTTGCTTATGTTGTGATGGAGGGCTTAATTGAAGGAGGAATTGAAAACGCCAAAGAATTGAGCTCACAACACCTGGGGTGGGAAAATTCAGCCATTGACCGATCAATTGCATAAATTTTACTAATGTTCACTTTGAAAGCTCATAACGACGCCATTTATGGAAATATCCAAAAACCAATTTTACTGTCATTATTAACTCCAAATAATACATTTTCATCAACAAAAAAAATTGGAGACAACCTCACAATGAATTATATTATAAGTTATTATGCGCCATGCTTATATAAACTCTACCTGATTTTTTTTGCTATCTTTAGGCATACTATTATAACTTTGTTTGTTAAGACCCTGGCTATCGCATCAATGTCAAAAACTCAAGGTAAATAACATTATCCATGTTTTATCAGAGTACGCATTCGCTGCCTTTGCGTTAACTTACTTTATTTTATATTTTTATCAGCTCTTATCTCTCATTTCCAAATGAGACACACCACTCTTTGACATAACAACAATTTTGGCAAATCAGCATTATGTAATTTTATAAAGCGATCACTACATAAATGAATTCAAAATTATGTACATTTTTTGCCAACTTTTTCACTCCCTGGATTACATGGAAAAATAATTCATGTCTTATTTGATTTTTAAATCATTTTCCTCGTATGTCCATTATTTTTTACGCATTAGAAATGCTATGAAAAGGTAAACCCCACAAGAAACCATCAATCGCCTATCAGCCGTGCAAAATCCAAAACATGCTCATCAGCAAGGGGGTAAATGTGTAGAAGCAGATTTTACACTAGCACAACAAAGTTACCGTCTAAATTCTGCTTCGTTGATGTTAAATATATCAATAACCGAAGTGATTTTATTTAACAACAAGATAGCTCTCCCCGCTGGCGTGACCATTGGCAAAATTAATTGTCCTGCAGGCTGGGAGATAAAACAATCTACGCTGTCGGTGACGGAGATAACCATCAGGAACATAGAAACTAATGCTCTCCATGATAGTCGAGTTTTCGAACCATCCACGATGATGAACTTACAAAATGTGTCAATGAGCAGAAAGATATCTAAATTAATAACAATAATAATTAATCTAATCAACTTTGAATTAGCTTAGTATTAGCTTATTTATTAAACTAACTCTTTAGAGCAAAACAGAAAAATGGACTCATTCTTGAATCGTTCGGCTATTACCTACATACTCATATTATATAATAATAATAATATAAATCTTTATTCAATGAAATTTGGAACATTATAACTAGACATCGGATTATATGCATTCAAAGTGCCAAAATATTCATGCAAATATGCACTAAAAAGCTGCGTTATGCCCAAAATATGCACAATGAAAAATCAAAAAACCATTTTTATTTTTATATATTTTAATTAAAGACTACAAAAACAGCGAAATATTCTTAAAATTATACATAGTTTTGGTGACAATTAAGTATTTTTCCAAATTTTCGAGCGCAAATTTATATGTACACCAATTTGTACGCTGAAAAAGACCTCTCTATGTCAACTGACATCACTGGGCAAAATTTAAAATTTGGCACCATTTCTGAGATACCTGTTTAGGCAGGGTATGGACCCGTGCCGTTGATATAGGCATTATGTTCTTCGTGTCTTCAAGACTCGGGTTCTTAAACTAATAATTTAAAATAGCGTAAAAAAGTTTGCAGGGCTTGGCCAGCTTTCACCATGTATGGCGCAGCATCAGAAACAAATATGTACCTCCCGCCGCTCTTAAACGAAATATGCACGATTGAGGAAAAAGGCTAAAATATGCAATAACGCCGTAATTAGAGAGATATATGCATTTGCATATGCAGATATGCAAATGCATAAAATCCGATGTCTAATTATAACTAAGAAAATACATGTTCAGTGTAGTTTATGCATAATAGATTACATCAGTACAAGAAGTTTACAAGTAGAAAGTAATATACATATGAACAGTAGGTTAAAGGTAGATTAAAGAATACAAATTTATAGTTATATAGTTGAAGAAAATAACTTAATAAATTAATTATTAAATAAAATAATTTAACAACCCGCCTCACCAGGCTAGCCTGTATATAGCTAGCTGCTAGCCTATATAATAATATAGTTGTTTGCACCTGGTTCAAGGATAGAAGATACCTACTGATAGTATCGTCTGAGAGAAGAACCACAACAGTTCAGAATCAAATGGCTTTAGCTTTCTTTAATAACCAGATTTATAGCTATAGCAACAGCCGGGTACTTCCCAACCTTTCCCTTCTACTTTCACTATACTTCTTTTCTATAAACTCTGGAAAATTGGGACTCTTTTGGCAAAACATTAAAAAATATACTTTTGATCCACATAATAAGTTTATGAAATTTTTCTATTTACAGGCAGCGAAAAGGCATTTGCTGCAGGCGCTGATATCAAGGAAATGCAGAACAACACATACGCTGATTGTGTTCGAGGGAACTTCCTCTCCAGCTGGGGCAAGGTGGCCCAGTGCTCCAAGCCCATCATCGCCGCAGTCAATGGCTTTGCCGTGAGTTCATAATTATTAAAACACTATTATCTTTTTTTTACAGGCACTTAGTAGGTAAATGGAAGGCACTTCTAGCGTTATATTCATTATTCTATGATTTTTTATGTATGTAGGTTCTGTAACCAAATTGCGATAGGTACTTTCCTGTGGGTTTGTGTGTTATATTTGAATGTGTTCCATTTTTAAAGTGTACTAAAAAAAAACAAAGCTGCACCAAAAGGATTATTAAAGTGAAAGTTTACGAGGAAACGTCATGGTATGGAAACATTGAGGTTAGATTTTTTTAATATTTTGCCGAAATTAATGTTTAAATACTATCACTAAATTATAAGAACAGGAAAATTAAAAAAAATACGTCGGGATGTGGATTTTTTATTTTTATCAACCAACAAAATATTTTCATTATAAACGCATATTTTAAAAAAAAACATTTTCCTATTATTTATCTATTGACACGATCATGCTTCGTAAGATACTTTTTAAGGTTCAAACTTTAAAGAATAAAGCTTAGATTTGGATCTGATAACAAACTTACAGGCTTTTGTATGAATCAATTTGAATTTAATCAGTTAAATTGAATTTACTGAACTTATAACCTGACAAAATACACTCTGGGAATTGTGACCTATTACATACTCCGATAGACCTTTGTTTTATAATAGGTATATATTTTTCAAATCTGCATTTTCTGAACATCTCTTTTTTAGTTTTTGTTTTTAAATTATTTCATCACAAAACAGTCAAAGTCAGGGTTCAACTACGTCCTCAATATTTGCACACACTAATAATTTTTTTTTTTACATTAATTCCATGTAGGAGGCCCTAAGAAAGGTCAGAGTTTTTTTAAGGAAAGAAAGAAGAGGATATTCTGGGGAGGAAAAAGGTGTGAGGGGTAGGTAGGAATCTGGGTGGTCATTTTGTGACGGACATATGAATCCATCCCTCCCACAGCAGTATAATGCAAATGGGTTGCGTCCGGCTGGAGGTCAAAGGATCTCCCTCAACTGGCCTCTCATCAATGTATTTTACATTACCTAATCTATGTGAATAACAGTCGTCTAATCAATCTCCTTTCTCTCCCCATTCCCTTCGAACTCACAACATACCCCAAAATGGAAATACCATAGTCCCCCCCTGCCTCCGGGCAGTCGGGGCTCTTGTGCTGTGGGAATGGAAAGTGGGAATCAAAACCTATTCCCATAATAAATTATTTGAAGTCTCCCTGATGATACGATCTTTCCTCCTCTTGAATTCTAGCTCGGTGGTGGCTGCGAGCTCGCCATGATGTGCGACATCATCTACGCCGGCGAGAAGGCCAAGTTCGGTCAGCCCGAGATCGCCATCGGCACAATCCCCGGCGCTGGGGGCACCCAGAGACTGACCCGCGTCGTGGGCAAGTCCAACGCCATGGAGATCTGCCTCACCGGCAACTTCATCAATGCTCAGGAGGCTCAGTCCATGGGTGAGATTATGTCATGATCCATGAAAAGATAGATTTATTTATATACGGCACGATAATACTACAATTTTTATTACTCTACAAAGCAGAACATAATTTCTTGAAGGGCATTCAAGGAAATGAAGGAGAAGGTATGAGGAATGGGTATCTGGAAGTCAGTGTATTCAGGAGTGACGGACGTATGAATCCAGCCCTCACACTGGTGCAAGGCTATGGGTCGAGAGAGTCTGGCTGGAGAGGTCAAAAAGTCTACCTCAACCAGTATCTCCCGATTCGGCCTGCCTTGCAGTAGATGGGCAGATGCATCCTCCGCCAAGATCCAGAGGCATTGGTTATCCCCTAAATGGATCCTGGGGTGGCGGTACCCATACCCATTTCCAAAATTACATTTCTGTAAGCAGTCTAACCATTAATTAGGCCATTAATTCTTCTCACTGGCCATGCAGTTGTGATGAATTCGTATAATGGGCCACTTGGAATTCAGGTACAGTGAAACCCTCTTAAGAAGTTTTCCAAGGGACCGGAAAAAATAAACTTCTTAAGCAGGAAAACCTTATATGAGGGAAAAATTGGGCCAATTTTGGGCCGAGGGACCGAAAAAACCAAACTTCTTAAGCCACAAAACTTCTTAAGCGGGAACTTCTTAAGAGGGTTTCACTGTAATATGATAAAAACATTGATAGCTCCCTTAAGCACCATTGGCCCACTTAACCATTATGCCTTCGGTAGCAGCCCAACTCCTTTAATAAAGTTCACCAGATTATCATTGAGTGTTGAGTGTTTATTTAGTTCTTATCTCCTGATTCTATACAATGTGATTCCTCAGGTATCTTAGCGTTCTTCCCATTTGACATTGGCAGCGCAGATGAACCGCTGATTTCCATAACTTTTAGTGCTTTCTTTTCCCAAAAGTTGCATACACCTTGAAATTCCGTACTGTCTCTGGAAACTAGCTCAGAATTTTTAATGAATATTTAAATAAATGCAGTTAAATATTATTATCTCTCCAATTTCTCCACTCTGCCTTCTCACCAATTGGAGTCGCTTGGGTTGGAACAAAGGGGATAAATCATATTATAAATATCTCTTTAACACATGAATTTAATTAGGTTTGGAAAAGTCAATACATAATCTTAATCATACTTAGATCTAAGCTTAACTAAAATACCCTTTACACACAGAGTTCGGAGCGGGACGTGCCCCGCGCCACTTCAGGCCGCCGCGCAGAAAAGTCTCACAGTGAACTGCGCTGTAAACCGTTATCTTACTTTCGGTCTTTACTTTTCTGCGCGGTGGCCTGAAGTGGCACGGGGCACGTCCCGCTCCGAACTCTGTGTGTAAAGGGTACTTAAATGACATTTGATTCTGGGTTGCTTTTCCATTGTTCGCATCTTCATGGTTAATTGTTCACTGTAACTATCTTCGTGTCACTGAATTCTCTGTGGGGGCCTTAGTAAGGCCGAGGTCCTCGATGGCAGCTTCTGCAGTTCAGCAGATTAGGCCCTCCTAGCCGAGTCTCCTACCAAGTCTCCTGCCTGCACCATAGTCTTCGCACTTTGGCCACTGGCCGCGTCTGATCATTTGCATTTTCTTCGTTTCACACCCAGCTTTACGTTGCCAGGGGGAGAAACACATATCTTGGGAATCACTTTCTAGAACTTTTCCCCGCCCAGCATCACGCTACTGGGCGGGGAATGCATGCTTGATGTTCCACCACCACTCCTGTCTCAGTCTTAACTGTCTATGCCCTATCAACTCATAGGTCGTAGGACCCTTGGCTCTACCCCACATTTTTCCCTTTTTCCCTGCCTGTCCTCACGACCCATATCTGTCAACGCTTTCTTTGTCTTTGAATACACAACGCGATACGCTTTAATATTAAATTATTTATTCAAATTTACTTGTGACGAAATTTGATTTGTCATAGCCTCCTGAGATGGGAGTATCTTCTTAAGAATCCTATTAGCTCCCCTAATGAATTTTTATCCGAGTTGAATAGCTCGTTGCCGAGCTTGCTTGAGGTTTTGCACTGTCTACAAGTAATTTAAATTGCCTCAATCCAAGCTCTTTTTCTCTGGTGTTATCTAATTTTATGTTTCTATTTGGTATCCACCGTGTTATATCATCTATGATCCTTTCAATGTGGCACCCGGTACAGTCTTTGGGTCTTTCAGAATCTTATGATGGAAGATACTATTGATGTGTTACAAACATAGATAATAGGAATTTTTTTTTTTTTACAGTTAATACCGCACAAGAGTCCCAACTGCTCCCGTCTGGAGCCAGTGAGACTATGGCATCCCCAATCGGGGTATGTTGTGAGGCTGAAGGTAGTGGGGAGGGGAAGGAGATAGGGAAGAGGAAGGTGGGGAAGTACTTGGCTATTCAGATCTGGTCACTAAACACGGCTAAAGCCATTTCAAGCAACGTTTCAATTCTGAATGGTGGTCTTACACCAGGGCGATACTGATAGTATCTTCCACTCTGGAACGTGCCGCAAATATACTATTTATTATTTTAAATGAATAAATTGTGAAATAACACAAATTAATCAAATAAAAATTGTTTGCGCATGCCGGGTTCGAACCCCGCGACCTTCGGATTGTGAGTCGAGAGTCTTGCCTCGGGACCACGGAGGCCGTCAAATTAAAGACATAAAAGCAAGGCAACTCTCACCGGGCTGTGACCAAATTGTATTGACTATCAATGTGGCGTAGCCAATGAAAGTGCTGCGTTTTTTGTGTAGGTAGAAACATAGATGGAGCGCCGACGTGCGTAGATATGATTTGTAAAATAATACATGGCCCGTATCCCTTATTTCTATTATTTATGATTACAGTATTTATGTACAATGGCAAATTTATTCTCCAGGCCTGGTCAGCAAGATCTTCCCTCCGGATCAGCTGGTGGCCGAGACCATCAAGCTCGGAGACAAGATCAGCTCGCACTCTCCGCTGATCGTGAAGATGTGCAAGGAATCAGTGAACCGCGCCTATGAGAGCACGCTGCAGGAGGGTCTGCTGTTCGAGAAGAAACTCTTCCACGGAACTTTCGCCACTGTCAGTATCAGAATCATATATTTTTTTGTTAACTACCGAATCTTTCGATAAGCCTATCTATCATAAGCCTTTTGATAAGTTAGCCAACTTAGGGGGTATTTCATGTTCTCTGAGTAAACTATTGATAAGCCCTATATTTTGTGCAGCATGTTCTGTTTCACTACCTCTTAGTAGTGCTATCCTTCAGTGAATGTCTGTTTTACACCCATGTTAATCCTACGATTAGAAGTAGTTACTCAACAGTTTACTCCGAGAGTGCTCAAATACCCCCTAGGTGCATTTTCAATTAGCAGCCGTGGAAATCTTTAGTATCATTTGAAACCAAATCACTAGTCATGAGTTTGTTGGTTTACAATATCTGTGACTGAGCATTAAGCTCCTTAAATTCTGGCATAGTTTTGACATGGCATGGCATAATATCTAAAATATTTATAAATTGAAAAATTGTGAAAGATGCTATTATATCGCCCTGGTGACAGACCACCGTTCAAAACCGAAATGGCTTTTGGTTGACCAGATCTGAATAGCCAGGTACTTCCCAACCTTCCTCTTTTTATCTCTTTCCGCCACGTCCCCCTAATTGGGGATATCATGGTCCTCAGTGCATGCCAATGTTCTGTGCAGATGAAGCTTATGCAATAAAAATGCACAGTATCCCCAAACAACTGAAAAATCTTATTAAATTATATATATTTAAAAAAATGTCGTATTTTTCATTCTTCACACTCTAGCTCACTGAATAATCACGGACCGCCCCTGCAATTAACCTCTACGATTTTTTAATAAGGTTACGCTGGTATCCTTATTAAAAAATCCTTTCTCTGAATATGACCAACTATTTTGGGGAAACTGCATACTTATGGTAGATTATGTACTATTTTTATAAATATAAATAAACACATTATCTGGTAAGACAGTAAAATTTACAAAAACGTTAGTTTGCAAAAAACTAGTAAGTTATTAATAAAATAGAATTAGCTGGCACACAATGAAAAATTTGCATCGGCAATCAAGAACTTAAATAAAAGAAGTGTATGCCTATATTTTTGTTGCGAATGTGTCTAATTTTGGTTTTTTCCTTTTTCAATTTACAGAAAGATCGCCAAGAAGGTATGACCGCCTTCATCGAGAAGAGGCCACCCACTTTCACTAGCAATTAAATATTAAAAATGTCCCATACCATAAGTCATCATATTGTCAATATTTTTTATAAATATTTGTATAAATAAACATGTAATGTAAGCAACGATATTGCATTCTAAATGCTGCCATTTTATAATATTCGGTATTTTACAAAATAAAAATAAATATTGTAGTTATTGTTTCTTTGATGTTTTATTCCTGGTTGTTTCATCCTCCAAAGTCCTTCGATGTTTTTTTTAAATTGGATAATGTTTAAGAAAACAGAAATTTCTGTTTACGTATCTATATATGTATATAAAAATGAATTTATATTTGCTTGTTTGTTTGTTTGTGTCTTATGCGTTGCTAAACCATTCATCCGATTGCGATGAAACCTTGGGGATTCGATTTGTGCATGCCCGAGATGGTTTCTTTGTATAATAATGAGATTTGGCATCATGAGATTATGCTTGCTAAACCATTCATCCGATTGCGATGAAACTTTGGGGATTTGATGTGCGCATGCCCTTGATGATTTCTATATATAATAGTGAGCTCTGGCGCAATGAAATTATTTCCTACACCATTTATCAGATTGCGATGAAAATTTGGTGAGGTGCACACGCCTGCAAAGGTTTCTATATACGTACTGGTGAACTGGTGGTGTTATGACAAAAATAGGTGGTGCATGGAAAGTTTGAAGAATGTATATATTTCATGTAGTTTAGTGGCAGGGAGGGGTGGGGAATCCGAGAGCAACAGAGGGTGATGAAGGAGGAGGGAGGGAACGCGTGCAAAAGGGGAAGAGGAACTGGGACAAATGGGATAGGACATACCGGGAGAATCTATTTCTTTCTTTAAGTGGCATTGCAATGCATGCCAGGAACTCGCTAGTAAATCATTTTAAAAAATCTCGAATCTTCCGAAATTCTTCAACAATCTTGCACGTTAAAAGCCCTTCATTTTGGCATAACATTCATCGCTAAACTTTCTATTGTTATGACCTTGTGCTCTTGTGAGTCATATTTATTATTGTTCTCATTTTTTAGAAGAAACCTTGATAAAAACCCCCCAGGTATCGATAAACATCGGTACCCTCAATAAACAAATAATAAAAAAAAACATATCCTTTATTGGTCTACGATTCATGTTTGAGATTGAATACCCTCATAAAAATGTCACTATGATTATTTTGATGCGGGTATCCATTGGATTTTTTTACCATAACCGGTAGTATTAGAAACCAGTAACCATACAAACTACAAAAAAAAAACACTAAAGGCTAGAATCGTGTATTTTTTTATTTTTACTCTGGTTGGGATCTAACGAATCGATTGTAACATGTATTTTTTTATAAACCCTGTGTACTGGTAGCATAAGATCTATTTTAGCAAAATGATAATAATGTGCTTGGCGAGACTGCAGTCGCTCTTCAATTGTCAAATGTGGCAGTTCATGAGTACATTTCTGTAAATATACCAAAATGTGAATGGGCAAGAATATGCGAAACATTTCTATTTTGCTTTTGCGATAATAATATTGTGTTTCACAATGTTATAATGTGCAAACCATTCACAAACCTACCTATAATTCTGTATTGGGTATGAAGCGTCAGCTGTCAGTGAATCGATAAAAAATATAAACTTAAATTTCTGGTGTAAACATCTCATGTAGTTAAATGAAACGACAAAATGCAAGAATTCAATGATATTGAAGTGTACAAAACAAGCTTCTCAGTGTTTTTAGCTTTATTCTATCTTGAAATGTTGTATATTCTCATCATGACCTTGTCAATTTTGAATCGTGTGAACCAACAAGTGCCCTCCTAACTATTTGTTTATTGACGGTTTGTTGTTGCTTTTATTACTTAAATAATAATCAGTCGATGATTCTTGTATTTCAAACTTAGCCCCTTTTTATTCAAAGGCCTACGATGGTGTGCTTTGATTTGGGGATGAAAACCACTTCTCTTTATTTATCCAAATCAACAGACTCTAAAATAAGCAAAGATGTAACAATTGATGGGAGCTATGTGAGGCTGCTGAAGCCATTCCAGGTTGAAGGAATAAGATTTCTGTACCGAAGATTCTTAAAAGTAAGTAATTTTACTAATATTTTGTATCTCATTGAAGCCATTTAACCTCCATGATGGCCTCTGTGGTCGTGCTGCCTATGTTTACATGGGCAAAGGTTATTTTTTACTTGAGGTTTTCAACAATACTAGGTGTAAGCCTGTGTTAGTTGTGTAATATTTGCAATGGTGTAATTACAGTGAATAAAAAGTGTGTACTATAACAGCAATACTAGTGCCTTGGTCTCACAAGTTAAATTGTGACCGTGAATACGTTTATACACTCAACGCTATGCTGAGATCCTCCAAGAATAAATTTGTGGTTTTTGTAACAAAATCACTTCTTTCTATCTATTACCTAGTCTAATCCAAATTCATTTTTTATAGATTCTGTCTCTCTTTCTATTATTCCTGGTCTTCTAACTTCAATACATTTTATGTATGGCTTTCGTTAAGATGTTTTTTGTCTCGTATAAGGTATCGTTTGTTAGTTCACAATAATATAAAAGTATAGAGCTGCATCCCAGGGTGTGATTTAGCCTCCTCCACAAATGTGGTCCCTCACCATTCACCTCCAGTCCTCAGTCCTTGCCGTACTCTCCATAATAATGTTATAATAATTATCCATTACAATATGGCATTTTGAATTTCAGCAACAGTACATTATTGTTAAAATATCTTTTCCAGGGTGGCGGGGTAATTTTAAATGATGAGGGTGGCCTCGGGAAGACTGTTCAAACCGTCCTCTTCCTGTCATCAATACGGTCAACTGCTGCTTCTAAAACCCTCATACTCTGTCATGAGGACAAGATAAATCATTGGCTGTTTCATTTCTTCAAATGGTCCAAAGAAAAACCTGTCTTATACGATGAAGGTTACTATGAAAATGTTGTTTCATGCTATGTCTTAACAAGCTTCCATGACAAAACAAAACAGTGACAAAAAGGAACACAGAAGAAAAAGGACTATCCTAACCTGTTCTTTTATCATGTTCTGCTTTGTCAAAGTTACGTTTTATCAGGTTATCATTTCACAGCTAGTTCTAGTCAATAATTAGCAATTCGAATAGCCACTGACAAATCAGTGACCAGGCAACTCAGAATTGCGCAACTTCAACACCTCCTTTGAAAAGTCATTAAAAGGCATGAAATTAAAAAAAAAATAGGTGGTTAAACCAGGCCAGGGGTCAGCGGTCAATTTGTCAAAGAAACAGGATAACAAATATATCAGAGAGCCATATTATAACGGGGGGGGGGGTATGTAATCATTTTGTGGTAAAAGTATGGTGGAACGATAATATTACTGTAATATCACACTTCTGCTCATTTAAATGGTTCTATAAACAGACTCGCGCATAGATTCCTTATTAAATTAAAACAAGTTTTGCTCCATCTCATAAGGCTGGTTGAGTAGTGGTTAAATTGCAATTGATGTCCGAAGAGCCGAAGGGCCGCAGACGCCTATGCAAAGAACCGCAAATTCCAACCCCTGGGTTAAGTTATAATAAGCCATTTTTAAATTATTTTTTTTCATAACTTTTCAAATGGGGTGTTGAAATGCCACTTTGTTGAGTTGTCATGGAACCGATGAATCACATATGCGACAGCTGTGTAGAATAAGTTAAGTAAAAATTGTGTAAATTAATTTTATATAGGTACATGCTACACTTTGTAGAGTCCATATATTATATTTAGTTTGCTAGTTGCTTTTTGAATAAGAGACTTTTGTCAGCCTTGTCTTACAATTGGGTTTTCTTCTCACTTTTATAAATTATTTACTGTTTTTTCAGATGTTTCGCAAGCAAGTTTTGTAGTAGCTTCGTTAAAGCAGTATGAAGTATTAGCAGCTCGAAAATGGGATATTATTGTTGTAGATAATCTTGACCCACTGATGGCACTCAAACATGTATCCGCTGCCAAGCCTACTTTTAAAATATGGCTTACCAGTGCTAATTTACAAGTAAGTGGAGTTAATACTTTTATCTTGTAACTATTATCACTTAAGTACTACATAATTATTGTAGTAATAATTTTAGATTTTTGAAAGTATTTTTTTTATAAGGTTATCCCAAAATATATTATGTAATCAATATATGTGTGTGGTAGATCTCTATCCCCCCTCCAGGATAAGGGTACCTGTTTTTACCTAAAGAGCGTGCCTTTGAAGATATAAGGGCTGGAAGTTTCGCCCCTTGAAATTTCTAGAACAGTCCAGAACATTCAAGTGTATTCTTGAGCATTCCAGAACATCGTAGAACATTCTGGAATGTTGTGAAATGTTCGGGAATAGGGAATCGGGAACATCCCAGAACACTCTCGAATGGTGTCATGAGCAAAGCCGGGTAACCCAGCTACAATGAAACCCTTTTAAGAAGTTCTCTCTTAAGATGTTTCGTGGCTTAAGAAGTTTGGTTTTTTCGGTCCCTCGGCCAAAAATTCGCCCAATTTTTCCCACATTTAAGGTTTTCCTGTTTAAAGTTTGTTTTTCTGGTCCCTTGGAAAACTTCTTAAGATGGTTTCACTGTATTTATAATGTCTCTTTTCTCATCTAGGCAGATAAAAAGAAGCTGTACAAATCTCTCGATTGGGTGTCTGGCAATAGAGTTGGCAATCAGAAGGATTTTGAAACAACATTTTCATCAAATAATAATGGAGACTTATCCGATCTGTGGAAAATATGGCAATGTCTACAGGTTATGTGTAGAATGTGGCTGCTGAGGAGGACTACAGCATCTGTCGCTAGCCAACTTCCAATCAGGACAGATGTAAGTGCCTACAATTGATTTGTATACCTCACGCAAACCTTATTTCTGCATTATTCTCCATCTCCTGCCAAAGGTCGCCTATCATCAGGGCAATCCATAAATAATTAAAATAAGGGAGATGGGAAACGCGCCCACCAAAGTTTCACCAGTCATAGCCCCCTTTTTTTCTACCTACACCAAAGGCAAACTTTCATTGGCTCCACTACTTTATAGTCCGAGCGGATTAGTCATAGCTTGTCACAGTCAGTACGCTTCCATGCCGTACATAATAATATATCTTCCTTTGTTTCGAGGTGGTTGCCCATTGCCTTCCGCATCACAATCCCACAGTAACACCATGGGTTGTCTTTCTACAGCTTTGCAAATGTTAATCTCCTTCAGCCTTAAGTCGGTACTGGTAGGTACTGCCTGCTGCCTATGACTTGATGACAGAGTTACCTTCTCCTAGATGGGTTATTTTCCAGGGCTAGTGAGACCCATCTCCCCATTGCCCAAATAGCTACCCTCATCTAATTTAGACGACTGGTTATATAATATGTATCGTAAAATCTTGTCTACAAAATTACTAAAGTTAGTGTATTTTTTTTTTTAATATATTAAATATGTTAATAAAAGTTTTTTCTACCTAAAAAACTGATAATGAAACAAAACTAAAATGCGCACAAGTTTTTTGAGGCAAATGTATTATAAGTTGCAATGGGAAACTTTGGAATCATAAAGGTGTACATTTTAATTATGTTGTGGTTAACTTTTAAATTTGAATATAGCTTGGTGTTTTCTCTTCTAACACCTTTTAGATCATACTTCTAACTATTGAGGCACAACGATTTCTATGAGATCTTTATAAGAGTTGTTCTGAAAACCAAACAAATTAGCCTGAGTTCCTTTCAGCTCTCTTTCGAATTCACTTCTGTTTGATTTATTGTGAATTTCACCATTCATTAATTTTCTTTTTCAGGATTATAAGAAATCTTTTGCAGAATGGATTGAAAAACTACACGACACTGAATTAAGTTTAAGCAATAAAAACACAATTAATGAAGTATTGGTTTTAAAACAAGAACCAACTGTTCTTTGTTCGGGTAAACTAAACAGTTCAATTACCTCAGTACAACAGCCAACAGTGACCGAAAAGAACCCTCCAGAAGACGAGTTGTCTCCCTCCATTCTAGATTTTATTCCAGCAGTGCCAGCAGATAAGGACGAATGTTTTAAAAGAAAGGGTAAGGATGATACTGGACTTAAGATAAAAAGAAGTAAGCCTGTATCAAATAACAACATGCTTAGTGTCGGCAATGATGATTCCGAATCTATTATATCTTCCCACAATCAATCAGTTAACGAAACTGCTGAATGTAACGCAATACAAGTTAAAAAGGAAGACAATCATTTTATACCTTCAAACAATTTAGGCAATGCCACTAGAATTCAACCAAATACAGTGTCAGTCAAAATCGAAACAGATAATGGTACAAATTCAATGGATATTTCAGGTCCCGCACAAAGTCAAAACGATGCAAAGTTTTACCTTTTAGATTCTCTTTTTAGTGATAGCGATGTAAATACGAGAAAAAATACAGAAGTCGTCGATATAAAACAAGAAAAATGTGAAATAAATGCACCTTTTGATCAAAATATATTTCTTAAGCACTCGCTAGAAGACCATTCCACTAATGTCCAAGAGAAGGTAAAGTTTCAACTGCTCGATGACTTCTTTTTTCAACCTCGAAATATTCATAAATAAATTAGGTTAGGTTTATCGATTACAATTATTATTTATTCAATCTAGTTTTACGGATATGGAATTGGCAGGTAATGGGGTCCTTGGCGGTACATAAATTTGTATTTTTATATGCTAGTTTTGGCACTGAGTTAATTAAAACTACAAGTGCATTTATCTACATTAAATTTATACAAGTATGTAGAACTTATTGCATTATTATGTAGCTATTATTTGGCTTTGTTAGGGGTGCGTATCATTTGTTTAAAAACTTCCTTGCACGCTATGGTTGCTTCCTCTGTTGCGGATAGTTTAACCTAATCAACGTGGCTATTGTACATCTAACGACGTACGCAGGTGTCACACATATGATCCATAAAATTTCATTCAAACACATACATTATGTAAACACATACATTGTGTCAAAACATACCGGATAGGGATAGACATTGAAAAAGCCATTGTTGTAAAGGTTTGAAAAATCTGCCCATTAGTTCAATTGTTTTCCTGAATAATTCTAAATGCAATGATATGAATAATAACTAAAGTAATTATTTATACAGGGTGAGTTGATGTGATATTTGTGCTGGAGGAAATCACACACGCAAAAGCCAGAAAATGCACCATTTCAAAGTTATTGACAGTTTGTTCATAATTGGTTCCGAACAGTATAGATAATGGATTAATCCATATTCTAGCCTCCCTCCATTTAGAACTTTTGTTTTTCTATTTAACTTCCTTGTAATGAATGGTTAAGAGCTCGTTCACACACAGGTATAAAATATAAAAGATCATCACACGCCAAATAACGCTCTCCATACAAACCCTTCAGACCGTTCACACCTAAACGGTTTAAGTGCAGATCAATCATAGACAATACGCATCTTACGACGGAACCGCTCCAGAGGCGGTATACTAAAAGATTAGCGCCCCCCTCCGACGAAAACAGGAGAGGGGGTCATTGTAATTACGGAGCTGCCTAGACCTGTGGATGACATATCAAGAGGACAGATTTCAGGACAAAAAATGTGCATTCCGTTGCCGCTCCCTAATTCATCTGACTCCCTCTCCTACCACAGGAAGAAATATTTGATAGCGTCGTGTGAAAGTACAAAAGATAAGTGCTCGCGTTTCAACAGATATCTGCTCGCAGTTTTATAGCTGTGTGTGAACGAGCTTTAAGAATAATTTATTATTGATATGTGATAGTAATTATTATTTATGTATTGTTTCTCTTCTGTAAACATATGTCTTCAGTATGTCATATCAAGTATTTACCAGTCACCTACATGCATGTTTTTTATTTGATTTTTTGTATTTATTTTATTACTTTAAAAAAAGAAATCTATATACTTACATATAAAATAATTAAACAGCAATGAAATATACACATCAACTTTTAAAAATATTTTCTTTTGTGGCATAATGCAATAAAAATGACCGGTTCAAATGCTACATATAATTTTAAATTATTTTTATAACTCTCCCTTTATGGTACAAACTTTTGGGTTAATCGGAAAAAACTGATATTAAAGATAATCAAAATGTTCATTCATTTTGCAATAATTACGATTTTTTAACAATTAATTTTTATTTATTGTGTTTTTTCTTATTTATCACAATTATTTTCACAAATTAAATTAATTAATTTATTTTTTGTATTTATTAAAAAGCATTGATTAAATATGTAACCACTCTTATGAATTTGGCAAAATATTTTTCAGCATTGTTTTTGTTCCTGAAATTTATTCACTTAATTTTTTTTTCCAATTTTATGAAACATAATTGTATTAAAAACATTCTGAAATGTACAGAAATATTGTTTGATGTTATTTAAATATGTTTATTAATTTGTGAATATCAATTCAAATGCACATTTTTGTTGGTTTTAATGGTGGATTTTTATGTTCAAAGTGTTATGTATTACATTTTATTATGATGAATAAACAGCAATGCCAAGTTTAGTGAAATCTTTTATTTTTATAATTTTCATTTTAGCACTTTTTTTTCTTTCTAACCTTTTCATCGTCTTCCTGATGTTTACAGGGTAACAACGGTTATAAGAGCTGCACTTTTTATGATTCATACATATTCTATGAAAATGAACGCACATATATGTGTACGCATAATTCTGATGGCACAGTTTATTCGCACAGCTTTACATGCCCGTAATGGACAACACATTTATTTTTAAAAGGCAAATATGAAATGTTTTAAAAAAAGTTGTGACTTCTCAATCCATAACCACTTTTTCTATAAATAAAAAGATAACCGGACAACTCAGAATGAAATCAACTCAGAACCTCCTTTGAAAAGTCATTAAATGTGATGAAAAAATTGGTTTAATAGGTTACGTTAGGTTAGGGTTATGGGCTGTTTTAAAATTATTTTTTTCATAGCATTCTGACTTTTCAAAAGATGTGTTGTGTTGACTTGATTCTCAGTTGGCATGGAACCAAATAAAAAACAGTAAAATGTTATTAAAAATAAATATATTTTTGTAATCTGTCTAAGATTTCTAAGTAATAAAATAGGCACATAATAATTTACATACTTGAAAACATTTAGGAACTTTTACCAAAACAGACCATGTTTTTTTTAATGTTACTTTGTAATCATATTATCAAATAAATACAGTTCTACACGTATAAGTTGGCTGTGGCATAAACACGAAGTAACGCTATATCTTTATATTTTAATCTAGTGGCCACCTACTATCGTTATGTCATATATGTCAGCACCCTCTTTTTTCGCCAACTTGTAAATGTAGCACTGTAGTTGTAGTCCCTTGAAAAAATCAACTTAATAAGATCCAAACATCTAGCCAAGGTCGGCCCTGAGCCAAACGGTGCCTGGCACTGATAACAACCTCAAGGGTGCTGAATTTGATGTTAGGTATTATTACTACCTTGGCTCCTTGGCAAGTCGGCGCCAATTGCGCCGGCAAAGCATCTAGCCCTGTTTTAATCTAAAATGATTGACAAGGTTTTTCATGAAGTCCTGTCTGGTGTAGTCTGCCATCCTGGAGCACCAGTGGCTGAGTAGGGGTGGGCAGTCGTAGACAATATCCTCCCTGTAATGAGCGTCTTTGTCAACTTGTCTTATTATGAAGTCAACTTTTGAAGCAGCTGAAAGTAAAGTAAATTCTTTGTTGATACAATTTATCACAATACGCTATTGAAATGACGGATGCCAATTTTTAAATACATATTCTCTATTACTCCGACCCGAATAGGACAAGGGGATGATGGTGATGATATTCTGTATTATTTTGACTATGAAATAAACTGCTGTTCCTGATTGTTGATTTTTTCGGTGGCCGGAGTACATATATGTTTAATTTATGAAGTCTCAATCTTTTCATGTTTTTTTTAATACGTATGTGTGTATGGTGATTTTATTTAGTCCTCGAGTGAAACTGCCTGTAAGCTGCTTCCACCAGTAACTTTAGAAAATAATTTAATCACTACTCAAACAATGTTCTGTAAGAAATTATTGTTGAATTAGATTGTTAGTAGATGGTAGTCTTCATTTAATTCTATATTTACTTTCACAACGATCAACGTCAGATGTGCAAATTGGTAACTTTGCAATAGAATTGGCATTTTCAATAATAAGTTCTCTGGAGTATTCCTTACTGAAACAATGTCAAGTTAGTAATAATTGTTGAATTAGAATGTTAGAAGATGGTATTCTTTGTGTAATTTCATATCGACTTTCCCAACCATCAATATTGGATGTGTGAATCGATAACTGTGCATCAGAGTTTGCACATAGAATATTGTTCATTGGATTGGGATAGGCGATATAATGTTCTACAAAGAATAAAGCATTTTTCCTCCACGCAAGCTAAATGGAAAAATAACATAGAAGTTAGTACAAAATCTCCATTAAATTTATTTTGATCCACTGTCTTGTTTACTATCGTTAACACAATCCCAAAATAGAATCCATTAATACTCACAGCACGCCAGGCCATGGAAGAAGCAAGTATTGTGTTCTGAAGATATTATGAACTTATCTCCTTCTGTTCTGATAGAGTAATGGCCAACTCCAAAACTTTCCAGGTACGGCCACAGGGGGAGGGGTTCCTCGTAAGTAACTGAGTATTTCCAGTGATCGTAGTTACCACTTTCCGCACTTATTGTAAAGTTGCGCCTGAAAATAAAATTGGCTTATGAGGAAGAAAAGAAAAACAATATGCTGTGATATTTTGACAGCAACACAACATAAAGGCAGATTATTTAGATGTTATTCAACTTCTGACGGGGAAAAGGTGGGGGCAAAAAGTTAAAACTCTTCCCCATTATAGATAAGTACTTATTTTCTTAAATTGTCAAACTTTCATAAACAATTTTGCTGACAAGGGTAGTATAAGAAGTGAAGTTTTACCGAAGTGCAAGTTGATAGTTGATTGAGAATGATGCTTAGTTCACACTGAGCTATATATCTGCGAGCCGATATCTGTTGATTCGCGAGCGCTTATCTTTTGTCCTTTCACACGAGGCTATCAAATATTTCTTCCTGTGTTAGGAGAGGGGGTCAGTCGAATTAGGGAGCGGCAACGGAACGCATATTTTTTGTACTGAAATCTGTCAACTTGACATCTGTCATCCACGGGTCTAGGCAGCTCCATAATTACAATGACCCCCTCTCCTGTTTTAGTCGGAGAAGGGGAGAGTTATCTTCTGGGATATCGCGTCTGGAGCGGTTACGTCTGAGATGTGTATTGTCTATGATTGATCTGCGCTTAAAAACGCTTAGGTGTGAACGGTCTGAAGGGATTGAATGGAGAGCGTTATTTGGCGTGCTATGATCTTTTATATTTGATAGCGTAGTGTGAACCAGCTCTGAATGAGAAGTAATCTTTTACACAAACACTAATCGCATCGTAATCGTGTTGTAAGATGTGGCTGCTACCATTGATCAAAAATGTTACAATGAAAAAGCTGCTTGATAATTCTGGCAGAAAACATGAACTTGCTACGACTTGTTTCTCTAGGACATGAATTATAAATATTTGTACTATGAAGTAACACAGGAAAAGGCCTGTCGATGGTTGGTGGCAACTTGTCAAAGTGATTTTTTGTTTTTACATTAGCTCCACACTGGAGGCCCTGAGGAGATTAATTCACCTCAGGGCCTATGTCGTCTTTGGGGATGCTCTGTGGAGGGTCCTTTTAGGAAAAGAAGGAGAGGAAATTCTGGGAAGTGAAAAGGTATGAGGGAGTGGGTAGTAATCTGGGGGCAGTGTCCAGGAGTGACGGATGTATGAATCCGCAGCCAAGATCCGGACAAACCTCACCCCATGAATCCAGGCACTTCTGCTAAGTCACCAAACGTAGTGAACTACTTGGGGTGACCTATGGCGGAGGTGTTGGTTATCCTGGGGCAGCGGTACCCATACCCATCTCCCAAATTGAAATGGATGGCGATGGGTCCCCGACCTGTACAGGACAAGAAAAAGAAGATGAGAGTACTTACATGTGAGGTATTAAATACTTCTTGGTGTTGCTGAAGTCAGCTAGAAACTCCCAGACCCTCTCGGCCTTGACATCTGGCAACACCCGCTCATCGCTACAGTAGTAGCTCTTGCTTCTCAGCAGTATGAAGGCGGCAATGCTGATGACCAGAATGGTGAGGACCCTTCGCTTGTGCCACATGACTGTCTGCATGGCGTTCGTGATGCGGGGGTGATGGACTGTAAATCAAATTAGGTACTTAAATAAAAATTCATGTGATGTGAAAATATCGGTAAGTACCTAATAAGATTTTCAAGGTCAGAAAATTCAATCGAAAATATATATGTTTTTCTTGGTAGCGTCTACATGCTAACCATCGAAGTGAACTTGTTCCTCTTCACTCAACCCAACAGATTACCCAGCAAAATTGGCCAATAAAAAAATAAGAGAATCACTGGATCCTTGGAGAAATAATATGTTTGATTAGGTTAAGTCGAGAGGGAGATGCAATGGGCAATGCGACCCTTTTTTTAATTTTAATTCAGAATTCATGGTGGAATTCCATTTTAATAAGACTTTTCAAAATAGTTAATTACTTATATTCTCTCGCAGGTTAAATTCTATAGAGGTGTCTCTTTTTAGTGTCGCTTTTTCGTTTCAAATCACAACGGTGCTAGACGTTTTCACTCCAAAAAGCAGTTAATGGGTACCCAGGGCCAGCCCTAAGCCGAACGATGCCTGGTGCCAGTAAAATAACCTCAAAGGCGCAATATAATGCTACTTATAAACACGTAGGTATTTCCGCGAACCGAACCACGAATTGCTGGAAAGGACTGAAGCAACCGGACGCGGCGTTTCGCGTCGTTTGCCGTTGCTTCGTTCCTTTCCCGTAATTCGCGGCTCGGCTCGCGTTCGTGTTCGTGCGTATATACGCAGAATAAGGTGTTATGTTATTATCAGCGCCTTGGCTCTTTGGAGTCCTAGCAAGTCGGCGCCCGAAGCGGACTAATCCATTTGAATTTGCACAGGACCTGCCCTGTACATTTTTTACTCCATTTCATACACAGACCGACTGAACTTTGACCGAACTCTATTTCAGAATGTAATGTTGTAAACGAATAAATAGTTGATAGTTGGTCGAAGGTTGATAGGTACTCCTATATTTTTAGCAAACTCAAGTAATCGAAACAAAAAAATAACTTTAAAAGGGCGGCCTTAGGTACTGTTCTCCCATGACGGCCCTGTTTACAAATTATTAGAGCCGTGTTTTACATGTATGAGCACCCGAAATGTAGGTACCTACCAGAGAACATCGAAAGCATGCGTGTATTTACACTTTCATGGCAGAATCAGTGGGTAGCTATTGGGGGGGTGTGCCACCCGATGGGAGGTGACACCCGACCGTGAAAAAACTTATGGATTCCCCAAATAAATATCCTGTTGTTCGGCGAGCGACTGGTCGCTTATGCCTGGATCACAAGTACCGAGCAGATGGGCGAGGCAGTGCTCGGACTCTATTCTATTTACTAGACTGAGTGCGCGCTTCCCCGCACTGACTCGCTTGTCCACTCGGCACTCAGTGCATACTCGCCACTCGGCACACTCACATCGCATGCAGCACTTTATTAAATTATGTTTTTGTAATTCATCGTCGCAACTTAACTGACTGACTGACTCGGTGCCAAATAAAATTTTAAAAAATATGTGTAAACTCCCACTCGTTCACACAACTCTCTCAGCCTAGTATCATTTTTCTGTCTCGCCCATCCACTCGGTATCTACGTGTGATCAAGGACCGCAGGCGACAGACGAAGCACCGATTACTGGTCGACTTCGACTGCGGACTGTAGTGAACTGTAGTCGTCGAATGACTGCTTACACTGGGATAGTTTCCTGCCTTCGCCGGGCAAGCGAAGCATCGACCAAATATAAGAGCGCCCTCAAATTTCGTTCAACTGTGGATTATTTGGATAAGAAAACCTAAATTATTTTCTTCACTATTGGGTAGGACATTATCCAAAATCTGGCTTGACGATAACTAATTTTTGGAGTGATACCACATTATCCGCACCAGGTGCCACCCATCCTAGCTACGCCACTGGGTAGAATTGCACCGAGCTGGATTTTGTTATGACGTTTAGAATAAAAACAGCTTCTATTTTTAACATGGGATCTATTTTGGAACAACGATTTTGTAACGAATTATTTTCATTCAGTTTCAGTGACACTAAGCTACCCACCTAATTATTTCAAAATATGTTTCATTTGACAGGTAGGTAGGTACCTACACACAACATGATAGTATACCGTATACCTAAGTTTTAATGAGGTAATGAGTATGTAATGCAATGAAGAATATGTATTTTGGAGATCTTAAAACTACGGATATCGTTATTTTTTAATAATTCGTAAATATTCAAGATAATAATTAAGTATTCCAGAGAGTGTACTCTGTGCCCATGGGCGTAGACAAGGTGGGGCGTTTGCCCCATCCTGGCTGGCCGATGCATAACCTCTGGGATTGTCGACCGAGTCGCGTTTTCAATTTTACAGCACTTCATATGATGATTTTTCCTTCTTCCGTTCACATTCTTTTCATAGAGCTTAAAGCACGAATATGTTGTAGAAACCTACTTTTTTCGGTACCAACTCTAGATTTTTATTTTTTGCCCACCCTTATTCCCGCGCCAGACATGTGTTCAAAGATGTGTTCAAATAAGTGTTCACATGTGTGGCACGGGCATTTGATACTATTGTCACACATTTGATGAACACTTAAGTGCGCTTTGCCGTTCCGTGTCGGTTTTCTAGCGCACATCAAAGGGATCAATGTTCAAATGTTTGTGTGCCTGCCACACTACGCGGGGCCCAGTTGACGTCTATTTGAAAACTGTGAGCTCAAAGGAGTGATCAAATCTTTGAACACATAATATCTGGCAGATACAACAATATGTGACCAAATGTGTGAGCAAAGTCTTCAAACAAGTGATCACTTCTTTGAACTTCTGTCTGGCGCCGGCATAAATCAAACCCTGGCTACGCCCATGACTGCGCCCATGTATCTCCTTACGCTTTAGGTATTTATAAAAAATGCAAAATTTCACATTTTCAATACCTGAGTAGAACAATGTCGTATCTGCTAAAAAATAAAATCGTTTTTTCGGCTTATTTGAATTTCCGTTTGGTAATTTGCAGGTCTGTATTTTCGGAACTTTTGACGAAATTAAATTAAATGCAAAATATCAAAACGACACTATATTTCTTGATCTCAAAAACAATGAAAATGCAGAAACAAGCCTTTAAACAGCTCTACTGCAAAACTACAAAATCTCACAATGTTCTTACTAATAATAAGTACCTACTTACGCAGGAATTTGCTAAACATACAATGTTTGTATTAAATTTCTCAGAAACAGATTAGCGAAAATAAAACACTGACGACTTCTTACTTTGTTTCATTCGCCGACGTGCACTGAATCCGAGAAGTTTGTTTTTTTTCAATACCTTGATGATTAGGTATTGATATATTGATCATTATTTTATCAGTAAATATCAAATTAAAATAACATTTTAAACTACGAAAACAGGGGAAAAATCGCGTAGTTTAAACATATATAACATAAAATAATGTTTTCTTTCCAAACTAAGTAGGTACACAGGTACTTACTAGGTACTTACCTACCATTGGGGAAATCCAAGTTTATAATTTTAAGTTCCTCCTTACATACTTTTATGTTCGCTCGTATTTATATTAGGTAGGTAGGTACTTCAAAATTTTACTTAGGTACATATATTTTTAAGGAATCAATCTACACAAATTTACCTACTTATTTTGAAATTCCAGCTGTTAATTAAGTGAACTGTGAAGTCTGAACAAATAATACAGGAAACAGTGGGTTTAGAAATTTATAATCTCTTTATAATTACTTATCTACTAACTGAATACGGAGGGTTGTTGAACCTAATTTAAACATAATCATTCGGTTTTAAATAAAATCGCCCACCCGATACTTAGGTACACGATATTTCGATAGATTATAGCGTAGGTGCTTAAGTAGATATATAATTATTATTTAAATATTCTGTATTTATTTCTCTGTTTATTGTTTATCTAAACTCGAAACCTTTCAATTGATAACCGTATACCTAGGTATTCACTTAAGGCCGGCTTCCCGCATTTCTACCGATTTATTACATACTTTCCTTAAATACAAGTTTTAAAGCTCTTAAAAAATATATGTTATTCTTGAAGATAATATCTATACATTTCCCACGCCGAAATAGCAATTATATGAAATTCCACTGATAGAAAAATATCGCAAAGTTGCTCCGAAAATTATTGTAAACACGTTTTTTCAGTTATTTTAAAAGTTAAATGTGTGAAAAAATTTATTTCACAGTGTTTCTTTAAATGCTATTTTAGACAATCCCCACGAGATTTTTGCTCTATTTGAAATGAGTCGTGTTTTATTAAGCATTTTCACAATTTTCGCTTAAATATTATCGTTTTTAATATTAGCTCACTCTCTCCAAGTATTTGGGATATGTATTTACATATCTCTCCATTTTCTTTTTGAGCGGATACATCGCGCCATAATTTGCGCAATGCAAATATAATAGTCAATAAGTACTTACTTATTTACGAGCATAAAGCTAAATATACTAGGTAAGTACCTACCTACTAACTTATGTTCATAAAATTAAATTACCATTATTTCGCTGTCTATTTGAAGAGATGAGATGACGGAGAAGTAAATATTTATAGGATAGGTAAGTAAGTACCTACCTACAGCTTATTACTACATCACGATTGATTCTGTTTATTAGAATAAAAATACCTAATCAGTACTTACCCACTTACGAAAGTTTTCACTGGTGAAATTCCTCAGCGAACTCGCATAAAACAAATAAAACACTACGTCCACACTTCGTTATTATTTAATTTCACACTGATTTATTATATTATCAAGTGATGCGCGTTCACTCTTTGACTATCCACTGGAAACTGACAGAAATTCACTGAAATCCTGCTTGCGTCCTACATAATTCCAGTAAAATATACATAATTCATAATATATTATGTATGAACCTATATCTACATATTCCGAGATTACTGTTTAGTCTCCGTGTTCTCCACTCCCTCTCCTGTTTCCCGTTCTGCTTACGATAAACAAACTTCAACTTCCCGCCGTTCCCGGCATTTCTGGCGATATAGCAAAGCATTCGCCTCGCCTGCGCTTGTCAAACTAGGGTCAAAACGGGAGGTACCGTGTTTAATAATATTAAAAAATCAATTTCAGAAGGTTTGCAGGGGTACGGGTTTTTAAATAATTTTATTTATTCTATTCTCTGAACAGGCAGGGAAAATACCTTTATGCATATTATGACATAACCTGTGGACAGTAGAACGTAGAACTGGCATCAAAAATGTATGTTGCTAATTTCTATACCTACAACAAAACCAAAATTTCCTCCGAAATCATGAGATTTGTAAGTAGGATTATAAACCATATATTTCACGGTGACCGGACAATTCAGATTGAAATCAACTCAACACAACCTTTGAAAATGAAAAAAATATATAAAAATTGGTTAAATAGGTTACGTTAGTTTAGGTTATGGGTTATTTTTCATTTTTTTTCATAGCTTACGACTTTTCAAAGGGGTGTGCGGTTGAGTTGTTTCTGAGTTGGTATGGAACCACATTTCACGTAAGTATGTACATTTTTTCAAATCGGGAATTAAACAATTTGTCCAAAAGAACGTCACTATTATGACAATTCTTTTTTTTCAATCTTTCTCCAGGCAGATAGGTACCGTGATGTTAAAGAAATGCAAATAAGAAAGTCCAAGCCCGACGATTTCACATTTGAAATGGGAATCTTTACGGAACCATTTGCGAATCTTTACTGAATCTTTAGCGAACACCATCTTGAAACGTAATGTAGAAACAAATTTACAGACAGGTAAAATTGAAAACGGTCGAATTTAAACACGACCTCACTACACTATGTCAAATGCGTATTACGTTAATACGTAAAAATGATTAAATTGTGTCAGAAGGTTACAATTAATCTTCATACTCATAGATATGCTTTTTGAAGTGAAACTTCTATAGCCCCTTTAATGATTTGAAATTCGAGTGAAACGGAAATGCGTCACTAAATTTTATTACTTCACGGGTACTCCGTTCTAATATTATGCAGTAAATTCGCGCCTCGACTCGGGCCTTCTGTATTGCAGCGGCTAAAGCGCCTGACAAATCCAAGCGGCCAGAGAGACCAATCCAGCGAACGGAGTTCAAATCCTACGAAATCCAAAAAAAATAACATTTTTATTTTTCTGAAATTAATATCCAATCTTCAAACCACTTTAAAATAAACAGGCAAAAGAAAAGAAAGCAACATCTAGCGACTTTCTAGTTTCACTTCTAACGCGTGTGAATCCGCACACCCTGAGTTTTTCGTATTTTTTCTACTTCTGGCGCTTGCTACTTATGTGCATAATATAACATACTTGAGAGTTTTCGATGTAATATTGTTTGCTAAGATTTACTAACATTACTAAAATCTCTTCACAGTTCTCCTTGCCGTAGCATAATATATTCGTAATAATTTTGTATCCACCACCGTTAACATCGAAGATAGATTGGAAATAGTTGTACTTTCAGGTATGTAGGTAGGTACCTAAGTAGCGGATTCAAATATTTATTTATTTTATTTTATTTTTATTTACGCCTATTTAGGCTTTTACATATATATAACAATATTTACGAATTATACTTGTAAATAGTGCAGCAAAGCACTTGCACAAAAATAAATATAAATTAAAAATATTATTCAATTTGATCCACACAGTATGTAGGTACGAAATATAAAAAAATACATAGAATATAAAAAATCAAAAATAGTTTTTTTTCTTTCAGCCGACAAAATACCGTTTTTATCAAAATATTCCCCTACTTGATGAAAAAAACTTCATTTAGTGCTAGAACCCGCAAAATGTGGAATGATCATGACTAAGTAGGTAGGTACCTACTAGTGAATAGTAACTCTTGACCTTTTGGCGCGCGTACCACAGTTTGAGTACCTTTGACCTAAAACATGTGCATAATTTATTATTCAGTGGCTGCTAAAGTGTGCTACTTAAAATGCTCTTTTTTTAGGTAACGAAATCTGGAATAAGTTACAGTGAATAGCGATCATTTAAAGAGAAAAACAATTATTATTTGGTGTAACTTTAAAACTTTTATATGTATAAGTAGTTGGTAAGTTTTGCTAAGAAAAGTAAAGTTTTTGTTAAGAAAAAGTGCCAAAATGAAAGAAGTGATATGAATGAAAAATATCGTATTGGTTGATAAATTTAATTCATATGTTCCGCACAAGAGTCCCAACTGCTCCCCTCTGGAGCTAGTGAGGCTATGGCATCCCCAATTGGAGTATGTTGTGAGGCTGTTAGTGGGGAGGGGAAGGAGATGGGGGAGAGGAAGGTGTGGAAGTACCTGGCTATTCAGATCTGCTCACCAAACACGGCTAAAGCCATTTCAAGCAACTTTACAATTATGAATGGTGGTCCTATACCAGGGCGATTCTGAGAGTAGCTTTCACTCTGGAACGTGGCGCAAATTCACTTTATATTATTTTTATATTATTAATTAACTGTGGAATAATACGAATTAATCAAATAAAATTTATTTGCGCACGCCGGGTTCAATCCCACGACCTTCGGATTTCGAGTCGAGAATCTTACCCTGTATAATAATAGATTACTAATAAACGTGTTTTAAATTTTACCCGACTGATAAACAACCATTGTTGTTGTTATCAGTTGTGAAAAATTAAAAAAAAAAGTTTTTTGTAATGTATAATGAATATGTTTTTTGTTTTAATATTACAGAGTTTGATCATGAATTTAAACCGGACACTCCGTACACGTACATGAACAATGTACCTACAATGAATAATAAAATTTCTGATGCAAAGCCGACCAATATGTATGTATACGCTAGATAAGAGCTAAAAAGGATTAAACGTATCTTTAGTCATGCTTATTTTTATAATATTTATATATATAATAATAAAAACAAAATTCTTGTTGACCACAAAAACACTTAGGTACTTTTGTGTACAGATTTCATTGGCGAAGCGCATATTGGACGCCCGTTGAACATGATTTTGCAAACCCCATATCTTAAAAGTTATGAGGATTGCTTAAATTAGGCGTACATTTTAAATAATTTTTACCTGCAAACTCTTGTGCTTTTGGCCCCCTAGCACGGTCGATCGATAAGGATTGAATCGATAGCTTTCGGTAACTTCTCACCATTCCCTAGCGTGACTGCAGATTGCCAACGAATAAATAACAGTCACAATGACTAAATATTTTTAATATATACAGGGAACGATGAGAGGTTACCGAAAGTTATCAATACAATCCTTATCGATCGACCATGCTAGGGGTCCCGGTAGAAATTTCAACAGAATAATCATTCATGGCGTGCTTTGTTAGTTCCAGAGAAATTTAATAAGTATGTGCTCCTGGTATATTTTTCAACTAAATATTCATTCGCGTTGTGATTTGATAGTTGTAGAGAAAAGTAATAATAATTTTTATTATACTCCTGATTTTGTACTAATTTACGTCTGCATGGTGGTCAACAATATTTAAAAAAAACTTTTCAGCATTATGTGCTTCTGGTACAAAATAGAGATAGGTGAGTTCTGCATTTTGCCCACGGCGTGTTTCGACGGGTTCGGCCAAGGATTCAGAGCCGGGTAGAAACCACCCAAGAACTGGAACCCCCTACAAGGACCAGCACAAGATCCCGAACTCGTACAAGAGCCCACAAACGGACTCGGACCCGTCAGTCGTCACACCCAAGTCGTGCAATGTATATTTTGGTGAAGTTCAACAAAATCCATTTGTGTCTTGTCTTGGTCCGGCTGACTGGACGACGATTAATGCGAGGCATTGTACGAGGCGATTGTAGTAACTTATGTTGAAATAATAAAGTAATTGGTCGAAAAATATAAATCTCGCACCCGTAAAACGATTGATTATAATGGGGTAAGAATCAATAAAAAAAATGTGAAAAACCGCAGTAACAGTCTACCACCCCTAATTATTATGCAGTTAATTTAATCAAATATTTACTGGCATTGAAATTTTTAAATTTATTGCTAGTATTGAATTATTAGTCCGTGTCGGTCGATATTATTATTTAAGTAGTTAACTCATCGGCATGGAAAAGAAACCCACCCCATATAACTCCAATGATAGAGACATTGAACAATAAACAAAACATTCACTCACCGTAAAGTTCGTAAACAGAATCGAAACTAGATAAGCAAAGGTGCTACCAGGACTCACCACTCATTAGTATCGGAAGAACTTGCGACTCAAAAGTGGCGCGGACCGCAGACACGGACGCAGACGGAGAGGCCGGTGGAGGCATTCGGGTTCTGGGTCCGGCTCCAAGTTCCGGGTCCGGCTCTGAGTCCTGGACCGAGTTCTCTATTTAGTCAATTTGAAAAAGGAGTAGGAATAGAATCCGCTTTCTGCGAAGAACCCAAGTTCAAGGGCCCACTCCAGCTGAACCTACACATCACTAGTACAAAATAGGCGTTGCATTGACTTTTTATCTCTGAAGGAGATGAGGATTCCTGACATCATTTGGAGTAAAACATTTAAACGAAATTTTGATCTCCAGTCACATTTTAACCTCCAACAATTTTACATTATCCCCTTTACTAATAAACTTGTTTTAAATTCTACATAATTGAAAACGACTATTTATCCTACCTTAATGGTTATTCATCAGTTAAGTAAAATGATTGTATTACTACTCATTTAATAATTCATATTATATACAATTATTTTTAAACTCTTCACATCACAGTAAATATGAAAATAACTTTAACGCTAGAAAGACCGGAGCCATCATTTTGACGGCTGTCCAAAATAATGTGACGATATATGCTTAATAATTATTGTACTGACTTGATTTTTTTTTACATTTCATGATTTATGATTTTACAACTACGGTGAAAAAAATAGGAATGTCATATTTATTTGTTGAGATATATTGACTTACAACAAAGACCGCCGGCATCAATGTGACGGTTTGGGCTATTATGCTGAGTTTGTTTACAACCTTCTTAACCCAAGTTTACGACATACCCATTCCACCTCCTTTATGATAGTACTAATTTATCTGTCTCTTTCTTTCGGTATCACGTACCATTCGAACTCAATCTGTACGTTGATTGGTCACTGCCACATAATTTATAAAAATACCACAAAAAATATGCAGTAGGTGGGCAAACGTATTTGCCACCTAGACCTAGACAAACCTCACCAAAGGAATCCTGGCACCCCTGCTTAGTCACCAAACGTAGCAAAACACTTGGGCAGAGGTGTTGGTTATCCAATAAATACTTCCTGGGGCAGCGGTACCCATACCCGCCTCCCAATTTGAAAAAAGTGATCAGCCATCAAAATGACGGTGTGGTCTTTGTAGGTATGGAGCAGTACCAGGTCTTTCTAGTGTTAAATATTACGGTAATGCTGGAGTGCCATCTTAGGATCGAAAGGCATTTTTCAAATTTGGTAATGGGAGTAATAAATCAATGAGAAGGAAATTAAACACATTATTCGAAATATCACTCTTTATTCAAAATTTATGAAATTGTACACTTTACAATAATATCTGCAATAGACTACAGTGTAAGGTAGGTGTACTTAGAATCGCAATAATAGCATTGCCTTCCTTACCTCAACAAGTGAAACAAAATTTAAAAAAAAAAAACTAAGCCAAAGTAATTCTGCACACAATTATCCTGACATACAAAGTTACTAACAAGAACTTTCTTAACACAAACTTACGGCAAAAAGAAGAAAAAACACATTTAAAATGAAAATGTTTTAGAAGTGTAACCCTAAATTTGTGGCAAGGTTTTAAAATGAAATATTACAAGTTCTTATGATTTTGTCCAACTTTTATAAATATAAGCTTACTTAATATTTGTTGTTACGTGACAAAGTATCCTATTAGTTCCTATTATATCATAAGTGGTTAGTTTGAATTATTTGATTACCCACAATATTTTCACATTGTTGCTAAGAGCATGGCCAGTAATACTTTTCAAAAGTAAAATGATATAAAGCTAAGCTTATTGCCAATCCCATATGAATCGGAAACCGTCCATGTTTTTAAAAAAGTATAATGTTTTTAAAATAATGGTAAAATTACATGTCCAGTGGCAATTAATTCAAATAAAACAAAATTGAAATGTTGCATACAAAATATTAATAATGAATTCCACCGTCACTTCAAAAGTCCAGATAATATAGCGTGATTACAAGTAAATTCTGAAATCAGCTTTTTCGAGTGGACACAAACCATACCTTCATTTGCTCTCCAATGTACATTACAATAAAATATGTGTTTGTGGCAAACAATAACACGTGTGTGGCAATTTTTTGATGTTTTTTCGGCTAAGATTGCAAAACATTACTTTATTGATGTTGTTGTAGCTGAAAATGATTTTTTTCAAAATTTTAATTTTTTTGTACTATGTAAAATCATTTTCAGGATTTTTTCAGTTTGGTGGGGTTATACTCAATTGAAAAATCTCCACATAAAAAAAAAAAATATTTTTAAAAACAAAATCATTTTCAGCTACAAAAACATCAATAAAGTCATATCTTTCAATGTGTTCTAATTCACTTAAAAGCCGAACACCCATGTGATAAAGGAACAGTTTGTGTGTTTCTCTAAAAAGCTGATATTGGAGTTACCTAGTTGTAGCACAATATATTGTTGTAGGTATTTTAGAAAAATAACAAAAGACTACATTTTACTATCGTTCAATATTTGTGTTTAGACTTCTTCTTCTTTTTGCTAGCCTTCTTCTTGTGTTTACGTTTCTTCTTCTTTTTCTTGGGTTCATCAGAGCTAGAGTCAGATTCACTTCCGCTTTCACTGGTCTGGCGCTTGCTTTTCTTCTTCTTCAGCTTTCTCTTCTTGCGGCGCCGCTTCTTGGAGCCGGAGGAACTGGAGCTGGTGGTGCTCTCAGAGGAAGAAGAAGAACTTGCAGAGTGAGATCTCTTCCTCACATTACTCAAGTCTAAATGGATTGTTTCAGTGTTACCTATATCACCACCTTCCGGAGTCTTGATCAAAGCTGCCTTCTTGCTTTCCTGGTCTTTTCCATCTGGCTCAGATTCTACAGTTTCATCGTAATCAGGTTCAAAGCTCGCTTCATCCAGTGTTGATTTCTTACCATCACCTTCTTCATGCTTAGCCTCATTTTTAGTTTCAAGTTTAGCTTCTTTGGATTCACTAATGAGGCGAATTTTCTTGGGAGTTCTATCTTTGTTTTCATCAGTTTTATCTTTCTTTAATTTCTTTTCTTCTTTATCTTTTTTGTGTAGCTTCTTCTCTTTTTTCTTAATCTTCTTCTCGGGACTCGAGCTTCGGTTTGCTCGTCTTTCTTTCTTGCGATCTTCTTTGACAGTGACTCTAATGTCTTCGTCTCCTTGGCCTCTATGTTTCTCAAAAGTGGCAGATTGTGTTTCATACCTATGGCTTCTTCCCTCTGTAACAATTCTGTCAGGCCCAGCATTTCGAACATCAGCTGGCTCTATTTTGCTAACAAACCTGCGACCCCTTTCTCTGGACGGTTCAACAGTAATCCTCCGATGACCTGGTTCCTTTTCAAATCGTCTCATCTGTGGAGTTCTGGACCTTGACTTGATTCTCTCTACTGTGCTATGGACTAATCTCTCCTCTCTTCCTCTCCTTGAAGGTTCATCAACTTTTCCTCCTAGTCTTTCTTTGATAGATAGTTTGGGAGGCGGTGTTCTTTCGTGTTTACTTCTTTTGCTTTCACCGATTTCGACTGATCTGTGATCCGCGTTACTCGGAACAGTGATTTGTATGTTATTAGCAGGCTTTGCATCACTCTCCGAAGTTGGTGTAATGTCTGCAGAGTACAACTTAGCTCGATCTGTACTGATCTTCTTAATCTCAATAGGTCTAATTGAATTTATTGCCTTAGCAAATATAGCATTTTCTGCTCTTTTCAGGACTTCAGAAGTAACTTTACCAAATTTATCACCTGGGGAAAGTAATTCTCCTTGTTCTCGCCTTTCATTCCCAGAAATCTGATCATCTTCCACCTCCCATTTGGAGAGTTCTGGCACAGGGGCAAGCATTTCGGATTTACTTTTATCCTTGGATACATCAATAGTATCTGGTTTCAAATCAAGGTCATTAGCTCTCAATTCCAAGCCATCAAAGGACAATTCTTTTTCATCTTCATTTTCTTCTTCATTATCGCCATTATTTACTTCGAGATTTAAATCTTTTCCATATGACTCAATAATATTTATGTCTATCCCTTCTGATAAAACATCATTGTACAGATCCTCAACAACTTTCTTGGGTGAACTTTGAGGCTTTTGAACTATAGTTTTAGGGTCAGGAGAAACTGTTTCCCTTTTAGACCCAGCACTAACTTCAACTTTAAGGATTTCTGCTTCTTTAGATCCTTTACTATCACGAGCGTCTTCACCCTTTGGACCATCAACCTTGTCTTTCTTTTCTTTTTTCTCTTTCTTCTTTTTCTTTTCTGATTCTTTCTTCTTCTTTTTTTTGTCTTTAATTTTTTTATCTTTACTTTTATCATCCTCAATCTTTCCTTTATCGTTATCTTTTTTAGAGTCCCTCCTGTAATCTGTTTCCTTAGAGCGGCCGCGAGATTCTCCTCGCCGAGCCTTAGATCTCTCATCTTTGGATTCACGTTTGGGTGTGACAGAACGGCGCCTTCTGTCTGGACTGTAATAAGTTCCATAATCTCGCTCTTTATCCACATCTCTACTCTTATCGTAGTCCCTAGGTCTTTCTTCACGGATCTTTTCATAATTCCTATCCGCATGTTCTCTGGGTCTCTCTGGATCTCTGTGTTCTCTATGCTCTCTGTATCGATTTTCTCTATTAATGTCGGGTCTGGAATGACCTCTTCCTTGGCGATCATGATGGGAATAGGGAGCTCTTCCATGACTGTCTCTCGTGTGATGGAATCTTTCTTCCCTCCCATGTGGGGGGCCTTCCCTAGGACCATCCCTCGAATGTGGTGGCCCCTCTCTTGAAACAGGCGGTCCATCTCTCGGTTTAGGGGGTCCATCTCTTATGTGGGGGGATCCATCCCTCGGGTGCGGCTGTACATCTCTCACATGAAGCTGGCCATCTCTAGGAATAGATGCATCCCTTGAGCGTAGTGGACTGTCTCTTAAGCGGTGTGGGCCATCTCTCGAATGTGGTAGCCCATCTCTCGAATGTGGTGGACCATCCCTCGTGTTTGGTGGACCATCTCTTGATTGTAATGGACCATCCCGAGTTTGCAATATAGCATCTCTTGTGTATGGAACAGGTCTATCTCTAAAGCCTGGCCCATCCCTGTAATTTGGTTGAGAATCTCTGTAAGGCGGCATCCCCTCTCTGGGAGGGCCATCTCTAAACTTAGGACCATCTCTGAAAAGTGGAGGAGGACCTTCTCTGTATTTTCCTGGTGGTCCACCCCTATACCCACCTGGGGAACCTTCTCTAAAGCTGTTAGGAGGCGGACCGTCTCTAAAGCTGCCAGGAGGTTGTCTTTCCTGGAAACCAGGAGGGTGATCCCTGAAGCCCCCTGGTGGTCTATCCCGATAGCCACCTGGTGGTGGGCCACCCTGAAAGCCTGGTGGGGGATGATCTCTGAAACTTAGTAGACCAGTCTCTTGGAATATTTGCGTTGGCCCTGGTGGACCGTCTCTTAGTCCGGGTGGGCCATCCCTGAATACTGGAGGTCCATCTCTAAAGTCTATCGGTCCGTCTCTTACTCCAGGAGGTCCATCTCTCATTTCCAGGGGGCCATCTCTTATTCCAGGTGGGCCATCCCTCATACTGAGCCCGTCCCTGATGCCAGGTGGTCCGTCCCTCATACCTGGTGGTTCATCTCTGATACCTGGTGGTTCATCTCTGATACCTGGTGGTCCGCCTCGCATACCTGGTGGTCCGTCTCTCATTCCAGGTGGTCCGTCTCTCATTCCAGGTGGTCCGTCTCGCATACCTGGTGGTCCGTCTCTCATTCCAGGTGGTCCGTCTCTCATACCTGGTGGTCCGTCTCTCATACATGGTGATCCGTCTCTCATTCCAGGTGGTCCGTCTCTCATTCCAGGTGGTCCGTCTCTCATACCAGGTGGTCCATCCCTCATCCCGGGTGGGCCATCTCTGCCATCCCTGAAAGGCGGCCTGGACTCCCTGTAAGAACCATCCCTGAAAGGCGGAAGTGCCCTGTCACGTTCCCTTTCCCTCTCACTGACGCCGGGAGGGGCGAGGTCATCCTTGCGATCGTTGGGAGAGTGTTCAAAGCCCGGCGGAGGCGGCTGCGTTCCTGGGGGGACATCTTCAAAGGAAGGAGCATATCGCATCCTTGGCATATCTGAACCAATAATGGGAACTGGCAGAAGGGCGGGGTTAGGTCCATTGAGCCTGTGGTACCTGCACACACAGAAATACAACTTACTTAGTCAACATGTATATCCAACCAATCATTTTAAAATAATGGATTATGAATTGATGACTTATGATGCCCCTACTCTAAAATGAAAGGTAAACTAAAACCTTCCAAAAGAATACCAGTTTTTTTTTAAATTGCTCATTTGCAAACTAACAAAACACATTGTCCAAGACCCAAGAAACCAAGACAGAATATTTTTTCTAGAGATATATTTCATCAATATTAAGCACATTGGTTGAGGATCCATTCAAATCTGAAGAATAAAGCAAATAAATAAAATTTTGTTTATTTATGAAGCTATTTTGACAGATTCGCTGCCACGAAATTTAGAGAATGAAAACAAACTAAACGCGAACAGTCCAAATCAGATCTGGTGACAGTTAATGAGTTAAAGTAGTACCATGATAATTTAGTGACATTCTTATTTTTGGTATGGTAGAGATGATTTGTTAACTACACAGCGCTGAACAAGATTGTTTCGACTCTTTGAATTCTTTTTATCTTGTTTCAAAATAATTTTTTTTCTAAAATAGACTTGTTAATTATTGTTACTTTTCTTTGATAGATCAGTGTACAGCAGCCATGTATATAGTGTAAAGCAGTATATCATCGTATGCAGGGTGTTAAGGAAAGTTCTTGACTTACTTTAACCAGTTATTGTAGTAGAAATGACACTGACACTATTTGTAGTAGAAATGTTATGAAATTTTGGCTTCTGGTGACATTTTTTTTGTTTTCATCTAAAATCATTAAAAATCTGAAGGTATTGGACAGTTGGGGTCGGGGTGAAGGATTGGGCGGTTACTCCGCCGCGTGACCAGTGACGCCATGTGAAATTTTTTTTTTGATTTTCAAAAAAGAATTTGAAAAAAAACATACATTTTTTACTCCAAATAATGTCAGGAATTACTGGTTAAAGTGAATCAAGGACATCTTTACACCCTGGATACACGTATAGCAGGCTGACACAGGCCCATTAAACTTTTCGACTGTGTGCAAGTGCGAAAAATTTGCTTTGCTTTGTATGATAATAAAGTTTAAAACATATTTATTTGATACGATGGGGATGGATAGTTTTGGATTTGTCAAATGGGAAGGGTTTCAAGATGAAGGGTTCATCTTGAAAATTTTCTTGACGTGCATTGATTTGCCTCGCCATAGTGATGAAGAGCAGATCTTTCTAAATACTTCTGAAATAAAAGCCTTATTCGTTGTGGGAATAAAACTTTGTTAAGGCAGAAGATTCCCTAAGACAGATTTTCAACAGGTAGAGCAGCAAAATCAAGGAAAGTTCACAGTTCTGTCGCAGACTCTTCTAAGACCTCTTTCAATCTCAGCATATAATGACAGACCTTTATCGTGAGCACACCTTAACTTGCCGCTTTACCATTAAAAATAGTTTGTGGTTCTTTCGTCACGTCAACAAGTCGTTATGAAAATCTTAGGCCTTGAGATCTGAATCTTGAGTCTTCTTAATATGCCGGAGATCCAAGTCTTGATATGATGTTCTGTGATGAGCTGGCAGCCATTGTAAGCAACTTAAATTCTAGTGGAATCAATATTATACCAGATAGAATCATCATAAAGAATTCAAACATACAAACATCTATTTCTCTCTGATCAAATTAGTATAAAAAGCTGTTATTTTGTGCAATATTAAAAAAAAAAATTATTAACACACTTCATGTGGGCAAAAACCAGGGTCCCCTTCCAAAAAAAATTGATTTTATAACCCTCCCACTCTCAAGGGGAATTATACACTTCCCAAAACTTAAGTTATTTTTTTACATTACGTACTATAATTCGGGTAGTCCTAGAAAAACTATTCGGTAATCGATCTATAATATCTATCTTTTTTTTTAATTTGCTCACTGCAAACAAGCCATGAGTGTGGTCATAAAGGGTACATTTTACTGGAAAGCGCTACAATAAAATGTATTTGAGTTATGTTTGATTTCAGACTACCTCTGTTACTGTTTTGTATTACTTAATGATCGATTGCTGGGTGAATATGGGCGATATCTGGTTAAAAGTAACTAATATCTGAAAGTTACTGGAAAGGGCAAAAGGAATATTAACACGTTGGGTGCTGAATACGTGCCTAGCGCGTATTATGTAATTTTGCATGGTGCTGAGAAAGCGCCAAGCGCGTACGGATATGGGGAAGCCAGACAGCTTGCTATGTAATTTTTTCGAATGTTTATCAACATCTGCAACGTGTACTAAAAAATTGTAAGTATTTTTTTAGGAAAAAATGCATTTGTACCAGTTTTACTCTGTATTTAAATTAGGTGTCATTTGCAGCATCCAGTGAATGTTTTAGAAAATATGTCGCAGTGAATGTGTTAAGGATATCTGGGGGACTCTGGTGACCTCCCTTAAGGTCGTAGGTGATTTTTACTTTCAGGTATGTAAAGGTTAAACTGCCAAATCTTTACATATAATGCATACATTTGAATGACATATAGTAGGTACTCACCATACTCCAGCTATTTAAATATTATATAAAATTAGAGCGTACTTTGTAATATGACTTCATAACTTAGTGCTTGATCTGCTAAGTCAATATAGTGAAATGTTTTCATAAACATGGTATGTATTTTGTTAACGACTTATAATTGTTTTCATTTCCCAAATCATTACTTAATTTCCGCATCTTCAGTGCCATAGGTGTGATGATTTATGGTTCAATTTTGTGCCCTTTGTATAAAATATTCTTTTGAATCACATTTTTTATGCATATTCATTATCCGTGTGTAATAGGGACATTTCAAAGAGATTGGTATTCAATACTCAATTAAAATGATTGGATAGCAACGCCTTTAATGGTATAACTACCTTTCCCGCATAAAGTGTGTTAATAATGGTGAAAATAATATAATTTTCTGAAGTTAAAATAGTAAACTTGGGATGGAGCATTATTAAATGAAATGCTGTAACTATGAACATCTGTACTTATGAAGGCGTGACTCCTGCGACCTTGAACTGACGTGAACTTGAACATGTGCTTGAGCTTTCGCTTGAACATCACTATAAACATTTTTTGTTTTCCATCTCCTCCGTTTGTTGAAACATGGTTGAAAGATTGGGGCGAAGTGGACGCGAGTGGTCTTTGGTGAGGATGTTTGATGTTTACGTAAATGTCAAAATGAGTTCTGATGAAGAAGAGATGGCTACATTAGGGAGAAAACACAGATTTCATAGATATTTTTTATCAGGAAAGATTTCTGACTAATATCGATTACTGACGACGATAATATCGATTGATTACGACCTAAATTTATCATTTGAGAATTTCTTCCGCGTAAATAATTACGAAGATGTCAAAAAATGATGAGTTCTGATGTGAAAGAGATTCTTACAGTTTTAGCGATAAGATTGTAGATGTTACATGTAAGTATCAGGGAGAAAACACAAGTTTGGTAGATTTTATTTATCAGGAAAGATTTCTGGCCAATATCGATAGTTCAAAGCCATGCTTCCATTGACAAAATTTATAGTAATGTTGCGAAAATTCAAGTTCATGGCGGAGGTCGGAAGAGACCTGGCTTGATATACACAAAGGTAAAGTTTTAAATCATATAATCAATTAATAATGACGCCACAAAGTGAATTTGCGAATTTTGAAGAAATAAATATAATTTTAAATTGGAAACTAATATCTGGACATTCCATTGATTGCAGTTTCATTCTGTAGAAGCCAATGATGTGTTTATTTAACCCATTGTCATAACCTACGCCGCATTACCCTTTGCAACATTCATATCGACTGTGGTTTGATAAAACCCTTCAAGCCACAAAATGAAAACTTTACAAAAGACGATAAAAACAATTATTTACAAATTCGTAAAATTAAAAATCTTGAAGTTATATGAAAGTGGTTGTTTGTTTTTCAAAAATTTTGTTGTAAAATAATGCAGTTCTATTTGTAATTATGAAAGATTTGAGGGTTGAGTAATTTCATATTTGGTTTTTTCGAGAAAACCTAAAAAAAATTTGACACTTAACCTCCCAGCAGGCGCGCTGAGTAATTTTCCTTTGAGCGGGCACTCGTCTTAAATTTTATGTCATCAAGTTTTCTCCATTAAATGGTATTTTATTTTAGGGAAATCTAAAGTAAAGGACTGGGTAAAAGACTGGTAACGGCAACACTTCATCGACGCTTTTCTTCTCCAGTGCACATGATCGATAAACACCGCGTTTTGGAGGGCTTCTTTTTTCTTCTTCTGTTTTCGGTTCAACTTCCCGACCGTAATTCACTTTGAGAAAAGCATTTACACCTTGCGGTAAATGTTTGACATTTGATCTGAAGATAAGATATTCTTTCATCATGGTCAATGCCAATTTTTTAGGAAAATTCCTCAATGCTTTAGAGTAGAGCCTTTCCTGGACAAGCAAATTTGTATAAAATTTTAAGGCGCTCAATGGAAATTTCCAAATATCAATGAAAAACAAAAACTTCTAAGTACACCCGGTACGTCTGCAGTTTAGAGAAACACTGACCCTCGAATAGCTCGGAGCTCGATGCTTGCAACTAAGTGGTAAAAGTGGGGGAGGCGATAAGGCGCATTTGTCGTAAATTTTGCATCAGCGCGCCCGCTGGAAGGTTAAATGTAGTTTTTAATATTAAAAATGTCTAAATTAGAAAGTTATCATATTGTTCTTTGAGGACTTTTCTACATGAAACCATTGAAAAGTACCATTCCCAAAAAAATATGGCTTGAAGAGTTTTACCAAAACACAGTCGATATCATATTGCATGACACACAACGTAAGTTACAGTTCGCCTCTTCAGTATTTTGGCAGTCAATTAGTGTAAATATAATTAGTAATTTAGAAAACTCTTTTATTCTAATGGGTTAAGAAAGAGTAGAAACTTAAAAATAGTATTCTCATTTTAATTTATTGACTTTAAAACATATTCACGCACACCATACATAAATCATTTCTACACAAAATTATATATTTCTCGCATTAATTACAAACTCATTCACTTAGTTAAAAAAAAGTCAAGATTCCATCTGTTACAACATGAAACAGTAGTTAAAGTTAAAAGGTTGAAGAACAAGGTCATAAAAAATCCATAGTTTTTTCAGTGAAACTTTATTTTTTTTCCCGACTTATAAGACAAAATTAAAAGATTCATTTTGCAAAATATTTACAATTAAATGTATTCACTGTTTATTGATAACTTAGAAATGTATTCCGGTAGTGTTCATTTTGAATCCAGTATTGACTGCTCTCCAAAATACGTTATTCTGTTATGAGTAAATAATGAAATCTCCGTAAAGCGCACCTCCAAATCAGCCTCCAATTTTCTTTTCTTGATTTTCAAATCTGATTTGATCTTGATTTGCGAATATTTAAAATAACATAGAGTTTGTTTCATTTTTTAAATTTTACTGTCTAAAATATTTATAATGTACATCTTATTTTTTTTTTTAAGATATATAAATAATAATAATATGCATTATAAGACAGTTTTTTTAAAACGATTTTTACCACAAAAACATCAACCAGATATTTGAAATTAGCACTTTAATAATATTTTTTTACAGCACATAAAAAATCATCATCAAAACAGCTAGATGACAGATTTTTGAATTGTATAACTGCAACACGAATTTGAACCTCTTGACTAAAAGTAATTTTGTAAATGCATTGACCATTTTGCTATGGTAGCCATCTAAAATATGAGGTAAATAAACATCAGTACTGGATTAATCTAGGTAATGTAAAAATAATGAAATATAATGCACATTATTTCACATTTTTGGGTAGTGTAAACTAGAGGAGAATATACATTTTTAAATAATATTTTACAGTCAAGACAATTTATTATTTATATTATGGATTATGATCTAAATTAGAAAATAATATTATCTATTACTATATTTTTTTAATTAATGTTTTCCACATCTACTGGGATTTTCCCTGTGTATTTTATAATACATTTTTACAAAACAATTTTCACTTCAATATTCAGAAAGTTAAAGATAATGGGCACCCTGGAGGGGTCTCAATGAGGAAGAAAATAATATCATATATTTAAAAAGAGTTAATATTATAAGAAAATTCATTATTAAAAATTTTTAAATAAAATTTTTAAATGATTAATTTTGTGATGAAAGATTGATACATATTGAAAACACAATTGCTTTGCGTGTATCACTTTATGTTTATTAGAAAAAAAAAATTATTCTTAACAAACGTCTTCTAGGAATTGTAACAATAATACTTATTCCGACCCTACCTGTGTCATCATCAGGGCCACACAGTATGAAAACATAAATTATAATTGAGCCCTTACGCTGAAATCAGCTTTGTCGAAATAATGCTGTTTTTATGCAAATCCATTCAAATTACAATCCATTCATATATCCATGTAAGTTCACACGAAAAACCGTTTTGCAATCACAAACACAGATGGCAGTACAAAGCTTAGAGTGGTGCTCTTTTTCAGTTCAGCAGTCAAGTCAATTTCATACTACCAATTTGTGCAGAAATATTTGTCATTCTTTGAACTTTAGCTGTGCAGTCAAAAAGTGCTGATTGGCTGAAAAATGTATTCAGATTTTTTCAATCACTAATGAAAATGATCCTAATAAATTCAGCAGTGAAACTGGCACTAAATAAACTGATTTTATGGAAACATATTAATGTTGATTTATAGAAAAGTATGTTCATTGTACTCAAAACTTATTAATAAATTGATTAAAATATACAAAACTTGTTATCTATTAATTGAATCATCTCCCGAAGTTTGTGCACTTTACCCTTTATAAATTTATATAAATTTATTTGACTTTCAACATATGTATGCTCACTACAACCAAATGAAATGTTAGTCAGTCAGAACACACTATTTGAACGCATGCTGTTTTCCTGCACAAGGGCTCAGTTCCAAATCGAATATATGTTTTATAAGAAAGAAATATTACATTCAATAGACCACTTGCATGGATTTCATAATGACTTGGAAAAAATCGTGTGGATAGATTTTTCTACTAAGATTATGAAATTTTTTATTTTTTTAATCTGTTTTTTGGGCTTGTGACAGTCATTACATGAAAATGTTTCGTCTCCGATAATATTCAATTAATTTTGTAAAATTCCACACTAAACGCTTGGCTACATCAACATATTTTTCAGTAGAATCTTTTTCCACTTCTTTGACAATTTTTAATAGTTCTTGAAAAGCGTGCACTTTTTTCACCGGACGGATAATTTCGAAACACTTGAAACCTAGTTAAGAAAAACATGTACAAAAAACTGCATGATTTAAACAATGAATGCAATGCGTAGAGAAACGATCGATGCAATCTATTTTTACGTTTTGTATGACATAAATTCGGGTCTGGAAGAACTATAAATGCGGAAAAACGGATCATTGCTTCACTGTATTTTTTTCATAAAATAATTTTTTGATTAATACATACTACATGTTCTGATGACATGGGTAGGTTCGAAACTAATAGACATATACATATAAAGAATAACTTGCTTTTATTAAATAAAAAAATAAATAAAAAGTGATGTATCTACACAAACTAATTAGATATAGACATTGGATTGTATGTTTTGCATATAAATATATATATTTTTTTAATTACTTACTTAAGACTTACTATTATACAAATTATTTATTTTTGTTACATAGACCTGACTAGGTACCATACCTGTTCTGAGGTCTGCCTGCATATTACAATATTATTGTTTTACATTATTGTTCTAACTGTGCATATTTGAGTCTTATTTGTTATTGATTTTATTCTTAAAAATATCAGCAATTCAAATTAGAAACAGGATATTTGTCTTTTCTGATAAAACAGGCTATTTTTGTAACAGATTCATTACGAAAATTTTGAAGAATAGAGATTTGTAGTAGAGAAGGCTGGGTTTGAAAATTTCCCGGCTCCAAAGGACAAATTCCTTTTTTTGTTGTGTAAATTGGCATATATTTAAGTATAGTTAGTGGATATTTGGGCATTGTTAGTGAATATATTTCAATGTCTAATAGTTAGGTTTAAAAAAAAAATCATTACAATGTAACAAAATGAAAACAATAATAGCCAGTGTTTCCTAAACAAAAACATTTATAAGAAAATAATATTACGAGTGATAAAATAATTGAAGAAGAAGATAACACTTTTAAATCTAAATGAAAATATGAAAGAAAACAAGACACAGAAAAACAGAAAAAGACAATGGTCGCAACTGGGACTCGAACCCAGACCTCTCGTCTTACCGGGACGGCGCGTTTTCCAATTTCGCTATTGCCACCTTCTGTCAAACCGTCATATTTGTCAATCTCATATTTCAAATATTTAGAATCATTAATATTATCTTCAACTAGTTCTTTTTCCAATAGCAATAGCGAAATTGGAAAACGCGCCGTCCCGGTAAGACGAGAGGTCTGGGTTCGAGTCCCAGTTGCGACCATTGTCTTTTTCTGTTTTTCTGTGTCTTGTTTTCTTTCATATTTTCATTTAGATTTAAAAGTGTTATCTTCTTCTTCAATGATATATTACGTTGATGGGAATAACCTTCAAAAGTTATAAAAAGAGAGTTTTTCTCGTAAAAAATTGATAAAATAATTGTTAAAAATATATATGTAAATGATTTATAACTTCCAAAATGACATTTTACTTGTCGAATTACTTACACTATAGATAATAGATACACAAAAAAATTAAAGCAGGATTTTATTAACAAAAGAAAAATATCACGATATAAGGATTGATTTTCCATCATAATTGAATTAAAATCTTTATTAAAGAAAGAGGAGCATTGCAAATGCCCAGAGAAACAGTAGACATATTACAGTGTGTTAATATAGTGATAGGTCAATTAACTTTATAAAAACGGGAGTATTTTTTTTGTATATGAATAGCACATAGCAACAGCATGATTGTTCTGCTTGTCAGCCCTGAAATGGGCTGAGGTTTAGCACTTAACGGGGAGCATCCAAAATTAAATTGGCACTAACCGCCTATTTGATGGTCATCAAATCATGTTTTAAACACAACGGCTTAACAAATAAAATATAATATGTAATATTTATTTTAGAAAGAAGTAAAAATAAAACTCATAAAACCTTTGAAGCCATTCTGCTTAGAATTACTCTATTATTAAGAACTACTAGAACGGTGTTTATACTAGTTTATAACAGTGTTTAGTCCAACGAGAGATTGTACGTGTCGTCGATATCTTCTATCTTACAACAAGACGTGTGAGAAAGAAGAGGAAGAACGTCGATAACTTACGGGCTCTCGCTAGAACTAGTTTAAATCTTTGGTTCTGAGAGCAACACACAAATTGTAATCAATTTTTAAAAAGATGAGTATCGCTATTACATACATATTGAAACTATTGTTATTGGACGGGGAAATAATTATTTCTAGATACAATTGTAACATTAATCAAAAGGAATTAAATGAAAGTACAACAATGGTGAAATGTAAATTATAGCAGCTGTAAAAAATTTAATTTATGAACTTTAAAAATAAAATAAAAGACGAGAGTTAATTTTAAATGTTTATTTAAACAAATATATCACAATTTTTATCACAGGATTGATAGGTACAATTTATCAGATTAATTATATTTAAAAAAAAAATCTAAAAAACATGGAAACCCAAACACTCGTCTAAAAAATGTTTGTATAATATAAAATAATTGTGGTTGGGTTTAACCTCTCCCCACATGACCTAACAAATTTAGAAAAAAGAAATCATCTTCTATTTTATTCTTGGGGTTAAAGATTACAAATCTTTATTATTATTTTATTTTTGCTTATTTTAGAGTTCAGGGATGTGACATCTATGAGTACTTCGTGAATTAATGTAAAGCAATTTTTTAAATAACTGTGTTCTTTCATTGAAAATTAAAATGTGTTGGTTTGGCAAAAAAGTTTTAAATTTTTCGAAATCGGATGTAGGGTAGGTACTGTGTTTATTTATGTTTAATTGTGTAAAAAGCTTGACATTTTAATGATCTCGTTTCAATGAAAAATAAAGAGCGGGAGTTAAAATAAATGTTTGAATTTGCTGGCAACGGGTGATGCCGTTATGTGGGAAGAGGTTATAGAAATTGTTATTTTGAATGAAATAAGAAATTACGATATCTCTGCATACTATACATGGTGTCTGAAAATTTGTAGTACAGGCAGGAAACTGGTAAACCTACTTCAAATTATTTGAAGTCGAAGTAATATAACTTTATTGATTTGAGCTTTAGTTGTCTAGTAAATGAAATCCGAAGTTAGAAAGTTTTAAGTCTTAATACTATCGCCTGTTTATTATCTTTTAAAATGTGTGAAAGTGTAGATCCGGTTCCAATAGGTTCTTAACCCTAAAGTTTTAGATTTTTTTTTTTTAAGTTTGAAATAAAACGAAAATTCAATTATTTTTTAATTATGTTCTATATGCTGTAGATTCCCCAGTTTCCCGCTTATACTACTAATTCCCGGATGCTGTGTATAAAACATGCCTAAATACAATGAATACGGATATATGAAACGGATACGTAGGATAAATAATTTTTCAAATAATAAGTGGGCACAATTTTACTGCCTCTGGGGAAAAATATAGTAAATTACCAAAATAAAGATAATATTTGAGAATTACACAGAAATTTTTAAATTGACAAAATATGAATTGGGTTGATAATTATTATAAAATAAAAATCTGCTGATTTACTAAACATAATATTTCAGAGTGCAAGTCTGATAAATTCAAGTTTTTCTCAGTTAGGGCCACTGTGCATTTCCATTTTAAAGTTACATTTTTTTTGGAAAAGCATATTTCAACCTTGTTAAATATTCAACAGATTATCCATATTTAAAAAAAAAATAAACATTTTTTTCTGGACATAATTTCATCTTAAGTAAGAAATTGTTCTTATTTAGAGAAAATTAATCAATTTATCATAAAAATTCGAGAGAGATTAGGTTTAGTACTGAAGTTTGTTTTGTTTTGGTTATAATCAGATCAATTTTAACATTCAGGTGTTACAGTGCATGTTTTTTTTAACAAGCAAGTTTTAAGACAAAATGGTTCCTAATGATTATGGGAAGGGATAAAATACAGACCCACAATAAGTACAAATACATACAAATATGTACGGCTAAATAATTTCAACGAAATATATTTAATACATAATATTTATATTATACAACAATGGAATTCAAGCTTTCAACACCTAAACAGATGTAATTCGAATGATTTGTTGATATTCATATAATTTCTGTATGGTTTTAACGTGAGAACCTTGTTTAACAATCTACTCAGAGAGTGGAAGAATTTTATTTATTTATGCCAACTAAGCGACTTGTAATTTCCGTGAACACACAGACTATTACGAAACAATTGTGTATGTATTAAATAATGTATACCGGGTGTTAAAGAATGTACTTGACTTACCAGTGATTCCTGACAATATTTGGAGTTAAAAAAAAAGTAAAAGAATTTTGGTCTCCTTTGACTTTTTTGATTTTTTTTTTCAAAACCTAACAATTTTTTTTTGTTCTTCCACATGTCTTCCACTGGTCACTCAGCCGAATAACCGCCGCACCCCAACCCTAACTTTCCAATACATACTGATTTTGTATGATTTAAGTAGGAAAAAAATGTTTAAAGTCACCGGAGGCCAAATTTGATTTACATTTGTTACTCCAAATAATGCCAGGAATCACTGGTTAAAGTAAGACCAGAAAGGCTATTCCCTAAAATTTGTGATAAGAGATTGTTCTCCCGCGAGAAGTGCTGTCAGATTTGTGTGATTTTCTACGGCTGTTATTTGCTTTTTCTATCGGCCAATGTCAAAATTTCAGCCGTGTGCTGTCACGTATTTTAGTTTGGGTCGTTTTAAACACGAATTCCTGCAAGTATGCATGATTATTTATTCATTTAACAGCTGTAGAAAATCACACAAATCTGACAGGACATCTCGAGGGAGAATGATCTCTTAGAGAATAGCTCTTCAGTACGTCCTACAAAAACCTGTATAATATAAAATAACAGCCGTTTTACAGCCTTTACCTTCAGTAACTGCCATTATTCAAGTTTCATGTTTGATCAATGGTATATTCATAAAAAAAAATTGGATTGATTTTTGGGCACAACTCTTTTCTGCTCTAAGGTCGACAATAAAGTCTCACATGAACTAAAGGTACTAATGTAAATTGGCGACCAAGGTATTTTAAAAAAATCGACATAGATCACATTTTTTGAGATTCTCTGTTCAGTGCAAATAAGGCACACAGTGCTCAGTACAAATGACTTAAATTAATAAAAAAATTTGGAATGGAGAAAAATGGAAAGATTAATGCACCCTTTTGTACAATCTTTATAACCTAAAAATATTTTTAACGTCTGTGGTTAATAATAATTTTATAACCAAAGAAGAGTGGAGTTTCCAATGTAATAAAACAAAATTTTAAAATACTACACCAGAAATTTTTTTACAATAACAAACTCAGTCTTTCATTATTTTATCATAACATTATAGTAAAAATAATAAATAGGCAGGATGGGGATCAGGGAAATCTTAAAATATTACAAGAATTTAAATTTATTCAACAAAACATAAAATTACGTACGAAATAAAGATTTTTATAAAATCACAGTCATTTGAATATTTTATAATAAACGTAAGATAAACAAAGGACTCAAAAACGCCTTTAAAAATAAATTTGGAAAAGAAAAGGTTTATTACATGAAATATGACATTGCACGATTAATAAATATAAATTATAAAAACATAACCGTGTCGCCAAAACTCCTAAAATCACAGCCACTTTGTGTTTGGGGATACATAATAAATTTAATAATAATATGTATAGTTTATTTTTAACACTTTGTAATGTGCAAAGTATATCAAGTAAAAAAAATTATATTATTACAATAGCATAATTTTAACATGTCATAATAAATAACTTAATTTTTTTTTCAATCTATTTTTTAATTGTAAATAAAACCATGATCATTGTAAATGCATCGGAAGCACAGAGCAAAAACTTTTGTGCATTAATTAATTGTTAACCAGTCAGAATACAAATCAGAATCCTGTATTATTAATCTCAAAATTAGAAATTATCTACCAAAAGTGCATACGGAATGTGGAACCGGGAGTAAATTGTAAATGGGGCTAGAAAACGCTACATTTTTTAAAACAATTTTTTTTCCTTGATTATTATTGCCATTTCCACATAATAACAGGGCTTGCAAAACGAAAAAGAAACCACGTGAAATATGCTTGAAACTTAACCTTTCGTGTACCGGAACCAGAAAATTCGTCATTGATAGGAACAAGAAAAATTTGCATAATTTTTCAGCAAAATTCACATTATTTTGTTGTTCAAAATAGACAAATGAAGGACAGCATGTGACGTTTTCAAAGTTGAATTAGCTGTGTTCCATTTTTTAAATATTCAAGCTTGTCAAAACCATAAAAAAATATGTATTTACCCTTTTTATTTCGAAATATCACAAAATTTGCATTATTAGCCTGAAAATTGCAAATTTCGCATTATAATCACAAAAATGGCAAAAATTTGCATTTTTCTAGTAAAATGAATGTGGCTTAAAATTTGCATGTGGCAAATGCGAAATTTTCAGGTCTCTACTTATCGGGTATTACAAGATTTGTACTAGTTGCCACAATAGGCAACAGCATCCATGCATCAACTTTTCTTAGGTTTTTATACTCTAAAACCTGTTGGTAGCATATTTGAATGAACTATTTTGCATAGCTTGAAGATCGGCGCAAGTCAAGTAATAAATATTAAGAATTGGTGCGCGGTGCAAAACTGAGCTGACGTGAAACTCTTGCACATAGAATTGAATGAATTGGTGTGAAGGAAGGAGTGGGAAAGGGAAGGATAACCCGTAAGAGCCGACAAGAAACTTTTGTTAAGCCATACTTGATAAAGTGAAATTTTTGTTTAATTTTTATCTTCAACTAACCTAGTAGAGGAAAGGTTGACACTGCAATCCCAGTGCTTCGTACCGTGCGTTGGTACTATTCAACACTGCAAACGGGAATAATGGATAGAAAAAGATAGGATAACCTAGCTATAACTTTTGAATTTAATAAATCAATTTAATTTGACCGTAAGAGATATCTGATCATGGTTTAATTTACTCTCTCAACCAGCGGGGGCGACACGGTTTGCTATGGCATACCTGGACGGATATCCGGGGGGCTCGGAGGGGAAGGGTCTTCCAGGATGGAGCAGGGGCCCCGTGGGGGGCGAGCGCAGCGGACGGGGCTCTCTGCTGGGACCGCGGAATGGGGGTCCTCCTGTGTTGGTGAATCTGGAACAAAATTATCAAGTTATTAATGAATTCTTACAAGATTTATAGCCTAAGGAAGAGAAAAGAAACAGCACCCTTAAGTGCTTTTTCACAAAAACCCTCAAGAAGTTTTGTGGCTTAAGAAGTTTGGTTTTTTCGGTTCCTCAGCCCAAAATTTGCCCAATTTTTTCACAAGTAAGGTTTTCCTACTTAAGAAGTTTATTTATTCCGGTTTCTTCTTAAGAGGGTTTCACTGTACCTAATAAAATTAAAAGATAGTGCTTTTGTACACTTCAATAGTGCACAGCAATGTAATTTTCGGAAAATATCACAAAAATGGGATCTTCATACAGAATCTACATGCAGAAAGAAATACCTATATATAATTACAGTTGAACTTGGTTATAACTAGCAATGCAATCTTTACAAATTATACTTGTTACGTATCTATACTAATATTATAAAGAGGAAGGATTTGATTGTTTGTTTGTTTGTTTGTTTGTTTGTTTGTTTGTTTGCATCGAATAGGCTCCGAAACTACTGAACCGATTTGAAAAATTCTTTCACTGTTGGGAAGCTACACTATTCCCGGGTAACATAGGCTATATTCTATTTTTAAAAAAATTAGGGATCTTTACTAAAACTACAATAATGTAACCCAAGGTGTAAAAAAAATTACCGAAAATATTCTTTAAATCACGTGCGCTGCAAAAACTATTGATGATAGAATAAAATAATGTACTACAACTTTGTAGAACACATCATTATCTACAAAAAATGTCGCGACAGCATATGTCTAACTATTATAGTTATGCCACAATAAGTGTTCTTTTATTTAAAAAATTTAATTGAAATGCCGCCGCTAGAAAAGACTCTTTATTTGTATCTTGATATTAATTCTTATCAATATAAATTATTTTATATTCGAGACTGCTTCAATGCCTTTATATAACTTTTTGAATTATTCAATTCGGACATCCCATTCAAAAGATATCACGAGTTTAAAAATGTAAGTATTATACAATGTTAGCGTCACTGGGGTACGGGCCGTACGGAAGGACACCAACAAACAATCAAATCTTTCCTATCTTATGTGTAAAAATCAAAAATTGTTTGTTCGTATTTTATACGCTGTCATACCGTTCATCCGATTGCGATGAAACTTTGGTGATTTGTTGTGCGCACGCCCGCAAAGGATATAGGCTATTTATAATGGTAAGTTCTGGCGTTATTGAATTTGTATTAATGAAAATGTGCGTATTTCATATATTTTAGTGGCAAGGAGGAAAGGCAGGGGGGAGGAGAACGGGGGAGGTGGGGTACGTGGGTGGGAAGACGAGGGATGGGAAGGCGGGGAAGGTAGAAGGGAAACGCGAAAGGGGAAGGGGACTCGGGAGGTGAACGGGGACGCACGGGAAAGGACATTCAAGGAGAATCAATTGATTTCTTTGCATTGCAACGCAAGCCGTGCTTTGTGCTTTGAGTTTTAGCTTTAAGCTTTGAAATTTAAGCTTTGAGCTTTGATTCTTGAGCTTTAAGCTTTGAACTTTATGCATTCAACGTTAAGCTTTACGTGTTGAGCTTTAAGCCTTGAACTTTAAGATTTGATATTGAATTTTGAGTATTGAGCTTTGTGCTTTGAGATTTGTGTTTTGACCTTTAACTTTGAGCTTTGAGCTTTAAGCTTTGTGCTTTGAGATTTGTGTTTTGAGCTTTAACTTTGAGCTTTATTTTTAAGCTTTGTGCTTTGAGTTTTAAGCTTTAAGCTTTGAACTCAAGTTTAGAGCTTTGATATTAAGCTTAAACTTTGGCCTTTAAACTTTGAATTTTTGCTTTAATCTTGAGCTTTAAGATTGAGCTTTAAGCTTTGAGTTTAATATTTGAGCTTTATGCATTCGGCTTTAAGCTTTGAGCTTTGCGCAAAGCATAAAGCTTAGCGCTAAAAGTTTAAAGCTTAAAACTTAAGGCTTAAATCTCAAAGCTCAAAGCTTGAAATTCAATGCTTTAAGCTCAAGGCTTTAATCCCAAAGCTTAAAGCTCAAAACTTGAAGCTCAAAGCTTGAAGCTCAAGGATTTAATCTCAAAAATTAAAGCTCTAAACTTAAATTCAAAGCTTAAAGCTGAAAGCTTGAAGCTCAAAGCTTTAAGCTCAAGGCTTTAATCACAAAACTTAAAGCCCAAAGCTTTAAACTCAAAGCTTAAAGCTCAAAACTTAAAGCTTAAAGCTCAAGACTTTAATCTCAAAGCTTAAAGCTCTAAACTTACATTCAAAGCTTAAAACTGAAAGCTTGAAGCTCAAAGCCTAAAGCTCAAGGCTTAAATCTCAAAGCTTAAAGCTCAAAACTTCAAGCTCAAAGCTTAAAGCTCAAAGCTTGAATATTAAAGATTAAAGCTCAAAGCTTAAGGTTAAAGCTCAAAGTTTAACCCTTCAAAAATTTTTAAGCTCAAAGCTTAACCCTTCAAAAATTTGGCGTATTTTGTCAAAAGGTAAAAATGTTTCGATATATATCGATTTCGCAATAAAAGTTCAAATAAATGGAATATTTGTAAACGTATCGAAAAACTAAATAGGTACTGGTTTTGAAAGGTGAAATACGCTTAAATAAATGGTATTATTAGAAATTACAAAAACATTTTTTAAATACAAATTTTTTTAATGTAAAATTTAAAAAAATTTAAAAATACTCAACTGACATTTTTGATATTAAAATTGCTGATCTATAGAAAATGTGTTTGTTTCTGTCTATGTTTGTGAGATGTTTTGCGTTGCTAAACCGTTCATCCGATTGCAATGAAACTTTGGGGATTTGATGTGCGCATTCCCGCGATGGTTTATATACGTGTAAAGTGAGTTCTGGCATCATCTGGGACGAATGGGAAAGGGTAAGTAGAGCGATTTTTTTTCTTTATTAAGTGGCATAGCATATGCCGGGAACTCGCTATTGTATTTAAATGCCTGTGTCAGAATTTGGTAAATTGAATTATGTAATAGAAAGTACCTACCCTAAAATTCTAAATCTATACTAATATTATGAATGCGAAACTGCGTGTGTTTGTTTGTTACGCTTTCACGCATAAACTAATAAACCGATCTTAGAATTTTTTTCACCAATAGAAAGCTACATTATACGCGAGTAATATAGGCTATATATAATGGTAAGTTCTGGCGTTACGAAATTATAAATATTATATTTATTTTACGTTTTCTGTCGAAAAAGGCGGGTTATTTTTTTTTTTTTTTTTACAGTTATTTTTTTTTTTTTTTTACAATACCGCACAAGAGTCCCAACTGCTCCCGTGTGGAGCCAGTGAGACTATGGCATCCCCAATCGGGGTATGTTGTGAGGCTGAAGGTAGTGGGGAGGGGAAGGAGATAGGGAAGAGGAAGGTGGGGAAGTACCTGGCTATTCAGATCTGGTCACTAAACACGGCTAAAGCCATTTCAAGCAACGTTTCAATTCTGAATGGTGATCTTACACCAGGGCGATACTGATAGTATCTTCCACTCTGGAACGTGCCGCAAATATACTATTTATTCTAAATGAATAAATTGTGAAATAACACAAATGAATCAAATAAAATTTATTTGCGCACGCCGGGTTCGAACCTGCGACCTTCGGATTGTGAGTCGAGAGTCTTGCCTCGGGACCACGGAGGCCGGCAGTTATTGCTAACGTCAGAAGAAAAGCAGAACAAATCGTTGCCGTAAAACCATGTTGATATATATTTTTTAAATCAGTCATCGTAGTTAATATTTATCTCTAAAAAATGAATCGCCGAAATGTATTTACGCGCATGACTGACTTCCGAACAACGGCACCAAATTGGATTTTACTACTGGTGAGCTCTGGCATTATGAAATATGCAAAAGGTGGCATGCGAGCTGTTTGAAAACTGAATGTACCGGGAAAGAATGTATGAAATGCGGGAGGGGGACTCGGGTAGGGGGTTCGCAGGAGGGGGAGGAGGGAAACCCGGGAGGGGGAGGGGAATCTGGGAGGGGGGAGGGGAGCTTGGGAGGGGGGTTCGCGGGATGGGGAAAGGGGTATTGGAGTGGGGGGAGGAAAGGTGGAGGAGGCGGAGTAAGAACGCGAGACGGGAAGAGGACGCGGGAGAGGAAGGGGAGGCGGAAGGGGAACGGGACGAATGGGAAAGGACACGCAGGAAAAAATAATTTATTTATTAAATGGCATGGCAACGCATGCCGGGTACCAGCTAGTACATAAATAATTCAAGAGTTGGAAAGTGTACAAAAAATTATTGTTAGTGTTTGTGCATTAGGCAAAATAGTTTTTATGACAGTGGGAATATTAAAAAAAATACAAATGACGACTTGCTAAATACAGCTATGTAATAATAATACAATAAATGGAAATTTATGGTGTTTTTCCTCTACGGACTTTTTGCCTGTTAGATTCAGATTTAAGAAATAATATGATACAAGCATTAAGTAAAGGTCATTTCATGAACATTCTCCAGCCCGAGTCCTAAATTCTCCAGTCTTTCAAAAAAAAAATCTCCTCTACTTTTGCCACTAATCTTTTAATAAATGTAATACTTACAGTGATGGAGGTAGCAAACTATGTAAAATCATGCAATGTCCAGTGTTTTAAATATAATGCCCTCCGCGTGCAAAGCAGTATCTTCTACAAGAATCAATTTTCTAATATAATGTGTTTTTCAGAAGTAAAATGCCAGGAAAGTATGTTTCTGTATCTGTTTGTAAATAGTTAAATTAGATCGAACCTAGGAATTCTTAATAAGTTGTACAGCGCCCTTGAGGTGATTTTTCACAAAAACGGTGCTCTACAAATTATCCAACTATTAATTAATGATACATTTTTTCACAAATTGAAAGTTTTCAAATTGCACAGACAAATTTTTATGCGTGGACCAAAATAAATTACTAATTACGATTTTTTTTTAATTAAACAAATTTCAATAATCTGTTAAAATGATTGTATGAATAAAACCAACCTCGGTCTGCCGGGGCTGCCCTGCATGGGCCCCCTGAGGGGGGATCTGAATCTCGGTGGAGTCCTGCGCCTGATAGGGAGACGTACGTCACGGTTGGACAGTGAACGACTCCTCGTACGAGATCTGGAAAAAGGATATTATTAGTTCACCATTTTTTGAATTTTCGAAAAACACCCAGTCAGTCCATAAGTGCAGAAAAAAAATGAAGATTGCTGCAATCATTCAACCACCAGGATATATCAAAGGAAAAAGTTAGTAACTTAAAAAGTTTTAGTTCGATAACAGTGTTTAGAAATTAGTGCTTCTTCCCAAAAGGGGATGATTCTACATTGTATTCAAGGGAAATATAATGCAATTTTTTCACACTTTATTGTATTTTTGAAATGCACTCCAGAAATAAGCCATTTATTAGATGATAAATCATAATAAAAACTAAGTGGAAAATGCACCCTTTTAGCTAATTTAAAAAAAAATGCTATGAAAAATATTAAAAAGAGTTTTTACATTTTTCATGTCCAATATCATACTGATAAATTCAAAAGTCAATATTACAACCTCGCATTTGAATCTACAAAAATTTCTCTGTGATTGGAGTTACTTAGGATGGGTTGTTTCAAAAAATTTGATGGATTCATCAAATATTTGAAGTTGATTTTCACGTTCTGTGTAAGTTCTATTGAAGTTCTGTTATTACATCGTTATAGGACAGTTGCTTCACAAAACTGAAATAATTACAGAACTTGAATAGAACTTACACAAAACGTGAAAATTAACTTCAAATATTTGATGAATCCATCAAATTTTTTGAAACAACCCGTCCTTAGTGTTCCATTTTATTATAAATTTGTTCACTTTCTTACCTGCTCAGAGAGAAGGACTTGGATCTGCGTTCCCTGGAGCGCCGCCGGGCAGGGGCTGAAGGAGGGGGCCCCCTGCGCGGCGGAGGACTACGGGAGAAGGAGCGGACGTACTTCTCTGGGACCCTGCGGAGCCCCGAGCGCACTGACACGGGACGGGAGCGCGATCTAGAACAAATTTAATTTTACTCTGATAACAGTCTTAATGCCATTTTTGAAAAATCAAGACCAAAAATGTTACAGCCTCTCTGGAACCCCTATATTGGTGGGGTATGATACTGTTAAAATTTAGGCAGGTTTAAAAAAAATTATCTGAAGCAATTACGTTATAATACATCTATACTTGCTATTGTCTCACAAACTCAAAATTAAATGTGACAAGTGAGGAACACTCTTATGTTTCCGGTAAATTCTTAAGGCACCATACCACGGTACAAAGTAATTTTCAAGCAAATGATGAATGGAATTTTTTTTAATTAATACTCTAGTCAATATATACATGTAGAAGACTGTATACAATTAATGCGAATCTAAAGTATAGTTTGAGTGTACGCCGCTTTCAACAGGACACTCGACTGTTGACAGCGATTAAGCTGTACGGTTCATCAGAAAAATAAAAATATATTTAGAAACTAGACATATAGGTTTATAGCACCATGTAGGGGAATTTTTATATCTAAAAAAAAATGGCAGACCAGCGAATTTTATTTCCAGTTTTTATGGAAAATTTTCATCGTTTATAAAAAAATAGAAGGGGACCCTTTATAAAAAAATCCTACGTGGTGCCAGAGAGTGGATTTTCGAACAGTTTAAGACTTGGTGCATGCAAATCGGATGTATAGTTTTTCTAATATGTTGTCAACCAGGTTGAAAAACATAGTTTCGAGAAAAACACTTTCAAAGTTTTGCTGAAGGATAATTAATTCAACATACAAATTGTTTCAGTTTTACATAAAATGCTGTATCTCCGTCAATTTTACGAATTTCTTTAAACATTTGGTGAGAGCATTCTTAACAAATACATCTTTCAGAAAATGAAATAAAAAAAAAAATGACAAAAAATTTTTTTTTACAGTGGTCTGGTGCCATTGAAATGTTGTTCATGTACGACAAAGATGGACATTCAAAGAATGTGTGTAATATGTATGGACGAAATAAACAATAGGACGCGGGTGGTATTTTCGTATTCAAAAGTTCCGTTGAATACTGCCTCACTGCCGAGTAGAGTAGGAGACCTTGCTACCACCAAACATATTTTGAGGTATCAAGTGATCATGCTATAATAACTAAATTTCTACCATGCGTCTATATATATTGTAACGTTAATCTGAAGACAGAAAACAACCGTTCTAGAATGCCTCTGACATAGATTTCATGGCATTTGGCAGAATTATTTATCAAATTTGATCCTCACCTCGAGTAAGGAGTCCTTGACCTGACCCTGCTACGACTGCGGGTCCTCGACCTGGTGAACCTTGACCTGGACCGTGACCTGGAGACGGACAGCGGAGACCTGGTGCGAGACCTCTTCTCTCTCATGCGGGCACGCTCTTCCTTCTCGCGGATCATGCGTTCAAAAGCTTCTAGAGGGTCTTCTGTGACTCTGGATAACAAAAACCAATAATTGAATTAGTAACTTGTGTTTCAATAAACGGCTTCTCAACAGATATTTTGCAGAAGAATTATGTATTTGAGTTCTTGCATGTTGTAGTCCTACTAGTTTAGACAATTCACTATCAGAACATCACGACTAACTTAATTACAGTGAAAACCTTTCATAGAATTCCCACATAAGAAGTTTTTGTGTTTAAAAAATAAAGTTTTTCAGTTCCTTGAAGAGTAAAATTTAAAAAATGGTCTAATTTATTATCCGTAAGAAAAATTCCATGATGTCTTTGAAAACCTTGTAAGGTTGATTCGCTGTGTCTCAATGGTCTTCGATCATTTGGATAATGCATCATCAAGCATCTTTTATACGAGTTCTAAGATAAAAAATTCAACAATAGAATGTGAAAGAATATAATGTTTACCCAGATGCTCCTTGAGTTGGAGGTTCCCTAATTCCGGGGGGCAGAGGCTGGTACCGCGGCTGGAAGGGGACCACAGGAGCTCCGTACATGCGGGGGCCTTGTGGGGGGCCTCCTCCATAGGCACTAGAATAAAAAAAATTACATCAATATAAAAAAACTACACAATATTTATGTACATAAAAATTATAACTTTAAAAAAATCAACATGATTATTTGAGAAATTAAAAAAAAAATGGGTGTTATTACTTGTAGGGCTGGTTAATTAGGGGTTGTCTGGTTTGAGGGGGATATACTCCAGGAGGGTGCGCGTATTCTGGACCCTGAAATAAAGACAAAAACATCACATTAGTGTCAAGTTCATTTGTACAAATAAAATATTATATTCAGATCTAACTGTGTGGTAAAAAAAATGTCATTGTGGTAAAAACTTTTATAATTTTCCCATGAAATAATAATTCGAGCCATTCTGAAGAAAAAATCAGTAAATAAAAAAATTAACAGGAGACAACTCAATAATTTTAACAGGTAATGTATATCTGAAAAAATTTTACTCCGTTCACCAAAATATATGATTTTCATGCTTTTATCGGTCCCTTAATAGTCAATATGTAATATATTGATAAATTGATTGGATTATATAGATTGATTATACATGCATTGTTTGGATTGGATTATGCATAATGATTTGATATTCATTCAATGAATGGATTTAATTATGTACATTGATAGGATTAGATTACGTACATTGTTGGACATTCATACAATGAATGGATTGAATAGGATCATGTACATTGATTGAATATTACTATGTTAATTTAAATGGTTTATGCGCATTGCATATTCATAATTTATTGGATAGGATTATGTACATTGATTGGATTGAATTAAGTACATTGATTGGATTGGATTATGTACATTAAACTCGTCCCGTGCCACTGGGGGAAACTTGTAAATTTCGCAATGTTTTGACTTTGACGTAATATTTTGTGGGTTTATTTTATGCTATCTTATATAATATTTACCGAAACACATTCCTTGAACAATAAACTATGCCTAAAACAACATTATTTGCATTTATTTGACGAATAAGTTTTACGATCTTTTTTACGAGAATGATGCAACCGAACTGACAGCTCAGATGCTCCGAAAAAAACTCGGCCTGAGATCCTTAAAGAATTCATAGAAATTATTCCGGTTCCATAGATGTGTTCAAAGCATTCTATACCTTTAGAACAAGAATGCCCCAAGCGATTCTGACCTCATCCTTCATACATTTTCTTTATAATTAAGGTTTAAAATTGCATTTCAAAAAATATTTTTTAGAGTTTAATTTGGCACGCGCCGGCACGTACTCAGCAAGCAACGAGTTAATAGGATTGGATTGTTTATGTTGAATGGATTGGATTGTATACATTGATGGGATAGAATTGTATACATTGTTGGATATTCATAAAATGAATGGATTGAATAGGATCACATACATTGATTGAATATTCATACGATAATTTAAATGGTCTATGTACATTGAATATTCGTAAATGACAAAATTGGTTTATGGACATTACATTGATTGAATTCACCTAAAAAAAGCTCAAGCCAGGATAGATATCTTAAAATTAGGTGAGGTTAGATATTAAAAAATGAAATTGAATACAAATGGCGTGAAACAAAAGAGACAGAACTCAAAATAAACACTACACGGATAATTCAATAAACATGGTTCACCAAGATAACTACGGGCAGTTGGACAACCTGCGGGATGAGGTGGCCAGACGGCACCACGGGGTGCTGCGCCAGTGGGGGGAGCGAGGGCGGGGGCACCACTAGCTGGCGGGAGCCCCCCTCGCTCACTGTGGGCGTGCCGGCCCGCCCCTCCACGTTGGCGTAGCCCTGTAAATACATATTTACATGCAGGTAAATATGCCAGGCACACAAAGATTAACTTATCGTCATGCTAAGACAGAAATTGAATTTTATATTGTTTTGTTTTTATTATTTAATAAATCAATCATTAACCTGATCTACGCGGCTGTGATCAATCATGTGTCACGCATGTGCCATGTGATGGGTTAGATTCCTTTCAAAAGCTTAGTGAAATTATTGAAAGGGCTGGTTTTGAAAGTGACGAATTTATACCGTGTTGAACCCTTTCATCATGTTACCAATGTATACTCGGAGTATCAACCTGGTGAAAGACCAACACATTCAGAATCGAAACATTGCTTGAAATGGCTTTGGCCATGTTTAGTGATCATCATCTCCTTCCTCTTCAGTCTCACAACACACCCCAACTGATACCGGATAATTGAAACCCTTGTGTGGTTTTCACACTAAAAAAAATGGGATAATTAGCGTTCGACATAACCGACATGAAAAAAATTTCTTACGGCAGTGCACAAATTACAGATTAGTCTTACCATGTGCGAGTTTGGTGGAGTTTCCATTCCTGGTGGCTTGAGAGGAGCCCGGTGTCCGTGGGGTGGCATACCTGAAATTTAAATAAAGCCATTGAAGAAAAATCAATGAAAAAAAAACAAATTTACATTAACCTGTCAAATACCGAGTGTATTTCGAAAAAGCGCGCGGATTTTACCTTGTTGCTTTCTGGTCAAAAATCCATATAAAAATAAAATAATTGTTTTTTTTTTGCAATTGTTTTCTGTTTACCGGATAATGTATCTTATTATTCATATATGGATCGTCTTAAACCGTTGTGAACTAACTCACTTTTTGCAGTTTCTGAGTTAGAGTTTGAAGTTTGGGCTCGAAATCATAATCTAGCTCTGCCAGAGAGAACCAATCAGAGAAATACTGTCTTGACCAATCATAGATAGTTTTTCTCTGATTGTTTCTTCTTTCTGGCAGAGCTAGATTATGATTTGGAGCCCTCAATTCAAGCTGTAACTCAAAAATTGCAGAGTGAGTTAGTTCACTATGGTTTAAGACGATCCATATATTACATAATAATATCGTTAAAAGTTTTCCCAGAATAGCTAACTTTAACAAAAAATAAAATAAAAATTTTCCCATTCTGCAAACAAATGTAAAAAAAAAAAAATCATACGAAAATGAACTGATTTTATTATTTCTACACATACTTGAATATACACCCAACATGAAAAAACACAATTCAAAGGAGATTGCAAATAAATAAAGACATTTATAAGCATTTTGAAATGTAACATTGAGAATTTTCGACTTTGACAATTGCAAAATCTGACCTACCAAGTCATAGATAATTAATTAAAAAATATTCTTGTGTTGCTAGATGAATGAAACCTTTGGCTATGTCAAGAACAAGAATGGCCCAAGCGATTCTGACCTTGTACTTCAGTTTCTTTATATATAAGGGTTAAAATCGCATTTAAAAAAAAAAAAAAAACAAATTTTTTACGCGTGCGCCGGCACACTTTCGGTAAATGAGAGATTAATGCACATATCATTCCACTTTGCTACGCACTACACAAGTATGTAGTAATGTTCCAAACTAATTCTAATTGGTGATACAACAATGTTCCATACACGCACTTAGGGATGAAGCTGTTTCATAGATGATACAAAATTCTTCACCAACCCACATATACATCATGACCAAATGCAAAATGACAAATGAAATGCATCAATGGACAAAGGATTGGCTTCTAAAACTGAGAGTAGAAAAATGCACTATCTTACATAATAGAAAAACTAACCCTGAACTTGCATACAAACTTAATTGAACATCTCTAAAAGCAGTGACGTTACAAGATCTAGGAGTTACCATATCACAAGACTTGAAATGGGAAACGCACGTCGCTAGGATTGTCAAAAGAGTAACATATTAATCAGAATAAATTCCTTGACTTAACACCGGACATGATGTTAAAATATACAAAAAACACATGCGACCTCTCCTGGAATATGCTTTCCAAATATGGAGTCCATATTTTGCAACGGATATAGATCTAATACAGAGAAGATATACAAAAATACCAAGAGCTTTGAAAGATTGGCGATATGAAAATAGCTCAAGGAACTTAGATATTACAAACATTAAACGAAAGAAGAGTAAGGTGTGACTTGATTGAGACTTTCAAAATTTTATCTGGACATCACAGTTGCCCTGGCATCAGTGGCGGTCCTTCCCTCGGGACAATTGGTCAAAGACCTTCCAAAATTATAATATGACATTTAAACATAATATTATGCAAATCAAAATAACTGGTATTATTCTAATGTATTTGAAATGCAGCGCGAGATAGCAGACAGCGGCAAGTAGTGACATCTAACGTCTTAAATGGAAGCTTTCTTTCCCACACACTATGATTGGCTGGGTCAATTTTTCAGATGTCCTAAGACCATGTCTCCTGTCTCTTTACACGCCATACAATAAACGAGATGGCCTTGTGTCGCCTAATAAAAATGATTTTGAATTCTGAAGACAGTTTGGGTCATTGCCGTGAGGGAGAGAGTATGATGAATATTATGCGTCTGAAAGAGATGGTTTGATAAACGCAGGTTGATTTTGCATATTGTACGCTTGTCTATATGATTTTTTTTTTTAAATGACCTTCAACTTCTGGATCCCTAGAGCCGCCTCTGCCTGGCATACAAGAAATCTTCACCATATATCAAGGTAGCAGATCACAGCACATCGTCTAGTCTAGGCCATGCACTCACATATTATATTATGTATGGGATTATATGGCAAGCGATATGGAGCTAAAGGCCACACCCAAAAAAAGCAATGGGAGTGTAGTGTTGTGTGAGGCTATCTTCTAATGAGGCTGCAGGTGAAGCTGGAGTTGAAGAGCTACAAATGCCTATGAAAAGAGCGGAATGCAGATCGCGAGCCGCAGTCAGCCGACCTCCGGGTTAGGTTTACACATTGGTGGTACGAGAGTTAAAATTGACATTACCCTGAAAATTTTATATATACGTAAATATATATTTTTTTAAACCCCTCAGGTCTTGAGCAAATGGTCAGATTATTTCCGTTTTGCAATAAAATTCAAATAAATGGAACATTTCTGCGTGTATCTGAAAAACTGTTTTGGAAGGTTATAAAATGCGCTTTCAAATCTTATCATTAGAGATAAGCATGTATATTTGAAATATTAAAAAAATGAATGCCATAAAAAAGTTTTAAAAATGGTTCACCTTGCGTTTTTTCTAAGGACGGTTGATAAAAAAATTTAAACAATTCTTCAAATATTTTCTTTAAATTCAATTTTCACGTTCTGTATAGGTTCTATTAAAGTTCTGTTATTATGTACATATATCATTATAGGCCAGTTGAACTTGAAAAAAACTTTCACAGAATGTGAAAATTGACCTCAAATATTTGATGAATTAATTGTTCAAAGCGTCCTACACTAAAATTACTGAGCGAAAAAAATAAAAGCATGTATCCATTTTATCAGACAATTGTATTATAAATATTATTTTCACCTCCCTTTTTTCTCGTTTCATGTAAAAATAATTAATAAAAAATTCAGTTTTATAATTTTTTTAAATTTGCGGTCCGAAACTTTGTTTTCATAGAGGTGTACGTTTTAATTTTTTCTGTAGTTAACTTTTAGATTTGAATATAAAATGTGGTTTTTCTCTTTCTAACACCATTTAGATCACGTTTCTCACAATGACATTAAGGGAGTCACAACGATATCTATGAGCCATTTCTAAAAGTGAACAAATTAGACTGGGGGGTTAAAAGAAAAACATTCCCGAGTTATGAAAAATCTGACATTATTTGAAAAACTATTGCTACCACCATTACAAGTAGAAAATGTTTCTTATGCAATTATGGAAGATTTAAATAGCAGAGGAATTTAACCCGCAATGCCTTGGATGGAAACCTGATGCATTTGTCTACTCAGCTACTAACCGGTGGGTTTGTGCCAGTTTTCCCGGTCTATGATCACCACGATGGATCATGCAATTATGTCATTACATTGAATTGGTAATAAACTCTGTTTTGACGTCATGCATTTCACACTTAAGATATTATTCGCAGTCATTACCGTACGGCTGACTTTGCCTCGGCTGTCTCTCGTAATCATCGTTATGTGCATGGGGATGATTACGATGTTGGTGATGTTGATGTTGGTGAAGATGTTGGGATTGGGTGTTATGTTGATGCTGCGACACGGTGTCTCTGTTCCCGCTTTCTCTTTCTCTACCGTTGTTGGAGGTGTAGGGAGCACCCGGGGGTCGCAGCTGGGGCGGAGGTTGCAAGGGGGGCACCTTCACAGTGATGTTGTCGTCGTACGAGCCGTCGGAGTCTTCGAGGGTGTCGTCGCGGGAGGCTCGCCGCGCGGGGGCACTCTCAGCTGCTAGAAAATTCATTCCAATTTACTCAAAAAAATAGATATGAATTTGTCGGCACTTCTTCGCTAAAAATATTTTTTGCAATTTTCATGGAACGGAGAAAAATGGAGAAGAACTTGAAGGTACATCTTCGTTTGTAGAGTAGTTTTCCACTTTTCTAAGAAACTGATAAAGAGTAGAGAGCAATTTGAAGTTACATAATCTGTTGACTCAGATCAAAATATCTCAAAGGCGGCGACGAGGACATTTAGCAGGAGAACAGTCGAACATTCAATTGTCCTTGTAAATTGAAAAATAATTAGAATTCATTAACTGGTTCATTAACCCCTCAGGCCTATTTTGTCAGAAGGTCAAGATATTTCCACTACGCAATAAAATCCAAATAAAAGGAATATTACTGAACGCATTGAAACCTAAAAACCGTTTTTGAAAGGTGATAAAATACGCCTTCAAATTTTATAATTCGAAATAAACATAATTTTTTAAATATAACAATTTATAGAGCAAACATAAATTTTTTTTAAATGGCTGGCGCTTTTTCTAACTCAAATTAAAGCTGGTTCACATTACGCTATCATATATAAAAGATCATAGCACGCCAAATAACGCTCTGTATACAATCCCTTCAGACCGTTCACACCTAAGCGTTTTTAAGCGCAGATCAATCATAGACAATACACATCAGACGTAACCGCTCCAGACGCGATATCCCAGAAGATAACTCTCCCCTTCTCCGACTAAAACAGGAGAGGGGGTCATTGTAATTACGGAGCTGCCTAGACCTGTGGATGACAGATGTCAAGTTGACAGATTTCAGTACAAAAAATATGCGTTCCGTTGCCGCTCCCTAATTCGACTGACCCCCTCTCCTACCACAGGAAGAAATATTTAATAGCCTCGTGTGAAAGGACAAAAGATAAGCGCTCGCGAATCAACAGATATCTGCTCGCAGATTTATAGCGTAATGTGAACCAGCTTTAACTAATAAAATTTTTTTAAAAAACACACATATTTTATTGTACTATAAACGTTATCGACAACTCATTTTTTTATCGTTTCATGTAAAAATAATTAATAAAAAAAATTCCCAAAGTTTCATTTCTTTTTTCAAATATCAGTCGGAAGCTTTGGTTTCATAAAGGTGGAAATTTGAATCATTTTGGGGTTAACTATTAGATTTGAATATATTCGTGGTGTTTTCTCTTTCAACACCGTTTAGCTCAGATTTCTAACTATGATAGTAAGGAAGACAACGATTTCTTTGAGATATCTATGAGTTGTTCCGAAAACCGAACAAATTAGCCTGAGGGGTTAAGAATTGTACACCATGCTTGTATAAGACAAAGTAATGGTTGTTGCGGAAAATAAAAGAGGACACAACTTCATGAAATGAGTTAAAATATACTAACAGACCAACACACGACTATCGTATTAAAGAGGAACAGATTCAAGCTAGAAAAGTATGGTTTTATTGTACACAAACTTGATTTATGACAAAAAAAAGAGGAAAGGGAATGTAATGGCACCATTTAGATATAAAATGAGATGAGGATAATAATCAAAAGTTTAAAAACAAAACAAACCTGTCTCGGCTGTGTTCTCGGGAGTGCGTCCATTGGTGGGCGGGGGATCTCGCTCCTTATTCTCTAGCTGCAGAGGGGTGACACTGATCTGCACTGGCACCGGTGCAGGTGCGGGTGCGGGTGCGGGCTCTGGAACCACTGGCTTTGGAGGAGCTAACAAATAAGAACAAAAATATAAACAATAGGTTGTTTTTAGTTAGTATGCAGAAGCAGTTTCTTTAGGGTGTATTTGCATAAGTGCAATGTATTATTACTTGTCTTCTGTCTTTACACATCTGTACTTCAGTCATTGATGCATAATACAAAAGTATGCTACACCTTAGTAATAAGAGCTTCCCGCCAGATCATTAGAGCTATCTTCTAGTGCGATTTTAAGCCTTATGTATAAAGAAACTGTATGTAGGACAAGGTCAGAATCACTTGTGCCAGTATCATTCTTGACGCAGCCAATGGTTTCATTCATATAGCAACACTAGAAAAATTTTAAATGAATTATCTATGACTCGATCGATGTGAAAAACGTTTTATGTTTTCAAATGCGTATAGGTCTTTATTTATTTGCAAACTCCTTTGAATTGTGTTTTTTCATGGGTATGTATTCAGATTTGTGTAGAATTAATAAAATCAGTTTAAATTTGTGTGATTATATTTTTTGATGTATTATTTCGAAAATGGGAGATTTTTTAACCTTTTTTATAGTTAGTTAGCTATTCTGGAAAAACCTCTTACAATATTATCACACAATACACACGAATAATAAGATACATTATCTGGTCAATAGAAAACAATAGCCAAAAAAATAATTCCTTTGTTTTTACATGCATATTTGACCAAAAGTCAGAAAGGTAACTTCCGCAAGGTTTTTCAAAAAACGGCTGGCCGGCAAGTGAAGTGCCTTGAAGGGCCGGCGAGTGAAGGTCCTTGAAGGGCCGGCGAGTGAAGCGCTTACGGGTATAGCCACCGATATTAATATACACATAATAAAGCGAGGATCACATTAATAATATACTAACACAATAAAGTATTTTTTGGTAAAAATGAGTTAATTTTCCATTTACCTTTGAGCACGGGAGGAGGTCTAGGCCTGGGACAGTAGCCCGTGTGATTCCTGAATGTGGTCACCGAGTTTCTAAGGAACCGGTTGGGGATAAGGGTTCCTGGGGAGATGTCCTTGTCCCGGCAGTCCGGACACTCGTGATCTTCCGACTCCAGGAGCACACTGCGGATACCTGGACAAAAACACATTATCATTATTTGTTTTCATTGCATCATCTGTTTAAAACCATTCAGTAACAATAGGCTGCCCGCTCACCGGGAAGAAATCCCGGTATCACCACTACCCACAGTTAACACAGCAAGAAGAATAAACGTTTCCTGGTACCATTTTATTTATCATATTATATTATATTATTTTGATACAGATGCAGAGAGAAAATGTTTTTTATTTACTTTCTAACTTTTAAAGAAAGGAAGTCAAACATTCCTGGGATACGAATAACCTGACAATATTTGAAAAACTCCTACCATGTTAATTCGAACAAAGATGATTCGAAAAACAATGCGATTCAAAAATTTTGTCAAAAAAGAATTTCATCCAAAAAATTTTAATTAAAAAGAATTTGTTATTCGGAATACAATGTTTTTATCCATGCACGAAAATCTGTCAGTGTAATTCGGAAAAAAATCAACTTGTGTGAAAATATATTATCATAATTTTATTTCATAAATCTGAATCTGACAGGCAGACCGCGACAGTAATTGGCCACGAAATTTCGATTTATATGGTAATATGTCATATTTTTTTCAAATTTCAAAGGCCAACTGCGACGGTAATCGGCCAAAAACTTTCAAAGTAATTAAGAATAGATTTGAAGGCCCAGCTGCAAAAGTTTGATTTACATGGAAATATGTCATGTTTTTAAAAATTATTCGATTTATTAAATTCTCTTCTTACCTTTTTTACTACACAAGTTAATTTCGTATCTTTTGTATTACTATAACTTTTTCTTTTTGCATTATAAATTATATTTGGACAAATTCAGTGGTTCTCTACATTTTACAAATAGAAAAATTTAATAAAAAATGTACGGCCGCATGTATGCGGCGATAGTCTAAATGGATCGTCCCGAGTGCCGCCGCATACGTGCGGCGATACTCCTCAAAGGGTTTGAGGCCCTGCCGCGACAGCAATCTGCCGCAAAATTTCAATTATGTACACAGAAATTTGTCAGGATATCTCACACTCTGGAACTTAGGTGTCTTCTTCTCCCTCTGATCCCCCTTCCATACGGAAGGGGGATCAGAGGGGGACATCTAGACCTTCAAGCCAGGAGAAACAAACCCACTGTGGGATGAATGGAGCCTGCACAAAATTCACAAATCGCTGACTCTTTAATAACGTCTATGGGAACACCATATCCTATTGATGATTGAATTATTAATTTTATTTCTGACTTACATTCATCGCAGAAGGAGTTCCCGCAGCAGGGTATCATGACGGCATCCGTGAGCAGATCCCGGCACAGGGAGCAGAGCAGGTCCTCAGGGATCTCCTGGCGCGGGGCATCGTTGGCTCCGCTGGCTGCCTCCACCCCTGAATCTGATGCTTGGTACGCCTCACTGCAAACAAGCAAGCGATATAACTCACTTTAAATTGTGCCAAAAAGTACCGAGTGATGAGATGGATTGCGTTGAAAAGGCCAGCATTAAAAAGGTTAATAGATAAGTGTACATTAGTATTTTTATGTGTAATAACTACAGATTGTATATACTATTAATGTACAATACACAATTTGTCCAAAGGCCTTTAAAATGATCTAGTCGGATCTACTAGACACATCATGTGGCACAGTTCCTTGCCTCCCTGTAATACATCAGGGTTAGTATCAACACTCCATTATGGACTGCTAGCTTTCCAGTGGAATAAATCTTGTTAACTATGTACTAGGTTACGGTTAATCCATCTCTTATCTGGAATACTCAATTCATTAGTTAATGATGGCGGGCAGAAAAAAGTAAATAAGTCCTACTGGTCGACAACGGGAACAGCGAATTCTCCATCGGGGGTCATCATGGCGCCGGGAGCCTGAGGCCCTTCCACGGGAACCATGAAACTCTTGGGGATGCCCGTGCTCCTTCTGATGTCTATGGCCTCCTGGAAAATATGAAAACATTAGTTATATTATTATTCATGCCATTTTCTAATTTTATTCATTCTAAATTAAGAAAAGAAATAAACACAAGAAAGTCTAGAAATTTAATAAAAATTAAACTAAAAAATTTCACACCGTGGCAACACTGATTTTAAAACAAATTAAGGTAAAGCACTACCAAGTAATGCAAAATCATGTGGTTTTGGTTTGAAAATTTGATCACTTAGAAAGAAATATGTTAGATGCTTTAATTAAACATTTTATTTTGAATAGTTTTATTTTGCATGTACTTACTTGTTAAATTAAGTAACAAATGTACATGTGAAATAAAACTTTTCAAAACAAAATGTCTACAAATTTTTTATTTAGTTAATGCCTAAGAAATTCAAAAAAGCTTTAATTAAATAATGTGTTTAGAAAGCATATACTAGTAGAATTAAATACTGTGAGTAGTTCGCCCTTTGAAATAATGGAGTATTTTTGATTTTTTAGATTTTTTTATAAGCCCAGAAAAAATAAAGTATCAGGCCTATAAAAACTATTAGCTCAAAACCTCCTACTTACAAACCCCTTTTGGGTTATGGCTTTATTATATAATGTGAACAATTAAGTGTTTGAGAAAATGATCAAAAAACATTTAAATATTTGTGCATGAAATTTGCAAAAAAAACATTAAAAAACAGCTTGGCAATGTTTTTTCTTGCATAAATCAAAACATGCGGCTGGTGTTAGCAGGAATTTAAACCTTATCGCCATCTACATAAAAAGCGTTATCGTTAGCAGCCCGATTTCAAACTTTACATGACTTGGTGCACCGTCCTAAGATAGATTTATATGCAAGTTATGAATTACTCCAGAATTTTAAATTTTGAAAATGGGCAGGAAAAATGGCAAAACTCAATTTTTCTTAACTTTTTAAATAATTTACTTTCGGCAATGCACATTTGGCAACTTAACTTCATTAAAAAGATAACTTACATCAGAATTCCCTATGGGACAGTTGCTAATCCAATGTCCTGGTTGATGGCACTTATGACAGCGATAGTGCGCCGGAACTTCTCCCCTCTGATTGGCCCCACGAATCCTCTGATAGCTAAAATAAATACAAAAAAAATATTGACACAAATGTAATATTTTTTGCCAAAAAGTGCAGATGGTTGCAAGATTACTCAAAGTTACTGATTCAGATGTAATTTATTTTTTCATGCTTGGTACTATATTTATTTATTGGAAAACAATTTGTACTAAAAGCATGCAAACAATGTTATCATTCTAAATCTACGTTGATTGTCGGGACTTACTGTCGAAAACTTCAGAAAGCAGCAAGCAAAAAGAATATAATTTGAATAAAATTATAAAAGCAATAATCGAGATGATCAACTTAACCCATAGGGGCCGGCAAGAAACTTTAATAAATAAAAAAAAAAATTTGTTAAAGCCAATTCGTAGACAATGCCGTCCTTGATAAAGTGACATTTTCTATATTTATATTCAACTAACCCAGCAGAGCTAATAACCGAAGGCAAAATGAATGTTTATACGCTTTATATAGGGGTCTCCTCCAACCGTGAACATAAAATTTGCTTACACATTTGCTTGAACATTACTGTAAAAATTGGCAATGGGGGACTGGGCTTGGTTAACCGTAAGTTACATCACATGAATTTCATGATTTTTTTACCCCCCCCCCCCCCCCCTCCGTCCCTGTCACACATCGTCACATTTGTGAGACCGCCTCCCCCTAGTGTGAAGGCACATATTTTGCAATTTCACATATAAAAATTATCAAAATTCCGATTTTTACATGTGACGTCACAGAGCTGACGATCCCCCCATACCCCTTGACACACTTTCTCTACTCCCCTCCCCTCCCCCTCTCCTTAAGGCATGACGTAATTTATGGATGGCACCTTACTACAGATGCATACAAAAATGTGTAAGGCCATTCCCCCATTGCCAACGTTTATATTAATGTTCAAACAAATGTGTAAGCAAATGTTCACGGTCAGAGGAGACCCTGCTTAAGGTCGAAAAACACTGCATTGCAGTGCTTCGTATTGTACGTACTTCAACACTGCAAATGCAGGGTTCCGGCCCCTAGGGGTTAAAGTAATCATTGCATCTAAACGGCATCAAAAATGAAAGCTCCTGTAATTGATGGAAAATGTCATTATGTATCGGAGACCATATTTCTGCATATCGTCGTTGCACTTGCAACACCGGCTACAGAAGCAAAAAACTTCCCAGTTTCATATCCAAAAAACATATTGCTGAAATCTGGAACATAGCAGTTTTAGCAAGCGCAATGACGATGCAGTATTCCCAGGCAAAGCACATATGTACCTCTTATTACTATTCAAAAGGAATGTAGGTCATAACTTGCTTTTTATAATATTGATGGGTGACAGTGAACATTCTACTATAATTAACGGACCTTTACAATATATTTATATTAAAAATCCTACATCGATGATGAAGATACATAATATTGTATTTGTATGCGTACCTTAATAAACTTGAATTTTATTTATTTATAAGCACAAAATCTAGATACTTGTTCAGTCAAACATGTATGTCTAAAGAAATAGATATGAATATAATACAGAAACATTAAATTGTAATGTAATTTAATTTACCTTATATTGTATATTGTATTAAGTAAAATTACATTTTACAAATAATAAACAAAAATGTATTGAAAATATTTCCACAAAAAGAAAAAGAGTTGTATATTAATAAAAAATTAATACTTTTTTTGGGTTTTCAAAATTGCAATATTCAAAATTTGGGCGGTCACACTACCACCTTTTCATTATGATGTCATTTGAATTCAAAGTGTTACAAATCTACAAATAAGTCATCCCGGACAGGAACTTATACAAACTTTATAACGATAACATCATATTATTTTTACAAGTTATTATTGGTTCCACGACAACACAACAAAGTGGCATTTGATAGGTCATTAAAAATTATGAAAAAAAAATTGAAGAAAGCCTATAACCTAACCTATTTTCTCTTTTTTTTTTCACCACTTTTAATGACTTTTCAAAAGTCTATAGGAATGTGATTAAAGACTTCCGACATTTTAATTACTTATCTTTTTCAGAAGTGCGAGAAAGAAATATAAACAGATTTTAGGATGGTCGTCGATGATATGCATACTATCTCAGCCTGGGAGTAGTACAGTTTAGAAAATAGCTTTGCTAGATTTGAATGGTCCGATACCTTCCACTCTTTCTATCCCATTCTAACGTATCACAGTATGATAGTAATATAAAATTTGCTAATACTAAGAGTACTGCTGTGAAAGTTGGTATTTTATGTTTTTGAGAGACTTCCACAGTTATATAAATGAACAAATAATAAAATTAACCCACTTGCTGGGGTCGTAATCCAGCGTGGATTGTGAAATCATAGCCATGATCTTGTCGTCTTCTGAGCCCTCCATGCGAGAGAGATCCGAGCCCCCTTTGGCGGCGCTAGCCCCGTCCTGGCTGCGGGGCACGGGGCCCCCCTGCGCTGCGCCCTCCCACTGCTTCTTCGGTTGGTGGGCCAGTGGTACCCGGGCAACCAACAGCGAGGTGTTCTTGGGGATGAGGGCATTGTTGTCAGAGTATACTGTAAATAAATTTCAATATTAAAATAATCCATTCCGCATTGGACTGCCGACAGTGTATCCTAACTTGCTCGCTAAACTGAGAACTCCAACCTGGAGAAACTGGAGAAAGAACACCGATGCATTGAAGCGATCAAATATCATCCAGAAAGTCGGTCTGCGGCTATACATGCAGCACAGGACCACGAGGAGTGGAGGAGTCATTCACCAGGGAAATTGGAGTGGCGGTCATGATCCTCGGCAATGAGGCAATGACAAATGAGGTCTTCATAGCCCTGATGCCACACTCAAGTTGATAGGAAGGGAGAAAAGGGGCAGAAGCACCACTTGCCAGGAGTCGGCTGTAGGAGTAGCGACCTGCCAGACTCATACATATTGGAAACTGGCTCAAATACCAGGAATGGAAGGAATTGGAGGAAGCTCTCAAGGTAATCCTAAGTGCCGATAAACGGTTCAAAGAATAATCGGTGTGAATATCATCTATCCACACCGATTTAAAATCTTCAAAATGCTCATAAAACTGTTCGAAATTATTGTAATAGTATTTGTCAAAATGGCTGAGCTGTCATTTGGAAGTGTGCTACCTTGACCTTATACCCGGTTGAGTGGTCTAAATAATTCATGAACCTAAAAAGCCCTGGACAGAGCATTAGTGTGATTTTGTTTGAATGGCATTGAAGTCAAATCTAGGGTGAGGGGAAATTGCCTGGCGGCTATCTTGTACAGAAAACTTTTGAAACAATATACATTTATGCAAAGTGGTACATAATGATCTATTTTTATTTTATTTTTGTATTGTTATAAAGAACAGAATTTAGAACAAACTAAAATGGAAACCAATTTGGAAGGCGGGTATGGGTACTGCCGCTCCGGGAACCGACACCCCTGATTCACCCCAAGTGGGGTGCCAGGATTTGTAGGGCGAGTTTTGTCTAGGTCGTGGTGGCGAATGCGTTTGCCCACCTGCCACGTGGCGGGCCAGATCGGGAAAGGCTGGTTGAGGGAGACCTAGCCTAGACATACCTCTCCAGATGAACTCTCACGTTCACCCTCACACTCTCACTCACTCTTTGTTGACCCATCGCCTTGCACCGCAGTGGGAGGGATGGATTCTCGTCCGTCACTCCCAGACAAATTGACCTACAGATTCCTACACACCCCTCACACCTTATGCCTTCCCAGAACTCCCTCTTCCCTTCCCTAAAAAGACCTTCCACACAGCATCCCCGATGACATAGGCCCCGAGGGAATGTTTTTCCTCAGGGCCTCCTATTGTAAAAAAAAAAAAACTGTCTAACATTGTAGGAAAATTAATAAATTCTATGATGGGGGCTTAGCTAGTAATGCAGGTTTTACACCGTCTCTTTTTTCAGCCTGATTCCCATATAGGGACCAAAGGCAAAATGTTTTGCTTTACGCTATCACTATTTTCTCCTCTATGATTTCAATGGGGTATTTCCACAATTTTTTTTTATTATTGAAAAAAATTAAGCAAAAAATTACGATGATAACGGAATTTTTATTTTATTTTTATGACGACGACTTAACTTTCTATAACGTTTTAAAATACGCATTTTGAAAATGCCCCCAAAACGATGTTTTTGCCCCCGTTCACTCTGTGACGTCACAGGCGCCTCTCATCATGCGATCGCCGCCCGTAGGTGACTGTAGTGAGTTCGTAAGTTGTACTTGGTGTTATTTATTGACTTCCAGTTTGCTCGAATTATATCTTTATATTTATCCTATATTTTCCCACTTGCAAAACATGTATAGTTTGGTACACACGTTTACAAATACTACAAGAAAAACCCAAAATAAGATGTTTAAACGACCCTTTCTAAGGCGACAAAAAATGTCGACCGTGTACAAATGTTGGGCGTGCGTTTAATGTGTGCGCCGAAGGGTTCAATGACGCTAGGTCCTCGGAGCATCTTCTATTGAAATACCGGTAGAACAAGGACACCATTCCCATCTGAAACCTGCGCGCTAAACATTGCAATCCGTTTGTTGTTTGAGAGGGAAATCTATCGAACGGACAATTTACTGATAATTTAAACGTGGAAACACCTTTATAGTCGTAAGGTGGATATCTACACACTTATGACTGCCTCCGTGGTCAAGGGGTAAGGCTCTCGACTAGCAATCCCGGCGTTAATATGTATATAATACACAATATAAATTTTATAATAAACGTTTAAAAAATATATTTTTTTATTTATTTTAAATCAAGACATACATTCCTGAGTTACGAATGATCTGACATTATGTGAAAATCTCCTACTACCACCACATAGGAAACAGGATAATGTTGCTTGTGTTGTGATGGAGAACCCAAACGCGATGCCGAATCAGCCACTGACCGGGCTTTGAATAAGTTTTTTTGCATTTCACAATTTATTCATTTAAAATAATATGTACTATATTTGCGGCACATGAGAGTCCAGAGTGGACGATACTTTCAGTATCGCCCTGGTGTAAGACCACCTTTCAGAATTGAAACGTTGCTTCAAAGGCTTTAGCCGTGGTTAGTGACCAGATCTGAATAGCCAGGTACTTCACCACCTTCCTCTACCGCATCTTCTTTCCTCCCCACTACCTTTAACCTCACAAAATATTCCAAATGGGATGCCATAGTCTCACTGGCTCCAGATGTTTGGGAGCAGTTGGGACTTTTGTGCGGTATTCACTTAAAATAAGGAAATTTACTTGTAGAATGGCCAAAGTTTTAAACGTCATTTTATGACAGGGAAGTTATGTAACGAACTGACACTTGCTGTTTTGTTGAAATTTAATTTTAAAAGGGCCGGAATTAACTCTATTTTGTCAAAATAATGAAACCATTGTATAACGTATGTAATATGAGGGTTTGTGTAAATAAAATGTTTTCATTACCATATCGTCTTAGAATCCCGAAATTTAGGGCCTAGAAAATTACTGTTACTCATTGTAGCGTCTATTTTAGGCAAGTTGTCGGATTACGCCGTTAAAAATACTACTGTCAGTCATTACAACTGGACAATATTATATAAAACTGTAGAAACAACACAATCATCTTAAATATGAAATAAAACCGTCTATAACCCCGAACAAGTCGAGAATGTTTAGATGTTTGATAGTAACACGGTGATAAACCTCGGAACGGCGACTCTAGTGACGTCATGTTGCGTACAAGCAGTCATGGGCCGTTTTCGTTTCGTTCCGTTTACGCGTATTTTGAAATCAATAATTATGAATGAAAATATTAAAATTAAACATTTTTAATGCGATAATCATGTTCAGAAAAATAATCTTTAAATCTTCCACATGTTTTTAGCGGTATACCTGGTTTGTGGAAATACCCCATTGGCATCACAGCAAACAACACATGAACCATATTGTTTGCTGTGATGCCAACTGAAATCGTAGATATGAAAATAGAGATAAAAATAGGGATCGCACAAAGCTAAAAATTTTGTCTTTGGTGTCTATACGGGAATCGGGCTGAAAAAAGAGATTGTGTAAAACCTACATTAGGAACGAAACCCACGGCAGCTGGGTACAAAACAGACGCTTTATACAGTTCAGCTATATGAAAATCAAAAAATAACAAGAAAAGGACCATCAAACACAACATGATGAAGTCTATCAGCAGTTGTAGATGAAACTCAATAAAAATTATATGTGACATTGGCAAGTGTCTTCTTGTGCTAATATTAAAATTACCTTCTTTGGTTTGGGCATTTGTTACTTGAAGGTCAAAATCAGAAGTCTTTCCAATTCTCTTCTGTTGGAAGATGGCTGTCTTCAGATCAGCTACGGATATGTGTAGGCCATCAAACGTAACAGTGTCATATTCGAGCGAGCTTTTGAACTTGTAGTGAACAGACATTACGCCGTATCATGTGTCTACTATAACAAGTAATGCAGATGGTTCATTTTTCTAGCTGTACCTGAAAAACAAATAGAAAAATATGACATTATAACAATAGTATCTGCTACTTGACGAATCGTCCAGCAATGAACAATAGGTAAAGTAAACAAATCAATTACACGAGTGTCTGTGAAAAACGAGCGAATTCCATTTCTATTGCAGTTACTTATTTTGAGAATACAACACGTTTTTGTATATGCTATATCTAAGTTCAAAATTCGTAATAATATTATTTAAACCATATGGGCCACTTCCGAAAGAAATTTTCAATGGGAAACATAACCCTTCGAGCCAATGTTTGCCAAGGTCGCAAACATAGAGAAAGAGTTTCATTTAAGTACATTTAAAACTTTGATGAAGGCAATGTATGAAATTTTAAATCGAATTCCTCACAAAAACATCGACACGCCAGACGAATTAGGCTATCAAAGAGAAACTCTAGTAGCTTATTTTGGGTCCAGAGAAAACGTAATGAGTTCGTGCGTATACAAAAACATACACCGAGCACAAAATAAAAATTAAAAACAAGCGTAAACCGTTCAAAACAGTTTTATCTCGTTGGAGAAGAAGTAAATATGATAATTCAACTACCTCAAATAGCGACCACTTACTTGGAACAACGCTGTCAAGCCGCCATCATTTCTCATGAAGTTAATAAATGGCGATACAGTGAAGAAACTACACAATTATTAAACATTCCATATAATTTATTTAAGAATCGAAATATATTTACAATTTTCTTAGATAATACACAGCGTACTTTATGAATAAACTTTCATTCACAAAAATTAACGCTACCTAGGCATCCGCAAAACCATCGCAAAACGTTCGATTTTCTCATAGAAAAAAAACATAAGACATAAGTTGCCTGCCATAGAAAAAACGGAAAGCCATAGAGTTAAGAAATCCTACACGGATCAAGATTAGTACCCTTTACACACAGAGTTCGGACCGGGACGTGCCCCGCGCCACTTTATGCCGCCGCGCAGAAAAGTAAAGACCGAAAGCAAGATAACGGTTTACAGCTCAGTTCACTATGAGACTTTTCTGCGCGGCGGCCTGAAGTGGCGCGGGGCACATCCCGCTCCGAACTCTGTGTGTAAAGGGTACTATCCATATGTTTTTAATTTTGAGTACATTTGTACGATTATTTTGTATCGCAGGCCGCGCTTAATTCGAATATTTTTCAGAAAAAACCTTTTAAATCACCTTAATTACTGTAAAGACCGGAAAGTAATGCATTCAAATTTATAATTACGTAAAATGAACATTTTCTCTCGTCGTACGAGATGATAGGAAGGTACGTATTTGCAATAATTTCTGTTCATATTCATTTTGGTTTGAATTTTGGTCAACTAGATCCGCAAACTTTTTGTAATCAAGGTACACCTACTAAAACACAAAATTTTAAAGGAACACCAAAGAAAAAAACAATATTCATTCAATATTTATTATTAAAATCAATATAATATGAAAATATGTTTAATGAGAAATGTTAGCCTGCTTAACTAAGCACGGGCGATCAAAATTTGAAGCAATCGTTGATAATGCTTCTCTCATCTCTTCGACGATCGTCTCTAGGGGTTCTCTTTTTTATATCGTAGTGGGAGTTGAAAACCCCAATTCGCATAAATAGGTCGTGGCAAATTGTAAGATAATTGCAATACCACGCTTTGAAATCAGTGAATACTCATTTTTTATGCGCAGTCAAAAATGTGCTAGCTCTATTTCGGAAAATTTTACTTTTAATATCTGATTGGTTGTTGTCTTCAAAATTCTTCCTGCTCGTTCGGTAAGTGTCCAAGGGAAATGTTATCTAAGAATGGATTTCGAGCCCAGTCCATAGGTTGCAGGTCACACTTAAGGAAAATATGAGTTCATTTTTTCTGCTGTGTTTCACTAGCCTGTGCTTCGAGTATTTTGCTATCAAAGCCTGCACTTTTTTTATTGAATCGGCAGCCACGATATTTGGGAACATTTCGTTACTATATACCATTGGGCGTGGCTGATCCATAACACCTACTTAGCTTTCAAACTTATCCGTTGACGTTAAAATATTAGAATTTTTGCCTTGCTTTTTTGGTTGCACAAATTAAAATGGGCGAATATGTCCGCCTGGCCTATTTTACTACCGATAGTCGGATTGCCTAAACTGGTGCAGCGTCGCAATGTTATTTTATTACAATATATCATTGCGGTGAGGCACACCAGCTAACGACCACGGTACATCACTGTGCCGCGGAACACACTTTACGGAACACTGAACTAGAATATGCCAAACTTGAGTCACAATAAAAATGTTTTCGATGACGTCATCATCCCGTTTAGTTTATGGTGAAGGATGAAGTTGATTTGTTTATGGATGACGTCTTGTCTATGAAAATATTTCTAAATTTGTTAGCGGCAAAGAATTTTCTGAAAGACCGATTTTGACCCAGTGAAAATGGATGGAAAAATTGATATGAACGATACTGATTTCTACGAAACTCTAAATAAGGAATTAGAGTCTCTTATGGCGTCTTTTAAGACAAAAAAGGAACAAATCTCGCATGTTGAGAGTAAGTAAACACATTATTAGTGACGGTTTTTTGAAATGCTTAATTTGTGACAATAATAGTAATAAATTGTATGATTTCTTTACAGCGAAAGCTTCTATATTGTCAGTGGAGTTTGCATCGATGCTTAATACCCTCAAGACAAGAAATCTCTACGATTTGAAGGAAACTTTTGAAGAGAGTGCTAAGAACATGACAGAAAAACCAACTTAACGTACCTACACACTACACTTAAATATCTCTTTGAAAGAGACGTAGGTAGTTGATATCAGACTGTCCAAATTGTAAATGTGCTTATTTTCATAAATGTATCACTTACAAAATAAACAAACACTTTTTTTTTTTTTTTAAAGTTTTCTTTATTCATTGAAATGTTTGTTACATGAATTTTATGATTTTTCGACCACCATGCTAGGCATATGCCCGTGTTGTGGTGGTCGAGTTTGAAAACACTGTTTGAAAAGTTTATTCATTCTCTACAAAATGGTATTTATAAAAAATAAAACAGTGACGTGTAGGTAACAACTTTATTTAACACATACTAATATTTTAAATACTGTACAGAAGGTAATTTACAAATTTCTCACTTGACCCTATTAATATGAAACGCTCATCACCAGAGGGGTTTAATAAGTCAAGTACGCCTCCTGCGTCATAAGTACGTCTGGCAAAGTTAAATTATTGTGTAAGCAAGCTTATGGGTCCGAGTGGTTAAGTGAAAATTATCACTAATGTCATTGGTAACTAGTGATACGAATATTTATTTGGAAACATTAATTGCATATTCAGACAGAGGATTAAATGTTTTTACATAAAATGTTTGACATTTATGAAACAAAAATGAGGGAGCTGTGATCATTTTAAACGGCAACACCAAGATGGCTCACAGGAAGATGGAAGTAAATTTAAAAAAGCACATTGGTAAAAGTTCATTTTTTTGTTTTCAATTTAATAAGTCAGATATGTTATACATATGTCTGGTAATGTTATATTATCGTGAATACAAGCTTATAGGTCCGAGTGGTTAACCAAACATTGGAAATTAGTTGCAATTTCTGAAAGCGAGTGTAATGTCATTGCATAAGTCTACAAAACTACTGTTAAAAGGTAAAAAATTTAAATTATTTCACAACAGTTCATTTGTAAATATATTCTAAAAATTCAGTTAAACAACGCTGAAATACAGTAAATTACTTCCCGCGGACTACCGTGTGGTTTATTCATCTTAAAAAAAAACAATGAATAAATAAATGCAATTAAAAATTTGTTATGGGGAAAACTTCAAGAAAGATTTCCGACAACAAATAACATCAAATACCCTTGGTATTGCCATAGTAATGGTCATTTTTAGTTCTAGTTGAATACATTTCTACATGCCAAACTGTAGGTGTATTTAAAATAAATATCTACCTATTAGGTCATTGCATTTAAAATTTACAATAAATATTTACAACATAATTTCGTAAAAACAATTTTACTAAAAATTGTTAAAATGGCTTTTTAACCCCTCTGATACTCAGTGCTTCAAAAATTTCACTAAGAGTTTAAATAAACTCAAGTCCTTCAAACTTCATGTTTGAAATTAGCGTTTCCTCCATCAACATCTCTCCGTTTATCCGGAAGGCCATGATGAAGGAAGCAGTGGTACCCTGAAACTCCATTGTACGCAATGCTACTATGGCCTCGTCATTGCTCCCTGGAATGAACTTGAATGAAGAATAGCCATGAGTCGGGGAAGGCGAACCAACCTAAAAATGAAACAAAAAAATTAAAAGGGCAAATGGTATAACGGCATGCATAATAATATGTGTACGTTCCAACCTATTTGTGGTCGAAATTGTTGTACATATTTGGTTATAATCTCTGTTGACTAGTGTACATCTGTTTAACAAGTATATCAATTTGATCAAAAGCTTAAAAGGACTGAGAATACATACATGTTTTTCGAGGACATTTCAAACGTCATAAATTTAAATCGTACTGACAATGATTTTATATATAATATACAGATGCGTGGTAGAAATCTCAAAGTGGTAAGACAAAGACAAGGCCATTGTATTGTACTCGATTTCGTAGTTTACTCAACTGCCACGCTTGGTGTAAGATCGTGTCCTACCAGTAAGTAAATTGCTTTAAAAAATCACCAAAAAACTGTGTGATGAGAAAATGATTCTTTCAAATGTTCATGAACGACAACGAGAGTCATCTAAAGAATATGTGTGTATGAATGAAATAAACAATAGGACCGGGAAGCGTTTTTGTATTTATAAGCGGCGTCAAATACTGCAACTGGTGTGACTAAGATAATGAGATACGCTTACTCGTTTATACCAAGACGAATACGGAATACTGTATGAGACGATCTACTGCCAGTAGGTTGTCCTTCTTACACTATGTGTTGCTATGTTCGCTATCTCACTTTCTCTAATGGCGCTGAAAATCTTCAGGAAACAATCGAAATAATTGTATTTTTTATAAAAATGAAATAATTTGCATGCATTTACGAATGAAATGTTATTCCTCGGTTTTTTCTAGTATTTTACGCGTAACAAAAACACTTTCTCTTAAACGAGGACATTTTGACATTTCATTTATATAATATAGTTAGAGGTAGCACACGAGCTGCGCGACACTTGGCAGTTTAGCACTAAAACTATGAAATCGAAAGTGCGACAATTAGCGTTTCTTTTGCTTGCCTCTTTGTGAGCTCTAAAACATATCTATATGTATTATAATGCTGTTGTGACAAACCATTTCATTTAAAATCAGTTTAGATCACACTTTGTGGCATTATCCGTTAAGTGCAAATAACTTTACTTTCCAAGTACTTTTTTTGAACGTACATTGACTACATTGATGTCTGAAAAGTCAGGATTGGCAGTGATGAGCACGTTGCAACCCTTGCTTTCATCCTTGGTCTCGTTGTAGGGCTCTTTGGAGCATCTGCGTGGCAGGAAGACCCACTGGTTCCTGTGCGGAGACCAGGAGCCTGACTCGTGGATCATGTAGCCGGGCCAGTCTATCCCGATGGCACGACGGATCTGCTTGTATGGCAGGACCCAGTTCATGTGGCGAACCTGGAAAAAATATGTATTAGAAATGAGATATCCGAGACTGATGATTGTGTTAAAAATGAGGAGATTTGGAAAGAATGTAAGAGAAATGGGCAAGATTAAGAAAGGGGCGCAAAGATGGTTTGGGCATGTAGAGCGGATGAATGAAGGAAGAAGAGTAAGGAAAATATAATATATGACGCGGGAAGTTAATGGTAGAAGAAGTCGCGGACGCCCGAGGAAGGCATGGTTCGATCAATACTTGAGTTGGGTTATCAAAAGTTGGAATAACAGAAGAGTATGTTTGAGATGATATAATGTGAATGAAGCAAGGAGTGTGCCGATCTATCCTCTCTGACTATCCCTGTGGTAAATGGTTTGATGGTGAGTTAGTTGATTTGTGTTTCACCTTCGAGCAAGAATTCCCAGGATAATATTTATATTTGGTCGGAATAACTGTATGGTCAATTTCACCCGAATTAAGGTAAAATTGAATTTACTTTTGACACACGGACATGTCCACAACACAGTTCCATCGGTTTATCTCATCAGTGGCTAAATTAGTCCCTGAGAGAGGTTGTACGTACGTCATCGACGATCGTCCTCTTCCTTCTCACACATCTTGTTTGAAAATGAAAAGACAGAAGAAACTAGAATGATGATGTCACAAACAACCTCTCTCTGAGACTACCAAACAACCAATATCTTATTCACAGCACGTTTTGACTATTGTGCATATATATACGCATACCTTTATGTTTAGTGAAAAAGTCTGTACTGTAAATCTAGGTATTACAGGTTTTTATTAATAATAAGTCTAAATTATTACATACCTCTCCATGAAGATTGATTAACTTGATCCACATGGGATCTACGCTTTCAAACTGGCCTCCGGGAGTAGTCCACTCCTTTCCCATGGAGCCCACATACAGAATTTCTCCTCGAATAGTCGCCCACTCCGACTTGAAACCCTTGGCTGTCCGGCCATCACCATCTACCAACACGACCCAGGGGATAACTCGGTTGTCTAGTATTTCATAAACCTGAAAAAAAAAATATCATTAGTTGGTATCTATAGCTGATGGTCACCACACTTTGATTTGAGTTGTGTAGACTTGTGGGTACCAGTGGTGGTCTGTGAGTTTTTTTTTGTATAAAATGAATTTGTATGAAAGAATGAATTTCCGCGAAAAGAATGAAAGAATCCTGAAAATCTTCATACAAAAAATTGAAATTTTGAATAAAAAAAAAATCATTTTCAGCTACAACATCAATAACATCGTATTTTCCAATCATAGCACTCTAGCTCTGTATACAGGTCATAATTCGAAATACTGGAATATGTTATCGTTAGGATGGTAGAAAATAAAGACAAGGAACACAATAGTTATATATTCCTTTTATTGCATACCAACCATGATGCGGTCTCATTCACATTCGGTTGTCTCTTTCATACATTTGGACATATTATGTTTCCTCAGGTAGGGAATGTCCGATTTTGCTTTCCGACCGTCTGATCAGACATCTAACCAAACACATCCGATTTTTTGTGGTCTCAATCGTTTCCGATCCGTCTAGTGAAACACTATCATCACAAAATATAATCCATGGATCAATTTCTTTATTTACAGACTTCCTCCCAGGCCGTGTCCTTTATTTTCCTATCATGGTACACCTTTAATTTTACGCTACATAGACATAGGCATAAACAACCATTTTTTTTTCTTCAAAAGAAACAGTTTTTACTGTTTTTTGAAGAAATATAGTGCTGATTTAATATTTTGCATTTTATTCAATTCCATTCAAAATTCCGAAAATACAGACTTTTAAATATTCAGACTTTTAAATTATCAAAAGGAAGTTAAAATAAGCCAAAAAAACGGTTTTCAATTTTTAGAACTTGTTTTTCGGAACCGTCGATATTATTCAATTCATAAAAAATAGTTTATTTATAAAAACAAGTTCTGCTGCGTAATGAATGTTAGAGTGAATTGGTCGTTAGAATAGAAATCATGAACCAAAACATAATCTTAATCACACACACATTCGCGACAGAAATATTTTCATGGCAAATAATTTTTCAGCGAGAAAGACGAACGTGCATGCGCACTAATCAACGCCACCTTGCAGATGTGAATGAAAACAACAATTTAACCCTTTAATTAGCGAGTTATTTTTTAATATTTACTTACATTTGTTATTGCATTATGTAAAAATGTTTGACAAATATAATTTGCATTATCTCTACATCATAATTTAGTCAACATTACAAACATGGCAATAGAAAAATTTTAATAAAGTCGTGGCCGCACGTACGCGGCGATACTCTAAATAGATCTTTCGAGGGCCGCCGCATACCTGCGGCGATATTCCTGAAAGGGTTAAACAAGTACAATACAGCTTTGCCAGATCAACAGAAATATTTTGTTCATAGGAACAATTCGAAAATCAAGTCTTTATACAATGTTAACACAAAAACAAAGTTTAACAGTCGTAAAGTGTTTTTTATAAGTAAGGCTGAATGTTTTTTATTTTAAATACACTGCCCAAAAAATTGGAATTTTGAAATAAATAATATTTTTTTAAATATGATTGTTTAATGTTGAATTCATCTTTATTCTCAAAGTTAAAAAGCAAAAATATTTGTAAGATTGTATACAGTACATAAGTTTATGAACAAATCCTTATTTAAAAAAACATTCATGAAATCGACGCAAATATCAAAAAATGGGATATAAAAATTCAAGCACAAACAGACATAAGAACCAATGGTACCGGGTACCATCCTCGGCCTGCTAGATAACATTTCATTTTGTTTATATAAACATTGTCGCAAAACTATTATTTTTTATTTATTTAGAATAAACGACACAAGTGCCATTTACATACATGTTTTTATTTTATTTTTCTAAACAGCCGTGGTACAATAAAGAAAAAAGAAAGAAAAATTATAAGATTACATGAGTAAACAAAACAATAGAAAAATTAAATTACATTATATTATTATTATTAATTACATTAATACAAAGTTAATGAAAGCCGTGAAGAATAAACAAAAACAAAAAACTTGTTATTGTACAGTGACCTCGTTAAAATATGTACTGCTAAAGTATTTAATTAGTACAGCTTTATAGTTCAGAAGCATGTTAAAAATATCAGCAACATTAGCATAAAAATTACCAAAGATGTGTAATCTCTTTAATAACAGAATTGTAGCCTAATTTTGAATTGTTTATGAATAGATATTATTCGCGCAAGGTTTACCCAAAGAATGATTGTCAAAAACATGTTTACAGTTTCAAAAAATATTATTGGTCGGCGAGACAAGATGAAAAATGTGCCATGAGGAGGTGATACCACCGATAATTTGAAGGCGGTCTAAAGGTTGCTGTCAATATTTTTGCAAAACGTAATGCGACAACTCAAGAAGAAAAAATGTGTATCTAACTCATTATTATTGGACGGAAGCTGACTGGAAAATTGTTTGTATAAGAATTTATTTGTTGCAGTCAATTATTATGAAATAAAAAAGGCTGTTACAAAAAATGGACGAAAAATAGTTATTGTTATTTGAGACATTGTTATCTGAAAATGTTTTAAAGAAAAATGAAAACATAATAGGTTTCATTTTATAAACAACCATTGTTTCTCTCGGGTACATTAGTATTTCAGCGTTTTAAAATTAATTCTTTTTTTGAATAACAAATTTTTAAATTACTAAGACATACATGACTTTTTTTTTAAGAATATTTTATTTAGTTATAAAATATTTACATCTTATATTATCTAATATATACGATCTTCATAGTTAGAATTTCATTTCAATTAGCCAATAAGATACATCTGTGAACCATAACTACTAAAATAGTTCATAATAATCATCAGTATCGGTATACAAGGTGTCTGAAAACTCGTAGTACAAGCGGAAAACTGGTGAATCCACATCACATAGAGAACCCAAATAAATATAAAGTTTTTCAATTTAAGCATTTTTACAATTAAAATTTTAAAAAAATTTAAAAATAAAAAAATTTACTGCAACTTTGGGGTTAACGTGGAAATATTTTGATGTTGGAGAGAAGATGCTATTCTTAAATTATTTATTTATGCTACTATTAAACTCTTTTCGTGTCCATAGTTTATTTATTTTCATCTTACTAATTTATTATTCCAACTCTTCTAAAATTTCACGTCTTCTAAGCATTACAATATGGTTAATTAGCGTAAACATTTGTTGTGTAGCAGCCCATTAATGGTGGCCAATGATGTTCTCTACTTGAAACTAATACGAACGATTTTCGGCAAATCAACTATACTCGCTACTGGACCAATTCGAACAAATCTTGTGAGATAAATTGATAGCACAGATGGGTACCTACTTACATTATGTAGCAATTACATTATGTTCCGTTTCCAATCCAAAAAACACTGCACTATAAAAATCCAAAACTACATCACAAAAAACACATTTTACATGTCATATATTCTGCGTTGGTATATTACACAATAATTAATCAAGCACTATTGTTTAAATAAGAAAATAACACAAAAGTAATTCACAAACACACACTTTGTTTTAAAGTTTATCGAAAGGATTGTTGATAGATGTCAACGGCGAACCGGCGCGGCGTGAACTAAAGTGCGGTAAACCCGAATTTGGGGGTTCCTACGGTATCATAACATAGCAATCAGCTGTGATTTAACCTTTGAGCAGCCGACTGTTTTATTTTTACATTGATTTAATGATAAAATGATGCTTTAAATCCGGATTTCTTTGTTTTTTTTTTCTTTTAAATAGTTTTTATTACTTAGGTACTGTGATCGTCACTAATAATTTACAAGAATTTGACAAAAAAAAAATCAACTTCCGACTCGATTTACTCGAAAATGGAAGCTCATATCAAAAAAAGTTATACTACAAAATCAACTCCAAATGTGATGTAGATTCCCCAGTTTTCCGCTTGTACCACGAGTTTCCGGACACCGTGTATATTATCAGTATATTAATAAGTGAAGCAAAAACTTTGTACCCCTTTTTACGAAAATTGCGCGGACGGAGGAGTATGAAATTTCGCACACTTATAGTTTATATAGTGAAGGAGTGCAGAATGCGAATATTTTTTTAAAATTATGAATAAGAGATACATTAAGTCAATAAAAAAAATATTACACATTAAATTAATTATGGTCGAATTTCGACCACTGGGCACCCACTATATATATTATATTATCAATCGGTATATTAATACGTGAAGCAAAAACTTTGTACCCCTTTTTACGAAAATTGCGCGGACGGAGGAGTATGAAATTTCACACACTTATAGTTTATACAGAGAAGGAGTGCAGAATGATAATATTTTTTTTAAATTATGCATAAAAAATACATTAAATCAATAAAAAAAAACATTACAATTATGGTCGAATTTCGACCATCGGGCGACCACTAGTTTCAAGAAATCTGTGAAATTCCAGCACGTATTTGTAGGACTTAAATGTGAATCACACGCTAACTACAGAGACTTATTGGGACTCAAATTGCACAGTATGTGCACAACAAGGGTTAAAGTCAAACCATAAAAATGCTAAAACAGAGATAAAATAGTTATTAGGTTTCCACTTACCATTCCTGATCTGTCGTCAAAAGTAAGAAGTCTTCCGTCAAATACTACGAGCTCTGATAATTCCATTCCTCGTCCCTTCAGGGCATAGCTCGAGCTCAGTATAAGAGGGGCCTTCGTATCCCACGTTACAACCACAGAGTTCTTCGAAGGGCTGTAGCTCAGATATCCCTTCTTCAAATAACTGCGCCAGGTGTGTTTCGGATCGTCAGCTAGTGAATTAGTATCTAAATCTGCAACTATTGCTATCCTAAATGACATCATGCCTCCAGATTTGATCGGAGGGGTTAAGGGATATGTAGAATTGTATGCCCTAGTTTGTGGAGTCCACTGATGAACATAAGGACTGGCTTCTTTTTTACTGTAGTAATAGAAAATGAATAAAACTACGACTCCGACCGTGCTGACTAGTGTGATGAATTGTGTTTGAACCCTGACGGTCCTGTTACCCACTCTGTAGGCTGTGGGCGTCCTGAGCGCCGAGCGCCAGTCTCTCAAGGAATTCCTCATTGGATCTTCTGCGTCGTCTAGCAATATCATGACTTTTAAACATGTACACAATACACTTTATAATTCACATTATATTTTACGTAAAAACATTGCGTTAATGTTCACTGGGTAAATTCGTTACCATCTTTGGGAATTTGTCTGTCTGATCTGTCACTCACCGAATTTACACAGTTGACATCTCAACTGTCACGTGGCAAAGTAAATTTTGATATAAGCGAGAAGTGCTCGCTTGTACTGTATTTTAAGATAGATAATGCCGATATTATCTTTTAAGGAAGGAGATTTATGATACTTAAGTCAGAAATCTTGCTCAAACTTCATTGGAAACTCAAATTTTTGACATTTACGTACATAATTGCCAAACGAGTAGCTACATCGCCACGCCATATAAACATATTTAAATGTGTAAGTCGGTTCTGTGCACTACTGTGCAGGTGGCGTTGCTAATCGATCAATGATCGATCGTTTTGTTCGTTCAATTCAAATAAGCGAATGATATTGACAGAACGGAACCGCAACAATGACATAAATTTCTGTTCTGTAAGGCAGTGTTTCTCAATCTTTTTGAATATGCGACCCCTTTACAGGTTGAAAAATTCTGGCGACCCCTTTGATCATAGATACAGACGATAAGTTGCGCAAGGACATCAAGAGGACGAACGTGATATTTTTTGATTTTTCGCTTGCTCCGCGCGATTGAAAAATGGATAAGTTTCCCAAAAGATCGCAGCCTTCAACATCTGGTACGAGTGCCAGTGGCGGACGTGAATCAAAACTGAAAAAATAGACGTTGTGACGACAATTACTTGAAATACGAGTTTACAGTCGTAAATAATAAAACTCAATGTGTAATTTGCGGCGATGTTTTATCATGCGAGAGTATAGAAACCGTCAAAAATTACGCGGCTTTTCACAACCAAGCATCGAAAAGAAGCTGATAAGCCGTTGGATTTCTTTGAACGAAAGTTGAAAGCTATTAGCCAGCAGCAAAATACTATGATTCAGGTAATAAAACAGTGTTGTCCTAGAGTCCATACAGGGTTGATGTTTGCCATACCTATAACTTAATTAAAATAAATTTTGGTGTGCTTCCGCGCGCTTATTTTAAATGGTCAATCATTTGTTAATTTTTATATGGTTTTATTTGTTTTTAGGTATTCAGTGTCAGCATTATTAGCTAGCTTTAAAGTCGCATATCGAATCGTTAAAGCAGGGAAGTCGCACACAATAGCCGAAAATCTTATTTTGCCAGCAGCTCTAGGGGGTGGTTTGGTATATTTATGAGCTCTAGGTATGGTTGTAATTATGGTTAGCAAGCAAGAGGCAAACAAGTTAAAAAGCATACCACTTTCTGATAAAACTATTTCACACAGAATAAACGATATGGTCAAATGATATTCGAGAGCAAGTAGTCAAAAAATTAAAGAAGAACCCACATTTTGCCTTGCAGTTTGACGAATCTACAGATGTTTCCAATTGTGCTCAGTTTGTAGTATTTGTGAAGCAGATGACAGCATCATGGAAGAAATTTTATTTTGCAAAGCACTTCCTGCAAACACTACAGGCCAGTGTTTGTACGATTTGTTTTTAGAAAGCACTTGCGACTACGACATTGATTGGAAAAAAATGTATCGCTATTTGTAGCGATGGCGCTAAAGCTATGACTGGACTGGAAAAATAGCGGACTTGTTGCGAAATTAAAATCAATAATGCCAAACGTATCATGGACATTTTATTTTCTTCATCAAGCTCTAGCAGCTAAGGTTTTACCTTCTGATTTAAATGACGTGCTTAAGGAGGTAATAAAAATTGTGAATTTTATTAAAGGTAATGGGTAAAGCCTTGCTAACCCGGCTGTTCAGAATCGTTTGTGAAGACATGAGTTTGCTTCACCACAATCTCCTTTGTCAAACAGAGGTCAGGTGGCTATCCAAAGGAAAGGCATTGACAAGAGTTCTAGAACTCAAAGCTGAATTGTTGGTGTTCTGTTAAGCTACTGAAATTAGTATTTCTGGCAGATCGTTTTAGCCACCTTAATAATTTGAACACGAACCTCCAAGATAGAGAAGAAAATATTTTAACAGCTAAAGATAAAGTCAAAGCATTTCATGCGAAAAGTCAAAGCATTTCGTTTGTGAACAACCTCTCTGCAAAACAATATATTTGTGTCTTTTCCATGTGTTCAGAAGACTGTTGAAGATAATGCAACAGACCAATCACTTATGATAAGGGCTCATATTCCTTAAGAGGTTGTATAATTTGCAAGAGAAACTATTAACATACTTTCCAGACTTGCACTCTGAAGCTGACAATGTGCGTAGATGGATTTTAAACCCTTTCTTTTATAAATTAATAGAACTGGCTGATCTTACCGCAAATATAAAGGAAATTTAACTGCTGACGGCATGCTTAAAATGGCATTTCATTCTCAAAGTGTTGACGTGTTTTGGATGAAAAGAAAAGAAGAGTATCCAGAGCTGGCAAAGGAAGCCCTAAAATTATTATTGCCATTTGCCACTTCATACTTATGTGAACTGACATTCTCTTCAATGGTGGACATTAAAATTAAAAAGAGAAATAGACTCAACATAGCAAAAGATTTGATTATTAACATCAAAAAAAGCACCAAGATTTGAAATATTTTTGAAAAATAAGCCCATTTTTCTCACCGAAATAGTATTTTTTATTGTAGTTAGAACCTCGTCTTTTTCCTTTTGCCGGTGACACCCCGTGTAAGGGGTCGCGACCCACAGATTGAAAAACACTGCTGTAAGGCAAAAATATTGACGGGCCGATTGAAGCTCCCTCACTTCGATAATACCAATATTGTCAATCACCTTCTTCATTCAAAACTTAATTTTGTAATTGAGGCCAAAATACCCACGAATTGGTTTATTTATGATTTATGCCGTGTGCGGTTTGGTACATTTATGGTTATGCTCATGGGCCATAAATAAACCAATACCCATGGGCCAACATGGGCACGCTGCCATGATTGGTTTATTTGTGCCATAAATAAACCAATCCATTTATGCTCTCGACGTTATACAGGGTGGCGCAAATTAGTCATCCAATTTTGTTTTTGAATAACTTTTTTACTAAATAAAAAAAAAAGATTTTGAGTGATGGAAATCTTTATTTGGAGCTTTACAATTTTTTTCGTTAAGTGAAAAAGATGTTATCTGTCAAGTGGCTGCCGCCAGTGTTGATACACGTTTGTGCCCGTTTTATCGTATTTTCCATGACTTTCCGCAAGATTTTGGATGATAACTGTTCGCATTCCTGTAGAATATTCTCCTAAAGGGCTGCGATTGTCTGAGGCGCGTTGGCATAAACCCGGGACTTCAACTAGCCCCAAAGAAACAAGTCTGAGATGGTTCTGTGCTCGTGCTGTGTGTGCGGTTGCACCGTCTTGTTGAAACCACATGTTCACCAAGCCCCGCTCATCCAATTCCGGCAGTAAGAAGTCGTTTATTATGGCCCTGTAGCGTTCGCCAGTAACAGTGACCGTATTGCCAATTGCGTCTTCAAAAAAATACGGCCCAATCACTCCTCCCACGTGAACGCCGCCCCACAGTGACTTTGAGTGGATGTAATGGTTCTTCGTGCATCACACGCGGATTTTCAGTGCCCCAGAAACAAATATTTTGCTCATTGTCGTAACCTCTTAAATGCGCCTCATCGCTCATGATGACTTTCGACACAAAATCGTCCTTTTCGTTGTTGAGATTGAGGATGACAATTAATCCACAATTATTCCACGCTCTTGCGGAGTATAGCGCTCCATTGCTTGTCCGTTTATATATTGCAACTGTCTAGTATGATTAACGTACGACACCATTTGCTAAAATAATAACATCTCTCGATAGGGTGATTAATTTTGCGCCACCTTGTATATATAAATCTATGCTCTCGATAAACATGTACCAGTGTTAACAACTCTCAAAAATATTTATCCCTAAAACTAAAATCAAAAACCCCTAAAATCCCGCCAATTACTTGAAAATTCCCCTAATAAAATATTTTGTAAAAATAATGAATAATAATTAATAAATGATACGCTGTAATGTTTTTTTATAATCTTTATTCAAAAATTATTTAACACTTCAAATTAATATTACTTCATTTTCTTTGGAAGAGTCAGGAGATGGATTGAATAATGTGCAAGATCCACCATTTTAATTTAATTGCTGTCGACGCCGCAGTACAATAATAAATTAGGATTAAACAAATAAACACCAATATATATGAATTTTCAGTAAGGGGCCATCCATAAATTACGTCACACCAATTTCATGATTGTTTTACCCCCCCCCTCTGTCCCTGTCACACATCATCACATTTGTGAGACCCCTCCTCCCTAGTATGACGTCACATATTTTGCAATTCTACTTCTAAAAATAATTAAAACAGTAGTTAAAAATTTTATTTTTTTAGTTGCGTTTAAATAATTTAGATTTTTACATGTGACGTCACAGAGCTGATGACTCTCCCCCCATACCCCCTTGTCACACAATGTCACACTTCTCTACACCCCTCCCCCCCCTTAAGGTGTGACGTAATTTATGGATGGCCCCTAAGCATAGGCCCAACAAACACCAAACCAAATCTCTAGTCACCACAGAGTAGTTGGAATATTATTGCACTATATGTCGCCAAATCCGAAGTCGCTGGGTCAACAAAAAAAATTGTGAAGTGTGTGAGTGCTCATGTTTACGATGTAATAATTTTTTTTAAAATATGGAGTCACAAAAACCCTAAAAATACCCCTAAATATATTAAACCCCTAAAAAAAATTCCATCCCACTTATTTACCCCCTAGATTTGGGGGGGAAACCCCTAAATTGGGAACCCTGACATGCAGGGTTGCCAACTTGACGGATTTCCTGTCATATCTGGCGGATTGGAGTGCTCCGAAACGGGAAAATTTTGTGTTTCGTAGGGGTAGGGGCTCGCGGGAGGGGAACCAGGAAGGGAAATTTGGGAGGGGGGAGGGGAACTCGGAAGGGGGGTTCGTGGGACGTGGGAAGGGGGGGAGTGGAGTGGGGAGAGGGAAGGTGGAGGAGACGGAGTGGGAACGCGAGAGGGGAAGGAGAAATAGGAAAGGACATGCAGGGAGAAACAATTTTTTTAAAATGGCATAGCAACGCATGCCGGGTACCAGATAGTGTCAAATAATAAAAAAACGAGGAATTAGCATGGCATTGATTTATTGTAATACAAAGTGGATAAAAACAATATTAAATACAATGCAAAAAGTAATGGTGGCAAATAAAACTATAGACAATAATATTTATAACTGCACATAAACATAAATTTTGAATTAATTATAATATTTTATTCAATCCCATCTAGTTCATCATCCAGGAGTGCTTCATCCTGAAAAAATAAAACAATGAATAAATTATAGATATCATTCTATCTACGGAAATAAGTATAGAAAGGATTCTTGAATTTCTGTTTAAATTGTTCTAGTTTGTTAACAGGAAGAAAAGCAAAAGCCCCACCCTGATTTCCAGGCCCATTATATTGTGTCTAATGCTGAAAATTTGTGGTGTAAAATGAAAAAAAATAGTTTCGTAAAACTAAAGGCTACATACTGTTAATAAGGCATCATTATCATCAAGGTTGAATTCAGCCAAGGAGGCCTCCAGTTCATCTTCTGAACCCCTCTCAAGCAATTCGTCAACTGTGGCATTTGATTTGGCTGCTGATGGCCGTCTTTCTCTGAAAAAAAAAAAATTGGTAAGAAATAAATAATATTATCAACGCCATCTGTGTTTCTCCTCTGGAAGAATGAGAAAAAAAAATGGCCACCTCAATGGCATCATCAAATTGTTAAATTAATTAATATTTACACGACATTCAAAGATTCCTTTAAGCTTGATACGTCAGAAGCAATTTGAAAAATTCTTTAGTTTATGGTCAGTCTCCAAATTTAAGAAAATATCGACCCTTAAAAGTGAACAATAATAATTGCTTGAATTGAGTACAACTGGAAAATTACTTAACACATATGTACAAACAAAATCTATTGACGTCGCTTTAGAGGGGATGCAATATGAAACAACATCTATTGACATCATTTTAGAGTAGATGTGATATGACGCAACACACAAATATGACTTTTACCAGGGACACGATGCGACACAACAAACTGGGAAGTCAAATTTTGTATTGCAGTAGTATATAGCCTATCTATTTGTGTCACAATGCAAACACTTGCATACTTGATGGTGTTCACACCCAAAATTAAAATTCTTTATTACTGATTTTCATTGACTTCGCAAAACACGTATCCCGTGACAAAATACATGTATCGTATCAGAACCGCAAGGGACCGTCAATGTATTTAAGATGGGTAAATTAGCTTACTTGTCAGTTTCCTCGGGCGATCTCTCTTCCTCTTCTGCCCTGGACCATTTTCCTTTCTTCTGTGCTGCTTCCATCTCCTGTTCCAAATCTCTCTCAACATTGGATAATTCTGGAGAGACGTCTGTGAGTTGCTTCTGCAGTTCGATTCCGCACTTCTTCTGGTATGCTTCGAGCACCAATGATTTCTAAAACAAAAATATGTCATTTCGATTAGCCAATAAGAGCAGAACAAGTTTATTACACTTAAGAATGATTTAATTAGTAAAAAAAAATGTGCGTGATTAACCCCTGGAATGACATCTTCCTATTCCTTATTCGATTTACACTTACACTAGTCGATTTTTGCCAGATTTTTTTTTTTTTTAAGTTCTTTATTCATTGAATTGTTTGTTACATTAATTTTATGATTTTTCGACCACCATGCTAGGCACATGCCTGTGTTGTGGTGGTCAGTTAGTTGTTAGTTCAATAGATGTTTCGACAGGCCGCAGAAAACTGAAATCGCAAGCGCTAAGTAGACTAGCTTGCGACATTTGCCATATATCATACGGCAGGTGACAAAAACCGACTGTGAAAATGGTAAACTGCAATTTTTTAACAAATGGGGCAAGCATGCGATATTAATCCACTGTGAAAATTGAATGGTACAGTGAGTCGCTACAGTACGACAGGACAACTAGCCGTGCGACAAAAATCGAATGTGCAAATCTCCCATTGGTTTTTTTTTTACATTAGCTCCACATTGGAGGCCCTGAGGAAAATAATTACTCTCAGGGCCTATGACATCTAAGGGGATGCTGTGTGGAGGGTCTTTTTAAGGAAGGGAAGGATAGGAAGTTCTGGGAAGAAAAAAGGTATGAGGGGTGAGTAGGAATCCAAGGATCAGTGTGTCCAGGACTGACGAATTCATCCCTCCAACTGCGGTGCAAGGCGATGGGTCACATATTTTCTAGTTAAATAAGCATTCTTCACTATAAAAATAAGTCATACGAGGCTTTCCCGTAATTAATTAATCGTTTTTGGGTTTAATTCGTAGAAATCCATTTAATTAAAAAAAATTATTATTATTTTATTAAGTTCTTTATTACTGTTACAGCTGTTTCAGCTTACAAGGCCATTTTCAAACTGTGGTTAAACCACTTTGAGAAGACTTTTATAATGAGAAAAGGGGAATAAATAATTTTCATTACGTTGTTAATTAGTGTTATATTAGGATCATTCGTTCATTTATTGATTTCGTGTTCAAATAAATTTAATCTAAGACCTTTTCTTTAATTAAAATTTAAATGTGACCACACTGACCGTAACGCCACTTACATCCGATAGATGGGAAGAGCATTCTCAACTAGATTCAAAGAACATATACAATGTTATTATAATAAAAGAACTTCTTCAAAATTCGCAGAACATCTCTTAGTAAATAATCACATTCCACTTAACAAGCCTAAACCATTACGTATGAAACATATTTTAGTATGCTAGGAGCATTTTTTAAGGTTCGAAATACCATAAAATCGAGGAAAGTTTGGTGATCTACTAGCAAATCCACGGTGGACATCAGATTGTGGAGTACACACAAAAAGAGAACAACATACCTTATATTCTGGGAACAGGTTATCGTACGTTGCTGGATCGGCGAGTGATTGTCCTGTCTTTTCATTTGTAGCTGATGCTTGTTCTCTCCATTTTTGTACTACTTCTGATATGCGGGAGGGCAGGTAAGATCTGGAATAGACAAATCAAAACACGAATAATAAGCAAATTATTTTGATTCGTCTTCGATCATATGGTGAGTGTCAACGATAGGCATCAGCCAGTCCATGGCCTGAGGCGTCACCCTGTAGACATCATTAATTCCATTGCAGAAAGCATGAAGCTGGCAACTATTTAGTATAAACATGCATGCTCAGGAGTCAGCCCCGCACTGAAATCACATACATATTGCAGAGTCTTCAATGACCCACCTGTGCATCACGTGGACACAATGACTGGGAGTAGCTTATGCTCAGCGGGGTTGAACCCTATTTTTTTAAATTTATTTATATATATCTACACGTATAAAGAATGACTATAAATGTTTTTTTTCAATGTTTGTCTCACTAGGAAATGCCTGTCTTGACAGATATGCATAAATAATATACAAGGGCTGTCCATAAAATAAGGTCTCCAAGGTGCTGCAGTCGTGAGGAACGATATTTCATGCGATCCGGCAACATGGCGTGTAGCCTGGTTCCCCCAAGCCAAATCCCCATTATGCTGCACTCTCTGCGATGCTTAGTATCGACGTGGCAGCCTTTCACAATGGAGGTTCCACTTGCCACACCCGCAGGTGTGAATTACCCTCTGTAATTCGTTTTTAAACTTCTTCGGTTTTGGCGAATCTGAATGACGCCACTGACGTGATCGTTCCTTTGTCTCTGGTGTTATGTAGTGTACCCAGGTCTTGTCCCCAGTCAAAATTGAGTCCAAGAATTCCTCCCCATCAATGTCGTTGTACTCAAGGAATTCGCGGGCTGCTTTCACCCGTTGTTGTTTGTGATCTTCGATGAGAATTTTTGGGACACACCTTGCGTAGACCTTGTGGTATCCCAAATGTTCTGTCAAAATCTTGTCAATAGTAGTCTTACAGACATCAGGGATCATGCAACAGAGCTTCCGAACCGTCACCCGTCGATCTGCATACATTACTTTTCCACTTTAGCAATTGTTTCGTCTGAAACCCATGGCCGTTCGGCATGACTTTCATTATGGACGTTTGCATGTACATTTTTAAATTCTCTGCACCATTTGCGCACGTTTTTCGCGGTCATCCACTGTTTTCCGTACACTTCATGAATTGTTCTTTGCACACAAAAAACGAATTACAGAGTGAAATTCACACCTGGCGAGTGCGGCGAGTGGAAGCTTCATCGCAAATGGCTGCCATGCCGAGACTAAGCGTCACAGAGAGTGCAGCGTGATGGGGGTATGGGGGAACCAGGCAGGCCAGTATTGCCGGATTCCACATAAAATCGTTCCTCGGGACAGCAGCACCATGGAGATCTAATTTTAAGGACAGCCCTTAGTCCTCAAAAACTCACTTAAAATAAAATAAAGGTGCGGAGATTAATTTGATGCTTGGAATTTTACCTGGCAAAGAAGGCAGCCAATGGCAGGCTGTCTCCATTGACCAGAAGGTCAAGGCAGCCGTCAAGGTCTCCCAGCAGGAACTTCATGAGGAACTTCATGTTGGCACCTCCTTCCTTTGTAGTGCCCCCGGCCATATCCTTCAAAAGCTCTTCATTACCTGTGATGGGAAAGACATAAAATTAGTTGACATACAGATGTGCAAAACTCTAAATCAAAACATTGGCACTTCATTTATTGATTATTGTGAAACACCGTCCAAATACGGTATGAATGAGCTTATTGAAAAACATGGGCTGGGAATACATGGACTGCTACAAGCAGTCGTTATTCGACGTGTACAAATTGCCGTAACAGTTTACCTGAGCTTGTCGCCAGCGTCAGCAATCCCGTGTCATCGCCAGCCTGGCGGAAGCAGTGGTTGGCCAGCTTGAGGTCCGATTGCTGCATGGCGAGATCCGCGAGGCGAAGCCACCGTTGGGGTCCATCAGCCAGAGCTACCGCCTGAGCCGAGTCTCCCAGCTGCAATGCCAGCTCGAATCGATGCTCGGGGTCTGTCGACACGGCGAGCGCTTGTTGTTTGAAACCCTATGTTGATGGAAAGAGCATGTTAGTACATGATGGACAACTAAAGTGGTTATACGTTAGTTCAAACCCTAAGGGAGCCCGTCAGACATTTCATTGATAGATCCGTGGTGGCTTCTACCTCTTTTTCACAAATTCAATAATTAACGGTTTAAACGTACCTGCTTTTCGAGGAAGTGAGCTACTCTGGTTCTGTGCTCCTTGGGTACGGTTGGTAAAACTCTGTCTGCCGTCTCGAAATCTCCTCTCATGACGGCCGTCTGGTACTCTAATACTGATAGCAATAGTGAATATGATACCACATTCAGTTCTTTATCTCCCACGTATAACCTGAAAAGTAAAAAAGATTAAATAAATTTTTAAATAGGAAAAATATCACCACTCGATCGGCAACATTGTGTGGTAGATTAAAATGAGATCTGGTACTGTGGATAAGGAAAAAAGACATTGTGCGCCGTTTTACATAAGAGTGAGTCGGAGAAAAAAACTTTTCTATATAATATTAACTGTTTACAGGTTTTGTAGATTTAACTAAGTATTACAGCAATTCTTTAGCACAGGTTAAATCCCTCAAACAATGGAAAATTATGTTATTCAGTGATACATCCAAGAGAAACAAGAAAGGCTTTTTTAAGCCCCAGACTGATGAAAAACACATAACAATACAAAAAAATAGCCAGGAATAGTGTAATCAATTTAAGAAGGCCTTCATTCGGTAGGTGGTAATAATGAGGTGATAATGAGGATAATAATGATGATGATGATAATAATTGGCATTTTCCAGAGCTTATTTGGTATCTTTCAGACTTCATCTTTTTTTGATAAGTTACTTCTTACAGGAGTTAGAACCCTCCAAAATTCATTAAAATTGCCTGATTTGAAAACCATCAAAAGACATTCAGTATACAAACTAGACAATGTATTTAAAAAAAAGCAAAAGGTTCAGACAGAGAATATTTTCTTCTAATACAGTTGGTAAAAAAATCTTGAAAATCGATCCAGTTTTGGAGGAGAAAAATGGGGAATACAGAATCTTGATTTTGATCATTTTATTTACGTATCAGCCTGATGTTCAGTCCTTTTCGGTCAGTATTCAGGGGTGTAAAAGAGACAGTGACAGCAACAATTTGGCAAAACATCTATTATTAAAATTTCTCGGTGATCTCTTAAGATGTTTTAAGCTTTTAAGAGTATTGTTTATCCATTGGAGTGTTCCGTATAATCAATTTCAGCCTTGACCTCTCGGAAATTTTGAAGTTTTCGGTTTGAAAATTTCCCGCCCCCTTTCAAAAAATAATTCCAAATTTTAATATGGAGACATAAAACTGCTTATAGTGTCAGAGAGCCATTGAATGCTTGATCGTTTATCCCATATTTTTAGGATTCATAAAAAAATTATTAAAAAATCGTTAAACTCATAAGCTTGAATTCTGCATGCTATTTACTTCATTGCCGTTTGCAGTACCTACTTGGAGGAATATTAAATATTATGACTTCTGTGTGTTGTCTATGGCCTAGTTGATAATCACAGATATAAATTTAAATTCGAAGATGCATTTTTTAATGTAAACACATGATCGATCAATGATTTGTAAGAAAATATAATTCGATAATTTTGGTTTGCGGAATGTCAATTACAAATAATTCAGAAGAGATGTGAGACATCTATTGTTAAAGTGTGAAATTATTAAGTTAGCTTTGTGATTAATTGAAGATTGAAATAATTCCAATAAATGTTTTAAAATGTCTCGTCAAATTGACAACATTTTGTCCAGCTGGTGCTCACGGGTGATTGCAAATTGGCCGAAACGTAGCCAAAAACACTCCAGTGGTTGGTTATAAAGGAATTTCACTGTAGGTCAATCATGTTGTTAAAACTATAACTATTAAATGTGTAACCTGTTTTCCTTGGGCACATATCCCAGCAGATACATGGTGTGGTCGAGGTGAGCGATGGTCACCGTCTCTCCTCCCACGTAGTAGTTGATGCGGTTCACAGAATTGGTGTAAATGAAACAGTCGCCCACCCACAGGCCTGTCTTCACACTCTCGTTCACCTCTCCTAACACCTTGGGACAAAATTTACAGGATTAGATTTTAGAACAATCCACTATTGATTTCTCCAGATATTAACCTTTAGGAGAATATGGCCGCACCGTGTAGAAATCGTCCAATTGATAATATTAATTTTTAATAATAATACAGTTTTTTTTTTGTTATATGTAATATTGGATGAATTGGGTTATTTTTGTATTATTATAGGTACTTAATGAACAAAGTTTAATTTTTTATAATACATACTACAATAACAATTTGGAAATTTTTCTCGACCGCGCAGGAGAGGACTATGAGACAATACAACAATTTGTTGGTAGTTCAAACGAGGAAGGCTGCGAAAATGGATAAACGACACCGTGCGTTATGAGCGAGTTCAAGATATGTATGCGCGTTTAAATGCTTAACATGCGGCCAGGCGTGGTGGTGGGAGTAAGACATTGTCCTGCCGAGATAGCCTGCCCATCTTTCTCCAGAACAATGTCTTGGTTTATTGTCCTATCTTCCTCAACACTAGGACAATGGGTTCGGAATGTGAACTACGAATTAGATAGATATTTTTAGCATTAACCCCCGGATATAAAATATTTTCTTTCAGATGAACTTTAGATTTGCTATCAGGGTAATTTTTACCCCGCAGACTAAACCTTGAAAGAATTGTAAATTGTACCAATCACATAAGATCCATAGCCATGAGATTCATCAATTCTTCAATTTCCCCATGGATTTTCCATTTGGTAGTTTTGTATTGTGTAGCCCCCTCAAATTGTCTTCTTTTCATATCTCGTACAAATCCATAATATTTACTAACCTCAAAGGCGTCTTCAATTCCATCGTCTGTGACTTGCGTGTTGTTTTCTTTTGCTTGTGCCACAACTGAAGCGTCGTACTTCAGGATAAAGTAAGAATCTTCTGTAGCGAGGCAGACCAGGGTCCCATTTTCTGTCCAATAAACATGCTTTGGTTGAATTTCGATTCTAGAAAGTAAAAAATTAAATAATTAATTATCTTCAGAATCAGTACTTAAAAAAAAATATACAAAATCATGATGTTATAGAGCAAAAGCTAAGAAATTCTGTACAAAAAAAATTGAAAAAAAAACATGATTTTTTCCCAAATGGGAATTATTATTATATATTTGCAAAGTTGTAATTCTGAAACTCATTGTAAGGGCCTACATACATACTTGGGAAGCAAATGTTAGAGGCAAAACTGTTTATCTACATTTTGGCACATTACGATACAGGATATGCCATCGCTTGTTATTTTGGCGCGTGTCTGTGGTTTACTCTAGTTATTCTTTGGGGGTTCGCTGCATATCCGCACATTAAAGAAAACAGCCACTTATTCAGAGCAATATAAGTAGAAAACATGTATCAGTGTAATAAATGCTAAGCAGGGTATAAAATGCTAAATCAAAGGCTTACCTTCTTATTAGATCCAATGTTTCCCAGTCGTAGAATGAGAACGCCATTCCACTGATAGATTTGACTCCGAGCATATACCCCCCGAATATACCTTAAAAAAAACATGAGCAGTTAGAAAATGATGTGGCAACTTACAAATGAAATTTTCAAGTTATTGAAATGTCTTTGCCTTTTACATTTAAAGTTTTTTCATAGTTTTTGGCGGAGTTAATAAGACAGATAAATTAATAACAGATGACAGAAAGAGATACTGGAAAACTATGCATGCTCTTATCCTACTCTTTCACGCTGCCTCTCTCATACAAATTCATTGTGAAATGTATTGAGATGGCGGAATACATAATCAGTGAACTCCTAAGAAGTTTGGTTTTTGGTCCCTTGAAGATTGAATGGCCTAATTCATCCCACATAAAAGGTTTTTCCGCTAAAGAAGTTTTCTTTTCGCCCCCTTGGAAAAACTTCTTAAGATAGTTTAATTGTAGTCGATAAGATTGTTACTCATGCATTTGGATGACCGGTGATGACGAAGAGCGACCGGACAAACTTGTAAGCTTTTATATACCTACATTGTTGTCCTTCTTTGCTTTTCTACATGCTGTCTCTCTCATACAAGACATCAATCGCACAATCATAACATTTCTACAGTTAATATATAGCGATTTCCCCGGTAACCGGGTAAACAGAACAGTGATATAAACACAGAACCTGATAAAATAATAGGTTAGATTAGATTAAGTTTTTTTTCTTCCCTTCACTTTTTATTCAGTGTTCTATTTGGCAATGAATCATTTTCTCCCATACCTTCTGCTCCATAATCTGGCTTGAAGCTCTTCCTCTCTTTGAAGTTCTTGAACACCTTGATGGTGCTGGAGGACTCAAGCGTGGCATACTCGGAGCTGTCGCTGGCCCAGACAAACTCTTGTGCGGTGCCGAACGCCTTGTTGCGGAGAGCCATGGCTGTGTAGATGATGTACTCGCCGTCACCGCTGACCACCACAAAGCGGCCGTTGGGGTTGTGGGCGATGGTCTGCGGGAATATTTCGCAGGAGCCCATGTCCTTCACCACCACCGGGAGACGCTCGCCGTCTTTCACCTCGGTGTCTGAAATAAAACAGAATCAATAAATATTTTTAAGGAATAGAAGAGCCAATTTCGATAGCGTTCATTCTGGGAAGTAACACTTCCTTAACCTATACAACGCTGGCCTTTTCAATGCAATGTATCTCATCACGCAGTATGTTTTGACACAATGTATGGGTTTTAGTGAAACTTCAGGGTTCACAAATGTAACATTGGCAATCTGTTTTAAGTCAACCATTATGCTGTTCCTCTGTAAGGGTAGGCAGAGAGATGGACCACCAAACAACTCGGTCTTGGCACACAAGTAATTTATACTTCGACTCATACATAAAATTCTATTATTCTGACTCTTGACATGGCCCGACTCATTATTCTTCGAACAGAAGAAAATACCCTAAATTAAGTTAATAAAGAGGCAAATGATTTACAAGTTTTTAAAGAGGAATCTAATTACCTTCAGGAAGTGCCTTAAGATTAGCTTGCTGTATTTCGGAATGTTTAGCCCATATGATTTTGCCGCCATTGACATCCATAGACATGGCTGGCTCCTCTCTTCCCACTTTGACCATTATTGAGCCTTGATCGTAACTAAAAATAACAAAAAAACATCAATAAAATATAGAGATCGTTCCAAACTTTCAGCATGTTAAATCAATGTATTATTTTTACTTGATTGATTATTTACAGACCACACAAGAACTTTTCTAGCCAAAGACAATAGACTCTCCCACACTTAAACTTCGGAATGTGCTCCTAGATCTTCAATACAACAAATTAGGTGAAAAGTCACCACACTTCTGAGTGCATTCTGAAGTGTCGATCGACTGACCAACGTGCAGTAGTGTACATATAAAGTCACTTTTAAGAGAGGAGTGGTGCAAGATACATCCTACGTTTCAAAAAGTTTTGTTTCATTTTTGATCATAGATTCAATTCTATTTATTTAATGTTTCAAAAACATTGTGTGAAATATCAATTTATTGCATTTTATTGCAAAGCGGAAATAATTTGAACATCTGACAGAATATGCCAGAGGCTTGAGGGGTTAAATCACTTGGTTTCAAAAGAGTATTAATAACCTTGTAGTGCCAAGACAAAATAAAGGAAGTGAGGTTAGCAACTAGAATCTATAATAGATTTGTGATGCCAATCCAAGTATGGCAGTGAGGCATCGAATTGACAGAGAAAAGAAGAAATATATTGAATGAAGTAAATATGAAATGGTCTTACCCAAGTGCCACATTGTTAGAACCATGCATACACGAAATGGTCCATACTCTTTCAAAGCCATAATTCAATGAAGACTCCAATCTGAAAAAAAATAATCGAAGCAATTATAAAAATCCTGATCCATGTGAGCAAATTAAGAAAAAATTCATTCCATGTGCTTGTCATATTGCAGATTGAATCATTTATCCTCTTCTAAGAGAACAATAAAAAAACTCAGAAGTCTTAGTACATACACGTACGGTGAAACCCTCTTAAGAAGTTTTGTGGCTTAAGAAGTTTGGTTTTTTCGGTCCCTCGGCCCAAAATTGGCCCAATTTTTCCCCACTTATAAGGTTTTCCTGCTTAAAAAGTTTGTTTTTTCGAGTCTCTTGGAAAACTTCGTAAAAGGGTTTCACTCAATTTGGGAGGCGGGAGTGGGTACTGCCGCCCCGGGAACCTTTATTGAAAAACCAACACCTCTGCCATAGGTCACCCCAAGTGGTTCGCTACGTTTGGTGATTTAGCAGGGGTGCCTGGGTTCTTGGGGTGAGGTTTGTCTAGGTCTTGGAGGCGGATGACCAGGACACACTGAACCCCAGATTTCTACCCACCCCTTAAACCCTTTTCCTTCCCAGAACTCTCCTTCCCTTCCTTTCCTTAAAAAACCCTCCATACAGCATCCCCAAAGATGACATAGGCCCTGAGGGAAATTATTTTCTTCAGGGCCTCCTGTGTGGAGCTCACGTAAAAAAAAAAAAAAAACTGTACATACATACACATCAGGGCTTAAAGTCAAACAACATTATGTACAAAACTAATTTTATTGACATGTCTTTTTGTAGATAACTCAGTTTGATTTCAAGCCCCCGAATTATTGGTATGTTTTTTGGAGATAACGTTGTTTGGCTTTAAACCCACGAATTATTGGAATGTTATTAACAGATAAAGTTGTTTGGCTTTAAGCCCTTCACATATTATCATTAAATTGGTGCTGAAGAAAATATGGTCTGTTTACCTGTAGGTCCCAGCGTGCCATATTTTGACAGTGCCATCTTCTGATCCTGTCAGCAGGATGGGCAACTCTGGGTGGAATGATACAGCGGATACGTTCTGTGTGTGGCCTGAGGAAAACATCAAGACGAGATAAGTTCACTAAACTACAGTTCTGGGCAAAATAAGAACTTACATATCCACTGTTTGGAATTGATTCCTTTTGACAAAAGTTAGTTAATAATGCTGCACGTCATAGAGTACCTACATACACAATAAAAAGGAATGGCAATACAGAAAAATGACTACAATTAACTAAAGAGTGGTTGTCCCGACAATGGTGTCCAGAAACTTATAAAAAACTGTAAAAACGGGACACTGGGGAATCTAAATCGGGAATCTAAATCTAAAAATTATTTTTTGCTCTGACCATTTCGATATATTTAAAAACAAAACTTTTTTCTAACTTTTGGAGCTGAGTCTATTCTTGGACGCATTTTAAAGTACATTCAACAGTTGATTTTTTTAATTTTTGTGAAAAAATTCCAACTTCGGACTCGATTTACTCGAAAACGAAAGCTCGAAACTCCAAATCTGATGTTTATTCACCATCCGCTTGTGACTTTTGGATTGATTCCTAGCGACCTTTTTGCTTATGACGGAAAAATAGATTAATTCACAGTGAAATAAAAAATAGATTACGCATGTTTAAAGAAATGATTTCATAATAAAAATTAGATATAAGCAAAACGTACATTAAAATGCAAAGGTGTTTATTTATATTGGACCACAGGAAGTGGAACTATTTAAAGTGTAATAAATAAAGAAGAGTAAGAATACCATCTAGAACCTGAACACAGGTCTTGTTCTGGTAATCCCATATCCTGACGGTGCGGTCGTCGGCCCCGCTGATCAGGTAGGGTTTGTCACCCCCGTGGTAGTAGTCCACACAGTTCACCCCCTTCTCGTGGTCTTCCAGTGTGAAGTTGGCCGTGGAGGAGCCCAGCTGCCAGACCTTGGAAATAAAACAAGAACAGGTTTAGTGTCAAGGGATTTGTTAATAATAATCAATCATCTTTACTTTTCCAAATTGCAATCTACACGCAGAGGCTTTTGTACCTACACACCAAACGCATAACTTTCATTGCGTAGCCGCTTTGATAGCCCCTGCAGTTTGATCATAGCTTGGCAGCAGTCAGCAAGTTCCATGCCATATCTTCCTTTGTTTGTGTTATCTATGGTTGATGTCATTAAACAAGGAAGCAAGACGGGTGTCGGTAGCCCTTTTGTCTGCTGATGGAGAAACAAGCTGTTTTATGTAGCTGACATCAACTGTGAATGGGTGTTCCGCTTCTGTTGTGCACTAGTATGCAGGATGCTTTTTCTGAGAATTCTACATTTTGACCCCCGGGAATAATAAGGTTTTAGCAGACACTTGGTCAGTAGTTAAGGCTCCTGTCCAAAGTAACTCGAAGATAGTGGGGATGGGGGTCATGATAAATATTTTTTCCATTAAACTGAACACAGAGTTTTGCGTTTGCTTGTGAATTACTATGATGGAAAGCTGTCACAACTGCTTTCGACCCATTTGGCTTTAGTCGCCAATTGAGGAAGCATTCATTCAGGTCAGAATTAAGGATATCTTCTGCTGCTTTAAGGGTTTTGGCTTGGGTTGTGACAGTAATGTCATCTGTGCAAGCAAATTCTTTGCCTTCAGTGTGAGGAAGATCTCGAGTACAGATGTTAAAAAGCAATGGGGCCAGCATTGAGGCCATTATTATTTTTGCTTTTAGCCCCCCTAGAAAAAACCTGAAAGTATGGCTAGTTTGCAGGTGCTCAATAAGTCATACTGTCTTGCCATCTTCTATGGTATCGTAGAGCTTGACAAGGAGGCCTTTGTGCCACACCGTGACGTAGGCCGCAGAGAGATTAATAAACGCTGCCGCAATCTTAAGCTGTTCTTGGAAACCAGAAACCAAAGTGTGTTGTCAGAGCTAGCACCTGGTCGCAGCAGTTACGACCTGATCTGAAGCCAGCTTGTTCTTGTGGAACCACTTTCTCCAAAATTGAAGTAAGTCTGCAGAGCACCAATCACCCTAGGAGTTTGTACATGGTACTTAAAAGCAAGATAGCTATTTGGATCAATTGGTGGCAATCGGCCTACGTGGAAAATGCCAATCTCGTACAAGACGCCACTGAGAGACAGCCTGGGTTCTCATTGCCTCCCGAACTCTGGTCCACCATCAATAGGATAAGGTTCTTCCATAGCCAATGTGCCCGTATGATGAATAGATGGAGTCTTAAAGAGTCGGTGATGTGTGAATGAGGTGCAGTGCAGACCACTGAACATGTGGCAATTTTATGTGGAAGCAATTCCTTTAAAATTACAATTTGGCGTATTCACCCTTCGTAGAAAGTACTTCATGTAAGGACTTATTTGATACTTGATTGTGCCATGTCTTACTGGGATATATGTACCCATAGTATATTATTTCACCATAAAAACAATGTGAAAACAGTATGCAATATATACCTTGACGGTCCTGTCCAAACTGGCACTGGCGAAGGTGTTATTGTCCTTGGGATTGATAACTATCTTCATTACGTAGTGTGTGTGCCCCTCAAACACTTGCTGGCACGCCCAAGCACGTTCCCAGTTCCACAGCTTAATGAGCATGTCATCTGTAATGTCCAATTAGTAAATGAAATTATTGAACACAATAGTAAAAATGCAAATCGGCCAAATTTTCCGACTGGCTAGATTGCACTCCAGCAAAAATCTGCTACAGTGGATAATGTTAATCATTAATTATAAAAATTTACTCAATTATATTCCGTTACATATGCAGAATATGTCACAAGAAAGCAACACATGCAGCTGAAACAACTACAAATAATTTAGAATCCGAGTAGACTCATCTGACTTAAGAAAAATTATTTTTATTGAAGAAGAAAGAAACGAAAATATGAAAAAGAACAGAAAATAGAAAAATAAAAAACTAATGGTCGCAACTGGGACTCGAACCCAGGATATCTTGTCTTACCGGGATAAACGCCTTAACTAATTCAGCCATTAGTTATGCCTAACTGTTCAGTATAAACAGGGAGTCTTGGGATAAAGTACGGTAACTTGATGGGGGGATTCTACATGACGGTAGAAGTAAAAAAAGATAATTAACTATTTTTGAAATTTAATTTAAAAAAAAAAAATATTTCAAAAATTTATTTATTTTACACAAACAATCCACCTTTTGAAAAATAATTAAGTTGGCATTTCGAAAAAGTTAAATGTCTTTTTTACTTGTTCCATGTTATTGTACAGTTACCAACTCCAACCACCTCCCGAAGTTACCCGCGGACATCTTGTTTATTATACAGAAAGAACAAGTTTATAACTTCTCTAGGATAACAGGGAAATGAGAAAATGCTTTGTTCCTACCGGGATGTCATTTATCCACTTCCTGCCTCTTGCTGGAAAAATATTCGAAATTTGGAACAATGGCAAGAAACATAGTGAAAATTTGAGAGCATTTGTTTTGAAAACAGAAGTAGATTTGGAACTTCATATTTCATAATCTCGTTTTATTGTGGCAGTAATTACCTTGAGGTATTGTGGTGAAATTACATAACTATATTGTGGTTGTGCCATGTGTTCCTATGCAGAGATAAGTGATTGGTTTTCCTTTTTCCTTGCACACCTTGTTTTTCCTATGCATATTTTCACTCAATTCCAGCAAACATCATTTCATTTTGATTAAAGTATGTATTTACAGTCCATTTTCAACTGCATCTGAAGCTGTAATTCGTAAGCGGTTCAAGATGCAACAGCGACCCTGTGGTGATTTTATTACTACCAAACAATGGTGCGTAAAATTGTGTAAAATAATATTGAGAGGTTGCTTGAGGCTACGAATGAGTTCCTTTTGTTCACAAAGTGAAACTAAATCAAGATAAGATAGTAGGTGTCATAAAAATGTATGTGTAATTTATAAGTACAAAGATACCATTTCAAACTCATCAATTGTGGCATCCGCTTTTAATTATATTTAAAAGTCTTTAATACCTACCATTCGATGCCAGGAGCTACTTAAGTAAAATGTTGGGAATGCATCCAGAATGCTTCTCGGTTGGGTACCAGTACAGAAGGAATCAATAACGCTTGTTTATGGAGCACCTTCCATTGAAAAACCGCAAGAACAAATGCAGCATTTACACCTAATGTCATGTTTTAACCCTTCAAGCCTTAGCAGGGCATTACTAATCACAAACATAGTCCTAAAGTACAGATCTAACCGAGGGTGTCCATACATTATAAAAGATTTTTTTTATTTTTACAATGCAAAGATATGTGATTTGTTCGCTGTTTGAAAGAAAAATAATCAATCTCCTCAGATTGTTTCAAACATGTCTACTTGATTCCACAGACAAAATCCTAAATAAAAATAGTCAAAGATGTTATAATTATTGGGATTTTTCCATTGACAGTTGGAATTTTTTTTTTTTTTATAAGCTTTGTAAGCGCCAGTAATCATACTAATTCCCAAAACAACAGGAAAGTGTTTTCTAAATATCAAATTCTTTCAAAATCCATACGTTTCGAGTCAAAATGTTTTGGCAAGTTTTTTTTGTTAACATTTTCGTGTTTGATATTAAATTTTTATTATTTAGAAATACCGATGTTTATTTCAAATACAAATACTTGATAATTCAAATACAATAAGATTTTTTCTAATCATCATCACATTGTTTCTAAAATGGTATTTATTTGTACAACTTAAAAAATAAGAAATATACAGGGCGTTTAAAATAACTCCGATATACTTTTAAAAAGTGATAAAAAAATATTGGTTAAATAGGTTTTGTTGAGTTAGGATTTAGGCTATTTTTTTTTTGTCACTTTAAATTACTTTACATCACCTTTCAAAGGTGTGTTGAAGTGCCACTGTGTTGAGTTGTCACGGAACCATTTAAAGGGTCTAAGATTGCAATCCGTTCTTTGAGACGGGAATTTATTGAACGATTTGCCCATACATAATATAGAGTATAATCCATCTACTCCAAGGATTGGCAGAGTCCGGTATCTGGGCCAGACTGTACCAAAGACTAAACTTACCGCTGCTAGTAAGGATGTAGGGCTGAGAAGGATGTACTGCGATGCATCTCACATAGTCAGAGTGAGCCTCGAAGGAGTGGACCCTCTCCAGAGTGTTGTAGTTGAACACTCGGATCTGCATGTCATCGGAGCCTGTGACGATCCAATTCTTCCGAGGAACGAACTGGGCCGCTCGCACGGGGAGGTTGCATACCTAAACATATATAACAAATCATTCTATTTCACATCCTAAATTGAAAACATAGGGTTCAATTCTTCAAACTTAGCACACCAAAGTCACGAGCCGTCCACTGATTGTAACAGAAAAGCCTTCGGGGAATTTGAGTGCATTTTTATAGTGTCAAATAATAACAAAACAGTTTTATTATTATACTTCTTCTGTTGCCTTTTCTTATTAGAGGTCGGCTACCATCTGGGAGATCTTCACCCTGCAGACCAATAGTCCACCCAGGATTTTGTCTTTTTTTATTTTTTTATATGAATACCGCACAAGAGTCCCAACTGCTCCTGTCTGGAGCCAGTGAGACTATGGCATCCCCAATTGGGGTATGCTGTGAGGCTGAAGGTAGTAGGGAGGGGAAGGAAATGGGGAAGAGGAAGGTGGGAAGTACCTGGCTATTCAGATCTGGTCACCAAATACAGCCAAAGCCATTTCAAGCAACGTTTCAATTCTGAATGGTGGTCTTACACCAGGGCGATGCTGAGAGTATCTTCCACAATGGGACGTGCCACAAATATACTATATATTATTTTAAATGAATACATTGTGAAATAACACAAAATTAATCAAATAAGATTTATTTGCCACGCCGGGATTCGATCCCGCAACCTTCAGAATGCGAGTCAAGAGCCTTACCGCTGAACTACGCCGGCCGTCGTAGCTTAAGCTATGTTTAATGTTAAGACCAGAATAGATTCTCCACCAAAAGAAATGAGAGAATACCCAATACCTGAGAGAGTATAACCCCTATGAACCACATGTTCAAAAAGAGTCCAAATAATAAATCATTTAAAATATGAGGTTACCTCAAATCTCTTGACTTGCAGCTGGGTCTCATAGTTCCAGATGTTAACGTCTCCGCTGTAGAGAGAGCAAAGCAGCCAGGGCTCTGTGGGGTGCTGGTCAACGCACTTCACCCGGTCGGAGCGCGCCGTCAGCTTCCTCTTGATGTCTAGTCGGAGTGGCTACAATCAGACAGTTAGACAGAAGCTATTACCAAGTACATAGGAGACTCTCGCCGCTGGGGATAAACAGATGGACGGAATCAGTTCCATAGTTGACCCCAGTGCAGAATTTTGTGCAGAATTGACTAAGAATTTTTATCATACTAAATAATTATCTTCATTTTCATCTTGCATGTAAACAAAATAATTAGAAAATACCTGAACGTCAAATACTTGCGCTTAAATACCTGCCCACAGAAGTTGAAGAATATATATTCTTTCTCAATCGTATTGTTTTACTGTGGTGAATTAAAGATTTGTTTTTGTGTTTAATTTGCAGAACTCCATTTTATTTTTTTTAATTCAACAGTTTGAAAATGGACTTTAACGACGAAACAGTCATATACAAAAATAAAAAACTAAAATATTTGCAGAACTTAATAATAACATTATTAAATTAGATTTACATTAAATTTTAAAAGTAATTTAAAGAGTTTAATTTATAAATGGTCACTGTTGTGCGTAATAATTGATAAATGCCAGTTGTTATACAGAATTTGAGCAAATCATCAGTTAATTTTCAAGTTCTGTGAAACAACAGACCCATAATGGAATAACAAAAGAACTTGAATAGAACTTTCACATAACTTCAAAATTAACTTTGAAAATAGATAAATTATTCAAATTCTAATAGACAACTGTCCCTAAACTGCAGTGAATCAAACTGGGACTCACGATGGCTTATGCATAATCTCTCAGGAGTTCTACTTCTAGAAGCAATACTAATAATATCTTACAATTATGAGATTTATCTAACAAAAAAATTGAAGCACAGCTGCATTAGAAGTGAGCAAAAAAGCAGCCTGGCATCTTTTTTTGTCACTTTTAGCCTAAAGGTTGCCTGCCAACTATTGACAATATTATTGCATGGCGTTTTGTAGTGACCTTATAAATTGGCTATGTTGCTGGTTTTACATCCCTTCAGAATGCGGTATGTGTGTGTAATGCAGGTGATTACAATAAATGTGATTATTTGATGATTCACGAGAGGATTTTTGTGGTGCAAATCCATTTGTTCACACCCAAAATGAAAGAGTCTATTTGATTGCTGATATTTAAATGATTAATTACACACATTTTCATGTTAATAATGATAACTTGATGTCAACTCTTCTCGCAGTAAGTGAATAATAACATGCAACTCTCATCATCAAAGACCTGTAAGGAGCCATACTTGGGGGTAAATCAGGTATTATAAATCAATAATATTACTATTTGACATCGGAATTATTTAACACAGCGGCATTTAACAACCGGCCACATACGCACGCTCCTGAGATGTAAAGCATGATGAAATCTATGGAAACTGTGCAAGTAAACAGAGGAAATTTTGCATTCAATTTTGTTTTAAGTATACGTTTTGTGTGCTACACTGATTATTAAACAATCTTTACGTGTAAAATTGTAGATAACTATAAAATAAAACACCAATTAGCAGCGGAAAGTTAAATTAAATCGGTACGCCCTGACTTGAAATGTCAAAGGGCCTATTGTAAACACAAATTACGTGGAAAATATTGGATAAATATGTGTACAACAAAGAAATGGTATAAAATGATTAGATTTAAATGATTTATTTAATTGAAAGTAATACAAACCATCTTGTTTTAGTATTTATACTATATGGTCAAACTTTTAGACTAAATGACAACCGATCCAAACATGACACGCGGCCTCCATAGATAAAATGTGAAATGCCAGCACTTTGACAGATGAATTTTCATTTATTTTCTTGACAGTTCTTACTCGGAGATTTCATGATATAAGCATTGTGCATCTATATCGGACCGGTGACAAGTTTGCGAAGAACAAAATAAATAGTTATTTTTTTAAGGTAATTCTCCTTGCTGATTATTATCGCGAATATTTAACTGTTTTCACAATACTTTCCTAAATAAATGCATACGACCTCTTTTGGCGAAATGCTGAACCATTGCCGAACTAATAATGCTTTGCGCTAGAAATATGGTTCGCTATTTTCTAAAAGAGGGCGCTGTCAGTCTTAGAAATCAAAGCATAGTTTTATAGGATTTTTGAAAAAGCAATTTTTTTATAAAACATAGAATTGGGGTAAACAAATTTTTCTCTTATTAATAAGAAATATGTTGCGCACCAGAAAGAGATAGGTACAGCACAGGAATTTACAGTTTTTTTTGTCGATCGTTCCTAGATATTTTTCTAATAAGTACGACCTGGTAAAATACATTAATATACAGGTAAAAAGAAAAAAAATGACCCATATCAAAAGACTGACAAATTATAAAAAATACTACTTGTAACCTTGTATTAATTTTTTGTAGTTTAGGTAGACTCATCGAACAAGCTTTTTTAATCCTGTTCCTTTTTTTAAACCCCGATTGTAACTCGGCGAATCTCTGCTGGTGTGTATTTACGTTTCCATACCAACTCAGAATCAAGTCAACTCAACACCTCTTTGAAAAGTCATTATTAAAAGCTACGAAAAAAACAATTTTAAAATAACCCTTCCCTAACCTAACTTAACCTATTTAACCAATTTTTTAATATTTTTTTGGTACTTTTAATGACTTTTCTGAAGAGGTTCTGAGTTGGTTCCATTCTGAGTTGTCCGGTCACCGTATTTACACATAAAAATTATAAACACTACACATAAATGCAGTGGCGTAGCTATAACACTAACACTATACATACATGGTTGGCACCCGGTGCCGATAACGTGGTGTCACCCCAAGAATGAAAACTGTTAAAATTAATAAAAAAATGATAATCGTGAAGAGTGATTAAATTTAATAAGTACTAAAATGAGAGTCTTGAGTTACAATACTGTTTTAGTTATAGTACCTATTGTTTTATCATACATTCTTTCATATTGTTGTATGCAATTGAAAGTTGGATATGGCAAAAGAAGAAAGAGAGTAGGATTAACAGTATCCATTGTTTGTACTTAAAAACATAAAATCATTTATTTCTAGTTTTGACAGCTGCAAACTCGGAAATTACATCATCAAAATTTATAATTTGTCGTGTCGCCTCGTGCTCAATTGTTACAAATAACGTCAATCTCAATGTACGAAAGGAAATGAGAATGACACAGGTGACAAGCAAGGAATTTTTCAGGGGAATCCCCAACCGAACAATAGTTAGAGCTACGAAAATATAAATAAGAGACAGTGTTTATGTGTAAAATATTTTTGTGGCAATATTCTACCTTGTAATTTTTTAATGAATTGTTTTAAGTTTACCGTAGCAGCGAAGCTACGAAGCTACCGTAGCAGCGAAGCTAGGAATTTTAATTGACACGGTGAAAACAAGGAAACTGTTTTTTTTTTCAAATAAAAAATTGATAAAAGTCAGTAATGCTATTTATATCAATAATTTATTAATTGAAATAACACAATAATTTTGTTTGTAACCACGATTTATTTAATTTTTCCACTACCGACCGGTTTCGCTTTTTACATCAGCATCATCAGGGTATAAAAATTAAACGTGTTTAATTTTTGCTGATGTAAAGCGAAACCGGTCGGTAGTGGAAAAATGAAATAAATCCTGGTTTCAAACAAAATTATTGTGTTATTTCAATTTATAATGTCAAACCACAAAGTTACTGCTTTCTACATAAAAAAGATTATTTATTGTCCGAATAATTATATTTTAATCATTTTGTTCTAGGTTCCAGAATATGGAAAGGTAAGTGATGTTTTTTTGATTTAAATATTATTAAATTATAAAATATTTTATTTGGCACAGAAAGCGATTGCGGATGGAAATAGGGAATGCAGAAATACAAATAAGCTTTCACCAAATTCCTCATTAAAAAATAATGTGGTCCGTTTACTTTTCTTGGTTATTCCACCATCCATCTAAAATAAATTTATAGTTTTCTAGAGCTTTCTATTGTAGGAAAATGTACTTGCATACTTCAGATGCCGTTACAAGATCTACACACTACACCACGGAATCACAGCGCAAGCAGGCCCGTACGAGGCCCAGGGGCCCAAGGGATTTACGGAGACGGGGCCCCACGTGGGGAAGGGGGCAGGGACTTTATAAAAAAAATCTCTTGCATTGGAAAGGTCAAATAAAAATTAAATTTAAAAACTTAAAAAAAAGTTTAGTTAATTACTTACATAGAATATACATATGGAACTATGTGACATCTGACCTGAAGTTTGTGACGAGAGCGAAGGGAGTCGAAAATTAGGTATAATTCTCACATAGTCACGTAAAAGCATATGTATATACGGTGACCGGCCAACTCGGAATGAAACCAACTCAGAACCATCTCAGATAAGTCATTTAGAGTGATAAAAAAATATATTTTAAAAATTGGTTAAATAGGTTATGTTAGGTTAGGGTTATCGGCTAATTTAAAATGATTTTTTTCATAGATTTTAATGACTTTTCAAGGAGGTGTTGAGTTGACATTATTCCCAGTTGGCATGGAACCGTATATACATATATGTGGTGTTGGTGAAGGAAGTTGAATATGAATTTTTGAGGGCTAACCAATATGTAAATTCAACAGTAGGTACCTATTTATTTTTCGGAAAATCTACATCCTAACAATAAGTTGACCTTTAGATAGAAGATATCCTAAGATATGATAAGAATCCTTCAGTATTTTATTTAGTGAAAATCTTTAAGTTATTATTTTTTTTATTTTAACTTTTATAAGTAAAACCTCAAATTGTAATATTTAATTAAATGAAACTATGAGCGAAACTCAATCGAAAATCTGGAAACAGAAAAATCAGAAAAAGATATTGGCACCTCTGGGACTCGAACCCAGGACCTCTCTCTTTCCGGGCGAGTGCTCTGACCACTGAGCTAAGGTTTCGATATCCAATTCGGTCGCTTTTAACTGTACCATACTTCGACTAAGAACCACCCATATTATCTTCATTTTCTTCATACATAAAGATGGCAGCCAATAAAATATGCGAAGAAAATGAAGATAATATGGGTGGTTCTTAGTCGAAGTATGGTACAGTTAAAAGCGACCGAATTGGATATCGACACCTTACCTCAGTGGTCAGAGCACTCGCCTGGAAAGAGAGAGGTCCTGGGTTCGAGTCCCAGAGGTGCCAATATCTTTTTCTGATTTTTCTGTTTCTAGATTTTTGATTGAGTTTCGCTCGTAGTATCTTCATTTAATTATCATTTAATTAAAATCTTTTAGTATTGCTTAAAATGGAAACCTAAACATATCAGCTTAAGCGGCTAGCAACCGAGTGGAAAATATGCATCGGATTTCTATCCAGGCGTTGCAAGTTATTTCCTCTGCTAGCTAAGCCTTCCACCACTGATCAAGAAATATTTTCCGATTATATAAAAATGTGAAATATTTTTCCGAAACTTGTGTTCTCAATGTGTATCATATTATTTCCCGAGTTCTGTGTCTACAATTTTGGCCCTATTTTGTATTGCGCAGGGCCGGACTTTCGCTAGAGATCAGAGAGGCCCGAACCTAGCCCCCCAAAAGGTTCGGGTCCTGGGCCCGGGCCTTTCGGGTCTCTTAAGTCCGGCCCTGCGCAAGACAAACGTTTCACATAAATTTTCCCTATAAATGTCATCGTAAATCTAAATTTCTTATTCCGAACAGTCTCCACGAGTCTCGTCTCTACTTTAATTGCGAATGCACCCTAATTAGGTGACACGCTAGCAATTTCATGTATAAGGTTTTTAGTTTTCTGGAACGTAGGTGTGCCCGACAATTACAAAATTTGAGCTGATGTATGTACAATCAGTGAGTCAAAATAATCTAGAAATTTAATAAAATATATCTAAATTTTTCATTATTATAGCAACACCGAGTAACTTCGATTTTAGACCATTTTTTGAGGTTATGTTTAACTTTCGAACTTGGAGGAATACTTCTGAATCTAACACATTGAATGGACGGGAAAAAAGATATCAAATTTTGGCATAATATTCTACAAATATATACAACTGTCACAATTTTTTTTTCATTACCAAGCTACTCACTTTGTGAAAATTTCAAATCATAATTTTAATAAGGAACCTACATAAACCGAGTACCCTGCGCAGAAAAGTCCCGCAGTAGCTGCGATGCAAGCCTTAGCCAACATTAAAGCTGGTTCACACTTAGCTATCTTATCTATACTTAAATAACGCTCTCCATACAATCCCTTCAGACCGTTCACACCTAAGCGTTTTTAAGCGCAGATCAATAATAGACAATACACATCTCAGACGTAACCGCTCCAGACGCGATATCCCAGAAGATAACTCTCCCCTTCTTCGACTAAAACAGGAGAGGGGGTCATTATAATTACGGAGCTGCCTAGACCCGTGGATGACAGATGTCAAGTTGACAGATTTCAGTACAAAAAATATGCGTTCCGTTGCTGCTCCCTAATTCGACTGACCCCCTCTCCTACCACAGGAAGAAATATTTGAGAGCCTCGTGTGAAAGGACAAAAGATAAGCGCTTGCGAATCAACAGATATCTGCTCGCAGATATATAGCTAAGTGTGAACTAAGCATTACTTTCTTCTGTGCAGGGACTTAAAGCACTCGGTTTATGTCGATTTCTTCGATTATTCCTTCCCGGATAATCACAAATCAAGCCATTTATATCTATCTACAAGTCATAAAGTATTTATTGATGATATACAATAAGTTTTTTCAACTTTCCCGTGCGTCCCCGTTCCCTTCCACCTTTCCCGCTTCCCCCCTCCTTCGTCTCTTCCCTCTCCGCAAACCCCACTTCCCCCTTTCCCCTTTCCCCCGCCTTTCCTTCTTGCAGCCAAAATATATGAAATATACATATTTTCATATATACAAATATCATAACGCCAGAGCTTACCATTATATATAGCCTATATGTTATTCTGATGTATGAGCTATATTATTATTAAGTTTCATTAAAATCCATTCAGTAGTTTTTGCGTGAAAGAGTAACAAACACACATACATTCATACAAACTTTGGCGTTTATAATATTAGTAGGATAAAAACTGACAAAACTCTTTATTCATTTTCATATTGCGTATCTACGGGACAAACAAATAATTCATTTGAATGTTTTAAAGCAAAACATGAAAAAGTGTTTTTTCCTAAAATAACTAAATTGGCGACATTTGTGAACGCGTAGATTATAACGTGTATTCCTTTTAACCTTAATTATAATGTGTATATTTTTTTTAAATATTAGCGTGCTCCTAATCACATCCTTCTTCTTTCTGAACGCTTACCACGGAGGCCGCGGAGCCTACAGCGATATTTCACGGTTCACTTCTGCATTTCTATTTGGATGAAGCAACCAAATTGAATCATGTAAATGTAAAAGTGAATGATTCAATGTCGTTGAATGTCATCGTTCAATCGCGTTGCTGATACGATGACATTCAATGTCAAAGGATGACATTCAATGCCATCGTTCAACTTGCTCAATATTTTCAACGCAATTGAACTCAACCTTTGACATTCAACGCGGTTGAATGCAGGGTTGGTATGTCCAAAACATATTTCCCTAGATTTCGAGGCGAAATTTTACAAGATTTTCTTAGATTCCCTATTCCCCTAATCGAACCAAAAGGTTTCAAGGTTTCTCGTGGATTTCGGCCTTATATTAAGATTAATTTGAGTAATTAAAAATGAATCAAACATGTTGTTTATGATTCTAAACAGAGAGATTATATCTGAAATGTGTCGTCTTTTGGCGAGTGAGACTTCTCTAAAATGAATAAGTCTTACAGCATGGTTCTCTAGATTCCGATATACTCCAGATTTGTAAGCCAGTATTCTTAAGTATTTTTTTTGAACAGACTCCACTTTGCTGCTATGAATTGCATAGCGTGGGGACCAAATCACGGGGTCGTACTCTAAAACACTTCTTACATATGATTAGTACAAGATTCTGAAGCTACTGAGGTTCTTTAACGATTTGGTAATTCTAGTGATAAAACCGAGTGTGTTGGTAATGGTTTTTGAATGTTAGCTTCGAGTCAAGTAAGATTCCCAGATCTCTAATTCTTCTTCTTTCGTATGTTGGAGTTAAATCGAGTCTACTCGTTTCAGGATTTCACCACAAATCGTGTAAGGGTAATCAATTTTACGGACATTTTTCGTGAACGAGATGATATTAAATTTGCTAATATTTTATTCCTTGGCATTATTGAGATACCATTGAGATACTGCATTGTAAGCAGAAATTATTAAAAAAAAACATATATACACAAGTACTAAGTCACCGTTTTATTCTCTTGACCTGTAATGTTGATATAGGTATTATATCCACCAATAAAATTAAAATTATAAATTAGAAACGGGATTTCCAGTAAAAATCACTTTGAAAATAAAATCAACTGAAATCACCGAAATAAATGCAATTTTTTTGTAATAATTATAGATAAAAAATGTAATCTGTATAATTGTAATTAGAAGAAGTCCCCATTGATGGTATTTATTTTTTTAGATCCATAATTTCACTTTGCGTGAGTTTAGATGCATTATTTCGTAGGTACATACTTCAACATTATTTACGATTCAATGGAATCCCAAAAATATGAATTTATAAAGCAAACATGTTCACTAGCAATCCCAGTTGATATTTTCATATGTAAAAAAAGTTTTGCCAGAGTTCAAAATTTCCCTAGATTTGTGCTGATTTCCCTTTTCTCTAGAAAATATATTTTTCTCTCCTAGATCTAGGAAATATTCCCTAGACATCCCAACCCTGAATGAACGAGAAATGAACGTTAAGTGTAAACACAAGTATTGAATGATTTACTCGATTGTACTCGATCTTCATTCGCAGCCACGCGAAAAGTCGCATTGTCAACATAGTCAAAATGGTTTATAAATGAGGAGCATACGTCTCTGTTCTTGAAATATTTCAAGAAGTACCCTGGCTTGTGGAATATTAAAAAAAATGATAAAATTAACAAAATAAAGTATAAAAAATATATGCAATGGAATGTGAATTGACAAGCAATGTGAATTGAATAGTTCACTTCTTCAGGTTACGTGTACACAGCATACCCTTTCACTTCTGCGCCATTCAACAAAAGTGAATCAATTTGGTTGAACCGTGTACTACCACTATAAGCAATTGTACCTTACATGAAACTATATAATACACTACGATACGAGATTTTTTATCGTAGAGATATCTTTATCAGCCATAATAAGGCGTTTTACCACTCAATCGCAGCTTGCAACTGACTTATTATAGTTCTTATTGCATTTCAGTCCCGGTTACAGGCATTAATCTGCCACGTGCTTTATTACGAGTAATATCTATCAATGTCTCGCGAGCGCTCCAATCTTCACACGTGAGAAATAATTATATTTGAAAACACCTCATCCACCCCCTTAAACGGCGCTTTATGCTCTGCAAATCTAGAAAACGCTGTTCAACGTTATTATTAGGTACAATGCCAACCTGTGATTACTGTCAAACGCCCTCTATACAGAGAATGGGCATTCATTGTTACTCGCATTTCAACATTGGCAAATAGTACACAGGATTGGAGTTAGGCGCCGGGCGCGAGCAGCTTGGTATGTATCACAACTAGACTCTAGTATTATGCGGACTGGTTTGTAACGGCGGCTGAGTGCGTAAAGTTAAGGCGACGCTTCCCGGCTCAAAATGAAGAAGATGGAGAGATGTATTTACGAATGTTGGACAGAGCGCGCTAATATTTTCAATGATAAAATTGAAGCGAAAATTGTGAAAATGCTTAATAAAACACGACTCTTTTAAAATGGAGCAAAAATCTCGTGGGGGTTGTCTAAAACAACGTTCAAAGAAACACTGTGAATTTTTTCATATAACATATAACTTGTTAAATAATAGAGACAGGCTTGAAAATAAAAATTTTCGGAGCATACTTTGCGATTTTTTTCTATCAAGGGAATTTCGGATAATTTGCGTTTGGGCATGGGGGTTGTATGGATATTATCTTCAAAAATAACATATATTTTTTTAAGAGCTTAAAAACTTCAAATGTTCAAGGGAGATATGCAAGAAATCGGTAGAAATTCGGGTAGTGGAGGCTTAATCGTTGTTTTAAATTAACCACATGACATGAGTATGTCGATGCCGTAAAACGAATGTAACAAAATCTACACCGGAATGCAGGGTCAGCTCTGAGCCAAACGGGCAGCGCTTGGCGCCAGTAAAAGCGTCAAAGGCGCTATATTAGGTATTATCGGCGCCTTGGCAATTCGGTGCCCTGGTAAATAATTTCCAATAGGGCTTATGTCATCTTTGGAGATGCTGTGTGGAAGGTCTTATTAAATGAAGAAAGGAGAGGAAGTTTTGGAAGGTTCTCCCTAAACCGGCCCGCCACGAAGCTGATGGCTGCGTCCTCCGCCAGGACCTGGAAATGGTTCCATGACAACTCAACAAAGTGGTATTCAACACTATTTTGGAAGGTCATTAAAAGTGATGATTTTATTAAACAGTCCATAATTTAAGTACCTAACCTAATGTAACCTATTTAACCAAGTTTTTTTTTTCATCACTTTTATTGAATTTTCACACCTATTGTGATGAGTTGTACGTTCACCTCTAGACACACCTCACCCAATGAACCCGGGCACTCTTGCTAAGTCACCAAAAGTAGCGAACACTTGGGTGACCAATGGCAGAGGTATTGGTAATCCAATAAATGGTTCCCGGGGCGGCAAAAAATATATACACAGTATAAACAAAAGCAAAAACTTGTGATAGGAGAGTGATGCATAATGTGTATGAAATTATATTTTTGAGTAAGTATGTGGTTAAAAATAATGAAAGTAAAAAGTACAACCTAACCAGATTTCATATTTTGCTAATTTATTATCGAATAATAATAATCAAAATATATTATCGAATGGCAGACTGGACGCCCTCGATTTAATCAGTAAAATCAATTTGAGAATACCCACGCGCGATACTCGCTCTAATGCGCTTTATTTTGTTACTAATTCTGCTAATAATTATTTTGTCAACTCTCCTTTGCAAAGACTTCATATACTCGGTAATAAATATACCTCTATAGACGTTTATCGTCATCAATCGATGTCAAAATTTAAACTCAGTATACTAGAACAATTAAAATAAAGCTATTAATATCATGCACTATATAGCACCATTATCGAAATATTATTGTACCTAAGTTTCGATAAACATGTAACAAATATGTAAAATAAAGATTGCTAATTACAAACATAAAAATTGAGAATCTTATCTTATTTCTCTTTATAATTAAAATAACTATCTCACATTAATTTACGTGTCCATATATTCTATTTTACCTGCTTTGTGTCATATCTGGTGTTATCTATATTTTGTTTCTTATATCTTATGTTATCTTTATTTTTTTTTCTTATAGTTATATTATGTTTATATTATATTTTGTTATTTCCTATACTTTACCAAAAACATGTACTGCACTTTATGTAAAAGCCCTATGGGCGTTGAAATAAATAAATAAATAAAAATTCGTAGTAAAGTCTCCACGTATAATTTTTTTCGATTATATTTATGATTGCCGTATCGGTTAAAAACCTATAAACTTGTAGACAAAAAAGTTTAGGTCAAATAATTTTTTTTTCAGCTTGGATGCAAAAAGGTACCTGATGAAAAGTGCGGTTATGTAGACGCGCCTGATGTAATTTATCTCAATGCTGCGCATAAATAAAATTGCAATAAATGGCTTGTATACATAAATCTGTACATCTTCTCATCCGAGTGTCTGTTTGTTGCGTGGATTTTATTTTCTACTAGCGAGCTCCCGGCATGCGTTGCAATGCTACTTAACAAAGAAATTGTTTTTCCCTGCGTGTACTTTCCCATTCGTCCCGTTCCCCTTCCCCTTCCGCCTTTCCCGCTCCCCCATCCCGCGAATTCCCTCCCGTGTTATCCTCCCCTATTCCGCATTCCATATATTCAGTTCCGGTAGTTTTCAAACAGCTCGCCAGGTATTGTAATTTTTTTTATAAAAATTTTAATTTTTAACAATCAATCAAATTTGGTACCTAATATAGGTGCCTATTTAAAATAACCATAATTCTTGATTAGACTAAAAGTACCTATTCGATTTTGGTTTGTATCGTAGGTGAGTACTTCAAATAAATTTATTAACGTTAAGAGTTAATTCAAGAATTGAATTTTGATTGAACAATCGATGGTTTTCAAAATGTCATTCTCAAATTGTGACATTTTTGACAGTTTCGTAAGAGTTTTTGTGATGATTAAAAAACCTTTCAGATGTTTTGTCATGTGGTTGTAATAATCCAGAAACCTTCGCGAGAGTGGAAAGAAGGTATTTTGAGAGTTTCCACGCTTTTCCAAAGATTTCCTACGCTTAATATAGTAATACATACACAACCAAAGATATTGTAATATACGGAGATGGGCTAACGTTAGTTATTTCTGGGTGGGACTGTGCTTCCTGGTGCCGCCGATATTTTTAACCAATACTACTGCCACCTTAAAAAAATCAACTAAATTCCGTATTCAAACTAGCACCATTAGATCGTAATCCGCCGACAGTCGGGCGGACATCACAGCATGTGTCCTGAAATTTCAATAACTTTGTAAACAACATACATAAATACATATACATGCATACATGCAAGCAAGCAAGCAAACAAGCAAACATACATTTTTTTTGTATGTATATTCAAATACAATTTTACAGTTTTATTCCGAGGTTGACCAAATATTGCACACTTGAACTTCAAAACAATAGGTCACCCCAAGTGGTTCGCTACGTTTGGTGATTTAGCAGGGGTGCCCGGGTTCATGGGGTGAGGTTTGTCTAGGTCTTGGATGACCAGGACACACTGAACCCCAGATTCCTACCCACCCTATATTCGCATTTACATAAGTATCCATGTCTTATGGCACTCTTCGGTTATACTCTATTATCTTTGGGTAATACCGATATTTGACATGACCTGACATGAGGCTTTTATTTTTTTTTCTGTATTGTGTGAATTTATTACATAAAAGCATTTTTAATAAAGTGTGTGCACGTTTTATACACACTAGGTATATTTATGGTCTCGGTGTGTGGCAATATATTATTATATATTGTACATGTATATATTGTATAAATATGTATATATGGCATAAAGCAATATATACATGTATGTATATATTGCTTTATGCCGGGCAGATCCACCCTAACAAATCTTTCCTTGTACGAACAATTTATAGCTTGCTCACTTGAAAATAAAACCCAAGTCGATTCAATATATACAGACTTCGTAATAGCTTTTGACAAAGTTAATCACAAAATTCTTCTAAATAAACTTAGTAAAATAGGAATAGAGGGTAAACTATGGGAATGGATAAAGAGTTACTTAACTAATAGAATTCTTCAAGTAAAAAACAATTCTAACCTGTCACACAAATTCATGGCTACCAGCGGTGTACCTCAAGGGTCACAATAAGGCCCAATACTATTCCTACTTTTTATAAATGATATTGTCACTGTTTTTGATAAAAATGTTGAAGTGTTGCTTTTCGCCGATGACCTAAAACTATTTGAACTTGTGAAAACAATAAATGACTGTACTCACATTCAAATAAATTTAAACAAACTACAAGATTGGTGCAAAACTAACAAACTTTATCTAAATATTAATAAATGCCATATAATAAGATTTTTCAGAACAAATCAACCCCTTAACTATCAATATAAAATTAACAATGTTTCCCTCACCTCTGTCAGTGAAATTAATGATCTGGGCATTATTTTCCATTCCAAACTTAACTTTCTTTCACATATAAATACTGTTACCAATAAAGGATTAAAAATGCTAGGCTTCATTCTTCGAAATGGTAGACTTTCAAAATATTCCTCTTTAGTTCGAAGTCAAGTTGAATATAATTCTTCTATTTGGTCCCCTCATTTCAAAATTCACTCCGATTCCATTGAAAAAATTCAGCATAAATTCCTTAGACTTAATTAACTATAAACTCGGTCTACCAATAGAATCAATAAATAACAATCACTTAATGAAAAAATTAAACTTACTGAAACTCTCAGACAGAAGACTTATTTCTGACTTAACTTTTATTTTTAAAATTGTTAATGGTATTTTAGATAGCCCTGATCTTATAAGCCTAATTACCTTCCATATACCTACAAGAACTACTCGATCCAAAATACTTTTTAATTGCAATAACAATTTCAGGACCGAGTCATTTAGATACTCGCTTATACCTAGATTGCATGCAGTTGGCAATGCATTCTCAGAAATAATAGATGTGTTCAACTCAGAAATAATAGATGTGTTCATGTCAAAATTTGCTCCACAAAAACATACAAAGGTTAAAGCCTACAAAACCAAAAAAACAGTTAATTCGCCGATAAACGTGTCCCCGAAGATCAGTATATAGGAAAATCGAAGCTAGTGAAATCTTAACGCTCTAATATACGGAGAATACAAGTGTTTAACTCAACTGTGAAGTGCCAGAGTGTTGTTGCCGATTCAACCTATTATTCTAATCACCGTAAACATACCTGTGCGAAGACAATTTATATTACACTTAATTCCCATCTGGCCACAGGAGGCCGTTAGTGTAGCGGTGAGCGCATCTGCACATAGATCCGGAGGTCCGCAGTTCGAAACCGAGTAATTCTGAAGAACTTTTTTTTGTTGGTTCTTTTTTTTTATATACAGTTATACGAGTATTACTGAACATCTTTAATTAAACTATAACCAATCACAATGGCTACTTCTAGCAAAGTGCAAACCAGATCAAAACCAAATGAGATATCACTACAAACTGATGCAGGTCTAGAGCAATATGATAAATTTATAAAATATGTTGACAAAAAAATGGATGAAATTAAGCAACAACTATTCACAAAAATAGAACAAGAGACATCAAATATTAAAAAAAATCTAGAATTTGATATGTTAGAACTGAAAAAAAGTGTCGACTTTATAAGCAGTCAATATGACGATATCTCAATCAAGGTTGACAATATACTTCAACTAAACAAAAAGATAGAAATCTTAGAAGAAGATAACAACATCAAAGAAATCAGAATTAATAATCTAGAAACTCGACTGGCCGAAATTGAACAGGCTAGTTTGAGCTACAACTGGGTTGAGTTTGCTGGGGTGGCAACCCTGCCTAATGAAGAACCAATGGATACCATACACCGAGTATTTAAGGAGATACAAATAAATATCGAACCACACAAAATTAAAAAAATAATCCGTTATCAAGAAAGAACACAGAAAATGGAGAACCGAGCTTACAGATACAAAGTACAACTCCAAGATGAGGAAGCACAGCAGACAGTTTTGAACTTCCGCAAACACGCAAGAGAGAACAACGTATTTGTAGGCGAACTATTGACCCCTTACTTCAAAGAGCTACTGTGGAAGACCAAGCTAAAAGCCAAAGAGAATAATTATCTTTTTACGTGGTTTAAAAACAATAAAATCCTCACCAAAAAAAATTCTGACATTAGTTCTAAAATAATAAACATCAAACATGTTGGCGATTTACAGCGTATTATCTAATTGATCACATTCTTTGTTACTTTTAAATATATATGTAACTCCATATATTACAAATGGATTCAATATTTAATATAGATTTTGAACCACCAAATAATGAAGAACATGTATTCAAAAATACACAAGATTTCAAAGTATTTCACACAACTAACTCGTTAAATATTATCTCCCAAAACATTAGAAGCATTCGTAAGAACTTTGACAGCTTTACAGTTCTTTTACAAGACCTTGACTCCGACTTTGACATAATAATTTTAAGTGAATGCTGGACAGACGACTCTTACACCGACATCAACTTACCTGAATATTCGACTTTCCATACTACTACCAAACTTAACCAAAATGATGGGATAGTTATCTTCGTTAGAGAGTCGCTAAATCCTTCTATCTCTGAAATAAACCTAACGGAAGCAAATTGCATCAAAATATCCCTAGGATCTGATCTATCCGTTTTTGCTATCTATAGACCTCCATGCTTTAAAAATCTAACTCCTTTCCTAAATTGCCTTCAAAAACTTCTGGATGATAATTTAAACACCCAACAACTCATCTTAGCGGGTGACATGAACGTAAACATTCTCAATAGCAATCCGAAAACTAACGAATACCTAAGTCTTTTAAGTCACTATGGCCTTAAGTCAACTATAAACTCTGCCACAAGAACTTCCCTTGAGTCGAATTCTTGCATTGATCATATTTTTGCTAAAACCAAAAAAATAACCATTTCATCCATCATTCATACAACAGTAACTGATCACTACACTACTTCACTCGGCATTCGATCAAACATCGAAAAAAAAACTAAAATGCCTACAAATACCACACATCACGTTATAGACTTTAAATCACTTAGGACAGAAATAAGTCATGAATCCTGGACTTCAACACTAAAAGAAAAAGACCCGAACAAAGCTCTTAATGCTTTCCTACTAACACTGGAAATGTACACTTCCAAACACACCTCACACAGAACTCACAAAAACAACGCTCATAAAACATTGAAAATAAAACCATGGATTACAGCAGGGCTAGTAAAAAGTATTCATAAGCGTAACATGATGCACATGAGAGTAAATAAAAACCCAAACGACAGTAAACTAAATCACGAATATTCATTATATAGAAATCTCTGTAACAAATTAATTAAGCAAGCCAAATTTAAATTTTACAGAAATGAAATTGAAAAAGCCAAAAATGATCCGAAAAAAACCTGGAAAGTCATAAATCAAGCAGCTTATTTAAAATCTAAAAAGTGCAATAATATTAATAAATTGTCAATTAATGGTGAAATCCTTGAAACAAACAACGAACCATACAAAATGGCAAATTATATTAATTCTCATTTTTCTAACGTAGGCCCAGATCTAGCAAACAAAATACTCACCAATAACCACAACACAAAACAACTGTCATCCAAATACAGCCCTCCCAAACAACCAATACACTCGTTTAATATATATAAACTTAATAAAAAAGAAATTTCTGAACTTATTTTATCTCTCAAGCAACATTGCGCTCCGGGCCCGGATAAAATCTCAAACCAAATTTTGATTAATCTGCATGAACATATTGCTTTACCTCTTCTGCACATATTCAATCAAAGTTTCAGCCAAGGGATCGTTCCGGATAAACTAAAAATTGCCATTATAAAGCCAATTCACAAATCTGGAGACAAAACCCTAATTTCTAACTACAGACCTATCTCACTACTAAATTCATTATCGAAAGTCCTGGAAAAAGCAATGAAAAAAATACTATTAACCTACCTCGATAAACATAACTTACTCTCAAATTGTCAATTCGGTTTTCGAGCTAAAATGAGTACTGAACAGGCTATATCTGAATTAACTAATTACATTGTTAAAAACACAGATGAAGGAGCCAAAGTAATCGGAGTCTTTCTAGATCTGGCCAAGGCTTTTGATACTATCTCTCACGACATTCTGTACGAGAAACTTAAAAATAATGGTATCAATGGACCGCCGCTCGACTGGTTCATTAGCTATACTAAAAATAGAAAACAAATAGTAGAACTTAATAAATGCTACAGTGATCCGGAAGAAATCAAGTATGGTGTCCCTCAAGGTAGCGTCCTAGGTCCTCTTCTATTTCTCATTTACATAAATGAACTTACCGATATTAAAATGGCGTCTATCGAATATAAGGTTATCAGTTACGCAGATGACACGGTAATTCTATTCAAAGCTCCAAGTTGGGAAAAGGCATTCAAAAGTGCGGAAACCGGCATGTTAGAAATAAAAAATTGGCTCGACAATAATTTACTGACCTTAAACATCTCTAAAACAAAATACCTAACATTCAGCAAAACCAGTACTGGGCAACCAAAAACCCTTTCGCCTTTATACCTCCACCCTTATGTTACCTCAAACCATCAAAGCGAACAAATAGAACATACAGATAATGTCAAGTATCTAGGCTTAACAGTGGACCATAAATTAAACTGGGAATGTCATATTAACTTACTCATAAAGAAAATCCGAAAACTATCATTCATTTTTAAAACGATAAGGAACATCATGTCACCAAAACAAATAAAAAATGTTTACTACGCTCTATGTCAAAGCCTTTTAACTTACGGTATTTCGGCCTGGGGGGGAGCCGCTGACAAGTACATTAAGCCGCTTAACTCAACTCACAAAACATTAATTAGGATCATGTTCAAAAAACCCTATCTGCATCCAACGGAAAATCTCCTAATTACAAATAACATACTAGATATAAGGAAACTATTCATTAAAAAGATCATTCAAATTAACTGCATAAAATCCTCACCATGCCACGTAACTCACCCACAAAATACAAGAGCAAAAACGCTTAATCAACTTCTTGTCCCAAAAATTAAATCAACCTTTGCCAAAAAGCACGAATCCTACCTCGCACCTCTCATTTACAACACATTCCTAAAAGAAACCTCTTTTTGCTTGAAGCAAAAAAACCTAAAAGGGTTTTATAAATATTTCAACACTTGGTTACTACACAAAAAAAGGGAATGCATCACCAAGTTACTAATAATCCCATCTTAGTCTAATCCTGATTCTCTATTTACATATATGCGATATTTAAATTTTTAGAGATTTATGCTTTCTTATTAATATTGCTTATGTTTTACCCATGTCTAGTTTAATACTTTATATTATTTTGCTGAAATGTTATTGTTTTTAGATGCTAGCTAAACTCTCAAATTTAATAAAACTGAATACTGCATGCATGCGTATACGTTTGTGTATGTATGTGTGTATGTATGTTATGTTTGTGTGTATGTGTTTATATAATTAATATGTTTTTATATGCTAATTGTGTATTAATATGTTCATGCACGCCTATTTATGTACCCGTCTCAGAACAGACATCGTCTAGTGAGACGGGTTACATACTTTTCTTGTATTATATTTTTATTGTAATAAACGCCCGGGTTGCCGGCAATTAAAAAAAAAAAAAAAAAAAAAAAAAAACTGCACGGAATATAGTTATAAGAAGGCTATAATAACACACCTCAATCTCAATAATCAATGTTAGGCATGTTAATATTTGTCTGCATGGTTTCTATATCATATTTTACTACAGATTCTAAACTACTTAAATCAGATATCTTAACCATCAGACAGAGGAGTCATAGCTAATAATTCTATTTTATTAAAAAAAAAAAATCAAAAATTAATCCATACTAATATTATAAATGCGAAACTGCTGGAGTTTGTTTATGACCTTTTCACGCATAACACAATATAAAGACATTAATAATTCTTTCACCAACATAAAGCTAAATTATATGCGCAGACTACAGGTTGTAAATGATGGTAAGCTCTGGCGTTATGAAATTATAAATATTAATATATTATATTTGTTATACGTTTTCTGTCGCTAACAAAAGCGAGTTTTTGCTAACGTCAGAAAAAAATCTATTCCATGGAAACAATGTTGATATATTTTTGGGCTCTATGCTGGTAGATACTCAGTCTACTGGTCAGCTACTACTGCAGAAAATTCAAATATTAGAATTCGTTTTTTTTTTGACAAGCTTGGAATAAATGTCAGATTTGAGTTCCTATATTAAAAATATAATTCGTAACGATTATAAAGACTGAATGATAAATAGAGTATTTTTTTATTATATTAACGAACTTCCAAATATTTAAATAAAAATAAACATCCGAAATGTTTGTAAGCGCATAAATTCCGAACGAATGAACAAAATTGGATAAGTAATTCTTTTTTTCTTTGAGCTATAAGCATTATGAAATTTAGGTGGTAGGCGAGATGTTTGAAAACTGAATGTAAGGGAATGAATAGGTATATGGAATGCGGGAGGGGATGGGGGTGGGGTGGGGGGGGGAGATAATTGATAAGTGCAAGCGCTACAGTAATTTCCCGTAACACCATGCGAGCGAAGCCGCGGGAAAAAGCTAGTTAATAATAATTATTAAATCTCCTGACAGCCCTCAAATAACAGAGCTAATTTGCCAACTATGTGTGCCCAGCATTTCAAGCAATGTTAACTTTTAAGGTAACAATAAACTCTATACTAAATTGCTCTATTTATAACCAATTCCTGGATTTGCAAATAAATGTGAATGTAATTCCTAGATTTGCAAATAAATATGAATAGGACTTTGCTCGATTCTTCGATTTTACTTGCTAACAAGTCATCTTTATGTACATATTTTTATTCGGCGTAAATATAATGTTTTGTTATTTTAACATGTTCTATTCTCTTCCTTAAGTTTTCACATTATTTTTTTTTGTTGTAACACATAATTGTATCACATACCTATTTACTAGCCTTTATCACACATACATCATATTATTGTTTTATATCAGTTCTTATAAAACCTATATAAATATTGTATAACTTTTATATTTCCATTATTATTAAAATACTGTTAACCCCCCTGTGTACCACTGTATCAATATTCACTTGAATGTAAAAGCCATTTTATGGCGTTTAAATAAATAAATAAAATAAAAATAAAAAAATTATCCAAAAATAAAATTAGCGTAACAGAAACATTGAAATATGAACAATTTAAAAAGAAAATTAAGTCCTTGAAATTGGATAATGATTTATTGTACCCTTAATTAACCCCTACAATCTGTAATATCTAAAAAATTTATTATTGTTATTGTTGTTCGATAACTATTTTTTTTCTCTAAATTGTATTCCTTTGTCAAAAAATGTTTGTATATTTATTTCTTTAAGTCTTTGATCATTGTATACATACTTATTAGAACATTATTTTTTTTGCATGTAAATAAATACTCCTCCCATAAACACGAGCTCCTAGAGCTCACCTTATGGAGTAGTAGAATCATAAAATGAATTATTATGTGAACCAAAGTAATAATTTGTAAAGTTCAAGAATTGAAATAAAATAAATAAATCTTCATTTCATTCTAAACTAGAACCTAATCCTTGCATTTGCCATTTTGAGCCCACCTGGCTCATAATAATAAGCATTTCGATAATAATCCCACGGCAACACATTGTTTATTACATTTGTTGATAATTTTTCGACCACCATACTAGGTACATGCCCGTATTGTAGTGGTTGACGATTTATGTACTCAATCAATAATAAGCCTCAAATAGGTATATATTATTATAAATATTACCGGTTTATTTTCCTAGATAGAATATTAAATACGATGTAGAATACGATGTCCTTCAAACCATTAAAAAAAATTAGCATACTATTTAAGATTTGGTTTTTGACATAATAAAATAAAGTAGGCCCTGCGGCTCGCGACACAGCAGTAGCTCTGTAACAAACTTCACCTACGAAAATGATTTTACATAAGGCGCGGCGTCAGAGATGTACTCGAAGTCGGTTCTTAAATTTCAACCGTTCTGACGCTAGCCCATTAATACTGTCAGATTATGGTCAAGGACTATTTCACCATCTTCTCGATAAGGATTATCCTTTGGAATATGTACATTTTCGATTTTAGATATTCGATTTAACGACTTTATATATCTATTTATAGCGGATGGGCGGCGTTTGTTTCGATATTTTGTTCGAGCATCTGGTAGAGATCGAGAATGGTGCGATATCAAAATTTATTACTATCTAAAATTTAGCTTCATCTCTGAGAAATCAGATCTTTTTTGGAGTTTCAAGGTTTGAGTGGAGATATATGCCCCTGGACAGATATGCCCGTCGCAGGAATACCCAATATTAGTATTCACATACGGATGGGACAAGCACATCCGTATGTGAATACTGCGCTATAATAATGCGTGGTGAGATTTTTCAGTAAACCAAAAAGTGAACAATGTGAACACTTGAAGATACCAATGTAACGGGGTGTGTTAAATCGTAAATAAATTGTAACCAAGGGATATTTATTTGTAGCACCTTCCTTTATCTGTAGAAAATGACCAACGTTGACACATGACGTCCATGTTCTGAGGACTGAGATCCGCACATTAAGAGGAATATAAACGCTGGAAATATTTCGATTCCCATGCCATACAAAATTTAAAATCTCGCGTCGTATTTTCACGACACAAGTAAGCGAAAAAGTGGTTTTTATTTTGTGCATAATTTTATAAGAACGAAAAAAAGTTAGAACATACAAAACCTCAAAAATAGTCTTAGCCATCGAGGGGTATTTTTATAAAATTATTTCTTATGTTACTTCATACTTAAGTCATGAAAAAAAAATTTCTATAATAATTTTATTGTTATTCCAATACATAGAAAAGCTAGTAAAAGCTTCAATTTGTCCGTAGCATATTTTTTGATGTTCATACTGTAAACCGGTTTGTCGTAAAGATGAATCTAAATAGTATCTAAATACAATTTCAAGTATATCTTCATCTTAAGAGAATCTATATCAATCAATCATTTTTATCCGTTTCTCCGAGAGTCCGTTTTTCAGAGAGGCCAGAGTTTTTCAGGAAAATAGGGTCTACACACAAAAGACTAAACTCAACAAGAAAACGATGGTGCGGTCCTTCTATATTCACATAGTGAGCAGTTGCTTATCTATTACATCGATTAGTTTTCATAATTCTGGTTACGATCAACATAACGTAATATACAAAAACAACATAAATTCTATTTCTAGAGCCATTTCCATTGGCTAAATCAATAAAAAAATGCTCTATAGATCATCAAAGACGTCACATTATGGTTTACCTCAAAGACGACGTTTATCTATACAAAGAATACTAATTAACTAACAGTAGATAAACAATCTTTTCTAAACGTATTTAAATTGCCTTCTTAATAATTTCTGGCATTTAATTACAATTTAATATTGCTGTTCAGAATATCTCGCAAAATTAGAACTTGATTATAGATAAACGGAAATGAATTATTCATTTTAGATTAAAAAATAAGAAATCTTTAGTTGTTATCCTTGACTTTGAGTGAGCGCATTTTGAGTTATTTATAGATATTGTTGAAAATAAGGAAAAAATGTTTATTTTGATTATTATAATGTTGACATTTTCCTACATTAAAATAGTACCTACATCTGTAGTGGTTGAATTACAAACGGAGAAATATTAAACTGTATTACTTATACCAAGAAATCTGTGACATTTGCTTTAGCAAGGTTTTGGCACTCGATGGCTAGTTTTGTTGTTACGGATACTTAAAATTAACAGAAATTTTATTGAAACGAAACTGTCGTCATTTTACCTCTGTTGACGATTATTTTTTGTCTATTTATTTTTTATTAAATTCTAAGTGGGTGCGTAGGAATTCGGTAATTTTGTTTGCTTAATTTTTTTTTACATTAGTTCCACACATGAGAAAATTATTTCCTTCAGGGCCTATGTCATTTTTGGGCATGCTGCGAAAGGGTTTTTTTTTAAGGACAGGAAGGAAAGAAAGTTCTGGAATGGAAAAGATAAGCGGGGTGGGACGAAGTCCGCGGTCAATGTGTCCAGGATGAGGGACGCGTGAATCCAACCCTCCCACTGCGGTGCGATGTAATAGGTGGAGAGAGCGGCTGGGGAGGTGAACAGGCCTCCCTCAACTCATCTCATCAACACATCTCTCGATCAAGCCCGCCACGCATCAAGTGGATCCGAACATCGAGACGCCAATACGCCATACGCCGCCAAGAGTTGGACAAACCTCCTCCCACAAACCCGGGCCCCCCTGCTAAGTTACCAAATGTAGCGAACCACTTGGGATCACCTACGGCAAAGATGTTGCTTATCCAATAAATGGTTCCAGGGGCAGTGGTACCCTTCCCTTCTCCCAAATTTTAAATTTACTTTATATTAAATAAGAAACAATTTTTAATTTTTTTAACCTTAAATTGTAAAATACGAGTTAAATCGTATACCATTCAGAGGACAAGTTATTATATTATTTAAGAGCGGCATTGTACTAACTAAGAGGAATGAGGGAGCACTGGACGTTTTTTAAAGGAAAATTTTGAGGCGCATCTTAAGACCGGTTCTAGAAAATGGATTTTGGCGCAGGCGTTACAACAATGAGTATGTATGTACTATATGTAAACTCTGTTTATTCACAAAAATTTATAAAACTGGAGAGACTTCGGTGGCTGGGTCATGTGGAGAGAATGACCGAGCATCAAGCACCAAAGTCTCCGCTGAACTCAAGACTAATAAGGCGAAGGAGCCTGGGAAGGCCAAGATTAAGGTGGAGTGACCTGGTCCTCAAAGATATATCTACCTTGGGGCTTCTAAACTGGAGAGAGCTGGTACAAAACCAAGATGAGTGGAGGAAGACTCTTGAGGAGGTCAAGACCCACCAGAGCCAAGAGTGATGATTATGATAAGAGCGGCTTTACTAATTTGTATGTATTCCATCGCGGAATAATAAAAGTTCAGTGCTTGTGCGCTCTTGTGAAATTATCGAGAACATAAAACTTAAATTTCTTTATTAGGTTCAGGAATACAGAAAGTTACGCGCTGCTATCAGCAAATCAGTTTTCCAGTTTACAGGTGAGGCTATTAATACCCAGTTATATCCACCAGCATACCGGACAGGAAGGCTGATAACCAGGGATAATACCAAAGTCTCCAAGATATTAATATCCCAGTATTTTTATAGATTTATCTAGGTGTTGAATTCGTAAAGTTAGCAGTACATCTTTTTCCTTTTATATTATTTTCTCTTTTCAAAAGTAGACAAACGAACGTCTATAAATCCATAGTTTCTTTCATATATTTGGATCCAAAAAATTCACTCTAGGGTTTTCAAGGTTTTTTATGTGCAACGTTGGCGCGGCCCTTTTCATAATTTTGGATTCGAGATCAAAATACCCAACCAAATTGAAAAATTATTTTTGTAATCAAAAGGTATATCAAGTATCTAGTATGAATGTGAGCTACTTTATTTATTTTTGCTTTAAATTATATGATACAGGCCATTAAACATTTTAGTGTTTCATGATTTTAGAGGCGACTTGGACATTTGAGAGTAAATGAAAAAAAAAATTTACTATACTCGTACTTATTTTAAGAATATTCTGAAAAATAAAATAAAAAATCGTTAAAAAAAGCATTTTTTGGGTAGTAATTTTAATATTTCAACGAGAAATATTTGTACCCACGTAAATAGGTAATTTGTATTTTAAAATTACATCTATCAAAATGATGTATTTTGCTAATTTTTATTTTCTTATTTTTATTTCACCATATTTTCTTTAAATATGTAAAATTATTTTTCTAAATGATTTTCATTTACTCACAAATAATTGACAAAGTTGCCTCTAAAATCATGTAACACTAAAATCTTTAATGGCCTATATCTTATAATTTAAAACAAAAGTCCGGTCAGTGGCTGAATGGGCATCGCGTTTGGGTCCCACCCGGGCGTCGCGTGTTAGATTTCTCGGCTGGCTAAGTTCTCTATCACGACCTAAGCAACATTTTCAAACATTGTTGGTTACTCGTAACCCGGGAATGGTTGTTTTTCTTTAAAACCAAACCACTGGAGCGCCTTTTTGACACAATATGGCACTATTTAAAATACCTCGGATTGCTTTACTGCCAATTTTGACAAATTTTTCCATATCTGTAAGTAATTAAGTAGAAGTTAACGATTTTATAATATTTTTTTTTATAAATCCTACGAATATGTAATAATGACAAAATATAGATGAATTCATTGGCTATATAGATCTATGATCAGTTTGTATGTCTCCATATTAAAATTCGGAGGTATGATTTTTTTTAATTTGGGCGGAAAATATTCAAAATGATCACGAAAAAATGTCGAGAATTCGGAGAAAAAAGTTTTAAATTGCGCTATCGCTCCAGTGGTTAAAAAAATTAATTAAAAAATAAAGTAGCTCATATCCGTACTAGATATTTAATATATCTTTTAATTATAAAAATAATATTTCAGTTTGGTTGGGTATTTTGATCTCAAATCCAAAATTAAGATTTGTATGAAACGGGCCGAAAGGAGCCGCGCAACGTTCCTATGCGAATCGATCTGCATGCTATTTAAAAACGTATACAAAAGCTAATAAAACATAAAAATAAAATTCAAGTTAGTATCTGCTCTCTTAGAACAGCGTTCTGTCTAGTTTGCATTTTCATTACGCATATTATATAGATTTATGTAGCAACTCTATTATTTATCCATCTCTACTGCAAACTATGCGCAATGTACCCATATGCGAACTACCCACATGCATTGAATCTATATGCAGTCTATGTGGATAGTAGTAAACAGCTTGAGACGTACCTCATTTGCAGTATCCACACTACGCGCTGTAGTGAAATACTCTCCACGCATTACCCATTTATGTTTTTCTGTGTTATTTTCACAGATTCCAGCGCGCTTATTCAGTAGCCTCTCCGTACACCCCTGGCGTCCAATTGTCCGACCTGAAAGCGCGGTATTGAAAGCATTTAGCCTCGTTCAGACAGTGCGCGGCGTGCGTAGGAATTCGGTTATTTTGTTTGTTTAATATATTGTTTTTTACATTAGCTCCACACATGAAAAAATCAATTCCCTCAAGGCCCATGTCATCTTTGGGGATGATGTGTAAAGGTTTTTTTAAGGACAGGAAGGAAAGAAGTTCTGGTTGGAAGGAATTCGGGCTCAATGGGTCCAGGAGTGACGGACGCGTGAATCCAACCCTTCCCCTGCGGTGAGAGGTAATGGGTTGAGAGTGGCTGGATAGGTAAACAGGCCTTCCTCAACTAGTCTCCTCAATCCGGCCCGCCACCCATCAAGTGGATAGACGCACCCGAGACGCCAATACGCCGTACGCCGCCAAGACCTGGACAAACCTCACCCCATGAACGCGGGCACCCCTGCTAAGTCACCAAACGTAGCGAACCACTTGTGGTGACCTATGGCAGAGGTGTTGGTTATCCAATAAATGATTCCTGGGGCGGCGGTACCCATACCCATACTCCCAAATTAAGAGTGCGTACTAGTATCAACAGTTAAAGATAAATGGAAAGGGCCGATTGTATTACCATTACACACCGGATTGTAGGCACTATAAATTATATAACATACACCAATAGACAATGTTCAAATATAGTCGTAAAATATACAATGATGCAGGAAAATAAACACCGCTACGACAAAACTAAACTCCGAAAACCACATTCATTTAACTAATTATCATATCAAAATTTGGCCGTCAAGCCTTAAGAGGATTGACGCACCAAACACATCTTCTACTTCCACATACATAAATAAGAAGGAGCAAGAGCGACGCGGCATAATACCCCTAAAATAAATCACGATAATACATTCGGCCGTGAAGATCTCAAATCATATCTGAAACTGGGTAGTTTTTCACGTTTCCCAGGAAGGAAGCTCATACCTACGGAAAAAACAGTGTTTAGCTCGGTTTTTAACCCCCGAAGCAAAAATAGGGGTTTGACGTGTCTGTGTGTCTGTCTGTGGCATCGTAGGTCCTAAACGAATGGACCAATAATGATGCGGTTTTTTTTTGTTTGAAAGCTGATGTGATCGAGATGGTTCTTAGCTACATGAAAATCTGTTCAGGCGTTTCAAGGTCATCAGCTCTTTTTTTAGAGTTTTTTTTTGTGTTGAAGGTTATTTAATTGCTTTAATTATAAAAACTCTGATACACTAGTAAGCCGAAGAAACTTATTTAAAAAGTTGATCCAATTTGCAAGAGCGTAACATTATCTGACTTATTATTAGAGTCACAATTGGTTTCAAACACTGTATTAGGCACAAGGAGATTAAGGTGTTCAACCCCCATCGGCCTCAGCATTGCGTAGGAAAAAAGAGAGAATAGTATTCGCAGATAACATTCCTGGAAATACTATTTGCATCATCTCTTTATCAATGTCATGTAAATTAGCTGTTGTGGTAAATAGAGATCCCAAAAAACTTATGAATAGATTTCCAATCCACCCCACATTCTAACTTGTTGAAACTCCCCTTAGGTTAGACCCCCCCCCCTTGTAGTGCCAAGTTACTTCCTTGATTGGGCCCTTTATGTGTGTGTATATATATTTTTAAAATTAGGCTCGTCCTCACTCCCGGAGGCGTGTGACGAATGGGCTAGACGCTAACGGCAGCCGCGCACCGTCTGGACGAAACTACTTTGTAGACGAGACGTGCCGTTCAATTTTCTAGTACGCCCGTTAGTGCTATCTCCTCTCTGTGCTATTTGGTCCGTGCGTTAGCCCGCAGGGGTGCAGCCGGGAATGGCTATCAAATAATCAATCGTAATTACTACATAATGTTGTATGGGGTTGAAGCTTTTGATCTGCTCCGGCTTTTGCAAAAGAAACACATGTTTTTGATAAATGGTTCGATAAAAAAAGGCTTTGGCGTCGTTTTCTAAAAAGTTGAGTGCACTTTTAAAATAGCTTTGAGATAAACGAGTATAAGAATGTTTTTTTCTTAATTTATTGAAGTGAAAACTTCTTTAGCACCGTTGTGCTTTGAAACACGATGAAACGAAAAAGCGACACTAAAAAGAGACAAATACATACATCTATGGGATTTTGCCTGCGAAAGAATGCGATAGACTCATCGTGTCTCCTCTTTGGGCGGTGCTTCGCAGCCTCCCCACTTGCCCACTTTTGTCTACTTGTCTATTGAAGATTTCACTTCTACCATATGCGATCTGTACACAATTTTTTTATGTATGTATGTGTAGGTACTTTACAGATACGCCAGCCTGCATGTTGTTTTATGAATCCTATAGATCTGGGTTTTTGTGGAAAATCAACTTTTTGGTTGCAGTTCTCAAGATTGTAGAAGGTATGCGTATAATGATTTGTATTTGCTGTATCTATTGAAATACTTGAGCAATGAGAAATATTCAAGGTGTTTATATATTTTAATATTTAAAGGCTTTCCTTCATCGTCATCGTTGACTCTGCAAGACTTGCGTCCTGATCGTCTCTAGAAAGCGCCTCCAATCATGCTAATCTCCCTTTTGCATTTTAGCTTTGCTCTAGTAGTCAGTTATCTTTCATCCTTGCTACATATCCTGTCCTGTGAAGCCGTCCAGTACAGGTATTTGCCACCCATTATTTAATTATTTTTTTCAACATAATATCCTTTTTTTATCTGTCTGCCAAATAATTAATTAATTAATTTGGCGCGTTCCCCGAAGTTGAGCTCTTTGCAAATCTCTTCAAATCCTACCCCCTACTGTGAACCGTGGAATTTTCAAACGATATAAATGAATAACAAATTAATTTACTGTTTTTTTCGTGTTCCCGGCTACGCGCCTGCGACCGCGACCTTCACAGTGCCATGGCCTCGCCAAGGTAGGCCAGTTTCCCTCCGCTCTCTCCCAACCCTACCCCCTCACCACCCACATCCACCCTCCACCTTCCACCTCCGCCTACCCAGCACCTGTACACCATTATTCTCACTCTGGTACAGCGCGAACCTCTACACTCCTCTCCTGCTTTATAACTTCTTCATACTACAAAGCAAGTACCTACCAACCTGTCCACCAACTAAAAGCAGCTAGCAGTCGCCGCCATAGAAATCGCCATTATCTTCCATTCCATAGATTTACAAAATACTTATAGTTCGTTTCTGTTGTGGATGCGTGTCAATGATTAGTCAATAATTGAAAGGGGTTTTTTAATGACTCGTGTGTGCGACATGTTATTTTCCATTCATGTGCAGGTACATAAGTAATCTGCCTTCAAGCAGTATTTCTACTTATCTTAAGTGATACTTATTAAATTGTTTCAATTGTGGTACTGTGGCACCCCGAGAATCGTGGGCAGGGGAAGAATAACGTAGAATGAAGGTTGAGATAATCTATATTTAATTCTGTATTGATGTGCAAGTCGATGGAATAAGATGTCAGTTGCACACCAAGAATAAACCACTTTTACGTAAATGAGTCAAAAACAAGAGTCGAATCATGTTATAAGTCGGTGGAAGAGAATGTATGAGAGATTGTGTTGTACGCATGAATGTGAATTAAGGCAGAGCTTAATGCTATATCATTATTTTAGATTAATATTTACTACGAATAGGTTTACATTATAAATATAAAAACATGCTTTGGATAAATTGAAGCTTTTCCTACCATTTTCATCGAGTAGAATTAAAATAAAATTGTTAAAATTAATATAAAAAAATGAATATTTCTTCGTTGGTGTACCATTCATCCGATTGCAATGAAACTTTGGTGAGTTGTTGTGCTCACGCCCGCGATGTTTCTTTAAATAATAATAGTTAACTCTGGCGTCTTGAAATTTGTATGCAATTTTTATAATAGGTCGCGGGCGAATTCTTTGAAAATTTTGTTTGTATTTTATAAAGTTTGGTGGCAGGGTGAGAAGGAAGAAGGGGGAGTTAAAATTCAAAATCTCCAACTGACGAATTCTTTTTTGGTTATGGTTTTATTGTATAATGTGGAAAATTAAATTCTTTATGCCTGAGCTTCATAAAATTAAATTAAACATTTTTTTGGCGATGTTTTTCTCGTGAATATAAATAGGCTTTTATCAAGAGGATTTAGAGTGTTGAAAAGTAGTTATTTATCTTTTTTCAGGTTCACCACAATCAAATGTGTTCAGAAACAAAAACATAGCAAAACAAACTCAGTCAAAAGTATTATAAATATATTGATATTAATATATTCGACCAACTCAAATTCAAATAAAACACATCAAAATAGATAAGTAGCTATATTGAATTATGAATTGTCACAACAATATAGAATTTATTATATATTTATTATAGCTAGGTACATACCAACATAACTGTTTTATCGTTCTTCATAAATTTAGTAATAAATGCTATCTATCTATTTTCCAATATTTGAAATTTAATTGTGAAATTCATAAAACTTTGACGTCATAATTGATTGCACTATCCAATTTTAATAAATAAATATCCAAGCGGATTCGTTCTTGAGCCCAACCAGTTGAATGCAATGTAGATACTAACAGTAGAAATGATCTACATTTGTGAAAATTGATTTATTTGGGTTTTTTAATCGTTTTCATACTAAATTATGTTTCAACTTCTTTGCTTTTATGCTTAGTTCACACTGAGCTATATATCTGCGAGCAGATATCTGTTGATTCGCGAGCGCTTATCTTTTGTCCTTTCACACAAGGCTATCAAATATTTCTTCCTGTGGTAGGAGAGTATTGGACACGTCACAGCGGTGATGAAAAACCCGCGGCCCGCGTGCCCTTTTTGTGCGGTCCATTTGGCTAAATAAAATATTTTAAAAAATTGATGTAAATATTTTTCAAGGGTTTCTGTTTTGTTTTATACAGGGGTTTAGCGGAAAACTCAAATCTTAAAGTTTTGAATCAGCGGCTCAAAATAACAAGCTTTTTTCTGCATATGAGCCAGAATTTTTTGACAAAATATGGAATTGTAGAAAAAAATGACCTCTAGAGCGCAACGCAAGATCTATGTTCGATGCATTTTGAAGTTTTCCATTTTTTAAAATACCAAAAGTTTTCTTGACAAAATTCTGTTAAAGGCCATCCGATCGTGGAGAAACTAAATAAAACCAAGTTGGCGACTCAATCGCTATCCAAAGGAAACTGGTGAATTTCAAGGGCGACGCGGTGACTAGCGGTGCTGGTCGCCACGGTCGTCGCGTTTCAGTTGCCATGTTGACCGGTTGCCATATTGACAGTTTGCCACGTTGACAGGTTGCCATGTTGACAGGTTGCCATGTTGACAGGTTGCCATGGTAGAGGCTCACGATCTGTCAAGTTTTCGAGTAATTTGCGATATGTCAGATCAAAAAAATATCGATTTTGTTCAGGAGGTTGATAAATTGATTTGTGGCGTGAACTGAGTTGCCAACCAGTTTTCGGTTTCTCCATGAAGGCCCTAACTCTCGATAAAAATCAACAATATTTATTAGTTTGACCAAGCGTGTTCATTATTTTTTAAGAATGATATAAATCGACATCATTTATCGGTTTAGCCTTCAAAATATATTTTTTTTGCCTGCCGCGCTTTTCTTTTGACGTTCTACAAGTTTTTTCATAAAAAAACCACGTTTTAGAAAAAGGTTGGCATCATAACTGAGTGCAAAGTTAACCATGTCAAATTGCAGGTATGTATCCAACCTCGTGTGGCCCGCGAACACAATGAAAATGAATCAATTGGCACTCCGCCCGGCTAAAAAGGTCGATTATCACTGCGTTACAGCCTTTATTTATTTGTGTGAATACTGCTCAAGAGTTACTCTTCTCAAGAGTTCCAACTCCTCCCGCTCAAGAGTTTCAATTCCTCTAAAGAGTTCCAACTCTTCTCAAGAGTTCCAACTCCTCTCAAGAGTTCCAACTCTTCTCAAGAGTTCCAACTCCTCCCGCTCAAAAGTTCCAACTCGTCTCAAGAGTTCCAACTCCTCCCGACCGTTCGAAGCCAGAGGGACTACGGTATTCCCGATTGGGGTATTATGGGGTAATGTGACGAGAAAATAAGGAAGGGAAGGAGATGGGAAAGAGTAAGATTGGGAAGTATACGCGATACTGAGAGTATCTCCCTGTAGGTGGTGTCGTGATTAGTTGAGTGCCATAAAATACTGGGCGTTCTTGGATATACTTTTTTTTTAATTTCTCATCTTATATTATGTTTGCGTCTAAGCATTAAAATACCAGAAAACAATTTATTGCCTTTTCGTATCTCTCGAGAGTGCAAGAATCTCAAGGATAGATTGATTGCTTTAATCAGCTGTGACTTATGACCAAAGATATTCTTATGACTCATATCGCTTGCATATTTGCTTGTTAGCATAATATGTATTGTATTCAAACCGAAACAAATTCTGCGTAACCGGTACGAGTGCAGGATACCCAACCTCCGATTGGATAGCACACTAGAAGAATATGTTCATCTCATGTATCATTCTCTTTACCTCCGTTCACACTAACTAATTTGTTCCCCCGAGGTTCTTTTTACTACGTGGTTTGTAACGAATTACTTCCAGAAACGTTATATATCATGTTCCTTATAACCACATTATCACACACATTTTTTGAAAACCGATCATGTTATCATTCTACAACCCAATAAAAAAAACACCCGCAGGTGCCAAGTTCTCGGGTGCACACAGCACGCCCCACCGATCAATCCAAGATCGCTGCAGAATCAATCTGGCCAACCGCAGAACAGCGAAACGAATGGCGGTATTATTGATATCAGTGTTGCCAACCAAATAAAAGTAAAACCGACACGTTAGGTACCATGACTAATTCAACATGAAAGATTATTCCGAAAAAGGTTTATTAATTTTAACTCATCTATCTTGACCTAGTTTCGTTTTGATACAGCGTGATAGGTTTCTAAATGATACCTTCAGTTTTATTTCTGTTAGTTTTTTTACGTCTTCATAAAATACGTTATGTAATTATTGATCTACTAATAGCAAGCAATGTTCAGAGTGTAAAAGCGGTGGTGGTCTTAGATCACGATTGGGCTCACTAAAGGAGAAAGGATTGCCACTTGGAATATCTACGCTTTTAGTTTTTCTAAACGTTAATATCTTTAATCATTGCGACCTCTATACCCAAAGGTTGCAGATTCTTAACCTGTCGTTAATTTAATTTTTGATTTAAGGCGGCGCTATTCGGCTGAAAAAGAAGAATATGGAGAGACATGTAATTACGAATGTTGAACAGAGCGCGCTAATATTTTAAGTGATGAAATCGCAGCGAAAATGGCGAAAAAGCTTAATAAAACATGGCTTGTTTAAAATACAGCAAAAATCTCGTGGAACGTATCTTAAGTATCATTTAAAGAAACATTGTGAATTTTTTCACAAATATAACTTGTAAAATAATAGAAATAGACTTGTTTTAAATAATTTTCGGAGCATATTTTGCGATTTTTTTCTATCAAGGGAATTTCATATAATTTGCGTTTCGGCATGGAACGTATCTAGATATTATCTTAAAAAATAACACATATTTTTTAAGAGCTTAAAAACTTCAAATTTTAAAGGGAGATATGTAAGAATTCGGTCGAAATTCGAATAGTGGACCCTTAAATAATCTAGGAAAATGTAGATTATTTCGTTATCGCCATAGTGAATGTTCCTCCCTTTGGAATCAAACGGTTGCTTGAAATGGCTTTAGCTGCGTTTATTAAACAGATCTCAATATCCTGGCATGTACAACACAGCATTCCCCCTTTCTCTCGTATTCCTATTTCTATTTATTTCCTTCAGCCTCGCGACAAACCCTTAAAAGTCTGTCAATTAAGAGCAGAAAATATAAAAATTGGAACTACAAAATTTGTCGGCTGGCAACACTAATTTAACTATCAAATATTTAACTATACCAATTTAACTATCGAATATATAGAACGCTGTAAATCACATTTAAAAAAAAACATATTTTTGTTCTTAAAGAAAAAAAATTTAAATCTAAGAAACACTGTAGTTAAGGTACGTACTAAATGATAAATTTGATTAAATGATGTTTTACACAGTGATTTGCTTTCATTTAATTAACATAAAATTTGAATTTAACAGTAGGTAGAAAGGAAGAATCACTAATGGTGAGTTTAGTTACACTACTTTTAGATCTGAATGAGTTAAATATATTCAGATCTAAAAATAGAGACATGATCTAAAGCCCGAGCAATGTTAGATACAGTTAGTATTAAGTAAATGTGAGCAATTTTTAAACTGTGCTTTATATTATATAACAATTTCGTCATTCTTCATCATGTTAACACGAAATTGCAAAGGTATAATATACGTATGTGCAATTCTAATTTTGAGATCAGTGGGTATCTATCTATATTGCAATGAACAATTTTTTTCACTTTTACGCCTTTTTAATTTCACAGCTTTTCGATTCCACCAAGAGTTATATTTTTAGTATCTATTGCCATTTGGACAACAGGGGTGTCCTTCTATGTTTTCTACTCTTATTTGACAAACTGTACAAGAAAATACTCGAATGTTTAACACTCTCATTGTGATTTTAAGCAAGTGTTTCAAAGCTCGATAGTTCGTGATTGAAACGACGTTTCGAGCTGAAAATAGTTTTGTTGAAGTAGAAATTACAAACACAAAACACGTGTTATTTTATAGATGCATAATCGCTAATATTTTATAACACACTGAGTTCCATTTTATTTTATGGTTCACTTACCCACTCTCTAGTATTTTAAAAATGTAAACGGTTTCCAGTGAATACTTACTTGTCGCACTGTATTCATTTCGCGGCATATACTCGGAATTTTACAGGCATTAGTATAAAAAAAACGAATGAAATTTCCATTGATACGAATTCCTCACAGTAATTTGAGCAAGATGGCCGTGATTTGGATACCTAAGTTTAATCGAAAATCAGAGATATTAGTTCCCTTAAATTGAATACCCGCGAAATACTATTATGAAGAAAGAAAAGTTGCTCAATGCTGAGTTTTAATCATTTTTTATTGTTTAAAAAACCAACAATTTTCGTAAACAATGCTGCCTCAATTACACTGAGCGAGTTGCAAGCTACTAGCCGGTTAAGTTTAAAAGCGGGTGAATCGGCGAAAGAGATTGTCATGATGACACACAAAACTGTCTACTCGCTCTCTAAAATAACGTTTCTCGCGCGAACCGTCTCGGTCGACATTTTGTAAAAAGCTTCAGCTCGCAGCTAGTGCCACACGCTAGCCAGTAGCGAGAATTACGGCTCCCGCACGAACTAATTCGGACAGTTACGAAATCAGCTGTTGGTAGGCCGCCATCTTGAGCGAGTAGCCAGTAAAGTTGACCACCTTTCAACTTTTTTCGTATATTCTGCTAGTTAGCTAGTAATACGATTACAATGAACGAGTTTACTAACAGATGAATTTCCCAGAAAGTAGCTTCTAAACTCGCTCAATGTCACCGAGGCTTTAGGTACTTCTTCAGGGATTATTTAAAACTCTTGTGGCGATTAATTTTTAATTAAAATTGTTCCACAAAATAAATGTGCCGTGCTTGAAGAAGATTTATTTTTTATGTAAGAAGGTATGTATATTTCATATTTTAACGGTTAACGTCTTTTATAAGTTCTAATAGTGTTATATTAAAGCATTTACAAAAAATAGTAAAGCTAATATGATAAAGATAAAGAGCTTGGAAAGAGGAACTATCTAGCACCTCCGGTTGGGTGACGTTGTGAGGCGGGCTAAGTAAAGGTCTGTTGGAAAGCGATTGCGAATGCGAAAAATAAAGAATATCGACAAATACCGGTGACCGGACAACTTAGAATGCAATCAACTCAGAACCTCATTTGAAAAGTCATAAGAACTGTAAAAAAATGTACAAAAAATAATTAGATAGGCTAGGTTATGGGCTTTTTTTATTGCGTTTAATGAGTTTTAGGTTATGGGCTATTTTTTATAGCTTTTAATGAGTTTTAAAAGAGGTGTTGAGTTGAGATGATTCGGAGTTGGCATGGAATCCAAATACCAAATGTGTGACTTTTTACCAAAAAATGTGTCAGAGAAATTTCGTTTCATTCTTCCGATATTTACTTTGAACGGGGGTTTCGTTCTTGTTCGCAGATTTATTTATTTATTTTGTTATAAAAATACAAAAACAGTACAAAGAAGCTTTTGACTGTCCAACTAGGAAGGACTCCCGTTCTAGGACACTCAAATTGATAGGTTTCGAATGCATTAGGTACATAATAATTAATATATGTAGTGTTAATTAAAATTGAAAAATTACATTTACCTAATTATAATATATGTTACAGTTTTATAATTAGTTAAGCATCGAATATATAACATAAAATAATATAGATTGTATTGCAGATGTCCTGGTACGAATACTGTTAGCTCATTTGAGCGTGATCTACTGTAATACCTGTAAAACAGAATCAACTTGCCTATATTACCAATGTTTTGTTTGTGCACATTTTCGCTTTGCGCGGGAATCGAGTTGAAAAACGTATACATACTACAATTATGCAATCAACTCCATATTATTAAATACCCAAACATAAATTTATATCAAAATTCAGTAGATTTAAATTGTATAATATGTGGAAAAATATATTATCTTGTATACCTACACATCTAATAATTAAAACTTATTTATGTATTTTATATCCGACCTTGGATTTTAACGTGTTTTAACAAACCGTCAGAATTGTTTTTTTAAAAAAAGGTGAAAATTCCCCCTTGAGTTGTTTGCAACATAAAATTTATCTTTACCGAGTTGTTTTGTAAATATTATTATAAAACTAGTTTTTTGGGTTTTTATAGAATTTACGTCTAGCGCCTCGCAACAAATACTTTTAATGGTATGGGTAGCTATTAATAACGGCTAGGTGGTACCTATCGCACTTACTTACCCGCTATTAACATGTAGGTACGATTTTTCCATGGGTAGCTTTTATTTATTTATTTATTAGTTTTATTTTAGTAAATTGTACATTTAAGTTTACAATTTCCTAATTATTGTATCATATTTCAAACTATATTTTTTCTTGTTTTATGTATCTCCTACAATACATTTTGAACTTTCCGATTGGTGTGGCCTTTAAAGTTTCTGGTAAAGTGTTGTATAACTTCATCCGTTTGTATAGTAAACTGTTCTGCGTATTCGTTTTGTCCTTTTTTTGTAGTCTGATTTCCTTGCAAGTCCTTGTGTTGTGTCTGTGAATGTCCTTGTTGTATATAATTTTGTTTGAGAAGTATTTTGGTAACATGTTGTTCACTATTTTATGGATAAATATCATCGCGTGCAGGGTCAACATCTGTTTCACGGTTAGCCAATTTAGTTCCTTTAACATTTTATTTACTTTTGAGAATCTATTTCGCTGAAGTATTATTCTCATTGCCCTGTTTTGGAGAATTTGAAACTTATTTTGTTCTCGTTCGTTACACAGGAAAAGGATAGTTGAGTTTAGTCTTCTTAGGTATACCCAATCACTTGAAATGACAATAAATGACTTTACTCAGATACGCCCACTCACCCCTTAAAAGAACTTTTAGAATACAAACTTTTGAACTCCCAGTATTAATATATGTATATTTTTTTGTAATTTGAAATAAGTAAGGATGGGTTGTTTCAAAAAATTTGATGAATTCATCAAATATTTGAAGTTAATTTTCACGTTCTGTGTAAGTTCTATTGGAGTTCTGTGATTATTTCAGTTTCATACAGCAACTGGCCTATAATGATATAATAACAGAACTTGAATAAAATCTCCACAGAACGTGAAAATTAACTTCAAATATTTGATGAATTCATCAAATTCTTTGAAACAACCCATAATTTTTCAACCACAAAACTCGATTTATTTGTTATAATTTGACAGTGAGATGCCGACCTTTTAAAAGAACGCTAGGCTGTAGGATATATAAGACACAATAAAATTCGAAAAGATTTTATATCAATCTGTCATCAAATACTGTAGAATAGTTATATCCATGTAATATTACTATAATTATGGTAGCTACCTTCAACTTCTAATATTTTCTATACATTCTGATGACCGTATGCTACACTAGCGCCTCCTAGCGGCGCGAGTTCTGAGGGTTAGTTTTCATGTGAAATATCTCTATATTTTACCTAAATAAATTATAGAAATCGAGGGGGAGGGGTAGAGCAGTGTGACATTGTGTGACAAGGGGTATGGGGGGAGGGTCATCAGCACATGTAAAAATCTAAATAATTAAAACGCAATTTTTTTTTTAATGCAAAATTGCAAAATATGTGACGTCGCACTATGGGGGAGGGGGTCTCACAAATGTGACAGGGACGGGGGGGGGGGGGGGGGGGGTCAAATAAATTATGGATGGCCCCTTATTACTCGTATGAGTTCGTTTAGCTTTACAAACAGTTTATTTAACTTTGCAGGTGGCCGAAGAAGGAACTAACGAACAAACTGATTACTTTTTTAAACCAATATTTTTTTTTTACGTGAGCTCCACACAGGAGGCCCTGAGGATAATAATTTCCCTCAGGGCGTATGTCATCTTTGTGGATGCTGTGTGGAGGGTTTTTTTAAGGAAAGGAAGGGGAGGAGAGTTCTGGGAAGGAAAGGGGTTTAAGGAGTGGGTAGGAATCTGGGGTTCAGTGTGTCCTGGTCCAAGACCTGGACAAACCTCACCCGATGAACCCGGGCACCCCTGCTAAATCACCAAACGTAGCGAACCATTTGGGGTGACCTATGGCAGAGGTGTTGGTTATCCAATAAAGGTTTCCGGGGCGGCGGTACCCAATCCCGCCTTACAAATAATATGATTTTTCATCTCCATAAAATATAAACTGACGACGCCCAGCATTCGTAGAAAATTTATTTTTATATTTTCTTCGAACCATGTAAAAAACCGTACCTGTGTTGTTTTATTTTGTTTATTTTTTTTTAATTACTACATAATTTTTTCTACATTTTTTCACTCGCCACGCTATGTATATATCTATATAATAATATTATTGTAGAAAGCACTCACTTTGTGGTTTGACATATTTAATAAAATAAAATACTTTTTTGTTTAAAACCATGAGATTTATTAATTTATGAACCGACCGGTTTCGCTTTAATCAAGCATCTTCAGGGTACAAATTAATACTAAACGTTTAGTATTAATTTTTACCCTGAAGATGCTTGATTAAAGCGAAACCGGTCGGTTCATAAATTAATAAATCTCGTGGTTTTAAACAAAAAAGTATTTTATTTTATTATTTAATAATATTTTATTTCGTTACTTCTTCCTACTGAAAAGTCAAGTACGCCAAATTGTAGTTCCTAAATTGTACGATGTTGAATAAATCTTACGAGAATTTTTAGGTAGGTTCCTACCTGATTGAAACAGTTAAAGAAAACATGCCCTAAAGCCCTCTTTCTCGTCGACATTAAAAACGTTGCACTAATATAAATTGTTGTGGGATAATTTAACAATAGCATGTTGTGGTTTTGTTTTTCTGTTTCCTCGCACATAAAACACGTGTTTTTTTTCCATTAGGCTATAAACCCAGATGTGTAAGTTCCTACCGACAAAGGTGGGAAACTATTCATATTTGGAAACCACTTTGGAACACTTTGCGGTTCCGAATAGCCCAACCCTAGCCGCTCGGATTGTAACAGTGATGAGCATAAACAAACATGTCGATAATCGATTAATGTTTTTGATCGAGTCGCTCGGCTAGAACTAAGATTTTTTTACGATGAATAACGAATGTTATCGGCTTTACACTGGTGATGACCAACATTTTTAGAGGAATCGTCCCCTGATGATACCAACGATTAAAATTGTCATCGTCGAGAGAATTGACATTATTTGGTTTCCATACATTAATTATAATACTCATGTAGAAAACTTTAATAGGTTTAGAACCAGCAACCTCCGAACTAAGCGTTAAAAAAATTTCAGATCTACATTTTTTTGTATTCGTAGGATAAATTATAGATAATGAAGGTATAAAAAGTTCCTTTGTTAGTTTTTCTTTTGGACGCGTATAAGAATTTGTTTGTAAAGCTGTGTCGCTCTGCCACGGAGATCATCATACATGAATTAATTCGTATATTAGACAATTCGATTAAACCGAATAAATCCTTGATCGAAATGTTCGATTCTTAAAATAATCGGTACATGCAAATGGATATCTCGGTCATGCCCATCTCTAGATTGTAATCAAACACGTGGTACACTTTTGGCAGCACCGGCGCTACTTTTCAATTGAAATAAATAATATGGCGGCGAACCGTTGCCTGCTCAAGGTAATGAGCTGGAAAATTGGATCGGAAACAAACGAAATTGATTCGTACGAAATTCGAATTGCGTATTTAATGGGATTTTTCCGAATGAAGTCTACTTTTTTAATAATCGTTGTCGTGGATCCACGCTGAGTTCGGCGTCAGTGCATCGTTAAGCCATCATACGGTGACGTTTATAAAACGATTACATGGTAATAAATAGATGTGTGCATATCGATAATATGCTTTACATATGTCCATGTAGGTACTGTTATATATGTAACATAAGTCAATTTATAAGTTTTAATTCTGTTGTGAAAGTGATTTTTTCTTCTATTTGGGTTATTTTGTTTTAGGGACCGTCCACAACAAAGCACGGAACAATTTTTTTTAAACATGCACAAGTTGTCTCACTGTCCAAAGGGTGAAAAATCGCCCAACCGTATAAAAAATATAGTGTATTATTATTTTAACCAGTGGTCGCCCAATGGTCGAAATTCGACCATAATTAATTTAATGCGTAATGTTTTTTTTATTGATTTAATGTAATTTTTATGCACAATTTAAAAAAATATTAGCATTCTGCACTCCTTATCTATATAAACTATACGCGTGCGAAATTTCATACGCCTCCGTCCGCGCAATTTTCGTAAAAAGGGGTGCAATTTTTTGCTTCGTGTATTAATACTGAAAATGAACTAGTGGTCGCCCAATGGTCGAAATTCGGCCATAATTAATTTAATGTGTAATGTTTTTTTTATTGCCTTAATGTATTTTATGCATAATTTAAAAAAAATAGCATTCTGCACTCCTTCTCTATATAAACTATAAGTGTACAAAATTTCATACTACTCCGTCCGCGCAATTTTCGTTAAAAGGGGTACAAAGTTTTTGCTGATATCTATGGTAAAAGTTCCAATGAAGATCGAACCTTAGTGAATGTTAATAAATAATATAGACACCACTTGCTCTGGATAATTGAACTTAAGTGTTTTAAAATAATGGTTGTATTTTTCTATAAGTTTTGAAATATTATTTTTTAATTAATTAAAATCCTATAAATTAGTCGCCTTTCAGTGGATCTAACAGTTTGAAAATGGTCTTGAAAACCGAAACAGCTGAAACTAAAATACTTGCAGAACTTGATAATAAAACTATCAAATTTAATTTGAATTAAATATAAAAAAAGGTAAATATTGACCCACGATGGAGATATTCACAAAAGATATTCTACGAAACCATCTTCTCATTGTCTACGTACATTGTTGATATTATTTGTCAACAAAACAACATTCTCTAAAGCGTGCGTGCGTGTAATGAATTAACCTAACCTAGCATTTACAAAAAAATCCCAGAGCAATATTATACTATTTCTTAATTCATATGACATTAAAGTTATTATACAATACACAGTGGTCAGTGGTTAAACTATTATGCAGATGTTACTATTGGTACGTAACTACGTATGCGCAAGCTCGGCTTTCATTAATATATTGGCGTGTGTTATAATTATGGTAATAATCATGAATTTATTAGACAGCTGTGATGAAACTGGTATCATCTGACGACTCCACGATGAAAAGGTAAGGCGAAAGGCGATTGCTTCCTGTTTGCGGGATAACTGGTCCAATCATACTCATCGAATGTGAAAAAGAAACAAATGTTAGAAATCATGAAGACGGAAAAGTTGAAAAGGAAGTTACTACTAAGAGAAGTCGGGAGAAATTACTGTGCACACAAACGATCTGTCATTTTTAAAATATACGCTAGCAACAATAACAAATCATTGATACAGAAAAGGCAAGTAAGCATGAAAAAAAATTTAAAGTGGAATTCCCCAAAGATCTATCTCTAGACCTGTTTTGTTTTATATTAATTTTTTGTAAGTTTATTGACTTACAAACACCACATTAATTACGGTCATGTTGGTAAAAAAATACCATCCTTGAGTAAAATCGAAATATATTTTTTTATATGAACACCGCACGAGAGTCCCATCCGCTCTCGTCTGGAGCCAGTGAGACTATGGCATCCCCAATTGGTGAGGCTGTGAGGCTGAAAGTAGTGGGGTGGGAAAGGTGATGGGAAGAGAAAGATGAGGAATAATTGTGAAATAACACAAATTAATCAACTAAAATCTCATTGAGAAGAAGATAACACTCATAATCTAAACGAAAGAATGCAAGAGAACAAGACACAGAAAAATAGAAAAAGACAATGGTCGCAACTGAGACTCGAACCCAGACCTCTCGTCTAACCGTACGCGTTAACCAATTTCGCTATTGCCACCTTCTGTCAAACTGTCATATTTGTCGATCTCATATTTCAAATTTTAGAATAAACAATGTTATCTTCAACTCATTCTTTTTTCCGGATTCTTTTCTGGGTTCCAGTCCCAGTTGCGACCATTGTCTTTTTCTATTTTTCTGTGTCTTGTTCTCTTTCATATTTTCGTCTAGGTTATTAATGTTATCTTCTTCTTCAATGATATTTTACGTTGATGGGAATAACCTTAAAAAATTAAATAAAAACTATTTGCCACGCCGGGATTCGATCCCACGACCTTCAGAGTACACCATTACCGAGATTAAGGTAAAAACTACATTGTTTTTCAAGAGACTATCGAAATTTAACAGAGCTTGTGGTTTGACAAACCTGTTTTTTCAATGTCATCTTCTCATTCCAAGAATTCAATTCATTGCATCTATGAGTGGGTACCTTTTACCTACATAACATGTTGTGAGATGCATTTTGGACCATTCTTTCTGTATCCGTGGCATTTACTTGATCATAACACATTCCTAACTAATGGAGAGCTGTGCGACTTGACCATAATATTGCAGCATATTTTATAATGACCATTAAGGAATTAATTCAATCCAACACTGAGACGCTAAATGAATTTGGCAACCCGGTCGAAGACACAGCTGGCATTTGGTGGATTTATTAGATTTATGCGATGTAGGGAATAATCAATTTTATTCACGTTAATAATTGCGTGAGAGAAGAGATCCGAGAAAAAAATGAACGATCCGATGGGCTGTAATAAATTATCGTTCGTATCTGGGTCACGTAAGCCTAACCCGAAACAAACAGCGGGGTATTTAGCAAAATAGTTGTTTTATTTTAAAAAAAATCCGGCTATATAATATAGTCAGGAGATGTAAATATTTAAAAAAAAATTAACTTGACCAATGCAGTAAATTGATAGTGAATACCAGTGGCAGTCGGTGACTTTTTGTATAAAGGATGCTGAAGTATATCAAATACCTACCTAATATCAAATATAAATATCTATAGACTAGCCCACGAACAAGATTACTGACAAAAATAGTATGTCAAATTAGCTCTAAAATTAATTTAATTAAGTAGATATTCGAAAGATATTCAACGTATGATTAGGCTTCAGTTATTCAAGCCGAACTGTCAAAATGGTCGCGCGAATAAATCTAATACGTACCGAATTAAATACACGCGTTTTGGTTATGCTATTATGTGCACTGTGCCTACGCACATTAAAGTCGTTTTCTGCGCGTTGGATGCTCCCATGGAATGCCTATCCGGCTTCAGACAAATCTCGGCAGGCAGAACTAAATACGCATGCGCGAAAATCAAACTTTTTCTAACATCGTGGAAGCGGAATGAAGCAGAGAATCCGCTGTTGCTGGTATTGGTGCGTTTACGCGACATTCGACACACGACTCACACAAGCATCGAGAATGGTATTATATGTATTTCGTCTCGGTCCGCGCGTCGAGTTTTGTTGTTTAAGGCTACTGATGATGGGACGGTGTCGTTAAATTGCAGTATTTTACTGTTTACGGCTAGAAAAAAATAAGCCCAAAGTTTTTTTTGCGGAATAAATAAATAACAATTATAATTATATTTATTATAAGTACGTCTAGAAAAAAGGGAATATCCACATAACGTATGGAAGGACCGCACCTGGTGTATAGCTAATAATTTTCATCTTTAATGGTGTGAAAAATATCAATAATAAGGTGTTATATTTCACACAATGTCACACCCGATTATTAGCTATTTTCCATAATATATGCGTTTTATTTTCCATTGGTGTTAATGGGATGTTAGTTATTAAAAACGTATTATTGTTACTGATAAGTCGTTAGTTAGTTTTCAATATCTATTAATAGGTTTAAAAAGTTATCACATGTTTATGCTAGAATTTTATAAATAACATTTTTTATGTCCATAATCACATAAATTTTACAGTGTCCTTGAGATGATTTATCACAAAATGGTGCCATAAAAGAAGATTCAATTTAAATAATAAAGGTAAGGGGGGAGCGTTATTGTTTATATATTAGATTTTTTTGATATTCTACGTTAAGTTAAAAATGTTAATATCTCTTAAAATATTCTAAATACAGAATTCAGATTTTGGTTAATCCATCATTATACGTTTAAAAATTTGTTAAAATAATTATAAACATAATAATAAGCTCTCGTTGGTTGCAATAGAAGTATTTTATTTAAAAACGGGAATAAATTAACCAATATAATCAAACGCGTGTTAGTTCGTATGTTAAGTATTCTCAATAAAACGATTCCATTTGCATTTGGGCAAGCAGAATATAAGAGCGGTGATTCACGTCATTGCGTCTCACTAGAGCTCTTTACGTTATATGTATATGCGAGTGCGCGAAATGAAAGCCCAGTGGTGTTTTTTACTTTAAAAGTATTGTGTCGATGGTAACTTGGCGTGTTCTCAACTGAATAATTGTTTTTGTCGATGATTATTTAATTTTTTATTGGGTATGGTCGATTTTTTTACGTAATTTTGATTTTTAAGCAGGGCCTTGCCACGGCCCGGTACCATTTGATCCACGGACTGGGTACCACTCCCTTAACAAACTTAGCCTTGGGGACCTAATTTTTTTGGTCGTACATCTACCTTTTCCCACATTTCAAATTCAAAATTAACCCTTAGTCTCCAACTAATTTTCCCAATATTTTTGTAAGCTACCTTTTTTAATTATTACATTCTTTAACAAATTTATTTGTACCTCGATAATGTGTCTCGGATAAACATACAAAAGTTCCAGCACCAGTTGCGACAGATTTATTAGTATTATCTTCTTCGCCAATGAACTAATACTTAATTAATAAATGTTGTCACTTGAGGGTTCTCAGATAAATCTAGTTTTTTTGTTGTTGTCGAGGACATTGCATCAGTTAAAATAAAATCATTGTAAGAGACTTTTTTACCCAATTTTAATTTGGGTCCATTCCAAGATCGCTAAGAGATTAATGTAAAATGTAAATGGCTAAACCTGAACTGACACAACCTCATATAAATATGATGCTTTAAAACCAATAATAACTAGTCGTAACTAATTGCTCAGGTGGATTTCAAGGAAAGGCGTTTTGCATTTTCATGTTTTATTCCTTTCGAGCAGATGGAATTGATATTATTTGCGATGATATAAAACAAGTAAGATGCACACTTCACGACTAAGCCATCTGTATCATATGTTTTTGTCAACCGGTCAAACCTTTGGTTGGGTTAGGTTTTATGTGGATCGAAATTCATTAACGTATAAAAAATCATTAAGTAAAATCAAAACGGTACAAGCGACGGATAAAGTGTAGTAAAGAGAATATACCCAGTCGACGAATTGACCGATTTCCGCATGATTAGATTACGAAATTATAGATTAGAGTGACAAGTTTTTTTTTCCAACATTTACCTCCCGTACGAGTACGAGTAATGTTCGAGTTTTACCTCACTCAATTATAAATTTCAAATAAATAAACCCATTTGGGTGAGGTTCATAATTTAAAAAAATAAAATTATAACCGCAAGATCTTGGTAACAGTTCTGCTGACGTTTTCATTCTGAACTCTGATTCTTGTTCTAGTTATTACTAATTGGAAAAAAGTAGACCCCTTTGTAGGTTATAAATAACACCAATTAAAATATGCTTTTTCGAGTTTTCTCAAAACAGCTCTTTCCTTTTTGATTAGGTTTGACGCGACAGTCTGTATCTCAAATTGTAGGCCAATCTGGTGTATTGTATTTCGGATATTTTTATGATTAATAACACGCTATTTGCCATCTAGATTAGAGTTCAAACAATGTTAAATGTCAATTCTTGCACAATTATCTTCACGATAACGCCCTGTTTTATGCAATGGATTGAATGGAGGTCTGAGAATTGTTCTTGTGTTGCAATATTTAGTGCATTATCCTATTAAATGCTGTCATCAACACAGACGCTTTTGTAAACATTTCATATCTCTAAAACGTGTAAATAATTTGACAATAAAAAAGTTGTAAGTTGCTTTCAAAATATATGCAGAATATATTACTGGATATTTCTGCATATTGATAAGTTAGATTTTTTTTTGCGTTTTTTTGGGTAACGTTACCATCAAAGTAGACCGTAATAATTATGTGCATTTTTAATAGACATCAACTGGATGGCCTTTGTAGCCTAACGCATTAGTTTAAATTTGAAAATTATAGATGTTTTAACTAAAATTACGGTGATTCTTTTTTGTCATGGGATGCACAATGTTAAGGTTGCATGAAATTTTGAAAAATAAAGATGTTTTAACTTAAATTACAGTAATTCAGATCCACGGACTTAGTAATTCTTTTTCGTCATGAGATGCACAATGTTGAGGTTGCATGAAATTTTGAAAAATAAAAATGTTTTAACTTAAATTACAGTGATTCTTTTTCGTCCTAATACTACTGATACTCTTCTTTGTGCTACTGTAACTGATAATCATCAATGTAATGCAAAAGCCTTTTAATTGCGTTAAATAAATAAAGAAATGAATTAATTGAAAAAAACACAAATTAAACAAATTAAATTTATTTGCCACGCCGGGATTCGATCCCGCGTCCTTCGGATTGCGAGTCAAAAGCCTTACCCTTAGACACCCAAATCGTCATTCTCATGTTTTCATTCGACTTTTCAACCAATCAACCAACCAACCAACCTACCAACCCAATCTTTTTTTGAAAACATTCTTATCGTTTTATTTTTACGTACTGTTGTGCACATTTTTGTGTGGTTTGCATTTATTCTTTGTTCCTCCTTTGCAATTTTTTTACGTGTATTTTTTATATAAGTAAAATGTATAATAAAATATCTTGGTTGAAATGTCGAAAGATGTCCACGGGAGTTCACTTTATTAAAAGAAAAATCATTTAAAAATAATCATAGACACAACAACCAATGGGTTACTGTAGAAATTAAGAATATGATTAAAAAAAGAGATTATCTTTACCGAAAATGCAAGAATAGCCCTAATAACCCTGTTTTTCGTTTAGAATACACGCGATATAGAAACAAAACAAATAAACATATTAATTTTACTAAAAACACATTTCACAAAAACGCAATAAATAGTTTAAACGGCAACCCGAGGAAACTCTGGGACGAAATAAATAACCTAATAGGAAAACCTAAACAAAATCTAGATAAAATAATCCTTCAACATATGGGAGGTCAAGGAGACACAAAATTTTTATGCGATAAATTTGCTACAACATTTGTAAATGAAATAAAAGACATAAGACATAACTGTACTACAAAATTCCTAGATCGTAACACGTATACAACTCCTGCTAGTATGTCAATGAGATTTAGACCTGTATCACAAAAAGATGTTAAAAAAATAATTAATGATATGGATGTTAAAAAATCAGAAGGCAATGATCAAATAAGAATTAAAGACCTGAAGTTAATTGCTGATAATATAATCCCAATATTGACTAAATTAATTAACCTCTGTGTAAGTAAAAGTATTATGCCTGACGAACTTAAAACATCCATTATCAGACCTATATATAAATCAGGAAACCACAAAGATTTCACAAACTATCGACCAATAGCGATTCTCTCATGTATTGATAAAATTATTGAAAGAGCTATCTTTAACCAAATACAACTTTTTATAGAAAAAAATAAAATCATAAATCCCATACAATACGGATTTCAAAAGGAAAAAAGTACTACCCAATTACTATCTAAATTCTCTGACCATATAAATTGTCATTTAAATGAAAAATATTATGTTGGTATAATTTTTATAGACTTTAAAAAGGCCTTTGACACATTGGACCACGAAACATTATTAAAGGCAATGGAGGAATGTGGTATTAGAGGTCCTTTAAAAAAATTTATTAAAAATTATCTATTAAATAGAAAAATTAAAGTTAAAATTGACGGAATTTTTAGTGATGAAATGTTAACAAATACCGGAGTAGCAACAGGGTCGATATCGGGGCCTACATGTTATATAATGCAAGTAAACAGTCTACCAAACGTAATAAAACGTTGTAAATGCTACATGTTTGCAGACGATACTTGCATTATATGTGCTGACAAAGATCCACTAAAAATTGAGGAAATTTTACAAACAGACCTAAATAACATAATTAAATGGTCCCACGACAATGGCATTATTATTAACGCAAAAAAAACCAAATATATGCTTATACACTCACCATATGCAAATTGTCAGGAAAAGGAATTACATATAAGAAGTCATTCATATGATTGTTTGCACACAAAAAACCAATTTCAGCAGTGTAATTGCCCGAATATAGAAAAAGTGTACCAATATACATACCTTGGTCTTACAATAGATGTCAACTTTAACTGGTCAAATCATATTGAAAATGTATGTAATAGATTAAGATCCATATTAGGAAAATTTTACCACCTAAAAAATTTTGTAAATAAAAATATATTATACTGTATATACAACGCATTAGCAGAATCAATTATAGGATACGGAATAAATAGTTACGGATTAACGTACAAAACATACTTAAATAAAATAGAACAATTACAAATCCGTTTCCTAAAATTGATATCAGGCAAAAAAAAGGTCCAGTTATGTGAAGGTGATTATAAAAAAATGTTCTCCTTATGTAATGTCCTCTCTATACACAGTAAGGTAAATTACCAATTAACTCTAGATGAATTCTGGAATACAGAATTCAAAAAACCTGTAAACCACAACTACCCTACTAGGCATAGAGAAGCACAAATGTTTATTGTCAATAAATCTCAAAATGTATACGGAGATAGAAAGAAAAGTCATAAAATTCCGGAAATATTTAACGCATTACCTGAAAATATCAAAAATGAGACATCTTATTCAAAAATCAAAACAAAAGTTAAATCTTTCTACCTCCGAAGAACATGAAATCAAATAAAATAGTTCCTATCTATTTATTTTCTCACCGTATGTTTGTACTGTGTAAAATATTTTTACTACAACGCAATTCATAAACATTAAAACATTGAGATAATTAGTTTGTCGTATTAATTAGTATTTTAATATTAAGTATTATATTTAGTATATACTATGTAAAACTGAAAAGTATACTGTATTAAATAATTATAAAAAAATGAGAGATTTCTTACAATCAAACTGATTGATCAGTTTCGTAAGATTTGTAAAATAAAATATTGTAAATTTAAAACTGAATAAACATATTTAAAAAAAAAAAAAAAGAAGAAATATAGGGTCCATAAATTGACGATGTCTTAAGTACGGTCATCAATTAAAATTACGTAAGTGATTATGTTACAGAAGTTAGAAGCTTGCAAAGATAGAACTGAAATATTAAGAAATATTGTATTACTGTTTAAAGAAAATTTTTCCGTAATCGTTTTTTTCTTCTCCCCGGGAGGTCTAGCACGGATGATTAGTACAACCTACGTCAATACGATGTTGACTAAATTCGGCATATAAGTTGGCATTAGTTGGGAGTACGGTCAACAATTGATAAGACATTTTCCGACCGACTAATGATAAATTGTAGCACGGCCTCCATAGTATCAGATAAGCTTCGGTCAACTGTCAATTTACACAACTTTTTGAATAATGTCATTCGATATGCAAAATACTGGCTTATTAATGAATGGAGATGAGCTAACTAAGCTCTTAGAATTGAAATCATATAAGCCAGGGATGGCCAACCGGTCGATCGCGGCTATTAGTCCGGTCGATCGATCGCACGGGTCCGGCCAAGGATATTCGAACCCTTGTCGGCGATCGATCGCGGCCATTAGTCCAGTCGATCGGACGCACGGGTCCGGCCAAGGATATTCGAACCCAATAGAACCCGCGCTAGAGCTCGGGCCAGTAGCCAGACAAGAACCCGCACAAGAGCTGCGAGTATCATCTTGCGTGAATTTCATTAAAGGAAAATCTCTCTGAAGGCGGCTCTTTAAACAGCAATTATATGAGAAGGAACCAGATTTATTATTGCACACTGACGTAAGGTGGTTGAGTCAAAGCAAGTTTTTGCAAAGATTTCGAGATCTGTTGGACGAAATGACAAATTTTTTTGAAGAGAGGTAAGACGATTATCAGCAATTGAGTGATTCAGGTTGGCAATGTGATTTAGACTTTACCAGAAAACTGAGCACATTAAATTTGAAATTACAAAGCAACAATAAAACATTAACAGAAATTAGAATTGAAATTAAAAAACCTTTGCACCCTGTTCCACTTATTTATTTTCACCAGTTTTCATCCTACCATGGACATTTTCAGACTGGTCTTCTGACTGGTTTTCAGAAATGTCCGTAGTAGGATGAAACCGGTCCTGGAGAAAAGAATAAGTGGAACAAAGTGCAAAAGTTTTTTAATTTCAGTTCTAATACAATGGAATTCCACCACAAATTAACAGTCCAAAAACTAGACTCATTATTAACAGAAATGATGAATTCAATTGCAGCATTTCAAAGTCAGTCAACTTCGAAAAGAAAAGATTTCAACAATTTGTAAACAACGAGAATCTCATGGAAACACATATTACCTACAATTTCATTCCTGACAGAGCAGAAATTAAGGCAGTGGTATCAGACTTCGAAAATCGCTTTAGTGATTTCAAGAAAATTGAGAAGTTGGTGGAATTCATCAGGTATCCGTTTAATAATTCCATTGATCATAGTGATGAAATGGCTAAGAAATTTGCAGATACATTTCAAATGAACCACATGATGTTGCGAAATTCCATATTTCTTAAAGCAACAACATTCTCAGGTCTAGATTTCTGAGCATTGGTTTCCAACGAGAAATATCCACATTTAAAGAAATGTGTTGAACAACTGCATTCGTATTTTGGTTCAACGTATTTATGTAAATCAGCATTTTCCTACTAAAAAACAAAAAATAAACATCGTTCTCGCTTAACAGACGCTCATATATTGGATTCTTTAAGGTTGGCAATTTCCAACTACAAACCTGATTTTGGTAATTTCACGCTGAACTATATACTGTTACATTTAAAATTTTAAGTAGAATGTAATTGGTAGATCGCACAGGGTTTCGTCAGTAAATAGTAGATCTTGGGTTCAATCAAGTTGGCCACCCCTGATATAAGCGATCCGTAGTTTTAATTAATTCATTTTGACGCTCATCTACAAAAATCCAAGACGATTTATTTCATTTGATTTTGGACAGATGGACATGGTTCAATTTGACTAAAAATCTAATTAACTCTCTTTTTAGTGCCAAAAAGTAAATGTGAACTGTCTTTGCATATTTAGGTTATTATATCAATTCAAAATCTCCAATTTATTATTCGGTCTGGAGCCCCAAAATACCTAAAAAAAAAAACCTCGACTTTGTGCTGAAACGGGCGGTCCGTTTGATAGATTCTCCTAACTTAACAAACGAATTGCAATCTTTAGAGCACAGGCGTCAGGTGGGAATGCTGTCCTTATTCTACCGGTATTACAAAGGAAGATGCTCCGAGGATCTAGCGTCATTGATCCCCTCCGCACCGGTGCATAGTCAGTCAAGCACGCGCCCAACATTTGTACACGGTTGACATTAGAATGGGCGTTTCTACGACTCGTTCTTGAGTTCAACAGCTCGACTGTGGAACGATTTGCCGGCCTCCGTGTTTCCTCCCTCCTACAACATTTACTGCTTCCTCTCCTCAAAAACACAGCGTCTTCAAAGATGACATAGGCCCTGAGGGAAATTATTTTCTAAAACTATACTATTATTTAGAGTTAATGTAAAAAAAAAAAAAACAATAGCGGAAACTTCATTGGTCATCACAACTCAACTACATACTGTATTTACTAAAATTAATATTATGCTTCACTGAAATTTAAATACAAACAAAACGATGTATGCTTTGCAAATTACCTTTTATTGAAGAAAATAGTGAATGCACGCCATTGCAACCTAATATTTCTCCACTATCGCCAACGACACAGAAATCAGTTAATCGATGAAATATTGTAATATGTACATTATTGACAAGAACCTGATCGAAATAAACTGTATTTTTATTTACAACGCGTAACCTAAATTCAAATCAGTACTCAGGTATAATTATTTT